>CM031235.1:311147606-312470344 GCA_018340775.1 Taxus wallichiana var. yunnanensis
CATATCATGCATTAGCAAAGAAGAAGGGTGGTTCAAAAGTAATAATTAACATGAAAAAAATGGGGTTCTATTATAGGGGCCCCTACCCTTGAAAATATGTACATACATATACGAAATAACAAAAGTATAAACTATTTCATTGCATACACAATGGTCAATCCTCTAAAATCACAAATTCACCCTAGAAGAATGACACACATTTTAGTAGATGGTCTCTGCATTGAATGAACTCTTTATGATCCATGAAAATGAAGACAAATTGGATCTCCCCCACCGGGCCCCACGACATACCCTTTTCCAACAAATCATGAACTCTCATCCATGGCCTGTTTAGGATTTGAGTAAGTTCTCCTTTTTCTCGAGTGAGTTCACCCACTTAGAAAGGGAGAGCCCCCCTCTTATATATGCCTTGGTCTTCCTACCAGAAGAGAGTCAAGATGCACGAAAAAAGTGAGTTTCTATTTTGGAAGAGCCTTTAATCATAAATTTTATTTTCTTTGGAGAAGGGCTTAGGTGCCCACCACAGAATGTATCTCAGAAAGGTAGTTTCTTAAGCTAACAACTACTTCTTTGTTTCATTTTAGGGAAGATTTGGAGGTTTTTATTCTCCTTTTTGGGTGAGTAGTGAGTATGGTCTTTGGAAGATGTACAATCGGTAGAGCATGATGATAGTATGATTGGTTCATATGCCATTGGTTATCATGGATGTATGGGGCATGGTGAAGCCAATGATGCTTCAAATTTAGTGTGCTAAAATGGTATTCTAGATGGATTAGATAAAAATGGAGAGTTTGGAAGAGAGGAAATGAGATGCATATCTCAGACAAACGGTTCAAGAAAGATGGGATTATGTTATTTGGGGATGAAATATACGGAGGATTGACTCTAAAATTTGTTTCCATAAATGATATATCTAGCTTAGATCGGTGACATGCGTGGGAGTTGAATTGAGAATAATTATTTATGTGAAGCATGTCACCGAAATCGAGTAAGTGTCTAGGTATTTAAGGAATGTCTTGTCGAGTTAAATATTTGGCCATGCCACATTTACTTGCATATGGAAGGTTTGGTATTAAATAAAAATGACATGGAAAATACTTTACTTTATTATGGTGGCATGATGATGACAAGCTAGCAACATGCATGTTTAAATGTTGTCATGGATAGTTATTCCTTGATATTCTTTAGAATCTCTCGGAGGTAACTTGAATGTGGATCAGTTAGAATATGGATGAATATTATCTTAAACCCTAAAATGGATAAGGATATATAGGAGGGTTTAAGGTTTTAAAAGGGAGATAGTTCTTTTGGGTGGAAGGAGGGGGATTTTGAGGAGAATTTGGGGGCGGTTTAAAGGCATAGTCGACCATGGAGATCGATGTTTTTATGATGTAGGCATTGTTATGTCTCCCATTCACTTGGAATTCATGTTAAGGTGATTACCCATGTATAGTCATTAATAAGATTTGAGGGCATGAATATATGTTCCCCTCATTCTTTCCAGAGTTTAATGGGTTTGCATTAAACAACCTACTATAATTATTTTGGTTATGCTCTTCTTATGGAATGATTTTGGGGGTAAAATAATGTGTGTCTTCTCATCTAAAATCTTGTGTAAATTATGGTCATAATCCTACATAGAAATATCATGTCATTGTTTATATTCTATTAGGGTGGTGTGGAAGATTAATGTCTTTTGGGGGTACTTTTGGATATTATCTTTAGGACTTGTAAAACTCCTTGCAGACTAAATAGGACTAGGTTATGTGTTTAATTGTCTTGGGGTCCCTTGATTTAGAACACTCGGTTTAATTTTCATGTGATAATTTAGTCTTGGGGGTACTGAGATAAGTTATCGAGGGGATTGGGATTGTAGACTTGCTTGGAGGTTCCTTGTGACTATCTCCCTATGAGAAGCCCATTTTATATTATCCCTACCTTCAAGAAATGACAAGGGTGTTGTGACAAAATGGTTGATATGTTTCGTGTCTCCCCAAATTCCCCTCTATGTCTAAGTCCTTCCTCTTTGCGACCTTGTTTCCACCTCTCAAGTTTTTACTAACTTCTTTGTATACCACTTGTGTTCATGCAGATCTTATCTTGATTCATTTATTTTATATAGATCTACTTGATGAAATTATGTTATCAATGCATTTATCCTAAGTGTTTTCACCCATTATTTAAGATCCACCACATAAGATTAGAATAATCCATGTAAATCCTTGGGAGCTAATGCATGGATCACGTTGAACCTTCCTTTAACGACCCATATTAGGGTCCCCAGATGTTTGCAGTGCTTTGTGACCACTCTTTTGAGTGTGTTTTGCGATTGGTGGTTGCATCCGGATCTTGATTTTTCCCCCTTTTTTGGATTTGATATTTTCCCTCTATTCCTTCCTTCACCCTATATCCTTTGGGCCGCATCTTGGGTCCTCTCACCCTGACTTAGGTAGAGTCAAAATCGTAGAGAGATTAACCATACCATTTCTCGAGGTTCCTTCCCATTACTCTGCAGAGAGAGAGAGAGAGAGAGAGAGAGAGAGAGAGAGAGAGAGAGAGAGAGAGAGAGAGAGAGAGAGAGAGAGAGAGAGAGAGAGAGAGAGAGAGAGAGAGAGAGAGAGAGAGAGAGAGAGAGAGAGAGAGAGAGAGAGAGAGAGAGAGAGAGAGAGAGAGAGAGAGAGAGAGAGAGAGAGAGAGAGAGAGAGAGAGAGAGAGAGAGAGAGAGAGAGAGAGAGAGAGAGAGAGAGAGAGAGAGAGAGAGAGAGAGAGAGAGAGAGAGAGAGAGAGAGAGAGAGAGAGAGAGAGAGAGAGAGAGAGAGAGAGAGAGAGAGAGAGAGAGAGAGAGAGAGAGAGAGAGAGAGAGAGAGAGAGAGAGAGAGAGAGAGAGAGAGAGAGAGAGAGAGAGAGAGGCCCTTCCCAAGTTACATAAATCTTTTGTCAATGCGGGTCCATATCCTTTACCCAATCCCTTGTATGAATGTGTCTCTCTTTCTCCTCCAAGGTGTAAATTCGGGAGCCAAAAAGTCGACTCCACATCTTTGCATATTTATTTATAAGATTTGATGAGGTTTGTGGGTATGTATAACTAGACATTTTTTTGAAGGTTACGAGGTAGAATCAATGATATTGAATTGAAACTACGGTGAAAATAAGGGAACAACAACAAAGCTCCTCATGTAGAGAAAATATTAGAACACGAGCATCTTGGTGGACACTAGCACCGAGATCCGGTCGAGTAGTGCTGAGCGCTCCCACCCTCGGTGGGTTCTCTGTCCTACATAGTTCGAGTTCCATAACCTAAAGTTAGAGATGTTGAAACTCTTCTCATTACGTTTAAACAATTCCTCAATCTAGAACACTTTTCGATCACTCAAAAATCAAGTAAGTCACACTTTCTCTCTCTTTTGTTTAGGTTTTCATATTATTGCATGCTTGTTGCTTGTCCATTTCTTTTGTATTTTATTATTTTTATATCATTCATTACATTAGTTACCATAAAATAAATATTTAATTCTATTTATATTAAATCACCTTGTTGTGCTAAGGATTGCGAGAAAAATCTATAAAATTGATGCCTTAGAATTTCAATAATATATAAATTTATCTTAGTGCATCTCATAGTGACACCAAGTAAAATGTGTAGTGTATTATCATACAACTACTTCTATATGTGGAAGTGAAGAAATGTCCCATGTCACCATCTCCAAACTCTCATACATCAACACGTTGATAAGTTTAATTTAAAAAAGTAGGTTTCGAACTAGCTTGTAACAATGTGTTACTTTCCTACAACATGCCTTTGTATTGTTTTAACTCACCTAACATTTTCAAAATATACATAAGAAATTCATTATCTCTTTATAACTTTAAGCAAGTCATTATCAATTTATAACTCACATGAAATTTTCAAATATATTATTGTAAAGCTCATTCCAAAAACACTCAAAAGTTCCTAAATCTTTCTAAATTACATGCACGTCATCTAGAAGCAGTCCCGCTACAAGTCTGAAGCACTTAATAAGGTCAAATAGTCTATCTTCATCCATTCCAAGCATTCTAAGATCATAGATCCATGTCTTAGAAAGAACAAAGTCATTCCAAACATTACACACGGGTTTCAATCAATAAAGGGTTGGGTCACATAGCTAAGGTACACCACATTACACTACTAGTGTGTTAGGTATATTCTATATTATGTAGTTATCCCACTATCTTGGTGTCAAGAGACACAAGGAAACTGAGGGGTTGGTTAGATATATACACTTACAATAACACCTAAAATAACTACACAAGGATGGATTACTAGAATAAGGATATGTAGTGTATCACTTAGATCAATTCAATAACTAGGAGTCTAAGCTGTTAAGGATGGCCTACCCTCAACTATACACACATATTTTATGTTTTGGTATGATAATCTCTAATAAAGGGTTCTTCGGGATAATAGGGTTTCTAATTTGGTACATGTTATTACGAGGTATCCAGAGGATATGCAAGAAAGAGTAACATATAACGAGCATTATTTCAAGTTAAGTGAAGCACACAAAAGTTGTAGATCTAGGATATCACATGGTTTAAAACAATACAAATATAACCTAGACCACACAAAATCCATATGATCTCTCCCTAATCAATTTCTAGTTCCATAACCTCCAATATAGGATCAACACCTTGATATCTTCATGTTCTACTACCCCACACACCTAGATCATTCATGAATAATCTTGAACAACTAATTTTATTCTCTCCTCTAATGTTTTGAGAAATTACATACCATTTATCAATTGTTTTAATCATTTTAAGTTGAATGCATTATTCTAGTCATGTATAATTGATGTTGGAAGTTAATTAGATCAGAATATTCTTTATTTTGTAAACCCTTACATCCTTGTTATTATTGTACATTTCTATATCATAGAATTAATTAGGGAGTAAATATTCAGTGAACCCAACTCATGATTAAATATTACACCTTCTTCCAAAACCTTTTTCCATAGGGTTTCATCTTTTCATTATATATTCAAATCCAAACTTGATTTTCATCTATCACTTGCCCTAAATTTGGTTTTCACAAATTTCCTTAGGGTCTCATGGTTGGTCCTACCCTTTATGTTTCTTTCTAAGGCATCCTAAAAACAAATCACTTTTCATTCCATATTAAAAATACTCTATTTTCAAATTCCTTTGAGTTTTTAATTAATTTTTTATATATTTAACAAAAACCTCTTTTTATTTTCTCTCATTCTCAATATAATTATTGGGAATACAAAATTACTATTTTTAGTAATATAAGATTAATAAAAAATATATACACTTTTACAAATCCCATGGATGTTATTGCTTATAATGTTTAGATCCTAAAATACCTATCTCTTTTGTAAATTTCACTATCTATTTTAAATGGTCATTTTATATATTTAATGACGATCATTTTTTTCTATACATCGGTTTTGGAGATCCTTTTTTTTTTGAGACATATCTAGACCACAATGAATTTATTTTAATATTAAATACAATTTTGTATTTAACTGAAACCCTTTTATTTGACACAATTTTTGAAAATTTCTAATTGCTATTTTTAGTACTTAGGACATAATCAGTAAAATACATCGCTTTATTGTTCTATTCATTGTTCTTTTTCAAAAATGGGAATTTTACTAATTTGATGACGATTAATTTTGGCTAAAAACCCCCTTTAGGTCTTATCCTCTATGAAATCTTGCCAATTGGGCTTCCATGTGCTAATTCTAATGATTTCTTATCTAATTGGAGGTTCTTATATCATATTGTGTCATCATGTCCCATGCGATAAATTCTAAAGTTTCCTTTTATGATGACATAACTCATAAGGTTGTCCTAAAGTCTATTCAATCATTACACTATGGTTTTTAATTCCATTTTCAAGTTATGTGTACCGAGGTAAAATTTCTAAAGGATAATATAAAACATCTAAAGGACTACTCACATCCCATGTCAATAATGTCTCTATGCATCATGATCAATATAGTTCTAAGGCTACTAAGAATTAATATGATAGAAAAATTATGTATGCTACATATGATCATACAAGTGATGCGAAATTCCTACATAGAGGTAAAAATGTGTATGTTCCACAAGATCAACCTAACATACTCTAACAATCAAATCAGAAAACACCTATTTGGTTTGAAAATAATTCTCAACAACATGATATTCTCTATGAGCTACTTGATAATTGATTAATCACTTTGTTATCCAATCATCACTACCCTTGTTATTCACTTGATAAAGTTATAGGTCATATATTATCATGGAATTAACGAACATTATGATAATGATTGATATGATTTACAACGAATAATACAAAAATTGAGTGTAAAGTAATTTATTTCCTTCGATACACAATTTTCTACCATGTAATCATCTCAAGTTCCTAAATCTAAATGGGTATTGTTGCCCATTAAGTACTCATGTTTGTTCAGAAAAATTAGTTTAGATTCTATACTTAGGAGGTTTCAGACTGAAAAATTCATGGCAGGAAGAAACATAGTGTGCCACAGATGAAGAACAAGTGTACCAAATAAATATATGAATCCACAAAACAAAGAAAAAGTCGCAAAGGTATACACCACAGAAAATACACCAAAGCCACAACTTAAAAGAAGGGAGTGAAGTGTAGAAGAAGAAAATAAAATCCACGAGATAAAAGAAGAGTCCAAAAGATATTTAAACTCATGCAAGGTTTAACTTCCATGATATGGATCAAAAAAAGAGAATCCGCGATACAAAGTAAAATTTTCTTGGAAGGATTTGTGGAATAAAGTGAATGCCACGATAAACAAAGGACTTTGTGAAATAGTATGATCCACCGAATGAGGAAGTGGGAAGGCCACATAATGCAAATCAAAGTCATAGAAAAATAAAGAAATAATGGATCAAAGGTAAAGGCTAGGAGAAAAGTCACAGAACATTGTAAATTTTCCAAATAGTGCTAAGAGGGAAAATGTAAGGTCATAGATAACAGAAAATATGCAAAATGAAGAAAAATTGTACCCAAATAATTTTGAATGTTTAACCACCCCAACGAACAACATTAAATATTTAATGTCATAACCCTCATTCCATATGGTGCGATAGAGTTTGGTTCGAGTAACCTATGACACCCATACTTAGTCTACAAAATTGAAAGTTGATTGGCCCTTAGTGGTTGGCAAAGTGGTTATTTTTCTTCATTATCGGTACAATCTGATTATCTCTATATCCTTCTCCATCCTCTATAAATATAATTGTATGAGCAAAAGTTAATGGTATTTTATGCTAGTTTCAAATATCTACCCTTTTCAAAGACTAAGATTATACTTGCATACCCTCGTAACACATTTGTGAATCTTTCACGTGCCTTGGCTCTATGAAATCGTGATAGAATAAGTTCTTAATAATTTTACAAGTGTGATTTTGTTTCCGTTTAATGCATATGTGTTTGATGTGAATATACCGGTCTTCCTATAATATTTCGGTTTTATTGTGATCATTCTATTTAGGGTTTTGTGTGCATTTCTAAAATTTCACATGCTATGTTACATTTGTGTCTCTCATAGTAAGAATGAACCTTTTATTTGTTTATTGCATCAACTTTTCTTTATTTAAGTATTTCATTCTTCTAAACTAATGGTCCCTTTGAAAAATTAGGATATAACTAATTAGTAATAGTTTGTATTGTTGGTCGATTAGTTGTGATAAGATAGAATAGAATCAACCAACCTTCTATAGATATTGAAAGTAAATGTTCCATTTTCCCAAAATTTTAAGGTCATTCCATATTTCAATAAGGTGTTGAGATCAACCTCAAAAAATGGTGTAACCTCGGGTAGCAACAAGTTCCAAAATCTATAATAAATATATCGATGATCATAATAGAATATTTAATGATACACCTTTGGATATACAACAAGATTCATCTACTCATAAATAGGATGAGAATGCACTACCTCCTTCGTAAGAACCACTCTCGTTGAAATAATTATATCCCACTATTGTGAAAATGAAAATGGAAGTAATAACAATTTAACATGAATAATTGCACATGGCCTACAAAGAACCTAGAGAATACACAATCCCAATCAAGGGGTAACACAACAATGGATTATGTAGATATATCTACTTCTCCACAACAAAATGGGACAAATTATGATTCAAATGATGATATTGGTTGTGATACTAATTCTAGTGCACATACGAATAATCATGTTCATGTGCTAGTTACTAGTAAAGTGACACTTAACACACATAGATGTGATTCTCTAAATATGATTAATTATGATGATGATGATGATATGTATATATCTACATGCATATGAACATATCGACTTAATCCTAATTCTACAAAGTCATCTCTCGTGTTACGACTCACATACCCAATGGGGGCAATATGAAGGAACATCTCAACGATAGTACCAAGTTACCATTACGGATCCATCTTTGAAAAGATGATATTTGGGTTGATAATTGGGATATTGATGGAAGTGATGATGAATAAATTGGTAAAACAAGTAAGCATTCATGTGAAATGAATATTCCTCTCTTTGAGTTGATGATTCTTTTCTTATCCCCAATGGTCTTAGGGATTTCGGATTGATCGATATAAAGTTATTGCTCATATCAGCCAAGATTTTCCTAAAATTGAAGGATACATAGCTTGAATTAGTATTTTCCCTTAACTAGTTCTACAAATACAATTTTATGACATCTACTTATACCTAGTGGTTTCATCTTGTTACTCTCTCTATGGTTACCAAATATTCACCAATAAATAATCCCTTTCTTCTTTTTTAAGAATAGATTTCCTTTCACTATATATGGTCCTACATACTTTAGTGATGCTTCCAATTTTCTTATACTACATTTGATATTATTTTTAATCACCACATATTATATTGCATCCATTCAATCACAATCAATGTCATGTACAAATAAAAATTAATATCAAATGCAATATCTTAAGACACATTTCTCTAATCACAAATATTACTTCAAATTATTCTACTAATACTACTTCTATTGGGCTTATCCCTATCCCATTTTCTATCATACCATGACTCTCTGCAGTCTATATATGATTATCCTTTTCCTACTATGATAAATTTGAGGCCTACACCTCCTTCACCATTTGGGGTTCATCTTTCCCCTAATTAGACTCTTCTTGGGGTGTATATGGTGTTAACCCATTTTTGTTCATAGCTATATATTAAAATAACTCTAAATTTTTGTAAATAATCACATAATACAAAAATATTCAAATATGAGTAAAAATACAAAATCAAGACTTGTTCTAGTTTGTTTGGCTAGCTTGTTACTTTATACATGATGTTTGTTACATTGATTTAATATAACACGCATCTATTATTTACACACATGTATTCATGAAGTATCTTGATTTTGATGTAGGAAATTCACATATTGTTACATGATGATAGGAGCCCACTTGGTTCTTTACACTACTTTCTTGGGGGCATCCCTCCACATTGTATAGGTGATTTTGTTTCATTATATGTTACTTTACACCTTCCTCATCATGTTTGATTACATACATAGTGTTTATTACTACCTATTGGATCAACATAGCTAATACACGTGTCTTGTGCAATGCTAACTTATCTTTCTATCTCTGTTGTACTAATTTTACTATTTATTACACTAGATTTCTATGTTGTTGTCACCACCTTTTTATGCGTTAATCATTCTCCGATTATTTCCGCATAGATTCACTTAATGGCATTCCTACGGTTACGATGATGTGATTGTTTTCTTTATATGGCCTAAGTGCCTTGATTGTGTTGTGATACTGTGGGTGTCTCATGTTTGTGGTTTCATGTCTATTTTGTGTGAATGTAATTGTTTCTTTTCTTGTGGAACATTGTGCCTTAAAGCGTGATTCTCTTCCGACACCATCGGTGTTCCATGATTAGGGATTTGTGCCTTCATATGACTATGCTTCACATACTATTTCTTACTTGACTAAACATTTTTATTTCTATTAATTTGTTGTTTCTATATTATGATACACTTGGCTTATAATCTATTGATTATACTACTATTTTGAATGGCTTCGACATGTTTAATACGCTAATTCTATGCTTGTTTTTACTATGTACTAGGACATGATTGCTATTTTTGTTTGTTATAACAAGTTGTTTTACACATGCATTATTACTTGTTGCTTGTTCTTCGTGCAATACTTTTCACCATGTGAAACCAATTCCACAGATATATATTCTCACGGTGGCCACCACTTTAGCCTACTATGTGATCCTACATAGATTATCATACATATGGAACACGGGTACACACATATTATTTTGAGTCATTCACTCAAATATGTTATCACACACTCCTCAAAAGAGGGGGTATTCAAAATGTTATTTATACACTTAAAAATAAATTACATGATACAAGAATAAATTTTCATTAGGCCCGAGATCCTTAGAAAATATAAAAAAATTGACATGTGGCATAATTAAAATAAGGTCAAAAGCATTTATACAATAAGGATTGTGGTATAGTCTTGAACATTTCCTCCATTCCCGAATGATGGAAGTTTCAAAAGTTTTAAATGTTTAAAAATTCTATAAGTTTTTACAAGATTTGTACACGTTACATATACATATGACACAATTCAAAGAAACTTATAGGAGGCATACGTACTTCATTTCTTCTTTACAACATTATTCAAGTTAATTTGAAAAATCAAGTTTGGGGGCATGGGCCTCATTTTCCCCTTCAATATTTCAAAATTCTACATAATCATTTCAGTCATAGTAGAACCTTATGGGGGTATGGTAATGTCCATTCCTTCCAATGTATTTGTTTTCAAGTTGGATGAAATTGGGCCTAAATCCATCTCTACAAAGTGGCATGGTCCATGGGTTCAAGGAAAGTATTGAAGAAACATTGAGAGATTCATAGACTATTACTTCATCTTCTCTTACCGAATTCCCAAATAAAAAATGTGTCAAAGAAAAACTACAAGCTTCATAGACTACTCTTACCTCATCTCTCATCAAATCCTTAAACATGGAGGTCATCGAAGCACATGGGTTCTTCGTATTCTAAATCCTTCCTCTTCTCTACTATATCCTATGGCACAATATTGGGGACTGATCATTCCCAATCCTATGACATCTCCACAAGAAAAATATACCTCTCCAAGGTATGAAAATAATAGGATATCCTCCCTATGCAAAATGAACATGTGTATTCCTTCCATGTTTTACATCTCCTTTGTGTACTTTTTGCAATGTTCAAAGTTATAATACATTATCTATATTTTAATCTAAAGTTTAGTTTCTATTATAGACATTGACTACACTCTATGTTGCAAGTTTCATAAAGGAGAATGTCAACACCAACACATCATGAAGTCCCTTTGAGTGGAGGCAAAGTGTATGCACACACTCAAGTATGTTTTTCCTTTAAGCATGTAATTTTCAATTACACACTTAAAGGGGAAAATGTAGACACTAAAATCTAGTAACTTTTTCTTATGCAATGACAAGTCTGACCATGTATCCTTTCTAAGATGAATTCTCATATTTAGAATCCAATTTCCTCATTTCTATAGCTATTGTACAACTTGTTTCGCTATACACTCTAGTCTATCATAAATTTTGGGAATATTCTTTAATCAAATTAACATTAAACATTTGATATTCAATATTATTTAATCAAGGCAATATAATTTTATATTCAATATTATTTAATCAAAGCAACATCAAACATTTGATATTCAATTCTAGTATTTCTTTCTTTGGTTTGAAAACATATAGAAGGTTTAGGATGTAGGGTCTAATCTTCTCGACCTATATAGTCACATCACTACACAATCACCTACTTTGATTTCAATTTAAAATCATTCTTTGAGTCATTTCATCATCATAGGGTTGGCCTTATTATAATATCTCACCTAAAGAAGGTTATATAAAAATGCGTTATCACTTTATAACTCACCTAAAAATTTTATTAGACACTTATTGAAAAGATCATTTCAAAAGAACTCAAAGGGTACCTAAATATTCTTGAATTAGAACTACACATAATTTAGAATAGTGCTCTCTACAAGTCTAAAGTCTTGAACTAGGTTAAAAATCCTAGCATAGTCCATTCCAAGCATGTAAATATCATAAAGAAATGTCTTTTAGTCACTAAATCACACACTTACTATGTACATCTAGCCTCTAAATATTTCATTTATATGCATGATTCCTAAGAAAGAGAATTACTCATTGACACCCCTTTTAATTTTCTTTGACATTGCTTTTATCATTTTCATCTTTATTACTTGTTGTTTATGACACCTTATAGTTTTACACAATAATCGACATCTTACTCATCTATGATTTCACTATTTTATCTTTCTAACACCTTGTACATAACCATCCATTTGGAACAAGAGCATCTGGGCATTCTTTGTCCCCTATGGGTCCCTCGGTGCCTTATTTTCATCTTTTTGATCTTTTGAATGTTATTTATTTCTTGTCTTTTTTATCCTTCTTCGTCAAAATTTCACTTGTTAATGATGAAACTTAAGCAAGGGAATCATATATATATATATATATATATATATATATATATATATATATATATATATATATATATATATATATATATATATACATATATATATATATATATATATATATATATATATATATATATATATATATATATATATATATATATATATATATATATATATATATACATACATACATACATATACATATACATACATACATACATACATACATGTATTACTTATATAAATCATTAGGGGAAAGCATTCAAGAGGCACATACATCTACAAGGAGCTAATATTTTCTATCTACTATATCAAGGATTGCATTTTGGACTACATAAGAGGGTTTTTTTGAATTATATACCACACATTTACATTTGGGAAAAATTAGTTGTATCCCTCTATATATTTGAGTGACAGAACTAGCACATCATAATTTAAGGGACACCATTTCAATCACACACAAAATAATTACATAGATTATGAAATATAGTGCAAAGCTCGATAATAATCACATTGGGGTATCTGTCGAGGTTAGTCCGACTCAAGCATACACATATTTTTATTCATATTATGTCTGCTTGAGTATTGTGCAAGTATCTAAGGTTTATTTTACGGTATATGTGTGACTTGAACGAATACGATGCAACCTACATTGAATAAGGGGAGACATTAAGTGATAAATAAATAACCAAATTCTAATCTATTCCAAAAACACCAACACCTAGAACAAATTCTAGTGCCTGGGAAAATTTGTCCCCTTCTAGGTGTTCCCTGTCCCTAAGATCATCACTTTCTAGAATTAGACATAGAGCTAATACGGTCCAGGACCTATAAATATAAGCTAATTCATTCTCTAAACCCTATGTACCACTCTTTCTTGTATGATCTTGATTTTTTATTGTTATATCTATTTAATCAAAAGTGTACTTACATTAGATGTAAGTTTTATTTAATCATTTGGTGAACCCGATCTCTTACATGCCCATTACCCGTAATGGCTATTTTGGATCTCAAAACTATATCGAGATTGCCCCATCTACTCGGTATCTTCATTCTCCCATGGATGATCTCATTAATGAATTTTTTTAGAAATTCCAAAGTGGTCCCTCTCGAGGACATTAAAATATCTAATAGTGAACATTCCTATGATAAAGACACCAATGTTGATCAAGCCAATTAAATTCACTTAGCAAAATTTCTCTATATTAAGTGATAATACAACCCATGTTCTGCATATCCTTGATGCTTTATTAGCTACCCAACATGTCTGTTATAAAGTTACCCATAACAAGTATGACTCATATCATAACACTCTCTACTACTACTACTACTAATTCTATCCCTCCTTCCAATCCTGGAGTGTCTACCATTCACATGACTATTATTACCCCTTCTAGTCATTGTTATTCTCATCTCATTTCCCACATTCATCCTAATTATTCTTTTAGAACCCAATATTTAGAGTCTCTTTATCATAATTTACAAGAAAAAATTCATCAATTGCAACAGGATACTTCTTCTTCATCCCCATCCCTTGATTCTTCACTTCTTCTTCATAGCCCTCTTGCACATGAAGTGTCTTCTTATCCACTCCCTCCCAATTTTTCTTCACCAAAGTTTCCTCTATTCGATGGCCATGGAGATCCTTAAGAGAACCTTAGATATTTTCATGTTGCTTTCCTAGAATATGCATGTGATGACACCCTCTTGACCAATTTGTTTCTAGAGCTTACAAGATTATGCTTTGTGATGGTTTTATGAATTTCCCTTGCATTTTTTTAAATCATTTACTAATATTTCTGATTTGTTTCTAGCTCATTTTTCTATGAATATTGGAATGAAAATATCTTATGCAAAAATGTCTATAATTAAGTAAGGAACTAATGAAAATCTTAATGATTACGTATTGTGTTACAAGAACAATCTTTGTAAATTAAATAATGTATTAGCTAAATCTTAATTACAAGATATCTTTATTCAAAGTATTTTGTCTCCTTTGTAAGAATGTGTTCTTTTTTATTCCTATCATTCCTTTGACCATCTATGTCATACCTTGAAAACTCATGAGACTAAGATCCTTTCTTTAGGAAAACTCAAATATGGTTCTAATACTTGATCATTCCTCTTCTAAATTTCCAAGAAAGGTTCCCTTTTGACCCAAGTCTAATGATGTTAAGCCTATTGTCAATATTGTTTCTAGACCTCCTAAGTTTTAGCTTCAACCCACTCGACTTGTATTTACTTGATTGCCTTATCCTCCACATATGATGTTACCCCAACTCATTGAAAGAAATATGATTTATCTTCCACCTCCTCTCGAGTATGATCCTAATAAGCCACATGACAAGAATTTTGATGAGCATGCACATTGTGATTACCATAGATGTAATGGAAATTCTATTGACAAGTGTTTCAAGCTTCATCATTTGATTCAAGAACTCATTGACAAGAATGATATTCAGGTTGCATTAATCCATTACTCCTAATTTCAAATCTGCTAATGACAATGGAAAGTTAAAAATATTTAATAATCCATCACCTAAGAATGACAAGTCAGCCCCTAAGTCCTCTTTTAATCATATTTACGACATAGTGCCTCCTCCTAATTCTTTGGATCATCCCTTGGATTCTTTTATTAGCTAACTTTGACTTCACAAAATTAATAACGTAAAATTTTAATTTTTTCAAAAAGTATTCTTTCACTTGATTTCTCATCCCCATCACGATCGTATTGTTCTTCTGATCATTTTGCTCTTTGTTTCATCCATTTCGGGTGAGAACTCCTCCTGTGCCATAAAATACATTAATAATTAAATTAATTTATCACCCTTTATTTGATAAAATCAATTTTATTGATTTTTGGGTTTTTACTTAAATATATGTTAATATAAAAATTATTAAAAGTCAATTGAAATTTTTTTATTTAATTTCTAAGGGGAAAGTAGGCTTCGCTTCCAATTGCGAGAGATGCCAAATTGGCTTCATGTACCCAAATTTCCCTTTCCGAGAAAATTCATTTTATTTCTTCTCTTGTGGGAGTTCTTCCACTGATTTCCAATTCAAATGATTGGAAAATGGGAAAAAAATCTCCCGATTTCCCACATGGGGAAACAAAATGGGGATTTCCAACCTACCTTGCCATTCGCCTAGCAAATGGTTGTTTATTTCCACTTTCCCTTGTCAATTAATGCCACTATCTAGGAAAAATGAAATTGGTTATTCCAACAGAAATAAGAATCGATTCTGAAGCTTCATTAATCCTCATAACCATTTCTCTGTCAAACTCATTGGAAAAATTCATGCGAAGAAGCTTTGAAGCTTTCAATATTTCTAACTTATTCTTATTTCCTCTATAGAAGTGTTTCCAAGGAAATAGTTGGAAGAATTTTTGTTCCATTTAATTAATTTGTTCCTTCACATTTCCAGTTTACTGTAAACGTAATTGACAAAAGGTTACATTAGCTATACAAAGAACAAAGAAATAGCCAGAGACCCATTTCCACGCTAGGGAGAAGATCTTCCATGAATTGGAGATCATGTGAAGGAGGATTTCCACACATTTTTTGAGAAAAGGAAGTCTAAAGAATGTGTGTTTTTTTTTGGAAGATCAAGCTAGAATCCACGCATATGTTCCAACGTAGGTTTGTAAAACAATCTCCACACAGGCCCAAGGAGAGATATCTAATGCAGTTGCAAAAGAAAACAACACACCAAACAACTCCTCCACGAAGCCTATAGGAAGGAGTGAAAGCAAATAAAATAATTTTCAATGCATTCATTAGGAAGAAATATAGCTCCTCCATATAGGAAAAAGTGAAATAAATTTTAAATGCATTGGTTTGAAGGGATTAAGACAAAAGAAAGAATTCCCACGTATTTTTTTCAAGAGAATAAACAATCCAAGGCAGAAAACAAGCTCCACACATTGAGGGAGATGGTCCAAAGAGCCTCAAGCCCAAGGAAAAATCCATGCAAAGGGGAAAGGAAGACCAAAATAGCCCAACCAAGTTTCAATGCCTAGCAAGGAGGAAAATCAAGTTTCAACGCAGACTTTAGCAAAACACTCCACACAACCCGTAGTAGGGAAACAACGGGTGAATAGGAAAAGAGAAATATTTCAATGTAAGAAAGTCCAACGTTCCCACACAACCAACGATAGAGGTTCGGGCATAAGACAAAAAGAAGATCTAAAAGAAAAAGTGAAAGCATTAAAACACTGCCCATGCATTCAACAAAGGGGAAAGGTAGAAAACAATTCAAACATTCCTCCACATAGCCAAAAGAGTAGTCCAAAAAATTTCAATTCCTTGAACGTAAAGAAATCCCAATGAAGGTTTGGGAAATAGTAATTCAACGCATTTTTCGGGTTATAAAGGAGCAAGTTTCAATGCCTAGCCAAAGAATAAAGCCACAAATTTAAAATACATGCACAAGGTAAAATAAAATTGTCTAAGAAAATCCATGGATTCGATAAGTAGTTTCGGAGACCACGCATTCCAAAATCAAAGATAGTTGTCACACATATTCCGAGAAAAGAAATAGAGTGTAACCTATGCATTGATCAAAAGTCCGCAAGCAAGGAGGAAAACACAAAGTCTATGCATTCATAAGTTTAGGTAATAGGCAAGGTGAATAAATACAAAAAATTGTAATATTAAAATCAGGAGATTTTAATTTAAAAAAATAAATATCATGGTTGTCACCAGATTCAAAATTCAAGCCTAGTCTCGGTGTGATGTATTGAAATTTAAAAAAAAACAATTTGTGACTCAAGACCGATTATTATTATTATTATTATTAAAATAATAATAATGTTAAAGTGAGCTATATTCCTTTTATATAAATGGGGTTTCGAGAGACAAAGACTTGACCCCATTTGCATTGTTTCACGTGTATGAGTCATTTTTCTAAAAAAATCATAATGGCCAAAAAATCTAATAAATCTACAAGAAGATCGAGGAAGCTAGTGGAGAAATTGAATAAGTCTGCACTCAAGTATGAATTCCAAGGAATCATTCCTCCCAGTTCCATCAAGTTAGCATACAACAATATCATTGGTAAAAATCTAGATCACATCAATGTGCAACAATTCTTCGATCGGTAAAAGTGAAGACAAAACCATATTCTCGGATAGTCTTTACCATAGTTGTCTACCACAATCAACAACATTTCGGTCTCAAGTGCAATGATCGAAGCTAGTTATCTCTTGTGTGGAGCATTATGATCTCGAGAGACGAGGAATTTTTAAATATAATCGTGAGCCTTTCCTCTTAATCATACATGAGCACATTGAGGAGTTGCTCAACATACACGAATTCCCTAAGAATGCAGATATCACTCGAAAGTCAAAGCACAAGAATTTTGGGATGAAGAACCCCTCGAGTGGAGAAAGATGGTTAATAACAATGGTTAGTAATTAAGAAGCCTTAAGTTGACTAGCTTCCTAAAGAATTGTACTGCATTGCGTTCGTGGAAGAAATTGGAGACATGATTACTCTCCTAAGTTGATTCTTTGGTTTACCCTCTACCAGGATTTTCCACCCATGGATGTATCAGTTTATCTATATCATCCTTGCCAAGAGAGAGTTTATGGATTGGGCCACCATCATCAATGATACCCTTCACAAACAATTGATCGAAGTGAAGATGACTGGATGTTTCTACATGACATCATACCTGACTTATGCAGTGGCTAGAAGAAAGCTATTTTCAGGACTTGAAATGAGAGGAGTCATGAGTCCATCAAATAATGTCTTCCATTATTATCCGCAACTAAGTTTCAAAAATAGCTCTCATCATTTTAGAAGAGTTAACGATACATTCACCTTCTACGTGTGATTTGAAACCTAAATCAGAATATAGAGGAAAGATTTTCTAAAGAGGCCATGAATGTCATTTCCTAATAAGGAACATGGTTTATTAAATTTTCATCCTTTTCCTACATTCACATAAGTAGCTTTGCGGGTACTCCATGGAAGCTTCCTAAGTACATCAGTGAAAAGTGGGCATTAATGGAGCTTGCACGAAAACTATTCCAAGTTCACTATCTTCTTAGTGATAAACATCATTCAAGAATTCATTTCCCAACCCAAATTGGGGAATACGAATTTCCAAATCTCTTGAGACACAACTCACGGAGAAAGAGTTTTCCATCATCACTATTCATCCATATGTGAAGAGATTCTAGTTTGATATCAATAGATATATGTAGAAGATGCTTGGGGAAAAGTATCAACACAACCATACCATGGAAGATTTTTGGGCTTCTTGTTCTGATGAACATGAAGTGAGAAGGTGAGAGTTTTCCCACATAACCCTTACTCAGATTAAGGCCTTTCACATAAAAAACCCTCTAGATTCATTAGAGGATGATGATGAAGATGTTATTGATCCCTCATATGATCTTTGTTTCTTTTACCCCATTGCTTTAGGAATTGATTGGACCAAAAGAGATGAATTTTATCTTGGTAGTAGCAAGAATCAACCAATTCTCAAAAGAAGCATATCCTAGTATGAAAGAGAACTTTCCAAATTATAATCAATCCAAGATCATACACGAGGATTACAAAACTACCAACTCGAGGTGGTCTCATCAACCAAAGCTTATTCTCAATCAACCTTTGTGCCATCTAGTCATACAAAAGAAGCAAGAAAGGAGTGGTTGCTAAAATCCACTTCACCAAAGAATGTGTCATGAGGTGAAAAATCTAAGGGTCCTAGCCCCAATAAAGGAAGAGAGCATGTATTGGGATTTTCCACTTCAAGTAGAGATTCTTCTACTCACATTGCTGATAGTTATTAGAAGCTCATGAAAAATAATCCTTAGGCATGCCTTGCACAAGAGTCCACTCAGTTGTAGGTAGTCCAAATATTGAATGCTTGAGAACCTATAGATTATGAATATATTTCCAAAAATATTTCAAATGATCAAGAGGTAGATATCGAGGTTATTTCTCTAGAAATAGATGTCATGGAAAGGGTTCTTATGGAATATAATAATGTAGAAAACAATGAGAATGTTTCTTTAGAATCCAGGATTTTGCATAAGGAATTAGTGAATGATACTCCTTTTTGGGTTGATTTTGAAATCAAAAAAGGAAGAGGGTTGTCAAGGAAATTGAAATTGACTTTTATGCCCTTTTCAAACTTTCGAGTGACATCATTCCCAAGAAGCCTAAAGTGATCTCCCGAATAATGGTGGATGATGACAGAAAATTTTTACGGATCTTTCCATCCCACAAGTTGACAAGGAGTGTGATGTCATGACATCTGCTGATTATGAAGTTTCTAGACTTGGACTTGAGAAGTCCAATTTGGAAAGTGACATGGTGATGGATCAAGATTCAATTGATATAGCACTAAAGAGACTTGAGGAATATATTCAACATCGATAAATCCCATATCATCCACTTTCCCAATACCCGATGCGGTGTCTACCCTTGATGAAGAAAATCTCAATTTATCGAAATAAGTAAACACATTTGGCCATATCACTAAAAATTGGCTTTTAGAGATTCTCGTTTTAGGTTAAGAGATGATTAAAACAACCGTTATGCTCCATGAAGATATTAGTGCATATCTTGATCCAATTTTTTCTTTCAAGGAAACATTTATTTCTAACATACCAAATTTGGATGAGATATTGCCTAGTCTACTGAGGAGATGACAAGTATGGAGTCCTCAAATTTATCCATCAAAGGAATTATCAAATTTGAATGTCGAGGGACACGTTTTCTTTGGTGTCTTTATCTCAAATCAAGAAGGAAACTTCTTAAGGATTCTATGATCTATTATGAGAGCGTATGTAATAAATCCATTACTTCACTCACCTTGATTCAGAATTCATAGCAGAGATCCTTGCAATCTCGTAAATGAGGAAAACCAAAGGTGTTCATCAAAACATGTGGAAGATCAATTTTCACAATTATTCAAGGACATGTATACTCCCGCCATGAATTTCTCTTTAGCTCAATAGAATGCTTTGCATCAACTTAAACAACATGTTTGAGAATGCTCAATCTAAGATGGTCAATATGAATGATATTACTGGTAGGATCTTAGAATTGTAGGTATTTTGTGAGGCTATTCTTGACCAAATGAACCTCAGAAGAAGAAAAGATGTTTGAAACATTGAGAAGGTTCAGATCCTTTCAATTGGCGAAGCGCAAGTGAATACTAATTTCACTTATGGGAATAGGATATAGTTTTCTTGGTATCTAACGAAGTGGGAGAGTCCATTTGTCATATGATTGAGATAGGCGGACCCCATATCAATGGATAAGGCACTGATTTTTGTCATATGTTTTAAAAGTACTATTTTAAAAAGGATGTTATTATTGAGCTTACTTTTGGAAAACTATGGATAAATTAATTGATTTCTATTTTTAGTTTCTTTTAATAAATTTGGTTGAAAAATAAGTCACTTAAGTGCCGTATTTAATGTTCATGTAAACCCTAACTACTTTGTAACCATTAATAAAGTTGGTTGAAAAATAAGTCACTTAAGTGCCCTATTTAATGTTCATGTAAACCCTAACTACTTTGTAACCAACTTTTGGGTTATAAAAGAAAGTCGAGGGGCTTATTTTTAAGGTGAATTTAAGAGAGGAGAAGAAAATACTTTTTTATGGAAGCTTTACTTCAAAGAAAGAAAATTTGTGTTCTTTGGAGAAGAAAGTTTGGAGTTAATGAAATATGAAATTTGTGTCCCATTCATTGTCTATTATAACATTTGATGTTCTTATGTTCATTAGATGTTAGTGTTTGAATCTTGCATGCGAATATTGTCTTAGATCTTGTTGTCAACACTACTAATATGTTGTTTCAGTTCACAGTGATCAAGCTTTGATTATCTACTTTCTCACGTGTGTTCCCTTTTAATCATTCTTGTTTAGCTAATGCAAACTCCATTTCATTTTTGTTAGTTATTTATTGTTCTTCTTGATGTAATATTAGGCTCGATTTTACCTAACTCTTGCATGTTCCTTCTATTCATTCCTTTCCATTCCTTTCCTTCAATCCATTCCATCTCACTCATTCACTTATATTTTCATTGATGTTCCAAAACACTCCCCACATACAATTTTTAATGTACAGATGTAAATACAAATTTGGTTTTCAATAAAGGAAGCCTCACCTTCATTGAGGAGAGACTTCATTCCCATCTTTGTTGCATGTCATTTCCATGCATGTAAATCCATATGCTAATAGTTTTGGCGACTCTCTTGGGGATTGGGGAATCATTAACTAGTGCTTGGTTAAGTCTTTATGACTATCCCCTCTACATAAGCTCCAGTTCTTCAACCGAACCTTGTGCCCAGTGAATATTTTCAAGGGGAAATTGTTTCCAACCTTCGAATAGTAGCTTGGGAAAACCATGAAATCTTGCAGTAATTTTTGGTTGTTGATAGAGCCATTGACAGAGAAATCTACATTGAAGACCTTAGAAGAAGAGCACCCACACTTGTGGCTAGAAGACCTCCTGGACATGTGTTGATCATTGTTCACCGATGTGGCCCTCTTTCACCAAGGAAATAATATGTATGACTATTATAGGTAACTCACATATCTTCATGACCAAATCTTGTTTTTTAGATACTCAAGAAGACATATCGTCAGATTTAAGAAAACTATTTGGGAAAAGCATGTGAGAAACTATCATTTTCATCTCACCACAACACTACTAGATAATAAAAAGAAGATCAATCTATTAGAGTTGCAAGTGATATTCGCAGGCACAAATAGATCAAGAAAGAGAGCGAAGAGAAAAGGCAAGAGCTGATCAGAACATGTTAGTGATCCTTTCATAGTAAAGATTTCAAACTGGTAGGAAAGAGGTTTACATGAGGAGAAAAATCTAAACATCAATCAGATCCCATTTTTGAATTTCAAGGAAAGTTTAGTTTCAGTTATCTCCTCCAAGGAGGAACACGCCCCATAGATCTATAAGCCTTGCATCAAGTCCTAAAAGAGAAAGTAAGGAATGAATCACTACAAGTCAAGCACTTGTTCTTGCTCATGTTGTTTTACCTTCGCATACCACATTTCCCAAGATGATAGTTAACATACTATGGGGAAATTCCATTGGCCCATTGGCCTTACCAACTTGACATGACCTCCCATGAGGATCGAGGAAGATTCTTACCAAGTTCGATGGAGATGGGAAAACATCACCAGATGACCAAATTTCTATATTTTTTGTTGCATGTGTAGTTTTGTCAGTAGAATATGAAGATGTCACTATTCACATCTTCATTGAAACATTGCATGATGTTTCCACATATTGGTTTAATCATTTGCAAAATGGATGCATTACAAAATGGAATGATATGAAAATGAAGTTTGAAGATTGATTAGAGACAAAAAGATGAACCTACTCTTCTTTCCCAACTATCTCAGGAGAAGAAAGAGCCAATAGAACCCATGAGTAATTTTGTGGCTAAATTCAACAAAATGGTGAACAAATTTTCTGTCAAGATTCACATAAACCCTGATGGAAAAAAATGTTTCTTTATTAACACACAACAACCAGAAGTGTGTTATAAGCTAAGAAGGGATAGAGTGGTTACTTTGGAACTTGCTCAATCCTTGGGCATAGAAATTGAGGATGACTTAATCATGGAAGAAAAATTCAAGAAAATTTACCTCAAGGGAAACAATTAAAAAAACCCCAATGCTTCGAGAGGCTATACTCACTAACTTGGCTAATGATGTGTTAGGTTTGAAAAAAAGTTTCTCAAAGTAGTAAACTTTCTCCTTACAAAGACATCCTGAGAAAAGGATATGTTCCCAAAAAGCTAGAATTGTAGGTGCTTCGACAAGGATTTTTATTGAAGCGACTTCCACAACTAACTCAAAGTGTGATGTCATTGAAGAAAGTGATGATGAAGTTGAGGTCATCAAAGTTGATGAAGAAGAGCCAGACTCTGGAACATTTGAACTTGAAGTTGAAGAGCTTGAAGGAGAGAGTAATAATCATTTCTTGAGTACTGTTTAGAAGAAGAAGATGAATATGAAAAAATTATTGAAGATATGAATAGCCAATTATTCGACTTCTTTATAATCTCTCGGAAAAGGAGCAGAGTACCACTAAGGTGGAAGATAAAAAGAGCTCCAAGGAGGTTCCTAAAGAATCTAAAACTAAAGAAGCTTCCAAAGAATCCAAGAAAACCGAGATTCCTAAAGAGTCCAAGGCAACTAAGGTTTCCAAGGTCAAAACTATCTTAAAGAAAGGAGGGCCTTTGTCAAGTCAATCAGTTGATAAATCAGCTATGAAGAAAGTTTCTTCTTCCACATCAGTATAAACCAAGTCCAAAGCAAAGGTCAAAAGTGTGCCATCATCAAGTTCAAAAGAACTAGTATCTGAGACATCAAGTATGTTCATTTTTCCCAAATTTGATATTATTGATCATATCAATAAAAAAATATTTCCATGTCACAAGTAGAGTAGTTGACGACCAATAAGGACCAACTTGAGAAATTGGTCCGGTTTATTAAGGTGACTCTAATTTTCATTCCTCCAAAGGAATTATGAAAACTCCCAAAGATTGGAAGACTCAAAATATTGTGGCGGCCACTACACCTTCGAATGAAAATATTTAACCTTTCTTTTTGTTGTTTCGATCAATGGATGTAAATTAAGTAATTGCATTATAGATTACGGAGCCTCAAATAATGTGATTCCTACGAAAGTAACACATGCTCTTGGGTTGATTGTATGAGAAAATTCAGATCCTATTACTCAATGGAGACAAGACAAGTCCCTTTGATTGGGCATATTAAAGACAATCGGTTGGTTTTAGCCCAATTTCCTCAAAAGGGAGTCAAGGTAACCATTCTAGTTGCTTGACATTCTTGCTTCATATGGTATGTTGTTGAGCATGCTAATTTTTCATAGATTTGGGTTTTGAGATTCAATTGTATGGGTCTCGGGATATGATCCTATTAGTGGAGAAATGAAGAAGCTAATGCAGAGATTCAAAAAAATTCACAAAGTGATGAAAATTGATGATCCCATGCTGATGGTCTTATTTTAAGTATGGGTAATTATATGATGAACATAGAGGTTCATGCACCTAAGGTCACTTTCCAAGACCCTAATGAGATATGGACTCTTGAGTTAAATGGAAGTTGTTGCTCAACGAGTTAGCGCAGGAGTGGTGCTTATATATCCAAATGGTAAAATATTTCCTTTTCTTCCAAACTCCAATTTTCAAATACGAACAACATTTCAGAATATGAGGCATTAGTCCTTGGACTCCAAGTTGTAAAAGAGAAAGAGGGAAGGACTTGAAAATTTTTTGCGACTATGAGCAATTTGACATTTGTACCAAAGATAAAACTTGCCTAGTCAACATTGGTAAGTGTAGCTCACCCAAGGAGCGCAAGAAATTTGTAAGCCTCCTTACCAAATATTTTGATGTCTTGGCTTACTCATATGAAGACTTGAAGTCTTTCCAACCTAGGGAAATGGAGCATGTCATACCCTTGAAACCTAGTGTAACTCCGTTTAAGAAGAAGAAAAGACAATATAATCCTAAGATAACAGGCACAATATTCCATGAGGTTAAAAATATGTTAGATGCATGAATAGTTTTTCCTATTCGACATTCAACTTGGATAGATAATATTGTCTTGGTTCACAAGAAAAATGGAGAAATTAGGATTTGCATGGATTTCTGAAATCTTAATTAAGCTTACTTGAAGGATAACTATCCACTTCCGGTCATGGACCATATTACGTAGCAAGGAGTTACTAGATCGAAACGCTATATATGCTAGACAATTTCTTTGGTTATAATTAGATCGAAGTGGCTAGAGAAGATCAACACAAAACTACGTTCACCACCCCTTGGGGTACGTTCATGTATAGAATAATGCCTTTTGGTTTGATCAATGTCGATGCTACTTTTCGAAGGGCTATGGATATGGCATTCACATATTATAAAGACAAGATCATTGTGATATACTTAGATGAATTGTGAGTGTTCTCAAAGAAATGAGAAGATCACCTAAGAGATTCAAAGAAAATATTACAAAGGTGCAGACTTTATAAGATCTCTCTAAATCCAAAGAAGTCAGTGGTTGGAGTTACGGAAGGGAAATTCCCAGGTCATATTGTTTCTAAAGAAGGAACTAAAATTTATCCTGATCACGTTCAAGCTATCAAAAATATTTCCTTTCCTATAAGTAAGCTTGGAGTCCACTCATTCTTTGGGAAGATGAAATTTTTGAGAAGGTTCGTGCGATTTCACCGAGATGACAAAATAAATCACTAATATGATGAAATGTAAAGAATCATTCAAATGGTCGAAGGAAGGTAGAGAAGCATTTGAACAAATCAAGCGTGCTATTGCAAAGGATCCTACATTGGTATGTCCCGATTTTAAGAAGGATTTCATAATCTATTGTTATGCTTCTCCACACATGATCTTTTCCATCTTGAAACAACACAATCAATAGGGAATTGAATCTCCTATTGCATTCATGAGTTTTGGATTCAAGAAACATGAACGGAATTACACTCCCCTTGAAAGACATGCATACATGGTGGTTAGAGCCTTGAAACATTTTAGATACTATGTATTGAACTCTCACACCAAATTCTTAGTTCCATACATCGCAGTCAAATCAATGTTAACACGCAAGAACGGGATCTAAAAGAGGTAATTGGGTCTCCAAGATCAAAGAATATGACTTGGACATCAAGCTTACCAATCTAGTTTGAGGAAGAGGACTTTTCAACTCATCGCAGAGAATGAGCCACAAGATGACTCTAAATAAGAACCATTTGAAGAAAGTTTACCATTGGTATTTTTTCATTAGTACCACAGACAAATGTTATTCTAATGTAGCTTGCTTTCTCACATATGGAAAATGTTCCGAGAATTTGACAGCTAAGGAAAAGAGAGCTATCAAATTAAGAGCTATCAGTACGTCATTTGGGACAACACTTTGTTTAAGAAAGGAATTGATGGAATGTTCCTCAGATGTGTCGACAAAGAACAAGAACCTAGGTTGTTGGAAGCCTTTCACAATCATGCTTGTGGTAGTCCTTTCCCTGGCCCAGTAAAAACTCATTAATTTTTGGGAGCACATTATTACTAGCCCCCTATGTTTTTGATGCTCAAAAATGGGTAATAAAATGTGAAGCTTCTCAATAATTTGTTGGAAGACATAAATTGGCATCTTTTCCTTTCAAGTCGGTTTTCATTGAAGACCCCTTTCAATAATGGGGTTTAGATTTCATTAGATTTCTAAATCCTAATTCTAGTGCTAGTTATACTCACGTGCTCACTACAATTGACTACTTTTGAAGTAGTTAGAAGCTATCTTGGTGAAACAAACATCTCTTGGGGTAGTCATGAATTCATCAAAGAGAATTTATTGATTCGTTATGGAATTCCCCAAAAGATCGTGACAAATAATGCCACCAAGTTCTCTTACGAAAAGATGATAGGTTTTTGTTATGTATGGGATATCTTTGTTTCATTTGTCAGTTTCTTACCCTTAGGAAGCAGATCAAGTAGAATCCAGATAACAAAAACATCATTACTATCGTGTGTAAGTTAGTGAAGAAAATCAAAGAACTTGGCCCATAAAAATTTATATGATGCATTGTGGGCTGATTGCATAACTCCCAAAAAAACAAATTAGGATGTCTCCATTCCAAATTTTGTATGGAGTTGATGCTCAAATTCCCATCACATCGGAGTTACTAGTATTATGATTGGCTCAAATAGTTGATGATGAATGCTTCTCCAATGCATTGGATAAAATGATCATATTCCTAAGAAATTTCAAAGAGTAAAGGAGTCAAGTAGCGAATAGGATCAAAGAACACCAATCCAAGGTAAAGAAATTGTTCGACGGGGAAAACTAAAGAGAGGCAATTCCAAATCAACGACTTAGTTCTTATTGGGGACAAGAAACATGAACCGAAAGGAAAACATGGGAAGTTTGATTCGTTGTGGCTAGTTCATTTCAAGATCAGGCATTTCTACGGAGATAACACCTATTACTTGGCATATCCTCATGGAAATCATTTGCCTTTTCCTATAATGGGCATTATCTCAAGCACTTATCAAAATTGAAAACGGGTTGTCCCCATATATAAATAGGTAATTAGGATTTTGTTTTGTTTCTTTTCCCTATTTTTTCGGTTTCCTCTCTTTTATCTTTTTGTTGTGCACCTTAATTTTTGGGATCATGTTCATTAAATATTTAGGTGCTGGGTTCGTTGTTGAGTCTGTAAAGCCCTTGTCCCCAATTAGAGCATTTGTTATTAGCTAATTTTGACTTCACAAAATTAATAACATAAAATTTAATTTTTTCAAAATGTATCCTTTCACTTGATTTCTCATCCCCATCATGATCGTATTGTTCTTGATCATTCCGGTCTTTGTTTCATTCATTTCGTGCAAGAACTCCTCCTTAGGTCACAAAGCTGTGTTAATAATTAAATTAATTAATATTTAATTAATCTATTACCCTTTATTTGATAAAATCAGTTTTATTGATTTTTGGGTTTTTAATGAAATAGATATTAATATAAGAATGATTAAAAGTCAATCGATAAATTTTTATTTAATTGCTAAGGGAAAGTAGGCTTCACTTCGATTTTGGGGATGCCAAATTGGCTTCCCGTACCTAGATTTCCTCTTTCATGGTAAATTCATTTTATTTCCCCACTCGTGGGATTTCTTCCACCGATTTCCAATTTAATCAATTGGAAAACGGAAAAAATCCTCCGATTTCCCACATGGGTAAATAAAATGGAGATTCATGAGACCGCCTTGCCATTTCCGCTGACAAATGGTTGTTTATTTTCCACTTTCCCTTGGCAATTAATGCCAATATCCCAGAAAGATGGAATTGGTTATTCCAACAGAAATAAGAAATGGTTACAGAAGATTATTTAATCATCACACCCATTTCTCCTTCAAACTCATTGGAAAAAGTCATGTGAAGAAGCTTTGAAGCTTTCAATATTTCTAACTTCTTATTTCCTCTATAGAAGTGTTTTTGAGGAAATAGTTGGAAGAAGTTTTGTTCTATTTAATGAATTTGTTCCTTCGAATTTCTAGTTTATTGTAAATGCAATTGAAAAAAGGTTACATTAGGTATACAAAGAACAAAGAAATAGCCAGAGATTCATTTCCATGCCAAGGAGAATATCTTCCACGCATTGGAGATCATGTGAAGGAGGATTTCCATGCATTTTATAGAAAAGGCAGTCTAAAGCATGTGTGTTTGTTTTGTTGGAAGACCAAGCTCGAATCCACACATAGGTTCTAACACAGGTTTGGAAAACAATATCCACGTAGGCCCAAGGAGAGATATCGATGCAATTGTAAAAGAATAAAACACACCAAACAAATCCTCCACACTGTAGGAAGAAGTGAAAGAAAAGAAAACAATTTTCAATGCATTTATCAAGAAGAAATACAACTCCTCCATGCAGGACAAAGTAAAAGAAAGTTTAAACACATTGGTTTAAAGGGAATGAGACAAAAAAGAAAGAATTATCACAAATTTTTTCCGGCGAATAGGCAGTCAAGGCAGAAAAACAAGCTCCACGCATTGTGGAATATAGTTAAAAGAGTCACATGCCCAAGGAAAGAATCCATGTAGAGGGGAAAGGAAGACCAAAATAGTCAAAGAAGTTTCAACGCCTAGAGGGGGAAAATCAAGTTTGATGCAAGATTTAGCAAACACTCCACGCATTCTAAAGGAGGAAATGACATGTGAATAAGAAAAGAGAAATATTTCAATGCAAAATAGTCCAAGGTTCTCATGCATCCAAGGATAGAGATTAAATTATAAGACAAAAAACAGATCTAAAAAGACAAAGTGAAAGCAATAAAACATTGCCCACACATTCAGCAAAGGTGAAAGGTAGAAAAAAATTCAAACATTCCTCCACGTAGGTAAAAAAGCGAGTCTAAACATTTTTAAATTTGGAGGTAAATGTTAGGATATTAATATTTACATGGGTAATTATTATTTACATGTGTTTATAATTACCATATGGTTGAAACGGTAAATATATGGTTAGTGAGTGGTTCGTATATAAATATATATATGAAAGAATATTGTTTCTCCCAGTAAATCTATTAATGGGTTATTTGTTTGTATGGGTTCCTATATTATAGGGTATTGGTTTTTATTATGATGGCTCTATATTAGCCTAATGTACTACATGAGATACTCACATAGAAAATATATTGAGAATATAGTGATTATTATTATATTCGTGTGCAAATCTCTCTGATAATTTATATTTGGTATTAGAGACAGGTATTTGTGAGAGCTGGTAGATTTGTGATGCAAGAATAATATGTTTTCTAAGGGAAGTGTTGTGTTGTTTTTCCCTGAGTAATGGCGATTTTGTGATAAAATTATTGAAGCTTTTGTAATAGATTTTATAATATTTTAGATCGTGTCTGTATTCTGTCGTGGCCCTATGAAATCTGTTGTATTTTGAAGATATCAATGTATTTTCCAAGTGGGGGTCTATGTGATTTCACTGTATCCATTTTACATCGGATTTTCATCTAAGTATTGTTGAAAAAGCCTTGTAGTGGTGCATAGTTGGCCTACGTTTTAACAACGATTACATCGAGATTGAATGTGAAACATTTCTTGGTGTACGAGAGTCTGGCCACAGATCGAGAAGAATATATATTTCAAATGGCACGTAATGCTTCTTGAAATAATGGGCATGTGCAATACCAATAGAGGACTACAGTTTGGATAAACTATCTTGTCAATCGCATGCACATCTTCTCAGTTGTTTAAGGTAATTTATGGTATTTCAATGTTGACCGTAGTATGTTATTCTTTGATAAAACTATGCGGAGATTTGTGAACTGTATATGTGCATTTATATCTAGTTCTGTTCAGATGAGATCTGATATATTGTGTGAATCATTATCATGATCCATTAATTTCACTAATGGGATTCGTAATTGGCTACTCAGTTAGTGCCATATCTAATTTTGGTGAAAAATAGTTGTGATTTCTATGCATTGTCTATACCGTGCATATGAGCGTCCAACATAGCACATGATCTCTATTTTATTGTTCTCCACATCAACACCAATAGTCTTATTTTACAGGCCGTGTATATATTCTACAATTTGGTTTCAATGGTATTCACGTGGCTACTGACATCCTCTAAACGTCTTGGAAAATCGACATATCTCTAACTGTGAGTCACTATCTAAGGCATTTAGTTCTAAATGGTGAAGACATTGGTGCCACTGATATCAACTTGTTTTTGATTGATATAGTGTCAAGCTAAGAATAATGATGAGTTGAAGATGATGTTGAATTGAGAAAATGTAAGACCTTCTATGGAATGGTTGACATAAAATACTAGCTTGTTGATTTGGGTGATGTAGCGGTTGTTGATCTCGAGGGAGTGTAAGCCAAGTCGAGTTTAATGTAACTCATCAAGTCAAGTTTGAGTTTTGAGTGCTTCTCTTCCTATTTTAAGATTTTATGTCAAATAATGTCATAAAGTGTATAGTTTAATAAATTGTAATAGAAATAGTTATAGGAAAGTCTTTAAAATTAATAATCTTTGTTATGTAGTTTGTACTCAAGTCTAAGTGTGTTTGCATCAATAAATTGTTTGTGTATCATTTGTATAAATTTGGTGTTTTTATTGTCTTTTTAAAAAAATTTAGTCGGGTCTTCTTGTCCAAGTCAAAAATTCATCGTCAAATTTTTTGAGTTGTCATCAAAAGTTGTGTCATTGTCAAAAGTTTGTAAAATAATTTTTTTGCCTCACGGATGCATTTTCGGTGTTACCCGATGTCTAAAAATAAAGTGTTTCACATTGCGAGAAGGAAGAAAAGAATCATCTCAATGTGCAAACAAATGAGCTTCATGTTCACATCTTTCTAAGTTAGTAGCACGTATCTTTGGAGGATGGAGGCATCGAGGTTGGAGGTTTGATAGTGACCTCTCATCAGTCACCAATGATGGGGCCACACGTAGCTATGGTGGAATTTTGTGGTGTGAGTTTTCTTTCAGTTGTGTGCTTCGGTGTTTACAGTTTGTAGTTTTCAATAAGTGGAAATTTCACATTGAGGGGGGAACATGATCAATATGATCTAATGTTCCATTTCCAGTTTTTCAGTTATGTATGTGATTATTCCTACATAAATTCCCTAATGAAAAAACATAGTGAAGAACAAATAGCACAGTGAAATGTAACATCATGAGTCTTGATGAGGTAGAACAGTCATATGTGTTCTGTTCATACCTAGGTTTGTGGTTAGCCTCTTGAAAACCATTAAAGGCTACTCAGATGTGTTCCTGCTTGAGTTCCCACACTGTTAGGTCAAATGTGTTCCCTAGAGTGACTGGTTGATAAGCAGATGATTCCTAAGTGTGTTCCCATCCTCGTCGGTCAGATGTGTTTCGACAAAGTGCATGGTTGATAAGAAGTTGATGTGTTCCTTCTTCTACCTTCAGTTTGAGTGTTGTACCAAGATCATGAGCAAGCACGGGTGACAAGATGCAGAGGAAGTGTGAAATTTCTTTTTCTACCATGTAAACATTAAGGGGGGAATGTTAGGATATTAATATTTACATGGGTAATTATTATTTACATGTATTTATAATTATTGTATGGTTAAAACGGTAAATATATGGTTAGTGAGTGGTTCATATATAAATATATATACAAAAGAATATTGTTATACCCGTAAATCTATTAACGGGTTATTTGTTTGTATGGGTTCCTATTTTATAGGGTATTGGTTTTCTATTATGATGGCTATATATTAGCCTAATGTACTACACGAGATACTCGAGACATAAATTATATTGAGAATATAGTGATTATTATTATATTTGTGTGCAAATCTCTCGATAATTTATAGTAAATAAATTCCAACGGAGGTTAAGGAAATAGTATTTCAACACATTTTTAGGTTATAAAGGATAAATTTTTCATGCCTATCCAAAGAAGAAAGCCACGGTTGTAAGATACACACACAAGGTAAAATAAAATAGTCCAAGAAAATCCATGCATTCGACAAGCGTTTTGGAGACCGCGCATTCAAAAATCAAAGATAGTTGTCTTATGTTTTTCCGAAAAGAAATATCATGCAGCCCATGCATTGACCGAGTATATACAAGCAAGGAGGAAAGACAAAGTCTGCGTATTCATAAGTTTAGGAAATAGGCAAGGTGAATAAAAAAATCAGAATATTAAAATTAGGAGATTTTAATTTAAAAAAATAAATATCATTGTTCTCACCAGATTCGAAACTCGAGCCTAGTCTCAGTGTGATGTATTGAAATTTTAAAAAAAATTATGATTTGGGACCGATTATTATTATTTTTAAAATAATAATAATATTAATATTAATATGAGCTATATTCCTTTTTACATAAATGAGGTTTTAGATAATGAGACTCGACTCCATTTGCATTCTTTCGCGTGCTTGAGTCATTTTTTTGTAAAATTCATAATGGCCGAAAAATCTAATAAATCTACAATAAGATCGAGGAAGCTAGTGGAGAAATTGAATAAGTCCATGCTCAAGTACGATTTTTAAGGAATCATTCCTCCCGGCTCCATCAAGTCAACATACGACAATTTCTTGATAAAAATCTAGGTCACATCAATGTGCAACATTTCGCAATCGGTTGAAAGTCTGAAGGAAAAACCATATTATCGGATAGGCTTTATCATAGTGGTCTACCCCAAGCAGTTGCATTTCTGATCTCTGTGCAATTCCCAGAGCTGGTTATCACTTGCACAGAGCATTATGATCCCAAGAGATGAGGAATTTTTAAAGATAGCCGTGATCCTTTCTTCTTAATCACACTAGAACACATTGAGGAGTTGCTCAAAATACCTAACTTCCCTGAGAATGCGGACATCACTCAAAAGTTAGCACAATAATTTTGGGATTAATAACCCCTCATGTGGAGCAAGATGGTTAATAACAACAAGTTAGTGACCAAGATGCCTTGAGTTAACTGACAACCTAATGAATTGTACCGCGTTGAGTTCATGGAAGAAATCAGGGACATGATTACTCTCTTGAGTCGAGTCTTCAGTTTACCCTCTGCCTGGATTTTCCACCCATGGATGTATCAATTTATCTACATCATCCTTTCCAAGAGAGAGTTTGTGGATTGGGCCATCATCATCAGTGATACCCTTCATAAACAATTGATCGAAGTGAAGATGATTGGATGTTTCTACATGACATCATACTTGACTTATGTAGTGGCTAGAAGAAAGATATTTTCAGGACTCGAAACGAGAGGAGTCATGGGTCCATCAAATAATGTCTTCCATTATTATCCACAACTAAGTTTCAAAAATATCTCTCATCATTTCAGAAGATTTAACGATGCATTCACCTTCCGCATGATTCAAAACTTGAATCAGAATACAAAGGAAATATTTTCTAAAGAGGCCATGGATGTCATTTCCCAATGGGGAACATGGTTTATTCAATTTTCATCCTTTTCTTACATTTGTATAACTGGATTTGCGGGTACTCCATGGAAGCTTACTAAGTACGTTAGTGACAAGTGGGAATTAATGGAGCTTGTGCGAAAACTATTCCAAGTTCAATGTCTTCTTAGTGACAAGCATTGTTTAGGAATTCATTTCCCAATCCAAATTGGGAACTACTAATGTGCATATCTCTTTAGTGCACAACTCATGGAGAAAGAGTTTTCCCTCATCACTATTCATCCATATGTAAAGAGATTCCAGTTTGATATCAACGAGATAGATGTAGAATATGCTTGGGGAAAATTATCAACACAACCTTATCATGGAATATTTTTGGGCTTCTTGTTTTGATGAATATAAAGTGAGAAGGCGAGAGTTTTCCCACCTAACCCTTGCTAAGATTAAGTCCTTTGACATAAACAACCCTCTAGATTCATTAGTGGATGATGATGAAGATGTTATTGATCCCTCATATAATGCACTCTCTTTTACCCGATTGCCACAAATTGATTGGACCAAAAGAGATGAATTTTCACTTGATAACAAGAATCAACTAATTCTTGAAAGAAGTATATCATGGTATGAAAGAGAACTTATAGAATTACAATCAATCTAATATCATACCTCAGGATTACAAAAAATGCCAACTCAAGGATGTCTCAAGTCAACCAAATATTCTTCTCAATCAACCTTTGTGCCATCTAGTCATACGTAACAAGCAAGAAAGGAGCGGTTTCCAAAATCCACTTCACCAAAGAATGTGTCACGAAGTGAAAAATCTAAGGGTGCTTGCCTGAGTGAAGGAAGAGAGCGTGTATTAGGATTTTCCACTTCAAGTAGAGATTCTTCTACTCACATTGCTAATAGTTCTCAGATGCTCATGACAAATAATGCTTAATCATGCATTGCACAAGATTCCATTTAGTTGCATGTAGTCCAAATATTGAATGCTTCAGAACCTACAGTTCATGAAGAGATTTCCAAAAATCTCCCAAATGATCAAGAGGTAGACATTGAGGTTATTTCTCCATATTTAATGTCATGGAAAGGGTTCTTGTAGAATCTAATAATGTAGAGAATAATGAGAATGTTGCTTTGGGATCTAGGCTTCTGTATGTGGAAGTAGTGAATGATTCTCCTTTTTGGGTTGATTGTGAAATCAAGAAAAGGAAGAGGGTTGTCAAGGTAATTGACATTGACTTTGATGCCCTTTTCAAAATTTTGAATGAAATCATTCATAAAAATCCTAAAGTTCTCTTTCGAATAATGGTAGATGATGATGGAAATAGATTTGTAAATCTTTCCATCCAACAAGTTGACAAGGATGAAAGGAACGATAACCAGATCGTACCAAGCCAAGAACACAGATGCTAATTAAACACCACGATTAATAAGATGAAAGCAATTCACCAAAATAACTTTACATAAAACCTTTGCAAATAAATGAGAAACAATATCATATATTATTATGGAACTCAATGCAATACATTGAGAATGGGCCTTGCTTAAATAGGCAAGGAATAACAATCTAAGAACCAGTTAAGGTCGTAGATCAAGCCATAAATCAAGGAAATAACTAGTCATCAAAGAACTAGTCAAGACCATGGATTTAGGAGAGAACTAGACATCAAGGATCTAGTCAATACCATATATCAAGGAAAGAACTATACCTAACAACTAGATAATATCTCCTAATATCTAAATAAGATAAAAGAAATATCCACACACATAAGTGGGTGAGGATAAATATAATAAAGGTAAATAAATTACCTAGGTGAACATGAGCTAAGGTAAATACCTACTCTAAAAAAGGAGCGTGATGCCATGACATCTGCTGATTATGAAGTTTCCAAACTTGGCATTGGGAAACCAACATTGGAAAATGACATGGCGATGTCCGAGATTTGATTGATATTATGCTAAAGAGACTTGAGAAATATATTTCTCAAAACTCTCAACTCAAGGTTGAAAAGAATCAATTGGTGGAATGTTCAACATCGATAAATCCCATATCAAGCAATTTCCTAGTACCGATGATGGTGGCTTCCCCGATGAAGAAACTATCAATTTATCAAAAGAAGCAAACACATTGGGCCATGTCACTAAAACTTGGCTTTCATATATTCTCGTGTTAAGTCAAGAAGCGATCAAAACAACCGTTAATCTCCATGAAGATATTAGTGCATATCTTGATCCAATTCTTTCTTTCAAGGAAACTTTTGTTTCTAACATATCAAATTTGGATGAGATATTTCGTAGTCTATAGGGGATGCCAATTATGGAGTCCTCAACTTTATCCATTGAAGGAATTCTCAAATTTGAATGTCGAGGGACACATTTTCTTTGATGTTTTCATCTCAAATCAAGAAAGAAACTTCTCGAGGATTCTTTGATCCATTATGAGAGTGTATGTAATGAATCCTTCACTTCAGTCACCTTGATTCAAGAATTCATAGATGAGATCCCTTGCGATATCGTAAATATCAAAACCAAACGTGTTCATACAAACATTTTGAAGAGTAATTTTTACAATTGTTTAAGGACAAGTATACTCCCGCCATCAATTTCTATTCAACTTCAATGGAACGTTACATCAAATTAAAGAACATGTTATAGAATTTTTAATATAAGATGGTCAATCTGAATGATATTCCATGTAGGATCTTGGAATTACATTATTTTGTGAGGCTATTCTTTGACCAAATGAACCTCTAGAAGAAGAAAATATGTTCAAAACATTGGGAAGGTTCAAATCCATTCAATTGGCGAAGGCGGCAGATCCTAATTTCACTAATGGGATAGGGAGATAGTTTTCTTGGTATCTAACAAAGTGGAAGGGTCCATTTCTCAAATGATTGAGATAGGAAGATCCCATTTCAATGGATAAAGAACTGGTTTTTATCGTATGTTTTGAAAGTGCTATTTTAAAAAGGATGTTATTATTGAGCTTACTTTTGGAAAACTATGGATAAATTAAGTGATTTCTATTTTTAGTTGTTTTTTAATAAAGTTGGTTGAAAAATTCAAAGACACTTAAGTTCCTTATTTAATGTTCATGTAAACCCTAACTACTTTGTAACCAACTTTTGGGTTATAAAAGGAAGTCGAGGGGCACATTTGTAAGGTTACTTTGAGAGAGGAGAAGAAATTAATTTTGTATGCAACCTTTACTTCAAAGAAAGAAAATTTGTGTTCTTTTTAGAAGACATTATATAGTTAATGAAATATGAACTTTGTGTCCCATTCATTGCCTATTATAACATTTGATGTTCTTATGTTCATTAGATGTTAGTGTTTGAATCTTGCATGCAAATATTGTCTTTGATCTTATTGTCAATGCTATTAATATTTGTCTTTGATCTTATTTTCTTTGATCTTTTCTAGTTCATAGTGATCAATATTTTATTATGTACTTTCTCACATGTGTTCGTTTTTAATCATTCTCATTTAGTGATGAAAACTTAGTTTTATTTGTGTTAGTTATTTATTGTTCTTTTCCATGCAATACTAGGCTATGCTTTTACCTAACTCTTGCATGTTCCTTCTATTCATTCCTTTCCATTCCTTTCCTTCATTCCATTCCATCTCCCTCATTCACTTTTTCTTTTCATTGGTGTTCCAAAAACTCCCCACATACAATTTTGAATGTACGAGATGTAAATATAGTTTTGGTTTTCAATAAAGGTAGCCTCAACTTCATCGAGGAGAGACTTCTTTCCCATTATTTTGTATGTCATTTTCATGTGTGCAAATCCATATGCTAACAGTTGCTTGTTGGTATTCTTGATTTTCCATCACCTTCTATAAATTTCATTGATGATAATTTTCATGCCTCATTCTCATCCCATAGATTACATATCGATCATTTTGTTGGGCCTCATATTGTCAACAATGTTAGTGTACATCCTATAGTCAAATACAATACATGATCACTATCTTTCTGTATTCCATTGGTTTCCCTTTATCTCGGGTAACATACATGTATCCCACTTCTCATGGCCATGTTCTTATACCCATCATTGATGGGCTTCTTATTATTTTTATGCCATTTACTTTTGGATCTATTTTTACAGATTGTGACATACTCGTAGGACTCCCTTGGCTACTCGATGCTAAATTTATGTCTCATTTAATGTAAAATTGAATTAAATATTATTTTTAGAGTAATTATTGTAGTGTATGATATACAATGGTAATATACAATAAAGAAACAAGGAAAAAATCATGTACAATATAAAAACCTAATCAAAAGGGGGATATAGGAGGACTTAGCTAATTTCCAAATGAGCAGGAAGTGATCAAGGCATGTGAGGGTCTTTGAACAAACTATAAAAAGGCTCATTACTCGCTTACTATAAAATTTGGAACATGAGAATAGAGCAGGATAGGGGTGTTCAATGTAGGGACAGAGGTGCTTGGGTTCTAGTGATTGGATCTAGGTGTTGGTGATTGTGTAGAAGCTTAGAATCTGATTTCTTTTCGTGTCATAAGGGCTCCATTTATTGATCCTTGTTGATCACCACGATATTAAATTTTTGATCCTTTGAAGGTACCTATAACATGTAAAAGAGAAGTTCACCTGCACATACCTATAAACCATATCAAACCTAAAAAGGAAAATGCTAAATGGGGAGTCAGACTAACCTCGACAGTCACCAAAAGAGTGAACTTACGACTGAGCACTGGACTAAATCTCAGAATCCATTTAGTTCTAGTGTGTGTAGAAATTATACCTTAGGATTCCCTTGTGCAAGTTGCATGAATGATAGTGGGATGTAGCTAGAATGTAACAATGTAGTAGTATGTGTGGATGGAATATAATAAACTTCCCCTTCCTATATTGTGTATCTAGAAGTATGCATCCATTGTCCCTTGAATGAATGTTAGATGGATTCCTTTGAAGTGCTTTAGTGCCTTTGGAATGTAAGCTTAGGTGATGATAAAATATGGAAATATATGCCTAATTTGATTACTATTGTAGTATTAAATGAATAATCAATTAAATATAAAAAATCAACCCAAGTAAACTAAGAAATAAAATGTGAAACCCTAGTTGCAAAGAGGGTAAGAAAATCCTTAGTTGGTTCGCAGTGAAATTTGAACTATGTCGAAGTGTTGACGAATGAGCATAGAGGGAGAAGCATCACACAGATCCTCAAAAAAGTGTGTGAGTTGATGATCTGCCTGGACTGGGGTGCCTGAGAGGGATAAGGGGCACTGTGGGTGCCCTAGACCTATTTTAGGTGCCTATGTCTATGTAAATGCTTAGAAAACCTCCTCTGAGTGGTCACGAGGTATTTGTTGTTATTCACCTTTGGTCACTATGAGGTCACACAATGATCACCAAAGTCACTGGAAACCTTGCAATAAAGAAATGACCTGTAAAACCCTTAAAGAGACATCAAATCCTAAAAATAAAGATGCAAAATGAGGGGTCAAATTGTCCTCAGCTATCACAATGGTGAACTTATGACTGAGCATTGCACTACATCTTAGACCCAATGTAGTTCTATGTGTGTGTGTGTGAATGTGCCCTAGGTGGCTCTTGTGCGTGGTGCTCTTGTGCATGTTGCACTTGATAGCGAGAAAGTAGCTAGATGTAAAGAAATGTAATAGATGTGTGCATGGAATAGAATGAACTTCCCTCCTATGAAGTGTATGTAGAATAACCACCCTTGTGTCCCTTGGATGGTGCTAGATGGATGTAATGGAGCTCTTATATGCTTGATGGATGCAACCTTAGGTGGTGATAGCTAATGCTTAGTGCTTGGTCCTTTATTATGATCACATAACTTTATATTTATATGATTCCCTTGCTTGAATTTCATAATTAACCCCAAAAAGTCTGACTACCAAAAAGATAAGATGCTCAAATGGCTAGAAAGGACCCAAAAAGTGTGAACAAAGTATATTGAGGTCAGGGCACCTAGAGGGGATGAGGGCACTGGAGCTAGCATCTGGCTAGGGCATTGGTGTCAGGATGATAAATGTTGAGGTATAAAAAGGTAGATTGAGCAAGTAAGGTGTAAGACCAAAAAGTGGCAACAAAAAGAAAAGAAAGGTGGCCAAAGACATGGGTTAATTAGTACTTTTCTTACTTAGGAATCATATGAATAGTAGTATGTAATCATGACTAAATAATTACCCAAAGTGTGTGATTTTGTGTCTACATTTTCCCCCACTTTATGTTGTTGAGAGAAATCTCGATAACATAAAGTAGATAAGAGATGCATACTTGATAACCATGTAGATCGATGATGAGAGCATGTCGAGGGACAAGACAAAGCATGGAGTGAAAAAAAAATGTGAAGCGTGGATGTTAAGGAGGAAAAGTGCAAAAAGTGATGATGAAAATGACCCTAGGGTGAAAATGCATGTGTAGATGTCATGATGTGCTTGTTTTTGATGTCGATGTTGATGTTGATTGATTGTTGATGTTGTGATGTGATGTGACTACCACTTCCCATAAGGATGAACCTACAAAAGAGAAGAACAAACAAGTAGTCAAATACACATGTATATGATTGAAATGTGTAAAAAAAGTATGTAAAGAAAGTATGTAAAATATGAAAATGAAAAAGGAACATGTGCACCTGATCCATGTGATGAGTAAAAGGGTGTAGAAAGGATCTTGAAGATGTTGTAGATGAACAATTTTTTTAGGTGATCTCATGCCAGATGCAGTTCGACCATGAGTTTTTGGGGTGATCTCATGCCAAATCATGGAAGAAGTGTAGGAGAAAATTTTGGTGTTATCCTCCAACCTTTAACTACTTCCCACAATGTAGAACACCACTGCAGATGGTGTGTAAAATTTTAAACAATTTGATCCAATGTGAAAAGTAAAAAGTGTTGTGTAGTGCATGCATGCTGAGTGCTAAGGATTGTGTGCCCTGTAAAATATGTTGTGTGGAGTTTGTATAGACTATGTTGAACTACCAAATTTGTGTAACTTACCCCCTAGTCACAAGCATCCAAGAAGGGTTAGGGGCACCATGCTACTATTGTCCTAGTCTAGGCGCTAGTGTTTGTGTTGTGCTAAGGACCCAAGTCTGATTCTGAGCCTATGTTGATACTTAACTGACAATGTGTGTTGTGTTGTATTGTTGTGCTATTATAATGATGACTATATGACATTGTATGGGGTGACTGATTCACCCAAATGATGCCCCCTCATTTGGGGTGCATGCATGAAATCGTTTGAAGGAGTATGTGGCCCAAAAGGAGGACCGACCATTGTGTTGAAATTGTGCCCTGTAGGGGGAAGGGAATGTGCTTGGTAGAAACCAAGGCACACAAAAAAGTGGCTAGGAGACAAGTGTTAGTACAAGAAAAGAAAAACACACATGTAGAAGACAAAATGTAAGCTAAGCATACAATGTGTAAGCTAAGACACAAGAAGATAATGTAAACACACAAGAAGACAATGTAGACCACAAAAAGTGGGTTGCAAACATGGGACACCACTCACAATGTCACAAGACAATCAAGGCCAATGAAGCAAAAAGAGACAAGTGTGCACACAAGACAAAGGGAAAATCCCACAAATAATGTCATACAAAGAGAAAACAATGACAAATAAATGTAACAAAAACCATGGAAGAAATATAGTCCTGCATAACAAATGTTGCACATGAAGCACCCATTAGCATGTTAGAAAGATAAAAAGTATGTAAAAACATATATGTATAATCCGATATATAATGTCTATGAAAAAAATGAAACAATAACACCATGTAGTGTATGAAAGTGGATGCCCTAGAGAGCCATTGTGGGACTGGTAATAGGTATTATGCCAAGCATCCATGTTGCATGTAATAGATCTGTATAATATGTGATCACAACTAGAAAGGAAAGTGAACACACATGTGTGTATGATAAAGATAATGACATACAAGATATCTATCTAGCATGTGTAAAAAGTGAACATGTAAAAAGCAAGTAAGCAAGAGTAAATGCAACCAAGATATACAAGTATGTTGTGGATGAGATGGAATGGAATGCAAGTGTGAATGATAGGAGCCGTGTGCCCCCGAGTGATGTGTATGCATGAGATGAGGTTCATTTATATATGCCCCCTCAAGTAAGTCAAGAATGAACCATAAATGAGAGTGCATCATCGGGAAATGGTTTGAATGTATGTGTGTGTAAAAAAAGATGTGATCATGAAAGCACAAAGTGTAGAGTGTAAGTGTGTGAGTGATTGATTGAGTGAGTGTGGTGAGGTTCATTTTAGATGAAACCCTCAGTTGAGTATGAACCATGGAACTAGAGTGTGTCATAGGTAATGATGTACGCATCATGTGTAGAGAGTGTAGATATATGTAAGAGATATGTAGTGTGAATGTGTATAGTGAGTAATGCACCTAGTGTGTGATATAAAGTTGCAAGAAGAAGATGTCATGTGTATATAAAGAGTGATGTGTGAGAGTGTTGTAATGTGTAGTGTGTATGTATTAGAGAAGGATGTTGTGAATATGTCACCATTGGTGAAGGTATGTTGAATATTGTTGATAGAAATTGATTGTGGAACATTGAGTGTGCAATGTTGTGTGTTGAGAAAGATGTGTTGTGGATATGTAGTGTGTGTGTGTGAAAATATGTGTGTGATATGTAGTGTAAAGTGTGTGTGTGTGTTGATGTGTAAGAACTAAGAGTTAGGTGATGAAAGAGGGGTATGTTGTGAAAGCATTGATTGTGTAATAAGAAAAAGAGGATGTGTTGTTATGATGTTGTGTTGTATGTATGTGATAGATATCTATATGAGAAGAAGAGTATATAAGTGTGTGAATGAATTTGATGATGTGTGTGTTGTAATGTATGTATGTAATGTAAAAAAAATATGTATGTGAATGTGTAAGAAAGATGATTATGTAGAGATGAATGCACATGTGAATGTGAAATGTGTGTGTAATGTGTGTGTATGTATAATATAAAGTGTGTGTATGAAATGTATGTGTGTGTGTGTAGTGTGTGGTGTGTGAGGTTCATGTATATAGTATGCCCTCAATAGTCAAGTGTGAACCACATGAGAGTGTGTCATCGGGAAATGATGATGATATGATGTATGTATCAAGATGTGTATGTTGTAAGTGAGAGACTAGATGTGAAATGATGAGAAAAAAAGATGCTTGTTGATGTTAGGGGGGAGAAAGAGGTGTTGATGCCCCCAAGTGTGTGATGAGAAAAGAGATCAAGTAACATCATCTAGGAGGTCATCATTGTCATGATCAAAACCAAAAGGTAAAGCATCTGATACATGATAAGAAATAGTGTCGGGTTGATCATGTAGTGAGCCATTACGATGAAGGTTGTACATGCCCATTGTGTATTCTTCATTAGTGAAAGGGGGTAAGTGGAAACCATGTGCATACCAGCATGTAAGATTTTGTGAATAGCCAAGAAAGGAATCATTACAAATGAAAACACAACCAAAAGGCATAGGAAATGAAATGTCAATATGATCAGGATCTAAGGTGCCCCCAATATAGTCAAGCCAAGACTATCAAGTGTAAGTAGGAGAAACATGAGGAGCTCATGCAAGAAATTGTGAGATGAAAGACGTGAAGCCCATAAACAACAATAATGTGAATGAAACCATGATAAATGATGAGGATCATAGGGTGGAGGAAATATGTCATCAACTGTAAAGCCTAGCCGAGCCAAGCCATCATGTGTGCATATAGTGTCATCACAAGTAGGATCAAATGGAATATGCTCCTAATAAGAATCATTCATGAAAAGTGTACATGTAAAGGGAGGACGTGCTAATGGTGGATGCACATGTGATAGTGAAGTAGGTGGAATGACATCGATGTGTGGATAGGCCCCCGATAAAGTACCATAGCATTTTTAGTAGTAGTGGGAGGGGGTGATGACATGGATGGAACAACATCCAACATGTAAATAGTAGCCTCTAAGTTAGGCAGAGGATCCATAGGTTGTGGTTCATAGTAGTAACAAATTGTGGAGTGGGGATCATAGTAGTGGTGGGATCATGTTTGCAATATTTGAATGGTTCATGATCAATAGGAATGGTGTATTCAATACCCTCATGTAATAATTTGACACATCGATGTATTATGGAAGGTACAACTTGCATGGCATGAAGCCATGGTCTACCAAGTAAGAAATTATATGAAACTGGAAAGTCCATGACAAAGAAAATTATATTAAGGGTTTTTGGCCCAACAAGTAATGGGTAAAGTAATATGGCCGATGCATGGATGAATGAAACCATCGTATGTGAAATGAAGAGAAAGAGATGAAGGACTGACATTAGTAGTTGAGAGACCTAAAGCCTTAAGGAAGGTTAGAGTGCACAAATTAAGTTCAAGATCCATTATCGACTAAAAACTCACTTGACACCAATATTATGGATGCACATCATGATGTATAAAGGAGGATCATTGTCAAAAGTAATCAAGATCAAGTAGGATTAGCTCGAAAAATCAATGTTGAGAAAATGCATCTGTAAATGTGTTATAGACTAAGTCTGGATGAATGTCAGAAGGAACATGAGTAGTAGTCAAGAGAGTGATGATCTTAGCCCTTAGCTCAAGATGGAGGAGTAAGAAATCATGAATAGAAATATTCATGATGAGAGGATCTTAGAAAGATGTAAGAAGTGAAAAAAAAAGAAATCCAAGTGTGTTTGAAGAGGTTGGGTTCACCAAAATGATTAAGCTAAATATGGAAATATATGCCTAATATGATTGTTATTATAGTAGTAAATAAATAATAATTAAGTATATAAATTAACCCAAGAAAACTAAGCAATAAAATATGAAACCCTAGTTGCAAAAGAGGGTAAGAAAATCCTTAGCTAGTTTGTAGTGAAATATGGATTATGCCAAAGTGCTGATCGGATGAACAGAGAGGGAGAAGCATCACACAAAGCCTCAAAAAGTGTGTGAGTTGACGATCTTCTGAATTGGGGGTACTGGAGAGGGATAGGGGGTTGTGGGGCACCCTAGACCTATTTTGGGAACCTATGTCTATGGAAATGCTTAGAAAACCTCCTTTGAGTGGTCATGAGGTATTTCTATTGTTGTTCACCTTTGGTCTATGAGGTCACACAATGATCACCGAAGTCGTTGGAAACCTACAATGAAAGAAATGACCTACAAAACCCTCAAAGAGACATCAAATCCTAAAAAATAAAGATGCAAAATGAGGGGTCAAATTGTCCTCAGTTGTCACAATGGTGAACTTATGATTGAGCATTGCACTACATCTCAGATCCAATGTAGTTTTGTGTGTGTGTGTGTGTGGAATCATGCCCTAGGTGGCTCTTGTGCGTGTCACACTTGATAAAAGAAAGTAGCTAGATGTAAATAAATGTAATAGATGTGTGCATGGAATATAATGAACTTCCCTCCTATGAAGTGTATGTAGAAGGCTAAGTACATGGGTTGATTAGTACTTTTCTTACTTAGGAATCATATGAATATTCTCATGTAATCATGACTAAATAGATACCTAAAGTGTGTGATTTTGTGTCTCGTAAAATACTAACATGATTTTAGAACCTAGAAATGTACCTTAGAGTGTGATCTTGTGTCTACATTTTCTCCCACTTTATCTTTGTTGAGTGAATAATTGATAACATAAATTAGATAAGAGATGTGTACCTTATGATCATGTTGAGAGTGTGACAAACAACATGTTGAGTGGACAAATGAAGCATGGAGTGATTGCAAAGTGAAGCATGGAGACTAAGTAAAAGGAAATGGACTCTAGGGGTGAATCATGTACATTGTAGCACCTTGGTGTAACTTTTGTGTGATGCTTCTTGTAAGGATGATCATGCAAAAGAAGATAAAGAAATTAGTAAAAATTTTGTTCATGATAGATCAAAAAAACATGTGTATAATTATGTAAAGAGTGTAAAAGTGTGAAAAAGGAAAGTGTAATATGTAAAAGAGTAAAGGATATAAATGTCTCATGTTACTTGGAGATTGCTAATTTGAATGTTGAAAGTAATGTTTCGGGTGATCTTATGCCAAAAGTTAGTTTTTGGTCGTTCTCATGCCAAGTATGAGTGTTTTGGGTGATCTCATGCCAAGTGTGAGTTTTTTGGGAGATCTCATGCCAAAGACCAAGTGTTTGTGAGAGAGGTCTATTTTTACTCTCAATCCATGGCTCTGTCAATAAGCATTACTATAGATGGTGCATCTCAATTTTTTGGTTGTTCGTTTTGTTTTAATTGTTCCAAGTTCTTAATTATTCTGATTGTACCACTTGAAGGAGATATAATACATTCTTTAACTTAAGGTATGTGCCTGTAACTATAGAACTTCTCCATGAACTGTTATAGACTATGTTGTACTAAGAAAATGAATGTATCGCCCAGGTACATTAGTGCCCGAGGGGAAGGACATGGGCACCAAGGTCTTTAGTGTATGTATTATGTGTTGGACCCAAGTCATATTTTGGGCTGTTATGTGACTATGTTAATGTTCGACCTGAGCTATAGCTATGAGGTACTTGTAGGGGTGATTTGTTCACCTAATGTATGTGGCCCCTAATTTGGGGTGCATACAACATCTGTAGGAGAATGTGGCCCAAAGGAGAGGAACTATTGTTGCACCGAAGTGGATACTTACGGGGTAGGGGATGTGCATGGTAAAAACCAAGGCACATGTAAACAAAGTGGGATATACATATGTTTTAATGCAAGCAAAGCATGTAATATAAAACAATGCAGAATCAAGTGTGTGTATAAGATAAACCGGGACAAGTGGGTTTCAAACATGGGACATCGCTCACAATGTCATAAGAAAATCAGGGCCGAAATGGCCAAAAGCATACAATAAGCATATAATACATAGGGCATAACCTTTAAAGAATAACATACAACAACAAACAAGACTAAGATAAATGTGGTAGATAAAAATGGTGGCATATAGTCTTGCAAAGAAAATGCTACACATGAAGCACCTGTTAGCATGTTAGAAAGATAAATAGTATGTCAAGGAATGTATGTATCAATGGAAAGTAGTGTGCTAGAAAGTAGTAGTAAATGATGAAACAATAACACCTATAATGTGTGAGAGTAATAAAGGTAGATGCCCCAAGAGCCTCAATGGGACTGGTAAAGGTATAGTGCCAAACATCATTCTAGTGTGTAAGAATTTGTAAGAGATCTACATTCACCGTAAAAGAACAAGTGACGCATACAAGTGTATATATAGAATGATAATGATAAAATAAGAATCTATCTGTTGGTACCAATCTTACAACTCCTCGGGGATAGTCATCATCACTCGAGTAAAATAAAATGCTTTGAGGATGACAAAAAAATTTATATCATTTTAAAGCCGGTGAAGTTGTTTAAAAACTCATTTGAACCTAGCTTTGGAGGGATTGAGTGACATGTATAAAGGAGATGTCCTTCCCTGCTACTTTAGGCCCTGCCTTTGACCTAGGTGAGAGAACCCGTTGTGTAACTTGAAAATGTAAGGGGATGATTGAAATCTTTAGTCTCTTAGTTTCCTTTTGAAAGTAAGTAAATCAGTCTGGATGATCATGGCCAATGAATGCACTATTTAACTCTCACAATTTTTCACACTAAATGGTGCATATGTCACTCCAATTGGACTCAAGTTACTCTAGACAACATGAAATTCCATCTACTTTTGCATATTTATGGAAAGGGAAGTAAAACTTGCAAAGTCCCTTGGAAAATGTTTATAGGAAAAGAAAACAAAGATGAATTGTAGGATTTAAGCAATGGTAGGTTTATATTTTGTGTGAATGGGAGATTAAAACAAGATGAAATTGACTATGATAGGTTTCTTAGAACTCCAACAGTATCAGAAATCATTCTAGGTATAAAGGATACTCAATTAATCAGAAACAATCCCTTAGAGAGAAGGTATGCATTCATGGAGGCCCAAGAATACATGATTTCATACAATATTTAAGAAATTACACATGAAATCTCATATAAATGTCTTGACAAAATATTCACAACTCCCTACTTATTATGCCTAAGATACACTCAAAGGATTAAAAAATATTAGCAACAAAATGGATGTATTATGAATTTAAAATTTTGCATGGTACTGCAAAAAGAAATATTTGATTACAGTACAAAATCAATTACCAAAATACCACCATTAAGACCAGATCTAGTGTAATTCAGAGGAGCCATAAACAAAATATTGTAATAGGAAAAATAGCTGATTGGTTTAGAGTATACTTCTAGGAAAAAAACATGACAAAGCTTAATGAGCATGCACACAATTTATTTTCATATTTTCAATTTCCTTAACAAGGGAACATAAAGCCTATGATCTCAATGCTTATCAATGGTTGTACACTTGTAACCATATTGACACAAGAAAATTTGAAGTAAAACAACTCATAAAAATCTCATTAAAATTTAGGATTCAAGAAAGCACATCAATTATCTATGTCTCTTCTAAAGCTTATAAAATTTTAACCTCTTCTCATATGAGGACATGCCCTCATACTTTATAAAATTCTAATGAGTTCCATTAGTTTATTTTCCCCCCAAAATTCCATCAAACAATACCCCAATTCCATTAGTTTATGGTACAAAATATGCATTTGTGAGAATGATTTTTGATGTTGTGGACCAAGAAGAATGTGACGGGCCATTGATGGCTCAGGTTGTCAGGGTAGCTTTGATTAGGAGGCTAGTCAAAATAAATCCAGTTTTTTTCTTTCCAGACCATGTATTTCCACTTGTTCAAGTTGGAACATCAAAAGACTCTGAAGTTTTAAATAAATTCTAGCTTAAGTGTTGGCCAGCTATGAAGAGTGATTCTACCACCCCTTGTCCTTTTATTTATAATGAAGAATTTATTGGGAAAGAAATCCCTATGGAGACAGAGATGTTCCTCATGGAGAAACTTTTGCAAACAACCTACCTTATCTCTTCCGTAGGATTGATGATTTCGAACAACTCCTTTCTCACTTAGAGAAGAGGCCATTAGAGTCCCTGCCTATACATAATCCTAGAGCACCACCATTCCTTATGAATAAATGTAGAGGAGGAAGATCCAACTCCAAGCACTCACATTGATTATCTCCAAAACTTTCCCGAGTTGCACTTCCAACTCATGCAATCATTTCTGCACCACCTTTTGTTTCAAAATCTATAGGCAAGAAAGCCTATCTTACAGGTGGTCTAAGTATTAAGGAATGGGTGTCTTCTTATGAGAAGAAGTTGGAATTAACTCAAATTCTAGATGGCCCTAAGGAAAATATCAATGAACTCATGGATTTAAACATGTCTCGGGACTTGGCAAGAGACATTGTATTTATTCAAGGTGCTGAGGAATTTGGGGAATTTGTTTCTAGGAAAAATAGGCTTCCTCCTTTCAAGGAGGATTTCTTAGGGTCATAATGAAAATGTATCTTTTCTTTTTTTTCTTTTTTGGTATAATATCAAAGATGTATACAGATATTTCCTAGGATGGACTCCTATAGAACCCCATTTTTCTTTTCTTACAAATGCAAATGATTCAAAATATTACAATGAATTTCATGTTTATAATAGATCTAATTTTCTATCAAAACAAATGAAATCATACTACATTCATTACATCATATACATAATTGAAAACTTGAAAATTTAGGAAAGTATATAATTATCATGAATGAAAATAACAAACTGAAGAAGGAAAGTTTTAAGAAAACAAGCCTAAACTTTTTTATGGTGTATCATGATCATCATCACTTTCTTTATCATCTTTTGTCTTGTCAAGTATCCTGTCCAGAAAAACATCAAATCGATGGAACAATTATACTATATCCTCCTCATCTGATCCTATGTGAAATATGAATATCAATGCTTGTTTTTTCACCACCTCATTACATTTATGCATCCTGCTCTTATACTCTTTCACTTTTTGGGTTAACTCAACAATCACACTTTCCAAAGTGATGAAATTTTGGATGGCTTCATAGGAAAAGTGTTCCTCAAGTAATTTATTGATCAAATAATTGTGTCAAGGTATCTATTCCTAGATCCCCATAAGCATATTTTTCTTTATCATACACCATCTTTCTCAACTTTTTGTCTATATTATCAACACATTTTACTATCTCATCCTTTTCTATTGTTAATTTATCCTTGACTTGGTTTACAGTTTCCACTCTGAGTTTGGTTAGATTCTCAAGCATATATTGAGTTCCTTTTTCCTCTGGTGGCACAATCCCTTATTTCTATACCAATTCTTTGTTAAACTAAGTTATGGCTTCAAGTTTGGGAAGAATTCCTTCCTAGTAATACAATTCATTTTCACATTTCTCAACTTGTTCATCTATGTCATTGATTATTAAATTTAGTTGTGTATAGCTCTCTACCGCTTCTTCAATGACCTTCTTCCCCTTTTGAGACAACTCCTCTTTCCATTTATCAATTACATTGGCCTTTTCTCTAGATTTTTCCACCTTTCTTAGGATCTCTAGAGTTATATTAGTGATAGCCTCTTTCCCTCTCTTGTTGGCTGCACCATTTTTGTATACATGAGGACAATGTTTTGACTTGTTATTTTAATTGTTTATTTGACACTTTATCTTCATCAATATTTTACAACAAGACCTCAATAAAAACTACTATAATATCTTGCTTCAATGTGTCCCTAGTAGGCTTTCCTAGTTGAATGTGTGTGACATTATAGTCACTCAATGTAATTTCATCTTTCAACTTTCCTTCCTGTGGGGTTGTTATCTCCAGAATTCTAAACCCTTGTTGGTCCACATGAGTTTTAGTGAAGAACATTTTTCTTTCTTTGGGGCTCTCTTGGGTTTTGGGAATGAAATACTTTTAATATCCACAAATTCTTTTTGAACCACCTCTTTCTCCTTATCTGGAAGGATTGTTCCTAGCCAACTAGCTTTAGGAACATTTCCCATACTTATCCTTGTAGTGCAAGATGTGGAGTTTCTAAAAAGGTGTCATTTTCTTAGATGTATCTTGCAAAATTTTTAGTATTGGTACTTCTTCATGTGGCTCCTCTACTTTTGTTACTTGCTTCTCACTACTTGGTGCAACTATTTTTGGTTTCTCTTTTTCTTGATCTTGAGTTTGGGGTTGGCTGATATTTTCTGAAACTTTATCACCAACTGATAGTTCATCTTGATCCTTACTCCCCACTAAAGTAGTAAGCACACCTTGCATCTTATATTAAGATTTCCAATGTAGTGGCTACTATATTTACATCTATCCTTGGAGCTTCCTTTTAGGAGCTTGAAACCTCAAGTAGTTCCTTATTCTCTGAAATATATACCTCCTTCAAAGGTTGTTATTTTTTGAGAAACTTCTCATGGGATTGTTTATCAACAACCTCTTTTTTTTCCAAATATTCTCCTGTTTCTCTATAGGTTGGGATCCAGTGGTTAACTTTTGATCTTTATCATCAATTGGCACATCTTCCTTAACACTTGTTTCCATTGGTCTACTGATGTCTTTTCAAGTTTCAATTATAACCTCCTTAGAAAAATCTATGCTTTGGGAAGATTCATATTTCTTTCCCATTTCTAATTTTTGGAGGCTTGATCCATTAGAGGTAACATATGTTACAAATGGTTCACCTAAAAGTTTTGAGTCACTATTTATTTTTCTTGTAAGAGTGTTGTAGTCTCAACTTGGGTACTTTGAGATCCCACTCCCAATTCAACACTTGATGCTTGAGAAATGTCTTTCATTTGTATTTCTTCTTGGGAGATACTTGTATCCCCCATTGTATATGTTTCAACCTTTACATCTACAATTTCAAGCATATGAACTTCTTGAAATGTATCTACATCAATTATTTCAATGGGTTTCTTCAGTTGTTCATGTGGTTAACTATCCTAGAAACATCCTCATTCATAAAATGAATCACAATTGGTTCCCCATGTACCTATTTTTCACAATGCTACTAGGCTGATTAGATAAGGGGTTACGTTGAGTTATTTTCTCTTGGGATAACTCGCCACTATTCCTTTTGGAAACAAGATTGAAGTTTACCTTTTGATGGTACAGGTAGAGTAACATGATTTTTTTCCTAGACCTGTGGTGTCATTGTTTCCTCTGTCAGTGAAGTAACAAGTTTTCTTTGAGTCTTAGTAAGTAGGATATGATCAATCACTTGGGCTCCTTGCTTCGTGTTTGTTTGAAACATGTCCAACTTATTTTACTGAAATTCCAATATCCATCACCAAAGGTATTATTATCTTGTTTTCTTTATAGCTCTCTCAAATTACTTGAGGTTTGGTGCCTCTCTTTCTTTAACACTTTTACTTTGAGTTTTGGATCAACACTTTCTAAGGACTCCTCATAGTTTTTCGGGTGATAGATGATCCTGGAAATGTTACTGAAGGAGTCCTTGGTTTAATTACACCTACCCTTTAGTCTCTAAGGGAACTACTTGGGTAATAGGTGCATCTTGCATAGATTTTAAAAGCATTTCCTTTGTCATTTGTGTTAGGGAATAGAAGTCCCAGTCTTAGTGGTAGCTATAGTCCATTCATTAATAGATTTTAGAGGTTAGTTTACTACTTGGAAATTGGGGAGCCTTTCCATTTAAAGGATCCATTTTTTCAGCTCCCTCTTTTAGGGGAGGGATATCTTCCCCCAAAATCTTCAAATCTCTAAACTCATTTAACACCTTTTTATTTTGAGAGGATAGATCCATACCTTTTATTTTAACCAATTCAAGGTCCTTCTCATTACATCAAATATTATCTTATGAGGATTATCTAACTCTTCTTCACCCCAAACTATGGGAGTGATTGGTTGTGAATCAATTTTATGGTAAATATAATATTGAATCACTATTTTCTAATCATTTTTATTGCTTGAGGTACCACAACAACTTTAAAACAAAACCTAATTGAGAGAGTCATCCTTGAGAAGTCCTGAGATTAACCTCTTCTTCATCCCCTACATTCATATAATTAATCTAATAATATTAAAATTTAGGCTCATGCTCAGCTGAAATGACCCATCGATATCATACTTGGGCCTAGGTTCAAATTTATACATGTTAAACCTCTCATTTCCTCTTCCATAAATTTGGCCTTTGTAATAGTGGGGCAAGAATACCTCCCAATCATTATAGTAAACTTAATGTTAGTCTTATGCTTCCTATAATCAACTTGTGTACTAATGTTCCAAATACCTTGAGAGTTCACATAAAGACATTTTTCATCCACGTACCTAGGAAGTTTGTATGGATGCCCATCAAATCCATATTCAAGTACATTTGATTTATAGTATTCTATATTACTCCCACTCTAGTTTGAAAAGAAGAAACTATATTAATAAATTTCCTTCACTGGATTCACATTTCCTTTATATTTCTCCCAATTTGGTTTTGGGGATATACATCATATACTCTATGATATTTAAAACTTACATCTTGTGGGAGACCAAGGAATGTCTTGCAACATGCAATATTATAGATCAAATAAGACATCATGTAAAATTAGATGTTGTAGGTAACATCTGTTTTAATTTTTGTGGCCATTTTCATAAGTTGGGCATGGATTGATGCATATATAAAATTTTCCCAATAGATTTTTCCTTTTCCTCAAAATAACCCTTATGAAAGGGAACATCCATTCATGGAACATATAAGCCATATCTAATCCTACAATTCTACTCAACATTATAATTAGATCCTCAACTTCTTCAACAAACAATGCCTTGTTCAATCTCTTAGGGGAATTATTTTGGTAGATCCTCTATTGGCTTATCAACCATTTAAATTTATTAATGCAACATAATAATCATGTTTAGCCTCATAATCACTATGTGCTGATTCCATAGTAATACCTATTGGTTGCTCCATCATTTGTAGTCCTAGTATCAACTGAAAGGCTTCGGGTGTTAGGGTTAACACCCTCTCTCCACTTCCATCCAAAACTTCTTTCTTCACTGGATCATAATTATCCACACAAATCCATACAAGTTTTAGAGAATGTATGGAAAGTGGGAAGGCTTCAACTAGGAAAATTTCACTTGCATCAATGGTCGTCATGCATTTACTTTTATTTGGAGCATGGAGTCTTTGTAGAAATTCATTTAAATCAAATTTATCAGTTTTGTATCGGTGACTTGTATCTAAATTTTTGGTGATACTAGAGGTTATGTGGAATCTTGAGTCCATAGGATTCATCTTATAAATTTTGATCTATTTCTTAACACTTGACAAATTACGAGACTTGACAAAATAGGGAAAACACAAATGTTATGCAAGAACTTACCCATTTTTCATAGACCTTATGAAATTATCCCTTGCACCCATGATTTCAAATTATTTAACTTGAATTTACTCCTCCATAGTCAAATATCTTCTCTTTTTGTCATGAATTTACAAATCTAGGGCTTCCAAATTTTCCGTATGCAAAGTGAGGACTCAAAACAATCGAAGAAACTTTTTAAAAATCCCACCTTGATCTGTGCGACATGAATTAATGATGGAAGCCATTAGTGTTTTTAATCCTTATCATTTGATTCACCCTTATTATTTGAATGTGATCCATTAATGTGTTTCCATCTGAAGAACTACAAGGTTGGGGAGTTTTTTTTCATATTTTTGTTTATTTTGTCAAAGGGGTACAAAAATGCAACTTTGACCCGGTCCCCCGCTGTTGAATTTGATTTCATGGTTAACATGTGTCCCTCTTGGGCTTTGGAATTATAACTAAACTTTTCATTTTACCGGGTGTAAAATAAAAATTTGAATAAAAGGCTCATTTCCCTACTCCAATGATATCTTTACACGTGTTTCCTTTTGGGGAGCAAGGTTATGTTTGAATTTTGCATTATGCTCTCACAAATATTTTGGAATATTACACAGGCCTTGAAGATTATTTTGCACATTTCACCCTTATATCATTTCTAAAATATTCAAGCACATCCTAATACCATGAAGTGAACAAAAATTTTCACGCACGTGTTCTGGGGCATTGAGGAATAAAATGCCATTTGCACAAGAACTTAGATTGAATGACACATAGAGTATTTTGTAGGGATTTTTACATGGTTCGTTGGCAATTTTAAGAAGGATATTTTATGGAAAAATACGGCCATGGATACTCAAATTTAACATAACAAATTTATACAAAGATTCAATATCTTTTTATTTTAACATTGATTTTATTCAAAGGTATGCTTATTTTCATATGTTACAAACCTTGGTAAGCATAATAAACAAATTTTTGAGAACACATTTCAAAACATGGTGCGAGCTCAAAAAACACCAATATCGGCTCGACTTGGGGATGGGTACCCCTTGCGGGTACCACAAGAACCAAATAGATAACTCAATACACAAACCAAGTTCCTTAATCCATTGGAAAAGATTCATTCACAACACACATATGGCTTCATAAGTAGATACACATGACATAATACCAATATATCAAGACAACTAGTTATTATAAACTAGAAAAAAGGGAAAAAAAATAACAACAAAAATATACATTGTATAAAAATCATACCTAATTGTATGGGATTAGTCTAGAAAGTGCTTGAGATGCTTTCCATTGACAAGAAATTCCAATAATTTTCCCTCTAGATATTTTAAGAAGAAAGTGTGTTCACCAATCCTGATGTCAATCGAATATGGTCCCATCCATAGGGCATCAAACTTTCCATGTTTTCCCTTGTCTTCATGTCTACTATCTGTCCCATAGTAAAACAAAGATTCAATATTGAATGCCCTAGGAGTCATTCTTTTTTCAAATATATTTTTGAGTCTCTCCCTAAAATTTAAATGTCTTTGGTGAGATTCTCTTATTTCTTCATCTAACTCAAATATTTGGTTTATTATTACCTCATAGGGACTTACTTCCCCTTCACTATCAAGTTTTTGCATGAATTGATAAGATGAAAATTGCATGTGTAAAGGAAAAAGAGCTTGGACTCCATAAACTAGTTCAAAATGAATTTTTCCAGTAGCTCTCTTTGTAGTAAATCTATCTTCCCATAAGAAAACTTAAGTTGTTCACCCCATTTATTTTTATTAGTTTCCAATGTCCTTTTCAAAGTATCTTAAGAATATTTTTGTTACTTGAATCAGCTTGGCCATTTCCTTGAGGATTATAGTTTTGATGCATAGGACAAGTTGATACCATATTCCTTACACATAATTGTTAATGGTTTAGCCTTGAAGCTCATAACATTATCAACAACTATTTTGCACGCACTCAAAATATACAAATTATATTATTCAAAATAAAATCCATGATAAATTTGTGAGTTTCCTTCTTATGGGAATGGCCTCAACCCATTTAGTGAAGTATTCCATAGTCAACTAAGATCCAATTATGTCCAACACTTGAAGAGTCTAATATCTCTCCAATGAAATCCATTCTCCATTGTTTGAAAGGGGCTTCAATTAACACTGGTTATAGAGGAAATGACCTATAACTTTGACCCTCTAGAGAAGCATTGAAATTTTTCACATTTTCTTATCAATACTGTAGTATCTTTGAATAATGATGGCCACTAATATCGACCTCAAAACTTTGTGAGCAATCTCTCCCAAAAAAATGGAACACTTTGAAACTCTACAATTATTTTGGGAGCTTCTTCTTAATGATACACCTGAGTAATACCCTTTTGGATTCTTCCATGCTAAACCAAATCAGTTATGACATATTTATGGGAGGCAAGTTTGAGTGTTCTTCTCTAGTTCTTATCTAGATGTCCAGGACACTCCAAATTCTTCAAGTAATAGATTACATCCTTATACTAGACTAAATTACTCACTTTTCATGGGGGTCCATACTACCTTCCTCAATTAAATTTATCTCCATTCACTTGTAAATTACTTTCATCCATTAAATTTTCTAATCCCAACCCTCTAACCAATTTAGTGATTTGTATTTCCATATCATATTCCTATAACTTATTCACCCAATGAAATATCTTTACTATATATTTCCATTTATGATAATATGTATTTAACCATTGTATAGGGAACATAAGCTACAATTTTGGAACTCAAGATGTAGGGTCTAAATATCTTGGTAGTTCTACCAAAGAAAAGGCCTTCTTTTCCATGATAGTATACTTCAATTCAACACTTGCAAGGATTTACTAAAGAAATCAATAGGAATCTCATTTCCTTCTTCATCCTTTTTCAATAGTAATGATGTAATGATATTTTTGAGGAAAAATAAAACATTTGAAATGATTTCTTGTAGTCGGGACTGGAATTGCTTAAGACTGGGAATTTTTAGTGTTTCCTTTATTCTAGTAAAATGCTTAAATAACCCCTTCTTCCCACTTGATAATTTTCTTTCTTTAACATATTTTTATAGGAATAGTTATCTCAACAAAGTTGGAGATGAACCTCCTAATAAATTTTATTTGTCCAAAGAAAGATTGAATACCTTTTTTAGATTTGGGGATAGGAACCTTACCAATTTCCTCCACTCTCTTGGGATCTATCATGACCCCTTGCTTTGATACAATATGCCAAAATAGTTTTCTTTTGGACTCCAAAATGACACTTCTTGGGATTAATGAAATCCCATACTCCCTACACCTAAGAAACATTTTTTCTAGGTGTCCCAAATGGTCACCTCTTTTCTTTGAGAAAATTGTTATATCATCTTGATATATAACTATGAAGTCATTTATAAGTCCTGAGAAAGCCACATCCATAGCCCTCTAGAAAGTTTCTCCTGCATTCATGAGTCCAAAGGGCATCCTAACATAAACATATGTTCCCCAGGGAGTAGTAAAGGAAGTTTTAAACTATTTAGATTTCTTCACAACCACCTAATTATACCCTGAGAAACCATCTAATTTTGAAAATAATTAAAATCATGTAACCAATGCAACATGTTATCCATGTTTATAAATGGATAATTATATTTGATTGATGCCTTGTTAAGATTCCTAAAATCCACACAAAGCCTTATTTACCCATTCTTCTTCTTGACTAGTATAAGGTTTGTCACCCATGAAGAATACCTTGTAGGTTGTATGATTCCTCCATCTCTAAATTTGTCAACTCTTCTTAATTTTTTAATGAGAGAAGGGGATTGATGGGTATTTGCTTCTTCATGAAATTTTTAGAATGAGGTTTTAGAGGTATCTCATGTTGAAAAAGATCTTCTCTATAAGCTTTTAGTTTAGAGTATGACCAAGCTTTAAGCAATCTTTATATTCTCTTAGCAGCTTGGTGTAAGCCTTCTTTTCTTCTTTGTTTAAATTGCATCCTAGCCATATATTCATGGGATTTTCTTGAGTCCCAGGTTACATTCTTCAACATCTCTAAAAATAGAAATAGGTTTATTAATTACTCTATCAACATTGTCAAAGTTGGACTCAAGGAAACTAATCCTTTAAGAATTGTGTTTGTTTTTAGTTGGATCACCTCTTTCCCAAAGAGAGTCTCTTTCCCATCACAGAGTTCAACCATTGGTTCTAATTCAATATGTTTATTAGAAAATTCATCTTTTCTCTTCATAAACCTCTATATCTAGAGAATCATTTCAAATACTTGCCAGTGTTTAACATTTTCAAGTATAGATGGTCTAGCCAATACTTCAACATCATAATTACAATATGGAGATATTGTAATTAGAAAAATGTGATGTAATGACAACAATTTATCAGCCATGCTGATGTTGGGCTATTTCATGGTATATGATATTTAAGGAATCAAACATTTCAATAAGGTCCTAGAGTTCATGCTTATACTATTTCATTCGTTGATTTTTTGTTGCATACAATTTTCTCACTTGTTTCACAATCAATTATAATATCCCTTAACAATAATATCCTTGATTCCATATTTCCATGCAACTCTTAAACCCAGGATCAATGCCTCATATTTTGTAATATTGTTAGTGCATTCAAATTTTAATTTAATGAAAAATTAAAATATTCTTGTTATGGGGATGTGAGGACTATTCCAGCTCCACTCCCCATACAGAGTATGCTCCATCAAATATCATATTCCAAGGAATATCAATATCTTATAAATGAGTAACAATATTTATGCATTGATATTCAAAATCAGCATATCCTGTAAAATTGTCCAATCAATGTCAACAAACAATACCTTATAAGAGGCATTCATGTTATCTTCAATAATGTGGATCATTTTCTTCTCTCCATGTAGTTTCACCAAATTTCCTTCCATGTATAGTGGCATAAGAGATGTCCATCTAGACACTAACTCCCACACTCTCAACCCATTTTTTAGATAACAAAATACCCCACTTAGCAAGGAAATCAACAATAACCACATTCATGGTCAAATATTTACTATGGTAAGTAGCTATCTGGATAAATAGTCCTTTCACATATGCGATAATCTAGTAACTCCTTGAATCCATGGCATGACACTTTCCAAAATTTGTTTTTATCTTTATATTTAACTCATTCATAACCTCCAAGGGCATTATATTACATGAGGCTCTTGAGTCAAACATACAATTATGAACAAGTCTATCATTAATAATCAGAGAGGTGAAAAATGGATCTAAATCCAATTGATATTCGACTAAGGAAGTTCCTAAATATATCTCTGGGGATTATCCCATTTTTCTTATTCTTGAGGTACTTCTATTTTAGCTATAGGAGGCAAGACATCCACATTATTTACATCTTTACTTATGACAACTATTGGTTCCTCTTTGAATCCCAAATATTCAAATGCTCTTTTTCTATGCTCAGGGATTCGAGAAACTCAACAATGGGCATAGTAAATTTAATTTGACTCAAAATTTGAGCCATATCACACATGACATACTTGGGCATAGTTGTGTTGGGACACATACTTGGTCACAAAAATTGGTGTAACAACGGAATTTTCCATCCGGTTTCATAACATGTATGATGTTAGACACCTATTCGGGATAATCAACAACATGGATAAAGTCAACATCTAGAAGTCATTATATCTCTTCTTTAACTAGTAAAGTGACCTTAGGATGAATTTTACAAAATTTTTGTTGAACCATTTAGCACTAGGTTTGAGGACAACATTTTACATAGCGACAAAAGAGTCTATACTAGGTATATCACTATAATCCTAGGAAAATATGTCCAAAATGTCATGAAGGGATTGTTAAATGTCATCCTATTCGGAAGGTGAGAGAGAGGTTCATAATAAGACCATACGAGGGTTGTTAGTGGTGCCAAGATTATATTAAATACTTTCCTCATTTGAAATATTGGATCGGTCTTCGATGTATGGATCAGTAGGAATGGTGTCGAGTATCCAAATTGAAATTAGGGGAATCGAGACTCTTCAAAGTGAGCAAAGTAATAACAAGAGTAGATGGAAATCATTTTTGTGATGATAAGAGAGGAACTGATCATAGGTACCCATGTATTCTAAGAGGGAATAGTCATTAGCAAAAGTATCCAGATCAGGTCAATCAATGGAAACATGATCGCTAATGAGATCTAGGTATAATAGAGGAAGTGTAGAAGTATGGGAAATATTACAAACCTTAGGGGAGGATGTTACAAGACTTAAAGAAGTTGATGAGAGATGGTATTCGAGGCCAAACTTGGTATATTGAGTGGGTATGGATAATGATTCATTGACTCCTTGGCCATGTTTTCCTAACCCGATAGTCAAAAATTCCATAGCAAATCATATACTAATAGCCAAGGAAATATTTGTAGAAATGAGGATGAGATGGATAGTAAATGGAAATTGTTAGTGAATTCTCAATTGTATTACAAAAGGAGAATGGGGAAGGGTCACCTAGGGCTTCATAGACAACACCTTGATAGAGGAATTTAAGGCGTGTATGAAGAGTGGAAGGGGCCACATGCATGGAATGGATCTAAGGCTGCATAAGAAGGATGTTATGATTAAGATTATTAGGCATCACATGGCATGGGGTATGAATAGTGTAGGGCCCCATGGTAATGAGAAGTGTGATAGTGCCTAAGACACATTTAAGAATTTTATCGAAGCCATGGATAAAGATAGATGAAGGATTAGAGGATGCTTTGGAAATGCCAATTTGGTGAAGGAACACTAGATTAAAGATATTAATCCTAGATTTATTATAGACAAAAGCTCTTTTAACCCAAACATTATTTATACAAACATGGATATAAAAGGGGATCATTATCTAAGATTGTTTGAGATGGAAGTTCATCGGATGTAAAAGTAATTTTTTCTTCCTTATAAGATAATGCGGTAGTAAACTTAGGATACACGTATTCGGGATAAGTATGAGGATGAAAGTAAGTATTAGCCAAAAAAGAGTTTATTTTATGCCCCATTTAGGATGATCCTGCAGAAGGTAGGGATGAAGACACTCATGGTGGTAGGATGTGAGCGTAGAAAAGCTAGTAATAAAGAAGGAACCAAGAGTGTTTGAATTCGAGTTCACCAAAAGCTTTAATATAAAAATGAATTAAATATTATTTCAAGAGTAAGTACTACGAGTGTATGATATACAATGGTAATATATAGTAAAGACACAAGAAAACATGCATGTAGAATATGAAACCCTAATAAGAAGAGGGAGATAAGAGTAGTTAGCTAATTTCTGAATGAACAGGAAGTGATCTTGGAAGGTGAAAGTGTTGAATAGGTTGTAGATAGGGTCACTACTACTTATTTTAAAATCTGGAACTCGGGAACAGATCCAGGCAGGAGCACCTAGTGTAGGACAAAGGCACCTTGGTCTTTGGTGACTAGATTTGGGCGTTAGTGACTTCGTAGAAGATAAGGATCTACTTTCTTACGTGTCAAAAGGGTTTTTGTGTTGATCCTTTTTTATTGCTTGATATTCCCTTCTTGATCACACAAAGTTACCTATAACCTATAAAATAAAAGTTCACCTATACATACACTGTAAACCACATCAAACCTACAAAAGGAAAATTACAGAATGGGGAGTCAGAATGACCCCTTTGGTCACCCGAAGAGTGAACTGATTTGAGTACTACACTACATCTCAGACTCCATGTAGTTATTATGTGTGTGTGTGTGTGTATAAATGATACCCTAGGATGCCATTGTGCAAGTAGCTAGAATGTAAAAATGTAGTAGTATGTGTGGATGCAATAAAATAAACTTCCCCTTCCTATGCTATGTATGTAGCCCTTTTCCCTTGAATGGATTCTAGATGGATTCCTTTGAAGTGCTTTAGTGCCTTTGGAGTGCAAGCTTAGGTGATGATAGTAATGCTTAGTGCTTGGTCCTTGATTTTGAACACATAATTATGTATTTATACGACTCTCTTGTTTGAATTTCATAATTGACAACTGGAAGGCTGACCCATAAGGGAAAAATATGCCTAAATGATAAAAGAGACCAAAAAAGAGTGAGTAAGGTAAGAAAGGGTCGGGGTGCCTAGGAGGGATAGGTACACCTAGGCATTGTTATCTTGGTTAGGTGTTGGTGTCGAATTTGTACAAGATAAACAAGTAAAGTTCAACTTGATGAAGGTGTGTAAGACCAAATAGAAAAAAATCAAACAAAAGAGGCCAAAGATAGTTGTTACCCACTAGTTTTCTTGCTTGGGAATCATGTAAATGATAGTATAATTTTAGGACCTATAAATGTACCCAAGTGGATGATTTTGTGTCTAAAGTTACTTCTATTGTTCACTTTTTCCTTCAGTTCATCCATGAGAGACATATTATCACTATTTGATGCATTACACCATAAACACCTTTGTCTTTGACCCCTCTCGGCTATCCCATATTTAGTTACTCCTAATGCATCTTCTCTTATTCATGATGGCTCCTTAGCCTTGACACCTCCTATGGTATCTGGAGCCCTTGCTCCTCTTGTGATACATTTTACACATCCATCTTAGTTTCCTTCACACATGGCTACTACTCATAAGCCTCATTGCATCTATAGATCCCATAGCCCACCTCATAGGTGTAACTCTTCACACAGGTCACATACTTCACATTCTCCAACTAGAAATATTTTGTGCTCTTATTTTCCACATGCTTTATATAGACATATCCTATATACTTGGACTCATGCATTCTTCTATGACCATTGGATCCTAGACCATGTTCACATGCATACTTCTTTAACATAAGTTGACCTTGGGCCATTTCCTAGTACACTCATTTCATAGATCATCTTGGAATTCACACTTGGGGGCATCCTAATTACCCCACACCACTTGATGATGCCTCGTTTTCCTAGTTCATACTCAACTATTGAGGGTTTCTTTATATAGACCTCACTTTGCACACACCGCACTAGGGGGCATCCTTATCCCTCCATTATCATTGATTTTATTTCACAAATATACATTAATAAATCCAAAAACATTAGCTTATATATTGATAGGACACATTCTTCCTTGTTTATTCTACTTTGTGTTGCACCTTCACTTAACATGTTACTATGGTTTATAATATGCTTTATCATTTTTCATACACACATGTGCGTTCACATGGTATCTTAAGGTTTTATATGGGTCACTTACAGGTTATTACATGATGTATGATGCTTGGCCCTATCCATTACTAGTCCCACTAAGGCTCCTAGGGCATCTACCTTTTCTCACTTACTATCAGGTTCTATCATTGCTATATTTCACATTTTCATTCCTATATTTAGATATCACATTGTTACATACTATTTATCTTCCCTAACATGCTAATGGGTGCTTCATGTGTAACATTTTCCTTGTAGGACTCCTTCCAATCATGATTATCTGATTTACTTATACCTTGTTTGTCATTGTTTGTAATTTATGCCCTCTGTTTTCTTGATTGCCTTGTACGAACAAGAATTGATGAATCAATTTTATTATGACATCTTGAGTGGTGTCTCATAAATGAAACTAGTCACTCATGCAAAGTCATTTTTGTTTTTGTTTTCCTATATGCCTTTACTAGTTGTTATTTCAGTGTGTATTTCTTGTTTGTCACTAATAATTATATGCTAATATTTCCCCTAGTTTTGTTTGTGCCATGGTAAATACAATGCATAATCCCTACTCCCCCTATAAGATTTATATATTAGATGTCTACATTAGTTTTGGTCTTCCTTGTTTGGGCTCCACTCACATTTTTCATCTCATGCACCCCAAATGAGTGGGGAAAACATTGGGTGAACCCTTTCACCCTCACAAAAGTCACAAAACATAGTTACAAAGAACCAGGCACTAGGAATAGAACAAAAATAGTTACAAAACAAGACTAGAAACAAACACGATAAAAAAATTTAGAATGGACGCAAGTGCAGTTGAGACAAAATTCACGGGTGTCGAGTGTCCTACCTAAGCGCTCTTGTCGGGGGTAAAAATAGTTACATAGAAGTTTTAGAAGCTGCACGATTATAGTTTTCTCTAGTTTTATTAGTTACACATCTAGTTTAATATACTGACAGTCACTAACATGAACTAACTACTAATCCAAGAACCAAAATAGGAACTAAATAAGGGAATGACACCTAGGGCATATACAATAAAATGATATGCCTAGTGCATTTGTGTCACCCGAGGAAAGTTACAAATCAGGTTTGTGATCCTCTAAAGTGACGCTTATAAATAATGAAGAATTAATGGTCTAAGGGAATATAGTCAACAAACCCTCTCCCAATACACTTTCCCTTAGTGATGAGATGAAATTTAAATCTGAAGTTTAGTGTCAAGAAAATCAAATCCCTAGTTTGGTGACATGACACCCAAATCCTTAGTATGATCGAATCAAGTCAAAAATTTATCACTCTTGACTCTTCCAACTAGATCTTCAACATTGGGTCTACAAGCAAGATCAAATTTCTATCCATTTCTCTTTTAACACTCCATGTGTACTCTAACCCCTTAGTTTAGATTTTCCAATATGCATTTCCATTTTTACATATTTTCTAATTTAAAGTTTAATTGCATTTACCTAGATCATTGACTACACTCATTTTTCTTTTATAGGTTCTATCACATCCCAACGAAGACAAAGCAAACAAGAAACCATGAAGAAAATCTCAATCAGTCTCTGGTAAAGATGACATTCCAATGAATTACACGCACACATCACTATCACTCCATGCATGCAAAGGTCACCCCTAGGATCCTTATCCTTCCCTCTCCTTATAATTTTATGGTAAACATCTTGCACTATTCCATTTAGAACACTATGACACTCATTTGGACACTATTGTGTACAATATTATTTCAACTCTCTAAGGTACACTTTTATATTCTACTTTATGCTATTTAATTATTATTCACTAGCATAAAGTGGGGGGAAATGTAGTCACTAAATCATGCACTAGCTATGCATTTCTAGCCTCTAAATATCTCATTAATATTCATGATTCCTAAGTAAGAGAATTACTCATTAACACCTCTTTACTTTGCTTTGACATTACTTTTATCCTTTTCATCTTTATTGTTCGTTGTGTGTGATTGAAAACTTACAATTTTCACATTGATTGACATCTTACTCATCTCTAATTTCACTATTTTATCTTTCTGACACCATGCACGTGACCTCCACTAGGGACAGAGTATCAGGCACTACTTTCCACTTTGGGTGCTTGTGTCTCCTTTTCCTCTTTTTTTGATATTTCAAATGTTATTTCTTTATTATCTTCTTTTATCCCTCTTGGTCGGATTGTCCATTTTTAATGATGAAACTTAAGCAAGTGAATCATATATATACATGTCTTATTTAACCTTATTATGGGCGCAAGAAAGCAAGAGGTGCATACATCTTCAATGAGTTAATATTTTCTATCTATTATATCAAGGACTATATTTTAGACTACATACTTCATCGCATAGAAGGTTCATTTTGAACTCAATACCATACATTTGCATTTTGGAAAAAGTAGTTGTAGCTAGATATCTCTTTGTACAACCTGCACTAGGGCATCCTATCTTGAAGGAAATCATTTCTATCATGCACAAAAAAACTACATAGAGTCTAAAATGTAATGCAATGCTCGGTGGTAATCGCCCTAGGTGTATTGTAAAGGTCATTCTAACTCAAGAATATGCATATTTTTATTCATCTAATGTTTGTTTGATTATTGTGGACATTTCTAGGGTTTATTTTATAGGTATAAGTTTGACACAATAAATTTGATGTGATCTAAAGAGAATACGGAGCGAAACTTAGTGACACATAAAATAACCAGATTTTGAGCTATTCTGTGGACATCAATGCTTAGAATAAATGCTAGCGATTGGGAAGCCATGTCCCCTTCTAGGATCTCCTGTCCCTGAGATCATCACTTTCCATAATCAGGAACATAGTTGCTACACTCTAAGATCTACCTTTCCAACATGTTCATCAGTCTAGACCTACATATACAAGCTAAGTCATTCTCTAATTCCTATCTATCAGTCTTGTTTGCATGATATTAATTATTTACTATTATATCTATTTAATCATAAATGTCCTTACATTAGATTTAAATTTTATTAAATCAATATTATAAAATAAAATTCATTCCAAAAAGTGCAAAAAGGCTTCAATTCACAAAGTGTTATGTCATATAGCTGAGGCATGCCACATTCCACTACTATTATGTTGGGTATATGCTATTCTATGCATTTAGCCCCCTATTTTGGTGTCAAGATAAACGGGGCATCCTTGGGAGTTGGTTAGATATACACACTTACAAAATCACTAAGAGAATTGAATGAATCTTGATTTGTGTAATGAGGATATGTAGTGTAGCACTTGGATTAGTTTAAAAGCTGGGAATTTTAACCACTAAAGGTGGTCCAACATAAAAAAAAAAAAAAAAAAACACACATTTTTTCCATTAATTTTCTAATTCTATGATGAAGGGTTATGTAGGTTGGTAGATTTTATACTTTATTTCAAGTTACTACATGTCATCACGAGGCTACGTTAGCAAGAGAAATATATAATGAAATATATTTTTTTTGTACATCTAGAGCATCACATGGTCTAAAACCATATAGAACCATATTAGACCATATATAATATGTATAGTCCTACCCCTACTCAATTTCCAATTCCATAACCTCCAAAGTGCAAAATATGCATCTTTATATCTTCATGCTCCACTACCTCGCACATACAAATCATTCAATAATCATCCTAAACAACTAAGTTTATTCTCACCTCTCACGTCATGAGAAAGTACATATTGTTTATAAATTATTTTAATCATTTCAAGTTGAATGCATTATTCTAGTCATGTATAATTGATGTTAGAATTTAATCAGATCAAAATAGTCTACCTGTTACAAACCCTTACATCCTTCTTATTGTTGTGCATTTCCATAACATAAAATTAATTAGGGTGTACAAAGATACCTCTCATAAAACACCTTCTCCTTGGCCTTTTGTGGGGCCATCTTGTACACATACTACTTCTCCTAGGATACCCTTTCATAGGTATAGGACTAGGTCATCTTTGATGCATACTACTCATTATGAGAATCCTTACTCTAGCCCTTCTACAACACATGTTATGGCCCCTACATAAATTATACATGATCATACTTCATCTCTACTAAAAGCTGGTGGGGTCTTTGTTTCCTTCACCATCTAAGTATGGTGGGCCTCTTTTATGGGGATCTCATTGGGAAGGTCTTGTGCTACATCATTTCTTATACAATCAATATTTAAAATAACTCAAACTTATTCAAATAATCACATAATACAAAAACATGCAAATATGTGCAAAAATACAAAATCAAGTACATGTTTATGGTTTACTTGGCTAGCTTGTTACTTATACATGTTATTTATCACATTGGTTTGATATATAACATATGTATTATTTACAAACATGCATTCACGAAGTATTTTGATCTCGATGTAGGACACATAAAAGTTGATACACGATGATAGGATCCAAATTTTTTCCTTACACTAATCTTCTAGGGGCATCTCACCACACTATACATGTGATTTTGTTTCATTATATGTTACTTTAAACTTTTTTATCATAATTGATTCGTTACATAGTTCTTATTACTATCATTTGAGCCAACAAGATTAACACGTATATATTTTGCACTCGTAACTTATCTTGTTATCTATGTTTTTGTTATTAGTATTATTTATACTTGATTCATATACTATTATCACTACTTGCTTATGTAGATTTCTTCCTTACTTGATTACTACATGGTTTGACTCAATTGTCTTATTTGATTACAATGTTATGATTGTTTAATTTATATAACATAAGCGCCATGATTATCTTGTGAAATCGTGGTTGTCCCATATTTATGGCTTCATGTCTATCTTTCATATATGTTTCTCTAACTTTGGCACATTATGCCTTCTATAGCAATTTTTATGACATCATGGTTGTCCCATGTTTGCATCTTCATGGTTACATATGACTATATTTCTATATATCATTACATATTAAGCTTCACATCGTTATTTCTACTAGTGTAATATTATATCTCATGACACACTTGGTTTATACTATTTTCTTTACTATGGATATTGATATGTTTTATATTTATAATGTTGTTTTTTCGCTATCATGTTCTAATTTATGAGACATTTTGTTCATACTACTGATGATTTCACTATCATCTTTACTATGGATTTTGATATTTTTACTATGTACTATGTTGTTTATATGTTCAAATTACTTTGCATTATGGCATGATTTCCACTTTTATTTGTTATTTCTATCACTATACACATGTATTCTTTGTTGTTGGGTTTTACTGTTGTTATACCTACGTACCATGGTTTCCACCATATAAAACCCTTTTGCGAGTACATGTTACAAACGATGACCACCATTCTAGCCTTATATCAAATCCTGCACAAATTAGAAAACTTATTAGTCATGGGTACACATTTATTTATTTTGATTTGTGCACTTAGATGCTTTATCACATGTTCCTCAAAAGAGGGGGAATTCATCGAGATATTTCTACATCTATAGACAAAATACAAATTATAGGAACAATTTTTTACAAGGTTTAGATCCTTAGAAAAGGCCAAATATAGTAAAATAAAGGTAACGGTTGTAGGAGGAATGTTTGTGATTATGTATATGAAATAATGCATTGCGCGCATTGTAGAAATTTGATCAAGCAAGATTGTAGAGAGTTTCATTTTGGCTAGGAAGAACTACCTGTAAAGCACAACAAGACCAAAAGAGAGAGTTAAATAGTATATGGCAATGGTGCCTAGAAAATTCTAGTTCAGGAAGTGTGATACTTCCTATATTAGAATGTCAGTAATCCACTATTTTATCAAATTAATGAAAATAAATGCAAGAAGTAAAGGTCTTATTGCTAACAATTTGATTTAGGTGTCTAAAACATTATCAAACGTTATATTAAGAAAATTACTAAATTAAAAACTAATCTAGTATTGGGAAAGGTGTGGTTTAGGTTGGGAAGGTCACTGATGTCTTAGGCAAGGTCTAGGAAAGGTTTTGGGTGATTCTAGGCTATTTGGTGAAGATTATGAGCTCATTGTTCTAAAATAAATTACAGTCACAAAAGGTATCATTTAGGAAATCGATGTTGGTTATGGTAGTAGACCAATGCTTGGTTGGGTGACCGGTGTAGGGGAAATTAGATGATAATATCAAAAACGAGGTTTGGGCACTCTCTTTGATTACACAGAGAGTGATGGGGATTTGGATGGGATCGTGGGATTTTTGTTAAGACTCAAGGGTATTGATATGTGGGTTTTGGTAGTGTATGGAAGAAAAATAGGTAGAAGGTTGGTCTAGGGAAATATGGGAGAGATACGGGTAAGGTAAAAATAAAGAAGTGAGATAGATAACAAATAGAATGATCTAATGTACTAATATGAATGAGGAAAAAATACTTAATTGAAGAATCCAATCTAGAGGTAGATGGTAATGGAGGTTACCAGAGGTGGTGATCTAAAGTGAATGTCAAGTAAGATGGCAAGGAGATTTCCTATGTGTACTCTAAAACTTAGAGGAACCATGGGTGAACCGAATGACTTTGAATGATGTGATTAGGCCCATGAAGGTCACAAGGTTGCAGGAGTGCTTGAACGTGTGAATGCAAGAAGTGTAAGCCAAAGAAGTTAGATTCAGAACCTAACAAATGAGTTAATATTTTTTTTATTTAACCTAACAGGATGACGGTTAGGTGACCGATCTGCCATCAAGGAATAACTGGCATTGGTTAAGGAGAATTGGTCAAGTTTGCTAAAAATAGCCCAATCTTTGCTAATTTTGGCGTGATCTTGATTTTTCCTAGTCTAGAGTGTTGAATGACATTAATAGGAGTGTGGAATTAGTTAGAGGATTAATAGGTCATGAATGGTTAGGGTTAGAATGAGTCCTAGTTGGTTAGGATAAGTGGGGACTTGGTCTAGGTTCATTAATAGGCTAGGAATAGGTCTTAGGATGAGGTGGAGGGATGATGTGGTAGAATGAGGTGGATATTAGTTTAATTAAGGTAATTAAAATAATAATAGTGTGAGGATGAGGATTAATTTAATTATAGGTAATTAAATTAATATTAATGTATAGAAAGGGTCATGGCTAGGTATGGTGTAGAATTATTTGATTGAAAAGGAGTTAGGGGAATATGACCCAATTTTGGGTGTCTACATTTGCCCTTTTTGTCACATAGCTTGTATTGATAAGTGACGTGGACAAAAATAGAAGTGGTTTCCCCAAGTATGGGTGAAAGATAGATTTCCCTAGGTATGGGTGGAGGTGATCCCCCTCAAACCGGGAACTGATGAAGTAAGAGGCTGAAATCGGTGATGGGTTTGATAAAGTGGTAGGTGGGGGAAAATAAACTAGGTAAGGTGTGGGCACATGAAATAGTGATATGAGTGTAGGTAATAGGTGGGAATTCAAATGCACACACATGTATAAAATGTGACAAGGCACTAGGCTGAAGAGCTCACAAACTCTACATTTTCAAAGGTCGATAGTTTATCCAAACAAGGATGATGTGGTCCAGGTATCCAAGGTACAAGATACGGTCTTAGAAACACAACTAGGATAGGTTCTAGAATGGGCATTAGGTGTGTTCCAAAGCACCAATAGGTTTGGTTTGGTCAAGATAAACAACACTGACATAAGGCAAGGCAAGGTTAGTAGGCTAAACAACATGAGTAACATCATCACAAGGTATAACGAGTAGATGAATTAAGTGTCAAATAGGCATGGGTAGGTTGGGTAAATAGGTAAGGCCATAGGAAAGGATGAGGTAGAGGAAAAAACATGCCCAAGTGATAGTGTGGTCAGGTGTGAGGTAAATAAGGAAATTAGGGTGGGTGATAGGGCTAGGTTGAGGCTTGGATAACAAGAAAATGGTTTCGGGTAGCCAAATGGAGGGTAAATTAGGTATAGGTTGGTTTCTAAGGTGACCGATACTAGTCAAAGGTAAACCAATACCAGTCTAGAGAAAGAACACCTTTCCATTCGGCCATGAGATCGAAGATCAAGAAAAATGGGGGTAATAAAGGTAAAATATGATTTATGGATTCATTTGTAACTTTACTATATTTGGAAAAATGATAAAGAGAGTGTGTGGATGAGAGAAAGTACAAGGTGAGGGAGAAGGCTAAGTTGGTGAGGGCTTAGTGGCTGAGAGGAGGTCGAGTTGGAAGGGCCCACGAGATCGATATGAGTGAGTGTATTGGCTGAGAGTTGAGGAGTTAATTTAGGCATGGATGAGGCCAGGTGAGAGGGAGCTAGTGGACCATGCCATTTTAGAGACCGAAGATCCCACCATGGTGATGGAGGTGAGTAGAGGTAGGATCTAAAATCCATTTGGTGTTTTTGATTAAAATAAGGTAGAAAAATATTGAATTTTTTTTTAAAATGAATTTGAAAGTTTTTGTTGAAAATGGGGTGAAATTGGGTATGGGGAGGGTGAAATTTAGGTTAATTAGGTGGTAAAATGTGTGTGGGTGGAATTTGGGTGGTTTGGGGTAGGTTTTAGGTATTTTTTTGTTAAATTAATTTTTACAAAAATGGGATGTCGAGGTTTGACCCTAGGGCTGAACTAGTGACTAATGTTGGTTGAGGTTTTGATGCATCGGTAGGCTTAGCCAACAATGGTGGGTGACATGGTGATTGGTACCGGTTAGTCGGGGGTGATTCCGGTCATTGTGAAATGTGACCAAGTATAGGAAAATGGGGTTGGGGAAGGCAAAAAAGTATGGAAGGGGTGGGTTGGGACTAAGGTAGGTAAAATAGGGTATAGTTAGGGCTATGTGATGAATTATGGGGTGGGTGAGGTATGGGAAAGTGGGTCGAATGATCAAGAATATATGGCTGAAATAGTTGAAAATAGGTGCAAGGTGGGTGAAATAATTTAGGTGATGAGGTGAAAATAGAAGAAACAGATAAGGTGTATAGGTGTAGGCTAGGTAGACTTAATGAAAATAACAAGTTGGATGAAAATGGGTAATTAGTAAAGGCATAAGTATGTGTTGGGTTGGGTCAGATGGGTAGATAATCGAAATATTCAATTGATTAACATGGTTGATTGGTGATGATGTAGGAAAGGCAACAACTTATGATGCGAGATAGGGTGCCACCTCTATTGGTATAGATGTGGTTGAGTGTTACGGATGAGGAGTAGAGGCATATGCAAGATGTTAGACTCTACACCATGAGGTGATACAAATGGATTGTCTAAGATCACAACTTGATGGTCACTCTCATCGATAGATGGGATGTAGTGATCAACACCTTTCACTTACCTACCGGTGAGATGACCATCACATTGGAGGATGTTTACATGATTTTGTGGCTGTCGATTGTGGGGGAGACATTATATCATATTTCTTTAGAGGTGTCGGTTGATCCGATAGTGGCAGTGTTTGGTGAGGTGATGGGTGACTTATGATATCATAGTGTCAACATCATCTATGGTGATATGTACACCCGACCCATCCGCAGGAGACTAGATCAGAAATTTTGATGATGGTGGCGGTGGGATGTTATGCACTCCCATATTTAGAGGGTGGAAGATTTCCTAAGAATTGATGGGGTATTAGAGGACATGATTGAGGATTGGGTTTTTTTGCATGGACACTTACCTACTTGGTGCAATTATATAGAGAGTTTTGGGAATATTAGAGGATGTGGCAGCAGATGGTATTTTTGTACTTATTTACCTGTAATTATTTGACATATGATCACATAGTATGTGATCGCTCACAAGGAATTCCATGATGATTAACAAATAGTGTCTATAGAGTAGGATACGGGAGGTGGGTTCCGGTAGGGACACATCTGAGTAGAGGAGGCATCACGTGATGTGACATATTATCAAGTGGACTTTAGAGGGATTATATGCTATGGATATTGTAAAAGGCCATATGTGGATTTTTCATCTTATGGAGGTATGGAAGAGGAGCTTTGAGACCTACGGTTGGTCATATGGATATAGGTAAGACATGTCGGTGAGCACGAGATGATTCCAATGGATAGAGTCTAACATGTTTGATTTCTTCGGGAGGTGTCTATCGAATCCAATAGTTTGAATGTTTTCAGGAGGATGGTCGCATTGCTGCACCAAGACCTTGCCTCCACCATTTCCTCAATATCACAGAGATGACATGGAGAGACCCTTGTCTCCACCACATCCAGCGGATCCTCTAGATGGGAGGACCAGGTATTTGATAGGCATATCGATGATGTGGGCAGCATAAACACATACATGTGTTGGTGGGTAGCCCAGTTATAGGTGGTACCTCCTAGACTAGGGCATCCAAATTTGGCTATAGTGATAGTGCAGAGGGATCAGTTGTAGGGTAAGGGTGACAACTTTACAACTATAGCTTACTCGAAGCACATCCACACGAGGACCACCCTCAGGGGATAGGTGATAGGTTACAGGCACATGTAGCCATGTTATAGCCCATCTACTAGCATAGGTTTAGGGGAAAGGGATGGGGGAGTAGCAACATTACATGCAGTGTGACGAGGGTTATAGGACAAGATAGTCACATTACATGGGAAGTTGACCACATCACGAGGCACAAGTGATTTGGGGACAAGTTAGTTTCATTACAAGTACAGTAGTTTACACAAGCACCATCCATACATATAGTGAGCAACAATAGTACATACACCAATACAGGGACCACTTTTATTGGGACAAGGTCCACAGGTTGGGGTGAGAGTGATGGCTCCTCCCCAAGTTATATCTATGGCCACTTACAAGAGATGTAGTATCAGAGGCGAGGTATTATCAGGATTGGTTGTTGGAGGATGATATACATGTTCTTTCTTACGCCGATCACAGAGCACAATAGGAAACCAATGTCAAGACTAGCTCATAAACACATAGTTTGAATAGATCAGAGAGTCATCTACCACATAGGAAGGGTGAGTGAGAGGTTACTAGTTCATGATGTTAGAGGCAGGGTGAGGTACTAGAGAGAGATGAGAGGGCAAAGATCGGGACTAGATGAGAGTACATGGGAGAGAAGAAAGGGAAGTTGGGCCTTCATGATGGATGATAGACATGGATGATATCTGACATTGTATTTTGATTTTTGACATATATACCGGCCTATGTGTCGAAGATGCGAGATTATATATGAGATTTTTGAGATACTTGTATTATTTATATGTATATTCAGTGTATTGATATATAGACCTTGATGTATAGATTGATGATGATATTTATATATGATGCACTTGGTTTATTTCCATTGTATTGTTTTCATGGAAACTAGATGTGTAGGCATGGTTGAGTCGATTTTTATATGGTTGAATGAGTCAATTTCCACTATTGTGATGTTATGGAAACTAGATGTTTAGGCATGATTGAGTCTAGATGTAGGCATGGTGGAGTCAAATATGGATTGTCATTGTATTGGCATTATGAAAAATAGATGGTTTAGGCATGGTTGAGTTGAAAATTTCCAAGTTATTGTTTTTATGGAAATTAAATGATTTAGGCATGATTTGGTTGATGTTATTTGTGAAATGAAATGATGTTATGGTGAATTATTTAAATTTCCAATGTATTGATATTATGGAAACTAGAGGATAGGTATGGTTGAGTTTAATTTTTTTATTTAATTTCCAAGTTATTGGTTGTATGGAAAGTAAATGATGATGTACATAGGTGATGTATATTTTTGGTTTAAGTTAACTTCCAAATTATTGTTTTTATGGAAACTAACTAAGTTTTTATTTGATGGGGAAAATATGATGGGGTAAAAGAGTGGTCGAGCTAACCTCAAAGGGCCCCATGCCCTAAGAGTGCTGCCTACATAGCCCTTGTGAAAGGGGCCTCAGGCCGATGTAGTTCTCCCTTAAACTAGGGAAGAATGAAGTTGGGTTAGGTCAGATGAATAGGTAGGTTGTTTAGGTAATTTGATTGGGTAAGGAAAGTTTATGAAAATAGGCAAGGTTGAATGTGAAATAGGTAATAGGTAAGGTAGGTTAGGTGTAGGCATATAGGTGATTAAGTTTCGATGATCTTGTCTTGTTGAACAAACAACCATGTAGGAAGAGGTGAACTAAAAGGAAATAAAAATGTCCCCAAGTTGGAAAAGACCATAAGTGTTAGACCCCTAAACTTATTTGAACATAAGTCCCTAGATACATTGCATGATCGATAGGTCTAAAGGTGAAATAAGTTGTGTGATCACAATGTGTAGAATACACACCATGTCCCTTGAGTTGATTTAGAGAGAGTAAGTAGAAGGTAAGGTGGAAGGTGTTTTTTTTGTATAACTTGTTGTGGGACAACATGCCCCTACTACAAGATACCCAAAACCAAAATAGGCAAGTCCATGACTAAAAGTTTGTAATTTTTTCTTGACTTTTTATTTTTCTTTTTTATAGATAGATTGATCGATGTGGGAAGTCTATACTGGGATAAAAGTCTCCCTTGAGGTATCTTGAAGTTGATGATGATGTGGGAAGCTTCGAAAAATTTATTTTAATTTTGACAAATAAGAGGTTAGTCTTCTTTTTGGATAGACTAAATACAAGATGAGGCTAACTTTTTATAGTTGTCCTTCAAGGGAGTAGTCTATTTATAGTAGCTAGAGAGACATAGATGTCATTTTGAGGGATTCATCTATTTGCAATAAGTTTGACTCAAGGAGGATATTTTTAGGTATCCCAAGTATTATTTTTTATTTTATTTTGGACTTAAAGTCATGGACAAGACTATAAAGGAATATAGGCCTCTTTTATGAAGGCAAGACCATAACATGAAAAAGGTTAGCTATGAAGAGGGGTTTCAAGTGACGAATGACCATGGGATTCCATTATGAGAAGAATGAAAAGTATCCATGGGAATCATGCCATGAGTAGAGTCATGGTACTCATATTGAAGACAAGGTTAAATGGTGATGGATGATCACACAATTCTAGTTTAATCATTGGTCCTTAAAATGGGTAGGTGGAAGGAGAGGTTTTCTCAAGGGATGAGCATGTAAGTGACATAAAGTGATGTAGTAATTTATTCAACAATAGAATGGTTGAAGATGCAAGGCATTAAGGGGCTCAAGTTTAGGTTTACCTTAAGAGAAGATAAACGATAAATGCATGATCCATAGGCATGGGTAATAATGTAAGGTCAAGCCAATTAGGAGCAAACTTGCCCCATTTACTTTTCTCAACTTTGGTTACATGTTGATTTTCCTTTAGGAAAATATCACCAATCTTGAAAGTTCATTCATGAACATGCATTTTTCATAGGCATGTTTGATACGTTTTTGGTAGATTTTAAGGTGGTTAAGAGCATTTAAATGATGTTCATCTAATAGCTCAAGTTGTGACAAATGATCTTAGTGAAATTCATCATCATTGAGCATATCTTTAAGTGAGATATAAAGAGATGGAATTTGGACTTTGAGAGGTAAAATGAATTTGGTACCATATACCAAAGAAAAAGGTGTGGCTGTAGTAGAAGTGTGAATGTTAGTGCAATAAACCCATAAGGTGAAAGGAATATGTGAATGCCAATCCTTACCAGTATCATCAACAAATTTCATGAGAAATTTATTGAGGGTTTTGTTATTTGATTTGGCTTGACCATTTTTTTTGAGGATAATAAGATGAAGAAAAATGAGTTGAATGCCAAAGGTATCACAAAATTTTACGTAGGGTCTTGTTTTTGAATTATTTTCCATTATCAGTGATTAGGAAATGAGGAACACCAAAGGGACAAATGATGTGATGGTTAATGAATTCACATATTCTCTCCACTTTAGTAGAAATCATAGGGATGAATTCTACCCATTTAGTGTAATATTTAGTATTTGTTGTGATAATCCATTTTTGATGTTGAGAGGAATGAGGTTAATCTCTCGATGAGATCTAAACCCCATTGAGATAAGGATCAAAAATTCCCTAGCGAATTGTAAGGCATGACTTGGGGTCTGGTGAAGATTAATGTGTTACCGACACTTCACACATCATTTGTTATATTCACAACATATCGTAGTTAAGGGTTGGTTAGTAATATCCAAGATAAAGGATACATTTAGAAACATCATGACCATGAAATGTCCACCACAAATCACATCATGGATTTCTTTAATGGTGTATGGAATTTTAGAACTAGTGAGGCATCGTAAGAGGATACCATCAAAGCCACATTTATAAAGAAGACCCCCATGATGACATAATGAGAGACCTTTTGGAGGAAGGATTGCTTACCATTGAGTGAGATCTAGAGGTAGAATTGATTGGGAAAGGTAATCAATGTACTACTTATACCAAATGTCACGTGGGTTGGTTTTGACTTGTGTCACAAAGTTTACATCATGAAATAGATAAGAGGGTGATTGAATCCTTTGTATTGTGACAAATATTTTTGAGTCGAAGGTGAGGCATGTATTTGTGAGGTGAGACAAGCCATGGTATCTACAAATTTGTTAGTAGATTGTGGAGTAGTTTGAATGTCGTAATTATCAAAGGTAGTCAAAAGTATGTCAATGTGATGCTTATACTTTTGAAGTATTTAATTATAAAACTGGTATAAACCATTGAATTGGTTGATGACTAGTTGATAACCACCAAATATATTAATGGTCTTAACATCTAAGGAAATGACAGTTTGGAGACCTAACATGAGTGCTTTGTATTCAACCATGTTATTGGTATAATCAAAGTCAAGTTTGAAAGATAAAGGCATGAGCTCACCGTTTAGAGGAATGAGGATAACACCTGTGCCACTCTCATGTTGACATTTAGAACCATTGAAGAATAAGGTCATCTGATATACGGTGTCATCTAGGAAAGAGAGTAAATAGATTCTTTATAAAAGTCAAAGTTTGAAGGTTGATGTCCTGGAAGAGGAGCATCAAGCAAGTTGATCGGCAATGGTTTGTCCTTTGACATACTTTTGATGAATAAAATCTAGGTCTAGGTCTACAAGGAGCATGAGCCAACATGAGGTGTGTTGGTGTTGGTAAGGTTTGGCATACATGTAGTGTAGAGGATCAGTGTTAGTGATGATGAAGGTTTTATGGTTAAGTAGGTAATGGTAAAGTTTGGTGGGCAATGAAGATACAAATACTAAGTCAAGGCAAAGTTTTTCCAGCATATGTATACCTAGGCTCATAATCAAGAAGAGTACAACTTATGTAATAAACCTCTTTCTCCCTGTGTTGCTCATCGTGATGAGTGAGCATGGAACCCAAGGAGTAGTTAGTGGCAGAAATGTAGAGGTAGAAGGGTTGGTCATCCTTAGGTAGGACAAACACAGGTGGTTGCAGAAGATAGGCCTTCAATGCTTCAAATTATTTATGGCACTCATCGTTCCAGTTGAAGGAAACATCCTTTTTAAGAAGATGATGAAAGGGATGACATCGGTCAGAAATTTGGGAAATGAAACATCGAATAGATTATAATTTTCCTTGTAAACTATGAAGTTGTTTTAGGTTAGTTAGTGGAGGCATCTCCAGAATAGCCTTGATTTTAGTGGGATCAACTTCAATGCCCCCAAAGAAATAATGAAACCAAGGAGTTTTCCAGAGAGAACGGTGAAGACACACTTCTTTGGTTGAAGGAAAATGTAGTACTTAATGAGGTGGTCAAAAATGATTTTAAGAATGCCTAGGTGCTTGGATCGACTTTTAGACTTACCGAGAAGGTCATTGATATAATCCTCCAAAGATATCGATGCATGATATTGTGAAATATATAGGTCATGACAAGTTGATAAGTAGCACCAACATTTTTTAGACCAAAGGGCATGACACGATAACAAAAAGTTCCCAAGGGATGATGAAGCCTATTTTATATTGGTCTTCGACACGGTGTGAATAATATTTGGTTATAACCCAAGAACATATCCATAAGAGATAACATCTCATGGTTGGATGTAAGATCAACAATTTGGTCAATACTAGGTATCGGAAGTCATCCTTAGACGGGTGAGGTTTAGGTCATGAAATTTCATGTAGATTCGGAGTCCCCTATCACTTTGGTGATAGGAATGATGTTAGAAATCCATTGGGGATAGTAAATGGGTAAAATAAAAGAAATAGAAAGGAGGTTTTGAAGTTCTTCTTTCACAACAAGGGAAATGCGGGGATGCATTTTTCATAGCTTTTGTTTCACATTTTTAGCATCAGGAATAGTTATGATATTGTGGACCATGATATTTAGGTCAATACGGCATATATTGGCATAAGACCAAGAAAAAATGTTTCCATGATCTCAAAGGAAAGAGGTGAAGGCTTCATGTTTAGTGGGATCTAAATACTAGCCTATCTTTAGAATTCAGGGGTCATCCTGAGTGTGAATATTGATCTCTATGGTCGATTCATTTTATATGGTTTGTGTCTCAAAAGGTAATGATTGGTGGATATAAGAATTTTCTACACCGAGATAGGTGAGAAGGGAATCATCATCATGACATTGAACGACATTTATAGAAGGTGTGTCGTCATCGATCATGTCAGGATAACAAAGAGGAATGGAAGAGAGAGCCTCACCATCATGTTGATAGGTTAGAGGTCCCAAGGAAATAGTGTTCATGAAAAAAAAAGTTAGGAGGAATGGATTTTGGATCCATGGACTTCATGGGTTAAGGTGAGGTGATAGGAAAATATGGTGTAGATGGCGGCATAATAGGTGACAAAGGTGCAAAAGATTGATCTTCCTCTACGAGGTCAACTCGAGCCTTCTTAGGACTAGGTTGTTCAACAAACCCAACACCATGACGGTCCTTGTGTTTATGGGTTATGCAAGGTGTGATTGTGTGATGACCTTGTTCAGTAAAGACCAAATTTGAAGCCTTTCTAAGCACAATGATGAAGAAATGTATGGGTGAAGCGGTGGTTGGTAAGATATCTGAAGTTAGAGGAAAAAGGTTTGGTTTGATGTCGTGGTTCAAGAGAATAAGAAGAATTATCAAATCCCCTCGTATGTAATATTTGTGTGAAGATGAGGAGGATCATAAACAAGTACCTCTCCTATACATCGGTCATAATGTGGATGTTGGTGAAGGCTACCATACTCTTGAGGAGTAAGGAAAGTATTTGCATTGTAGAGGTGGTACTCCCCCAAGGAAAGACATTGAAAAACGTCTACCAAGGGATTGGATGTCGGGACTTGGGAGGCTCGAATAGATGCATTGTTGGAATCTTGTGAAGACTAAGATGAGCTAGCTTTGGAAGTAATGACTATGGTGGGGATGGATGAGCTAGATGAAGTAGATGAACTAGTAGATGTGAAATGAGAAGAAGATGAAGTACCTGCGATAGAAGAAGCGGTGGTAGCGATGGAAGAAGTAGTGGATGTAAAAAAGAAGTGAAAATGACAGAAGAAGTGGTAGCGGTGGTAGATGCTTTGACTTGAATAAGGACACCATTTTTTTGGTACAACATATTGCAGGTCTTGAAAGGTAAAGGATTTGCAGGAATAGTTTAAGGGTGCCCTTCATATTTGAATTTGATACAATGGTGAAGAGTCGAGGATACACACCCTTGGAGTGGAACAAGGTTGGCAGAGTAGCAGGTTATATTAGAACTCCCCTTCCAGGATGTAGAAGAGTTTAGGAAGAGTACGAGGACCCATGTGGATATGAAGGATAATGATGCAAAGGGTGGAAGTGATGACATCGTTGAAGGAATGCAAGTATAACTAGGTTATTATACATGCAATCAATGGGTATGCACATTTTTTCATACGCACATGAGGAAATTATATTGATGCTTGCACCTCCATCAATCATAACTCATCGGATGTGAGTATCATCAATGTAGACGAAGATGAAGAGGTTGGGGCCAGGATCGATCCTTTAATGGAAAGGAGAAATTTCCAAGTTAGAGAAACTAACAACGGAAATCTGATGAGTGGTAGTGGGAATAGAAGTCTTGGGTGGAGTAGTGAGAGTGGCTACGTGATGAGGGGTGAAGATAGTAGCAATGGGTGAAGGGTCATTTGGTAGTACCTCGATAGTTTGCAGGATCTCTAGGAGGGCCTAGCGATGAGATTTAGAGGTTTGGATGAGGTCATACAAAGACATTTTTAAAGGAATTGATGTAATTGTTTGATCATGGTGCGATGTGTGACGCCATCAGAAATTAGATAGGTGACCTATGGATGATTACCTTGGGATCGGTGTAGATGGGATATTAGGTAAAGGTGTAGTGGATGGATTTCTGTCTTCTCTTTTCCTTTATCTTTCTGTGCACGAGTGGCAACTTGAACCATATTTATCTAAGGAAAAGGGGGAGATGAATTGTGAAAGGTATAATGGCAGGAGGGAAAAAAACCTAATAGAGGATAAGATCCTTATGAAATGAGTATGGAACAATCGCATTTTGGAAGGGTTGGGCTAGCTCTCTAATCTGGACCATATTAAATTCAAAGGTCGAGGGAGGAAAAGAGGGCTAGGAAGAGGTTGGTGAGATTTGTTGGATGGTTACAGGTTTAGGTCATGCAATGATAGGGGAAGTGAAGTTCTCATCTAATAAGTCATCTTCTTCAGTAACAAAGTCCTCCTCTAATGGGTCATTTTCTTTTGTGGGGGCTCGGGAGGAAAAATTTGGAGGAGAACATTCTTAAGGGATTTACAACCCTTGACATTTTGCCCTAGAGAGAGTTGATAAGGATAAATATTTGTGTCATCAAAACCGACTAGTTAGGGTTTGAGTGGGTCGTAAGGTTTAAGGGGTGGTAATGTGATAGTTGACGTTTCTAGCAACTTGGCAAGAGACATAAAGGCTCATGCACGGGTAGGATGGATTTGAGACTTAGTGAGTTTTGGAAAACATGAAAAGACACATGTAGGGAGAAAATGGAAAAGTGACCAGATATAGATGTGGATAAGCCATGGAGACTTGCGACTCAAGGAAAGGATATTCTAGGGCATCAATACGGTTATCATGAATGGATAAGGAGTCGAGGTTGTTAAGGATTAGCTGACACATGCATGCTAAAAGCACTTGATTGAGGGAAACACATGGCGACATCGGCATATTCTGGGTAGTGGTAGAGCAATCATAAACCAATTCCTTCAGGATTTCATAGGTAATAATGATGAGTGGTTAAGAGGGAAGGATGATGATTATTCTAGAAGAATGGATGGTTTTCATAGAGGAAAAAGGAGAGATAAGTAAGGATGGATGTAGAAGTAAGAAAGGATAGGGAGTGAGAGATATAGTGATATTGTGTAATGTGTAATGGCGAGCTCTGTGATGTAAAGAAAGCTCTGCTAGTGTGAACATTTCCATGAATGGGACTCTTTTGATGTAATCTTGGCTACCATATTTTGGCTAATAAATATAATGAAGTGATTCTAAAACACTCATGTGATGGGTCTTGATCTGTGCATTTTCCTTATGTTCATATGTGTGTTACAAGTTTTCTTGATGTTATTTCATGGTTGATTCTACTTTCATTGAGTTGATCATGTTGTTATATGCTCGAGTGCATTAGGCTAGGATTTAATGCTTACATCTTAAATTCCATGAATGGATGCACTTATTTTCTGGTTATATTTGTGTTGATGAAAGATTTTGCAAAGAGCTATGGATATGGGGAAAGACCCCAAAGCTTTGTGCAAAGTCCCTCAATGGACCATATGATAAGAAATGAGCAAGGAATCCTATTTGCATGTGATTAAAACTTGAAATAAGCAAGAAATCTAACAAATAACATTAACCTCTATTCTTGAAAGCTTAATAAAATGAGCCTAATAAGGATCTAAGCAATCAGTTTTGTTGTTTACTCCATGAGGGTGAATGAATCTCACTAAAATGGCTACATGGCTAAGTTTAGCTATTTCATTACTAACCTATCATGAGTGCAAGATGAAGCTCTTTTAATGGAGGATGGCCAAGATCAAATGCCTATTAGCTTGGCTAATGCAAATGAGCTCTAATGCCAATATCTCCAAATGTGAGAGAGATTTGTTATGAAAACAAGGTGTAAGGTTGAGAGGGAGGGGAGACCCTTCTATTTATAGTTTTTGGTTTGGAAGAATTTGAACTTTGGGTGCATGTGGGACTAAAGTCTAAAAATCACTTTAGGATTAGATTAGGATAAACATGCTTTAGGCATAGTTAAGCTTGGTTTAGGCTAGTTAACTAGGGTTTATGCTAGTTAAACTTTGATTAGCAAGTGATTAGAGACTCATTGAGAGTTGGGAGGGTTTGGATAACCAATGGGACCTGATAGATAGCCTACAAAGCCAATAGAAGTGGTCTAGAGAGAACTAGGGAGGTTCTAAATGGTCGAAAGGAGGAATGTTTATATAATAAGAGAGATATTAGCTAAATAAGTTGAATATGGGAATAATACGACCGAGAAGGTGTCATAAATGGGCATCCAAGAATGGAGTGAAGAAGGGTTGATTAACAAAGTGTCGTCAATCGGTTGAATTAGAGGAAATGCTAAGTGTAAGCATATTTTAGTTGTCTACATTTTCCCCTCTTTGAGGTGGCGTAAGTGACATCACTTCAAAGAAAGTAGAAAAGCATAAACAAGTAGAAAATTTTGAAGGGATAGAAGAAAAATGAGTAGAATGGAGGATGCCCCTCGATTGTTGATGGGGTGATAGAAGAACTTGATTGACGATTGAAAAGATGAAAGAAAGATAATAGAAGAAAGAATAGTGTGAAGAAGAAGAAAGGGGATAGAAGAAAAATGAGAATGAGAAAGGGGGATTGAGCCAACATCCATCCAATGCCTTTTAAACAACTTTATTTTCATCATATTGCTAGTGATCTTCATCATTGGTCCTTATTAAAAAGAATGAACAAAAGTGTAGTATGACATGAAAATCCATATACGAACAAATGTCCATTGCTAAAAGCACTAACTCCATGTAACATACAAAATGCAATGCAATACGAGAAAGTAAACAAGCTAAACCTAACAAGAGAAACACAACGTAATGTTTTTGTTATCAAGCTTTAATTCCGACCTGTGCAAGTTAACGACAAGGGTTGATGATGGTGCCCCAAGAAAGGATACATGCAAGGGGAATAATGGAGGACACTTCGGTCCTATGAAAAAGCAATGTGCACTATGAAACAAGTACTAGGCAACTCATTGTGCCCCAGAGTACAGACGAAGTAAGCAGCCTAGCTTTTGTTGATGGAGGTAGATCAAGATGATCCACGAGTCACGCACATGAACAAGTGAGAACTAAAGAGTAATATTTTGTAGGATGATTTTTAATTTTTAGAAGTTTTCTTAAACATATTTGAATGTTTTTTTATATTTTGAAAGTTTTCTGAAACTATGTACAGGAAGACAAGGAAGCGTGGATGCCCCTAGCGATAGATGGGATGTACAAGGGCATAATGCCACGTGCGTACGAGAAAGGTGAAGATGCAAAAATGCCCTAGTGATTAGGTGGGAGTATTCAAAGGCAAACTCTTCACGGGTAGAAGTAGGACCCAAGGCCATTATGGATAGGTTCAACATGATGGTGAACGTAAATCAATGAAGTGCTGGGAAGAAGCAAGGATGCCCCCAATGTAAGTTGGCCTAAAAGCACATGATAGAAAGGAAGGAGGAGATTATTTTTGTGAAAGGGCACAAAGGTGTCGAAAACATGGTGAGAAAGTAATCTTACACACATGGATATTCTAAATGAAGTAGAAGAACGATGTGAATGATATGAATGTATCTTAGAAGCCTTGTAATGAATAAGTGATTAGCCAAAGTACAAATCATGAGACAAGATACGAGACTAGAGTAAGAGTCCGAACAAGGTCCAAAACAAGACACTTGGTAACATACTACTCCTAGTTACTCATAGAGATCTATTATGTGCACATGGAATTTAATTACCTCTTGAAGGGAAGATTTAATAGATAAAGAGTGAAGACACCTTAGACCATGTGTAGGAATGATTGATTTTGATAGGTGATAGGTGATTTGGATGGTGGAAGGATAGCCATACATTACTCCGCTGTCAGCCAGTGTCCATAGCCCCGAGGGAGATGTATTTGATTCTAATCAAAACATTTCTCTACTACCAATTAGGCATCCATAGCCCGATAGAGATTATTGGAAATACCCCAAGAGAGAGTTATATATCAATTTTCTTTTGCTTTTAGCTTTTAGCTTTTGATTTTTGATTGATTTTGATTCTTTTTCTTTCTGAAAACTTATTTCAGCTCTCTTGTTTGACAAGGGGTTAAGAACCACAGATGGCTTGATGGAAGGAGGTGGAAGTGATTGCGATGATGACATTGGCTAGTGTTAACAAATATGTCTAAAAGTTCTTTGCAACAAGTTTATTAGATGTTGAATGTGATAAGATCTCTAAGAGGTCATTCGTTCTTTAATTTACAAAGGTGATGAAAGACTAGGGTCAAATAGATACCATAGAGATAAATGTTAGAAAAAGTGTGTGAAAAGATGAACCACAATATCACCAAAGGGATGAAAATGGTAGGAAGACTTGCAGAAGAATAGCAAAGAAGGGAAGAAAGAAACATCCATGGGTACGCAATACCTGATTGCAATGTTTGATCTTTGTACCTTTGATTTTTCTTGTGTTTTCTCAAAAAAAATTGTATTTTTAATTATTTTTTATTTTTAGATTTTTGATAGTTATTTGGAAAGTTGGGACCAAAAATGTCACTCTATGTGGTAAGATCCAACAACAATGTTTGTAATTTCCTTGATAAGGGAGACTAGGCACGTTTGTTTATCAAGAGTTATGTTATCCCCTATCTCAATGATCATGGTGAGATCGTACTCAAAAAATGATTGTGATTTATCTTGAAACATGGATTTCGTATGCAAGATCTTGAGTTCCCTATCTAGAGGTTTATGCACTTTGCACCATACTTGATGGTTACATTGATGTGCATTTTTAAATCATGCATGATTTACAATTTTGAGATTGTTTGAGTTGTTGGGGGCTTTTGAGTTCTGGAAGTTCTTACATGAGCTTGATAATGAACATGTTTGGGTTTCTTATACGTTGAGGTGTGACTGTCTCGATCCTAAAAGGAGAAGAAAGTGAATTTGGAATTTTAGAACTGATGTGAGAAATGACCACGGGCTTGCCACAACCATTGATAGAAGAAATATGTGATGAATGAAAAGGATACGGTCCAAGAATTGAAGAGGATGGGCTATGAGGAGGTGAGCCACTGATAGAAGGCAACAAAGGGCTACTAGAATATGGCCCTAAGATGGAAGAAGTTGGGCTACGAGGATATGGCCCAAGAATAGAAGAATATGATGAAGGGATGCTAGGGCGTGGCCCAAGTATAGACGAGGAGGGACTACTCAGAGGCATCCCATAGATAGAAGATGATGAAGGGCTACTAGGATGTGGCCCAAGAATAGAAGGTAATGGGCTATCAAGAGGTGACCCACAAGTAGAAAATGATGGAATACTACTGGGGTGGCCCAAGGATAGGAGAAGACGATGGGCTACTCAGTGGTGACCCAAGGTGAGATTTTGATTGAGGAATGATGATAGATAATGAATGATTTGGCAATGAGAAGATAGGCCATGGCTCAATGCCAGACCCGACATCTCATCATGATCAGAAGAAGGTGAAGATGAAATAAAAGAAGAAGAATCAAGTTCCATGACTTTAGGATTTTCCTCTATATTCTAATAAAAGGAATCAACTTCTTTTCCCCAATATGTGAGCGTATCGAGTTCTAGAAAGAATCCTTGTTTGTAATCCTCTAAAGGCATATCATTGTGTAATCTAATTGTTTCTGCATTATGAGAGAAATCAATTAGTAGAGGTTGTTGTTCTTTTTCCATGGAAGGTGGAATAGAAGAAACAGGTCCGATAAGGAGGGAAGATTGATTAATAGAAGAAGATGAATCAAGAGAGGAAGTAGGATTGGAGGAAGAAATATCATGAATGGATGATTTGGATCTGGACCTAGATTAATTTTCTAGAAGACGATGTAATGTAGGTTGGAAAGTATGATCACATAGCCATTCATTAAGTTGTGATTTAGGAGTCGAGTTAGATGATTGACTAGAGGTAACCCGAGTTGTGGAACTCTTTAATGGAGGAAGAGGTCGTTGAGATGATGATGAAGGATGTCTGTGAAGAAAGGGAGGACCATGACTCAAGAACCAAATTAGATGTTTGATTGATGGAACTTGGAGTCACATGAGTCTTCAAAGGAGGAAGACATCATTGAGGTGATTTGGAATAAAGGTCCTACAAAGGAAGGGAGGACCGTGATTCAAGATTTGATCTAGGGGTATCCGAATAATAGTTGGGATCTGAATATTTAGAAGAAGAGTGGGATTCGAATGGTAGTTTGGATCTGAATTAGAAGAAGAAGAGTGGGGGGAACCTAAATAATAATTTGGATTAGAAGCATCCAAACCATACCACCGACTATGAGCTGAAGGTGGGGAATAGGGTACCCGAATAGGCCCTCTAGCATGAAGAACCAAATGAGGTTTAGTTGTAATGGGAATATTTTGATTTGAATTGCTAAACCTAGGTTCCATATTGTTGTAAATATGAGAAACCGTGTGATAGTCAGTCATTTTGGCGTTGTTTAGGTGCAAATGCCTAGACCTAGATAGTGTGATGGAACTCCTTCAAAGGGAAGAGAGTGACATGTCGATTTGGGTAGCATAACGGTAACCAACTAGACATTTGGTAAGTATGGAGATGTGTGCATGATTTTCGAAGAAGGTCTAAGGAAAATAGACATTGTGATGACGTAATCTCGATAAGATCAAAAATTATTGTCCAAAAAAACAATGTTTCTAGATGAATAATCATAAGGAACAATCATGCAAGTGTGAAACACAAAGCTAATCAACAAGGAAATACACCCTATGCAAATGCGTGTAAAGTGATAGTTCGACGCAAAGATGATCAACACAATGTCAACATTCACGTCAAGCTCGAAATGAACAAGGTGTAAATTTTAACAAAGGGTAGATGTGAATTCCAATCAAAGGATACAATGACACATTCAACAACCAACAAGGCCAAAATGTTAAAGGGCGAGGATTACAAATGTAAGCCACGCAACCACACCAATTAGACATGTTTATCAAGTTTCATGAAGAAGTGAGATATTAGTGCCAATGTGGTATGAAACAACACAAACAAAGTAAGAAACACTCTTCAAGATTTGGGACAATGTTTGAAATCAAACCAAATCAAGGTATATTGAGGATGTGTTAAAATGTGTGCAGCGTAACGCCACAATGCGAGATCAAATTTATGAAAAACACGACATAAGTATATTAATTGTGTCGAAATAAAGTTCTCATGAAGCTTGCTTAAAGGAGTGGATTGGTGCTTGTGGGCGCCTTGAGTGAGATTCCAGGATAAACTGGATGATATGCCGACATGTTTGGGAATGGTTGTTAAGGCAAGAAATGATTAGAGACTAAATTTTGGTTCTATTTTTGGGACCTCTTTTTGAATTTTTGTGAGAATGGTATGTGATGAAATCTAACTTGATGTTGGAGAGTGTTGAAGCATGGTTTAAAATCATGGAGGATGAGTTTTCTCATATATTTAATAATGGACCTAATTTTGATGCATATAAATGGGTAGAAGAGCACTGTATCATGAGTTGTATGAGACCTTATTTTGTTGCTTTCTAGTGGAGTTGTATGAATGGATTTCAGCATACGCATCTAGGTTGAGTTGGTACTATAGACCCCGTGCATGGACCCAAGATGAGTATCAAAAGCTACATGATGCCAATCTAACCTGGACCCGTGCTATTGACCACTAGTGGAAAAGAGTGCTGACTAGTTATACCCTGGAATACACCATTTCTATGTATTCTTGTCTAGAGGTTATTGAGTTTGAGTTCTTGAGGGAGCCTAGAGGATCATTTTTGTGTGTTATCCCCTTATCCATCAAGATCCTAGTCATTACTTTAAGTTTGGAGGCTTTTCCCATGGCCAGACTAAACTTCCTCTGAGCATTGGGCGAGGAAGCTAGAGTGGAGAAATATGGTGGACCTTGCGGTTGAAACAGAGAGGGAAGAGAGATGGCTCAAGTACAATGAAGCTCATGAAAGGGAGTTAGGAAGACAATGTGAAGTTGTAATAGATATGGAACTATGGAGGTAGATGTTGTGGGAAAGAATCAAGGTTCATGCAGAGGACGTAGAACCCGAGCGGTCTATTCTACCCCATCTTAGAAAGCGCGAGAGAGAACCCACTTCATATTTTAATGAGAGCATATCACTTAGAGGAAAAAGAGTCATCGGTGTGCATCGAATCCACACGATGGCCAACCATTGGTGCTTAGTTTTCCAAATCTAGAGATAATTATTACTAACCCAATTAGTAGTGGTGGAGGTAATCGATTAGTACCTAGGAGGTATAACTTTTCGCTTAGCATATCTATGGCTACACAATCATTTACGTGTTTGGAGGTATATTGTCTAGAATGAAATTTGCGAAAAGTATGGGTACACAACATTTAGGTATCACTCACTAGAAGTTGTGAGGGCACACATCTAGTAGTGGTGAAATATCAAAAAAAAATTTGGCTTGTGATCTAGCACGACGGTGGGGACAAGGTGGGGCCACTTTAGGACCCTTTCCAATTACAAGAGGTAGATATGGTGGGTCGGGTAGACTAGGATCTAGTAGACTTGGTGGATCTAGAGGATGTGGTGGGTCAAGAGGAATATGCGTTGGTGGATTTAGTGGATCGGTGGTGGAGGCAATACCGAGAGGGAATCAAGGTTCTCGACAAGCAAGGGGGCCTCATTGCCTTAGTAAGTATTTTCTGAAATGTCTTTGCATCTACCAGATTACAAAGGTGTTTAGGATGCTACAGAACATGTACACAAATGTGAGTTGTTATAGCACGCCAAGGGATCACTACCCTAAAATGGAAGGCAAGTAAGTGCAGTAACAACATTGCAAGGGTGTGCACATAGTTGGTACCAGAAGTATGACCCCCACTAGACAGTAGTAGATTATACGGTGTATTCCAATAAGTAGTTCAATTCAAGGATGAGTATCTCTTGTTTGTTAGGGATAGTAGAGACCATCTATATATAGTCAGCCCACTCTAGTCATCTCGTCTTTGAATTGAACTACATAACATATTCCACTTGTCTTTAGATCATCGCAATACAATACTAAAGGCATTCTCCCTACCCTGAACTATATAGATGGCACCATATAGATCGATCTATAAGGGTTGCGACAATCAAGCACATCCACAATTTCCTGAACTATCTATATGGGGGCACGCTATATCATTACTTTCACTTTGAATACTTAATAAGGTGGGTGGAGGTAACACCTTGAAGGATTTCACAAAGAACCACAAAAATAAGATTCTTGTGGGAAAACATAATCAGCATGTATGGTTGTCCTTTAAACTTGACTAGTGATAGAGGGACACACTTTTTGAATGAGATGGTTAGGATTTTGTTAGCAGAGTTCATGATGGCCCATCACAAGACCAACCCTTATCACTCTTAAGATAATGGAACCATTGAGGCATTTAATAAGATACTTGAGTTACACAATGGCCAAAATTTGTGATGTGGGGAGAGAAGATAGAGATGACAAAGTCTTAGGCATACTATGGGCATATACAAAAACCTATAAGAGATTGAAAAAGGCCATGCCATTTCAATTGGTGTTTGGTGTGGAAGCTATTTTACCAATAGAATTTATCGCCATCTCTACGAATAGCGCATAGGAGGATTAGCTGATGAGAAAGAACTACAAGAGTGCATGGAGAATTTAATGCAATTAGATGAAAGGAGATCAATTGCTAGGTGGAGTTAAGACTGATAATGCATGAAAAAAGCATGGCATGATCATCATATCAAAAACAAATAGTTCGAGGTTGGGAAGATGGTCTTGCTTTATGACTCTAAATTTCTACGCCACCCTAGGAAACTAAAATTCCATTGGTTAGGACCATACATCATCTTGTACATCCTTGATTAGGTGCGTGTCAGTTACAAGTGCTTGATGGGATGAGGTTACTGGGTTACTTCAATGGGAGTAGGCTGAAGCCCTACTATAAATAAGGATTTTATGTAGTAAAAAATAAGTCAATATTACAAATTAGATTAGATTTCCTTCTAGTACTTTTTTCTTTTGGTTGTTTCCCTTGTTTTTGTTTTTGGTTTAGTTTTGTGCATTGGTGTGCCAAAAGCTAATTACAATTTAAGAGGTTTATTGTGTAGGGGATTGCATATAAATTTTTATATGAGGTGAAGTAGTAGATATATTAAACACAGTTGTCAACAAAACTCTTCGATAGTGGAATTTTGGGAAAAATTAACGCAAAGACAGAAGAACGAGCAATGTGATGGCTAAGGTGCATAAATTCATGCGGTTATGAAGGTGGGTTGAGAGAATTCTAAAGACCACAAGAAGGGAAGGATCGCGTGGTATAACATAAGGTAGGAAACACCATGGGGAACTACTTAGTAGATAACGTAAAGGTTATGTGCTTGACATGGTTACACAAGCAAAGGAGGTTTGTGGTAGTTTAGTATTATTGGAACTCCAAAAGGTTATAGCTGTAAAGTGCGAGGGGAAGTTGTAGAAGTTGATTTAAGTGAAATAAAGTGATTTATCAAAAAGTGACATTAGGACACGTGGTCAAAGGAACTCTAAGGCATCGATAAAGTATAAATAAGAGGTAAGAATAGTCATTTCGACTACTTTGCTTTAAGATAATTACTTTTGTGCTCCTAGGATCAAAGTCCAATGAGGGTTTTACGAAGAAGAATGATGCGAAGCACTATCACGAACTAGTGGACTTGTGCAAGTTGTAGTGTAATCTTGTGGCATAGCAAGGAGGGGAGAAGACAATAGAGAAGGAAGGAGGTTATGTGAAAGAGAAGCAGGAAGTTGTTGAGTTAGGGCAGGGTAATTGCACCAAGTTGGGGGCAAAAGGGGGTCTTAAGTGCACACATTTTTCTATAAAATAAATAACTTAAACTTGTACGAGTTTTTCAAAATAGTTACACTCAAAATTGGAATATGTTGTAGAAATATGAATCGAGCATTTTGAGTCTAGTTTCTAAGCTACTAAATTTTATTTAAAATGGATAAGTTTAAATGGGTTAAATAACTAAAATACCAACAGTTCTCTTTTTTTGTTAAAAAACATAATAGAGGACTTTCGTGCCCCCACCATTTTCTAAGCACCATTTAGTATTTTTGAAAACCTTTGGTAGAAAGATAGCTAGGAGCATCTAGTTTGTGTTAGAATTTTTTTAGATTTTTTTAGCGAGTATTTTTTTTAATGATTTTTCTAGTACAAAAATTTAATGTTTTGAAAAATAACAGAGCTTCAATCATGTCCCCCTTAACTACCTCAAAAAATATAAAAATTAATTTTTTTTTAATATATATATATATTACATATATATATATATAATATTACACCTAGGTTGTGCCTAATGTTTTTATTCAATTTCGATGAGTCAAAAAAAAGATACACGATAAAAGATAGACATGTTTAAACTTCAAAAAATAGCTATAAAAAGGCATAGTTAGAAAATAAATAATATGGAAACCTTATATTTGTTAGAAAAATTGAAAAATAATATTTATACAAAGAAGAAACTCTGTCTTTACGTCGTGGTATAATTTTTTTAAAATGAATCGATCATTTGATGTTGATTTATCATGGCGGAAGTTAGATTTTTGCATTTTTCTGCAAAAACACGCGGTTTGTGATGTTTGTGCAAATCCATGCCTCAGGCTTGGGGATCTAAACTAGATCTCAAGCCTTGAGGCATGTGTTGGAAAAGGGAAAAATCATAATGTGTATGCATTATAACACGTATGCGTTATGATTTGTTTATATATTTTGGTCCCCCAACGTCCCTTTTATCTCTTTCACGAGATTTCTGCATATATTTTGTTTGGCCTACAATTTTTCTGCACATTCTTGCACGATTTTTAGTAGTTCATTTTGTCCCCTACCCCACTAGTTGATTTTTCTAATCATGGGTGATAAAATTCGAGCTAAGGACAAGAGGAAAGTCAAGAACAAGACACCAGAGCAATTGGAAGAGATGAGAATAAAGAAATTGAAGAGAATGCAAAAACTTTGTGTAGGGCAAGGTACATCTACTATATCAAATGTAGCTAATGTATTAGAAAATGGGGATGAAATACATAATGAAAATGTAGAGAATAATGATTTTACAATGAATAATGATATGGAATTGAATGATAATGTTGGTATGGATGAAGAAATTGATATGAATCCAATTGTTGAACCCTTACCTGAGAATCCAAATGTTAACCCCAAAATTTGTATGAAAACATTGAATGAAGAAAGTAACCTTGTAAATGAATCTTCACCTCTAAGAACACCTCCTTCCATTTTGTGAAGAAAACCAATTCACTTAATTGAAATTGATGAAAACATTATAAAACCAATGCCTAACAAAATGTTTGAAAGAAATGCGAGAAGAAAATCTAGTGGAATTTGGGATAATTACTTTGAGAATTTAAATGACACACAAAGATGTCAATTATTTGTTACATTGATGAAATTAATTAAGATGAGACCTATAATGAAGACCATAGGGTTAAGAACATCTAATGTTGTTGATCAAAATGTGTCAATTGTTGAAAAATACATAAAGCATACCAAATTGTAGGTGGAAAAAGATGCACCAAAGATAGTAATGATACATGACATGCACTTACTAATTGTATAGTAAGTGATAAAATAGTTAATAAATGCTTGATTAGAAAAACAAGCAATGCTTTGAAGCTAAATAAAAAAACACTAATGAAAGCAATAGAGAGACGTAAACGTCTTGAGTCAGTTAATAACACTGACTATTGGGCTTTCTCTAGCAGACTTCCATGGAAAGACAAGAATACATCTGATATTCTAAAAGAATTAATTGTAAAATTTTGGAATGAGAACACAAGGGTGTCACCGAATAGAAGAGATACAATAAAAAGAAGAATATGTTCTCGTAATCGTGAATTGTGTGCAAAACATTTCTTAGATATGAATCAAACACAATTGTTCTCTAATTTTAAGAATGAAAATCCACAAATTAACATTAGACAAAGATTATTTGAAATGAACAAACCCTTTTATGTGAAAATCAATCACCCATGTACCACTTGTTGTTGTAGGCATCACGTTGAATTTTCAATGCATTATGATGTTTTTTGTCAAATACATCGTTTTTTGTATATTGAAATCATGTTACAGGAGTGTTGATTAAATGTTCCACCAAAATCTTCAAGGGAATTTATTCTGAAAATATTTTGTGAAAAATCAACTAGACATTTTTTTAATAACAAAGCATGTTTGGATGGAACGTGCAATGTATGTGGTGGCTTGCCAAATCTGAAAAGTTATATCCATGAGGAGAGTACAAATTCAATAGGAAAAGAATTGGTTGGTTTCAACAAATATAAATCAATGGCATATCAATTAAAATATGGAAAAGAATCTAAGATGTGTGAGCTTGTTACAAAACAATTACCTGTATCAGAATATATGGTCAAATTCATAGAGGAAATTGTTTATGAGTATGCAAGGCACACACATAGAGCTCAATGGTTGGATGAACAATTCAAGTTAAGAAAGGACACATTCCCACTTGGTACTATTGTTTTAGTAGTTGAATTCATAGATAATTACACATTGTAGCCACAAATGGAGTTCTAGTCTCAATATTATAACTCAGTGCAAGTTGCTATTTTCATGCATATAGCATTCATGCACTCTCCAAAAAGCTCTGAGCAAGATCAAAAAATATTAAGAGAGTATCATTTCTACATCAGTAATGATCGGAAACATTCTACATAATATGTACAAGGGTGTTATCAGGTGTTTTATGCAAACTTGAATGGGAGAGAACATTAGTTTCAATCAACATTACATTTGGTCGGACAACTGCACATCAAAATTGAAGAATGCACAAATATTTTATTAGCTAAGAAGGATGCACAAAGAAACAAATATACAACATATCTAGATTTTTACTAAGGTAGGGCATGGAAAAGGAGAGCATGATGGTGCAGGAGCATGTGTGAAAAGAACACTTACAAGAGAAGAGTTAAAGTTCAAGGATGGTGCTAAATTTATAGATGCAAAAAACATTGTTGATTGGTGTGTCAAGAATATGGGCCATGAATCTCAAGAGAGATCAATGGTTTGTAGATATTTTTGGTTGATAGAGGAACAACATCTAGCAAACTTTGAAGATTGTATGATAGTTGTAGGATTAAGTGATATGCACTCATTCCGTAGTTCAAATGTAAATGCTTGGACTACTTATATTAGGTGCATGACATGTTTTTGTATATCATGCATTGATTTTACGTGGAATGAATGTGAGTCACAACAGTGGGTGGATGAATGGACTTGTAGACCTCTAATTCCACTCAACACACATCAAGTTCCACGAGCATTACAACTTGCAGGGTCTTCAGATCAAATGACAACATCACCTGACTTTGACCAAGTCTCTAATTTAGTGCAACAAGGTACATACATATATGTACATGCCATGTTTAGATTTATAAATTATTAAATGGTTAACTCTTAATGTATTTTAATTTTGAATTCAGTTTTACTTTGTGATGTAGGGCACATTTTTGTACTTATTGTGATGAAATTTAATGAAGAGGGAACCAACTACTTCTTATCTTGTTGTGTAGAGGGAAAAAATTGACTTCCACAGTCATTGATGGTGAAACCTTGAGTATCCCACTAGGTCGGTGGTAGTCACTAGAACTTGGCTTGACGATATCCTATCAAAAAATAAAATGTTTGGTTATTTGAAGACTATGAAGTACATCGAAAGATACTTGACTATTCACATTTGGTTCTTGTAACAAATATTAAATTGATCAAATATCAAGGTCGGCCATTAAACAAGAATCTATGGAAGGTTCGTGAATTAGATCATGAAGCAATTATTTCTACTGTCAAGAGTAGAGTTAATCCTTATGGTTCATTAGATTAAATTTGTAAAGGTATGTTCTTCATAAATTTAATTCGAATATTTAATTTAATTTTTTTGTCTAAATTCTGTATGATTTAAAATTCTATTTAAATTCTTACTAACATGTTTATGTAGGTTAGTGGTGCCAAAAAAGCTTCCACCTTCACGTGGTTGGCACTGTTCAGTAGAGAATTTATTATTCTCGAAGCCAAGTGAAGCTAAGAGAAATTAAATATTAGAAAGGAACAACAAATAGAAATTCTCATTTCACCACCAATATTGTAAAAATATCTTATTAAAATTCTCATTTCACCACCTATATAGTATGAACCACCTATATTATTTAGGTGTAAGAGCCCAGAGACCAAAACATGCTATATTTTTAATAGGTGGCTTCTCAAACTCCGTGACACCTAGAGACATCTCATCAGATCCGACACCTCCTTGTTTAGACCTTCTATGAAAGCCTCTCATGGTTTTATCCATCTCTATTCGGTTCTCTCATTGTCCTATTGTTTGAAAACAAGCGAAATATTGCATGTTTTAGTCAATGTAAGACTATCGACGCAATATTTTGCAAAAAAAAACTCTTGGCACCAAACCAACTATGCCAACACATCATGGTGGAAAGGTAAATGCTAGGGTAGGCTTTGTTTTGGTTCCCTATGCTCCCCGTGCTTTCAGGATACCTCGTCCGGGCATAGTCCCTTAAGAGCCCTGAGACCAAAACATGTTATATCTTCGATAGGTGATTTCTCGGACTTCATGGGACCTAGAAACATCTCGTTAGATCTCGACACCTCATCCAGGAGTTCTTGTTCAATGACTAGATTGGCTTAAGAATTAATTTGATAGGGGAATGTCTAAGAACACATGGGAGTTATCAATCACCTAGTAAATCTTTCTTGTTTAGTTCGAATGGGAGTCAGTTGGCCTACGGCTTAGTGACCTTCCATTCATTGATAATTTATGCTATGATAAACCCATGGATGCTTTCAAAAGAACCTTCAAAAATATAGGGGTAGTCATCAAGCCTAGTGAAGGGTGTGATGTGATTTCCAAATAACTTAAAATTCCTACAGATTTAAAGGTAATAAGATGAATTGGACAGGATTAGACAATCAAGAATCATTGAGTGTGTGAATCATAGTGTCATTGCATCTAGAGACATTCTCAAGCATTGGATTAATGCATATGGAGAGACATTCTCAAAATATCAATAGATGAAAGGCATCAAATTGTGACAAATCTCAAGTGTTTTAACAGGGGAGAAGACTAAGAAGCATTGAAGAATGTAGTAGGTGCATGATAAGATAGGAACCAGTACAAAGAGACCATGAGCAAGAAGAAGCACAAGTAAGGTAAATACACATATACACATTAATAAATTGAATGAATAATTACTCAGATTAGGTAACTCTTTATATACATACATTATATAAATATTGATTTCCAAAGTTTGATGCATATTATACATTGAAAATGCTAGTACATGTACATCACCAATAAATGAAAAAATAATCCATAATGTCTTAAATATTGTCAAGTGCACATCATATTAGTTTCATATAAAAATAATCTCAGAAATGTAAGGTCTCATACAAAAATATTAAGTTTCAAATAGTATTTTAATGTGCATAATAAATATAAAATGCCCAAATATGTCATATACCATCAAGTTCAAATGCCATATAGGCATACATACAATGCCATGCACATAGGAATACAAAAAAATGTCATGTAAGACATATATTTCCTAATCATCAAATTTATCCCTCTCTTGCCTATTTCTTGAAGAAAGGCCCTCCCTTATATGAAGATGGAGATCTATGAGATGACTTTGATCATCCGAGCCCATGGTATGAGTCCTCTTCTCTTTGAATACTCACACTGTAGATGAACCTGTAAATGCAAACAATGTTGTTTTGTCAAAACTTAATTTATATATGTTTTCAACATGTATTTAAGACTATGCTAGAATGAAAGTATTTACATAAATACACAAACTTACCGCAAGTTTTCGATCATGCCAAATCTACATCTCACACTTAGATGAGTCATCGGATCTCCCAAAGTAAGAACAGGGGTACGAAGATGACGAGATGGAGGAGTCCATGCCCTTGAAGTCAAAATGGAGGGGGTTGAGGTTCCCTACATACACATAAGATCAAAAAATCTAACATCATAATTAGTGAAAATAGAACTAAGTACATATATGTGTAATGACAATATTTTAATTAATTTTATCAATATAGAACTATTGTTTTTACCCCGCCACGCTGTGAATCAAATGAACAGGCTTTCTACCTATCGCAAGTAACTCCTGATTATATACAATGAAGGATATTATTAACATAATTTAATAATTATATAATGAAATACATTACTAACATGTAATTTAACATAATATGAATTACACGAGAAATTTAACGAAATTTACATGTTGTTTAAATACCTCAGTGAGTTGTTGCATAGATGAAATCGCAGCTGAAACACCTTTCTCTACTTTTCGCAGAGATGGTGGGGTGTCTAGTGAAGTCAAAAACATGTATCACGTGAGTTAGATGAACATACATATATTTGACTTCAAAACATATAATATATAATATATATATATATATATATATTATATTTGCATGAATGTGAAAATTTTACACAATTAACATTCTAAATTACCTTTGTGAATGTATGTGTATGCATGGTGCTTACCGCCTATGGTTGGGATGAATATGCATCTCCCGCACACTATAATATTAATGCATGTACATGTCCAAATACAATTATTTCAAAAAATTAACATATATAAATAAATCAAGTACTTTGAACTTTTTGTAACACACATAATAAAACATAACAAATACATGTGAAGGTGACACCGATGATTGTAATCCAAATGTCTCACTTAAAAAGGAATCTGACATAGTGACATTATCGTGTGCACCCCTAACACCAAATCCACCAAAATCAGTAGGCATGAAAGTATCATCCTCCTCGGGCCCCAAACATATGCTACCACATGACGAGCAAAGATGTGGCCTTATGCTAGTACTCCCTGAGGGAATACTTTGTGTACCTCCATGAGCATCTAGTTTAGAAATCTCCCTCATATGTCAAACAAGGGTCGTAGATATTCCCCTGAAGCACGTGGAGTGTATCAATTTTTATTATCTCCTTCACTATTGGAGGGACAGTCTCAGGGTGAGGGGGCTTTATGTGCGGGGATCTACCCTGCTGAATAGGTGCACATTGTGCACCTAGTCAATCTATTGTGCAAGATCCTTTCCTCAACCCTAGAAATCTCGAAAATCAAAATAATTTGGGATCTCATTGAGGATAAACTTGCAATAGAGTTCCTCAAAAGTATAGTGGCACCTCGTTGTTATTGCAAAGTGGAAAATCAAAAACCATCCACCATCGGTCCCAAAAATATTTTTAATCAAATTATTATTGCACCAATGGATAGGAAACCATTTGCATGACAACAGAATAGAAAAACTAGTGGGGGGGTCGTGAATAAGGCGCATATGAGGTCTTTTGTAATTTATTTTTTCTATATATCCACATATGACAATTTCTTTGAATAATGAACCCTACAACCCTCTTTGTAAGTTGTCCAATGATCAATTTGCCCCATTGTTGCATCAACTTGAGCAATTAATGCCTCCAATATGTTTGCAAGAGAGGCACGATGGGGGTTTATAGATTGTGAATCCCTCATTATTTTGATTAAATCCTCAATTTCGATTTTTTTTCAACTATGTGGGCTACTAAATATTCTTGACTACCCGGGGGATGTTGAGCAACTATGGGAGGGTTAGGAGGGATGACAAGGATAATTGAGTTTGGTTGTGGTTGATTCCCTTGACCTCGAACTATAACAATAAAAAAATGTATTCAATTCAAATTCTACTCTATAATTATCATATTTCAATGCAATTTTGAGAAAATAATTATGCCTACCTCTTCTCTGTGGTGCCATCGTCGATTCAGATCTTCCTAGTGATCCAGAAATGATCCTTTGAGCTTGAGATCCAAGCTGAATGACAAAATGTGAGGGCAGTTAAGCTCTAAAACACACGTTTGAGGGAGATAAAATGATAGAGGCTTGGGCCTCTTTTTTTAATTTATAGTAGACATAATGTGTACGCATTATGGTTTGGTAAATCCCAAACCTAAGAAATTAAAATGTGATCGCGTTATAATAGAACATGTACGTGTATTTATTTTGTTTAGGTTTTTGTCCACTTTTGGCCCCCCAACTTCATGCACTTACCACGAGAAAAAAGAGGGGATCAACACACTTAGGGCACAAGGAAAGAAGGAGGAAGATGACACCAAAGAAGGCTTGAACAAAGAGACCAGTGGTGGAAAAGGAGGATCCCATGGAAATTTACTCAGAAATGCAGTACCCTCCTAGAGTTATCAAGGTAGAAAAGTGGAGCTCAAAGCTATACAAATGCAAGATCATTGAATAAAACCATAGAACATTCAATAATGAAAAGTTGATGTGGGTGGACCTAATATCAGACACTCCAATGATGGATGAGCTCGAAAACCCTAAATTCAACAACTCATTGTAACATGAGATGCAAAAGACTGGAGTTTTACAGCTATGGGAGTTTCCTTTCTTTGCCAAACCCACCCCGTTGTTCAAGTGGTTAATGTCGTGGGTGTACGAAAAATTATTCTACTTCATGGGAAGAAGAATGAGGATCACATGCCATTTGATTCGGATGGTTACAAGCCTACGGAACACTAGAGAGGATATGACACTTGATTTATGTGCCACTGCAAAGATTAAGGATCTGAAAAAGAAATTAAACTATGAGAAGGAGGTAGGGTACAGGTAATTACATATCTTCCAAACCCAACGGTAAGTGTCACCTCCTGGATCATAAGCTACGATTGGGTGCGTCAGAAAGGTGGAAGGACATTAACCAAAGGTTCTTGTACATGTCCTACAGGGTTTCCAAGAGGGCACACTACAATTTTTCCCAATTTATTACAAATGACATTATTGAAGAGGCGTGGGTGCAAAATGAGGTAGGAGCAAAGATCACATGGGGATCCATCCTGCTATTGATCATGTTCTAGGAGATTGGTGTCCCAAAAAGATGAAATGGAAACATCCGGGATCACTCACCCAAAACGCGCCCTCTACGAGTCAATTCACAAAGTTTTCCTTTGATGGGACCATCTCAAATTCTTACAAGTCTCGAATGAACATGTGGTTTGATCGATTGTGCAGAGCCTATGAGAATAAGTGTTGCATTCCCCATGAGTTACCACAAGTTATTGGGGACCAGGTAAAATTTTTTGTTACACAACATTTTTGTCTAGCAAATTTTATGATGGCCAAGGGAGAGATGGGGCCATGGTGCAAGCTCCCCTTCACTTTCATGGCCAAATATATGAAGTACGCCATCAACGGATCAAGGATGCACAAAAGTTAATTTTTGATGTAGAAAAGGTGGATGTTGATGTCCACATGTTGTGCACTACATACAAGTATGACACTTGACCTGCCTATATCAAATTTTGGAGCTAGACCTTATGGACTTACACCCCCAAGTCAACATTACCATCAATGGATACATCCATCGGTATTCATAAAAATGCACCCCAAAACACAAGGGGGAATTAAGGTGGAGGTTATGGACTCCCCCTTTCCAAAGCCATGGGAATGCCAATCCCACCCATGAAAGCAATACATGAAGAAGAAGAAGAAGATAAGGATGAAGGGAAGTTAGATACTTCCAGGAAGAGGAAGTACTACACATGACAGAATGGTAGTAAGGGTGCCAACACTTCGATACAGGGTGGCACCAAGGCCTCATTACCAGGGTGCGAGGGAGAGAAGGAAGGGAAGAAAGAGGAGGAAGAGAAGGAAGATCCTAAAGAAAAGAGATAGAAGACACATGACGCATCAAGCCCCACAACAAGCTCAAAGGAAGGAGAGGAAGAAGACCCCACCACTTTCAAGGTAGAATTGGAAGTGGAGTTGGAGGGGTAGGAAGCTAAGGCAAAGGCCACGGATGTGGGCAAGGCATGAGAAGAAGGGGAGGAATATTCTACAAGGGTGGAGAAGATTCCAACGTGCGAGGCCTCTACACCTTAGACCACTAGCCCAAGGGGAGATAAAGGGGACTCCTTTACCATAAAGGAGGATAAGGGATTCACCCTTGGGGTGAAGAAACAGAGGACAAAGTGCAAAGCTACAAGGAAGAGGTGGACACCCATGTCCCCACATATGGACTTCATGGATGACCCCACAAAGGTCCTGCGTGTGAGATTCCAAGCCACCCTCCCACTAAAGAAAATTTATGGATGGGATTTGATGGATCAAGAAGGGGGTGTGCCTAGAACTAGAAATATGCTTAGTTGGAGCATGCACTGCCACTCTAAAGAGCCTAAGTTTGAGGTCAACAATCATGTGATTGAGACCATTCATTTGAAGAATAAGGGAGGATAAGTATACAAAGTGGTGGATCCTAACCACCTAACAGACGAGCATGCATGCAATACATTGCAAAATATTTCTTCAGAGGTGATCCGACACAATTTGGATGCAGGGGCCATTGCTCAGACCCTAATCATAGAGAATAAAATCAAGGAGAAAGAAATAGATAGATTACACCAAGGGTTAAGGGGAGAAAAAGTGTGAACAAAGGAGGCATATGGCTGAGTTGGTGCCATCGTAAAGAGAATCTTGGGACAATGTCTGGCATTGGTGAGTGAGGCGACAACCAATTACGGGGACTAAATGGAGTACCTCTAGGACCTCGTTGTTTTACCATTTTCTAGATCGTTTCTTTGAAGTATTGACGAAACAAATAGGGTAACGGGCATAGGAGGAATACATGTTTTAATGATGGTTGAGGTTGTTGCACACATATGACTTCTAAATCCACAACTGATTGTGAGAGATTCCTTTTGGCTAGGAGGAACTACCTGTAATACAAAGCAAGACCACCAGAAGGAATTAAACAATATGTGCAGTGAACTGCCTAGCGTGTGCTAGATCTGGGAAGTGTGATACTTCCTAGATGGTTGTCAGTCCACTATTTTAAAAAATTTAATGTGGTAAATAAGGTAAATCCTATTGTAATTTGAAATGATTTAGGTATCTCACTTAAAACACAATAAGAAATAGATCTAATCTAACATGCTAGGTTAGAGTAGGATCCAAAGGTCAAGTAGTGATCTTTGGGTCTCGCAGTCGCAGAGGTCTCGGGTAGATCGCAGTGAATGAAGGTGAGGCAAAATTAGGTGGGTAGGTCACTATTTTGAGCTATATGGGAAAATACGATGATGTCGATGTCGAGTTAAGGGTGACCAACGGAAGTTGGGTGTAATCGGTGTCGATTCTTATGGCGTTTAGGAATGCCACGTAACGAGATTTAGGTCTCGTTTTTATTGTACAAAGGACTTTGGTTGGTTGAGATGAGGTATTGGATGATTTGGGTAGAGTTTGGTGAGGTTTTAATGGGTATATGGAGGGGGAATGTTGAAGGAGGTCAATAGATGGCTAGTAAATAAAATATGATAATATAATGATGAAATGGAATGAACCAGAGAAGTATAACGTCTACTTACTTGGATTCTGGTCATGGATACCTGTGAGTGAGGGATGGAGGTGCTGATGAGAAGTTTTGAAGGCTGCAGGTGGTCACCAACTAAAGGAAATATTTTGCATGGGCTTTATGTACATTCCTCTTTTCTTGGTTAGATCAGATCATTGTTGGGATGGCTGTGCAAGAAAAGATGCTTGATATCCTTCCTTGCATGTGTGTTCTTGCTGGAATTCACTCTCAAAAGATGTGATATCTCTCTGGGATGTGCTAATGTTCACCAACTTGTCCAATCTTTTTCTAACCTTCTGCCAACCTTGAGAATAAGGTTGTTTTGGGGTTAAAAGGGTAACCGACGGCGGTTCCGGCTTAACCGACGACGGTTAGGGGTAACCGCAGCGTCGGTCAAGGTGGGATTTCCTAGGTTTACTAAACTAGGGAGATCCTCTTGATTTCCTTGGATTTCATGTCATTAACCCCTGGATTAGACTAGGAGCTTCTTGTAAGCATGCGGGAATGTGGTTAGAGAGAATGTAGGCATTGATTTTTAGGGTTTGGGTAAGTCTCAGTTAGTTATGGCAACTTACTAAGAATAGGTCTTAGGTTGAGTTGGCTTGATGAGGTGTGTAAGTGAAGTGTACATGTGGATATTATTTAAATTAAGATATTTAAATAATAAATATGGTGAGGACAATGAATCAATTTAATTTAATTAATTAAATTAATATTAGTGGGGTGAAGGGGGCCATGGCTAGGTTAATGTGATGAAGGGTGTTTATTTGTTAAGGGACCAAAGGGGAGTGTAACCTAATTTTAGTGTCTACACTCATAGGGATGTTACTCATTAACATCAAGGATGGCACGGGTCCCATATCCATGAGAGCTCACAAAGGAAAAAGAAGTGTAAAAGGTCTTCATCGAAGCCGGATCTTGAGTTGGAAGACTTACTCTCCCACATCAAGGAGGAAAATATACTCGTAAATAGGGGCTTTCAATAGTCAGTAGAAAATGTTAGCCAATCATCAACATGTGAGTAAAATAGGAAGAGGTAGCCCTCAAAGTTTTTAGAGACCATCCCCATTAACAAGGTGGAGCACACATAGTTGGTCGTTAACACCACGACCCAGAAGGATAAAATCAAGACAAAGAGTGAGAAGCTAAAATTTAGAATTGGTGAACTCGAAACTCTATCAGTGAATGGATGGATGAGTTCGAAGGTGTCTATGTAGAGTTGGGGGTGGCTATCAACATGCTAAAGGGGGTGGAAGAAATCACCCCAAACCAAGTGAGGCGCTAGGTAAGGCCTTATCAGAATTGAAGGCCTAGGAGAAATTGAAGGATGAGATAGATGTGGAATTCCCCAAACTCCTCCAATTGGTCACGTAGCATTCCCCCATTCCTCAATTATTTATTCAGATTCTCTCCCAACCACTATTCTTTATTCTTTGGAGCAAGTATTCTAGTCAACAATATTTTTGTTCAGGAAGCATGGAGGATTGCCTTGGTGGCAACCAGTTTAGTGTGGGGTGATGTTGGGCCCCTAAAGTAACTAAGTACCTAAGGCATGAAGCCTTGTGGCGCATGAAAGTAGGGCGTGAAGGCACATGCATAAGTAATTCTTAGAGAGGTGTGAAGGCTCGTGCCCGGGTAGGATGGATTCGGGACTTAGTGAGTTTTAGACAACATGAAAAGAAACGTATAGGGAGAAAATGGAAAAGCAACCAGATACAGATTTGGATAAGCCATGGAGACTTGTGGCTCAAGGAAAGGATATTCCAGGGCATCAATACGGTTATCATGAATGGATAAGGAGTCAAGGTTGTTAAGGATTAGTTGGCACATGCATGCTAAAGGAACTCGATTGAGGGAAACGCATGGTGACATCTGGCATATTCCTGGGTAGTGGTAGAGAAATCATAAACCAATTCCTTTAGGATTTCATAGGTAATAATGATGAGTGGTTAAGAGGAAGGATGATGATTATTCTAGAAGAATGGATGGTTTTCACAGAGGAAAAGGGAGAGATAAGTAAGGATGGATTCATATGTAAGAAATGATAGGGAGTGATAGATATAGCGATATTGGGTAATGTGTAATGATGAGCTCTGGGAAGTAAAGAAAGCTCTGCTAGTGTGAACATTTCCATGAATGGGACTCTTATTATGTAATCTTGGCTATCATATTTTGGCTAATAAATATAATGAAGTGATTCTAAAATACTCATGTGATTGGTCTTGATCTGTGATTTTCCTTATGTCCATATGCGTGCTACGGGTTTTCTTGATATTATTTCATGGCTGATTCTACTTTCATTGAGTTGATCACGTTGTTCTATGCTCGGGTCCATTAGGCTTGGAGTTAATTCTTACATCTTCAATTCCATGAATGGATGCGGTTATTTTCTCGGTTTCATTACATCCTCGTGTTACGAAAGAAAGTTCTCATGAAGCTCGCATAAAGGAGGGTCTCACTTCCTATGTGTGCCTCGGGTGAGCTTCTAGGATAAACCTAGATGATATGCCGACACGTTTGGGAATGGTTGTTGAGGAAAGAAGTGATTAGAGGCTACAAAGTCTAAATAAAACACCAACCCGTAAACCGAGTATGATAGTGATGCATCCTAACAAACTCGAGAAAAAAATTCATAATATACCAAATATGATTTTGGAGTGTGTAGGGAAAGAAAAAGAGACAAAACACTCTCACAAATCAAAACACAGATTATGCAAAAGCTAACAAACACATAAAATCCTGAGTGGTAGATTTTTATGTTGTGTGGCTTATTCCATTTAGAACTGATTATGAATATAATAGAGTCTTTGGTTAATGAGGGTGCCCTATAAGCGATCTATGGCTGGAGTGATTTTTGGATAAAGGGACCTGATATACCTTTTGGTACATGTGGTACAACTGTGATATGCTGACTAGCTAGAACACCAATTAGATCCACTGCCAATCCAATTATAAGTCATTGACATAAATTTCTAGGAAGGAATATGTTTATGTAATGAGAAATTTATTTCAGTGATTTGGATAGGGGTGTGTGTGCACAAAATGTGAACTACGCTTAATTCCCACCAATCATCAACTAGTCATGATCTCTAGTTTATATATTATAAATAAATTTAGGTGATACGAGATGCAACAATCACGTGGATGCAATGTAGCACATATTTTTATGACTGAATTGACAATGAAATTTGATGAGAGCAATAATGAATAGGAAAAGAGTATGTCTTTCACTAATGCAATACATAATACAAAGAAAGGTTCTTTTTAAGCCAAAACATGAATTTTGTTTGGATAAGTAGAAGAAGGAGAATATACCCAGGGAGAAATTTTAGTGTGAACTTTTTTGGAAAGAAAATGGACACACAAAGATTCCCTAAAAATGAACAAATGCAAAGAACCCAAAATGATAGGGTCCCACTGGGCCTACCAAAAAGATTTCACCTCAAAGAAATGCAATAAAATATATAAAGGTAACGGGCGTAGGAGGAATACATGTGATTATGTAGACAAAAGAAGGTGTTACACATGTCGTAGAACTTTGATCAAGTAGATTGTAGAGAGATTCCTTTTGGCTAAGAGGAACTACTCCGTAAAGCACAACATGTTGGTTGTGTATCCACGATTACGATGGGGGTTAAGGGGGCTTCACCTTTGAAATCCACATTTTATATGTATTTATGCATTGTGAAATCTGGACCGTACCTTATTAGGTCACGAGATCTAAAGCTAGTGGCTTTCCATGTTTCCCAAAATGATGAAAAAAACCTAATATCTTTAAAGGGTCATGATGTATGAGGCTCATGGTATTAGTTGTAGTAACTTGTGAGAGAGATTTTGACTAGACTGAATAAAAGGATTGGTTGTTTCTGGTGGATGTAGCCCATTTTGGGTGAACCACGTTAAATCTGTGTCTCTGTTTTATTGCATTCTTTTTGTTTTATATTTTCTGCATTATTCATTACATGCTTGTTTATCTATAAAACTGGTATAATCCTAACAACTATTATCGAGCATGTTTGAGATTTATTTTTGGCGCAGTATGCTCACAGAGGGATTTTTTTCGAGTGGGAGAAGCAAGAATAGCGAGAGAATAATAAGTTCGAGTTGAGAAGTTTGACGGCCGAAATTACTAGCTATGGAAAATGCGGGGTGGAAGATTACCTATATCAAAAGGATCTATACCTACCGTTGGGAGGTGAAGAATTGAAACCCTTAATCATGTCGATGAGGAGTGGATGGTTATGGATAGGAAGGCTCTCGGTGTGATTCGATTGATTTTGGCATCATTCATAGCTTCAAATATCTCATAGTCGAAGAGTACGGTAGAGTTGATGAAAACCCTAGCTAATTTATATGAAACACCCAATGCATCCAATAAAGTTTATTTGATGAAAATATTGTAATATCTACAAATGTAAGAAGGTAGATCTCGTATCTAATCATCTTAATGATTTCCACACTATTGTAAATTAGTTAGATTCAGTTAATATCCCATTTGATGAGGAGGTTAGAGCATTATTATTCCTATGTTCTTTGCCAAAAAGTTGGGACAACTTAGTAATGGCAGTTAGTAATACATCATCTACTTCTCTTAAATTTGAAGACGTAATCAATGTCATTTTAAATGAGGAAATGTGCAAGAAAAGTACAAGGGAAAATTATTCTTCTAGAAATGTGTTGAATATGGAGAGTAGAGGGAGGAGCAAGGAGAAATCAAAGAGTAAGGCTCATGGGAGATCTAAATCAAATATGGGTAGATCCAAATCTAGGAGTAGAGGCATTACTTGCTGGAATTGTAGAAAGAGAGGACATGCTAAAAAGGATTGTTGGTTCAAAGGAAACAAAGAAAACCAGCCTAAAGGTATTAAAGAGGAAAATCCAATAGGTAATATTGTTTAGGATGCTCTTATACTTTCTCTTGATACTAGAGTAGAATATTGGGTAATAGATTCAGGAGCCTCTTTCCATGCAACCCCTGATAAGAGCTATTTTAAAGAGTATGTCTAGGGAAATTTTGGATAATTTTTTTGGGCGATGATGAGTCATGCAACATTGTTGGGAAGGGAAATGTACACCTGAAATTATAGAATGGAAATACATGGATATTGAGAGACATGAGGCATGTACCTAGCCTCAGGAGAAATCTCATCTCTGCAGAGGACAGTTGGGTGGTGAAGGTTGCATAGTCACATTCACTTCAGATTCTTGGAAGGTTTCCAAGGGTGCCCTAGTAGTGGCATGGGGTAATAAAGTTGACACTATTTATTTGTCTACTTGAGATGAGGATGCAAACATGTGGCATAGTAGATTGGGACATATAAGTGAGAAGGGCATGATTATTCTACGGGAAAAGGTAAGATTTCAATTTTGAAGCAATTGGACTTAGAGTTTTGTGAGCATTGCATTTTTAGGAAAGCAGAAAAGAGTTAAATTTCTCAAGGCGGGAATACCAAGAAAGAGAAAAAGTTGGAGCTAGTTCATATAGATGTGTGGGGGTCGGCCCATGTTACATCTCACGGTGGTTTCTGTACTATGTCATACTCATAGATGATGCCACAAGGAAGGTATGGGTATATTACATTAAGCATAAGTCTCGATGTCTTTGATAAATTTAAGAAATGGAAAGCACTTGCTAAGAATCAATTTGGTTTTAAATTGAAATGTTTGAGATCTAATAATGGCAATGATTATTGCAGTAATAAATTTGATTATTATTGTTCCTTGAATGAGATTCGTAGAGAGAAAATAGTTCCTGTGGCTCTGCAAAAAATGGTGTTAGTGAGAGGATGAATAGAACAATAATGGAGTGTGCACGGTAAATGAGATTGCACATGGGGCTCCCTCTTCTATTTTAAGTAGAGGTGTAGATACTTGATGTATACTTAATCAACTATGGGCCTTCGAGTGCACTAGATTGAGGAATTCCCAAAGAAGCCTGGACCTGGAAAGAGGTAGACCTTTCATTTTTAAGAGTACTTGGTTCAGAGGAATTTTTCATCTTAATAAAGAAAATAGGAATAAATTGGATTCAAAATCCAAATGTTGTACATTCATAGGCTATGGCTCTAATGGTGATTATGGATTTCGGTTTTGGGATCTATATGAATCTAAGATAATTAGGAGTCGTGATGTTGTCTCGGTGTGAAAATAGAATGTACATGGATTAGGTATAGGATGAAAAAAGCCCAAGGAAGAATTGGTTGAGGATATAGTTCCTAAAAATGAACTCTCGGGTGGAAAATATCCACCTATAGGTACCGAGGTTGATAGTTTTGTATGCCGTGCATGACAGCCAGTGTCGCATCAACACCTCTATCGAAATTCAATAAAATGAGCAACAAGAAAATAATGATCCCGTGACACCCCATCTTCGGTAAGAAGGTCATAACGAATTAATAGACCTCCGAACTATTTTCCCCTAATTTGTAATATTTTTACTAATGAGATAGTGGTGAGACAAAGAGATTTGATGAGGCAATGTAGGTGGATTCCACTAAGAAGTGGGAGTGTGGCATGAATGAGGAGATGGACTCCTGTAGAAGAACCAAACATGATATTTAGTCAAATTTTAGAATTTGGGAAGACAGTACTTACAAAACAAATGGCTCTACCTAGTGTGAAAGAAGAATAAGGTGGATGGAAAAGGTACAAATCAAGGCTTGTAGTGAAGGGGTATGAACAAAAGAAAGGTATAAATTTTGATGAAACGTTCTCCCCTATGTTGTGAATATGTCTTCCTTTCATCCGTATTAAGTTTAGTTGTTGAATATTTACACTTAGAGAAACTTGATGTCAAGACCGCATTTCTCCATGGTGAATTGGAGGAGGAGATTTATATGTAGAAACCACTTGGATATGAGGTGAAGGCTATTGTAGGTTGAAGAAGATCCTATACGGCTCAAGCAAGCTCCCCGAAATGGTATCTAAAGTTTGATAGTTTTATGCATGAGCATGGTTTTACTAAATGTCAATCAGATCATTGTGTGTACTTTAATTGATTGGATAGTGAGAGCTACATTATTCTTTTGTTATATGTAGATGATATGCTTGTAGCAGGTCTAATATGCGAAAATTGCAAAGCTTAAGGAAAATCCTACACAAAAATTTGCAATGAAGGATTTGGGTGTAGAAAAGAAAATCCTCATGATGCAAATCAAGAGGGACAGAAAATAAGAAATTGGTTTTGTCTCGGGAGGACTATGTAGAAAAGGTGTTAGAGAGGTTTTAGATGCAGAATGTGAAACCAATTAGTACACCATTGGCTGGGCATTTTAGATTAATTAAAGAGCAATGCCCAACAAAACAAGAGGAAAAATATTATATGGCACAGGTTCTTTATTCTTTAGTAGTTGGGAGCCTCATGTATGCCATGGTTTTTACCAGTCAAACATTTCCCAAGCGTGGGAGTTATTAGCAGGGTATATGGAAAATGCGGGTAAATCACACTAGAAGGCGATCAGTGGATTCTCAAGTACTTGAGAGGGACCAGTAGTAGGCACTTCTACTTCGAGAGGGTTAGATTATACTTTACATGGAATTGTGGTTTCGTATATGGTAGGAGATGTGGATAGCAGGAGGAGCACTACTAGATACATGTTTCCCCATGGTACATTAGGCCTATGGTCCTCACGATCACGATCCACCATTCCATTTCAGATTCTAGCTTCTAACCTCTCTAAGGCTATGGCTTCTGTTGCTGCTCTTATGTCTACTTTGGCTTGAGCTCTTTCAATTTCTTCAATTTGAGCTCTTATTTCGACTTCAACTCTTGCTTCTCTTTCTCTAGCTTCTTTTGTGGTCTCTACATCAGTGAAATCTTCAAGATTCTCATTGATGTATGGGAACTCAATGTCCAATGGATTGAAAATGCTCGAGACTCCCAATGTGACCAAGCTGTGTGATGAAAAGGAGACCTCTAGAATTTGAGTAGCTCTTGTCTTCTTTGAATTTCTTCAAAAGTAGGATCGGTTTTTCCTCCTTCTCTTTTTTTTTTAGGTGTATCTTCTATCAACCATATTGGAAATCTATTCTCTTCTTTGTGGTGTTGGAATTTGTCTTTGTCTTTCTAATTCAGTAGCGCATTCCTCTTCAAGGTCAAGAATTCTTGTGGAAATGAATTAGTGGTTGACACTTTTCCTGTTATTCCAGATAGCTTCTCTCAAATCCAAAGCAAAATCCTCTTAAATGTGGAAGAGAAATTTAGGTCTTTCAATAGAAGGATTTTCTGGAATAGCCATGGTTTGTAGACATGAGGATTGGATAGCTATTCAAATTCCAGAAATTTTCTTTTTTTAAATTTTTAGATTTTTTTTTGTATTTTTTCGACCTTCTAGTTGTATTCGTCAGTGATGATACTAAATCTACCCCAAGGTGGGTGCCAAAAATATTGGCAGAGAAAAATATTGGGGGAAAAATTGGTGGTTATCTTTCCAATTCTTGGGAGATTCTAAGTCCCTTTACTTAATTGGTGTAATTTTTTGTACGTGCATGCATGAGTAAAAGTGAGTTTTATCCGGGTGGCCTTATGGTCAGGGATCCAACAGGGGCACTCCACTGGCCCTATGCAAAAAAATCTTTCATATATCTACAAGAGAGGAATTTTCTAGAAAGTGGGAAAGGGAGTGAGAAAGTTAGAAAAGAGAAACTAATGTTGCAAGTAGAAAAAAGATCATATACACCAACCAGAAATTTCATTACATGCACTTGAATTTAGAAGAAACAAATATGCATAACAATAACAAGACCAAATAATGTTTAATGAGCACAAAGTACCACTAAACTCCTAGTCAAAAAAGGCTAAAATTCCTTCTTCCTTTATTGAAGCTCAAGTAGAAATTGTACATAACATAGAAATAGAAGACATTTTTGAGTAGGGAAAATGGAAGAAATTTTCTATCTCTTTGCTCTCTTCACAAGGATATCTCTCTCATGAATTCACAAAAATAGCTCCAATATCTAAGAAGTCTAAGAATTTTTCTAAGAAGAAGCTCAAATGAGGAGCTTGTTACAATTTATAGAAGAGAAGGAAACTCTTCATCTTCCCGGTGACTTTTCAAATACTTTAATTTGACTTTAGACTATTCATATTCCACTTAAATATTTAAGTCCCTTTTATAAAATCAAGGTGACTTAAATTTTACATTATGTTTCTAAAGTCACTTAAAGTTATATTAAAAAGTGCAAACCTCAACGCAAAAATATAACATTGATGAGAGAGAGTTGGGTGAGAAGAGAGAGAGAGAGAGAAAGAAGAGAAGAAGAAGAAGAAGAAGAAAAAGAAGAATTATGCTAGAAGAATGAGCCATTGCAGTGGATTTGATCTCACTCCCGACTGGTTTCCACTTCACACTCCTGAGAAGGCCTTTGTTCCTCCAAGCTCTTTGCTAAAATGAGCTGCTATAGGTTCCACTTTTTCGGCATGAGGAATGTGAATGCAACCCAAGGTATCTGTCCATCCATCACCACATTTTGATATCTTTGCACTTCCCGAACCATGATGAATGTTTCTCTGTGATAAGTGCAATAGAGGCCTGAATCTCTGAGAGGAAGTCGAGGGTATCCTTAGTGAAGGACGATGGGTTTCCTACCTCTTTCTTGACGTATTCTTCAAATGGACCAATCAAATCATCAACAATTATATCCTCACCCATTGTAGGTACTCCAAGTTTTTGAGTTTTCTGATTTACACTATCCTGCAATTTGTATGATTTGTTCTTCTTTTTCCTCCAGCTCTGTGATGGCCCGATTGATTTCCTCAAACCTGATTTCCAAGGCCCTCGCCCATACATGTGACAAGTCTTTTGAGGGATTTTCAAATATCTTCCTGTCGATCAACTCCTGGCGATGAGTGTTTCTCATTTCATCTACTACTGGGCCCAAAGGTTCCCAATAGTCCCTTTCTTTCTCAAGTCCTCCTTGAGTTTTCATGTCCTATTTTTTTATCACACACATGTAAGTGAAGAGTTTGACCACTTCTTGGAGCACTAACTTCCCTTTTTAGAAATTGAGTTAATCCATTCATTATTCACTCACCCCTACATTGTGAACTCATGTGTCCTCCTGATGGATTTTGGATTGAAGCTACTGATGGGCACAACTTCCTCAAAGTGGGAATTTTCATGGCATTAGGATCAACTAGATGTTGCACATAGAATGACAGAGTTCACACCTGCTCTTTTAGTTCATCAATATTCTTCTTATACTCCTTATTCCTTTCGCCACCATGCGAGTGGAAGATTGTTGATACATGTGCAAATCCCCTTCATGAGTTGTTAGTCCTAGTTGGATTGTGCTCATCTCATAGTCAGTTGGTGTCATCTCATCCACTGGCTTGATTACCTTGGGCTGAGCTACTTTGATGTATTGATTACTTGTTTCCCCACTGTAGAACCGTGAGGCTATATGTGTGAGCTTTCTTGATCTTTTTTTCTTTGGCCAATGAGACAATCGTTGATAGATTAGGGCTGCCACTTGTTACATAGTGTGGGTGTTAAGGGAAATTTTCCTGCATCCAAGGAAACATCTCATCAGATTCGGGATTCAATGATAGGTGCACCAATAATTTCCTATTTTGGAGGGAGAGGAAAATTGAATGAGAGAAGTATGGTTGTCAACAAGAGGTGGGACCTCTTATGGTGGCTCAAAGACTAGGTCTTGGACCATGTGTTCTTCATCCACTTGTGTCGGCCACTGGATTTTCTTCTACATTTCGTGATCAAATCTTCCTCTCGCAGTGACTCAAATGAGTCTTCTTCTACCCTGAGTTTCTTTAGCATCTTCTTGTGAGGAGAAGCTTCCAATTATGTGCCTTCCTTTTCAAACTTTCTCAGAGTGTTTAGAACTAGAAGTCACCTCTATGAATTTTGAAGATGACTGATGGGAGGCTTTATTTTGACTGGGGGAATTCCTCATGACTGGATGATCATGGTTCTCTTCTTTTGAAACCAATTTCTTCATTCTCCTCACCACCTTCTTAGTCCACTCTAATATATCCCCTGATTCACGAACATACCAGTTGATTGGAGGTAAAGGGGACATCTTAACTATTGCATACTCAAGATCATACATCTTGTCCCATCATCGTGTAAAATATCTTCATACCAGGAGAACTTGAATTTCCTCATCTCACTGATTGTCATCCTCATATGGTCCTTTTCACGCACTTCAAATTCATCAGCGCAATTGGCCCAGTAGTCCTCAAATTTTGGCTCATGTTACAATTATGGGACATAGAAAGAGTCGGGATCTTCTCGGATGTCAAAATTAGGCCTAGAAATGTAGGAATGTAAAGTCAAATGAGTGAAAGTGGCCTCCATATGAGATGCATCATTTGAGCTCTTGCACGTGAATACCCCGAGAGAGATAGGAAATGGAATCAACTTCTTCCTCCTACTTCTAAGCTTGTTATTCACTTGAATGATCTATCTACAAGAGCTCAAACAATACAATTTGGTCACTAAGGTACTTAGGTAGCCTTAGCTAGAGCTTGGTCGAAGCCAACAACTCACAGGTAGGAGAAGGTCGAGAATTGTATGAAATAAGAGCCATATTTTTTATCAAGGATGTTGTTTGTGATGACATCCTAGCCTCCAGATCTCCTTCTAAGCTTCAAACCACATACATTGTGAATGCATCATTCACGTGAGTGAAATGCCTATGGATTTCCTCCATCACCAACTATGGAAGTTTCTCGAATGCAGCACCTTGGTGCAAGTAATGTTTTGCATGTGAGAGCCAATCCTTTGAATGATCTTGAGCTAGCGAGGAGATAGACCAAGTAAGAATTCATGTGGAACTTCTTTCATCATGGGTACTTGGAGCAGTTGTAGATGGAGATTGTTGCTGATGATCTACCCCCAGTCAATTCTCTGTTTTCCTTCTGTCAACGTCAAGATGAAAAGGCCCATCCAGTCTTGGAAGTCTCTTGTGCTTACTTCACCCATAACTCTACTGAGGAGAGTGATGACATCTGAATATCCTTCTCGAAACTCACACCTTGGAAGGTTCTTGGGAATCCTTGAGGGATTTCTTCCTATTTTCAACCATGAACCAAGTGAAACCCTTGCACATATGCATCCATCATTTCCCAATCATGCAAGGCTTTGTCCTTTGAGATGACAACCATGTTGGGTGATGTCGATATCTGCAGAGAAAGTGAAATGGTTATAGGGCTAATGACCACCATCATTGTACCATTTTCATTTCGATGGTTCATGTTTTGGGCTCATAGTGGTGAGAGAAGCTAGACCAACTCAAGACTTTGCATAGACATTGGGTGTCCTGTGGCAGTGAATAAGCCACTTGTGAATATATGATCTTCAATCTTCTTTTGGTCTCTATGGCTATCATGTGAGTTCTAAGGTCATTTAGGTCCATGTACAAGACATCGTTATCTTCTATCTCATACTCACAGGTGAAGGGTTATGCCAGCTTCTGTCCCATCCACTTTGCTTCATGTTTTCCTTAGAAATAACAACTTACTATTTTTAGTAAGTATGAAAAAACAACTCCCTTGAACCTCAACTAAATGTTGCAACTTTGATTTCCCCTTCTCCCTGCATTCCTCTCTCCTTCTGGATCAAATTTATATTTTTAGCAGGTGCACATGGGACCACTTACTATTTTTAGTAAGTGCCAAAATTCTCATTTTGATGAATTCTCATCTGCAATGCATCTTCAATGTCTCCATCTCCTTCACAAGTTCTTTTGTTGATGGCTTTCCCAAAATAGCAGTCCCTATGCAAGGCCTACTATTTTTAGAAAGTGGACTTTGGAGGTTGATTGATATGGAATGAATTTTTCCGATATGGTTTTTTTCCCAATATTGCCCCTCTAAAATTTTAGACCTACCCACTCAATAGTTTAGGAGATTTTAAACTTTTAATTTTTTGACCTAGCAAAGTGCTTCTAGACACGAAACCATTAATGGACCTCAAAAATTGTAGGTCTATTTTTCTCCTCTATTTGTGAAAAAAATTATATTTTTGATATGGTTTTTTTCTTCTTGTGCTTCAAGTGAAATCTTGTTTCAATCCAACAACCAATTTGATGGGAAATCAACTTTTTTCTTCGTTGAGTTGGAAAGGAGATTTCTTCATGTGAATGATTTATGGCACAGAGGAGTGTCTGAAGGTATGTTTTTGATGGTTTTGGATAGAGGAAAAAAGAAAAAAATGGTTTTTCAATTTGTGCATCCATTTGCAAGATTTCTCCAAGTTTTGATTTCACATGGCAATGAGGATTTTCTATTGTTCTTCTTCATTCTTCATTTCTTCTTCTTAGCTCGATGAAAAATCCTTCTGAGACCTACATATCACCATGGGAAAGGTATTTTGATGCCTTATTTGATCTGGTTTGAGCTTTGGAAATGGTGGAGTGATGGTAGGAAGTTGCAGAGGAAGTGTGTCAGATATGGTTGTGCATGGGAGTGTTAGAAGTTAGAAGTGGGAAAAGGTGAGTATTTAAAATTTTAAAATTAAAGATGAGAAGGGAGATGGGTGCATTTTTTCAAGGTTTGATGTCCCTAACATGTGAGGTACATGAGGACATAAAATTCCATGGTGAGCAAGGTGATGACACATGGCAAGGATCCGATGGCAGGGAATGAAGGCTCAAAAAATAGCTTTAAAGCACTGAGGGGCTGGAAGTGGGTCATATGGGTGACCAGAAGTCTCCCTTAGGGGATGGGCACATTTTTCAAGGTTTTATGTCCCTAACCTATGAGGGAAATGAGGGACATCAAATTCCATGACGCTCCTAGAGTTGACATGTGGCAGAGATCCGACGGTAGGGAATTTGAGCTCCCACAAGCACCCGAGGGCTGAACTGGCGATCTGGAGGTTGCATGAGGATCCAGAGGTCATATGGGGGTTGGGTGAATTTTTCAAGGTTTTATGTCCCTGACCTTGAGGGATGTGAGGGACATAAAATCTCGCCAGACTCCTAGAGCTGACACGTGTCCTCCCAAAATTTGGCTAACTCCCGAACTCGCTCCAAGAGGACAACTTGAAATGATGATAACTTGAGCTCCCGATGGATGTTTTTGATGAAATTTTATATGATACTGACTATAAATGTAATTTTTAATCCAATGGTGGGGGTCTTAGGTCTTTATTCTTCCATTTGATCCCTAAAAATGGATTTTTGATTTGGTACTCCACTTGTGCATGGAAAAACTACTTGCAGACCTAATATGCCAAAGTGTTGTGAAAAAAATAATTTCACCATATTTTAGGGCTTGGAATTATATTTTTCCATTGATGTTTTTTTTTCTCCTAACTCCATCCGGAGCTTCCGAATCACCTTCCAAAGCTCAACGGTTGTTTTGGCTTATGCACTACTAGGCCTATGAACCCTAATTTTGGTGAAACTGCCCCAACTTCTCTGAGTCCTTCCTTAATCACTTCCATGATGTCCTAAGGCCTTGGAATTACCTCCAGATATATTTTGGTGAAAATTATTTTCTCCATGGGGTCACTCCACTCCTAAGAAGATCGGTGATAGCTTGATTACCACCACAATTGCCTCGAAGCTTGCAAAATTTAATGAACTCCTAAAATCACCTAGGGGGAATGAATGAAATTTCCTAAATCACCTAGGGGGATGAGATAAAATTAACTAGGAGGTCACTTGGACTAACTAGACCGACCTGAGTGTCTGGAAAGGTAAGACTTGAAAAAATTAACACATGGGGAATGGTAAGACTTGTAAAAAATTAACTATAATACTACATGGGTATAGTTGTCATTCATTATCGGTTAGGTGTCACACATTTGTATGACAACATTGTTATAAATGGTACATAGACCATTATCGGTTAGGTGGTGATTCCGAAGGAAATGGTAATAGACCGACATTGGTTGGGTGACCAGTGTCGGTAGGGGCAATTAGATGATAATATGAAAAAATGAGGTTTGGGAACTCTCTATGATTACACAGAGAGTGATGGGGATTTGGATAGGATCATGGGATTTTTGTTAAGACTCAAGGGTATTGATATGCGGGTTTTGGCAGTGTATGGAAGGAAAAATAGGTAGAAGGTTGGTCGGGGGCACTATGGGAGAGATATGGATAAGGTAGAAATAAAGAAGTGAGATAGATAACAGATATAATGATCTAATGTACTAAGATGAATGGGGAAAAATAATACTTACTTGAAGAATGTAGTCTGGAGGAAGATGGTAATGGAGGTTACCGAAGGTGGTGATCTGGAGTGAATGCGGTAATAGGAGAGTAAGGAGCTTTCATGTGTGTACTCATGAACTTTGGAGGAACTATTGGGCGAACCGAATGATGTATGAATGTTGTGATAGGCGTTGTAAGGTCGCAAGGTCGCAGGAGTGCTTGAATGTGTGAATGTAAGAAACCTAAGACAAGGAAGTTAGATTCATAACCTGATCAATGAGTTAAAATATTTTATTTAACCTAACCAATAGTGGTTTTGTGATCGGCACCTGGTCAAGGAATAACCAATGTCGGTTAAGGAGAATTGGTCTAAGTTGTCAAAATAGCCCGATCTTTGCTAATTTTGGCGTGATCTTGATTTTGTCTAGGTCTAGAGTGTTGAATGGTGTTAATAGGAGTGTGGAACTAGTTATAGGATTAATAGGTCATGAATGGTTGGGGTTAGAATGAGTCCTATTTGGTTAGGGTAAGTGGGGACTTGGTCTAGGTACATTAATAGGCTAGGAATAGGTCTTAGGATGAGGTGGAGGGCTGATGTGGTAGAATGAGGTGGATATTAGTTTAATTAAGGTAATTAAAATAATAATAGTGTGAGGATGAGGATTAATTTTATTATAGGTAATTAAATTAATATTAACGTCTAAAAGGGGTCATGGCTAGGTATGTTGTAGAATTATTTAATTGAAAATGAGTTAGGGGAATATGACCCAATTTTGGGTGTCTACAATATTCTCTCGGATTTTTCAATTTCTCAAAATTCTATTGATTATTAATAGTATTTTCATATAGTTTCGTATACAAATGACACAGTTCGAGTATGATATAGGGGCATGAGTACTTCATCCCTTATTCACTACACTATTCAAAACTAGTTCGCAGGAATAGGGTCCAGTGGCATGGACCTCCTTCTCCCCTATGATTTTACACAATACACATTATCGGTATCAAAAAAATAATACCTTATGGGGACATAGAAATGTACATTTCCTTTATGGTTTGATGTTACAAAGTAGATACAATATTACAAATTATACCTAGACTCATTACGTTGGTGTGGTCTATGGGATTAGTGAAAGGTTTCGAAGTGGATAAGTTCTTTCAGTAGGTTGTCATTTCTATCCTCTTACATTTGCAAAAGGGAAAGGTGTTTAAAAAACTAACTTCTTCAAAGGCTAGACCATCCTCTCTACAAATCTCTAAAAGGGAGTAATTTGAATCCTCTTCTCACTCTTTTTGGTGTTAGAGTATACTCAACACTCTAGTTTCTCCTTTGACACAAATTAGTAAATGATCACCCCAACCCTCTAAAATATCTACGATAATTCCAAGTCCCCAAGTTACGACAAGAACGAGATCTCATCCCTCTATAAAATAAACAAATTATTCCTTCCATGTTTTGCTTCTCTTTACTTAATTTTTGAAAAATTCTACGTTATAAGAATTTTATAGATTTTGAGTGAAAGTATTGTTTCTATCATAGACATTGAATGCACTCCATGTTGTTTTTGTCATGGAGCATGGCAACACCAACACATCAAATAGAAACTACCGAGAGAATAAAAGTGTGTGTGCACATTGTAATGCATATGTTGTTCTTAAATATGTACTTGCTTCTTTATGAATTGATTGGAAATGTTGACATGTGATTGTGTTCTTGAGTGTGTGTGTGCTTTGCTAAACTACTTAAATCATGTTACTGGAATGACATTAGTTTCTTAAGGATATGTCCTATTAATCAATCATATGGCAGCATTTATACTAATGTTGTGAACTTTACTTAACTGGTTTTTGAAATAAACTAAGTGATTTCATCTTGTGGAAAATGAAATCAGATTCTTGTGACAATGGAACAAATAGGTAACCCGATAAGATATCTAAGTTTTGTTATATTTTTTTGTCCCTAAGGATATGTTATCAATACTAGATGAAGGAATATACCTTGGATAAATTTCAGTGATCCAAGGTATTCTCCTTGATCGATATAGTATTGTGATCATAATTGTTACAGTCTAATTGGATTCCTAATGCTTTTTGATATTCCATTATATTCATACTTAGTTGATTATAAGTGTGCATAAATTGTTTTGTGACATCTTATAATCTGAAATCATATTGTTGCTTAATTTAAATTGGATTCGATTAATGTAATGGGTTATTTCAGTTGCTAGAAGGCCTAATCTAACCTATACTAAGGTGAAGACTATACACTAAGGGACCTAATTATATCCTATTGTATTTGATTAAATAAATATCAACCTAAGATAAGGTTGATACATTATTAAAATGGGGTCCTAAAACCTATCTAAAGATCCTAAGTTCTAAACCTAAGGACCTAACCATGGGTGACATGGTGTTGGAAGGTTAGAGTGTGGTTAATAGTGGCACCAACCCATACAAGTACTTGGGAATTTAATTTCACCCACTGCCACCTTTGGTAGTAACCAAGTCTAAACTTTGCATACACGATAAACAAGTTTTGCTAAGGGGTTTAGCAGTCGCATGATTAACTATTAGTTTTTATTTTCAAAATGGTGGTTGGAGGATTTGGAGGGGGTAACTTAGCAGTCCTACCATGGAAATTAATGATCTTAGGAAAATAAAACCACCTTGGAAAAGGAACGATGGTTTTGGGAGAGAAGATAGGGGTTTTTTTTCACTTTGCATTAGGTATTTTGAGCACTTTGGCTCTACATGTTGATCTTTTGGTTTTCAAACTGTTAGTTCATTTTTGGTTTATTTATGATCTCTCCATTACATGGAGGAATTAGCAGAGGAGAATTTATTGTTTGGGATATTAAAATGATGAGAAGGAGAAGAATGGGATTTATGTGGAATTTGTTTTGAAATTTTTGTGGAATATTTCATGAAAGCTTGGAGAGAGACTTTGGGAGCTTGGAAAATATTTACAGGAGCTCTACCAGGAATGATAGGCTCTAACTCCTTGAAATAATTTTCTCTATTTAATTATTTCATGAAAAGAACTCTACTCTTGAAATAGAATCGTGTTCTTAGTTCTGGGTTTTTGTTTTTGTGTTATTCATTTATTATCTTGTAGTTTTATTCTATATTGCTTTGAATCGTGATGCATGTCAATTCTAATGACATATGGTTTTGTAAGCATGACTGTGAATGATCATTGGGAAGGAATAATGTGTTTCATGGTTTTTAGGTTGTGTATTTGTTTTAGCTTTAATGGTTTCATTCAAGGTTATGCTTAGTCAAAATTGTATTTTTGATACCCTTATGAATTTTAGTTCAATTGCTTTCTTGTAGCAATGTATCCATTGTTTTAAAACCCATATCGTTTGGGTTAGTGTAAAATTTTAATGGACAGGTTCTCTAACTTGGGTGAAGACTTTAAGGAAATACAAACCATTTTTAATTCTTCATATGAGAAATTTCCATTCGGGAAGTTATCTTAAATGAGTTTTTGTATTTTTCTTGTGTCTATTTGATTTGCACATGTTTTTCAATTTGTTACTATCGACTATATATTATGATCTAGCTTTGATTTTATTAAGAGTCATGTACTAAGTCAATACCCTTACTAGGTGTTCATGTTTTTGAATATACGATGGACTCCCTTGTTGGATACCATAACCATGTTTGGTGTTTGTGCATTTGAGCCCATTATGGATGCCCTCGAATCTTGAATGGGTTGCTAAGTAGGTTGTAACATATCCTTTAAGGATTCGAGTAGTTTTGAGTTTAGAACAAAGTCTCATTACTTCAATTCCTTTTCATAGATGCCTATGTAACTTGAAACAAGAACCATATTTGATGATTGGTTGGATGTTGGTGATCTTGTCGACACCTAACTATTATTTGAAATACCTCCATGATTCTTTTAATTTGTGGAAATTTTTAGTATGGTCTAACCTTCTTTAACTGGCAAGTTAAGAAATAGAACTGTGATTTGACCTAAGTTGGTTTTTGAATGTTCTTTAAAAAAATAAAGCCTTGGGCTCATTCAAGTTGAATGGTTTTATCATTTTGTTTTAAAGTCTTGGATTGTGCATACGAACCCTATAGGAATCAATGTAATTTGAATGAATGTTAAGTTTGGGGCTTTAGGTATTTGTGAAGCTCGATTTTAGCTTGACCTCTCACTTGAATGCATCAATTGTTTAATATTTGTCCTTTTAGGACTGTGATGTCGTTGTTATTTTGCATGAATCCTTGATTGAATGTATTCATGTTTTGAGTGCTTAATTAGATTGATCTCTGCAAGTTTGACTATGGTATAAAGCTTAGTTGCTTGTATATAATGGCTCTTGATGAGTTGGAAATGAATTTCGATTCATGATTAAACTCTTCTATGTATGATATGGTTTGTGATATAGTTCAGTTCATCTATAAGAACTTAGCCTATAACTATTGATTGGATTATCATTGAAGTATGGTCTCCTATCTCCTCTCGAATTTAGTTCATTCTTGAACCGACCCTTACCTGGTAGTTGTTTTATTCTTTAAGAGCTTAATTATTGAGAAATATTTATGCAGTGCAAGTAAGTGGAATTAATTGACTGTTATAATGAGTTATAATGTTATATGAATGGCTTGTTATAGCTTGTAGTAGTATAACATGGTTTTAGCTAATGAAGTTGTATATACTTTATTAAAAATATATAAGATTACAATCATATAAGTATGGGCTTATATGACTACAATATTAATAAATCTTGTACTTATTATTATCAATAAGTCACTAACTTGATTGTTATTATTTGACTGAAATATAACAACTAAATGATTAAGTTGTATAAACTTTATTAAACAAGATATATGATTACAAATCATATAAGTATGGGCTTATATAACTACAATCATATTATTCTTGCACTTCTTTTTATATGATTGATTAGGATCAATTATACTTGTTTCAGGTCACCTTGAGTGACTTAAATTATTATCTATTAGAAATAATGTAATGAATTGCATGTGTTAACTTGTCTTCCTTAGATGGTTTCATTTTGATGTTCTTGTGGCATGATCAAAAGATTTGTGTACTTTCTTTTAAACCTTAGGATAATTTCATTTAAAATCAATGTTCCTTTTATGAAATTATTAAGTTAGAGCATGTTTTTATGAATATTTAGTACCTATCATGCTCAGTTCAGTATGAACTAACAGATGCTAACAATCTTGCAAATGGACTTCATGAAAGATGAAATAAGGAAGACATATAAAGAGTTGCATTTATTATTTGACTGAAGAAGGTTGAAATGATTAAATGATTATTTTTATTTCATTATTGATGTACTTCCGTATAGAAATGAGAAAGGCCCTTGGTTGTTTATTGTAAACTATTTTTAAAGAAATATTTTGATCAATTGGTATGATCATGATTTGATACCTATTTCTAGAGAGCAATAAAGTTTATTTACTTTGTTATAACATCTTGATTGGAAAGAATTGTTTTGGAAATGATGAAATTAGTTTTTTTACATTCCTTTGAGAAAGGAGTTTTTGCATGAAAGCTCTTTGTTATAAACAAGCAAAGTTATAAGGCAACTAAAGTGCTATTTGACTTATATGATTTGATACTATTATTAAGGAATAATGTATGTTTGGGTTGCATGTAGTAGAGGACTTAAGTATTGGTTAGAAGAATTATGTATACTTGAAGGGAAGAGTAAATTAATACTAGATGACTATCTACACATCTTATGAATTGTGTCTTATCACTCACTGTATTTAGTTCATTTAGTAAGAATGAATAAGTTAATAATGAATGTTATCTAATTAACTTATGAATTATACTAAGTGACTATAACTATATGAACTATGGTTATCTAGTGTATATGAATATGATTTTCTTCATAAATAAAGGTGACTTATGATTATGACTGCTAATAAAGATAGGCAAGCTGATATGAACTTAAGAATTGTACACAAGATATGAATAGAGGATTCTCTCCCAATATAACTGATTAATATTTGGAAGGCTATTATATCTAAGTTATTAACTAATATGTAAGTGAATGGATGACTTAAGTTGCCTAATGATAAGTTAAGTATTATGTTTCTATAATTAAGATACCTAGTCTTATTAGCTATGGAAAGTAAATCCATTCCTTATGCATGTTGAATATGTATGATCATGTGAGATTATTGCTCTATAATAAATACTATTGAAATGCATGCATGAAACTTAACAACCTAAGGAAAAATACATGCTTTTGAGACTAAGCTAAGTGCATATTTAAATATGCAATACCTTCAATTAAGTGATTAACAACGTTACATCCCTTACTTAAGGAAAAATCGTTAGAGCTCGAGTTGGTCCTTAGGAATGACACCTAACAATGAGAATAATAAGGGTGAATTAACAAGATGTGAATTAAATGAATTGATGAACTTGTTAAGTTATAATGTTTCACTTAATGGAACTCGACAGATTTGTTGTAACACATTAGTTATCGCTACACAATACCCATTCAATGACACGAGTCACTATTTGGTTTCTTGTGAGAGCAGCCACTATGGCGCGATTATTCGCCTAGCTCCCTTAAGATTTTCTATCATAAAATTTGGATCCAGTCTCGTTATACACTAATTAATAATAACAAGTATAGTTGAGTGCCGATGTCATCTTATGATGAAGTGGATCCAAAGTGACACAAGTCGATTTGGATGCATTTGATTTCCCTTAGTCTTCACCTTCATAAGAAGACTATCAATATGCATGCTAGTTGTACTTAGTATATAACAAAGATGCAGATGTGATTGACGTAAGTTAAGATAGTATAATCTAGATAAAAATATTTGAGTTTATTGAAAGACATATCCCTGTTGACGAGTATGTCGTCTTAGAATAAAGACATGACATACATGTCTTAAAACTTTGGCCAAAGTATTGCAAGTTATTGGTTACGTTGTCTTGATTTCACCTGGACTAAAGATGCATGATGTCAGATGGGTACCCGTAACAAATACTCAGATAGGATATTTAGTTTTTACACTTGATTGAACCTTAATGGAATAAGGGAACCACAAGTATACTTGGTATACACATGAGAGATCAGTTTAATACCGAGTCATGAAATGAGAGATCAAGTATAGTACCGAGTCATTACAGTTGCATATGGTTTATTGTTATGAGATGGATTAGCTAAATGAATGTTTTTTCTAAATTATGTGAATTTAGAACAGTGAACATTAAGAGTTATGTTGGATTTAAATATATGGGTGTTTAAATCAAGAAGCATAAATTTATTGAAGTATTAATTTGAGGATGTTACACACACTCATGTATCTATTTCCTTTAAGAATGCAATTTTCAATTACATGCTTAAATGGGGAAATGTAGACATTAAAATTTGGTAACTTTTCCTTGTGAAATGCTTGTTTTGATCACGATCCTTCTAAGACAAATATTCACATTCAAAATGTAATCAATTCATCTATCTAGTTATTCCATGACTTACTTATCTTTACACTCTACTCTATCGTCAATTTGGAAATATTATCTAATTAAAGTAGTAAACAAACTCTATGATTCATGTTCAAACTTCTTATTTCTTCTTTCTCCTTCTCTATCCAAGGCTGCACAAATGGGTTATGATGTGGGGTCCAGTCTTGGCCAACTTGTACGGTCCTAGATTCCCAAGTTAACCAACTCTATTCTAAATTTGAATATCTTTTTGGATCATTCATCTTCCTAGGGTCATTCTTATTAGAATATTTCACGTACAAAAGGTTATATAAGCAAGTAATTATCACTTTATAACTCACTTGACACTCTTATAATCTCCTATTGCAAAATATCTTTCTAAAAGAACTCAAAGTTTCCCTAAATATACCCAATTCATCTACACATCGTTTAGAGCAGTCCCCACTACAGGTATGAAGAAATCAACCAATTCAAAGAGTCTAAATTCCTTTATTTCCAAGCATGCAAATGTCATAGAGCCATATCTTAGCAAGAGAAAATTCCTACATGTAATTTTTAAGGGTTTCAAGGAACAAAGGGTTAGGTCACATAGCTGAGGCACACCACATCACATTAATATCGTGATGGGTACATTCTATACTATACAATAATCCCACTATCTTGATGCCAATAGATGTGAATGGTTGATATTACAAGTTAATTGATTAGAATAATCCACATGTTACAAAACCTTATATCCTTCTTATTGATGTGGATTCCGTAACATTATAATTTAATTAGGGTGTAAAAACGATTGCTTTAGGTGTCCTAGGCCATGGGTTCAAGTTTTAATTTAACCGTGTGGGTGGTGAGGGGTCCATTATACTCCACCTAAAGGTTATAGGGGATGGCCCTATGTTAAAGCTCCACAAGTTTGAGTAAGTGGGTGATATTGGTTGATGTGATATATCTAACATAATATAGTCATTAAAATAAAGATGTTAGTACAAGACTAATCCATCACTATAATATTAATTTATTTGTATGTTTCTTTACTAAAATGTTGACATGTCAAATGGAATATTCAGAATAAGAATTTCAAGGAATATTTCATTTTCTTCTAATATCAAAATTTGGAATTACTAATACATGACCATACTAACTGTGATGGTTAAAAATTTACAAATAAAAACACTTGTAATGAACTAATAGTATAGTTAAATTAACTAGTTCCATACCGATAAAATAATTACTATATATATAAATACATTAATTCCATATTGAAGATATTATAGTTGAAATTGAATATATTGAATTATATTGAGTGGATGTTTATAGTCACAATTAAAAAATTGTATTGATTATTTAGAAGTATATTGAAAAAATAAGCACAAACAAATATTTTGTTTAGAGTCCATAAAAATTTAATATTTGATCTATAAACTCTTCAACTTTGGAATTATCCACATAATCACAATTAATCGTTGTTGTTCTACTTTCTATTAGAAAATAACAGAGATAGCTAGTGAATGAATTATACTTGTGCTTAGAATCAACAATTTGTAGAAAGGGAAAGAATATAGACTCATACACCAACAAATTTTATCCTAGAAAACCTCCAGAGGAGGAAAAACTAGTCGGGAAGGGCAATTGCTCTTTCTTCCCACTTTTATTGGCCAATTCAATAATAAGTACATAAATTACAATGAGTATGAAAGAGAAGTAGATAATATATCACACTTCCTCCCAATTACTTGCTTTCTCGATTCAATTACTCCTTGCTTCTACAAATCACAATTCCAACACTAAGATCTTCTTACTCACTTGCTTCATGCTTCGATGCCTTTGTTCTCTTCCATAACATGCATTTATAGTCTTTCTCATGTTCTCCCGTGCACTAGAGGATTGAAAAAGTCATGCAGAAGAAGAGACCTGGACACCCTTTGGAATCCTTGGACCGTTCGTGTCATATTTTATTTTCTATCTGCAAGAGCCAAGACCGCCACCCATCAGGATCGGGCGGTCCCAAGACCACCGCCTTGGTGGAGCGGCGGTTTTGTAACCGCCGCCCTGCATAGGGTAGCGGTTCTGTCACTAAATAGACAAAACCTCCGTTTATATTTTTTTCTTCTTCGTGTTGGCTGATTTGATAAAGTAGAGTCATTTTAGATCCCCATGAATCACACATCCCCTAATTAGGAGGATTTTGGTCCCACAAAATATTAGTAGGGGAGTAGATGAGGAAATAATTCCCTCACTTGCTCCTTTAGGTACCACCGGGCCTACCTTGGTGTCTTTCCTTTCGGTCCAATCTTCTAAGATTCCCGCGGACCTCTCCTAGTCTCTTTGACCTTTTCCGCGATCGCATCCTCTTCCATTCGCCTTGTGAGTCTAAGATGCAATCCTCAATGGAAGGTAGCAACTGTAGTTCTTCATCTTCATCTAGCATGGATGGCTCATATAGGTGCAAGTTCTCGCAGTTTACTACAGAGTACATCCTCATGAATGATGGAAAATCAATTTGAAAGGAATTTTCTCCAACCTGCTCCAATATGGTGAAGGTTCCATATCGTAATGGCTCGAGCTTTTGTGCTTGATCTTGTAGTCTCTCCTTGCTCAAGTAAAGCCAAACTATATCTCCAAATGAAGCTTATGTTCCCTTCTATGCTGATCATGCCTAGCTTTGTACTTGGCTTGAGATTTCTCTAATTGTTCCTTGACTTTGAGATGGATTTTTTGGATCCTCTCAATGAATTTTTTTTCTCTAGTCACCTCTCGTGTCTCATGTATCCTTCGTCCCGCTATACAATTGTTATGTCCAATGATTTGTAGGTAGATATCCCAAGCATGTTTCAAACGGTGACTTCATAGTGGATGTGTGTACTTTGCCTAGTTATAGGAATGTTGAATATAGGCTAAGGACTCAATCCAAGTCCTTGGGTATTTGTTGTTATAACCTCGATCAACTCGTACCAAAGTCTTGTTTACCACCTCTATTTTTCCATCTGTCTGTGGATGGAAAGTTGTCCTCCTCTATAACCTAGTATCCATATTGTCTCACAAAGTAGTCCAAAATTTCCCAAGAACCTAGAATCCTGTCAGAAACAATAGACTTTGGCAAACCAAAATGCACCCATACATTAACAAAGAAAAGATTTGCTGCCTCATGTGCTTTTACTATCTTTTTACATGCCATAAGAATAAACATCTTACTAAATCTATCAACAACTATATAGAGATAGGCATGGCCATGTTTAGACATAGATAATCCTCCTAAAAAATCCATAGAAATGTCCTCCCACGGAGGAGTAGGTACTGGCAAAGGCATATACAAACCTTCCTTCCTAGTCTTAGGGTTGCTAGTACAACAAAGTTTACATCCCTGTATAAATTTTGATACTTCTTCTTGCATATTGGGCCAATGCACGTACCTTTGCAAGTAGGCTAGGGTCTTACCAACACCAAAATTTCCTTCTACTTTTGAGGTATGTGCTTCCCTCATCAATAGAATTCACTCTTCTTTTGGCATGTAAAGCTTCCCCCATCGATAGAGCATCCCATCTTTGAGATAACAATCTTCAATCCCTATCCTTTCAACCCCTTAAGACTCGCAACTCATCGAAATGTCACCCTAAAGTCTTTGTCCTAGGCATATGCCTCTCTATAAGCTTCCTTTGTGAAGCACTCGATATGATAGATAGTGGCCAAATAGGAAAAATTCTCTTGTGTGGGTGGCCTAGACAACATGTCTACCACCAAGTTTGTAATACCCTTCTTGTATTTAATCACTAGATGGAACTACTAAAGGAATCCCATCCATTTGTAGTGCCTTGCCTGTTGTAATTTAGACTGTGCTTGAAAATATTGGAGAGGTTTGTGGTCATTGTGCACAATAATTTCTTTACCCAACAAATAATGCTTCCATTTTTTAATTACCTTAACTAGTGCATACATTTCCTTATCATATACTGAATATCCTTTAACTACTATTGATGGCGAATCACAGCACCCCTGAATGTTTGCAACACGATGGGTTGAGACTCTCAGTGTGATTGCATAACATGGAGCTTTTCCCAAGTGTGGGACCTTGCGAAATCGAGAAAAGCTCTCCGGATGAAGGCCGGTTCCTATTCCTCTGTTTAGATGCACACATAAAAATGCAGAGGGTTTACTCAAAACCTAAACTAACTTTCCAAGGAGATAGGGTAAGAAGATGCATAAAATAAAACCTAAACTACAAAGGTGATGCACCGAGGAATGAAGAACACATGTCTTGCCAATAAACACAAACCATTAAAATGCAATGCAAGATCATGCACAGATAACAGATTTGTAATGAAAGATCAAGAGGATGCAAATGAACACATAGAGGGTTGAGAATCATCCATAGACATGCATTATTTGCTCCAAAGATTGACACAATACACTACAAAGTGCCAAGAGGCAAAGTTGCATTACAGTTTTAGATGGGAGGTTTGAACTCCACAAATTCACCTGCCAAAGAGAAGAAGGGAGGGGCAAAACAAGAATGTCCAACCTTTAGAAAGAAGCCCCTCCTTACAATTTATAGGAAGAATAAGAGAGGGAAGAGAGAGGAAATCCAAATCTACCCCAACCACCTCCAGGTTGCATTTAATTCATCTCATTGTGGTGGTAGGTGAGAACCCTAGCAAACCCAAAAAGTGGTGAATCGTATTTTGCATTTTAAGAATTTTCTCACCCAATTAAAGATATCCGATTCCTAGTTAGATAGAGGACCTCGTAAGCTTTCTGAAAATTCCAACCTTTCATTAATCCAAGCTCCTATGAAAAGTTATGGCCCTCTAAATATCCGGGTCGGAGTCTGCTTCCTGTTAGCACTCAAAATGTTGCACCTCCTGAAGGTGCGCCTTGGCGCATCCATCCCTATGTAGACATACTCTTACGTGCGCCAAGGCACGAATTTCTTCATGTCGACACTTTGTGTCATGTGCCCTTTACCCGTGCCTTGGGCACAATTTCTTCACCTACGCCTTGGGCACGAATTTTTGCATGTCGACACTTTGTGTTGTGTCCCTACCTACGCCTTGGGCGTGAATTTTTGCATGTCGACACTTTGTGTCGTGCACCCTTTACCTGCGCCTTGGGCGCGAATTTCTTCATGTCGACACCTTATGTTGTGCGCCCTTTACTTGCGCTTTGGGCACGAATTTTTACATGTCGACACTTTGTGTCGTCAAGGCACCCTTTACCATTCGCACCTTGGGCGTGAATTTCTTCATGTCGACACCTTGTGTCGTGCACCCTTTACCCGTGCCTTGGGGACGAATTTTTACATGTTGACACTTTGTGTCATACGTGCGCCTCTTTTCCAGGTGGGAGATGTATACAACAACTGCTAAAGTGAAATTTTCAAAATGATAACATACGGGTTTACCTCTTTTAAGCAACATTGTGCCCATGGTGTAATCTTCACGGCATCTGTCTCTACTTCAAAAGGATGCTACAAATTAGGAAGAGCAAAATCTTTGGAGCATGACTAATCTTGTATTTCAATAACTCAAAGGATTTTTCTTGTTCCTTACCCCAGTCAAAACTCTTACTCTTTACGGTGACATTGTGTGTAGAGGTGTTGCAATCACAGAGAAGCTCGGAATGAACTTCCACATGTATTGTACTACTCCCACAAAACTCCTAGTTTCTGTGGCTCCTGTTGGTGTTGGCCAATTAGTGATGGCTTCCACCTTCTTTGGATCCACTCGTAACTCTCCTCCTCCAACCACGTGCCCAAGATAGACAAGTGACTGTTTGGAAAATTCACATTTCTTCATATTACAAAGCAAGTTGTTTCTCCCTGAGAACTTGCAAGACTTGTTGCAAATGAGTTGGATTTTCTTCCCATGTGGAACTAAAAATCAAGATATCATCTAGATATACAATGACACATGAATCTATGAAATCCCATAATACATCATTCATCAATCTCATAAATGTAGCGGGTGCATTACATAACCCAAAAGGAAGTACTAACCATTCATACAAACCCTGTTTTGTCTTGAAGGCAGTCTTCCATATATCCTCCTCGTTCATTCTCGACTTGGTGATAACCTGACTCGAGATCCAACTTCCTGAAAAATTTGGCATGCTTTGAAGCTAGTCCAAGAGATCATCTATGCGGGAAGTGGATATCTGCATTCTTTATGGTGATCTTGTTAAAAGCATGGTAGTCGATGCACATTCTCCAAGAACCATCCTTCTTTGGCATCATCACAATAGGTGAACCACATGGTGAGGTGCTCGGACGTATCACCCTTGGTCTAGTAATTCCTGGAGTTATTTCTTTACTTCAGTACTCTCAAGCAAGGATTTCCTATACAACCCGATGTTCGGTAGAGGGGACTCGACAATAAGCTGAATCTCATGTTCTACTTCCCATTTTGGTGATAACTCACTAGGAGCCTAAAATACTTCCTGAAAAGATTGAATAATACTATCCAAATCATGCTTTCCTTGGTTAGAAATCTGCAAACTTCTACCCCGTCTTGTTTATCCTTCAATAAAAGTAAACAAAACTAATTATGATTTGCCTGAATAAGTCATTTTGCTTGGTTAGTGCTTACCATAGTAACACGTGTCTTACGCTGGTGTGCCTGGATGTTGTAGCTGATCCCATTCTTGACCCATCTATACCAGTTTTCCCTCATAAATATAGCATCCCTAACATACAAGTAAGGACTCCCGAATAAAACATCAAAATCATCAAGTGGAATAACATCATTTTCAAAAACATCAATATATTGGGAATTTATCCCAAACTTGACCTTACATCTTCTTGTTACTTGAATTTCAACACCCTTCTTCACCCAACCCAAAGGATAAGGGTGTGGATGCTTGTAAGTCTCAAGACCAAGCTTCTTTACAACTGCTTTATAAATCAAGTTAGACTGAGAACCAGTATAAACTAAAGTGTTTACCTTAGTTCTCTTGATCTGGATTTTGATCTAGAATAGTCTACTCATCTCCTCTTCCTGGTTGTCCATGTTGGTGGTCGTGCATCCAAGCCTCTCGTCTACATCAGAGTCATCTTCGATTTCCACCTCCCTTTCTATTTTCACAGTTGTCATGGACTTCTTCGAGTCCTTGGTTCAGTTCTTCAGATGCAACTTCCAAAATGTAGCGTTGGTATGACCATTGATATCACAGTTCTTGCAATAATTCTTGGGATCTTTACAAGTATTCAAAGTAGTGGCAACTTGTTTACCTTTCCCTTTCCACTTACCCTTGTTACTTGTTTGCGCAAACTCTTTCTTCTACTATTTTTTTAACTGCTTTACCCTTGTCTCTGCTTCTCCTTGCTTATTTTCATCATCTATGTAGTATGCATGTACGCATGCTTCGTTGAGATCTTTGGGCTTTGTGGAGATGACTTTTCTTCGAAGGTGAATGTGAAGTCCTCCAAAGTACTTGGTCAGAATATCCTCATCCTCCAAGTCTATGTTAAGCAACATGGCTTGCCTCGGAAACTTGATAGTATATTCTTACACACTTTGATCTTTGCCTTGTCTAAAATACTGCCATTTAATCGTTTGGTCAATCTTATGGCCAATAGGATAGAAGTTAGCTCTAAGTAGTTCTTTAAATTCTTGCCAAGATTTCACAATAAGACGCTTTTTCTTTTCACAAGTGGCTAGATGGGTTTCCCACCAAACCAAAGCATGTCCCTCCATCTTGAAACGTGCAAAGGTGATCCTTTGTGCCTCAATGACATTATGGACGCTAAAGTAGACTTCTAACTATTTTAACCATTTATCAAGCAACTCTGCATCTACTTGTCCTTCAAAGCTTTTAATCTCAACTTTCGTTTCAACTTTAAAAGGAGTATGATCGGATTTTACCTTTTCTCTTGTGTTAGAAGTCTCTTCTTCATGTTCTTCCCCATAACTTTCCTCATGGTGGCTCCTTCCTATGCCAAACTTTTCAACTAAGCCCCGAACCACTGAGTCCATGGAGTCTTGTTTTGTGAAGTTGTCCTCTGTAAATGAGCAACCTCTTCTTGCCTTCTCAACATCCTATCCATAATGGTCTCAAAGACATCTCGATTCTACGGACCAAGTTCTCTTCCTCCATTTGTCCTCGAAATCTCTGTTTCCAGTTCTTTGTAGAAAATTTCGGATCGCAAGGTAAAGCCTCTTTGCCTTTAGATCTCAAATCCTTTGTCATACAAATCCAAGAACGAATACCACAGTCCTGGATAATTGTTAGCTCGATACCAAAATGATCAGTAAACTCTTCGACTTTGGAATTATCCATTAATCACAATTAAGCGTTGATGTTCTACTTTCTATTAGAAAATAACAGAGACTAGCTAGTGAATGATTTATACTTGTGCTTAGAATCAACAATTTGCAGAAAATTCTGAATCATATTTTATTTTTTCATCTCGCAAGAGCCAAGACCGCCGCTGATGCAGTTGGCGGTCCCTGGGACCGCCACCCTAGTGGGGCGGTGGTTGCTCAGATCCGCCGCCGCATACGGGCGGCGGTCCTGTTACTAAAGCGAGATAGAACCTCCGTGTTTTTTTTCTTCTTCGTGTTATTTGATTTGATAAAGTAGAGTCATTTTGGATCCCTATGGATCAATATTAGTACTAGGTGATCGCTAAAATATTTATGTATTTGTTTGTTTATTGATTAATTAATATGACATTAAGCCTTATTTAATTTATTTGTGTGTTTATATTACAAAGCTATGTGCGTGTATTATTGTTTTGTGTGGATTTAGTCAATTAAAGTATTAATTTAATTATGAATACATATTGTAAAGTTTTGATATCTTTAAAAAGAATATGTCAAATAAGACTCCAAGAATATCCCTTTCAATTTATAATGTCAAACTTTGCAATTTTCAATTGATATACTAGTATTTTGATTACTCCATAACAATAAATATATAAAAGAGTATTATATATTTATTTCAATATTGTTAATATATATTTATAAATAGAATTATATAAAAATGATCGTTACATTTTCAATAGTCAAATGCAACCTTTGCAATTGATTATTGAAAATGTGACTGTCATTTTTCTATATTTATTAATATTTATTAGGAGTAGTTGGTGGATAGCTAGACAACACCTTTCAGAGAGTCACAAGACATTGTTGGAACATAACCCATTCACTTTTTACAAATATTGTACTATAAAAATCATTTAAAAAAAAAAAAACAAGGCCTAAACCCTATGCCATAAGACACGGAGAAAACGTTAGGGAGGGCGTGACCCGTGAGCAATTATTCCTTGTGACAAAACCAAAGCCTACCTAGTCTCCCTCTAAAAATATTCTCAAATCCGAATAAAATTTTAGGGAAGGAATGGTGGGCTTTCGAGTCCCATGGAATTTGGAAATATTGATAAGCCGGAAGAAAAAGATATTTAATTGCAACGGTGACGTCAGACTGATTTAGCGCCCCGGGGCGGCGGATGATGATGATGCAGTTATTATATGGAGCATGTGGTATCCGCAATTGACGGCGCGAAATGCTCGTCGCCAAATCTGGTGCCAAGACGTGGAGACTGGAGGCTCTTTTGCCGGACACACGTACTTTGATAATAATGCCATGTTAGCATTGCATTTTGGAATGGACCCTACCTAAGCTACGATATATTAAAATGGAACATCCTCTTTAATGCATTGGTGTCGGCATGTGCCTCCACAAACATTCATCGTGTCCCTTGCTTGCTTGCCCTCCCCTCTTTTTTATTTAACATTTCAAGACTAGGTTACGTACCTATATCATTTTAATATAATCTTCTAAATAGTTTTAGAGCAAAAAAAAAACAAGTGGATTAGCTTTCCATCCAATATTCTAGCCATTTAAAACTTACGCAAGTGGAGTAGGGTTACATCCTAATTCTAAGTAAAGTAAGTATACACTCGCAATGTAGTACAAACGGAAATTACAAATTTTGAAATGCGTGGAAGATACATGGTTTTCTCATTAAGACAAAACATGTTCAATTTGTAAGGTGAAATTGATCTAAAAATCAAACTATAGCACTCATTATGTAATGAGATGAGAATAGTGGTAGTATGGTTACGGAAATTGTCAAACATGGCGCATCAAATCACGTGCTTATGTTTGTATGTTTTTTTGGTTTCGAAAATTTTGTTTGTATTTCTAATATTCATTCTGATTCAATATAAAATTATGCTCCTTCCTTAAATTCATAATATGATCTCAACACCTTATAAAACTATAAAAATAAAAGGAAGTTAAGTGGGACATGCGTTATCTCTCTATTATTATCAAGACTCGGGTTTTGAACAGTTTGAAAAACAACATACCAAACATATTGTAATTATACGAGCATCCTAATGTAATAGAAGTTTCCCAACCCCGATCACTCTTAAATATTGTAATCAACACAACAAGTAAATGTTACATGTTATTATCTAAATGCTAAAAATATGCTTTTGGCATGGGCATGCTTTTGAAAAAAATGATTTTCTTGTAATTCATTTATCATCCCCCACCTCCCCTCAAATGCACTTATGTATTTACAAACTTCTTGAATTCAAATTATGACCATATTGGTGCACATGTTCGTACATAATGGAGTACGAAAAGTTGACAAGGAAGAGCCAAAAACCTCAAGAGACTCGTGAACAAGCGTCAAGAGGGACCACAAAAACACTTGATAAGAATTGTAGTATTACCATTACAATGAACTACAACCATAGAAGTTTGATTCTAGTAAATTAAAATGATGACCATATTGGTGCACATGTTGATATACGATGGGTATGAAAAGTTGACAAAGAAGAGCCAAAAATACACTTGGTAATAATTGTAGAACTACAATTGTAGTAAACTAGAACCCTAATAGTACAATTCTAGTAAAGTAAAATTGTATTGTTAAGTTTATGACAACACTTCCAAAAAAGAAAGAAAAATAAGGATGAGAGACAAAAATGGTGGCAAAAATTATAATAATAGGTAAAAGAGAGACAAAACAAGAGACATATAGAACAATAAAGAGGAACACGTTGAATGTCAAACAAACCCAAGGAATAAACACTTCAGAGACCCAAATTGGTCATTTTGCAAATGATAATGTTGGTTTTGGCTTATATCCCTTATACAAGATTTGTGCTCACAAACGAGCTCAAACACACTATTATACACTATATTAAGGATCAACCCCTCATTCCACCGTGTGTACACCTACGCAAATACTTTTAGCGATAAAAACCACTTATATCTTATGTACAAATAATTCTAGATCATTAGTGAGATTTTTACCCCACTAGTGCAGACTTAAACCATCCAAAAAGGACATGGTCAATGGTTGATTTTGTCCCTCGTACCATTGATCTTTTCCTTGGTCTTCCAATTGATTTTTTTCAAATGGGAATCTTCTTATGAGTCATTCTTTTCCCTTTAGGTCGACCTTAGTTTGAAATATTACCCTTGGAGCCATATAAATACAAATCAAACCCATTCATTTACTCACCCGACATTTATCAAGAGTTCCTATAGAAATATCTCACAAACATCAAGAAAATATACCATATTCTTTTTTACTTCAAGAGTAGATACTAGGAGCAACCCCAACAAGTCTCGAAGCAATCTAAACTATGTTAAAAGTATCCCAAGTCAAATCAAGCATTATTAAGTGTTCAAGTGATAATTTATAGTTTCATTATCAAAAGTGCACTTCCAATAGGTAGATAACTACATGGGTTTGAAGTCTCTTTGGAGTAGTGTTACGCAAGTGGCACAAGGATTCCTCAACCCAAACTATTGACCCCTTTTACAAGAATTTTGAGCAAGTTATGGTTTCAAGAAAAGCAAGTTGATTTTAAAAATTCCCACACATAATTTTAAATCCCAAATCATACATACAACAACACATTCAACAATCACAAGTCATTGTGCAAATCATGGATCCATTTTTAGTAGGACAAGTCCACGTAACTCTATACATGTTGTGTTCGTCAACTATGTCTAGTTCAATGAATTAAGATCTAGTTTTGGAGATAAAACAAATATAAAACGTTTCTAACATGTTCTTACGGTTTCACACCCGGATCATTAAAAAAATCCGTAAAATCCAAGTAAATTATCCTCTTGTCAATTATCTATATTTAACATGTGCCTTAATTTATCAAACCTCTTAATCATTTATTGCATATTCACATTTGTATGCTGATTTTTTATTTAGTAATCTTAATGAGCATTGTTTTCAAATTCCAATACTAATTTTGGGTTTTATATTTATTCTAAGACTCCTTTAATTTTAGGGAGTAATCATTAGGGGCGATAATGATCTTTCTAAGGAAAACATTAAGTAATACGATGATTTGTGGCTCAATTGGCTTATAAGATCCAACCTTTCATGCATATATTAAAGAAATCCATGAAATTTGAATGGGATGATGCTTGCCAAAAAAATATTTGAAGCAATTAAGAAATACTTTCTCAATCCACCATACCTTATGCCTCCAATGCCATATAAACTATAGTTATTACGAATCCATAACCAAACATGCACTCGAGGATTTGTTAGCTCAAGTATGATGATAACATTAAAGGAGGAGTCATATATTATATCTGTCATACCTTACTTGTTTGTGAACATAATTATATTGCAATGGAAAAAATATTTTTGGAATTAGTATTTGCAGTAAATAAATTGTGACACTATATAATCAAGAACACAACAAGAATCATTACTAAATTTGATCCACTTATATTTTTAATGTCTAAACCTTAATTTTTAGGGTGCATAACAAAATGGGTCATATTGTTCATAGAATTTGAATCTAAGTTTTTCATTCAAAAATTTGTGAAGGTTCATATTATTGAAAATCAACTAACCAATACACCATTATCGGATTTTTCTCCTATAAATAAAGAATTTCATGATGAATTCACCACAAAATATTATGGACTATGTACTTTGAAAGCTCATAGTGCACCATAGGAGTGGGAGTGGAGATTGTATTCATCATACCCCATGGTGAACTGTGTCATTTGCATATAGGCTTTAATTCTCATGTACCAAAACATTACAAAATATAATGCATTGATATTGGGATTGTTTACCACATGCATATTACATATCGACATAAATTTTTTATGGGGACTCTAATTAGTAATCAACCAAGTCGGGAAATTTATCATACTAAGGTAGAGTTGTTAATACCCTATGATGAATGGTCAAATGATTATTGTTAATATTCAAATACTTATTAATATATAAAATACATAGAAAATATAATTGACAAATCGATACTATGGATAATTATGTGTCGTTAAGACCTATTAATATCGATGATGACCATGCTATTTTTACCATTCATTAGTTACGACCTAAATTAATCATTATAGACATTATCAATGATTTAGGTTCTATTTTCATGATAAATGTAAAACATGCAAAATTGAAATTTTGGTCATGATAACTAAGCTCACCATTTGAAAACCCCTCCCTTGAACATTGTGAACCCTTCATCTAGCCAAGCCCACCCATCACTCACGCAACCCCTCTTGGTCTACGTGTCATCCTCATTTTGGATGAGAGGAATATAATAACATGGTTTTAAAGTGTGTTTCTGTGCTGGGAATTAGTCCAAGTTGCTTTCATGATGAGACTAAGCTCTCAGGTAGAATAGTGCTCTCTGAAGCACCAAATTGGCTATTTTTAGCCATATTGCAGCATAAGGACACCCTCCGAAAGCTAAATGTGGGGACTTAACCCATATGGAGGTTGTTTGGAAGAACAATTAAGTGATTTGATGAAATTTAGGGAAAGTTTTTTGATGCATGTGTCGGGACCGGTTCAAGAAAAACTAGATCATTTTGGGCACTGATGAATGAAGGCTTGAATGAAGTTCAAGTCATCTTTTCTGAAGATTCGGTAGTTTAGGAGGATTTGGAAGATAAAAAATAATTGGGAAGCCCTTAGAATTATCCATATGTTAGACACATCAGTTTTGGTCCAAGACTTCAAAATATTCTATGATATCCTGTGTCACTACAGCTTCCCCTTTGTGCAAAAAGGGTGACTTGTGCCATAACTCAAGATGTAAAATGAATAAAGTCTTGAAAGTGGTTTTAATGAACTCAGTGAAATATTTGGATTCAAAATCATATAAGTTTTCACCTCTAAACTCCACTTTTTTTCTCCCGAATTTGGAAAAAGTAAGCTTTGTGTTTTAATTTTGCGTTGGGATGATGACATCAACATAAATTAAAGGCTTAAGATTTATTTTTCAACCTCTCTATCGATTTTCATGTCACAACTTGTAAGGGGATAAAGGGGACACAAAATTTCAATCTCCTATGCATGTGTTAATTTTTTTACTTAAAACTTGTGAATTGGGCTATGGGGAAACCGCTAGTGCAAATTCACAAAGACCCCCAAATGAGTTATGGATATGATTTTCTAAGGAAAACTCATCTGGTGTGAATGCACAACATTGAGTTTTTCCAATGGGACTTTAGAGAAAGTAGATCCTACTCTAAATTCCGAGATAGAGATAAAGGATGCAAAAAGAAACAAAACTAAGTAAAAATGGTGATACACCAAAGGAGTGATGAACTTCTATCTTGCAAATAAACACAAATCATAGAGATGTAACACCAAGCATGCACAGATTGCCAGAATGTAATGAAAGACCAGAAAACAATAATATACGCATGAGAGGATTGAAAAATCATTCACAAAACATGCATTACCATTCCCAAATTTGATACAATGCATTACACTGGCAGAAAGGAAAAAAACATGTCACAGGTTCCATGGAAGGTCTGAAACTCCTCAAATTCACGTGCAAGAGGAAGAGGGAGTTTGTAAGAACAAAATGTCCAACCCTTTACAAATGAGCCAAATCTGGCTTTTAAACGATGAAAACAAAGAAGGAAGGAGAAACACGAGAAAGTTGAAATGAAGGTTCAACCACCAACAAGATTCATCAAAATGGCATACAAGGTACCCTTAAAAGTTCATGGAAAAACCCAAGATTTTTTTTAATTTTTGACCATCTTGAGAAGAATGGAAGCCATACTTGCATTAATTTTGGTGGTTGAATGTCGGTTCTACTCTTTTTCCCATGCCAAAGGCATTTTTCATTTTTCTCCCACCAAACTCCACCAAAAAAAAAATTGAATAGTCCATCATGTAGAGGGTTTCACAATCTTTCCATTGATATAAAGAATGAAAAACCAAGCTCTGGATCAAAAGATATGGCCCTCTGAAGATTTAGGGAAAAACTGGCAAAATTAGGGCAAAAATGGGTTCATGGGCCAAAATTTGAAAATTTTCCCCTTTTTTGAATTTGGGAAAATTTCCCAAAAATCCCCCACCCTGCTCCACTGCCATGTGGCACCTTTCCATTCGTTGATGGAACACGGGCTGGAGGTCTATTTTTTTCCTTTGATTTTTCCATTGGGAAAATTTTCCCCAAAATTACCCCGCCCCGCCTCTCCTCTCAGGACACGTGTCACCTCTTGTGGTTGACTTTTTGGTGGGCGGGATTTCTATTTTTTTCCCTTGTGCCTTTTGACCACTTTGGAAAATTTCACCAAATCCTTTCCGCCCTTTACCTCCCGCGTTGGACCTGGACATGTGTCGTCATTTGTTTTGGACACGTGGCATCCTCTCGGCTTCCATTCTTCCCTTTGCGTATTTTTCAATTTTTGAATTTTCCAAATCCTCCCACCACTACGAAGGGCCAGTGGCCCAAATTTCTCCCTGGACTGGGGCCTTCGCAACTTTTCCTTATTTTCCTCTGTGGGCCTTGGGCCAATATTTTCCTTTGTGCCTCTGCCCATAACTCCTTGGTGAAAATTTTCCAACTTACCTCCATTGCCCCCAACCCCCGCCCACATGTGGCATTTCATTGGATGCGGGCTCCTTCGAGGGAAATTTTCCCAAAAAAACTCGTCGGGCCATAACTTGCAAAAATTTACAAGGAGTTAGGAGGGAATTTTACCTTTTACGGAAAGGGGAGAAGATCCTCTATCTGATGAAGCAATACCCAAAAAATTTTGAGTGCCTAAAAAGTAAAAAAAATTGACTGAGGCACAAGGAAGGAAGGAATGAAGGAAAGTTAGCCAAAATAAGTAGGGGCTTATTTTGGATAACAATTTTGGTGACTCAGAGGGGTCATCTACCTACTGGATGAAGTGACCAGCTACTGAAGTAATCCATTGGGCAATGGAGTCATGAACTTAACTGCTTGTTACTCTCAATCCATTAGAAAATCTCTAGAATGAAGATTGTGAGAGTAGAACATTACTTGATCTGGAACATGATCTGTAAAAGATGCATCCTTGGGGACAAAAAAACTCTGTGCCAAAGCACTTAGGGAAATGTAAAACTAAGCTATAACAAAACAATGTGCATAAGCACTTGGAGGAATAAAAATCTAAGCTAATATGTACAAGGTGAGAAGTTTCCCTTCTAGTAGCAATGCTTTAGATGGATTCCATTAACTGGAATCTGTAGTTCTTCACCATCCAATGTAGACAATTGGAAGGCATTGTTGTTCTTGCATTTTGTGACCATGTAGGGGCCACTCCAAATGGCATCAAACTTTGAATGCCTTCCTGGCTTTTCTCGGTCTGCATCCCATTTCAACACTAGATCTCCAACTTGGAAGGTTCTAGCCTTAGCTTTCCTATCAAAGCTTCTCTTGATCAAAGCTTGGTCCTTCTCCATTGTTTGGGCTGCAAGCTCTCTGATTTCTTGGAGTTCCATCAATTCTACATATCTAACCTCCATGGGTTCAAACTCCAACAATTCCAATTGCTTCATGAGTTCCAATGTTGGAAACTCAAGTGACATAGGCAAGATTGCCTCTCTCCCATAAACAAGTCTGAATGGAGAGTTACCTGTGGATCTCTTGGGAGTTATCCTATCAGCCCATAGAGCTGATTTGAGCTTAGTGTGCCAAGTCCTCTGATTCTCATCAAGAGTCCTCTTGATGATCCTTAATAGATTCTTGTTTGTAGATTCAGCTTGGCCATTACCTTGAGGGTAATAATTTGATGAAGTGCTCAAATAGATCCCATTTCCAACAACCCATTCAGTGACCCTTGATCCTATGAATGCCAATGCATTATCTGATATTATAGTGGTAGGTATGCCAAACCTAGTTGTTATCCCCTCATAGAAGTCTAGAATGCTAGATTCATTTGCCTCTTTGAGTGCCACCGCCTCAGTCCATTTTGTGAAGTAGTCTGTTGTTGTTAGAATCCACTTGTGTCCTTGGCTTGAGTTTGGATTAATGACTCCAATGAAGTCCAAACCCCATTGCATGAATGGCTGGTCAACTGAGATTGGGTGCAATGGAAGTGTTGTTAATCTTTCTTTACCTGTGAAGAATGCACAATTCTTGCACCTCTTGATCCATGCATAACAATCACTAAACATTTGGGCCAATAATATCCAGCCTTCATAATCTTGAGAGCTGTCACTCTTGGAGAAAAATGACCCCAACTGATCCACCATGGAACTCTTCTAACATTCTCTCAATCTGATTTGTCCCAATGCATCTCAACAACACTCCATTGATATCCTTTTTGAACAAGATGCCATCAACAAGTGCATATGGAATAGCCTACAATCTGAAGTGTCTTCTTTTGGCTTTTTCATCTCTAGAGGGCATAGGCCTATTTGTAAGAAGTGCATTATGTTTTGGGTCCAACAAGGAGTGAGCATAACACCATTTTCTTCTTGAACATCTCTTTGTTCTTGGTTGTCTTGCAACACCAAAACAACATTCTTCTCTTTGCTTGCTTCAATTGATTGGCTCAAGGCCAATTTCTCACACAATCCCTTTCCTCGGACCAGCTTGGTGACTTTGATTTCAATGTCATACTCCATGACATGAGTAATCCACCCTGCATGTTTTTCATTTAGATCTTTGTTGAGGAGGAAGTCTTTAACTCCCACATGAGAAACCAACAGTTGAACCTTGTTGTTTGAAACTAGATGCTTAAATTTCTTCAAGCTCCTAATCACTGCAAGAACATGCTTCTCAATGAAGGAATACCTTACTTCATAGTCCTCCAAGCTTTGGCTAAAGAAGGCAATTGGCTGCTCTGCATTTTCTTCATTTTGTTGTACTAAAATTGTAGAAATTGTATCATCACCGCCAAATGCATAAAGGATGAAATATTTGGAGAAATCTGGGTTAATGAGAGTTGGAGCTTGTGAGATAGCCTCTTTGATTGCCTCAAAACTTTCCTTACCTTCAGCTGTCCATTTGAATGCCATACTTTTCTTCAACATCATAGTTATTGGCTTGACAAGGGCTGCAAAGTTTGGAACAAACCTTGAACAAAATTGATTCTTCCCAAGAAACTTTGAAGAGCCTTCTTATGTCTTGGCAATGCAAAGTGCTCTTATTGCTTCAACCCTCTCTGGATCAATTGCTAATCCCTCTTTGGAAACAATGTGGCCTAGGAGCTTGCCTTCATGAGCTAGAAAATGCATTTTTGGGATTCAAGGATACCCCAAATCTTCTACATCTTTGGAACACTTGTCTCAAATGAAAGAGATGATCTGCTGCACTTTTAGAAAATATAGTAATATCATCTAGGTATATCAGCACTATTTTGTTGATCAATCCCTTGAACGCCATATCCATTGCCCTTTGGAAAGTAGCTCTAGTGTTAGACAACCCAAATGGCATTTTTCTATATGCATAGGTTCCCCATTTGGTGGTGAAGGCTATTTTGAACTGATCATCTTCCTTTACCATGATCTGATTATACCCTGAATAACCATCTAGCAATGAAAACCTCTCAGAGCCAACAACAACTTGCAAAATCTGCTCCATAGAAGGAAGTGGGTAGTGATCCTTGAGGGATGCTCTATTCAAATCTCTAAAGTCTACACACAACCTGATTTCTCCACTCTTCTTTTTGATTGGAACCAAGTTTGCAACCCAGCTTGAATGCTTGATGGGGAATATGATACTTGCCTCTATTAACTTATTCAATTCCTTTTTCATGAGAGGCTCAATGTGTGGATTGACCGGTCTTTGTTTTTTCCTGATGGGCCTAGCACTTGGATCTAGTTCAATTGTGTGTTGAGCTAGCTTGGGATTGAAACCTTTCAAGTCTTCATAGCTCTAAGAAAATACATCTGGGAACTCTTGGAAAAGTTGCATGAATTCATACCTTTCTTTCTTGCTCGGTTGCCACTTTACCAATTTGAAGTGACTTGCCTTCTCCAACTGAGATGGGCTCTGAATCCTCTCCCTTGACTTGGATGTTTGCTTTCTCCTTCCTAAATTGATCATTAGGATTGAAGATAGACTCTAAAGTCACAAGTCCTTTTGGTAGTTTGTTGGTTCTCAATTGTACCACTTGATCACCATATTGTTGTTCTAACTTTTCCTGATTTTTGGCTGAGAACTCAGCTTCTTCTTGCAAGAAATTGATGATTTGTTGGTCACTCTCAAACACTTGCCAACTTACATTATTGTCTAGCACTGATGGCCTCACAATCACATGGATGTTTGGCTACATTTTATCCCTTTTGATACTCTCTACAACATCAAAAGTTGCTCCAACTGCTGCAAGCCTATCAACAACTTGGTTTTCTTTCCTAGGGATGGAGTTGATGCCAAAGCCCTCAAAATCCTCAATGAGGTCCCACACCCTATTCTTATAACTCTTGAGTAGGTCATTCTTGGCAGCATGTTGTCCTTTAACTTGATTAACAATCAGCTCACTATCACCAAAGACTTGTAAGTTCTTGATGCCTCTTTTCCTTGACCAATGCAACCCATGTATCAAGGCTTCATATTCAAGCAGTGTTGTTAGAACATGCAAACTGAAATCTAAAGGTTGAATAATACTTAATTCCTTGAGGTGAAACAAGCATAGCTCCTCCTCCTGCACCTTGTCTACTTCTTGATCCATCAAAGAATAGCTGCCATACCTCATTATCATCTTTATGGTCTGGCTTGGTGATGCTAGGAATGGGCTGATTTTCTTCATGCATGTAATAGACTCCTAGTTCAGATTCCTCTATTTCCTTGTAGGGATCAAAAGCATGTATCTTGCTTGCCCATTCATCAAGAGTCAGATCTGGGATGCTTCCAACTTTGGTATCAGCTTCATGTGTGCTTGGATAGTCCTCTTGATCAAATGTTGAACAGTTGGCATTGATTGGGCTTGGAGTATGAGGCTCAATGTGGAAGTTTTGCAATAGGTTCAGACCTGATTGTGGCCTTGGCTCCATACCTTGTCCTAAACAACATGTGTGACCAATCAACAGATAAGTAGCCTCAATTTTAGCTATGAAATCCCTTGACAAACATATGGCAAAGAGTGGTGGAAAATCTATCACTGACACATCTTGCAAAATAGTGACATTGGGGCATGCATGCAAAGTGAGGCTCAAATATTTAATTACCCCAACTGTGGCTACTATTGTCCCATCTAATTGCACTACCCCCTTGGATATGACTTCATATTGGAGGCCCAGCTGATCAGCTATTTGCTTGGGCATCACGGAACTACTTGCCCTAGAATCAATCATGCAATTATGTACTAGTTTATCCCCAATGATCAATGAAACATAGAATGGAGGGGGCTTCAAAACTTTACCTTGTTGTCCTCCAAACTTCCCCTCAGGATGAGTGGCATTTGTGAGTACCTTCTCTTGCATATGAGCTTGCTGACTTGAGGTTGACCAATTCTTCATGGCAGCTTGTAGTAGATCCCTTTGGCCTGGGATGGATAGTGACTCCCACATAGATATGTTCACATTTGTCTTCTTCATTTGTTCAATGATGCTAAATGGGGTTGAAACATCCCTTTGCTACCCTTTAATCTGCACATTCTTCTCTTGTACATGGGTTGCAACAACTGGCATTTGAGCTGGTCTAGGAGGTGGCTTGGGCTGTCCTTGCACATTTGGAACTACATTTTGCTTGCCAACACCTTGTGGAGTGATGGAAGGTTGTGAATCACTTGGATCTAATGACTTCCCTTCACCAATATTCCTCTTCTTTGACCATGTGTGTTAGCTGCTACACTCTGAGAAGTTGTTTGATTCATACCACAAAAATCTTCAGCCTACCATTCACAAGTGTAGTCTCATTTGGAGTTGTATCTTGTTGAGATGTCCCTTGTTGTTGGTTTGTTTCTTGACTCGCCTCACTCTCTACACCAGTTGTTGTCACCATCAAAGCTTGGTTCAAAGCACCATTGAAGCACATAGATTGGTTGTGAGGTTCACTACATGGGAAACACCAATCATACTCTTGAGCTACATTATTTTACACTGGCACTAAGGCTTTAGAGGTAGATGCAACATTGGGGTTATAGGGCTGAAATGGTCTATTGGTAGGAGGCCTTACTTGATTTTGATTTGTAGTTGGGTTGGGTGGCCTATTAGGCTGATATGGTTGTCTATTAGGCTGAGTTTGAGCTGATAAGAAGGCCTAAAACTTTGAGCTTGTTGCCTCTTGAGTGTAACCAGCTCATTGCCTAAATTTTGTAATTGTTTCATAACTTCTTGAAGCTCATTTGAGGCACTAGAGGATGAAGTAGAAGTTTCATTTGAGCTCTGATTTCTAGGAGTGGGAATAGGAGCTAAAGTAGGTGCTTGACTAGTACTTGGGCTTTCCAAGTCTGGATATAAGGGCATAGGAGGCCTAGGTGCAAGTTTACCAGCTTGGATCAAACAATTCTCAGCCCTAATGGTGATGTTATAAGCTGCAGGTATAGTTGCACCTCCCATGGATTGGATTAACATAGAAATGTCAGAATTTAAAGCCTTGAGAAAGTATAAGAAAGCACCTTGAGCTGTTGGCCTCACTGTCAATGGGATTCTATCCCATGTTCTTTGAAATCTGAAATTGAAGTTTGTTAGCTGCTCATTGGGAGCTCTCTTGATAGTTGTCAGTTGCTCCAATAGAGACAAGTTGTCCCCTTTTCTCCAAACTAGTTGTGGAGAGCTATGCACAACTGGTTCCAATTTTGGATAGAGCCTGCCTCAAGGCTCTGAACCATTGCAAGGCTTTCCCTTTGAATGAAGATGCCAACAATTTGACAGCAATTTACATCTCAACAATCTCATGGATTGCACAAACATTAGCAATGTCTTTGACATGATCACCAGGAGTGGTCTGATTTTCCCCTAGTAAAGTATGGGATATTCTTCAATGCTGCAATTGGAACTGGGTTTTGTGCATTGAGAGCAAGTGGGCTGCTGCCAGTAAAGTTGACATAAGGATTGGGTTGTGCCATTATGATTGGCTTGAGAACCCTTGTTGATTGGGTGAAAGGTCTACCAGGTGGAGGAGTTGATAGAGTTCTATTTGGTGGAGATGGAGACCTTTGAATCCTTCTTCCCCTCTCTCTTCTTCCTAGGGATAATTGTAGATACTCAGAAAATCCCTCTTCTCTAGCCCTTGACCTTGTTTGGATTCTTCTCATGAATCTTCAGACTTGGACTATTGAAACCAAGTTGATTCTATCCTTTTGGAGTCACTAGATGTGCAAATCAAGGCTCTTTTCAAGCAAGAAACTTACAAAAATGCACATCAACTTTTTGTAATGAAGATGAAGACCTCTAAGGTCCCACCAGGTGTGCCAAAACTATTAGTGCAAATCACAACACCCCTAAATGAGTTTGGATATGCTTTTCAAATTGGGTCATTTAGTGTGATTGCACAACATTGAATTTTCTCCAAGGTGTGGGACCTTGCAGGTGAGAAAATTCTCAGAGAAATTGGTTCTTACTCCTCTATCTAGGTGTATGCATGAATTTTGTAGAGGTTTAATACTAGATCCTACTCTAAATTCCAAGGAGACAGAGATAAAGGATGCAAAAAGAAACAAAACTAAGTAAAAATGGTGATACACCAAAGGAGTGATGAACTTCTATCTTGAAAATAAACAAAAATCATAGAGATGTAACACCAAGCATGCACATATTTCAGAATGTAATGAAAGACCAGAAAACAATAATATACGCATGAGAGGATTGAAAAAAATCATTCACAAAACATGCATTACCATTCCCAAATTTGATACAATGCATTACACTGGTAGAAAGGAAAAAAACATGTCATAGGTTCCATGGAAGGTCTGAAACTCCTCAAATTCATGTGCCAAGAGGAAGAGGGGAGTCTGTAAGAACAAAATGTCCAACCCTTTACAAATGAGCCAAAATTGGCTTTTAACGATGAAAAACAGAGTCCAGGAAGGAGAAACATGGGAAAGTTGAAATGAAGGTTCAACCACCATGACAAGATTCATCAAAATGGCATGGGTACCCTTAAAAGTTCATTCCCCAAGATTTTTGACCATGCTGGAGAAGAATGGAAGCCATACTTCATTAAAATTTTGGTGGTTGAATGTCGATTCTGCTATTTTTCCCATGCGCCAGATATGTTTTCTCATTTTTCTCCCACCAAACTCCACCAAAAAAAAAAATTGAATAGTCCATCATGTAGAGGGTTTTGCAATCTTTCCATTGATATAAAGAACAAAAAATCGAGCTCTGGATCAAAAGATATGGCCCTCTGAAGATTTAGGGAAAAACTAGTAAAATTAGGGCAAAAATGGGTTCGCGGGCCGAAATTTGAAATTTTTTCCCCTTTTTTGAATTTGGGAAAATTTCCCAAAAATTCCCACACCCCCCACCTCCACTGCCATGTGTCACCTTTCCATTCGTTGATGGAACATGGGCCAAAGGTCTTTTTTTTCCTTTGATTTTTGCATTGGGAAAATTTTCCCCAAAAACTTAGTCCTCCGCTCTCCTCCACGCCACGTGTCACTTTCTCGGTTGCTTGGTGGGGATTTTCGCTTCATTTTTCCCCTTTTGCCTTTTGACCACTTTGGAAAATTTTTCCAAATCCTTCCGCACCTCCCGCTTCCCCACCGACCTCTACCAATGGACACGTGTCATCATTTGTTTGCTCGATGGGGGCATGCGCTTCAATTCTTCCCTTTGAGCATTTTTCAATTTTGGTGAATTTCATCAAATCCTCCCACCCTTTGACCTCCACCCAAAGCTGGGCTACAGTGCCCAAATTTCTCCCTCCCTTGCCCCGATGTGGGGCCTTCCTTTTCTAATCTTCCTCTCCACGTGGGCTTTCGGGCCAAAATTTTCCTTTGTGCCCTCTAATAACTCCTTGGCAAATTTTCCAACTTACCTCCGCCTTGCCCCGACCTCCCACCGCCACACGTGGCACCATTTCATTGGATGTGGGCCTGTCAAGGGAAAATTTCCCAAAAAAACTCCGCCGGGCCATAACTCAAAAAATACAAGGAGTTAGGAGGAAAATTTTACCTTTCTGGAAAGGGAAAGATCTCTCTATTTGATGAAGCCAAATACCCTAAAAATTTTGAGTGCACTGAAAAGTAAAAAAAAATTTCAACTGAGGCACAAGGAAGGAAGGAATGAAGGAAAGTTAGCCAAGTTTCCTCACTTAAAGTAAAAACTTATCTGGTTAGAAAGCATGCAAACAAGTTTGTATACCATTCGACCCCCTTCTCATGAAGAGAGAACACATGACACATTTGAAAATGGTATTTATCTCATGTCCCTTGTCCCATCACCCAAGGGGATAAAGGAGACACAAAAATGTGCCCAACTTCACTTGCTTAGCCCCTGAACACATGCAAGAGCCTATCTCAGCTCTCAGGTGTTGGTTTTCAGCCCTTGTATCTCATTCACATGAAACCCTATGCTGCCACATGTCAAAATATGGCGTAAAGAACACTTTGGTGTCCCTATTATCCCCTTGCTTCAACTTTCCCCTATTTTTAGGGTACAAATCAACCTCCAACCTCTACATGACCCCGGTTAAGCTAAGACCGACTAAGTTAAAGGTGAGTTAAGATGCACAAAGAGAGAGAAATGGTTTTAAAAAGAAAATATTAGCCATTTTATGGATTTAAAATATGTATTTTTCCCTCTCAATCTCCCTCCCATGTTGTTATACTATTGAAAATATATGGGGACCTATATGTACAAAAATGGAAAGTTGTTCATATCTCCTAAACCCGTTGTCCATTTTCCATGAAATTATAACAACATGTCCTTATCAAAAACGCCCTTCAAATGATTATAAACTTGTATCCAATGGTATTCTATATTAGTTTTAACGGCGGATGAAGTTTCAGGTTATAAAACTTGTTTCTAAAATCTATAAAAATATGGTGGTTGAAAACCTTTAAAAATTGGAGCAAAGCATCTGGGTGAAATTATAAAACTTTTGAGACTACTCTCATTCTATTTGACACTAAGAAGATCCACTTCTACAAATAGTAAGTTTTACCAGGTTACATATTCTATATATAGTAAGTCTTGGAAATAGTTCATTTCTTAAGTTGCCTTCAGTTCTTGCATATCAAGAACACTCAAAAGTGTTTAATTGAGACACTTAATAAAAATAGAAATCTTGGAATTGGACTTACTAAAAATAACAAGTGTTGGAATTGTGGTTAAAATTTACATACGGGGTTGTCTCTAATTCATCTCACTGGCATTTGTCACCATGGAGCTCAAATGCTCAATTTTGGAGCCAATCCCAACTTCAAACATTGAGTATCCTAATAAGAGTGATAATGATGTAACAAATATAAAAATGAAGACTTGAAAACAAGGATGTTGATTGAACACCGAGTAGATACAAAGGGTAAGACATTCTTAGTGGGCTATTCAAAGTTGGCAGGGTCACAATTGTAAGGCTAGGCAATTGTCTCATGGTTTAAATAGGAAAGGAATCCCTCACAAACTCTCAAAAACTTATTCTCGAGGTGAATTCCATATAACAGGCTCAAAGGAAAGTGATTCCCAAGACTATGTATTTTAGTTCATCCTAATAATCACAAAAGGAGTTCATAATGTTTAAGTGATCCAGATAGTGGTATTAGGTTCACAATAGTGCATATCTAGTGTTGGTATTTTTGAACACTTGATCAAGTATTTAGAGTGTAAAGGTTACAATCACGATATTTTAATGCATTAGAAGAGGTCAAGGGTTATAGACACAAAATCACGCACTTGGGTACATTTCTAGGTCCTAAAAGCATACTTCCATTTATATCATTTCTAAGTGAGAAAACTAGTAGTTGACAGGTATCTTTGGCCTCTTTGATTTGTTTCAAGTCTTCTTTCTAGTCATTACACCCTATAGCCCAATTAGTACTTCACTTTGTTATATTTTATGACTTCCGACACTAGTGCCCAAATAGGATGTCAATGCCCGGTGCACCTAGGTGGCCTTGTCCTTTTGGGTGCCCTTGACCCTTTTCTATCTTACTCACTTCTTTTGGGCCTATTTTATCTTTTGGTCATCTTATTTTCTTATGGTTTTGCCTTTCAGTTGTCAATTATGAAATTCAACCAAGGGAATCATAAAAATATAAAGTTATGTGACCAAAATAAAGGACCAAGCTCTAAGCATCTATTATCAACACCTAAGGTTGCATCCAAAGGCATCTAAGATAATCAAAGGCATCCATCTAGTTTTCATTTAAGGGACTACATTTTCTACATACACTTCATAGGAATGGGAAGTTCATTTTTCCATCCACACATCTATTTACATAGGTACATATAGCTATCGCCCGCTATCATGTGCACTTGCACAAGGGATTCCTATGGAAAGATTCTATCACACATGCACAAGAACTACATGGATTTTGAGATGTAATGCAACTCTCGGTCATAAGTTCACTCAATCGGGTGACCACCGAGGTCAATCGACTCCCCATATTGCATCTTTTATTTTTATTATTTGATGTAGTTTGAGGGTTTTGTAGGTCATAATCTCTTTATAGGTTACAAATGAATTTTGTGATCATAGTGCGACATATAGGTGAACAACATCAACTATCAATGACCATCTTGTGACACCAAAAATCACGTTCAAGCCCCTACGTAGTCACATGAACCCGATAGAGGTCTCGAATCCTAGGTGCCTTTTCCCCAGTCTAGATTCCCTATTCCAAGCTTATCGACATTTACAAAATTTACCATGCTTGGTTACAAAAGTATGCCCTTCCTGTTCATCAATTTTCTAGTCTAGATCAGTTTTAGGGATAGAGAGAATCGGCTAAGTCATTCATTCTCTCTCTTGCACTTAGGGTTTTATATTTATATAGCTTATTGTTTTTGTCAAATCCATACTTTAGCATTTATTTATCATACATGACTCTGTAATCAGGGTTTAACATAAATTATATGTTTGTTAAATCATTTGGTGAACATGCATTCAAACACTCTTGGATCCTCACTTCTTCCTAACTTCACTATCCTAGATCCTCTCACCATGGATGTCTCCATCCATGCCTTTTTTGCAAGCTAATTCTGATTATGTGAATAAAATTAGATCTTTTTGGCTAATAATTACATTCATCCTCACACTTCTCATGAATATGTAAATCATAAATTTACTATAGATTTATTGTTTAACGAGGAACATATTTCATTTACATCGATGAAATTCTTTCTCAAGTTATGTTAGATAATAATTCCCCCTTTATATTCATGTTTGTATTAATAATGTTGGGGTTAAATGTGCCTTAGTTGATAATGGATCATGGATTAATATTTGTAATCTATCATTTCTTCACCAAATTGGCCTCTCTGAAGACTCATTGGTTCCTTCATCTGTTTCTATTTGTGGCTTTGATAATATTCCTAAAAGGGTCTTAGGTACAATCACACTTCCCATTACTATTAGGCCATGCAATTTGTCTGTCCCATTCCATGTAATGCCTAATAATATTAATTATAATATTATTCTTAGACGGCCTTGGATCCATGCCATGCATGTAGTCCCTTCAACACTTCATGCACGTATTAAATTCTTATATCAAGGTGTGTTTTATGAAGCCTTAGTAGATCCCTCTCCATTTTCTATTGCAACACTATTGATCATTCACCTAAAGCCTCTACTTTGGCCACCTCTCCTCAACTAACTTCAAAATTTATGGCCTGGATATTAGTATAGTCTTTGTTATGGTTTCTTTGGAACCGAGGTTAGGAAAACATGCAAAAGGAGTAAAATAGCCTCTTTTCATTCCCAAACACTCCACGAGACTTAGCATCGGATATCTCTCTCTCGCTTTCTCCTTTTAATATTACGACATCTCCTCCCGAGGTTTACACCATTTCACATGCTCACCATCACAAAAATAAATCTCCTTCTTATCTCAATGCTATAAATTTGGAAAATATACTCCTTTTAACACCAATGCTTGATACTCGACACATTTCCACATCTCGCCACCAAGGTATGGTATTTATCACATCACCACATAGTTCTTCATCACTCACATACTTGGGGGCATCATAAATTCCCACCTATTTCATTTCTACCAAATGTATCTATCATCTCATGCACTTAACGTTCGTGACTTGATGTATAATATTTCCTAAGCATAAGTAAAAACCCTTTGATACACACATCATTGTATCATCATTACCCTATGTTGCACTCTTGTGCTAAGGTTCACACTTGACTATTGAGGGATTATTACATCTATGAACCTCACACACTACACATTTGACACTCGTGCTTCATGAGACATCTTTCTAGCACTCCATTCTCACACATCATACCACCCTCTTTTACAATCTACGCTATGCACTTCATGTTATATCTAGCACACATTATCAAACCATTTCCATATGATGCACTCTAGTTCCACAATTCATACTCGACTTTTGAGGGTCTAAATCTAAAATGAACCTCACCTCTTTTTCACACTTCATGCTCTATGCTTCATGATCTATTTTTAAGCATCTATTCTTAAATTTTCGATGACGTACTCTTGTTCTATGGTTCATTCTTGATTGTTGAGGGGTCTTTTATAAATAAACCTCATTTCATTAAAATTCATGCACATTCACTAGGGGCATGCTGCTCTTATAAAATTCACCTCTTGCATACCATTTCATCCCAATCACACTCACATCATACTAAATATCTTGGTTGCATCTATTCTTGCTTGCTTATACTTACATGTATACTTTACTTACTATGTTAGTCAGATACTTAGTATGTCATTATATTTTCTATATGTACATGCACATTCACTTGGTCTTTAATTGTGAATGGAGGATTCATTTAGATATTTACATGCAAAAATGATGCTTTTCACTATAACTCTTAGTAGATCCACTTAGGCTCTCGGGGTATCTTCATTCTCACATACTACAAGTGCTATTATTTCATTATTTATTACTTCCTATTCTTACTAGCACACTACTTTCCATTGATCTATACATGATTTTACATACTCCTTATCTTTCCAACATGCTAACAGTACTTCATGTGCAATGTTTTCCTTGTAGGAACTAGTTGAAACTATGGTTTTCTATGACATATTGATTGAAACTATTTTCTATTATATGCCATTGTTTTCGGGCTATGCCCTATATCTTGTTTGATAACCACTTGTATTATTTTGGCCACTTCGACCTTGATTGTATTGTGACATTGTGAGTGATGTCCCATGTATGAAACCAAATTTTCGCGGCCCATCTTGTATGCAAATTTACTTGTTACATTTTTTTTCTATGACATGATTTCTTCTTTTCAAATAACACTTGGATCTAACCACTTTATTTTCATGTGCCTTTTTTTCTATCATGCATGTCCCCTCCACCCTATAGGGACACAATTTAGTTCAACATCAGGTCCTCTCTTTGGGTTACATTCTCCTAGTAATGTCGCATGTACTCCAAATGAGGGGGACATACATTGGGTGAATCACTCACCTCATACAATATCCTAGAGATACAACACAATACAATTCAACATAGGAACAAAAAAACTACATTTGTAGAAATGAGAGAATCGACTTGGGTCCTTTGTTCAACATAGACTCCAACACCCAAGTACGGACATTAGCGCCCAGTGCTCTCGACCTATCCTATGCGCCTATGTCCTGGGGGAAAATACAATTAATTTATCAAAGTAGCATAGTCTACATTAGTTCATAGAGTATTTTCACGGGATCGTGCACTAGCCTCAAAAATAGAATTCATGTAATCTCCTCCAATTGTTGTAATCGGTACATTTTTTAGAATATGGAATAATACAATACAAATCAGAACTAAACATGAATCACACCATCCATGTAGCAGTGTATAATTTGAGAAATAGTTAGGGAAGGAGAGTAATACTAGACCTCTCTCTCCAACATTCTTCTACCGTGGCACCATATTGTTATCTTGTGAAATTGACAAGGAAATTTTCAGGTAACCTTACCAAAATTTTGTTCTGTTTCCTCGTCAGGGTCCCTCAGCATTCGGAATGGCATAAAATCCCTTTCCGTAGAAAATCTGGTTTTTCAAACTAAGTCATTTTGGTCCTTTTGGCTAGGTGCAACTTTTGTCTATGCAACACAGAATAAATTTGCACCCCTTTTTTCTTTGGCACACCCTTTGGAGTGTCAACACAACAATTGTTGCACCTCCCCGTGTTGTGAATTTTTTTCCTGTGCCGAGGCGCATGCGCCATCCTGTTAACAAAAAAATGTTGCGCCCTTAATAGGTGCACCAAGGCGCTCAAAATCACGTGTTGGCAGTTCTAAATTCACGCTAAAGGCACAGATATTTCCTTGCTAACATATATATCCGCGCCAAAGGGCGCAAAGTTTTCATGTTGACACGTATTTAGGTGCACCTTTAAAAAGTGGTGGCACATTTATTACACTTTTGGCTATATATAGGTGCATCCGCCCTGTCATTTTCACGATCAAAAACACGTGAAAAATTTATTTCTCTGCACCTGTCAGCGCTCCCTGTCATCCTCGTGTCACGTTCGTGGACCCCACTTCATTTTTCTCATTCTATATATTCCGGGTAAGTGGTCCTTGCTTTTCTTATGTTTTTGTTTTGGTTTGGTTGTTTGTGGAGCATAGTAAAATGAATTTGAAGAAACCATAAACCCCTTCCAGCCCGTTTTGCAATCTTCCCTCCCAATCCGTTTGTTACCCTCTTTCCAGATCTGCTTAGCACGGAGGGATTTATCTTAGAAACAAATCCAAGTCTTCTTCCCTTTGTCCCCTCCACTGTCTAAATCCATATCGAGGGCGGCCATAACCGCAAAACCAATCAGGAAAAGAGAAAACCTAGGAGTTACGGTTCTGGGCCGCATGTTTTCTCTTGGTGCAATTCTTATCCTTGTTACAAAAACACACAATCGCTCCAAGAAGGTATACACTGTCCTTGATTGTAACACATAAAATTTCTGCGCCATGCAAAAAGTAAATAAATCCTAACCCGTGGCGTGACACAATCCTGATTATACCAACAAAGCTTGTCATGCAATCCTTTCTTGCACCGCGCTAAAGGCCCCCTTGACGCACATAAAGTTAGTGATACACAAATTGATGCTACGCCTTTGGCACACCAAAATTCCATGCAACATGTCACATATCTGCGCGTTGGCGCATCTTGCTCCCCCATGCAACATTAAGCTTATTTACACGGTATAAAACCTTATATAATGGCGCAGGCGCACATCTGTCTACAACAACAATGATGTTATATGTAGTGTTCTTGTGCCCTGCACCCTTTGGTGTTGATTTCTTCCTTGCAACACTCTACTTCAGTGCGCCATACTTTTAACCCTGCAGCCTACAGTGTTCTTGCACCCTGCGCCCAGAGGCCTTTAAATTGCTAACTCCTCATTCTATAAAGCTTTGATGGATGATATAATAGCTAACATGGCCCTTCTGCATTGGACTTCGCTCCTTCTTCTTGCAGATCAAGCAACTGAACTCAGATTCTCATATTTCTACCTCAAGCAAAAGACCAACCAAGTCAAAAGGCAAGGCCAAACTCATAGAGGAAGAGATGAAATACAAATATCAAAGGGTCAGAATGCCCGAGTCCCAAGCAGAATGTGACCTAGACATTAGAGATTCCGAGCTTGGCCACATCGACATGGAAGATTTTTGGGCTAGAACCAGAAGGGTCACAAACAGTCCTTGGATGGAAAAGCTGGTGGGCAGTGGTTTGCATTTGCTAGGGAATCCCCGTTAGCGCAGTGAATAATGAATTTATGATGGTGGTGGCCCAGCTGTTATAACAAAGACACAAGGTGTGTCGAAAATGAAAAGGGCGAGGTCATAATCAACCTCACTGCCCGGCACTTCAAGATCATGCTAGGTATTCCCCACCACCGACATTTTGTGGCTATAAGCCAAGAGGACTGCATCAAGGTGTGGGAGGAAAATGAAGACAAGTGCATGCAGTTAATGAATGAAGTATATTTGAAGAATAAGAAGGTGATAACCAGGTGGCCACAGGTTATTCACCGCAGCGACTTCTTTGAGGAACTGAGTGATACCATTACATTCCTAAGCAGAGTATTTGGGCTTTCTGATGCCCATTACTTCCACAAATGGATGCTCAGGTATTTGGAAATGATGAATAAGAACGTGCCTGATCAACGTTTTGAGTGGGCAGAAATCATAAGCAGCACCATCTCTGAGCAGCTCCAATAACTCACCACAATGGGGAGGTTATACATTAACTCCTACGTAGTCTACACCTTTGAAGCCTCGAGAGAGGGACTATCCAAAGACTTTGAGCCGATGTGGGGTTTGGCCTCAGGTAAAAATATACGAATACTACCCAGAGTTGAAGCTAGAGAACAACATCCCATAGTTCACCAAGATCAATGATGCCTTCTTCTACGACATCATCTACCTTTTGAGGCCCAATATGACTCACGGTCGGATGACCAAGAGCATAGTCACTGCAACCGAGAAGTGGGGGGCGTTATTTACGTAATTCCCCACCTTCACCTATCTCAGAGCAGCCAACTTCTTGGGGGAGCCCACCAAATTGCCAAGATATGCAGGCCCTAAGTTGATCTGTTAGAGCTGTCCAGGCAGCTCATAATATATCATGAGAAGTGCCTGAAAAGGAAGAAGGGTGGAACTCCTTTCCCCCTCACAGTGGGTAGGTACACCTACACTTCTCACACCAAGGCTAGGAAATGTTCGCAGAGCTGGCGCTGCTTAACCTAAAGCACAATTTCTTGACAAGGCCCACCTTTGATCCAAGAAATTACCTCCCAAAGGCAAAACTCGATCCGATCCACGTTCCACAGATCGAGGACATATACATCGACTTGTATCATGAGGTCAAACTCAGGAGAAAGGATCACTTCTACCTGGCCCTGCTAGAAATCATTCAATATGGTGTGGCCATCGTTCCAAAAGGTTTCCAAACAGCTGATCAAGAGGTTGATCAGGTATATCTAGACACGAATGGGGATGATTGGCCGTTCACCGAAATTGATAGGACAAAGGCACCTCAGACCATTGAGGAGAGGGTAAAGGACACATTACAGTGCACAGAGCATTGGTGTAGATATAACGGCCTCATCTACCTTCGAGTAGATTGCACCACGTCCCCTCTGGGCAATGCACCTACCAGATCGAAACATTTTCCAAAGGGCAAAGATAAAGATAAGGAGGGAGAGTCAAGCACCACCCAAGAAGAAGCTCCTCTCAGCCCTCCCTCCACCGCACAAGAACAGGTTGTAACCCTGGTATCTCTAGAGAAAGAAGCGGAGAGTGTTCTAACGGGTACATCCACTCAGGATGTTGCCACTATTACAACCATGGAGGTTCCCACCGTCCCTTCTCTCACTCCTCCTTCCCCTCCTCCCATCGCCCAAGCAACCATTCCTTTGGTTGTGTCTTCTCCCCCATCTTCTACTGTTCCCCTTTCCTCTTCTTCTATCTTCTCTTCCCTCGCGGAGCTGTCCCCTAGTATTTCTTCCCTCATCTCTCAGCTCCCTTCTACCCCCACAGTTTCCTCTCCTACAGTAGCTCCTACCCCTACAAGTGTTGAAGGTTTAGCCTCTTTATCAATGCCGCCACCAAGCGTCTCAACCCATTTCCCGAGTACACTGTAGTTGCTCCTTCTTCTTCCACCGTTCCTTCTTCTCCCTTGAGTCCAACATGGATCTCCCAGCATATGAGCCAGCATAAGAGGAAGTACCCATTGCACCTATGGACTTCTCTGTCATCCCAAAAAGGGGGCTAAGAAGCAAAATTTGATGACCCGCTTCTCTCGAGTGCATCGAGAGAAAGAGTAATGGAGATCGCGTATCCCGATCCTCAAAAGATAAAAAGATCTGTCCCTATAGATTATACGGTGACACAGTCACAATGGGAACGTCATCGAGAGCCTTCAAGGAGAGGCCCCATGTCGTGGTGGATGCCCTTTGCAAGAATCTTTGAGAAGCAAAGGAAGAAAAGAGGCTAACAAAGAGAAAAATAAACATCTTCTCCACGCCTTGCGAGAAAATGGGCGGTGCACCTCCTACAATCTGCCATCAAACTCCCGAGACCCTCGGTCATGATAAGATAAATGAATAAGCCAAGATTGGAAAACAGGGTATAGCAAAGATCGCTTTGGAGAGACCAAATCCTCAAAAATAGTGAGGAAGTAATTGTCAAGTTCACCGAATTATATCAGAACATTAATCAGGTGAACAAGGAACTCCAGGCGATCATAGGACCCATCTCCGAGAGAGTTGGACCATGCCAGGTTGCAACATGAAACGTTCCAGAAGATGCTCGAATGTTCAGTTGAGGATTTAGTTAAATTCGGCATCTTTGATCACCCCTGGGAACCCAACAAGATCCTTGCACGCTTTGGACTTCCGGGCCGATCGGATGGAATTTGTTTCGAGAAGATAGACAAGGTCAAGGAGGAATCCCTGGATACGATGCATCAAATGGAGTAAATTATCTTAAGGATGTCTCCAGGCTTACTTACTCCGTCTTTCACCTTGAGGAAGGCAGATGAAACCATCCGGATCTTCAAGGGGATCGTCTCGCAAGGGTTAGGGCCAGAAGTCACTTTTGACGTTGAATCCATCAATAATCTTCTGGCCTACCGCGATTTTGTAGGGTACCTAATGGAGGCAGGTAATGAATACTTCAAGCTCCCCAAAAAACTTAGGGATGAATGGGAGACTTGTGAAGTTATCGGCGATCACACCAAGGGTCCTTCCCAGGATCAACTCCAGCCAATGATCAGTAAATTCATGGAGTACCGGGCCCAATTCCATATTGCCTCTCCTGAGCAAAAGCAGGGTACTCCTTTCCAGCCGTGAGACGATGATGAATAGCCTTCCTCTTCTTGGCTTTCTTTTTGTAAATATCTAAAAGTATGTTGGCACAAATAATGACATCATCCATGTTGCACCATGGGATGTTGTCATCCACCAAGTTGCCCAAAGTCAACAGTTGACTTTTAGATATTTTGTAGATATTTTGTAATTAGTTGTTGGTTTCTTTTTGCCTTCTCTCTTCTCCTCCTTCTATAAATACTTGAATACTTGTAGTATTCGGGTGTGGACACTTTTTAGATGAAAAATAGAAGTAAGGAGAAAAGGCTTTGTATTTTTGTAACAGAAGAAAATATTAATACAATATTGAGACTTTGTGTTGAATATCTGTGTTATGCATCAGAAATTTCTTATGTTAGATCTGTATGTTTATTCTGTTGAATCTACCTCTACTTTTTGTCATTTGTTCATCAATATTGCTTTGTTTGTTTATGCAAGTAAGTTTGGCTCCATTTATTACCAATCCCAAAACATAGACCTTCTGACTTTTCTGCTTTGGAATTCATTTCTTTTCTCCCTTCGGATCTATCCTATCTTCATCTTTCCCTCCATTCCTTTCTTTTCACAGTTGGAAACACCCCTATTGGGATGAGATCCAAACCCCCGAAGGCGGAATATTGTGAGAATTGCACAAATTCCTATTGGTAGAATAGCAATAAACCAATTTCACTTTGCTGTCTCAAAGAGGGGCTATGCCCTACACACTGTTGGCTTGTTTATCCATAGATCTTCCCTCCCGAAAGATTTTCGAACAAACAATTTTTGGTGACTCTACTGAGGATCGAACTGATCTATTTGATAAAACTGTAAAAATCACTACCTGTTTACAAATTTTAATTTTTTTCAAAATCCAATTTTTTTTGCAAAAGTGATCCAAAACTGAAAATTTTCTTCAGGGACCCATAGATCTGGGCTAGTTAGAGATCTTTAGTTCACTGAGTTTTTTTAAAAAATCCATATTTTTCCATAGATCGAGTTTTGATTTGTTTTGCAAAATTTCAAACCCTTGCCAAAAGTCAACTCTAAGATCAAAAATCAGCTTACTGAGTTAGCCATTATTTTATCCTCGTTTACACTTGTCATTAAACCACAATCGGTTTTCGAAAGGGGGATAATTTTAAATATTTAGAAAAGTACATGCTTTGCTGATTTTTGTCGGAAAAATAAGAAAATCAGCAAGTGCAAAAAAAAATTTCTTTAATCGCCCCAAAATACTGTAGATTTGGAAGGTATGCTAGCGGTGAGCCATTTACTCGTAGCAGAGAGCCCGTGGAGAAGTTGATCCTACTTTCAATCTACTTCTAAGGAAAAACTTCAGCGTTACACTAGCATGCTTCTCGTCGCTAAGTTCAGCTGATCGGTCAACCAGAGTGTCTCACCTCCACGAAGGAATCATTCTTTGTAGGGAGCATCCACATCTCTCTGCAACGCGTTGTTGCTCAGTGGAACCATCCTCTCAAGCTCGCGTCCTTTTTCCAGCATTTCAAATGGCAGTACCATGGGGAAATGCCATGTGTCCTCTTGCTTTGCCACATCCTGTTCATGCGCTCCCTCATGGAAACCGAAAGAATTTCCCCAAATTTGATGGAAGTGGAAACCAAAGCATAGATTCACATATATCTACATTCATCATGTCATGCAGTATCCTGGATGTGACCCATGAAGATGTGTCAGTTCACCTCTTTCTGGAGACCTTACAAGGACCCGCAACAGAGTGGTTCCAGCATTTTCGGCTAGATCTATCACTAGTTGGGCCACATTACGAGCTGCTTTTGAAGACAGATATAAGCCTTCCGAAGATGTGTTCATGTTACTGTCAAAGATCACTCACCTAAAGAAGGAAGTCAATGAAACCATGCGTGATTTCATCACCTGTTTCAATTCACTAATCAACCGTGTGCCGCCTGCCATGTTGCCAACGCCAGAAAATCAGAAATGTTTCTTTGTGAATGCCATGAGCTCAAAAGTAAGTTTCTTACTCTTGCAAGAACAAGTCACTACTCTGGTTCTCACCCAGGCTGCTGCCATACGGATTGAAGATAACTTGCTAATATCTGGCGAATTAAAATGAGAACCATCCAAGCCTAAAGCTTCAACTCCTTCTCCCGCCACTTCGTCAGATCCGGCATTCCAAAAGATGGCGAATGACTTGCTCGCGTTAAAGAAGTAGCTAGCTCAAGCTTCCCCCAGCTCTTCGTACTGGGATATCCCATGAAGAAATTTCACTTCTAACAACGCTCCTCAAAGGCCGCATTTTCCTGCAACTGCTCCACGGTTGGCACTTGAGGCCCCTCCGGTCAATGCTCTTGCCGAAATCGAAGAAGAGGAGCAAGATTATGAAGAATCTTTAGCTCAAGGTGAAGGTGACCGAGATTTCGGTGAACCGACTGACAACTCTACTATCGGGTATATGGAATTTGGCGACTCTACTATGTGTTATGCATCAGAACTTTCTTATGTTAGATCTGTATGTTTATTCTGTTGAATCTACCTCTACTTTTTTGTCATTTGTTCATTAGTATTGCTTTGTTCATTTATACAAGTAAGTTTGGCTCCATTTATTACCAATCCCAAAGCATAGACCTTCTGACTTTTCTACTTTGAAATTCATTTCTTTTCTCCCTTCAGATCTATCCTATCTTCGTCTTTCCCTCCACTCCTTTCTTTTCACAGTTGGAAACACCCCTACTGGGATGAGATCCCAAACCCCCAAAGGTAGAATATCGTGAGACTTGCACAAATTCTTGCTGGTAGAATAGCAATAACTTGGGCCGCTTCTTTGTCTCAAAGAGAGGCTATGCCCCGCACACTGTTGGCTCATCTATCCATAGATCTACTCTCTCGATGATTTTCAGACCAACACATATCACCCAAAGATTTCCCAAAAATTCATTCTTGGCATGATATCGCCTAAATAAATTTCTCTTGCACAAGATCACCCAAAAACTTGCTCTACACAACATTTTCAGGACATTTTCTATCCTTTTTACTCATGTTCATCGATGCACACTTTTCTTTTGTTAGAGTAGGTATTTACCTTAGCTCATGTTCACCTAGGTACTTTATTTACCTTTATTGTATTTATCCTCACCCACTTATGTGTGTGGATATTTCTTTTATCTTATTTAGATATTAGGAGATATTATCTAGTTGTTAGGTATAGTTCTTTCCTTGATTTATGGTATTGAATAGTTCTTTCCTAGATCTATGGTATTGACTAGATCCTTGATGTCTAGTTCTCTCCTAAATCTATGGTCTTGACTAGTTCTTTGATGACTAGTTATTTCCTTGTTTTATGGCTTGATTTATGACCTTGACTGGTTCTTAGATTGTTATTCCTTGCCTATTTAAGCAAGGCCCATTCTTAATGTATTGCATTGAGTTCCATAATAATATATGATATTGTTGCTCATTTGTTTGCAAAGGTTTTATGTAAAGCTATTCTGGCAAATTGCTTTCATCTTATTGATCGTGGTGTTTGATTAGCATATGTGTTCTTGGCTTGGTACAATCTGGTTATCATTCATTTCATCTTTTACTTCCTTTTCACATTTACATATTTTACATGATTTTATAGATTTTTCATAATACATGAATTTGACTACTCTTTCGCTCATATTTTTAGGTCCATCCTTCATACATAATAAGAAGCAACCCTACATAAAGCACAACAATAGGTACAACATGGTACAACACCATACACTTCACCCCTAGGTTCACTTCCTCTTTCTTAGCTTCCACGCTTCATTTTTATCACTTCACATTTTCACTTGTCTCTTCGGCACGTGATCATCATCACACTCTAAATGGTTATCAGGTACTTATCTCTTATCTACTTTATGTTATCAAGTATTCACTCAACAACATAAAGTGGGGAAAATGTAGACACAAAATCACACACTTGGGTACATTTCTAGGTCCTAAAAAATAGTTGTATTCATATGATTCCTAAGTGAGAAAACTAATAATTGATATCTATATTTGTCCTCTTTACTTTATTTCGGTCTTCTTTCAACGGTCTTTTACACCCTACAACCCAGTTGGTACTTTTCTTGCTTATCTTTTATGGCTTCGAAACCAACGCCTGTGTACCCTCGTCCTTCCGGGCACCCCCCGACCCTTTTCTATCTTAATTACTTCTTTTGGGTCTCTTTTATCTTTTGGGAATCTTATTTTCTTATGGGCTGGCCTTCCAGTTGTCGATTATGAAATTCAACCAAGGGAATCATATAAATATAAAGCTATGTGATCAAAATAAAGGACCAAACTTTAAGTATCTATTATTGTCACCTAAGGTTACATCCAAAGGCATATAAGAGCATCAAAGGCATCCATCTAACTTTAATTTAAGGGACAAGGGACTGCATTTTATGCTTACACTTCATAGGAAGGAGAAGTTCATTTTTCCATCCACACATCTATTTACATTGGTACATCTAGCTATCACCTGCTATGACGTGCACTTGCAGAAGGGGTTCCTAGGGCATGATTCTATTACACATGCAAAATAAATGCATGGAGTTTGAGATGTATTGTAATGCTTATTTGTAAGTTCACTCAATCAGGTGACCAACAGGGTCAGTTTGAATCCCTATATTTCATATTTTATTTTTCAGATTTGATATAGTTTGAGGGTTTTATAGGTCATCATCTAAATTATGAGATAATAGGGTGACATACAGAGACATAAAATGAATATCACCGACCTGACACTAGAAAAATTAGGTTATGATCCCCTGTGTAGTCACAGATGCCCAATAGAGGTATCTGATGCCTAGGTACCCTCGACGCAGTCCAGATGCCCTATTCAAGGCTTATTTGACAATTCCATAATTTACTATTCTTGGTTGTGATAGTCTTCCCTTCCTATTCATCAGTTTTCCAAAGTCGTGTCGGGTTCTGAGATATTGCAAATTAGCTAAGTCATTCTCTCTTTCTCTCTTACACTTAGGGTTTTATATTTATCTAGCTTATTACTTGTGTCAAATATTTAATTTATCATTTATTTATCATACGTGACTCTACAATTAGGGTTTAGCATAAATTCTATATTTATTAAATTAGGGATAAAGACTTCCTAATCAGATAATTCTCTCAATATCCATCAAAAGTAGGTTCTTCATTAACAAAAGATTCCTCATCTTGATTTCACTTCTTTATTCTTCTTTCTACTCCTCTCTATAGATTCCATTTCTTGATTAATAATGTACTTTTTGGATCTTTCATCTTATTCACTTAAGTGGCCCTATTTTTGCATTGTAAAAGTTCCTTTTTGAAAATAAGAAAAGGACTTAATTTCATTCCTATGGAATATGAAAGGTCACAAGTGGTGGTAAGATGAAAATTCACAAGGGGAGAGGTTAAGATATATCATTGTAAAGCTACGAATTGGGATGGCCTCTCCATTCTAAAGGGTTGGATTTCATTTCCATAGTATTGCAAGAAATAAGATACATTCTTCTATCTCCTTGTCTATGTTTTTATATACCCTCTACTTCCCAACTTTGCAAGCATTGTAATCTTGTATAACCAAGAAATAACTTTGTGTCTTTGATTAATGAATCCATAGAAATTTGTGTCTTTGATTTTTTATTCTTGTTATTTCTTACACTATTGTTCTTCTTCTTATTGAATGTGGACCTAATCTAGTTAATTTTGGTGAGAATCTATAAGTTCCTACTCACAATATTAACCTCTCTCTCTATTTTCCTACCTCCCTTCACCTCTCTCTAAGAAAATTCATGCCTTGTACACATCAGTATAATATCTTTACCACAAGTTTAGTGGAGTAATCTTGTGTGATCCTTGGAATAACATCCACCTATAACTGTGTTTAGTCCTTATATTTAAAAATTAGAGCCTCCCATACCCGAGAAGGAGGGGCCTAGTCTCAGAGCATTGACAAAAACCACTAATTTGTCTGAGCCAAATTATTTCACCAACATGATCCTTAGCCTAATAAATCATAACATATATAATCCATAATGGTACACTAATATCTTATAAACACTAAAATTTGGCAACTTTCCCTTTACAATGCTAATTTTGGTTATGTTCCCTTGTTAAGACAAATGCTCACATTCAAAATCCAATTAACTCATATCTTTAGCTCTTCCATGAATTTTTATCTTTACACTCTGCTTAGTTGTCAATTTGGGAAATATTATTAAATCAAAGTAGTAAATCAACCATGTAATTCATGACACAAATTTTTTTGGCATGACAATCGGGGAAAATTTTAGTGGCGAATCTTTGTTAATTCACGAATATTCCAAATTTCAAACTTTTGTTTTGGAGAACTTTTAGGGGTTGACAACTTGCTATTTCACCTAAAATTTCTAGATATAAGTAAAATTTAGGGGTTGGTTCCTCTAACATTTACACCAATACACGAATTTTTTAAATCAAATCATCATTAGTGTGAAATTGAAATTTATAAAATTTTCCTTTATATATATAGTGATTAAAAATTTACAATTTCATATATCAAGTACACATTGAATTTTCTTCACAATTCCTTTACTTATGCTTGTGGTCCTATGGGCATTGATGATTGATATCGAATGCATATCGCAACCCTCCAACATTAAAGGTATTTTAACAGTTAATATTTTATTTTATTGAAGTTGTATATACTTCGCTACTAACCAAAAGTAGCATGAAAAATGCTACTAAACAGTAGCATACAATATGCTACCGAATGGTAGTAGAAATAAATGCTACCGATTGGTAGCATACAATATGCTACTGGAAGGTAGCAGAAAAATGCTACCGACTAATAACATAAAATATGCTACTGTCCGGTAGCGGAAAAAAATTCTACTGGTCGGTAGCATAAAATATGCTACTAGCATTGGTAGTAGAAAAAAATGCTACTTGGTGGTAACATGAAAACTACTACCATCCGGTAACATGAAAAAATACTACTAAGCCGATAACATAAATGTATGTTACTGGCCGGTAGCATTTTTTAGTGATGTTGTTAGAGGGAGAAAAAAGTGTATGGGATTTTTTTCTTACGTCATTTATGTGAGGACATATTTCTCATTGAGACAATCATTTTAATTGCTAACATCAAAAAATTTCAAAAAAACATTTTTTCCATACAAAACTAGCGAAATCTACATTTTTAACAAACAATCACTTTTTTGAATTTTTTTGTTTACGTCATATTTTGTAAGGACATATTTCTCGTTGAGCTGGTCATTTTAACTACTATTGTCAAAACTGATTTAAAAAAAAAAAAAAATATATATGTTAGCTGAAAATATATACTATTAACCAAAAACATATACTTTAAGTCGACAATTTCTACCGGTGACACCATTATCAAATGATTCACCAAACCATTCGAAACCCATTTCCTTCAAATTCACCATCATTTCGACAATAATTTTTACAAATTCTCCAAGTAATATCTACAAGTTTTTAGGGGGTCTTAAAATTTACCCGATTAAAGTCCTCATGTCCAAAATCGTACATTTTGGTTATGATGCATGGGTTTGTTCTGGACAACTTGTATGATCTTCCCCCTTTGCATTATCGACTCTATTTTTAATTTCAAAATCTTTATTGGGTTATTTCATCTTCATAGGGTATAATTTATTATTATATTTCACATATAAAAGGTTGCATAAGAAATTCATTATCACTTTATAACTCACCTTCCACTCTTATAATCTCCTATTGTAAATATCATTCCAAAAGTACTTAAGGGTATCCTAAATATACCCAATTTATTTGCACATTGATTAGAGAAATCCATACTATGGGTTTGAAGAACTTAATCAGGTCAAATAGTCTAGCTTCCTATATTTCCAAGAATTGCAAAGGTCTTAGAGCCATGCATTAGAAAGAAAAAATTCACTCCAAGTGTCAAAGGGTTTGAAGAAACAAAGGGTTAGGTCATGTAGCCAAGGCACACCACCTCACACTACAACCACATAGGGTACATACCATAAAATATAATTATCCCACTATATTTTTGTCAAGAGATATATAGACACCTCTAAGGAGTTGGATTAGATTTCACTCACACTTACACAAGAACCCAAGCGAGCTATATGAGGCTTGATTTTGCATAAGGCCATGTAGTGCAACACTTGGATTGGTTTACTAGTTGGGGTTGAATGCTAAGAGGAGTCTAGCCTCACCACACACACATGATTTCTACTTTTGGTTTTTTAATGCTTTGATGAATGGTATTGATGATTTTCTATGGTTTCTACCTTGTTGCAAGTGATTATGCGTCATCCCAAGGTTGTGCAAGAAAGAGAAACATACAACAAAGGTAATTTCCAAGGAAGAAAAACACTTAATAATTCTTAGATCCTAACATTCAAAGGGTCAAAGATTGTAGAACCCTAGGTTAGGATCATACAATTCTAGTTTGGGTCGTATAATATTTATACGATCTTTCCCTACTCAATTTCTAGTTCCAAAATGCATAATGAAACATCTATAGTCTCGATATGTCTTTTACACATACCTGCATAACAAAATCTTATTTTTTTGACATGTATAGCTATGTCTTCTTCTCCACTTATGTATTTGATATATTATTTATCATTTTTATCAACAATAGCAAGTATTAATGCATTATTTTGGTTATGAATGGTTAATTATAAATTAATTAGATTAGGATAATCCCTTATTACAATCCCTTACATTATCTTTATTATTGTACATATTCCATAACATAGATTTAATTAGAGTGTAAACATTTGGTGAACTCGATGCTTAAATAGAATCTATTAATTAAACCCTAGTATCTTTAGGGTTTATTCTTATAATATCGAGATATTATGAGTTATATGCTTGTATGTCATCATGCCTCTTCCTTCAATCTTATGTGACCTTCATTTAAAACCTAAGGGACTACTCCCTCATTTCGGCACGGGTTACTATCTCTCTAACCAAATCCATACCCATACATTGTCTAGCGTAGGGGTCTCTATGATGGTTCAACTTGTTTCATGACTGATGAGGCTCCTAATTATATTGATATACAAGATGAATATGTTCCTCCTACTCAAAACTTCTAACTTGATTAGGCTCTTCTTCCATGGCTACTAAATTTAATGTTATCAAAACATACCACACTAAGAAACCAATTGGGAGAAACCCACCCTTTCCCCCACCATTCAGGGCTCCCTATGCTAAATCTAGTGCTTATACTAAATAATTTGATATATTATAGAAATTACATAGTACACGTAATATCTTTCTTCTCAAATTATTCGTTAGAAGAAACCCATTTATAAAATAGATTAGATGAGAATTTACAATCCGTTACCTTGTTTCCCACTACTTAGCTCACCACTTTTGTATATATGATGGAAACATTTAAAACAATGGACAAGATAATTCCATTTAACTCGAATTATATCCCACTTCCAATCAATGAGTACATATGTACACCTCTTTTGATTATAGTACAAATTCAACATTTTCTTGTTATGTGTGATTTGATTGATAATGTCTTTGGTATCAATATTTGTCTAAGTTCATTACTAAAAAATATGGGGGTATCTATGAATATAATCAAAAAAATTATTACTATCGTGAGGGGTTTTAATAACATCACAATATCTAAATTAGGAACCATTATTCTTGACCTCTTGTTTGGTCCTAAAAATTTTCCCACTAGATTTTACATCATGGACATGTATTTACATTACTATCTTCTTTTGAATTGTCCTTGGATCCATGCTATGCACGTTTTTCAATCTAATGTTCATCTATTTATCAAATTTATACATGACAGATGTGATCATACTTTTGTGGTTGTTGACGCAAATCCTTTCAAATATTACAAATTTGAGACCTCTTCTTCTTCTCACGTACCCATTATTAATCCTCCCCAACAACTATACCTATGGAAAATGTCCACATACAATGTAGGTGAATCTATTACAACTCCAATAATACCAATAATTTACCACCATTTCTCCAACACAATACAGGTGTTGATCCTACTACTACTTTTAATAATGCAATACCACAAGACAATATTGATTATTATTCCTAGGACAATGATATCGAGACTATTGAACTTTACTGATTAAAATTTGTGTAAGTTTAATTTTAATCCGATCGATGAAGATGAATATATGTTCCATTTTATTTTTGTGTTTACCAGTCTTGAGCATTATTAACTTGAATATGCTACATCTAACACCTTTTTCCCTATTACCCCAACTAGGACACATCCACTATCGCTAGATATGGCCTATTATGACATGCTAGTAATAACCTACATATTTTTCATATTGTTTGTGCTATCATTATTATGGCATAAATAAATACCACACATGAGCTACTATGAATTTTGATTGATCTTGATTTACTTACCTTACCATCTCTATGAAATCCATCTACTAATAAGCTATCTTAGCAACGGGTAATCCCTTTTTGACTTTCATTGTATATGGACATGATAGTGATAATTTTCAAGATCTCATCACTCACATTCTAATATTAAAAGATAATTGTACTATCAAAAATATGTAGATGACTCCCTCACTAAAACCACTCAAACTCATTTAACATAGTTGGCTCTAGTAAACAATCATGTAATGATGCTTTTCCTAGCACATATTACATTCATCGCAACTACAAGAACATAACACACTTATGTGGATCCTAATAAGACTATTTAATATTATGATATCTTACACACTCTAGATCTTACCCCTTCAAACATCATCAAATTTGACCCACGACACGAATGATCTCCTTCACGAGAAATGGGCTCTTATGCTATCCCCTTACCTATACATAGTTACTTTTAAAACAACTCAAAAACTTTCAAACAATCACACAACATAAAAACATTCACATATTTGTAAATATAAAAAAAGGACATGTTTATGGTTTGATTAGATAACTTTTTACTTTATACATGTTATTTGTCACATTGGTTTGATGGATAACATACTTTTTCCATATAATATTTACACACATGCGTTCAGGAGGTATATTGAGTTTGATGCATGACTCACATAGGTTAACACACAATGACATATAATAGCTCGAATTCTTCCCATTAACACTACTCTTTAAGCTAATCTTTTCCACTACACATATGCTTTTGTTTTAGTACAATTAATTTACACTTCTTCATCATGCTTGATTATATACATATTTTCTATTCTATTTTTTGGAACTAAATTTCCTAACACATGTGCCTTGTGCAAGTGTTAACCTATCTTGCTATATTTTTTTACCATCACTATTTCTATACTTACTTGATACATGATTGCCCCTATTTACTTATATTATTTCCTTATTTGAGTACTTGTGTTGTTTTCCTTTCTTACATGGTTGATTATTTCCTTGCTTTATTACACTTCTCTAATTACTTACTCTATAAAACTTGAGTTCTTTGATTGTCTTATGACATCGTGGGTGTCTCATATTTGTGGATATATGCCTATCTTACGCATGCACTTGTTTCTCACTATATGGCACCTCAAGCCTTCTATTGTGATTATCTTTCGACAATGCATATTTCCATGTTTTGGACTCTATGCCTCCATTTGAATACGATTTTATGTCTCTATACTATTGATTACTTGTCTCTAATTTATTTTTTCGATTACTATGCTATTACTACTCCGGTTTATGACATAATTGATTTATATTATGATATTATTACTCTAGATTATGGCATGAGTGTAACTTATAACTCTGACGTTCTTACTTCTATACACACGTATTATTGTTTTTTGTGTGTTACATGTTACTTTATCTATGCACCATGGTTTCCACCATACATATCCCATTGTGCATGTAAAATTTATCAATGGTGGTCACAATTATATACTTCTATGCAATCCTACTTAGATTATTAGACTTACACATTGGTACAAATCTATTCTATTGATCTAGGCTTAAATTATTTATCACATGCACCTCAAAAGAGGTTACCTTGAGGGGAATTTACTAAGTTATATTATACAAATACAAAATATTAAAAACATAGGAACAAGTTTTTACAAGGTCTAGCTCATAAAAACAAGTACAAATACTAAAGTGTCATAGAATCCAAAGAAGGTCAAAATGTACAATACAATCAAGACCATAGTATGATATTGAATAGGATGTATGTTCCCACATAAAGTGCATATTATCAAGAATTTTAAAGTTTTCTTTTATTCTATTAATTATCTACAAGATTATCCTATAATATTAGCTACTGACTTACTTAATTACAAACACAATACATGGGCATCACTACTTCCTTCTCTATCCTCTACAATACTAGGGCATAGTTTTTAGACTAGGGTTTAGGGAATATGCCTCCTTCTCCCCTACCATATTATAGAACGTATATACTTAGTATGAATAGTAAAAATTATGGAGGCATGGTCTATCCATTCATCTTTATGGTTTTATCTTACCCAATAGTTAGAACAATATAAAATTGGGCCTAGATCCATCTATGGAGGTGTGGTTTATGGGTTTTGTGGAAGGTTTTAAAGAATTCTTCACAGGATATCCTTCCTCTTCTCTAACCACATTATAAAATTTGGAAGGTGTCAAAGTGGCTAAATTCTTCATAGGTTTTCCTTCCTCTTTTCAAATTCTTAAAAGGGATACTTCAGCTCCTCTCTTTCTTTTTGATGTTGTGTTGTACTCAATGCTCTAGTATATCCTTCGGAATAAATTGGGAGATATCACCCCCAATCATATAGCATATCAAAAATAGTGATAAGTCTCCAAATCAAAATAATATCAGGAGATCCTTCCTCAGAAAAATGAACAAGTGTATTCCTTCCATGGTTTGCATCTCCTTTACTTTTTAAATGCAAGTTCAAAGTTACAAGAGTTGTCTATATTTTAAATTATAATTCAGTTTATATCATAGACATTGAATGCTCTATGTTGTAGGTTTCATCATAGAGGAAACCGACACTAATACATAAGGTAAGTAATGTCAAGAAAAAAAAACTTGTGTGTGCACACTCAGGTATGTTTTTCCTTTAATCATGCAATTTTCAATTACACACTTAAAGTGGGGAAAATGTAGACACTAAAATTTGGTAACTTGTACTTTTGTAATGCCATGGTTAGTTATGTTCCCTTGTGTATTAACCATATATTAATTTTAGATGATTAAATCAAAAATTTAATTAAGATTAGATGTTATAGTTATATAGAATAGAGTACTACAATTATTTATAGATAAATACGATATAAAATAGGTAATTTACTAGTATGTCAAAATAGTAAAGCATTTACAAGAAAAATAGATTAGAAAGATGACTTAACTATCTTAGATAAATTTTAGATTATGTTGCTTCCATATCTAAGATGTATCAAGGATTTTTAGGGAACCCAAATCAACTATTCTTTGAAAAAATCACCTATGGATAGGACTACACATGAAGGTTAGGAATTGATCCTAAAAACTGACCTTTCCTACTATCTTGGACCAATAACTCATTAGGATTTAGTTTTTCTAGGTTCCTTCATTGTCACTTGTATCACACTTTTGTATGTTCAAATTCACATGCTACCCTAGATTTAACACATATAACTACAAAATAAACCTAGCCCCTCCTCTCTTTAATTCCAATACTTACCCATCCCTTTTCATCACGTAAGTGTACAACACTTTCTCATTAAGTGAGTCTTAATTGACAATGGATTTGGTCTCAATATCTATCTTAAGCATCTTCTATTGCAAATGGACCTTTCCCCTATTGTGATCAGTACTACTATGACTACCATTCATGGCTTCGATAATGTTACCCGATCCACCTTAGGTACTATTACTTTGGATGTTCATGTTGGCCCTAATATATTACTAACCAATTTTCACATCATGGATGATATTATTAATTACAACTTACTTATGGGTTGTCCTTGGATATGTGACATCTTGGATGTTCCTTCTAGTTTCCACCACCATGTTAAATTCCTCCATAATGGTATTGAGCACAACATAGCCATCGAACTTGATCCCTTCCAGTATTGTCAACTTGATATGTCCCATCCACATAACCCTTATATCACTCCCCAATTATAAACCATTCATATGGACCATCTTGATACTTATATTGTTGGTGAAAGGTCAGTCACTCTTCTAATCCCACTCCATCCTCATGAACATAAAATTCTATAGCTCCTAGAACTGCTATACTTCCCTCACCTTCTGCCACTTTATCACAACCCATAACTACTACACCCCTATTAGATAGTAATATTCAATATCTTGATGCACTTGATTATTCTACGATAGTGATGGTGATGTTGTTAGGTTGTGGAGCTTTTTTATGTGTGAAAATGTTGAATATTGACCACTAAGAGTCTTGTACACTTTCCACGGTTGTCTCGCGAGGGTTGGGGGCTCAACCCCGAGAAATGTTTTTGGCCTTGAAAAACATTATTTTATCATATTGGTGGGATTTTTGACCCATAGGTTTATGGGACGGTTTTGGCCCATGTTTTGATACCACGATTTTATAAAACTGTAAAAGCAGTTGTCTACTTATGTGGTTTTGTGAATATGGCAGGGTTGATGTAACATTATAGATGTGTCTGAATTTGGGTGTGAATTCTATAGAGTTTTTTTAGCATAGCTCCAAATAGATCTGGGTATTGTATTGAGAGAGTGGTGGATTGTAATAAAATTTGAGCAAGTGATTCTTAGTGGACATAGCCCAAATTTGGTGAACCACATTAAATACTATCTCTTTATGTTGTTTTATTTTTATTCTACACTTTTATTTGAGATCTGTAATATTTTATGCATATTAGTTTCTACTATTGTGATTCTATGAGGGATTGTTCCACATATTTTATCCCTTATTACCTAATAGTTGGTATCAGATCTTGGTTTGGTTTGTTGAAGTGTTGAATCATAGGGAAAGTTTATAGCTTGAGTGGGAGCTATGACAGATGATGGAAGATCAAGGGTTGATAAATTCAACAAATAAAATTTTAGTCTTTGGAAGATGTAGATGGAAGATTACCTTTATCGAGAAGGATATTTATATTTAAGCTGTCTAAGAAGGTGAACAAACCCCGAAGCATGAAAGATGTGGAATGAGATTTCTTTGGATAATAAGACACTTGGGACAATCCAGATGTGTCTTGCATCTTGGTATTATTTAATGTTTCAAAGGAAAATACTTCAAAAAAAAATGATGGATGCATTAGGAAGTTGTATGAATAAACCTCTTCCTCTAATAAGATATTTTAATGAAAAAGTTGTTTAATATAAAGATGTCGAGAATGGTTGATGCAGATCATTTAAATTATTTTAATACGGTTGTAAATATGATAGCTTTGGTTACTGATGGAATTTGATGAAGAAGTTAGGGATTTATTAATTATGTGCTCTTTACGAGAGTTGGAATAGCTTAGTAATGACGGTAAGCAACTTGGTTCTAACTAACTCAAAGTTGAAGTTTGAGGATATTGTAGGGCAATTCTATGTGAGGAAATGTGAAGAAAAAGATCGGGAATCTTCTACTTCAGGGAATGATTTGAAAATGGAAACTAGAGGAGACAAAAGAATAGAGGAAGCCATGTAAAATTGAAGGATCGGGCAAGGTCAAAATCCAAAAGCAAGATAGTATGCTAGCTTTGTGGAAATTCTGGGCATGTAAAGAAATACTGTTGGGAGCTTCGAGAAAACAAGAAATAACAGGAATAAAACAAGGAGGAAAATGTGGCAACGTGTAATGTATGTCAGGATGATTTTATCCTTTCTTTGTACAATATTCTTGAATCTTTTGTTTTAGATTCGGGGCTTCTTTCCAGGCTACTCCACATAGGAATTATTTCTTTAATTATGTTCAAGGAGATTTTGGGAATGTTTTTCTTGGTGATGATGAGCCTTGCAACATAGTTGGAAAAGGTTATGTTTAGGTTAAGATGTAAAATGGGAATACTTGGCTATTGAAGGATGTCAGACATGTTCCTACATTAAGATAAAATTTGATATCGGCGGGGCAGTTGGGAAGTGATGGTTGTCTTTGTGATATTTACTTTGGACTCTTGGAAGGTTACAAGGGTACTCTTGTGGTGGAAAGAGGTAAGAAGGTTGGAACCTTGTATTTAACCACTTATAGCACTAATGTTTGTAATCTTGTGGCTTCAGAAGTAGATACAACATTATGGCACTATAGGCTCGGTCATATGAGCCATAAGGGCATGGAGATCATAAAGAAGGATTTTCCAGATATACAGAAACATGTTTGGAGTTCTATGAGGACTACATATATGGGAAATAGAAGCGAGTAAGGTTTCTCAAGGTTAGACCTACAAAGAAAGAGAGTAAGTTAGATCCGGTGCATTTTGATGTGTGGGGGACGGCTCAAGTATCATCTCTTGGGGGTTCAAGTCATTATGTTACTTTTATAGATGATAAAACAAGGAAAGTTTGGGTTTATTGTATTAGAAACAAATCTGATGTATTTGACACTTTTTAAAAATGGAAATCCTTGGTAGAGAATGAAACAGGTCTTAAACTAAAATGTCTCGGGTCAAATAATGGAGGGGAGTATTCTAGTAAGAAATTTGATGATTACTACTCTAAGAATGGAATCCGTAGGAAAAAGATGGTTCCGGGAACTTCGTAGCGAGAATGGGGTGTCGAGAAAGGATAAACAAAACAATAATGGAATGTGTTAGGAACATGAGGCTACATGCATGACTACCTCTTTCTTTTTGGGAAAAAGCAACGAGCACAGTTGTGTAATTTATAAATAGAGGACCCTCAAGTGCCTTAGATGGAGGCATACCTAAGGAGGCTTGGTATGGTAAGAAAGTTGATTATTCATTTCTTAGAGTATTTAGATGTGGAGTGTTTGTCCATATAGACAAGGATGATAGGACCAAGCTAGAGGCTAAATGAGAAAAATGTACTTTCATTGGTAATGATGGTGATGAATTTGGATATAAATGTTGGAGTATTAAGGATAATAAAATCATTTGATCTAGGGATGAAGTATTTAATGAGAAAGTCATGTATAAATAGTAGTTGCATAAAAATAGGGAAGAATCCAAGAAAGAATATGCAGTGGTAGAGGATCTTTCGGATGGGAAAGTGACACATGAATCAGTTCAGGAACCTCCTCAACAAGAACCCCAAACTCCTATATTGAGGAGGTCTTCTAGGGTAAGAAGAGAGCTTGAACGTTTTTCTCCTTCTCTTTATTATTTATTACTCAATGATAGTGGAGAGCCAGAGAGATTTGATGAACCAATGTAGGTAGATGTCAGGAAAAAGTGGGAGCAAGCCATGGATGAGGAGCATCAGGCTCTCATGGAGAACCGGACATGGGATTTGGTAAAGCTACGAAGGAAAAAAGCATTATAGAACAAGTGGGTGTTTAGAGTCAAATATGAAGGAGGAAAGCAAAGATACAAGGCCCGGTTGGTGGTCAAGGGGTTTGCACATAAAAAAGGTATAGATTTTGATGAAATTTTTTCTCTTGTAGTAAAAATTACTTCTATTAGAACTGTTCTTGGAATAGTTGCAATCAGAAGACTTGCACTTAGAGAAGCTTGATGTAAAGATTGCATTTCTCCATGGTGATTTGGAGGAGGATCTATATATGTAGCATCCAGAGGGATATGAGGTCAAAGGTAAAGAGGAGATGGTGTGCAAACTGAAGAAGAGCTTATATGGCTTGAAACAAGCTCCATGTCAATAGTATAAGAAATTTGATAGATTCATGATGGAGAAAGGTTATATTAGATGTCATTCTGACCATTGTGTGTATAAAAAGAAATTTGAGGATGACAGTTATATTATCTTTGTCTATATGTGGATGACATGTTGGTTGCGAGGTAAAAACATGCAGGAAATAAAAGTATTCAAGAAACAACTAAGTGACTCCTTTTCTATGAAGGATTTGGGGGCAGCCAAATAAATCCTTGGTATGAGGATATCTAGGGATAGGAAGGAACAAATGTTGACTTTATCTCGGAAGAATACATTAAGAAGGTCTTGGAGAGGTTTAATATGTAGGATGCTAAACCGGTTTGAACTCCTTTGACAGGCCATTTCAAGTTATCAAAGGAGCAGTGTCCCAAGACAGAGTAGAAAAGAAACCAGATGTCCATGGTACCTTACTCAACAATGGTTGTGAGTTTGATATATGCTATGGTGTGCACCAGGCCTGATATTTCCCATGAAGTGGGAGCGGTGAGTAGATTTATGAGTGATCCAGGTAGAGATCACCGATAGGTAGTAAAGTGGATCCTTCGGTATTTGAGAGGGACCATGGGGATAGTTTTGTGCTACAGTGGACCAAACACCATATTTCGTGATTATGTAGATTCAAATATGGCTAGAGATGTAGACAACATGAGGAACGTGACATGCTATATTTCTGTTTGTAGGTGGGACAATAGTGAGTTGGATTTCATGACTATGGAAGCCGATGGCTTTATCAACCATAGAGGTTAAGTATGTTCTTTGTCACAGAGAAGCAAGTACATAGATGATTTGGCTACAACAATTACTTGATGAGTTAGGACATAAGTAAGAGGAAGGAAGTTACATAGTGATAGTGAGTGCTATACACCTAGCTAAGAAATCTGATTTCCAATCTAGGATGAAGCATATACAGACTTAGACACCATTTCATCAGGACAACTTTGGCGGAAGAGAATTTAAAGATGGAGAAGATTCATACCAGTTAGAATCCTGTAGACATGATAACCAAGGTGGTCACAAGGGAAAAATTGAAGATGTGTTCAACTTTGGTTGGTCTTCACAGAAACTAATGAAGGGTTGAGAAGCTTACTCAGAGGAAAACTAGTCTCCAAGAGGGAGATTGTTAGGTTGTGGAGCCTGTTTTATGTGTGAAAATGTTAAATCTGTACACTAAGAGTATTGTACACTTTCCAAAGTTGTCTCGTAGGGGTTCAAATGACAACCCTCGAGAATTTTTTTTTGGCCTGAAAAACATGCTTTTCTCATATGGGTGGGATTTTTGACCCATAGGTTTATGGGATGGTTTTGGCCCATGGTTTTTATACCCACGGTTTTATAAAACTAAAAAAGCAATTGTCTACTTATGTGGTTTTGTGTATATGGTAGGGTTGATGTAACATTACAGATATGTTTGAATTCGGGTGTGAATTCTGTAGAGTTTGTTGAGCATAGCTCCAAATAGATCTGGGTATTGTATTGAGAGAGTGGTGGCTTATAATAAAATATGAGCAAGTGATTCTTAGTGGATGTAGCCCAAATTGGGCGAATCACGTTAAATACTATCTCTTTGTGTTGTGTTATTTTTATTCTGCACTTTTATTTGAGATCTGTAATATTTTTGCATATTAGTTTCTCTCACATTGCGATTCTGTGAGGGATTTTTTCGCATATTTTATCCCTTAGTTCCTAACATATGCCATTTAAATCACTAATGAAAATTTGCATAACATCAATTTCACCCCAATTGATGATAATGAATCTATATTTCTTTGCCTATGTCTATACTAGACCTAGGCATTATCGTCTTAGAAATGATGTTTATGATATTTTTACTAGCAAGTCCTTTACAAAATATGGTCAACACTTTGGACTCTCTACCACCTGTAAATCCTATTGCTATCTAGTCTCATCTTGATACTACACATAGTCTATTGCCTATCTGGATTGATCATGGCTTCCTCATTTTCCCATCTAAGTGGCATCATTATAATCTTAATCTCTCCCACCAACATGGTATCCCATTTTTCCACTATCATCACATTTCTAGACATGACACCAATCATTTCCAATCTTTGATCTGCTTAATCAATAAACTTAAAGCACACAAACATATTATTTTATTGCGAATACTACACCCTCCCTATAAAATTCTCTCCCGCCAATTTGCATATCTCTGTGAGATGCCACATTTGGATACCTTTAATAATACTATTTACAATCATGGTCAATATTTCCCACATGTGCCAATCGATTTGAATACAAATAAGAATATATATACCTATGACGCCTTACCTTCTTTAGTCCATATTATGTTTTCAAGGATATTTTATGCTTATAGTTTCTTTTAGTGAAGTTATATCTCACTCTTATTCTATCTAAACATTCATCAACAGATCTACAAATTTAGACTTCACACCGAAATATATTATTATTGCAACATACAATATTACAATGCTATATTATGCTACACCATTACACTCCATTATATAGGAGTATTATAGTAACAACCTCTCCAATGATATTTGTCTTCACATACAACAAATTCACCCAACTATATAATAAAACAATAATAATTATTTTATTACCTTAACTCACTAACCATTTACTAACCACTCATATTTACTCACAAACAATTACATTTCACATTAACTAATTTACCATTGGTAAATATCAACACTTATGTTATGAAATAAACCAAAGTATTCCTAACATCCCCCTTAGTGCTAATATGAGAAAATGTCCATCTTACACTATTCTGATTTCATGATCATGTGATTTTCCTTTGGATGATCACAAACCAAAAGTTTGTTTTCCTTCATTAACCAAAAATCGAGAGTAAGGTGGTTTTCCAATGGTTGACCAAAAACCACAAAAGGGTGAAAGTTTTCAAATGGTTTATGTCTAACCATATTGAAATTTTCTAGTGCATCCTTTGGCTCTCATCATAGTTTCTCTTCAGGAGATTACATATTGGAATCCATCATAGTGAAAACATATCATTCCACACATATAAATTGTAACACTTTGTGTCATTTCTCCCCACAATGTGACGTTTCCATAATACATTAATAAAAAAAATGAAATAAAAATTATCACCCTCAAAATATAAAGAAACACACACTCACACATGTCACCAAATCAGTATGCACACCCTTTTTGGTAGTGAATGACAAGAGGACATTTTTTTTTCCTCCATACTCCATGTATTCTCCAGCCTCTAGTAGATTTATGGTTATTTATAACAATAAATCATTAGATACGTATCCACATTCTTCTTGTTTAGGTTCCTCTTCTCCTGATGATTCTTCATCTACTACTATATTAGCTTCATTGCCAATTTTTCCACTTAGCACATCTCGAGCACGAGCTTTGTAGAATGAAGAAGTATGCCCCTTCTTCTTGCAGTAGTAGCATTCAACTTCTCCTTCATTTTTGGAAAATTTCTTATGCTTCTTTCTATTGTATAGAGATTTTTCTTCATCTGTGTCTTCTTTGGTTCTCTTTTCTTCAGCTAGGAGAGCTGAAATCATGTCCTCTAGAGTTTTAGAAGGCATTTGACCAAGTGTAAAAACTACATTACTATACTTGGGAGGAAAACTATTCAGTAGTATGGATTTTGCATCTTCATCATCAATAGGAGCACTAACTTCTGCTAATTGTCTAGTGAGAGATCTGAAATCATTAATATGACTAGACATGGTGACTCCATCATCCATTTTGAATCTAAACAATTGAAGTTTTAAAGAAAACTTTGCATTGACCACTTTTGCACCAAACAGTTTACTTAGATTATCCCACATTTCCTTTGATGGTTTCTCAAGATCAACATAGTGTAATTCAGTATCTGAAAGAGCTAAGCCAATAATGGATTTGGCTTTATCATCTCTTATTTTCCATTCTAATGCTTTTTCTGCATCTAATGGTAATGTTTCTTGCCCATTTACAATCCTCCACAAATTCTTATTCATAAGTTGCATCTGAATTTTCACTTTCCATGTGTGAAAATTGACACCATTGAACTTATCAAGTGGTGCTACAGATGTTTCCATTATCAGAGAGGATATAAAATATCAAGAAGTTACACAAGGAGGAAGACTTGATGAATTATTACTACGCCTTCTCTTTTATTGGAAGCCACGTGATTTTTGAACCTTCGTTGAAATCGTTGAGAGGTGTTTGATGGAAATCAGAACTTGAGGTCCTCAAACGCACACTCGACTCGAGAAAAGTGGATCGCAATCCGTGAGATATTGTCATGTTCGTAGGAGTCGACAAAGGCACGAGTTAATCAAATTAATTTTTTTAGTAGGATACAAGCATTTCAAGATTTAATATTTACGTACGGATGACATCTACTTGGGTAGAGGATGTATACGTGGGCAAAAGTTGACCACGAGAAAAATATGATTTCTTGAAGCCGAGACTATTTTCATAAAGAAATATGATCACTACATGGAATTCTATGTAATGTAACTCTCTTGAAATACTATAGATCTAAAAATGACTCAAATCATTTTACACAACATATCGATCACTATTCTTCATATTTGGAGAGTCCACAAGATTACATTTGCATGCATATTTGATACAAACACGATATGTGACTAGGTCTATTACGATTCTGCAATATTTTAAAATTTAGGCCAATATCACAATCCACTCCATTTGCTCGATGCCAAATGAAGTTATATCTCACTTTTATGCTATCTAAACGTTCATTAATTGATCTAAAAATTCGGACTTCATACCAAATTATATTATTCTTTGCGACATACAATATTACAATGCTATATTATGTTGCACCATTACACTCAATTATATAGGAGTATTATAGTAACACTATCTCCAATGATATTTGTATTCACATACAACAATTTCACCCAAATATATAACAAAACAATAATAATTATTCTATTACCTTAACTCACTAACCTATTACTAACCACTCATATTTACTCACTAACAATTACATTTCACATTGAGTAATTTACCATAGGTAAATATTAACACTTATGTTATGCACTAAACCAAATTATTCCTAACATTCAGCCCAAGCTTTATCACCACAAAATTTTGGGTCCTCTCGATCCCTAAACTATAGCATTGACTTTTGGACACTCTTGGTTGTGGACGTATATCCGAAAAACTCACCCCGGATAAATCTAGTATTACTTTCCCCTTTCTCATGGCGTGACTACTATTTGAAATGATTACTCTCCTGATTATCAACCTAAAAAAACATTGGTTTCATACCCTAAAATCCTAAGGCCATCCTTACATCAATAAAGAATACATTACAACATTGTACTAATTTCGATAGATTTGGATTATTCCTTGACTCTAATTACACTAAGCTCCATAGCATAGTAGACCATGCCTTGTTGGTCTTTACCCCAATATTGATGATATTTTGGATGACACTTGGTAGATCTATAACTACCCATACCTTTTGTACATAGTTATGCACTATTTTAATATAAAAACATTTGTATATTTCTAAAAATACAAAATTAGTACTGTGTCTTTTACTTGAGTTGATAGGATTTTACATTACACGTGTTGTTTGTCACATTTATTTGATAGCTAGCATGCTTTATCTCTTTATACATATACTTTAACTTAGTATGTTGAGATAGATGTAAGCCACACAGATTGGTACACACTTATAAGAGCACTTGTCTCGTTACATATTCAACATTGGGGGAAATCCCTCCACATTCTATAGGTGTTATTGTTCTATTATATTTCATTTGCACTTCCTTGTTTGTGATCAATTATATATAACATGTAAATTTGGTACTTTTAAAATGAATAATACTAATACATGTCTTGTGCAACATTGACATTACTTGTTTCATATATCTCACCTATGTTGGTTACTACATCATATTATCATGTTTTATCACTATCATTTCATATATACATGCTTGTGTGTGTGTTACTACTTGCTTATTTTCCTTTCTTGTGGCATATGTGCCTTTTTTTTCTCAGGACACTATGGGTGTCCCATGTTTGTGGAATCATGCCTATATTGTTTGTAATTGATTTCTCTTGTTTGTAGGCATATAGTCCTTGATTTTCTTGTGACACTGCGGGTGTCTCGTGTTTGTAGGCCTGAAAAGCCTTTTGTATGCTCTTTCATGTAATTATTTGCAAATTGTATATATTTGTGTTGTTTGTGTTTTTCTATATGCATTGTTTCTACTAGTTTATTTCATTACTACTATCCTTATTTGTTGTTAGAATTATTTTTGTTGCATGCCATGGTTTCCACTATGCATAAATACCTTTCCTTTTACAAGTACAAGTTCTCCAAGGTGGCCACCTCTTCAACACTCCACACAAATTTTCAGACATCTCCTTCAACAATATACACATATTTATTTTGATCCATATTATTAACCATGGTTTTCACACATGCCTCAAAAGACAAGGTATCTATCTAGGTTTATTTTTACTCTTTCAGTAGACATAGAGAAAATTTTGGGGGTAAATATAAGTATAGACATGGTACATGCACCTAGAGAATAGGTTTCACAAAAATTTTGGGAAAAAATACATGCTCAAAACCGTACACTTTGTTCAAGACCGTACTATATGGTTATACCCCCATACATTTCTTTCGGGGACAATTTTAGCAGAGTTTTTCAACATGTTTAGATTTTTAGCTACATACATAGGTGTTTTTGGAATATTTCACACTCAGATTACTCGGTTCAAATTAGTTAAGGGAAATGGAATGTTTTATTCCTTCTTCACACCAACACTCATTTTTAGTTTCAGGAACCTTGGGGGCATGGGTATCCTTCATACTTTACCATTTTAGAGAATTTTAAACATATTTCAGTGTTTGTTTCAGTTTATACTCAACTATTAGGTATATGGGGAGAATTTTGTAGAGCATATTATATTTTGTATTATATTTCCTTATTTACAAAAGAGGGTCAATATTTTTTTGCAAAAGTGTGATCCGTGGGGTTATACAAGGAAACAAAGTGACTAAAGGATTCATAGGTAGGATTTCCTCTCCTATTAGACATTAAGAGGAAGATGTCGAGTTGGTGAATAAATTTTATATAAGGTCTTCTTCCTTTTGCGGGGGTGTATTTGTACCTCTTGCTTCTTCTTTCTCTTTGCACATTTTTGAGTTGGGTTGCATTCACCTAACACATCAATTTATCCTCAATAGTGATTGTGTTGGAAAACATAAGCATTGAAATGGGAGGGGTGAATAAACAATCCTTCAAAATTTGAAACCAATTTGAAACCTTAGAATTCCATTCAATCTTGATCAACCTTTACCATGAGAAAAAATGACATTTAAACATAAGCACATAACAAACAAGCACATATGAAGACAATAGTTAATGTGGGAAACCCTTAAAGGGAGAAAAAACCACTGAAATCAATGCACTATGGTGGAAAATTATCCTATAATAGATTACAAGGATTTAAATTTGTTGAGCACCCACTCAACTTGAAGCACCAACTCCAACAATTAAGTCAAACACCTACTTGAAAAATTTTGCAAGCTCCTACTTGCATGGAAGCACCAAATCCCTTTTCTAAGCACCTACTTAGTATTTAAAAGTTTTGATCACATTTATCTGACCTATTTTCTTACAACAAAATTTTTTGATCTCTTATTCAACTCCTATATGTTCATCCTTCTTCTTCACACACCTAGATTCACCTATTTGCTCATATCCTCATAATACTTTTGCAAATATTTTTTAAAAATCTATTTTTCATGCACATTAAGGCATACATACACACATGGATGACACTCTCTTACTCCTCTTAAAATTAATATTCTAACCCTTACAAATTCCAACCTCTCCAACTTGTACAAAGGTCTTAGATGACATCACCTAAAACTGTCATAATGTAATCATTACATTTACATGTATGTCGAGTTATAAGTGGAGACCTTAATTGAGTTGTCATAGCACTTATAACACCTATGAGGGACTAGAAAACATCCTTGAACTCACTGCACCTTTGAAACAATTGAAAATATTCCATGTTGATCGACATCTGCAGTTGTAACAATTTATTCCATTTGTCTTCTTCTCAACGAAGGCTTCTTTGCCTTCTAGCTCTCATAGGTCATGCAACAAGTGTTACAAATATGTGTGCATGTTAAAAATATTCCCTCCTTTCCATATAAATCTTTGAAAATATTTACAAATCACTTTTTCACCTTCAAGCCTCATTTAGGACTCATATGCTCCATTAGAACTATGACCTTCAAAACCCAGTCTTCAACTTGAGTGTAAGAGAATGATTAACTAAAATTAACAAAACCACGGGAAAGTATAATAATAGTTAATCTAATCTAGGAGGACATAAATGCTGTAAATAAATGCACTAAAGTAATATAGAGTAATTAAATAATTAAACTAATAGAAATAAAACCTTAATGTGCAAGAGGAAGGTTAAAAAGAACTCAAACTAGTTACGGATGGTGCCATTTGAGTGTTGTAGGTTTGATTGGAAATTATAAAAGTAGGAACAAATACATAGAGATCCCTAAGAGAGTGGATCTAGAATTTTTGAGTAGATTTGGAGCTCCCAGGATGGTATTGGTGCACCCGGGGTGACTTGGTATGCGAGAAATAGGTTTCTGGTCTTTGATAAATCTCAGAAGTTGATTCTTTCTAGGTCAAAAGATACATTGTAACCTTCACCTGTCTACTACATTGGATTCGTTGAAGCTGTGCCGAATGTACCGAATATAGCATGATGATATTGAAGACCTAAAAGAGATAAAATAATTATCAAAACCCTAAAAAAAAAAGATGTGAATGAATGGGTTAGACATACCTCAACCGCCACAATAGTGGGCTTACTATCTTGAGCACCTTTGTACTACATTTCAGACCCAAATGTAGTTCTAGTGTGTGTGTGTGTATTTTGTGCCCTAGGTTCTCTTATGCCAGTTGCATTTTGTGAAGTAGCGAGAAATAACTAAATGTAGAAAATGTAATATTATGTGTGCATGGAATATAATATAAAACCTCCCCCTATGAAGTATGTGTTGATGCATATCTCTTAGCATTGATGCATGTAACTATGTGGATGCAAGTGATGCAATGGAAACAACTCTAGATGGAGTGATAGTAGTAAGTGACACTAGGACCCTCATTATGGTATCATAAATTTATATTTATAGGGTTGTATTGCTCTAATTTTGTAATTAACACTCGACATGGTCAAATAGGAAAAAGCTAAGGTTGAAAAATGGCTAGAAAGAGCCAAAAAAGAGGTGGGAAAGTAAAACAAGGATCGGCACACAGAGGTGGGACTAGGGCACCCCAATACAAGCATGGGTGCCCCGATTTAGGCTAAAATGATGAGAACGTGTCGAAACAACTGGGTATGTATGTAAAAATGTACAGGAATGACAAAATAAAAAGTAAAACAAGATGGCCAAAAGGTGGGATTAATTAGTACTTTCTTCACTTAAGAACGTTCTAAATAGTAGTATGAGACCAAGTTAAATAATGTCTAAAGTGCATGATTTTGTAACTATATTTTCATGTAATTTATGTTGGTTAGTGAAAATATCGGTAACATAAAGTAGATAGAGATGTGTACTTGATGTCCATGTAGAGTGTAGTAAAAAACGTGTTGAAGGACTAGACAAAAGTGTGGAATGATAAAAAGATGGAGGATCTTAGAAACTATACATGAAAATGCGCATAGAAAACATGATGAGAGTGAACCTAGGGTGGAACACGTGTGTAGCTACTGCAGTGTGTAGTGTACCTGCATGGTTAGTAAGGCATGAACATGTCGCAAAATGTTGTTGTTATTGTTGTTGCCCCCAATTTGACTACTTGTTTCTCATACGGTTGTACCTGTAAGGAGAAAACGATCCAGTAGTCAAATATGTATGTATGTAAAAATGTTATGTAAAATACATTAAATGAAAAGTGTAAATGGAACATGTGCACTTGATCCATGTCGAGAGAAAGGGTGTAAAAGGATATCCTGTAATGCTATGAGTTTTGGGGCAATCTCATGCCACCCTAGCTAAAGAAGTGTAGGGAGGAAATGCTCTATGTCCTCCAAGATTTAACTACTTTTGCTAAAATGTGTGTGAAGAGATTGTTAGTGCAAAATCACAGCACCCCGAATGGTCAAAGATGTGAAGTGGTTAAAATGCGGCATTCGGTGTGATTGCATAACATTGGATCATCTCTCAAGATGTGGGACTTGCAAACTTGAGATGATCCTCCGAGAAAGCTAGTTATTGCTCCTAAACTACCTACCAAGAGCTACTATAATGCGGGAAAAAATAAACTATTGTAATCTAACCATTCTAAAGAACCAGCAAGAAAGAGAGGGTGAAAGAAAATCCTACACTAAAGTGGTGATACACCAGAGAAGGAAAGGGGTGAGATGCTCTGTTGAGGGAGGATGAGATAGGGGAGAAAGAAAGATGGGAAGGTCAAACAGAAGTGACACAAACCTAGACCCTAATCCATGATCAAAACTCTGTGAAACACAACACCCTACACCTGCAAATGTGAAATACATGCACAGAAAATAGATTTGAAAGGGAGAGGCATAGAGAGACAACAAAACAATGCAAAGGGTTAAAGAAACACCACAAAAACATGTTTTATTGCTATATATGGGTGCCTGAGACCATTACGTTTCTTATTAGAGGCACAAAAATGCTTTCCAGGTATAGGAGAAGGTTTTTAACTTAGAATAGAGTTGGGAAACAAATTTGACAGAGTTTCCCTACACCCTGAATAATCTCTTCTTCTCAAATGAGAAGTGTTAAAATATATAAAAAGAATAATAGAGAGAAGAGGGAAAAGTTAATCCTATTTCAACTACCATGGGATATGCATTGAATCCTACCTTGAAGACTTAACCACTATGAATTAATGAATTTCTCAAATCTTCCCCAAATCTATTGATTTTGGCTCCCTCTGTCTGTCTATCATATTGAAGAAGAACTGTGGATCAAATTGAATCAGATCTAGTAGTTGGAGAAATCAGGTTTTGTATTAATGGCCTAGAAGATGTTTTCCCATTTTAACCCACCAACACCTACAAAAATGATATTTTATGTTTCCAAGGCATAGAGGGTGTCGAGACGTTTCCAAAAAATCTTCTCCCACCCAAATATGAGTTCTCAATCAAAAGATATGGTCATTTAAATTTTTGGGTCGTGGGCACGTAATATTTAAATGAGTCTGTCTATACCGGGTCCACATGGAAGCTCTGCGCTCATTTGAGATTTGAATCCTTCCTTCGCTCTTAGAATAGCACCCATGTGACACGTGACAACATCTACAGGTTTCCCTATTTCCTTTGTATTCTTCCCGAGTCTTTTCCATGGGCGGAGGCACTGTATCTAACCCAAGACATGTGGAGGCTTTGCACATGTTTAGAAATTACCCCAGATTTTACATTTGGAGTAGCATAGATACGACATGTGGAGACGTCCGTGGGCCTTTGGAATTTTCAACGGTCACCCTCACCTTTTCGGGCTCTGGGACACGTGGCGAGTTGGCGCTCGTTTGAGATTTTCTTTTGGACTGCGCCTTTGAAATGGCGCCATGTTGACACTTGGAACCTTCTGCTACTGGCCCACCTCTACTTTGACTATTCAAACTGTGACTTTGTCCCCCCTTTTTTAAATCCTAGGACACACAGTGAGCCCGTGCTTGTTTGATTCTCTGCTAGGGTCTCACTTTTGAATGTGCATTGTTTGGACACTTGGCACCTTCCGCTTGCATTCATTACTTAGTTGTTTTGGGCCCATTCTCCTTTTGACCTCTGTTGACCATTGGCTATGTGGAGGGTTGGCACAAGTTTGAGCCTCCGCCTTGGGCTCCCATTTTGGAATTGCGTTGAGCCGACACTTGGCACCTTCGCCTAGTCGAAGAATTTTTCAACGGTCATGCAACTTTTTGGGGCTCTAGACACGTGGAAGCCTGGCACTTGTTTGGGTCTACCCTTTGATTTTAATCTTTGGAGGTGCATCGTTTGAACACATGGAGGCTTCCGTTGGATCTCTATACTTAGTCATTTTTTGGGCCTGTTCTGAACAATTTTGAAGCCCAAAGACTTTGAATCTTCGCCATTTCTTTTCCTTCTCACTCTTGGCTCTTTTGACACTGCTCCTCCTTCCCGACCTTGCTATTCCATTTCGAGCCTTCTTGTAATCTGTTTAATGGATTTAAGGCACAAATTTTCTTGATAGAGCCATTTTTGAATTTCTCCTATGTAGGGTCATTTGATCTTTCGCAGGCCCCGCCACTTCCATTGTAGAGTCTCCCTGCAACCTGTTTGTAGGATTCGAACGTGATTTCTCTGGTTCTTTTTGTGTGGGGTCGTGGCTGATCCAATATTTTTGGGGGAAAAATATGGATAACGAGAGATCTTTGTATTGTCCTATTTTTCCGAGTGATCCAATGCAATCGACCGAAGTAGTGTAGAGAGGCAAACCCACTTGTAACCACCAAGCTTTGTAATTACTTCCCGAAATGCTAAGGACACCATGTCCTGTAAAATACACTATGTATGGGGTTTGTAGACTGATTTGAACCCACTTGTTGTATGTAAACCAATAATGCCAAGGGTGGAAAGTGTATTGTATTGAACTGGTGTAGTTGCGTTGTGTTAGTATGTAAACCCTGAAATGATTCCTCCCTCTTTGGGAGCGCATGCGAATTTTCTGATAAAATAATGCAACCCCAAAAGAGGACCTACCGGACTCGAGAACTTTGGAACTCTGCCATGTAGGGGGAAAGGGGGTGCACTTGGTAGAAACCAAGGAACACACAAATAAGGATGGATAGCCAAAAAAAGTGTTAGTATGAAAACACATGCATGTAATAAGACATGTGTAAAATACATAGATAATGTAGAAATTACCAAGCATAGTAGTGTAAACACAAAAGAAAAAAAAGGAAGCCACACAAAGCAGGTTGCAAACATGGGACATCATCACGATTTCAAAAGACACATGAGGCCATCATGGCTGCAAAAAAAAAAAAAAGTGTGCACACAACAAAGGGAAAATCCCACATACAAGAAACAAACAAAGGAAAAAAGTAGAAAAAAACAAGCAAGGAGTCATGGGGACATATAATCCTGCAAAATAAGTGCTACACATGCAAAAATGTTAGCATGTTAGAGAAATAAACAATATGTCAAAGTATGTGTGATCAAGTAATGTAAGATGCTAAGTATAAAATGAAACAATATCACGTAGATGATACGAATGTGGATGCCCCTAGAAAATAGTATAAGAAGGGTAGAAGGTGAGCATCCATGCCATGTGTAAGAGTCATGTATCTGCAATCATACTAAAAAAAAGGCATGAACATGCATGTGTGTATGATATAGATAATGACATAAAAGAAATCAATATAACATATGTAGTAAAGTGATCATTCAGAACACTACCAAGCAAAAAGGCATGGCCCTAAGACAATGTAGTATGTTGTGGATGAATGGAATGGAATGCAAGATGGAATAATAGGAGCTGCATTCCCCTAAAGTGGATGAAAATGTATGCAATGAGGCTCATTTTGTTTCCTCCCTAGCGATCAAGAATGAATCATAAACAAGAGCACGCCATCGGGAAATGGTCGAGTAGTGTTTGTTGTGTCTAATGCACTATGATGAGTGTGTATGTAGGAGTGACGAGATGTGACATGTAGAGAGGATGTGCGTGAACCCTATAGCCAAAGTGTATATCATGACTTTTTTGAATGAATGAGTAATGATTTATCACTAAGCATATATTACTATATGATGAATGAATTAAGATGAGTGATGATTTAGCTCTAAGTGTATATCACTATACGATGAATGGAAGAGTGATGATTTATCCCTAAGCGTATATCACTATATGATGAAAGGTTGAGTGATGATGTAGCCTAATGTGCATACCACTACAAGATGATATAGTGGAAGTGGTGATCTAGCCTAAAGAATATACCACTACTAGATGAAATTAGAGTGAGTGACAATTTATCCTAAATCATATGTCACTACTAGAGGAAATGATGGAGGTGGGTGACGATTTAGCCTAAAGCATATGTCACTATCCTAGGAATGTCACATGATGAAATGTCGCACGATGAATGTAAGGTCCATTGGATTTCTAAACCCCGATAGTCAAGTATGGGTGAGGAACTAAAGTGCATCATAGGGTGATAAGTGTAGCACATAGAAGACAATGTAAATGTATGATGAAACTAGATGACCATGTGATTAGTAGGGTTTTTAAAAATGCACGGTATGGGAAATGCAATGTAGGATGTGTAGGGTGTGTAGGATGTATACTGTGTAATGTGTGAAATGTGATAATAGGTGTAGATAGAAATGGAATATGTAATGATAAAATTTAAAGCTAGACTCATATGTAATGTAACCTAGCATAGTATGTAGAATATATGTAGAAATATGCAGTGTATGATGTGACTAAATGCATAGATACCCTAATGGATGTAATGTGTAGATGAGGACTAGTATAATGTAGAATAAGTATATAATGAATGGTGTATGACATGTAATGTATGATGAAATGTAATGTGTAATGCCTAAGGTGTAGTGTGTGGGGTTTAGTGTAATGGTAATCCCTCAATAGTCAAGTGTGAACTGAAGCACAAGAGTGCATCATCGGGTAATGATGGTGCTATGACGTGTGATATGGTATGCCTATAGGAAAGCATGATAAATGATAAATATGAAAGGTGTGATATAAGACTATCTAACTATGTTATGTCATGAGGAGGGGGTGTGTTAAGTGTTATGCCCCCTGTGGTAGTGTGCCTAGAGACTATGTAAACTCATCAAGGAGATCATCATCTTCGGGGTCAAAGTCAAATGGATAAGTATTGGAGACTTGATAAGCAATAGTGTTTGGTTGATCGTGTAATGATCCCTTAAGGTGTAAATTTTACATGCCCATAGCATATTCCTCATCGGTGAATGAAGGATGTGGGAAACCGTGTGCATACCATCGAGTGAGATTCTATGAGAGCTATTGCAGATGATAATGCATCCAAAAGGCATATGAAAGGATATATCTGTATGATCCAGATCTAGGGTACCCCCAATATAATCAAGCCAGGATCATCCTAATGTGAGTGGGGCAATGGTAGGAGTGTGTGTAAGAAAAACATCAAGATGAAATACACGAAGCCCATAGGCAGCTGTAACATGGACCAACCCATGATATAAGTGAGGGTGATATGGTGGTGGGTGAATATCAGTAATAGAAAAACCTAGGTGAGCTAAACCTTCGTGTGTACATATAGTTTCAGGTAAAGTAGGATCTAACAGAATGTGTTCCCAATAAGAGCCATGTATGAAGAGTGTAAAAGTGAATGGTTAGCAAATAGATGATGAGGATGTGGATGGGGGAGCGAGGTCAAGGATGGGACAGGCCCCTGATATGGAATAATAGCAATATTAGTAGGTGGCGGAGAAGGGATGGAATCTAGCAAACAAATAGCTCCTTCGAGTGGTGGTAAATGAGGTGGGTCATCTATAGGTTGAGGTTTGTCTATGGTATCAATGTGTGGAATAGGGAGACTAGTATTAAGATCATGGACACAATATTGGAATGGGTCATAGTCGTAAAAGATAGTATGCTTTCAACGCATTCATGTAAGAACTTAACGCAATGATGGACCATAGAAGCGACAACCTACATGACATGAAGCCATGGCCTACCCAAGAAACAATTATATGAGAGGGGAAAATATATAAAAATAAAACTCTGGGGAGAGTTTTGGGACCAACGGTAATAGGAAAGGTAACATGACCAAGACATGGATGAACAGTACCATCATAAGTACACAATGAAATAGGAAAGGGACTAATGTCATGAGTGGACAGGCCTAAAGCTTAAAGGAATGACATGTGGCACAAATTAAGGTTAGAGCCATTGTCAATTGGAATACGTTTGACACCTACATTGTAAATGCAACACATGATAAGTAGTGGTGGTTCATTGTTAAAGGGATGAATGGAAACAAGAGGGATGGCCTTGAATTCTATATGTTATGAAAAGGCATCAAAAAAGGTCTTATAAAGGGAATTTGGATGCATGTCAATAGAAATACACGTAGTAGCAAAAATATGTTGAATGCGGTGAAGTAAATCAGGATTAGCTAGTAAATAATCATTGATGGATCTATTCATGGTTTCTAAATGAAAATGAAAGCCCTAAAAGGTGCTATGAAGAACATCGAATTCACCAAAATGATTAACTAAACTTAACTAAACTGTGGGAAAATTTAATGATAATTAATCTAATCTAGGAGGACATAAACAATGTAAATAAATGCACTAAAGTAATATAGAGTAATTAAATAATTAAACTAATAGAAATAAAAAGTTAATGTTTAAGAAGAAGGTTAGGAAAGAACTCAACTAGTTACGGATGACTGCCATGAGAGTGTCGTAGGTCGACTAAAAATTCAGAAGTAGGAACGACTGCACAAAGATCTCAAAGAGAGTGGATCTAGAAGTTCTAAGTAGACTGGAGTGCCCAGGAGGGTACTGGAGCGCCTGGTATGCAGAAATAGGTTCCCTAGTCTCTAAAATCTCGGAAGTTGATTCTTTCTGGGTTGGAAGATATGATGTAACCTTCACTTTCTGTCACACTGGATTCACTGAACTGCTCCGAATGTACCAAATATAGTAGGATGATATTGAAGACCTGTAAGAGACAAAAGAAGTATCAAAATCCTACAAAATTAAAAGATGCAAATGAATGGGTCGACTCGAGCTCAACTACCATAATGGTGGGATTACTAAACTAAGCCCTATAGTACATTTCTGATCTAAATGTAGTTTTGGTGTGTGTGTGCATGTCATTCCCTAAGTGCACTTATGTCAGTCATACTTTGTGAAGTAGTGAGAAATAACTAAATTTAGAAAATGTAATAGTATGTGTGTATGGAATAAAATAGAATCCCCCTATGAAGTGTGTGTTGATGTAGATCTCCTAGCATTGATGCATGGAGCTATATGGATACAAGTGATGTAATGGATGCAACTATAGATGGAGTGATAATAGTAAGTGATGTTAGGACCCTCATTATGGTATCATAACTTTATATTTATAGGGTTCTATTGCTCTAATTTCATAATTAATCCCGACATGGCTGAATAGGAAAAATATAAGGATGAAAAATGGATAGAAAGAGCCGGAAAATAGGCATGAAAGTAAAACAAGGATCAGGGCACTCTGGGTGGGACCAGGGTACCCTAGGACGCGCTAAGTACCAACACAGGCACCTGTTTAGGCTAAAATGATGTGAAAGTGCCAAAACAACTAGGCATGTATGTAAAAATGTGTGGGAATGATGAAATAAAAAGTAAAACAAGATGGCCAAAAGATGGGAATAACTATTACTTTCTTCACTTAAGAACCAGCTAAATAATAGTATGAGACTAGGCTAAATAATGTCCAAAGTGCATGATTTTGTGACTATAGAGACATAATTTTAGCTCATGTCATGCAATGAAAATAAGATGGATGAATCTTCAATATTTACACAAGAATACCATTTTCTTGGAGTGTTACGAGTAAGTCAAAAATTCATTACTTCTCTTCTTCTCGGTCAGGTGTGCACATTAATAGTAGACCAAGAACAAAACCACAAGATTATTTCACCAACATAGATGTATGAAATTTCAAAACCTTATGATTCTTGGAAAGTGTTTTTGTGACCTCTAGTTCACCTTAAAGGACTTGGAGTAGCTCTACCACCTTCATTTTCACTATAAAGCAACCGATTAGGACAATGTCCTTATGGGTTTGCACACATAGAAAACCAATCTTCAATAAATGAACAAGTTCACTCATTTAAACACATGTTCATGGATCCTATGACACATTTATAGAAAGAGATCATCCTTAGGAAACTTTTAAAGTCCATAACATGCATCATTTTAGGGCATTTAACTAGAATACACTTGCATTTCTGAGACTGCTCATACTAGGTCTTAGGGTACATAAATCAATCTTCACATAGTTAGCTTCTAACACTCCAAACTTCACTTTCATGGAAAAAAATTCTTGAGACACATCACCAGGGTCCTCAACTCAAACTTCAAGCACTCACTTCCATGAGTTGTGTGGACAAATTCACACTTACATTATTGTTTCTCAGACCTACTTAATAGGCCTCGTGGGGTAATTTAGACTATTAAGGATAAGACCCAAGGTCACCTCACCAGATCAAGTAATGGAATCAAACATTTTATGTTGAACCTATAACATCTATCCATACTCACATTTCACGTCTACACCATGCATTCACACGAAGACTCTTTCAAACACACATGACTAGTTTTTCGTTTTCTAGCCCTTAAGAGGTATACAACATTTGGTGAAAGATTTCACCCATACAATGCATATAAAATGTTTTAAAAAATTCATGAAAATCAAGAATGATTCCCATAATTACTTCCACATATGAATTTTCATCATGAACCCAACTATGCATGACTATACCATAAAAGTTAATCAAAACAAGCATATTGTTGTACCTTAAAAGATGACACGGAGAATGCCACCAACACAAAAGTGAGATATGGAGAGTTCTCTGAAAGCTTGAATCATCACTTTAGAATTTCCATGTAGTTTAGAGAAAATAAACTTCATATTTTTCCTATCGCTTAAAGCCTATGGTTTTGGGAGGGTTTAAACCAACCTGGCTTCTTAAGGATCATTTATAAATCTTAGGGAATAATTTTACCTCATTCTAATTGCAAAATGATCTTGACTCCATGGTCCAACATTGATGAAAATATTATGTCACCATGAAAATATTTAACGTATCAATGAGCACTTCAAACTTGACCCTCAAATTGGAAATGACCATTTTGAAAGCTCGGTAGAGAAAAAAACCAATTTTCTTGCTTATCCCTTTAAGTTTGACTTGAAACTTTATCCACAACACTACATTGATCTTCTTCACATGTCCTAAGGCTCAGTTTACTCTGCACCTATCTGAAACTCATCATCCACCATGACTTGTGTCTACTTACTTGGCTTGTCCTCAAGAACATGCCTTCAAAAGGCCTTGAACATGCCTCTACCAACTAAATTGTGACATGTAGCACCTTTCAAATGATCTCTACAATGTCACAACACTTTCCTCATGTTTGTACTCACCTTCCTAAGATTTATTTTCTTCATACCCCAAGCCATGTTTTCATTAGGTCTTAGAACTAGGCCTAATTGATCTTTTTTACACCATGGTTCATGAAACATGTCCTATTCTTCATAATGAAGGAACTTGCAATCATTTGAGAAACTTCTTAGGACTTGTGGGACACCTTTGGAGTTTACACTTAACACCTATATGTTTTCCTTTGCACAAGGAATGCACCATATATACACCATGACACCTCAAGACAACACACCAAGAAACTTAAAACACACCATTTGAAGTCGAGAAGGGCAATACCAATCAACCTTCATGCCAATAAATGATCTAAATCTCACCAAACCTCTTTTCCATCAATGTCATATGACATAAATGACAACATCAATGAGACATGGTTCAATAGATTGAGGATTGATCACCCCAATCCTTTAGCGAAGTTCAATAATAAAAATATCTAAACGCAAACAAAGCATAAGAAAATGGGTTTATTCTTTCCTTGTTTACATCATTCAGTTTACATATATGCCAATGTAAATCCTTTTTGTTACATGTTCTACTTGAGCTACTATCAATTATCTATTATGGATATTGACTACACTCTATGTTACAAGTTTCATTATGGAGCATGCCAACACCAAACAAAACAATACAACTATTAAAAAACATTTAAGTAAAGGTAAAGTCTATTTACACACTCAGTAAAATTTCCTTTAAGAATGTAATTTTTTAATTTCATACTTAAAGGGGGGGAAATATAAACACCCAAATTTGGTAATTTACACTTTTCCAACCCTTGGTTTGACTTTGCACTCTTTCTATGATAAACACAACTTCCGCATTCCCACTTAGTACTTTTTGAGGACAATTGATTAACTTATTTATCCTTTCACATTGACATGTTAATAAAATATGAGAATACAATGCAATAAATCTATAGAGAAACATCAATACACCAGTTTCAAACTTCATTTTGTGTATTCCATACTCTTGTCTAGGGACGTATAACTTGATCAAGGCCGTACCATATGATCCTCACATTTTTATACGATCTTGGATTGACATTTCTTCCAACTGCAATTTTAATATGAGATTTTCTGTTGGGTCTTATACTTCATTTGGGTCAGCCTTTCTTATAAATATCATCCATAAAACCCTATATAAGAAAATAAACACTACCTCATTTGCTAACCTAGAACTCATAATGAAATGCACTAGAGAACACACTTCATACACTCTAAAAGGAATCCAAAGATCCCTAAATGTTAGAATTACACATCTATAGTCATTAGGGAAACACCCACCTCAGTTTATAAGCTACAAACTAGGTCAAGGAATCCATACATCTCATCCATAAACATTCAAACATCCTCTCTCCAAGTGTTTTAGTAAAATCCAATTCAAAAGAAACATGGTCAAATATGATTTATTGAAATTGAATCTAAGATAAGGGGAACTACTAATAAGATAAATATAACAATAAATATGAAAGATCAAGCTAAACAAGTATAGACATGAGTGATAGATAGGGTTTGTAGAAGCGATCCAACTTGCATCCATAGGTCCGAACTCGATTATGGAGTGGAGAATAATTTGGAAGGGCATATTCTAGACTGTTTGAGTTCTATTTTTGATTCTTGAAAGTGATAATCATAGGGACAGAACTACCTAGAATGGAACAAGGATTCCCAAGCATCAATTCCTATTTTGGGCATCGACATCTATAGAAAATATTAGGATCTATTTCTCTATTTGTTGTTTCTTGTCACTTCTTTCTTTTCGTAGGTCGCTTTCAAGTTCTCTTTACTTCTACTTAGTTACACTTGTACTTACAAAATAAAACTACACACACAATGCTTAAGCACACATTATATGAATAAAAATATTCATATGAAAGATTCACACCGATGTCGATGGTTACCTTGATGCGATTTAGTTCTTTGAGTGTTACACTACATTTTAATATCCATGTAGTTCTTTTGGTGTGTGATTGAAATTATGTCCCTTGAGATAAGATTCCCTAGTGCCAACGCATAAAGAATAGTGGGCTACAACTACTTTTTACCAATGATTTTTTTTTGGTATGGAATTTAGAATACCCCCTATGTAGTGAATAATGCATCCCAAAATGCAGTCCCTTGTGTTGTTCTTTTATATGTGGTAGATATAGAAATGATAGCCCAATTTCCCCTTAGAATAGTTAGTAGGTTGTGTATATATATGAGTTCTTAGTTTAAATTTTAGCACACAAAGTGATACAAAAAGTGATTTAGGTCATAGAAAAGGGACAAGAAAATAACCAAAAGCCAAAGAAAATGAAAAAAAAGTAGAAAACAAAGCAAAGAGGACATAGGTTCCTAGAAGGAAATTAGCACTTGGGTGTTACTATCCTGGATGGGTGGTACTATCCTAAGAAGACATAAATAAGACCAATGACAAGAACATGGATCCTTTTGATTTGGACCAAAAATATGCAAATGTAAGATAAAAGATGTAAGAAGAGCTAATCAAAGAAAGAAAAGGACAAAATAGGTGTCATTGGTACCCAATTTCCTTACTTAGAAATCATGCATATGAAAAACATACTAGAGGCAAAATGCAATAGTAATAAGTGAATATTTTAGTGATTACATTTTCCCCACTTTATCTTTGGTGAATAAACATTCAAGAGAAAAAGTACAAAAGAAAAGCATACCTGGGGGAGTAGAAAGAAGATTGTGCCCATTAGCGTCCTGAATGGAATACTGCAAAATGTGTATCATGGAATTCTAAGGGAAGGGAAGGATAAGGATCCTAGGGGTGACCTTTACATGTGCGGAGTGATAATGATGCATGTGTGTAGTTATTTGGAATATAATATTTGTTGGAGTGTGATTGAGATTTGCTTCATGGTTGTTTGTGTGCTTTTTGTCATTGGGATAAGATAGGACCTGTAAAAGAAAAAATGTAGTCAACTCTCTAGGTAAATGCAATTGAACTTTAACTTGAAAAATATGTAAAACTAGAAATGCGTATTGAAAAAAGATAAATCAAGGGGTTAGAGTACACCTAAAATGATGAAAGATAAAGGGGTAAAAATTTGTTCCTTCTTATAGACTTGTTGCTTAGGAGTTGGTTGGAATAATATGAAGAATTTGGGCATCATGTCGCCAAACTAGGGATTTGAGCATCCCAACGCTAAAATTCAGATTTAGGCATCTTGTCACCACTAAGGGAAAGTGTATTGGGAAAGATGATAGGATTTTCCCTCCAATCTGTTAACGATTCCCCACAAATAAGTACCACTACTGAGATGATCACAAAAGAAAATTTTAAATTGTCTCGGGTGACACATTATTCTAGTCATATCATTGTCTTGCATATGCCCTTGTGCCACTTCCTTATTTGGTCCATGATTTAGTTCCTTCTTTGGTTCTTGAGTGAGTAGTTAGTTCTTTATTTAGTTCATGTTAGTAATTGATTACAATATGAAGATGACTATGTAATAACGATACATCTGTAGAATACTATAAGCGTGTAATTGTTGAAACTACTATGTAACCGCTTGTGCCCTAGGAAAATACCACCCATATACGACACTAGCACCCACTATTCTTGTCTGTGTTGGGTGGTTTTGTCCATGCTAAGTTTTGTAGCCAATTCTATTTATAGCCCTGTTTTGTAACTAATTTTGTTATGTTCTTGCTGAATTTGATTATGTAACTATTGGGAGGGCAAAAATGTTTGCCCAATGTTTATTCCCACTCATTTGGGGTGTACGAGATGAATAAAAGTGAATGGATCCAAAATCACAAATTTTGAAACTAATAGGCATATCTGAGATGGGAATCTTATAGAGGGAATATGGGTAACATATGGTAGTTCCCATGGCATAAGGAAAACAATTGGAAAATTCTAGCATAAAAGTGTTAGTAATAAACAAGCAATGCACACTAAAATAACAACTACGAAAAGCATATAGGAAAATAACAAAGAAAGACACAATGAGTAAATAGTTACATATATGAGGCACCACTAAGGGCATTACAAGACAATCAAAGTCATTAAGGATTTTGTAAACAAGGTAACAAACAAACATAGGGCATAAACCACACACACTAACAAACAAGGTACGAGAAAATCAGACAACCATGATTAGAAGGAGTCTTGTAAGGAAAATGCTACACATGAAGCACCCATTAACATGTTAGGAAAGATAAATAGTATGTCACAATGTAAGATATTAATGTAGGAGTGAAAATGTGAAATATTACAATGATAGAACCTGATAGTAAGTGGGATAAGTTAGATTCCCCTAGGAGCCTCAATGAGACTGGTAATGGATAGGTCTAAGCATCCGACATCATGTAACAAATTGTAAGTGACCTACATTCACCTCAAGATACCATGTGAATGCAAATGTGTATGAAAAATGATAAAGAATACTATGAACCATAATAACATAATAACATCAAATTACTCTTACATGTGAAAACATCAAATTATTAATTGCAAAAACATGTTTTCTTAGATCTTAATTTGATGTACTCTTACTTCCTAGTACATCACATTAAGATCTAAGAAAACATGTTTTTGGATTTTTAATTGCAAATATGTGAAAGAGAACAAATAGAAGGGAGGAATAAGGATGCCCTATGGTGTGCATGTGTGTGGGTATGTGTGTGTGTGTGAAAAGTGAGGTCCATGTAAGGATACCCTCAACAATAAAGTCTAAAATAAGAACACAAGTGCATCATTGAGTAGCAAGGGGGAATAATATGCCCCCAAGTGTGAGTTCCACAATAATATATCTAATGAGGATAGGGATGAGGTCCCACTATCTGCAAATGTAAAAATATGAACACATGTGAACATGATCTAAGGACCTAGTGTCATGTGAAAGTGCATATATCATAGCATGTGGAGTAGGATTGTGTCATACATGTGGAGAAACTAGAATAGGTGGAACATTGGTAAGTAATAAGTGCAATTTGGGAAACATGAGAGCTACCAAGGAATAATGTCAACATAGTGAGGGGAAAACCCTATGGAGTCTAAGATCCCAAATGTATGAGGAGTAAATGTAATGACATACACAATAAGGATATGACTAGTAGAAGAAACTAGAATAGGTGGAACATTGGGCTTACTGACAATAGTGGAAATAGTAAGTGCAAACATAAAGATCAATGTGTGAGTCAAGAGATGTGTAACATATGTAGTGATATTTGACTCATCAGCATAAACCAAAAACAATAGAGTGTGAGATAGAAGAATCATCATAAGAAATTGGTACAATTTGGAAATCTTGGAAGCATTAAAGAAATACAAACTAGCCATTATGACCATAAAAATAAATGTGGAAAGGGGGAATTGATTTCCTCCATGGATGCAACAAGATGAGGAGTATAGATAATAAATGAGTCATGCATAGAAGCTTAGAAAGTGAGAGAATTAGGAATCATTATCAAATCAACACATTGTGTTCTAACTTGTGATGAGGAAGGTGTAGCAAGGGATGTAACATTGGAATCACTAAGCATATGATTAGTAGAAGTGCAAAAAAAGTGATACATAAGGGGAGGAGTATCATGGGTTACTGATAGAAAGCTAATAATGTAAATTAGTAGTGCTATAGTCCATCATAGGAGAAGAATGATGTATAATGTAAGTAGTAACTTCAGTATCATGTATGAGAGGGATATCATAAGGAGTAGAAACATGAGGTGTGGAATCTATTGTAGCATTATCCATGAAAGAATGTGTGACAAGGAATTATGTGCCATGAAACAGTAGAAAGAGATGCATTCAAAGTATGTAACCAAGGATGGCGTATAAGGATATTATAATTGAGATTATGAGGCATAACATGAAATAGAACATTAAGAGTGCAAGGGCCTATAATAATGGGTAGAGTGATTTCCCCAACACTTTCTTAGGTGTATTATCAAAGCCATAAATACATAGAGTAGATGGAGTTAGATAAGATGTAGAGAATCATATATGATGCAGAAACAAAATGTTGTATACATTAAGACCAAATCCATGATTAACTAAAGCACACTTAACAAACACATTATGAATTTAAACCTGAATATACAATGGAGGAGCCATTGTAAACAATTGTTTTGGAATGAGAAAGATACTTAAGAGAGTTTGTGCTAGATGAAGATGAATATGAGCTATGATAGTTAGGAGATGTGGGAAAGCTAGATATATATTGATAATGATCCTTGAGAGTCAACATGATAAATGAAAGATATTGAAATCCACAACCAAATAATGAAACCCTAGGGGTACTAAAGTTATGGATATGATGAGTTAAACAAAATGAGGGATCTTATGGCAATCGAAGGTTCAATCAATAATCGGGTTCACGAAATGGTTTAATAAAATTAAATCTAAGATAAGGGGAACTACTCATAGGATAGATATACTTGTAAATATGCAAGATCAAGATAAATAAGTACAAGAAAGATTAGTAGATAGGGTTTGTAGAATGGCTCAACTTACATCCCTAGGTCTAAATTGATTCTAGGCGGAGAATGATCGGAAGGGTGTATTATGGACTGTTTGAGCTCTATTTATTATAGAAATTTATGATCAAAAGGACAAAATTCTGGAATGGAACATGGTCGTAAGGTGCTAGTGTCTATTGCGGGTGCTAGTTGTGGAATAACTTCGAATATGGTTCTTTGCGTGTCACTTCTTATTCATTATAGGTCATGTTAGGTTCACTTTTCTTTGCTTAGTCGCACATGTACATGAAAAATAAGTCCTAACTACCTACAAAATTCTTAAGCACATATTAAATGAATAAAAATATAAATATGAAAGAATCGATCTGACCCCAAGTGGTCACCTTAATGTGATATAGTTTCGATCATTGCACTACATTTCATACTCTATGTAGTTGTTGTGGTGTATGATTGAAATTGTGTCCCATGAGCTAAGATGCCCAAGTGTCATCCACAAATAGTAATAGGCTATAACTACTTTTTCCCAATGTAAAAATGTGTAGTATGGAATTTAGAATAACCTCCCCTATGTATTAGATAATGCAACCTAAAATGCAATCCATTTTGTTCTTCTTTTGTATGTGGTAGATATATGTTAGGAAAAATATTAGTGCTTCACATTAATAGTTTTATATGAAATATAATAGTTTGTATAGTGGTTGTAACCACCTATGCAAATAGGTTGTGGGAGATAGTTACAAGGTGAATAGTTGAGAAAACAAATTGTTTATGGGAGAAGATTTTGCTATAAATATGTATCATGTTTTTGATGAATTAACAAGGAAATTATTTTTGTGGTTTATTTTGTGCTTATACATTCATTTGGTATCGAGCAAGGTTGATCATGAGCATATATGTGATGGAAGAGTAATTCATATTTGTAGGGGCATTTGTATTGTGCTTCGCCCTGTGGATGAAAGAGAATAATTTGTGAAGAGTTTTAAAAAGATATAGGATCAAATGTGAAAGCGCTATCTTTGAAGAAAAATCTCAACCTGTGTGCATCTTTGTATTCCTGCTATAGTATTATTGTAGCATGCTGATCTGATCTCGATCTAATAATTCGTGGCACATTGTTGACAATTTATGAGCTCTACAGATTCGTAGATTTGACTTGTAGCATGTACCATTCATGGAGGCTTGTAAGCATTACCTTAACTACTTAATAGAGTGCATATACAATGTCTATGTTGATATATCTTAATTGTAAAGCATAGATCTTTAGAAAAAAAGTCATACCCCCACTAGCTGTTAGAGTGAACTCTCAGTACGTATTCCTGAGCTGTTAGTAACTCTCCAATTTGTTGGCGTCTTTCTAAATCCAACAATGGAGTGTGGATTATGGATATTGGAGTGTAGAATCTTGAATTACGTGCATGCACAAATCCATTCCATGTGCTCTTCATTGGATCGATTATTTGCAGTCCGCATTAATATGCTCAGATGGCTTAATGCATGATGAAATTTGGTGTGTCATCCTACACAACGACCCAGTGCATGTAAATCCATTTATACAAAAACTTCCTTACGTCACGAATATGTGGTGTAAATCAAGCTTCAAAGAATCATATGAAATCCGCATCCACCAAGATCAACAGGGGATTACAGGATTGCAGATTTACATACTTCAACGCATTTATATGCTCCTTCAATATTGCTCGACATCCACAAACCTTGCATTGGCTTTGACCCAGTTGGCGGAAACAAATACATACACGTCGAGCTCCACATCAGATCTCACCATTTTGTTATTAAGAATAGGTATTTTAGGTTTAAAATTTCTCTTATTTAGGATGTGGTATTTATAAATGGTTTTAGTAATAGATTTAGTTGATGGATTAGAGTCATTTTATTTTATGTTTATGATTACACAAAAATAGTCTATTCTTTGGCCTTTAGTTTAGGATAGGTAGTAAGAGTTTATTAACATTAGGTTTTATAAGATATTTGGTACTTGATGGTAGTGTATTTTACACAAAGAAATTGTATTAATGTCTTGTGTTAACATATAAGTTATATGAGTCCCATTATATATCCATTCTAAATTTGTCATTTTTTGAGTTGTCAAAATTATTGTAAAGTATCTAAATAATTGAGTCGCTAAAATAAAATTATTTGTATTGTTAAAATTGTATTAAGTAACGTCAATTAGAGTCTCAAATTTTTTTAATAGAGTCAAAGTGTCATAAAATAATTTGTTTTACTTCACTTTTTAATAATTGGACGCATTTTTGCTTGGACACGACATCCACCTTATGGGCATGAATTGTTTAAAGAGCCTCAAAACCAAATCAAGTTGAGTTAGTAGCCTTTCACCGGAGGCAGGAGGAATCAGAGGTTGGAGGTCGATCAATGACCTCTCGTCATTCACCAATGACGGGGACACATATAAGTTATGGTGGCATTTTTGTGGTGTGAAATTTTTATTTTTATTTTTACTGAGTATTTCATTTCAATGTTCCTATTTTGTATGGTTTTGGATGCTGGAAAATAGTTGTGTTGGAGAAAAGACGACTATCAGTGATCCTATGAGTGACATGATGCTTTGACTTTCGAACTTCATTGGAAGATGGTCCACTTATGAATACGTTCACTTGCAATGGTGACCATGTGCAACAAGATCTAACTAGCAAGATCCGATTAGTTGTATGTCTTCAATACAATTTTCTTCTCAGTGTTTGTGTGTGGAAATTTCACATTATGGGGGAACATGACACTAATGTTCCATTTCCATTTTATACCCAAAACAACTAAAGTAAAAGGAATCTTCCAGTGGCAGTGGTAGTTTCTATTGTTGTTCGAGATCAAGTGGAAACGATCAACAATAGTGGTAATTAAGAACATTATGATTCTTATAGGAAGTAATCATAATGTGAAATATCTTTCTTGTATATGTTCTATTGTACAATTTTGTAATAAGAGAGTTATGTTTCCTATATACTTCCCTGATGTACAAGCATAGTGGCGAACAAAATCACTAGAGTAAGTCAATTCATGGATCTTGAAAGGGTTTGTGGGAGGATCTAGAAAAACCACTTGAGGTGGACAGTTGATGGGGTCCGTTTCACGTCAAGGTTTCAGGGAAGCTTTGTTTGAAACCATGGAAGGAGAGAGCTTTTATTTTGATCAAGATCATGAGTCACATTATAGGACATGTTTTTTACAGGGGGGTGATCATACTACGAGATCGGTGTGTGGATGTTTTCCCCATGTTTGGACTAAGGGGGAATGTTAGGAAAAATATTAGTGCTTCACATTAATAGTTTTGTATGAAATATAATAGTTTGTATAGTGGTTGTAACCACTTACGTAGATAGGTTGTGGGAGATATTTACGAGGTGAATAGTTGAGAAAACTCCTTGTTTATAGGAGCAAATTTAACTATAAATATGTATCATGTTGTCTATGAATTAACAAAGAAATTATTGTTGTGGTTTATTTTGTGCTTATACCTTCAATATGGAAATGATAGCCAAATTTCCCCTTAGAATAGTTGGTAGGTTGTGTATGTATATAAGTTCTTAGTTTGAATTTTGACACATAGTGATACCAAAATTTGACCTAGGTCATGAAAAGGAGATAAGAAAAGACCTAAAAGCCAAAGAAAACTGAAAAAGTAGAAAACAAAGTGAAGAGGAAAAAAGTTCCTAAAAGGACATAAATGCCTAGACACCACTATCCTGGTTGGGTGGTACTTGTCCTATAACGAGGCATATAGAAATAAGACCAAAGACACGAATAGGGATGCCACATGACTCGAAAAAAAAAAATGCAAATGAAAAATAAAAAAATGAGTAGATCTAATCAAAGAAATAAAAGGACCAAAGAGGTGTCATTAGTTTCAGGTTTACATACTTAAAAATCATGCATATAAATAACATACTAGAGGCGTAATGTAATAATAACAAGTGCATATTTTAGCGACAACAAAACCAAATTCCAAATATGATTGATATATCTAGTGTTAGGTTGTGGAGCCTGTTTTCATGTGAGAAAGTGTTGAAGACTGTACACTAAGAGTATTGTACACTTTCCACAGTTGTCTCTCCGGGGTTTAAGGGTGAAAATCGCTGATTTTTTTTGGGCCTTAAAATGTGCCCGATATATAGGGAAATGTGATTTTCTCATATGAGCGGGATTTTTGACCCATAGGTTTATGGGACGGTTTTGGCCCATGGTTTTAATACCCACAGTTTTGTAAAACTACTCAAGCAGTTATCTATTTATATGGTTTTGTGCATATGGTAGCATAATTTAACATTGCAGATGTGTTTTGAATTCGGGTGTGAATTCAGTAGAGTTTGTTAAGCAAAGCTCCAAACATATCTGGGTATTGTATTGAGAGAGAGATGGCTTGAAATAAAATCTGAGCAAGTGATTCTTGGTGGATGTAGCCCAAATTGGGTGAACCACGTTAAATACTGTCTCTTTGTGTTGTGTTATTTTATTTTGCAATTTTATTTGAGATCTGTAATATTTTTGCATATTAGTTTCTCTTGTTGTGATTACGTGAGGGATTATTCCTCATATTTTATCCCTTATATCCTAACAATTGGTATCATAGTGAAGCTTGGTTTCTTGAGGTGTTGAATCACAGGGAAAGTTTTATTTTGAGTGGGAGCTATGGAAGATGATGGAAGATATAGGGTTGATAAATTCAATGGGCATAATTTCAGTCTTTGGAAGATGTAGATGGAAGATTACCTTTATCAGAAGGATCTTTATATTCTACTATTTGAGAAGGTGAACAAACCCTTGAGCATGACGGATGTGGAATGGGATTTTCTAGATAGAAAGGCACTTGGGACAATCTAGCTGTGTCTTGCATCTTCGGTATTATTTAATGTTTCAAAGGAAAAGACTACAAAATAACTGATGGATGCATTAGGGAAGTTTTATGAAAAACCCTCTACCTCTAATAAGATATTTTTAATGAAAAATTTGTTTAATATGAAGATGTCGAGAATGGTTCTAGTAGCAGATCATCTAAATGATTTTAATATGGTTGTAAATATGCTAGCTTGTTCATAATAGAATTTGATGAAGAAGTTAAGGATTTATTAGTTCTATGCTCTTTACCTAAGAGTTGGAATAGCACTGGTAATGGCGGTAAGCAAATCGGTTCAGCTAACTCAAAGTTGAATTTTGAGGATGTTCAGAGGGGTGATTCTAAGTGAGGAAATGTGAAGAAAAATATCCGGTGAATCTTCTACTTTAGGGAATGCTTTGATAAAGTGGAAACTAGAGGGAGACAAAAAATAGAGGAAGTTGTGGAAAATCAAAGGATGGGAAAGGTCAAAATCCAAAAACAAGATAGTATGTTGGCCTTTGTGGAAAGTATGGGCATGCAAAGAAGGATTTTGGGAGATTCGAGACAAGAAGAAACAACAGGGAAGAAAACAAGGAGGCAAATGTGGCAATGGGTAATGTATGTCAAAGATGCTTTGATTCTTTCTATGCACAATATTACTAAATCTTGGGTTTTAGATTGGGGCTTCTTTCCATGATACTCCACATAGACATTATTTTGTTGATTATGATTCAAGGATATTTTGGGCATGTTTTTCTTGGTGATGATGAGCCTTACAACATAGTTGGAAAAGGTTACATTTAGGTTAAGATGCGAGAATGGGAATGCTTGGCTATTGAATGATGTCGAGACATGTGCCTACATTAAGATGTAATTTGATATTGGTAGGGAAGTTGGGAAGTGATGGTTGTACTGTGATATTTATAGTGGACTCTTGGAAGTTTACCAAGGGTGCTCTTGTGGTGGCAAGAGGTAAGAAGGTTGGAACCTTGTATTTAACCACTTATAGGACTAATGTTTGTAATATTGTGGCTTCAGAAGTAGATATAACATTATGAAACTATAGGCTCGGTCATATGAGCCACAAGGGCATGGAGATCATAAAGAAGGATATTCTTGGATATATAGAAATAGGTTTGGAGTTCTGTGAGGACTGCATATATGGGAAACAGAAGCGAGTAAGGTTTCTCAAGGTTGGACCTACAAAGAAAGAGAGTAAGTTAGAGATGGTGCATTCTGATGTGTGGGGGCTGGCTCAGGTATTATCTCTTGGAGGTTCAAGTTATTATGTTACTTTTATTGATGATGCAACAAGAAAAGTTTGGGTTTATTTTATTAGAAATAAATTTGATGTATTTTATACTTTTGTTAAATGGAAAGCCTTGGTAGAGAATGAAACAGGTCTTAAGCTAAAATGTCTCAGGTCAGATAATGGAGGGGAGTATTGTAACAATGAATTTGATGATTATTATTCTAAGAATGGAATCCATAGGAAAAAGACGGTTCTAGGAACTCCACAACATAATGAGGTGTTAGAAAGGATGAACAGAACAATAATGGAATGTGCTAGGAGCATGAGGTTACATGCAGGACTGCCTCTTTCTTTTTGGGTAGAAGTGGTGAGCACAACTGTGTACTTGATAAACATAGGACCTTCAAGTGCCTTGGATGGAGGCATACTTGAGGAGGCTTGGTATGGTAATAAAGTTGATTATTCATTTCTTAGAGTCTTTGGATGTGAGGTGTTTGTCCATATAGACAAGGATGATAGGACCAAGATAGAGGCTAAATCAAAAAAATGTACTTTCATTGGTTATGGTGGTGATGACTTTAGATATAAATGTTAGAGTATTAAGGACAAGAAAATAATTCGATCTAGGGATGTGGTATTTAATGAGAAAATCATGTATAAGCAGAAGTTACAGGAAAATAGGGAAGAATCCAAGAAAGAATATGTAGCGGTAGAGGATCTTCCAGATGGGAAAGTGACACATGAATTAGTTTAGGAACCTCCTCAACAGGAACCCCAAAATCCTATATTGCGGAGGTCTTCTAGTGTAAGAAGAGAGCCTGGATGTTTTTCTCCTTCTCTTTATTATTTATTACTCAATGATAGTGGAGATCCAGAGAGCTTTGATGAAGAAATGCAGGTAGATGTTAGGAATAAGTGGGAGAAAGCCATGGATGAGGAGCATCAGGCTCTCATGGAGAACCAGACATGGGATTTGGTAAAGCTACCCAAAGGTAAAAGAGCATTACAAAACAAGTGGGTGTCAGAGTCAAAGAGGAAGAAGGAGGAAAGAAAAGATACAAGGCCCGGTTGGTGGTCAAGGGGTTTGCATAGAAAAAGGTTTAGATTTTGATGAGATTTTTTCTCCTATAGTAAAAATGACTTCTATTAGAATTGTTCTTGGAATAGTTGCAGCAGAATACTTGCACTTAGAGCAGCTTGATGTAAAGACTGCATTTCTCCATGGTGATTTAGAGGAGGAACTATATATGCAGAAACCAGAGGGCTATAAGGTCAAAGGTAAAGAGGAGATGGTGTGCAAATTGAAGAAGAGCTTGTATGGCTTGAAACAAACTCCACATCAATGTTATAAGAAATTTGATAGCTTCAAGATGGAGCAAGGTTATATTAGATGTCATTATGACCATTACATGTATACAAAGAAATTTGAGGATGGTATTTATATTATCCTTTATCTGTATGTGGATGACATGTTGGTTGTAGGTAAAAACATGCAGGAAATAAAAGTACTCAAGAAGCAGCTAGGTGAATCATTTGCTATGAAGGATTTGGGGGCAGCCAAACAAATCCTTGGTATGAGGATATCTTGGGATATGAAGGAACGAAAGCTAACTTTATCTTAGGAAGAGTACATTAAGAAATTCTTGGAGATGTTTAATATGCAAGATGTTAAACCGGTTGGGACTCCTTTGGCAGGCCATTTCAAGTTATCAAAGGAACAGTGTCCCAAGACAGAGCAGGAGAGAAACCAGATGTCCAAGGTACCTTACTCATCAGTAGTTGGCAGTTTGATGTATGCCATGGTGTGCACTAGGCCTGATATTTCCCATGCAGTGGGAGCGGTGAGTAGATTTATGAGTGATCCAAGTAGAGATCACTGGTAGGCAGTAAAGTGGATCCTTCGGTATTTGAGAGAAACCATGGGGACATTTTCATGCTACATGTGGATCGAGACACCACTTTGTGTGGTTATGTAGATTCAGATATGGTTGGAGATGTAGATAGTAGGAGGAGCATGACAGGTTATGTTTACACTGTAGGTGGGACAACAATAAGCTAGATTTCATGACTACAGAAGTTGGTGGCTTTATGAACCATGGAGTATGAGTATGTTGCTGCCATAGAGGCAAGCAAATAAATGATTTGGTTACACCAATTGCTTGAGGAGTTGGGGCATAAAGGAGGAAGGAAAGTTGCATAGTGATAGTCAGAGTGTTATACACCTAGCTAAGAACTCTGCTTTCCACTCTAGGACAAAGCATATACAGTTAAGGTACCATTTCTTCAGGATAAATTTAGAGGAAGAGAAGTTGAAGCTGGAGAAGATTCATACCAGTCAGAATCTTGCGGACATGATGACCATGGTGGTACAAGGAAAAACTAAAGTTGTGTTTAACTTTGGTTGGGCTTCACAAAAACTAGTGAAGGGTTGAGAAGCTTGCTCAGAGGAAAACTAGTCTCCAAGTGGGAGATTGTTAGGTTGTGGAGCCTGTTTTCATGTGAGAAAGTTTTGAAGATTGTACACTAAGATTACTATACACTTTCCACAGTTGTCTCGCCGAGGTTCGGGCGCAATCCCCAATTTTTTTTTGGGCCTTAAAACATGCCCGATATATCGGGAAACATGATTTTCTCATATGGGTGGGATTTTTGACCCATAGTTTTATGGGATGGTTTTGGCCCATGGTTTTAATACCCACAGTTTTGTAAAACTACTTAAGTAGTTGTCTATTTATATGGTTTTGTATATATGGTAACATAATGTAACATTATAGATGTGTTGTGAATTCGGGTGTGAATTCTGTAGAGTTTGTTGAGCAAAGCTCCAAATAGATCTAGGTATTGTATTGAGAGAGCGGTGGCTTGTAATAAAATATGAGCAAGTGATTCTTGGTGGACGTAGCCTAAATTGGGTGAACCATGTTAAATATTGTCTCTTTGTGTTGTGTTATTTTATTATGTAATTTTATTTGAGATTTGTAATATTTTCTGCATATTAGTTTCTCTTCATTGCGATTCGTGAGGGATTATTCCACATATTTTATCCCTTATATCCTAACATCTAGATATGTCATGCTAGGTGGAGAATGACATGCAGTTTGAGGCCTCTTTAGAGTAGTTCCAAGGTGACTGATGTACATAGGGTTCTCACAACTCTTCTAATGTTTTTTTGTGGGACTCCTCATACACGACTAGGGTTTGAGGTGATGCTTATTCCATTAAGAGAGCTTCACTACATGTGTGGAAACTAGGTTTTGATAGTGACGAGAGAATCCAAGAAGGTGAAAAACCCAAAAAATTGCAGAGGTATATTCAGAGCAGGTCCAAGATCGTACAAAAGGGGGTGGAATGTATGGTATAGTCCGACTTGATGGTACATGAGTCTTGACCTAGGTGTAAGTCACAATTCTAATCTAGTTTGTAAGGGTTTCTTAGGTTTAGTTATCCCAATTCCACTGTTGCATAGTACCAAATCTTTCTATAAACTAGAAGAAATAAGGTAAGTGTCTCTATACCTCCATTTTTGCTTTTGATTACAAGTTAGGTTGATTTGTGTATGAATATTCTTCTTATATGATTTGATTTACAAATATCAATTAGTGCTCATGTTGAATAATATTTGTTATATTTTAAAATCAAATCTAACATATACTACACCTAATCAAATTGACCTAAAATTTAAGTAAGGGTTAAACACATACAATCCAAATCCTTGACCTAGATTATCCCTTTTACTTTCACAAAGGTAGAAAGGCTATGCTATTTTTGTCACATGAAACTCTTGTGTGAAGATATGTCAAACAATATAATTCCCTTTTAAGATATGATATACAATATAAATATTGTATCCTTTCTTTCTAGGTCGTAAGGTATATGGTACATAAATAGGTTCTTACTAGATAATAAATGCTCAAGATCTATAATTATATATAAGGTTCTATTATGTTGAAATATTAATCTTAGTGGGACATAAAGATGACCATAAACATTAAATGTGAAAGATAAAACACCCAAGAAGAGACTCAATTGGGAAAAAGGACCCAAAAATTTAAAAAGGGTGGGATCATACATCTCTGTTAGGACCGTACCATGTTATTGACTAATTTTAGGGTACATGGTATAAAGTGGAAAGCTCATACCTAGAGGAGCATGCTCACATGGAGGACTGAATTCAGATGCTTGGCATTGGATCTGAGGGTGCTGGAGGATGAGTTGGCAGTCCAGAAAGGCTATAAATACAAGTGCCTACAAAGTAAAAAAGAAACAGAGGAAGAGAGGAGAAGAGAACTAGAGAATGGGTGGAGCTCTGTAGAAATACTGCAAGAACTCTGTTAGTGGGTAATTACATTTGGGAAAGGATGTATTGGGCAAGGGGATTGTAATTTTTTTCTTTTTGTTAGCTTAGCTACATTAGTCTAGTTATAATGCATGACTGCGGTTTGCTTCTCTGTGACATTCTATAAATGGCTCCATGGATGTAATGAGGTTACCAGTTTATATATATATATATATATATATATGAATATCAATGATTCTGATGCATACATCTTTTTCATAGGTTCTCTTTCATTTTATGCTAAGTATGGATTCTTATATACTTCTTTTTGTTATGGTACAAGTTATATAATCGGTTAAGTACTGTCTAGAATAACTACAAGGATCTAGAGGCCATTCTGAGATCTATGGTTCTTGTATGTCTTAAATCCTTTTAAATCTCTTAAACACAAATCATAGATGATTTTTCCCACTAAACTCACATAAAAGAGAGACTCGGTACCTGCACATGCCTCGGGTGAGCGCCCAACATCTGCTGGGTGATAGGCCGATGCTCGTGGGGTTCCTTTCTTTTGTGATAGGGGTAAAAATGAATACATATTGGTTCTACATTTGCATTGTATTAAATCAACGGAACCAAGATGTAGTCATTTTTACTCCTATAAAAAAGGAACCCCATGCGTCTACTTATCACCAATGGAAGCTAAGTGCTCACTTGAGGCACACGCTGGTACCAAGTCTCTTTTATGTGAGTTTAGTGGGAAACATCATCTATGATTTGTGTTTAAGATATTTCAAAAGGATTTAAGACATACAAGAACCATAGAGCTTAGAACGGCCTCTAGATCCTTGCAGCTATTCCAGACAGAGTACTTAATAGATTATATAACTTGTACCATAACAGAAAGAAGTATATAAGAATCCATACTTAGCATAAAATGAAAGAGAACCTATGAAAAAGATGTATGCATCAGAATCATTGATGTTCATATATATATAAACTGGTAACCTCATTACATCCATGGAGCCATTTACAGAATGTCACAGAGAATCAGACCGCAGTCATGCATTACAACTGGAATAATGTAACTATGCTACCAAAAAGAAAAATTACGTTCCTTGCCCAATACATCCTTTCCCAAATGTAATTACCCACTGACATATTTCTTGCAGTATTTCTACAGAGCTCTGCCCATTCTCTAGTTCTCTTTTCCTCTCTTCCTCTGTTTCTTTTTACTCTACAGGCGCTTGTATTTATAGCCTTTCTAGACTACCAAGTCATCCTATAACACCCTCAGATCCAATGCCAAGTGTCTGAATGTGGTCCTCCATGCAAGTATGCTCCTCCAAGCCTGAGCTTTCCACTTTATACCATGATGTGCTTCTAGAAGATTCTACCGCAAGCATTCTCCTTCTGGGCCAACTGCCGTCGCGAGTGTTGGCACCTTATCCACACATAGTTGGGTCATGATTTTCACGTGTTCTGCCCCGAATGCCCAATTTTGACTAAGTCCCGAACCCTTGGTTCTGTCCACATGCACCACGTGCTTCCTTAAACCCTTTTCTTAAACCCTACCTTACGCACTTTGTCCTTGCGTGCCTTTCCTTAACTGGGACCTTGCATGCCTACGTACCTTTTGTACTTAGTCAATATTCTAGGGGCCTAAGCAGTACTCGTGAGACTCAAAAAATTTAGATCTATATGACACAAGATAAAAATATAATCAAGTATTAAGAAATCCAAATCAATAGACAAATCGAGTTATAAAAACTAAATCACTAAGGATTTGTGTTGTTAATTATTAATTATGTTTTCAAGAGCCACACATAAATTTAATGAAAAACATGATGTAATAACAATTTTTTTGAATTTTTAGTATCTAAAATTTCCCCCTTTATGCTATTGAATAAAATATACTAGTGTAAAAGAGAAAAAGAGTGTACATGATAGTGTTGAAGCACAAGAGGTTGTTAAGTGTACTAATAAAGTAAAAAAACATGGAAAATTTTTGTGACCCACATAGAGATATGGAGTAGGATGGTATAAGCATTAAAGGGTGTAATTGACATGAAAGGAGTATTTGTAGACCTATAGATTTTGACTTGGTGTTCTTGTAGAGTTGGGGGTGATCAATCCCTAATAAGTGTTTGATTGATTCTGATAGAATTGGGAATCCCATCACCAAGGGAATAGTTGTGCAATACATCCTAGTTCACCTCCAAATAAAACTTCCCATATACAAACAGGTCTAGGTCCCAAAAGTTTTGCAATAACAAAACCTAGAAAATCGTCACTATACATGCATGTATACGGCACATGCTTGATAGTATTGACAAATCATAGATTTCAATAAGTGTATTTTCCCCAAATTTTCAATGTACTAACATACTTACATGTAACTCAATAATTAGTGGATTCTTGTGTCAAGATTTGACCATTTGGTCATTTGAGTTTGTATCTTGACTTGTATGAGATAAAGGATGGAATTTCCTAGCCATCCATAAATTATTAACTTAGTGTTCGATAAATATTTGTATCTATAGTTAAATTATTTTTGTTAAGTTTTCATATTGATTTGTATAAGGGAGGGATGGACTTGCATAAGAAGATGATATAGTTTGCCACCCTTTTGATGAAAGGGATGCTAAAAGTTAGAATTACTTGAGGATAAAGTATCGATTGAATCTAATGCAAAATTATTTCATTAACATTAAATAGTGTGTTGACAAGGTAACAACTTGATATAAAAAGGAACTATTGATATACACATAAAATTATGTCATCAATAGTACAAAGATTGTTAAGAAGAAGAGTCACCTGGTGATAAAATTTGTATTGACATTGTGTTGTTTGTGAGAATCAATAATAGAAGCAATGATGAAAACAAAGTAAGTGTATTAGTAGGAAGTACTGAGTGCAAATGACAACTATGAAATAGATCCATTTCTTGATGAACTAATATTGATTTTGTAACAAATATAAAATATAGACCACATTTATATATATGAGTATTGGATTCAGAGAATTATGTGAAACAAAGAAAATGTCGATATAATAGTATAAATTATGTAAAAATTTCCTAACAAGTCAATTCTCAATAGAGTAGAATAAACTTGTATTGAATTTAGAAAATATAGTGTCTTATAAAAAGTGTGGTAGTGAGAACATAAGCCTAGAATGTGTAAATAACATTGTTGAAAATAAGGGTCATGGGACCCAAATAGAGTTTGAATGAGGTGTCACTGTGTTTTAGAACAAAATAGGGGGATAATGACCCCAATACCATATACTGATGTAAAAATAGGAGGAACCCACCCAGGATCTAGAGTGCGAAGTTTGAGGAATTAATCAACCAATAAAAGTAAGTCGGGATATGTGACTATATTCCTAAATGGATCCATTTACTATAAATAGTATGGTAGAGAAGTCACATAGTAATTTTATTTTTGCTACTATTGATAGTGACCCATACTCTAAGAGAAATAAGATGTCGCATAACAATATAGATGCCAAAATTTGGTAACTTGTCCCTGTATAATGCTAAGTTTGAACTTGTATCCTTGTCAAGAAAAATTATCACATTTGGAATCCAATATCATCATCTCTTTATCCATTCTAAAACTTGATTATATTTATATCATCATATGTCAATATATCTATAAATATTATTCAATCAAAGAGGCATAAAACATATGATATTCATTGCATAACTTTTAGTTTAGGAGTTTCTCTCCCATGTTTAAAACCATGTAGAAGGGTTAGAATGTGGGGTCTAGTCTTGGCCAACCTATATGGTCCTGTAACTTCTCAATTACCAACTCTTCCTTCGATGCTAAATCATTTATTGGGTCATTTCATATTCCTAGGGATGGCCTTATCATAATATCTCACTTGCAAAAGACTTTTTAAGAATTTTATTATCACATTCTAACTCACATCAAATTATTAGAAGATCCTACTGCAAACATAATTCCAAAATAACTCATAGGGTTCCTAAATCTACTCAAATAAAATGCAAATAATCTAGGGTAGTCCATATTAGAATTATAAAACACTCAACCAGGTCAAGGAGTCTAGCTTAACCCATATATAAGAATGTAAATATCATAGATCCATGTCCTAAGAAAGAGAAAAGTAATTCCAAGAATTACACAAGGGTTTTAATCAACACAAGGCTTAGGTAACATCTCACTACTACCTCGTTGGGTATATTCTATACTATGTAGTTATCCCACTATCTTTGTGTCAAAATAACAAGGGCTTAATTCCACCTTTGAGGATATGTAGTGAAACACTGGGATTGGTTTGGAAATTGGAACTTTGACCAACTAGGGTGGTCTAGCCTCAAACACACACATATTTTCCTCCTTTGGGTTCTAACGCTCTAATGAAGGGTTACTTAGGTTTATAGGGTTTATACTTTTCTATAAGTCATTATAGGTCATCTTGAGGTTGTATGAAGAAGAGAAACACACATCGGGCACTGTTTCAAACTAATTAAAAACCCAAAAAGTTGTAGAGCTCCATTATATATTGGTCTAAGACCATTCAATCTTTTCCTTAGACCATACAATCTCTACTTAGACTGTACATATCTTGTATAGTCATGAGCATGTAATTTACTTAATTCTAAAATATCTAGTAAAGGATCTAGACTTCTTATTTTCCTATTGCATTTCTTATACGAGAGAAAACTCAAATATTCATACATTCAATCAACAAAGGAGATTTAAACAACTAATTCACCTTTACTATGCAATTTGAGGATCTTACCCAAGCCCAAAATGGCTTATTTCCTCAAAAAAAATTAAAATATCACCTAAAAAGGCTCAAGGTTCATTATTCCCTACACTCTAATTCATAATTAACCATCACATTGATCTAATTTCTCAAACACTTCACTTACTCTCTTTTATCTCCACTTACTCTTCTCTAGATCCCTTGCTCTTAACTCCAAATGAGACCAAAATTGATCTTTTAGCATACCTCAATTCTTAAAACTCATTTTCTGTATTCACACACTTAAAAATCCTTAAATAAATCACAAAATAAACTCACAAGCAATCAAAACACTTTGCCCTTCACCTTATTTGTCAATTCAACCTCCTAGGTGCACTTAAGACTATGTATCTTGGTGCATTCAAGGTTGAGAACTTCTATACCAACCCATGACCATGTGAAAACTTCATTAGAATCCTTTCAACATTGTTGAGGTTTATGCAAAAATTAGGACTCAACTCCTTATTCTTCTCTCTCGTATCTCACCTTTTCTCCCTAAGCTCATAATCTCCTTTCTAGCCTGGGACAATATGTGTCCTATCATAAATTACTTTTCCTAAGGTTTCTTGGAACAATATCAGCCTTTCTAGATACCCTTTTCCAAGTTCTAGGTGCATGAAAAATTTCAAGACCGAACTCACAAAACAAGCCCTCGTTCCTTTGTAAACCTACCCTTACAACTAGGTCTTCAAATTGTGTTCAACTGTCACCTTCCAACTATCATGAATATCTTAATTTCTATCCAATGAAACAAAAAAATTACACTTGAATCAATTTAAGCACATTCCCATTGTTTTTCCTTCCAAATTTCATGTAAAAATGCCTTGGTTTGACACTTCCAACTACAAGCCCTATCAATACCCGTGAGCATCTCTGTGAAACCCAAGAAGCTAAATTTTGTAATAAAGTTTTGTAATATATGATTAAAGAGTATAAATTTGTACCTTGGATATGTTTCCTATTCTCCTCGTGTTCCTCTTACTAGTGCAACATATTGAGTCATTAAATTACGAGATCCACCTTACCTAGATTTAATTTGATTTGTAGGTGATCTGTGCTAAGCTTCAAAGTTTAAATCTTCTTCTCACATGCTTATTGTATGCTCTAAAATTTACCTTAAATAATTATCCACTATGTTTCTTCTTGCGTATTACTTAAATATAACATGCAACGTCTTAAAATTTATTGCACAATATTCACAAAGAGTTTCTCATAGTCACAGTTTCCCTAGAGTGATTATCAACATTCAAGGGAAATATCATGAAGAGTTCACATCTGGACCATAAAAATACCTTCAATACCATTAGGAAAAAAATATCAGTTTCCTTTCCTCGCAAATCAATTAAAAAAACCAACATTTACCTCTGCATACATTATCACGATTATATTAATTATCCATATCAATCAAGGATCCATTTATACATCAAAACAAAGCATTAGTTCTTATAAATTGGATTTCATCAACTTTAAATAGAACCATTCAAGTTATAAAACAATTAACACAATCCATACATTCTCCAAAAATAATGACTTCATCATTCAACATATATATTATCATCACAATGTAAGGATAAATACTATTTTATGATCAAAACAAGGTGTTTATTTTTATTTCATACTATGCTTCATAAAAACTTGTTGTTCCACCACCCATTCTACCTTCTCCTTCCTCCTTCCTTGAGGATTTATTCCTATTACCCTCACACACTTTCACATATTCCTATTTTGTAACTCCTTGGCTTATAACTATCTTTTGAACTCCCATATACCTTTCATATGCTCTCACTACACCATGGTGTATTTTTACTCATTTTTACTCATTTCATAAACTTTAATCACTTCCATGACCTATGACACCCCATCTAGACACTTCCTATTCTTATACAAGCTTTTGTTTCCTTTTACACTCACTATAGGCCATTTTTCCTTTTTACAAGCTTTTACAAATTTGAATCCCCTTTTAGAGGGAAAATACAATAAGAGGGAGAATTCAAATTTCCAAACCTCATTACTTTCTTGAAATGACTCACATGATCCTATTAAGACCTCTAAGGATTTCCAATAACTCAAATTGACCCCATGAACAAGAAAGTTTGGACTTTAAGGTTTACTTGGTGATGCCAATGCATCAATTTCCCGATACACTCGGATCATTCTAGAATCTTCCTAAACAAGCTCATGTTCTCTCCCTTATTGTATTTTGAGAAATTTACTTATCATTTATCATTTTCATAGTTTATCTTAGGTTGAAATGCATAATTTTGGTCATGCATAATTTATGTTAGAAGTTAATTAGATTATAATAGTCTACCTATTACAAATCCTTACATCCTTTTAATTAGGAAATCTAATTAGGGTGTAAAATATTGTGAACCCAACTCTTGGATTAAATCTCATGCCCAAACCCTAGTTTCCTCGTGGATTTATTTTTCATAGTCTCAACATATTCTTATTCATCATGCCTCTTCCTTTAGTCTTCTTTGATTATGGTTAATTCAAACCTATATTTTCACTTACTTATGTGGCTATGGGTCATCATCCCCTGTCACTAGGTCCATACCCATCTCCATTCTACCAAAGGGGCCTCTATGTTGGTTCTACATGTTTCATGACTGAAGAAGAGCCTACATACATTGATGTAAAAGCTGAGTATATTCCTCATAAGCAACATCTACCTAAATTAAATCCCCCTATGGATGCTAATGTAAATTTCTTCACAACCTATCATACTAAGAAACCTATTGGGAGCAATCCACCATTTCCTCCACCACCCATAACACCTATTATATGGCCTAGTATACCCTCTAAGAGATTCAATAGCTTTTACCAATTTAATAATACTCATACTAGGAAATATCTACTTGAATTACTACAAAAACACCTATATATATGGATATATTATATGAAATATTGCAATCCGTCACTTTTCCCACTACTATGCAACCTAATAATTTTTATTCTACCAAAAACACATTAAAAGAAATAGACAAGGTTATCAATTTTAGCCCAACCGATATCCCACCCATCTTAAGAAAGGACCCCTTCATACTTCTTCCGATTACAACAAAAAATGGGGGTTGCCTCATCAAACAAGTAATAATTGATAATGACTCTAATATTTGTATTTTTCCTAGTTATCTACTTAAAGAAAATGTTGATTTATATGCATTTTATTGAAAAAAATTACTTCTTTATGGGGATTCAATAATATTACCTATTCTACATTAGGAACTATACTCTTGATATTTTGTGACCCTAAAATTTTGTCTATCACCTTCCACATCATGGACAAAAATCTTCATTACAATATCCTCCTCGAGTTGTCTTTATATCCATGATATATAAGAGGTCCCATCCATGGTTCACTAATGTATCACATTTATAAACAACGAATGCGAGTACACCATGGATTCTAACTCTAAGAGCCTCAAATATTTCTAACCCGATACTTCTACTTTCCAAGTTCCCATTATTACTCCCCCATAACAACCTATACATGTGGACTAGTTTCCCACATATTCTATAGGATAATTTAGTCATGACAGTAAAAATACTAATCGATTATAACCACTTTGCGCTTCACCTATATATAGATGCACCCCTAATACAATGGTGATGTATCCTCTAGTAGAGATATAAAAACCATTGAAATTATTGGTGACAACATCGGCAATTTAATTTTAAACCTATTGACAAAGATGAATATATGTTTCACTTGATCTTCACATCTACTGGTCCTAGCCATTATAAGCTCAAAGCTACATCTGTAGACACTTAAATTTGGAAATTTACCCTTTTGAAACTTCTTATTACAATTGTTCTTCTTGGCTAATATAAAAACCCATATCCTAATCCAACTCAAAGTGCATGTTGCCATCTATTGTCTAAATTACTAATTTCCTTACACCTATATGTTAAAAATAATGAATATCAATACAATATATGAGTTCTCAAGCTCTTCTTTCTAGGATGCAACTTTTAAATTTCACTAGGTTTATCCCTTCCCAAAAATTGTATAGTTCATCTAGGTTGTATAATCTGGTCTTGGACTACCTATATGGTTCTAAACCAAAAAATTTTCCAACTTTATTTTGATGGAATATTGTTTTTGGGGTCCTTTTATCATCATGAGTTGGTCTTATCATAAAAATTACCATCAAAACCATATATAATAAAGTCAAACTCACCTCAATTTACAACTTGACACTCTTAGGAGATCTCATTGTAAATACTAGCAAAAAGAAACTCAAGGATCCTTAAATCTTCCTCAATCTAATGCACATACATAAGGGAAACCACCACTATAGTTATAAATAACTCAACCAGGTTAAGGTGTTTAGATTCCACCAAATCCAAGCAAACCAAGTTTCCACTTCTAATTATTAACAAGAGCACAATCCAATCAAGCATGATCGAAGAGGTTCAAGTTACAAACTAGATGTATTCATATAGAAGTTACGTGCTAGGTAGATAACTACATGTGGTTTAAGTACGTTTCATATTAGTGTCAATGTAGGTGGTGCATGGGGTACACCACAACCCAAATACTAACATTCTTTTAGGTTCTTGTATCCATGTTTAGGGTATTGGATTGATTTAGCTAGTTATAAATGATATTGATAATTTGCAACAAAAAATGTTTTACAAGAAAGCGCATTTCTAAGCCACTAAAGGAATTAGAAATTTATATAACATAATTATGAAGGTGTCCAAGACTGTAAAAAGGAGCGAGGATTGTATCATACATCCTAACCAGAACGTATGGTATTGTATTATAGTTTTAGTAGTGAAGTTTCTCCAGGATCTATACCTTAATATTATTTAGTCTATATTTACATATTCTTTCTTTATAACTCTATATAGCTAAGTTTATATATCTATTTTGTATTTTCAGCTTGTATACATTCATTGTAAGAACCAATACATTATTCTTATGTTGTACAATTAATGTTGGAGGTTATTTTATCATAATATCTCCTATTTTCTTAACCTTGCATTCCTTTTGATTATTGTGTATTGCATAACAAAATCATATTAATCTTAAAAATAGTGTAAAATTTGGTGAACCCAACTTTTGATTCAAATATTCATTGCTTGAACCTTAGTTTCCCTAGGGGATATCTTTTTTTTTCTTTTTATCATTAAATTTTGGTGTTATTTGTGTCATTTTATTTCTTATCATCATGAATCTTACTCCAATATTCTATGATATCCATCTTAAGTCTAAGGTTTCCCCCTATGTTAGTATGGGATGCTATCCCTCTAACTAGGTCCATGCTCATACACCGCATATGGATTAACTATATCATGTTGAAACAACTTGTCACATGGTTTATATGACTCCCAATTACATTGACATATAATCTAATATTATTCCCATTACTAATCCATAACCACCACATTTTAATTTTGTTCCTCTCGACTCTTATACTTACTATCGTTTTAACATTATAAAGTAAATACCAAATTGGGGACAACCCACATTTTCCTACACCCCATGTAGCTTTGGTAACAAAGGATAATGTCCCATTTAAAGGGTATGCCATATTAGAACAACTCATTAGTACCCTGGACTAAGATATCTCTCTTATAATTGCTTCAAAAGCACATGTATACAAAGATATCTTACAATATGCCTTGTGTTACTTTACATTGGCCAATGATACTCATATAACTGAATTTTCTTCTCTTATGGATACGTTTAAGGAATTATATAATGTCATCACTTTTAATGAAATAAATATTCCTACTACACCTACCATTGAATCGCGTTCTCCTCTTATTACTACATCATGTACTCAAGAGTTTTTCATCAAGTGCGTATTAAGCAATAATGGTTTTGGATTAAATCCATATCCTCATTTGTTACTAACTAAAATAGTTATTTTTTAATTCCTATTGACATCACTATTTCCAATAACTAAAGTGGGTATGTATGTACATGCAATTTTGAGAGTGCGTAAGAAGGAATATGAAGGCATGCAAAGATTGCATAAAGATTATGTGCAAAGGCATGAAGAGAGATTTTGCAAAGGCCTAGAATTTGAAGGAATTGTGGATGTTTGAAAGAAGGTCCATAACCACAAGTCTAGTGTGTGAAATAAATATAAATGTGCAACTCAAATATTTGATTGTGTGTGATAATAGTGAATTGACTTTGTAACGCTAGAGAAAGATATAAGTGCTTGATAAAGTAGGTCATTTACAGAAAGTGACAAAGGTGGTCAAAACTATCTGATCAAGGTGGATGATAGTGGCATAATAATTAGAGGAACCAAATAACTATGTCAATTTGGAACTACAAGAATGTCCGAATGAAGAAAAAGTATCTTAGAGCATTTATGTGCTCAATGTCCAACTCGAGTATAAGTAGGGAATCTAGAAGTGTCAACTAGGAGAGAGAAGAAGGAAGGTGTGACTATATAATGAGGTCAAGTTCACCATTTAGAGGTTATTTGACACCAATGGAGAAAGGTTGAAATGAATGAGAGCTGAAGTTGCTAAATATTCTTTTGAAACATAAGGAAACCGGTGCAGGTTAGGTCCTTGGGAGATGCACCAAAAGTATATGTAAGCTTTACTAGAGAGTTTGTAAGATCTATGAAAGAAGATTCATTTATATGCCATGAAGTCCATTAAAAAAATAAAAGAAAGCTTAGTGTTTCATTCCCTGTGGTGGAATCGTAAATGACCCATGGTCATTTTTTCCCTTATGTCACTTTGTCACACCACTTGATCCACTCTAAACAATATCACCCTAGATCTTGTCATTGGTCCTAAGTTATTACCTACCACTCTTCATAGTATGAACACTGATCTCATTACAACATACCCTTAGGGTGGATCCATGTTACATAAATTGTTCCATTTAATCTTCACCAATGTGTCAAATTCATACACAATGTACATGAGAATAATTTACTCTCCAATTTATATCCTTTTAAATACTACAAGGCTGATATTTCCAAATCCAAAATATCCTATTATTAATTATCTTGTGAAACCCATCCCTATATAAAAGTTACTTATGTTGTTAGTGAAACAAGCATAAGTTCTAGATATTTGATATCTACACCACTACGATTGAATTGAAAAATCAATACACTTGCTCCAACACCTTCCTCTAACGCATTAGTTCCACTTATCACTCCAAATTTTCTAGATGGATCTGTACAACAACATAATGTTAAAAAATTATCCTCCGATAGCGATGATGATCCTATTTTACTCACTGATGATCACCTACATAAAATCAATTTTAATCTTATAGATGAATATGAATCCATGTTTCATTACCTTTTTTAATTCTACTATTCATGGGAATTATCATCTTAAATATATGGTTTCGATAATGTTGATTCTACGATTTGCTAATCCCGACACTTCTATCCCCATTACTCTAAATATCTTACACTATGTAGTTAATACACTCAATCCTACACCAGCTTTTAGTTCTATTACCATCCTCGCTAGTTTGGATATGCAATAATAAGTTCTCTATATAATCTTGGATCTTAATTTACTATCTTTATCCAATCTTTGACATTGATCTCCTCACAAGTTATCCTAACACTCAGGCTTTCCCTTTTGTGACAATCATTGTATCTTAGGACACGACACTAAACACTGCAAATATCTTATTGCTAATATTATTATGCTCAATACTAAGGGTATCATTTCTATATTACCAAAAATTCCCCATTATCATTGTGTTAACACTCATTAGACACAACTTAGCAAAAATGCCATGACATGACCTACTTCACTAGTATACCACACCTTTGGTTAGAAGCATACAACTTACAACTCCTTAGGATCCCCGTTTATATCTTATTGATTTAGACCTTGACATAGATGATATCCTTGATGAATATTAAGATCTTCCGATACCTCTCTCTCTTTACATAACTATATTTAAACAATAAAAAAATTCATATATTTTTAAAAATATAAAACTATTACCAATACATATAAATTTCATTATCAATACACTAGATTACATATGTTATTTATCACATTGGTTTTATTGATGGTATATATTTTCTACTCTTTACACACATACATTCACAAGGTATTGATCATGATACAGTAAACATAAATCATTACATGATAATAGGTGATACCATGGTTTCTAAAATTCTTCTAGTGGAAGCATCCCTCTACACTAAACAAGTGTTATTATTTAATTATGATTCCTTTCTACTTATTGATTATGCTTGATTAAATATATCATGTATATGTTATTTTTGAACTAAGAGGACTAACGCATCTATCTTGTGTAGTGTTGAAATATATTGCTTTATGTACTCGTTTACTATGTATTACTTTTATCATTGCTTGAAACTACTAATTTTAATACATGCTTGTTAGTTTCTTATGTTTCTACTTGACTATTTCATTATATGCAACATGCGGGCCTTGATTATCTTGTGACATCATGGGTGTCCTATGTTTGTTGATTTATACCTTCTTATGTAATATTAGTTCTCTTGTATGAAACCTACATTCCTTGATTATCATGTGACACCATGGGTGTCTCATGTTTATGGTCCTATGCCCTAATGTTACTCTGATTTATATGCTCTTTTTGTGTTTTCTCACTTGATTACCGCTTACTCTCTATTATACTTACTTTACATCTATATTGTTATTACTATTGTTGTTCTTGTTTCTATCACTAATTTTATTTCTCTTTTGCTATAGTTGTTTGTCTCTTTTTGTACTATTATTTCCACTATGTACACCCCCTTTTGAAGGTATATGTTCTCCAAGGTAGATACCTATTAAAATTTTTATGTTCTCCTACATATTATAATACATATATGCATGGAAACACATCTATTATTTTGAGCCGCATGGTCAAATGGTTTTTCAAAACACTTCAAAATAGGTGGCATTCATTGGGGGTGTATTATACACTTACAAAATCATGGGTTCGACACAAATTCTCATAGGGAAAAGATACTCGAAACAACTTTGGGTAGAAAAAAATACATGGTAAAAACCATATGTAAGGGTTAGGACCATACGAATGGTCCCGACCATACCATACATTTTAGTCTTGGAGAAAAAACCATACTTTTCTATACTTAAAAATTTATCAACATGGGTAATGATTTTTGGCACAATATTAGACTAAAATGACAGTATTTAGATTAGTTTACAAGGAACATAGATGTTTCATTCCTTCTCCTCTTCAATACTCGAGTTTTAGCTGTAAAATAAAATTCTTTATGGACATAGGTATCCTTATCCATTGATACTCCAACATATTACATATTCTTACTCAATAGTATGAAACACGAGAAGAGAATTGGGGAGATCATTCTATTTTATACCTTATGTCGATATACTTAAAATTGGTCCTAGATTTGTCTACACCAATGTGGTTCATAGTGTTATGGAAAGTATTGAAGTGACTAAGTTCTTTGTAGGAAGTATTTCCTCTCCTCATATTAAAGGGAAGATATCAAAGTTACTAAAAGATTTAATACACAATCTTCTTCCTTCATGAGGTGCATTAGTACCTCTCCTTTCTTATTTCTCTACCTTCCATTAAATGTTGGGTTGTATGCACTTAATATTAAACATAACCTTCTAAGATAATTAGGAGTTGATCACCCCCAATCCTTCAACAAATTTCAGAAAAATAATCCATGTCTATAAATATCCAATTGTAAGCAAGGAATGGGAAGCTATTCCTAGATAAAATAAACAATTATACTCTTTCCATGTTTTACATCTCTTTATTTAACTTTATGAAATTTAAAATTCTATAGTTATTATTGTGTTACAGTTCAATTTTAATATGGACATTGATTACATTATATATTGTAAGTTTCATCATAGAGTGTGCCAACACCAACACATCTGGACAACAAAAACTTTGAGAAAAGACAATGTATGTCTACACACTCATGTATTTTCCTTTAAGCATGTAATTTTCATTTCGTACCTAAAGGAGGTAAATCTATACACTCAAATTTGGTAAATTTTTACAATGCTTATTACAATTGTGCTTCTTGGCTAAGACAAACACCCATATCCTATTCCCACTAAGTGCATGTTTCCATCTCTTTGCTAACTTAGTTTTTTTCATAAACCTATGTGTTGATTTTGTTGAATATAAATGCACAAGACCAGTTCTTAAGATATTTTTATTAGATGAAAATTTAAGGTTTCATTGAGATCATCCCTATCCAAAAGCTGTATAATTTGGTTAGGTTACTTAATTTATTTGCGACCAATCTATACAATCTGAACTGATAAATTTTCCAATTTTTTTTGAATGCAATATCCTTTGTTGTGTCTTTTTATCCTCTTAGGTTAGCCCTATCAGAATAAATTACCTTTTGAACTATATATAAGCAATTTAAACCTACATCATTTGATAACTCCACACTCTCATGATATCGCATTGCAAACACTAGCCAAAATGTCACTCAAGGCTTTATAAATCTTCCTAAAGATGGTGCACATCGATTAGGAAGCCACCACAAAATTTATGAAACACTAAACTAGGTTAAGGAGTTTATCTTACCTTAAATCAAAGCACATGAAGTTCCCACTTCCAAGTCTTAGCAAGATCACAATCCAATCAAGCATGATCAAAGAGGTTCAAGTTTTCAATTAGTTGCATTCATATACATATTACATGCTAGGTGGAGAACTATGTGTGGTTTGAGATATCTTGAGTGGTTTGAATAGGTAGGCACAAGGTGCACCAAAAACCAAAAACTAAGCTTATTGTAGGGTCTTCTACCCATGGTCGGAGGTTTTGGAGTGATTTAACGATTAATATTAGTGCGCAAGGGAGTATTATTTACCTTTTATTTATTTATTAGGTTAATTACCCTCACCCATGGTGATTCATCTCACTTAGGTGAGTCATAGGTCTTAAATGAGTCATTAGGGAGTTATATGATGTATGATAGATTCTGTCATAGAATCTATCATGTGTGTTAATGTGTCATATGTCATATGGGAGTTACATTCCATTATTGGATTGTAACTTCCCTCTCCCATTTTGGGGGTATGAAAAGTCCAGACATGAGAGTTACACAACACTCCTTTATGTAATTTTCATTTTTGATCTATGAGTATGAGTAGAGCATTTTCTGTATGCATAAGTTCCTTGAGATATTGTTCTTTCTAATTACTTGGAGTTATTCGTGTTTTCATTTAGAGTGAAACTTCATTGATGTGCACACATTATAGATGATATTCATGCCCTATTTCATGGTATCTAATCTTAGATCTTGATAATTGTGTCCCTTGCTTCATCATTATTGATTACTATCGATTTCACGATATTTATAACACTTAGTGCAAATTTCTTATCCACATTAGTTTTTATGCAATATTAACCTTATATGGTCAACACTTGGGTTTTGTGGATATTTTTCTATTTTTTGGTGTTCTCGGTGCTTGTGAAGATTTAGGTGTTTTGATTCTAAAAAGCGATAGCTAAGGATATCTTTGGTAGAGGTTTCAAATTTGGAGGTCATTTTTCAAGGTAGCTCACCCTCATCTCACCTCGAGTTCGACCGAGCTACCCTTCTTACTCCGGTCTGAATTGGCTAAGATACCCTTCCTATGTACCAAGATCTCCTCATTTCTTACCCAACTTGGCCCTTCACAGAACTCACCGACTTAGTTCTTACATCAGAATCTACTCTTGTGGACTAGATATCTCACTCCCATCTCATTATGTTCCTTTGAGCTGTTTTGGCTCACCCTACATTATAAATAATTACACCTAAGGTCATCTCTCTTACTCACCGTCACTGCGTTAGACCGTGCTTATCACATTGCTTGGTTTGTGTTCCACACTACAGATATTCATCAAATATTCGATCTAATATATTACTTGTTCAATCTCATTGACCCATCTCGTAACCCTTCCTCACTTTGAGATTTTCCCTCGATTAGCCCCTCTTGCGCACTACCCTACTTACACTGCTTGTCTTGACTCATCTCGACCCCGCTCTGTAATTTTACGTATCGCTCGACCCTTCAAGATATTCATATTCCTAGTTTAGTTACCATTCTTTGTGACCTCAAATCAGCCTCATCAAAACCCCCTCACCATCACCACTCATGTTACCCTAGATTTGCATTGATTTTTTTACGCTTTCGACTCACTTGAACATATTCGTCCCGAGCTTCTACAATGTGTAACTTACCATCTCGTTCACTACATGCACTTGCCTCATCTAATTCTCCCCACTTAGCTCACTTTGGGTTAGTCACCTGCTAGCTTGATTTCCATCTCATCTCCTTTTTTGGCCCTCTAACAACATGGTGCCTTCCTTGACCTTTACACTATTTTTTTACCTAATTAATCTAGCTTAATAAAATATAATGTTTAAATTAATTAAGGGGTATTTTCTTGAATCTTTTATGAGGTTACTATAGGGTTTTGCAATATTATAATTTCTCATATTATTGTTTTGCGGGTTCTTGAGTGCATTTGTCAAAACCTTGTTGCAAAGGAAATCCTACTCGCGATGCGAGATATAATTTCTCATATAGGATTTTTCCCCCGCATTTCTTATTTTAACTTTATTATGATTGTTACGGTGTTGTTTCTCTTACGTGCATTGAAACTTATTTTGATATCCACTCTTGCGCATATTCCAAAAATTATAAGGTGAGTTTCCAACCGCTTCTCTTATGGATACATTTAAGGAATTAAATAAGGTCATCACTTTTAATGAAATAAATATTCCTTTTACACCATAAAAATTATTTATGCAGATTCGATAACATTACTTGTTTTACATTAGGAAATATTACTCTTGATATTTTGGTGGCCCTTAAAATTTTCCTACCACCATCCAAATCATGAACATAAATCTTCCTTATAATATCCTCCCTCGGTCGTGTTGAGTTGTGGAGCTCAACTGATTCATAAATAACATGTTTTATTAACTTTATGGTGTACACAAGAATGGCGGTGTCCGCCTCCTGGGATGAGAATCACCAAGAGAGTAGGAAGCTGGTATCGCTTAGGGTAACTAATATTGGTTACTGTGCGTGATTGTTTTTATTTAAGTCACGAGAATTAGATCTAACCTTTGGTATACATGTGATTGAATGGTTGTAATTGCATAGCTAAAGAACCCCAAGTTTGTATATGCTTATATAAGATAGAAAGATAGGGTTAGAAGATAGAATTAGAATAATTGTAAGAAGGAATTCTTGAGAGAGAGAAAAAGAGAAGCTTGTGAGGAAGAAAGTACTATACATCCGGGAGAGGTGTGGAAGATTGCAGATCTTCATTGTATATCCTCTGGTGAAGCTTTGAATAATATATTGGCTATTTCTTGGTGGACGTAGCCCACACTAGGTGAACCATGTTATATCTTGTGTATTATTTCTTTTGGTTTATTTCCATATTTATTGCTTGTATTATTAGATCTGATATATATATGTATAATGGTGTGATTAACTCCAACAATTGGTATCAAAGATTTTTGTTTGAGGGTTTTGTGTGTTGAAATATTTACTCACAAAGGATTTCTGATTGAGTGGGATCTACAACAATGGAAAAAGATGGAAAATACAGAGTTGATAAATTCAACGACCGTAATTATTCATTATGGAAGATGCGGGTGGAATATTACGTGTAGTAGAAAAGATCTATACTAACAATTGGATGAGAAAGCAAGACCTAAAAGGATGACTGATGAAGAATGGAGAATTCTTAATAGAAAGTCTCTAGGATCTATACGATTAATCCTTGCAACATCCGTGGCTTCGAATATTACTGAAGTAGTAACCACAATAGATTTGATGAAATCTTTAGCTAATTTATATGAAAAACCTAGTGCTTCAAATAAATTTTATTTGATGAAGAAATTATTTAATTCAAAGATGCAAGAAGGTGAATCTACATCAAGTCATTTGAATGATTTCCATTCTATTGTAAATCAATTAAAATTGGTTAATATTCTATTTGATGATGAAGTGAAAGCAATTTTATTCTTATGCTCTTTTACAGATAATTGGGATAACTCAGTAATCACCGTTAGTAATACAACATATGTTACTAATATTTTAAAGTTTGATGATGTGTTTAATATAATTGTGAATGAATAAATACATAGAAAAAGTATAGGAGAATTATCATTTGGGAATTTTTTGAATGTAGAAATTAGGGGAAAGCAGAAGGATAGATACAAGAGCAAGAATAATGGGAAATCAAAGTCTAAGAATAGAAGATCTAAATATAGAGGTAAAGGAATAACTTGCTAGAAGTGTGGAAAGAAAGGACATGTAAAGAAGGATTTTTGGTTCAAGGAAAACAAAGAGAATGCACTAGAGAAAGGCAAAGAGGAAAATATTACATCTTCTAAGGTAATACAAGATGCCCTTATTGTCTCTTTAGATAGTAAAATTGAATCATGAGTTTTAGATTCAGGAGCTTCTTTCCATGCTACCCCTAATAAGGGTTATTTTAGAATTATGTCTAGGGTAATTTTGGGCATGTTTATTTAAGAGATGATGAACCATGAAATATTATTTGTAAAGGAGAAGTTCATCTAAAATTGTATAATGGAAATACATGGATATTGAAAGATGTGAGGCATGTGCCAAGCCTCGGGAGAAATCTAATTTCTGCAGGACAACTAGGTGAATCTGGTTACATGGTTACATTCACAGCCAAATCTTGGAAGGTTACCAAGGGATATCTCTTGTTGTAGCAAGAGGCAATAAGGTAGGAACATTGTATTTTTATACCTGTATTACTAATTCCTTTTTGTGCTATCTACTTCAGATTCAGATACAAGCATGTGGCATAATCAACTAGGCCATATGAGTCAAAAAGGAATGCAAATCTTAAAGGCTAAGGGTAAGTTATCAGATTTGAAAGATGTAGATCTTGATTTCTGTGAGCATTGTATATTTGGAAAGAAAAAAAGAGTGATATTTCTCAAAGTTGGGAAACAAAGAAGGAGTAAAAATTGGAGCTTGTGCACTTAGATGTGTATTTTTCTACTCAGACATCGATTCCTTTTTATGCTATCTACTTCATATTCAGATACACACATTTGGCATTATCGGCTAGGCCATATGAGTAAAAAAGGAATGCAAATATTAAAGGCTAAGGGTAAGTCACCAAATTTGAAATATATAGATATTGATTTCTATGAGCATTGTATATTTGAAAGCAAAAGAGAGTGAGATTTCTCAAAGTTGGGGAAACAAATAAGGAGCAAAAAATTGGAGCTTGTGCACTCAAATGTGTGGGGAAAAACCTAGGCAGATCCTCATGAAGGATCCCAATATTATGTGAATTTCATTGATGATGCCACAAGAAAGGTATGAGTTTCTTTTACTAAACAAAACTATGATGTTTTTGATACTTTTAAAAGATGTAAAGCCATGGTAGAAAATGAATCAAATTCAAAGTTAAAATGCATTAGATATGACAATGGTGGTGAATACTTTAACAAGGCTTTTAATGATTATTGTTTAGTAAATAGAATACATAGAGAAAGAATGGTTCCTAGAACACCACATGAGAATTGTGTTGCTCAAAGAATGAATAAGACAATCATGGAACGTATATGAAGAATGAGGATACATGCCGGATTACCCTTGTAGTTTTGGGTAGAGTAATAGAAATGAAGGTTTATTTAATTAACCATGAGCCTTCAAGTGTACTAGATGGTGGAGTACTAGAAGAAGATTTGATTGAAAATAAGGTAGATCTTTCTTTTCTTAGAGTATTTGGTTCATAAGCTTTTGTGCATGTTGATAAAGAAAATATAAAGAAGTTGGATGCTAAATCTAAGATATGTACTTTTATTAGTTATGGCTCTAGTGATTTGATTCTATTTTTGGGATTTAGAAGATTCTAAGATTGTTAGGAGTCGTTACATTGAATGGAATGAAAAGATAATGTACATGGATCAAGTTTTGGTAGCCAAATAACAAGCGATTGGAAATTTTGTGGAAGAAAACTCATTCTCGGATTTAGAAAAGACATCTCATGTGTACTAGTCTCGGTCAACCCGAACGGTATTGGTTGAATGCAGGCGACATCGATCCACCATGACCAACATTGGCTATAGAAGAGCATGAACAATGTCAATTAGAGGAACTGGCATCAGAAAGAGGTGACCGACGTCGATCACTGTTAGAGGTGGATACAAATGTACATGAAGTATAGATTGAGCCTCTGGCACCCTAGATCTCAGTTAGAAGGTCATAAAAGGTAAGTAAACCTCAAACAATATTTAAACCTTCATTATCTTATTTATTATTGAGTGATAGTGGTGAACCAAATTTTTTTGAAGAAGAAATGCAGGGTGAAACCCACATTAAGTGGGATAATGGCATGTATGAAGAGATGAAATCCTTGGAACAGAACCAAACATGATATTTGGTTAAGTTCTTTAGCGAGGTAAAAGGAAATTGTAGAACAAATGGGTTTACAGGATCAAGGAAGAAGAGGGTGGATAGAAAAGATACAAGGCAAGGCTTTTGGTAAAATGATTTGCACAAAACATAGGTATTGATTTTGGTGAGATATTTTCTCCTATAGTAAAAATGACTTCCATACGTATTGTATTGAGTTTAGTTGTAGTAGAATATTTACATTTAGAGAAACTTGATGTCAAAATAAATTTCCTTCATGAGTGATTTGGAGAAAGAGATTTATATGTAGCAAATCGCTTGGTTATTAAGTCAAGGGTAAGGAGAAACTTGTGTACAAAGTTGAAAAATAGCTTTAAGGGCTCAAAAAGCCCCAAGGAAATGGTATATGAGGTTTTTATTTTCATGCATGAGCATTATTATATGAGATGTGAATCGACCATTGTGTTTATGTCAAGAAGCTTGAAAATGGAAGCTATATTATTTTGTTACTTTATATGGATGATATGCTTATTACAGGATCTAATATGCAAGACATTGTTGAGCTTAAAGAAAAGTTAGCTCATACATTTACAATGAAGGATTTGGGAGCTGTAAAGAAAATCCTCGGCATTTAAATTCTTAGAGACAAGAAGAACAAGAAATTGTATTTGTTTCAGGAAAATTATATCCATAAGGTGTTGGAAAGGTTTAATATGTAGAATTCAAAACCTGTAAGTACACCTATGGCTAGAAACTTTAAATTGAACAAAGATCAATTTCCTACATCGTATGAGGAGGTAGAGTACATGGCATGAGTTTCATATGCTTTAGCGAGTTGGAAGTCTTATGTATGCTATGGCTTGTGCGGACTGGACATTTCACAAGCATTGGAAATTGTAAGTAGATTTATGGCCAATCTAGGTAAAGAGAATTGGAAAGCAGTCAATGATTTCTTAGGTATTTGAGAGGGACATTCAATATGCAAGTTATGGTATGGAGGGTCAAATAATTCTTTATGTGACTATATTGATTTAGATATGACTGGTGATTTGAATGGTAGGAGAAGCACCACCTTTGGATATGTATTTAAAGTAAGTGGCACAAAATTTTGTTGGATGTCTAGATTGCAAAGGTTGTGGCCTTGTATACTACAAAGGCTGAGTATGTTGCAGCTATAGAGGTTAGAAAAGAGATGATATGGATAAGTAGGTTCATAGAAGAGTTGGGAAATGAAAAAGAGGATTGTATATTATACGGTGATAGTCAAAGTGTGATTCATAAGGAAAATAACTTAGCGTTTCATTCAAGAAAGAAACACATTTAGTTGAGATATCACTTCATACGGCGGGTGTTGGGGGATGGAAAGATGAAATTGGAGAAAATTGATACGAAAAAGAACCCTATGGATATGCTAATAAATCCTTTTGCAAAGGATAAGTTGGAGCTACACTCCACTTCTATTGGTCTTCAATTTTGAGACTTGAAGAGGAAGAAACAAGCCAAGGAAAGGATCTAAGAATGAAGTTACACAGTACAATGTAAAAATTTATCTCTAAGTGGGATATTGTTGAGTTTTGGAGCTCAATTTCTTCACAAATAACATGCTTTATTAACTTTATGGAATACGAGTAACTAACATTAGCTAGGTAATCGTCATCGGTCACACTGGGGACAAACATCGGTTAAGAAAGTAGGAACCGGTATCGGTTAGGGTAACCAACATCGGTTACTTGTGCATGATTAATTTTATTTAAGTCATAGGAATTAGATCTAACCTTTAATATAAAGGTGATCTAATGGTTGTAATTGCATAGCTAAAGTACCCTAAGTTTGTATATGCTTATATAAGCTAGAAAGCCGGGGTTAGAAGATATAATTAGAATAATTCTAAGAAGGATTTCTTAGAGCGAGAGAGAAAAGAGAATATTGTGAGAAATAAAAAGTACATGTACATCGGGAGAGGTGTGGAAGATTGAAAATATTAATTGTATATCCTTTGTGAAGATTTGAATAATATATTGGTTATTTCTTGGTGGATGTAGCCCACACTGGGTGAACCACATTATATATTGTGTATTGTTTCTTCTGGTTTATTTTTGTAATTATTACTTGTATGCTTAGATCTAATAGATATCTATACAATTGGTGTGATTAACCCCAACAAGTCGTGTTTATATCCATGCTCTATAAGAGGTCCCATCAATGGTTCACCAATTTATCACATTTATAAATGAAGGATGTGAGTACACCATGGATTCTAACCATGAGCACTTCAAATATTTATAACTTGATAATTCTACTTCACAAGTTCCCATTATTACTCCTCCATAACAAACTGGACACATGGTAAATTTTCCCACCTATCTTATAGGTAAATTTAGTCATGACAACTAAAATAATAATCGGTTCTGACAACCACCTGCTTCACCTCAATATAGATGCACCCCCATTACAATGGTGATGTATTGTCTAGTAGAGATATTAAAAACATTGAAATTACTTGGTGACAACATCAAATAATTAAATTCTAACCCTATTGATAAAGATGAATATATGTTTCACTCAATCTTCACATCTACTAGTCCTAGCCATTATAAGCTCAAAGCTACATTTGTAGACACTTAAATTTGGAAATTGACCCATTTGACACTTCTTATTACAATTGTGCTTCTTGGCTAATACAAACACCCATATCCTAATCCCATTAAGTACATGTTGCAATTTGTTGTCTAAATTAATTTTTCCATACACCTATATGTTAATTTTTTTAATATTAATACACAAAGTGATTTCTTAAGATATTCTTTCTAGGATGTAACTTTCAAATTTCACTAGGCTTTTCCCTTTCCAAAATTTTTACAATTAATCCTGGTTGTATAATCTGGTCTTGGACTACCTATACGTTTATAAACCAATAAATTTTCCAACTTTATTTTTATGGAATATCATTTTTGGGGTATTTTTATCATTATGAGTTTTCCTTATCATATAAAATTACCATAAAAACCATATAAACCAAAGTCAAACTCTCCCCATTTTATAACTTGACACTCTCGGGAGATCTCATTATAAATACTAGCAAAAAGAAATTCAAGGATACTTAAATCTTCATAAATATAATTCATATCAATTAGGTAAACCATTGCTTAAAGTTCTAAAGAACTCAACCATGTCAAGGTTTTTAGACTCCATAAAATCCAAGCATACCAAGTTTCTAATTCCAATTATTAGCAAGAAAACAATTTAATATAAACTAGATGTATTCATATAGATGTTACATGCTAGGTAGAGAACTACGTGTGGTTTAAGTGATTTTCATATTATTGATAATGTAGGTGGTGAATGGGGTACACCAAAACCCAAATACTAACATTCTCGCAAGGTCTTATGTCCATGGTTAGGGTATTGGAGTGATTTATCCAGTTAAAGATGATATTGAGACGATGTAACAACCAATGTTTGACAACAAAGTGCATAAAACCCAATTGTGAAGGTGTTTAAGATTATATAAAAGGGGTAGGACTAGATCATACATCCGACTGAACATATGGTATTGCATTATAGTTTGAGTAGTGAAGTTTCTCCAAGGATTTGCAATTCAAGATTCTCAAGTCTATCTTTAGAGATTCTTTCGTATAACTATACATAGCTAAGTATATATATATTTTGTGTATTTTGAGATTTTATACATTCATTGTAAGAACCAATACATTATTGTAATGTTGTATGATTAATGTCGAGGTTATTTTATCATAATAGCTACTATTTTCCTAACCTTTCATTCCTTTTTATTATTGTGTATTATAAAAATTCATATTAATCTTAAAAATGGTGTAAAAATTTGATGAACCCAACTTTTGATTCTAATATTCATTTGGTCGACCCTTAAAGCTACCCTAGGGGAAATATTTCTTTCTTTTTCTCATTAACTGTTGGTGCTATTTCTGTCATTCTATTTCTTAACATCATGAATCTTCCTCCAATATTCAAAAATGGTGTAAAAATTTGGTGAGCCCGACTTTTGATTCGAATATTCATTGGTCGACCCTTAGCTGCCCTAGGGGAAATATTAATTTCTTTTTCTCATTAACTATTGGTGCTATTTCTGTCATTCCATTTCTTATCATCATGAATCTTCCTCCAATATTCTACAATCTCAAACTTAAGTCTAAGGGTTTCCTACCCTACGTTGGTATGGGATGATATCCCTCTAACCAGTCCATGATCATACTCACATATGGATTAAATCTATCATCTTGAACCAACTTGACACATGGTTGATATGACTCGCACTTACATCGATATACAATATAAGATCATTCCCATTACTAATCAATACCCACCATATTTTAATTTTGTTCCTCGACTCTTACAATTAATGTCATTTTAACATGATAAAATAAATACCAAAGTGGGGAAAACCCACCTTTTCTCCACCTCATGTAGCTACGGTAGTAAAAGATAGTGCCCCTCTAAAAGGTATGACATATCGAACAACTCCGTAGTACCCGTATTTCTAAGATATAATTGTTAGAATTACTTCAAAATCACATATATACAAAGACATCTTATAATATGCCTTGTGTTATTTTACATTGGCCAATGATACTCAACTAACTAAATTTTCTTCCCTTATGGATACATTTAAGGAATTATATAAGGTCATCACTTTTAATGAAATAAATATTACTACTACACCTACTATTACATCATGTTATCCTCTTATTATTACATCATGTACTTAGGAATTTTTCATCAAGTGAGATGTAATCAATAATGTTTCTAGATTAAACACCTATCCTCATTTGTTACTAACTAAAATGGGTATTTTTTATTCGATTGACATAACTATTTCCACTAACTAAAATGGGTATGCGTGTAATGTGAGTCTACACCTTTGGAAAAGGGAAAGGTAGGACACTAGGCATGGTTGTACACCTTTTCCAAATTTTCTTCCTACTCTTATCCTACCACCTTAATAAATCACACCGATGATGTTAGCAAGATATGACATGGATGGTTTATCCATTTAAAATACCACCACCTTGATCAATTGATCCAACATGAGATGGTCAATGTATTTCCTTGTGTTAATTTTTCTAAAGGTCTTTATGAGGGTTGTGCCTTTGGGAAGCACCTGAAGAGAAATTTGGAAAAGTAAAATCCTTGGAGATTCTCATACCTTGGAGTTAGAGAATAGTGATATCTATAGCCCCCTTACATCTATTTCATTAACTAGGCTCAATACCTCCTTACCTTCATTGATTACTATTCATTCTACGATTGGGTGTATTTTCTCAAACAAAAATATGAATTTTTGAACACTTTCAGAACTTTAAACCTTTTGCTGAAATACAAGATCAAAGGTCGATCGAGGTTCTTATAAATGATAATGGACGATAGTACACGAAAAGTAGGTTTGAACAACGTAACACCTTGAAGGAATTTATTTGCAACGTATAGTTACTTACATGAGTCCTTCACAAAATGGAGTTATATAAAGGAAGAACATAACCTCGAAGAAGATGTCCACCTAAATGATCCAATCCAAATCCCTTCCACTTTATTTGATGAGTATATAGTAGACTGCCCATTATATCACAAATTAGAATAATTTTTCTTCCAAACACATTGATCAATGTATATGATGGTTTGAATTTATTAGGTGCAAAGTAGGAAATAATGCATTTTATCCTTGTTGAATATTATAGACTAATGATTATGGTTTTTTCCAACTAATTTCCTTAAAGATATGTGTGGTGATGTGTGCAGGGTAATGAATTCATGATAACCACCAATTATTGTTGTCAAAGTCTAGATTGACACGGTTTGCTTCACCATAAGGATTAATTGAATACGTTAATGAAGGATGGAAATAAGGAGCTTGGCTTCGAGAAATAATTTATGAGTTGTAACAAAAGTCTAAAAATGCCCTCATATCTAGCTTCTTAGATTCTTGGGTGTGTGTTGGAAGAGTGAGAAATAAACCATAGTCTTAACTATTTTGTTATGTATGGGTATCTATGATTAGTGAAGTGTGATAGGAAATAAATATAGACACATGTAAGATAAGGTGTATAATATAAGTTGTTTTGAGTTATTTATAAGGAAGTTTTTAATCAATAAAGACATACTTTTCGAGAAGATTCTATTTAAAAACTAAGTGAGGAAGAGAAAGGGACCATTGACCAAGAACTTGGCTTCTTTGTGTTGGTATTTATGTCCCTATTTTCTTACAATATTAAATTTTGAGTATGCTTGATAACAACTACTTTCAAAATTATAATATTTGGACTAGCATTTCTTTCACTGTATTTTGTTTATAATGTACATTCAATTCTTGCAAATTTCCTTTCTAAGTATTTTCAATTCTTGCAAGTCTTTTTAGAGTAGTTTCATTCTATAAACACATTTCCTTTCTATATGTTGATTTTAGTAGATTAAAATTTATTTGATTCCGATTTCAGTAGATTAAAAGTTTCTTATTTCCGAATAGATTATAATTTGTTATTTCCAAGTAATTAGCTAAATAAATAAGCAACCCAAACCCCCTCCAAAACACCAAAATTACACTTACCAATTATATATTCCTTTTCTTCTCTGTATAATACCTCAAGAACATACTTGGTTAGAATGACATCAACCACAAATTAGTTGATTAAATGATTGGAATCAACCATGACCCATAATTTTTGATACCACTTTCGGGATGTGTGTCATTGAAGAAAATATTATATAACTAGTAATGATCACAACCTCTATTTATAGGATAAAAATTGATGTATAGACTTAATATTCTAAGGGAAGATATGTACGTAAGACCTCTCAACCAGTAACATCAAATGAAGAACCCTTAGAAGAATTAAATAACAACACCTAGGAAATAGCTACTAAGAATGAAATTAAACTTGAAACTCACGTGTTGCATAATATCTTCATAGTCATGAGTGATCGGGTAGAAAACCATCCCCAAGGTAATAGGTCTATGTGATAAACTTTCACATAGCCAATTCTCCTAGATGAAAAGAAGACACCCCTATGAAAATAATTTATCCATCTATTCTACCCACCTTTAGAGGAATATCAATAGAAGGCCCAAATCAATTCCTATTTGAGTTCAAAATCTTATGCCACACATATGACTATAAAAAGAAAACTACAATCTAAATCTCTTTCCTTCTACTCTCAAAGATTATGCCATGAGGTGGTTTATGAGGTTGGAACCTAACTCCATCCATTCTTGGGAAGAAATGGAAACTAGTTTTCTAGAAAAATACCAAGATTATTTTAGGGGAAGGGATAGGAAGGAGGAATCAATTCAAATAGACAAAAAGAAGATGAAAATTTGGAAGTCTATTTAGACAGATTTCTTTTTGTTCATAGAAGAAGTGGATATGATCAAAGGACTTGAAGAAGAGATTTTAATAATCTTATGTGAAGAGGTGATGTGATTAATCTTAAAATCCAACAAATTGCCGAGTTAGGTAGGAGTTACTCTAGAAAAAGGGGAAACATTAGGAAAAATAGAATTGTGAAACATTCCTTTGACACTTTCCATCTCATAGAATATCCTTCCAACTTGAAAAATAATATCTTGACACAAGATACCTTTACCTTGGATGGGTTGAAAGCCAAAATTAATGCTGCCAAAGAACCTTTGAACATGTATTGTCCGAGGTGTAGGAAAATGCATTCCTTAAATAATGCCCTTTACACCACACAAAAATGTGTTTGATTTGTGGAGTCAATGGACATGAAACAAATAATTGTATCTTTCTTCCGTTCGAAATAAATATCAAACAAGACTTTCAACCAATAACAAAGAAAAACTATTTCCAAAGAAAAAATAATCAAAATTAATTTCCTTCAAGACCTACTATAATTCATCCAAACTAGAACCTTCCATCTACTTGGGGAAACCCTGATTAGACAAAACAAAATTGTATGAGTTTCCCAAATCAACGACCATGGATGCCTTAATTTAATCAACACAAGTAGATGCCACTAGTTAATCCACAACGATGTCCAAATAGACAATGGTATCAACAATAAACCTTCAATAAAACAAGAAAATTACCTCCACAAAAATATTTGATTCCAATACCACAATTAAACACACATGTAGGAAAATTAACTCAAACCCAATTTCCATCTCAAACCAACCCCAAATCCAAAAAATCAACAAACAACCTCAATTAATGAAGTTAAACAATAGGGTAAAATGAAAGTAAATTTCAAATTAATAACATATAGTTGAGATCTAAAAAGACATTAAACAACCCTCAAATGGTTATTACAAAGATACTTGAAGAAAAATGGAGGATGATCCATGTTGTTCAAAAATAAACTAAGGAAACCACTAAAGCCAAGGAAAATAATGTTCACACAACTCCTTTCCCTGAGAGATTGAAGGAAAAATTTACGAAGGAAGATTCCACATTAATACAAGAATTAATGAAATTAAATATTGAGATTCCACTCTTGATATTAATCAGAGTAATTTTATAACTAAATCAAGTTATTGAAGGCCTTTGCATAAACACTCCAGAAGAAATAAATTCCCAAAAATAATGCAATTTTAAGGAAAACTAGTTGATTTATTGTTAGGTAAGTTCTCTTACCTAAGTATGGGGATCTAGGGATTTCAATAATTTCTATCATCATATATGGTCAAACCATATGTAATGTTTTGGTAGATCTAGGATCTTCTATTAACGTAATGACAACAGATATAATGAATCTACTTTGTTTGTTAGGATTACAATTAACCAAAACTATCTTCCAAATGGAAGACCAATCCATTTCTATACCAGAGGGAGTCATAGAATATGTAATGGTTAGAGTCAAATAATGGAAACATCTAGTAGATTTCATGAACTTCTGCAACCCAAAAATATAAAATATGTCTATCTAACTATTTTGGAAAGGCCTTTTGGATTTTTATTATCTTTGCATTTATTTATTATAGGTATGGAAATATGACTATCTCAAATGTGTCTAAAGAAAATAATATTTCCCTTTATCCCCCTCCTCAACCATAACTTGAAACTTATGAACATATGTGGATTGATGGACTAGAACAAGATTGTATGAGCCCTTCTTATTTAGCAATAATTTACGTAAAAAACCATGTGAAGGAAATTTAAGAAACATACAATAATTTTGATAAGAAGTCTAGTGTGGCTCAAAAGAATCATTCGGCTCTGGAAATAACTATTCTAACTTTAGAAAGAACCATTATAGCTATGGAAAGAACTAATTGGGATATTGAGAAGGAAAATTTGTTCTAGAAAAGGATTTGTTGAAATATGTGATTATTCTCCTTTTGTACAACATGCTTGTTAGTAGAAGCAAATGTAAAAATATTTTCATTTTTCTTTATTTAAAGTCATATGTGATGAAAATACAATAACCTTCCACATGTTACAAGCCCATTTTTTCCCTTTAAACTATTTGGTGAATGAAAAAAACAAGAAAACCTACCCGATATTAAAAAATATCTATTCAAACTAGGGAAAAAATCGAACATTGGTACAAATCTAAATAGTGATCAAGAAGCTAAAATTATTAGTGTCATGAGAGATTGTTCAACAAAATTCACATATGATAGTGCGATATGAGAGAAATACACCCTAACATATGTAATTACCACATTTACACTAACTATGTTAAACAAATTTGACAACCACAATGTAGGATAGTTAAAAATCAAATTAAGAAAGTGTTGAAAGTTGGATTTTTCTATCCTATATCCGATAGTCGATGAGGGTGTCCCTACTTGTTATATTTCATAAGAATAATGGTAAATGGAGAATATTTGTAGACTCTAGGGAAATTAACAAAGCTATAAAGAAAGACTATTCCTCTATCATTTATAGACCAAGTTTTGGATAATTTGGCGGAGGCACAAAACATTTTTCTTTTTGGATAGATTTAGTGGCTACAACAAGATTTATATAGCTCCAAAAGATCAAGATGAAACCACCTTCACATGTCCTTAAGGAACATTTGCATACAAATTTTTACCATTTAGTTTGTGCAATGCACCTGCCACTTTTCAAAGGGAAGTCTTGGCTATTTTGTAGATCTCAATAATGACTATGTTGAGGTATACATGGATGATTTATAGTCCATGGGGCTACTTTTCTATAATATTTGAGTAATTTAAATAAAGTGTTAGCAATATGTGACAAGCACCAAATCTTCTTGAGTAATGAGAAATGCTTAATTATGGTTAATCAAGGGATTTTTTTGGGTCATCATATCTCTACTAAGAAAATAAAAATAATTACTAACTTACATATTACAACAAATTAGACTATTATTAAGAGATTTCTAAGCCATGTAGTTTATTATATAAGTTCTATCAAAGATTTAAAAAAAAATCTACACCTATGATCTCTTTACTTACAAAGGAATGTGTTTTTGAATGGAATTATGAATTCTAATAATCCTTTGAAGCCATAAAAGTGTAGACACAAAATCATAAAATTTGGGTAATTATCCAATCCTCGATTATATACTACTATTCATATGATTCCTACACAAGAAAAGTACTAATCAACTCATATTTTTGGACACCTTTCTCTCGCTTTCTATTGCCACTTTTGGTATTACACCCTTACTTACTTAGTCTTCCTTTTTATGATTTGGCATTTATCATCCTGACACTAGTGCCCACCAAGATGCCAACGTCAGTGCCCTCATCCCTTCTAGGTGCCCTTGACCATAGTATACTTTTTTCACTTTTCGTGTCCTTTCTATCCATTTGAGCATCTTATATTGTTGGTAGTCAGCCTTTTCGGGGTTATTTAAGAAATTCAAGAAAGGGAATGGTATAAATTTAAAATTATGTGATCATAATAAAGGACCAAGCACTAAGCATTAACTATCACCACCTAAGGTTTCATCCATCACGCATATAAGAGCTCTATTGCATCCATCTACCACCATCCAAGGGACACAGGCTGGTTATTATACATACACTTCATAGGAGGGAAGTTCATTCTATTTTATACACACATCTATTAAATTTATTTACATTTAGATGCTTTCTCGTTTCAAGTGCGACATGCACAAGAGCCACTTAGGGAACAATTCCACACACACATAGATAGAACTACATTGGATCTAATATATAGTGCAATGGTGAGTCGTAAGATCACCATTGTGAAAACTGAGGAAAGTACGAACCCTCATTCCACATCTTTTGTTTTTATGATTTTATGTCTATTTAAGGGTTTTGTAGGTCAATACTTCATTACACGTTTCCAACAACTTTGGTGATCACTTTGTGCGAACTCATAGTGACCAAAGGCAATCAATAATGAATACTTTACGACCACTTAGAGGAGGTTTTCTGAGCATTTATGCAAAACCAAGATTCTATAAACAAGACCGGGGCACCCGCATATGCCCCTGTCCCTCTGTAGGTGCCCCATTCTAGCTTATTATTCCGGATAAGCATTTTTCCGACATTTAGATTGAGGGTCAATGCTTCGTATTTTCCAGTTTTCTAGCTCTGTACACCTCGTATATTTTTATGAATTAGGTAAGGCTTCTTAATCTCTCTTTGCACTTAGGGTTTTTAGTTTATTTCTTAGTTTGATTAGGTTAATTTCTATACTTAATTGTTCATTCATTTATTTATGCAATAACAATCAGATTTTGCATATAAATTCACATTTTAGCTTAATCATTTTTGTGAACCCAACCTCTTCAAACACACTTAGGATATTTTTTTACTTCTTACATCTTTCTTAGATCATCTCATCATGAATATTTCTATTCATAATTTCTTACCCTCGCTGCCCGAGCTAAGGGATAAGATCATCACTCTCTTGACTACTACTTGCATTCCTTCGATATTAATCTAGACTTAGTCTACAACACATTTGCAAATGCATTTTCCTAGCACATTTATTTTCAAGCTAATCCTACTCGGATGTTGCTGCTTTTGAAAATGATCCTCCTTATACATCATGATGTGCATCCATAATATTGGTTTCAAGTGAGTCTTTATCGATAATGGATATGAAATTAATTTGTACACTCTAACCTTCCTTAAGTATTTAGGTCTCTCAACTGATAACATTAGTCCTTCATCTATTTCTCTTCACGCATACAATGCTTTTGGGCCAAAAAATTCTCAACACAATTTTCACTGTCATGGAATTTCCGGTTTCATTCAATTGCTTACTTGGTATACCATAGCTTCATGCCATGTAAGTTTTCCCTTCCATAGTGCATCTATGTGTCAAACTATTACGCAATAGTATCAAATACACCACTCCTATTGATCGCGATCCATTGATATATTGTAAACATGATCCCACCACTATGATCCATACCCCAGAATTTGTTACTATGGATGAACCAAAACCTATGGATCCTTTTCCTAACTTAGAGGCTACTATTTGAATGTTGGATACTATTCCATCCACATAATGACCCCCTCCCGCTACTACAAATGTTATGGTACTTTATCGGGGGCCTGTCCACACATTAAAATTCATTCTACCTACTTCACTACCACATGTGCATCCAAAATTAGCTTATCCTCCCTTTACATGTGAAATTTTCATGAATGATTATTATTGGGAGAATATTCCATTCAATCCTACTTGCAAAGACACTATATGCACACATGATGGCTTGGATCAATTAGGCTTTGCAATTCATGACATATTTCCTCCACACTATGATCCTCATCTTTATCATGGTTTAATATGCATCAATTTTTCTTATGGGCTTCACCTCTTTCATCTCATGATGTTTCTTGCACGAGATCCTTGTGATGATCCCCTTACACTTGGATAGTCTGGGCTTGACTAATTTGGGAGCACCTTAGATCCTGATTATATTGAAATTTTTTTTCCTATGCCCTCTGGCCATGTTTTCATTTTCAATGATTCCTTCCCCATATATTCAAAAAATCTTACACACTGGTATGAACATGGTTGTCCACTACACCCTTGCACTGATGAAGAATATAGAATGGCCATGTACAACCTTTTCCATAATGGCTCAATACGTGATCAACTCGACACTATTACTCATCATGTATCGATGGTTTACCTTTTTTTTTTTTATCATGACAATGATGGCATCCTAGATGACATTACTTGATCTCTTTTATCATCAAAAAATTTGGGGACATCACACCTCTTTCTCCCCCCTCTAGCATCAACAAGTGTCTTATTTTCTCATCATGCCACACCTACACTCCCAATATTTCTACATGCGTATATCATACTTTCCGATGAAACATTCATTTTCTTGAAGTACTTACATGATTGTTGATGTATCTCTTCCAATAAGAATCTATTTCATCTGTCGGTTATATCTCTATAATACATACTCATTCATACATGCATACATTTATCACCATCTATTTACACATACAATACATTATGTTATCATCTCTGTCGATAAAATTCATTCATTAAATAGAACACTTATCACCATACAATCGGGGCATTGTAATTCCTACCCCCTCTCTTCTCGTATCATCATCTATCATCCATATTAGACACATCACATCTAGTCTTTTACATTCATCATCCATATGTTGATACATTTGCATCATCATTTCTTGATGATGCACTCTTATTCTTTGGTTCATACTTGACTATTGAAGGCATCCTATACACATGAACCTCACACACTACACATTATACATTCAAATTTACATACTACATACTTCACGCATCACACATCATACACTTAGGAAATCTTCTCTTAACATCTACTATACAATTTGCATCTCATTCACTATACACATTCACACTACATCTCTCTTACATCTACTTCTACATGTTGTAGTCATTACCCTATGACACACTCTAGTCTCATGGTCCATACTTGAATGCTGAGGGTATACATATCAAATGGACCTCATCAACTCACACGTTCAATCAATCACTCACTCACTCATACGATTACACTTTACACTTTACATTTTGATGATCATATATTTCTATTACACACTACTTGAACCATTTCTGATCATTCTTGATCGCTAAGGGGGCATAAACAAATGAACCTAACTACATACACATCCATTCAAATTCACTTGGGGTACACATCGCTCTTATCACACTCACTTTTCATTACATTTCATCTCATCCATCCATAAGATACCGTATATCTTGGTTACACTTAGTCTTGCTTACATTTAGTTGATACATGTTCGCCTTATTACACATGCTAGATAGATATCTTGTATGTCATTATATTTTTCCATAAACACATGCGCATTCACTTGCCTTCCTAGTTTTGATTGTATATTATAAAAATCTACACATGCAACATGGATTCTTGACACAATACCTATTACCGGTCCCACAACGGCTCTGGGGCATTCACTTTCGTACATTATAGGTTTTATTATTTCATTTTGTTTCATAACACAATACTTTATTGGATTATACATGTTTTGAAATAATTTTTTTATTTTTAAAATTCTAACAGATGCTTTCATGTGCAACATTTATTTTTCAAGACTATATGCTTCCATGGTTATATGTTACATTTATTGCTCATTGTATGCCACTATTTGCGGGTTTTTCCATTTGTCTTGTGTGCATACTTTCTATTTTTGGATTTTTCAGCCTTGATTTTCTTGGAACATTGTGAGCGGTGTCCCATGTTTGTAACCCACTTTTCATAGTCTAAATTTTCTTCCTGCTTGTTTACATTATCTTCTTACATCTTAGCTTACATATTTTTTGCTTAGCATACATTTTTTCTTCTACATGCCTGTTTTTCTTTGGTTGTACTAAGACTTGTCTCCCAACCACTTTGTTTATGTGTGCCTTGGTTTATATCAAGTACATTCCCTCCCCCCTTATAGGGAATAGTTTCAACACAATGTTAGGTCCTCTTTTGGGTTGCATACTCCGTCAAGCAATGTCGTATGTACCCCAAACAAGGGGGATCATTTAGGTGAATCAGTCACTCCATACCATAGTCTACAATAATTACACAACACAAAATGGTACTGGTACATCACAGATTTTAGTTTTAGGGTCGAGAATCGGACTTGGGTCCTTAGAAAAATGTAAACCTTCCTGGACTCCTATAACTAGGGGTAGTTACAAAATTTTTGTTAGTTCAACATAGTCTATAGTAATCCACACAACAAATTTTATAGGGAATACAGTCCTTAGCACTTTCATGTTGGATTGAATTGTTCAAATTTAACACACCATCTCGCAGTGGTATCCTATATTGTGGGGGAAGTTAAAGGTTGGAAAAAACACCAAACGTTTCTCCCTACACTTGTTTCATATCATTAGCATGAGGTCACCCCAAAAAATTGTGATTGACACAAATGGCATGATATCGTCTCTGAAAAAAATCATTCGTCTACAACATCTATAAGAACCTTTCTACACTTTTTCTTCATCATGGATCGGATGCACATGTTCCCTTTCACGTTTTTTTTATTTTACATACTTCTTTACATGATTTTTACACATATACATGCGTATTTGACTACTTGTTCATTATTTTTCTTCTCGCAGGTTTGTTTGCATGGGAAGTGGTAGTCGCATCATTCACATCATCATAAAAACAATCAATATCAACAATAGGCACATCGTGACATCTACACATGTGTTTCCACCCTAGGTTCATTTTCATCATCACTTTTTACACTTTCTCCTCCTTAACATCCACACTTCACACTTTTATCACTCCATGTATTTGTCTTATCCTCAAAGACATTTTTGTCATCAATCTACATGGTTATCGGGAATCATCTCTTATCTACTTTATGTTACCAAGATTTCCGATCACCAACATAAAGTGGGGGTAAATGTAGACACAAAATCATGCACTTTGGGTAATTATCTAGTCCTGATAACATACTACTATTCATATGATTCATAAGCAAGAAAAATACTTATCAACCCATGTCTTTGGACACCTTTCTTTGCTTTATATTGCCCCTTTTGGTCTTACACCCTTACTTTTCCAGTATACATTTTTATACTTCAAGATTTATCATTCTAGACACCACACCAAAGCATGGATGCCGCCGCTTAGGTGCCCACATACCCTTTGGGTGCCCACGACCTCAATATACTTTATTCACATTTTAAAGTACTTTTTATCCGTTTAAGCATCTTATCTTTTTGGTAGTCAAAATTTTCGGGGTTAATTACGGAATTCAATCAAGGGAATCACATAAATATAAACTTATGTGATCATAATAAATGACCAAACACTAAGCATTAACTATCACCACCTAAGGTTACATCCATCAAGCATCTAAGATCTCAATTACATCCATGTAACACCATATAAGGGACACAAGGGTTGGTTATTTTACATACATTTCATAGGAGGGAAGTTCATTCTATTCCATGCATACATATATTACATTTATTTACATTTAGCTACTTAATTGCTATCAAGAGCGACATGCACAAGAGCCACCTCGGGAATGATTCCACACACACACATAGAAATACATTGGGTCTGAGATGTAGTGTAATGATCAGTCATAAGATCACCATTGTGACAATTGAGGATAGTCCAACCCTAATTTTGCATCTTTATTTTTTAGGATTTGATGTCTATTTGAGGGTTTTGTAGGTCAATACTTCATTGCAGGTTTTCAACAACTTCATTGATCACTGTGCGACCTCATAACAACCAAAGGTGAACAAGAGTGAATACCTTGTGACCAATTAGAGGAGGTTTTATGAGCATTTCTGTAGACCCAGGAGCCCAAAAATAGGCCTAGGGTGTCTACAGGAACCCTTGTCCCTCTTCAGGTGCCCCAATCCATCTTATTCTTCAAGATATTCATTTTTCTAAGCTTCAGTACAATGATTAGTGCTTTGTATTTTATATTTTTCTAACTATGTACACCTCCGGGATTTCTGTGAATCAACTAAGGATTCTTACTCTCTCTTTTCACTTAAGCTTTTCACTTTATTTCTTAGTTTTCTTGGGTTAATTTCTATACTTAATTGTTTATCCATTTATAGCTGCAATAAAAATCAAATTAGGAATATAAATTCACATTTTAACACAATCATTTTGGTGAATCGACCACTTGAACACACTTAGGATATTTCCTTTTTTTTCTTCTTACATCTTCCTCGATATTCTCATCATGAATATTTATATTAATGCTTTCTTACTCCTCCACCTCGAGCTAAGGGATAAGATCATCAACCTATTGATTACTACTTGGGTTCCTTCGACATTCATATAGGATTAGTCTACAACACATTTGCGATGCATTTTCTTAGCAAATTGATTTTCAAGCTAATTATACTACGGATCTTGCTACTTTTGAAAATGATCCTCATTTATACATCATTATGTGTATCCTTGATGTTGGTGTCAAGCGAGTCTTAGTCGACAATGGATTTAATCTCAATTTGTGAACTCTAACCTTCCTTAAGGATTTAGGTATCTCAACTGATAATGTCAGTACTTCATCTATTTCTCTTCACACATACGATGGTTCCATTCTTCCATGCATCGGCAATATTACTTAACCCATTACTATTGGACCAAAAATGCTTAACACATTTTTCTTTGTAATGGAATTTCCATTTCGCACAATTGCTTACTTGGTAGAAAATGGCTTCATGCCATGCAAGTTGTCCCTTCTATAGTACAATGATGTGTCAAATTATTACAAAATGGTATTGAATACACCATTCAAATATTGCAAACACAAACCCACCACTATGATCCCTACCCCACAATATGTTACTATGGATTAACCACAACCTATGGATCCTCTGCCTAACTTAGAGGCTATTATTTTCATGTTTGATATTGTTCCATCCACGTCATCACCCCCTATCGCTACTAAATATTCTATGGTACTTTATTGGGGCTATCCAAACATTAAACATTATTTCATTTAATTAACTATCACATGTGAATCCACCATTAGCACATCCTCCCATTACATGTACACTTTTCATGAATGATTCTTATTGGGAGAATATTCCATTTGATCCTACTTGTGACGACACTATACACACACATGAGGTATTTTCATGGCTATGATTTGCATTTGACGACATATTTCCTCCACATTATGCTCCTCATCTTCATGATGGTTTCATCCACATGACTGATGCTTATGGGATTCATGTCTTTCATCTCATGGTGTTTCTTGCATGAGTTCCTCGTGTTGCTCCCGTTACACTTGGACACTCATGGGTTGACTATATTAGGAGAACCTTATATATTGATCATATTTTCATTTCATTTCATATACCTTTTGGAGTGTTTACATTTGAAATGATTCCTTCCTTGTCTATTCACAAAATCTTACGCGCTAGTGTAGACACAAAAATTTACACCATTCATCCCGATTATCATTTATTAATCAAGTTCATCATTTACACTCATAAAATTATCTTATCCTAAGTCATAACCCCTTTATTATATTTACCACATGTAAATATCCTTTCTATAATCATCAAATCTACATCTAATAATATAAAACCAACCTATAATCAAAATTAAATAAAGACAAATCACATATAACCTATTTCATAACCCCCTTAACCATCACACCTCATCCCCAACAACTTAGAAAACTATTTACCCGAAGCCAAAACTAAACAACTCCATTTGGAAGTGGTTTTAACCACTTTACCCTTCCAAACCCTGAAAAACCCAGATCGCTTTGGTGATTCAGGTAATCACCAATAATTATAAATAGTAGTTTTTCTGCCATCATCCGTTATCCTAAATTTTGAATCTTGAGCTCTTGCTTTCAATATTGTCTTCCAACATTCTACATATCATCACTTAGCACCAGAATATCAAATTCATCAGTGAGCATCATTATCAATCTTCATCAAGAATTTTCAAATCCTTTTAAAGCTTTTATGGATCATTTTTTCAAATTTAAACTTATAGACTACACCTACCATCCAGATCACCTTCCAAAAAGGTTTGAGGATTATTTTAGCTCCATTTCAACCTCTAAGTATTATTTTTATGTTTTACCATCTATTTAACATCATTTTCAGTCATATATTACTCTGAAACATCAATCAGAAACTTCAAACGTTTGAATTTGTTAAACTATAAAAAATCACCCAAATCACTAGCGATTCCTATCAATATTTACCTTTTATCAAATTTTATCAGTTTTCATCAAGTATCTCTTATCTTTTTTATCAAAATTGTTGATTCTAACATGTTTTTAAGCATGTCTTATTGTTATATGGAAATTCTTTGTGAATAAAATGAAATCAAAAGAATTCACTCATTTCAATAGTCTGACAACCTTTCTACTAGGAATAGTTTGACATCATCCATGAATTAAGTCTATGTGTAATCTGATTTGCTGAAACCAAACAAGACATCAAAGATCATATTGAATTCCTCCACGACATCAAACAAGAAGCTACAATTCTCATGTACGATTACTTTGAATGCGTATAGATCACATCCACACTTTCTTAGGCCACATTTGAAGTTGAACATGACCTGTCATTTGATCTTGAATTCTAGTCATCTTCATCTATTATTATTGCATCTATCTACCTTATATCCATTTATCATTTATTATTTATCCATTACAATTCACTTGATTGTTTATAAGGAAAGCTGACATCCTTCAAGGAAGCCCTTTGGGTTCCTAAAATCGGCCTCTACCGAGTAACTCGATTATATTTTTATCTAACCCAATTTGTTTGGTGTCTTTGAGTGAAAGTTTTTTTCGTAACAGGAGCTTGTACACACTTTTGGATGGAGTGTAACTTCTATCAACATCAAGCATTAACATTCATCATCTATGGGTATCGTTAAACCCCATGTCTTCGAGGTCAGTCTTGTTTTTATTATTTCACTTTGTTAATTCAAGTAGAAAGGTAAAAACATCTTTGAACATTATGGCATGCTTGGTGGGACATTAAGTCCCTTCTTTCATTCATTCAAATTTCATATTTTTCACATTTAGGTTTTTTTGTTCGTAATCACCAAAAATTTAGTCAATCGCCACGATCGTGTGAATCGTTAGCAATTTAGTCATTAGTTGATGATTTCTTTGAGTTCTTTTGATTACTCAACAATCATCCTTCTAACCCCTATTTTTCTCTAGTTTTTACCTTTTCGCTAACTCTTTCTTGCAGGTTTCGCTTCTCGGAGGATTTTTGCTTCTTTGGATTACTATATTACTAAAAAGAAAAGAATACAAAAATTACAAAAATTAAAAAAGGAAGCGTTATTAATATGAGTCCTTTTCCCTTCTTTTTTCTTTCCATACTACATATTTTCTATCTGTCCTCATTGAAATCAATTGTTTCTTTTGGATTAAAATAAACATTGCATACTGCTTGATCATATAGTTTTAATTAGGAAGGTTAACTAATTGCATTCACTTGATTCTTCCCCACACATAGCCAAATCATATAAAATATCAAATTTGCATCAAACACTCCTACCTAGGTGATAAATATTAGGATTTCATCACCTAATAGGGAATTCGACTCATTTTTGGCCGAGTATGAAAAACTGGTTTTCAAAGATATTAGATAAGCACCCAACTCCTTATCACCGTGGGATTGTAAAATGAGGGGGTAGGCCCCGTACTAGCACCAACACAAATTTGAGCCTCACATACCTTCAAGTATATCAAGGATGCAATCCTTAAATAGTGCTAAAACCAACCATAAACAACCATTTCCTAGGACACCATAAACCATTTTGCACATTTCATCTTTTCTTAATTAATTCAAGATAATCTAAAAATTCATTCTGCTTGATTTGTCTATTGTTTGTAATCAACCCACTTAGTTATCTTTCATTTGTAGGTGATTGTGTGTTTTTAATCATGGTACTTACAAGACAACAATCCCATGTCCAAACATACGAAAACATGTCTAGTCCATTCTAGCAATCTACACCATTACACCATCAAACCCCATAATCTCAACCAATTATAAATCCAAATCAAGAAATATCCACACCTCAATCTGAAAATCAATGAATTTGGGAGGAATAAAATGAGTATTATAATGAAAGTATTTGAAAACACCTTTTAGATTCTACACACCTACTCCATCGTCAAAGTTCCCATTTATCCTAGAAAAAAGAGTTAGAACCACCACATTATCCTAGCTCTCAATCTACATCATCTAAAATATCTGATCCTCCTAGTCCTCACTTCTTTGATGGTGGGGATCTTTAATTTTAAATATTTTGGATTCAAACCCCATGGCCCTTAATGCTTACCTTATAGCTAGGGGTGTCAAACTTCAACCATCAAGTACTTGAACCAGCCTCTGTACATTCCTCGGTCCTTCGTGTGGATTTTACAATCTTATTAACCTAACTCAGAACCCATCATTCAACAATTAAACCCATATCCACCTCATACTCAACCTAGAACATCTAATATCATTTCTTCCATTCCTTTCTTTGGTATTCATATGATTTATTCTCAAGAAACGTCTACTCAACAAACAACATCTTCACCTTATCCTTCCAATGGTTCTACACCTCTTCAAAAAATCCTAATGCTTCCTCATCTACCCCTTCAATAGCCTTGGGCATTAAGAAAACTTATAATAAGTTTTGTTTCTATTTTTATCACTATATCTCAGCCACCACCTTCTCAACAAAACACCAACCCCATTCAAAACATCACTATGTCCATTCCTGCATCCATCCCTCTAGTCAACACTAGTGCTATTGCTAGCACCCACCCCATTTCTTTATCATCTTCTACCCCTCTTATCTCACAACATGTACCTCAACCATCACAACCACTCATTTCCATACCCCAATCTATTCCTATTCAAAATATCCCACAACAAGCACCATCCTTTGTTACTTCTTCTATACACTTCAACAAATCATCCACTTATTCACAACCCCTTACCTATACATCCATTCCCTTCCAACATATCCCCCAACCATCACAACCTCTTATTAACACATCTATTCCCATCCCCTATCAATATGTACAACCATCACAACCCTTAGTGTCTCAATCCACTTACAATATCCCCGCTAACATTCCTTATCAAAAAAACATTCCTTATCAACAAAATATCCCTTGTCCAGAATATACCTCGGTAGTATCAATTATACCAAACCTAGCTAGTTTTCATTTAATCAACTTAGCTCATCCTTATAAAATCCATCATAACTAGACCCCCTTTAAGCTCTCATGAAAAAAATATCCAACTTTGAGGCCAATTCCTTAGGTCGTAAGAATGTACTCTCCTATGAACAAATTTGCAATGAGCCCATTCACCCCTCAATACCTTACAAAGCATATCCGCCTCACTGGGAACTTTTGAAGTTTATCAAATTCTATAGTAAATAATATCCCTAGAAAAACATTTGTTCTTTTCACCATACTTGTTACCTCACATTACGACCAAGATCTAATATTGAGGACTTTCCCGATAACCCTTGTTGGTCCCGCCCTAGATTGGTATAATAAAATCCCTCAGTACTCCCTTTTCTCATTCACAAAACTTGCACAACTCTTCCTAGAACAATTCTCTATAAACATCACCCACAAAATCACCATCAATGACCTTTACACCATTAAACAATTTGAATATGAATCCATAGCCGATTTTGTTTCCCGCTGGAGGGGTATAATCAATAAATTATCCTTTTCATTACCACAAACCAAATTAATAGAATTTTTATTTCTATCATGTGTTAAAAAAATTCATCCACACTTCAAATCCAGTCATTCCAAATGTTTGAAAAAGCTTTCACCATGGCTCATAAATTAGAATTGTGAGCCCTCGAAGAAGGTAGAGTTAAACTATGACCTAAGAAGCCAAAATCCAACTTTTCATCTAAATCTTTCTCTAATCTTAATAAATCCAAATAATCATCCAACACAATAGTCATCAAATCTTCCCCTAAGAAGAAATTCACTACTGAGTGTTCTCATCCACAACATAGTTACACACCCATCGGAGAGACCTATAATGCGAGTCTTTGAAAAATTCCTCGTTGTTAATATGATCTCTCTCCCATCAATCTTCCCCATCAACACATCTCGTATATAAGCCCTCTTGTTATAGTGATAATGATTATTATAAATACCATAGGGTTAACGGACACAAAATCAAAAGGTGTCACTCATTCTGGAACGTCCTTCAAGATTTGATCAATAAAGGTGAACTCCATTTAGACAATCCAAATGCACCCAAAACCAAAATATTGATGTGTTTAAACAACCTTTCCTGAATCACTCTCCATCCACCAATCAACCAAAAGAAAAAAATTCACACTCATCATACCATCAATACTATCAGTAAGACTATACCTACCCCTAAACTCTTATCTACATCCACTAGATGAACATCTACATCTACCAAATCTCAATCCACAACCACCGAGTCTACATCCACTAAAAACACTACTAAATATACATCATCCGCACCTCCTTAAAACACTTCTAAACCTATATCCGATAAATAATTAAAAACACCCCTAAGCCTATCATTGAAGATCAACCCTCCACATCTACTACCTCAACATCCACACCTAGCTCATCTAATAAAACCAGAAGGAAACCAAAAAAATTCTAAGTCCGTAAAAGACCCTATTATGCCTTCACAAATTAGTACCTCTTACGTGACCCTCACACCTTCATCCCACTCCCTTATAATAAGGTCACTGTCATCTCTACTCCAAAATCGACCCATGAAGCTTATATATTAGGCCCCTGTCCCTCATCCGTCACACCATCTAAGAATCCTCCTTGACAGATGACTAAAATAACCACTTCCAAGGTCGTGTCTCACCCAAACATTAAATAATAAGAGACCTCTTCACCATCAACATCTATACCTAAGGGGTGTTATGCAACCCTCTTATATGACCTCCTTCAACAATAAGTCATAATATTACCACCTCCTAAACTATCAAACCCTCAAGGATGGACATTCTATAGAGGACTGTAAATCCTTTCACTTAATCACTAAGAACATTCAAAACCTACCCTTACTTCCTTAATAATCTCACATGAAATCAACATCTCCACCATCATTCAAATCTAAAGAATCCATATCCAAAATCTCTTCCTATTCGATTAATGTTGTTCACATAACTACCCACTCACGAAACTACAATAGTGATTCATCAGAACCAAAGAAATCCAAAACTTTTATAGCCATACCCCCACCTCTTGAGCTAGCTGCTCCATCTCGAAAAGCCTAAATTATCCATCTCTATAGCTCCCGAATCATCCAATCAAACCATATTATCTAAAGATAAGGTTTCGATACTTTGCACCACCTTCATCCACCATAGTACAAAAGGTCATTATCAAATAGTTACACCAAGATCTCATAAATATGTCACCTTATGAGTTGGTTCAAATGTAATATTCCCATAAGAAAGGAATGATTGAAGCCCTCCAATCAATATTAGACCGATGACCCCCTCTCTTTCACAAAATTTTTAAGGGCCCTTAAATCATCCACCGCCATATCATTTGAGTCATCTGAAATAATAATTCTTAGACCAGAAGACAATGACTTACCACTCTTCATCACTACTCAAATAAATGATTTCCTCATTAGCAGGTTCATGATTGATGGAGGTGTAAGTATTAACATCATATCATCCATTTCCTTTAACCAAATTAAATTCACTCACACCATCATTTCTCAAACTCTAGTTTTACTACGAGACTTTAATGATACCATTACAACCACATTAGGCAATCGTTATCTTACCTCTTAAAGTCAGTGTTAAGACCTTATCAGAAATCTTCTACATCATAGAAGGAGAGTTCCAATACAACATGTTATTCGGATGACCTTGGATACACACCATGCAATTGTCTCCTTCTACACTCCATCGGTGCCTTAAATACAAACACGAAGGTTATATATTCACCATCCCTATAGATCCAAACCCCTTTTCCAATTGTAACATGACATATCACCCAAACAACATTATCATACCTAAATCCACATCTGAATCTTCGACGAAGAATATACTAGCACACACATCTCTTAATATAAACTACTAGATGAATCTTCCCTTGGTGACGTTATGCAATGCCTCACGCTAAGGGAGTATTGCCTCTCATGATTAAATCCATACCCACACCTAAGATGTATGGTCACCTTGACAAGCAACCCATGTATGAGCCCAATGTAGGAGATGCTATCCCTACGGTCCCGCATATCTAAAAACAAACCTCATCTATGGGGGACTCGATCACCCTTCATCTCAATCCATCAAACAACATCATGCCATGCCCTTTTAGTCATATTTTCAATTTTAAAATAATAATTTTTTTTCTTGAGTGTATATTCACCATTGTGCCTAGAAAAGTTTCATCTTTACGTATTATGAACAAGGAATAAAAGACTTAATCATCCAACATGCTCTTAAACCACATGAAAAATATGGTCTAGGATATAAAATACCCACTACTGACTCACCCAAACAAACCACATTTGTACACATTACTGAATTTGAACCATCACCATCCACCAAGTCAGATGATCCCATGGATACTGATGACACCATATCCATCCCACCTAAATTTTTTTAGTCAATAATATTTCCTTAGGACCCTTAACTTATCAATCTAATCACGTCACCAAACAAATTCCTCTCATCTAGCCAGAAATGATTGAAGAAGATTCACCCACAATTCATATCCCTTATTGTTGTGACGACTACGACATCCTTTCTCATATGGGAGCAGAGGATCACTTCCTTTAGAAATCCCTACCACTCAATAAATCAAATCTTCTTAACGAATCCACCATCAACATTAACTTAGGAACCCTCAGGAACACTGCATAGTTAAAGTCGATAAATCATTAAATCCACAAGAACTAGATGATTTCACCACCTTCTTATCAAAATATATCCAAAAATTCTCCTGGTCATATAATTATATGCTAGGTATTGATCCTAATATCGTCGTACACAACATCATCACCTATCCCAATATCAAGATTGTGAAACAAAAGCTTCGTAGGATGCATCCCCACATGGCTCTCCTTATTAAAGAAGAGTTACACCATCTATTATCTGCTAACTTTATCATAACCATAAACTATCCACAATGGAATTCTAACATCGTTCCCATAACCAAAGCCTCGGGAAAGTAACATATCTATACTCGATTTCCGGATCTCAATCTGAGATGTCCTAAAGATTATTTTTCCTTGGAAACATTGATCAACTCATCGACCTAAAAACTCGACATGAAGTTATCTCCCTCATCGATGGATTTTTTGGTTATAGTAAAATCATCATCACTACCGAAGATCAACATAAAACATCCTTTATCACCCCTTGGGGAACCTTCTGCTACCGTGTTATGCCTTTTAGTCTTAAAAATGCTAGATCCACTTAGCAATGCGTAATGACCTATATTTTTCATGACCTCATCCATAAAACTATCAAATACTATGTCAATAATCTGTTCATAAAATCAAAATTATGTAAATACCATCTTGTTATCCTTGAATAAATCTTTACTCTCCTTATTCAATATTTCCTCCGTACTAATCTCGTAAAGCGCGTCTTTAGTGTTCTCACTAGAAAAGTTTTAGGATTCATGATATCTATCTGAGGTATTAAAGTAGACCAATACATGGGTAAAAACAATGATAAAAATGCCTCCCCCATCCAATATTAAAAAACTTCATAACCTCCAAGGTAAATTGCTATCCATTTGATGTCTTATATCACAAATTTTTGATTGTTGTTAGCCATTTCATCATCTTATCTGCAAGGATGTAGAATTTAAATGGAAATCTGATTTCCAAAAGGAATTTGAAGAACTTAAACATCACCTTCTATCACCATCCATGCTTACACCACCTCATGAGGGGGAGACATTATATTTATACTTATCTATGATTTTTCATGTGATAACCAAGGTCACGAACAATCCATATAATATATAAGTTGAACACTTCACAATTATGAAACTCATTACATGAAGCAAAAAAACTATGTTTCACCTTATACTTCACCACTTCTAAACTACATCATTATCTCATTAACCACAAGACCTATGTCGTTACTAGCTCAATCACCACTCTAAAGCATATCATGAAAACCATATACTTTATGGATTCTTCATGAGTGATTTTGACTCAAATCACATATATCTATATGATAGGATATTGTAGATTAGCTTCAACACCATCAGACACCTAAAATTGTTACTCTAAAGCACATATTGTAACCTCACGTTTATATAACTTCATTCTTCACTACCTCAAGTTCATCTATCTATCAAGGAGGGATAGGATATTGTAGATTAGTTTGCTACCCCTCTGTAGACACCTAAAATTGGTTATCCAATTTAAGCACATTTTCTCTTAGGTAAACGTTTATATCACCACTATCCCCTTGGGGTATTATTCAATTTGTGATTTAAACACCTATCCTAAGTTTAATTCACCCCATTATGTTTTACCCGTGAGTAATTAAATATTAACTATTTAATTACACCTTTTCACATGTATCCTAACCACTTATCTACCCCATATCTATCCTATCCATATATCCCCCCTATTTCTCCTCCTCCCAAAGTGGGATATTTCCCATATTTGAGGTGGAGGGATCACTCTTATCTTTCCAGAAATCACTCATTTTGGCCGTCTCGGGAGTCTGTTCCGTGATCGGCGCCGACCGGTACTCGGTCGACGCCGATTTTTTGGAGCGGCGCCGATTATAAATAGAGGCCCAGAACTCAGTTCTGGGGGACACACAGAGAGAGACAGATCGTGAAAGAGACACAGATTGTAAGAGAGAGAACGAGAGATCTTTGAGCATCGAGCGTGAGCACTATCTATCGAATGAGAGTGAATTTTGTCCAAATCAATCCCTGAGAGGAGCACCGTTACTCTGCTCTTATCACATCAACATCACACGTCTCCATTGATTTTCTGGTGACTCTATTCCTACACCCAAAGACAGTGCGGTCTTGCCAGTATCTCTCCAGCTTCTGCAGATCCAGCAGACGTTGACGATCTTGCCTTCGTTTTCGATTCCCAAATCTTCTCGCATTTTGTCTCGGATCGACGCCGATCTTTATCAGTCGACGCCGATCTAGACCAGTCGACGCCGATCTATATCAGTCGATGCCGATTCTACATAATCAACACCGATCATCCTGCAGATAGGTAAAAGGACACAGGTAACACAAATCCAGCTTTGTTTTCACAGTTCCCTGTTTTCTGTTGCTTTCTGTCTGCTGTTTAGATTCTGTTTATTACTTTGATCAGAAAATCTAGTCCTGTACGTACATCTTTTATCATGTATGCTTCTTTACTTAATTGAAAACGTGGACTGACATCCGCCGAGGGAGCTTACCGCTTCCCGGACCCGCTTCTCGGGCAGTCCACCTAAATATCTTTTAACATGGTCTTTTTCTATCAAGCATCAGTGTCTCACAGGTTACTTGGATCTACTGTGTAAAATTGCTCGTGTGCGCCCGTCTTATCTACATCGGCTTCCTCATCCGTCTACATCTTCAGATCTTGTCCATCAGGTATCGATTTCATTGGAGTTTTTCAGGGTTTTTGTGTTTAGTTTGGTGCATTAACTTGGACAGGTAACAAGCATGAAATTCTTGATCTACATTCTGGCACACCGGTGGGACCCAACCAAAGTCCCTTATTGGTAAGTTCATCTCTTTTCTAGTTTTGAGCTTTGTTCTTTTTCTTCACTGATTTTTATCAGTTCTTCTTGAGCATTTCCTTTCATCATTTCAGTCTTGCTTCTTTCATTTCTAAATTTGCAAAGTTAGGTCCTTTCTTTTCTTACAAATTTCAATTCCAATTTCTATTTATAAAATTAGTAAATATTTCATTTTGATTTCAAGATTGCATGTTTGATCCATCTCTTTATGCGAAATTGTTATTTCCTTGAAATTTTTCTAGTTCCTCAAAATAGAAATTTTCGTTTCACCGTTATATGGATATATCTTTCTGGATTTTGTTTGGTGTTTGCTTAACCTTTTCTTGCGGAGCACTTTGCTTGTTCGTGGGATTGTTCGAGGGGAAGAGCTCAACAACATGCTTTTTGAAGTCCACACACCTTGGAGAGCTAAATCTACAGGTATTTCTCTTTTACGGTGTTTTCTCCTTTTTCGGAACTAAAAAAACTTTATTTGTTTGTGGTCTATCACATTCGAACATTTCAATTTTTGGTGCTTAAAAAGAATTTAATCGCATTTGGGAAAGAATTTGTTTGACTTGTCTTCATCGAAATCAAACACTTCGTTTTTAAGTGCTTAAAAAAAAAAAAAAAAAAGAACTCTTTCTTTGTCATTCCTGTTGTATGTTTTTCATCTAGTTTTAATTAGGCTGGAAAATTGTTCAAAATCGGTAGTGACACTATTTGATTTTTATTTTTCACCCTTGCACACAAAGCCAAAATCACTAGGTATAAAGCATTTAAACAAAAATTCTTTCCCTGGCCTCGCCTACTTGGAAGTGACATCCAAGAGGAAGAGCCTACGCGGTACTTGGGCCGCGCTATAAATTCACGGAAGTTCTGGTATATTGGCAAAGCACCCGACTCCTTATCGCAGCGGTGTGTGAAGTGTAGGGGGTAGGCCCCTATATCAAGCCACGACTCGGTCTTTTTTAAGTGCCATCGGGAATCCTCACCAAAACATCCCCCAAACCATCCTTAGTTTGGCTATCTGAGTAGTTCCTGTTCTAAAAGGCCTTCCCTAATATTCTCTTTCTTAAAAGCATAAAAACTTAAAAGAGATAATCACCTACGCTGCTTGAATTATCTGTGCATTGGTTAGGTCAATCTTATTTTCTGCTTGTTTATGACGGTCATCACTCGGTTACAATCTAGAAGAATGGCTCAATTAGCCCCTTCTTCCTCCGAGATCACCACTAGTGTGGATGTTTCGGCACCCCCCAGGTCTTCCTCGGGACCGCTGTTAGTTGGTTCCCCATCCTGGTCATATAATCCTTTCTATCAGGCCAAAGCAACCCCATCACATCTAGCTTCCCCTAGTCCTTCAGAAATATCATCTGCTTCTGACTCAGAGTATGTTCCTCGCGGGGATCCTGAATTTCAGGCGCTCCTTGATTGCAATCCGGTAGCCCTCATGGACTACCTAGTACACAAGTCTATTCAAATATCTGATCAGGGACCACCAATCCAGCAAGTGTACGATTATCCTCGTGAACCATCCCAGGCCTTTGTAGAATAGTTAGCATCATTTTTCTCACCTCGAGCCATGGAGGAGGGTGGTGCACCTGTGCCTCCTTTTTCTCTTCCACCGACCATATCGACTAGTTCTCAAATAGTCTTACCTATTCCTAACGCCGCAGTTACCTCGACTATTCCACAACCTACTTCTGAGAGGTCCTCTTCTCTGGCTATAATGAGTGCGTCTGTGCACCCGCATATTGCTGTTAATTCATCTATGCCGTCCATTGTGTCCCTGTGGTCGACCCCTTTATGAGTCAACCCCCTTCGACTAGTCAGTTGGTTCCTGCTTCTCGTCCTCCAGTGGGTTTTTCTTCCAATGTTCCAGCAACAGTGACCTTCACCCATCCTCTAGCATCGGCGCCCTTAATAACTAATCCGGCAGTAAAAAGCCTCTTTCAGGTCTTGTTCCCCAATATGTCCAATCAAATCGGCACCCATGTTCCTCAATCTGTTCCGATTCAGTCAACAAGCATAGGAGTCCACCAATCATAGGCTCTATCCGTCATCCAACCTTCATTTTCTCAACCACTTATTATCTCATAGCCTGCCTATACACAGGCTCCTTCACAGCAAATACCCCACCAGGCGTCACCCAGAATGCCTGGTTACTCCTCTTATCATCCTATCAATCAACAGATGAATCCCCCGTTGACACCTCAACAACATCCACCATTTACTTCTTATGTAGGACATGCCAGTCTACCTCCCCCTCAATCTGACGTGGTTCAAATTCTTTTCAAGAAAATCACAGACTTGGAAGCCTCCACCAAAGGGGCTCGTCCTTCATACTCTTTTGAAGAAGTGTGTAATGAACCCATTCACCCCTCAGTGGCTTTTAAGCCTTATCCTCCCCAATGGGAACTTCCTAAATTTTCAAAATTTCATAGTTGGGAGGACCCTCAAAAAAATTTACGAGCATTCAAACATGCTTGCTACCTCATAGTCCAGGATCAAGAGCTTATGCTCTATACTTTTCCTATGTCTTTAGCAGGTCCTGCTTTAGACTGGTACAATAACATTCCTCAACATTCCTTGTTTTCTTTCTCTCAATTAGCCTAGATGTTTGTTGAAAAATTTTCAATAAATATCGTGCATAAGGTCTCGATTACAGATCTTTATAACATTCATCAATTCGATGATGATTCTATTGAGACTTTGTCGCTCGTTGGAGAGGGATAATAAACCAATTGTTTTTCTCCCTTCTCATTCCCAATAGATCGAGTTGTTTACTCGATCTTGTGCTAATCATATTTCTTCCACTTTAAGGATCCAGACCTTTCATACATTTGAAGAAGCCTTTACGATGGCACGCAAACTTGAGTCTCACGCCATTGAACAAGGGAAGTTAAAACTTCGCTCTAAATCTAAACCAGATTTTTCTCGGTTTACCAAATCAAATCCTTCCACTTCTAAAGACAAGAATCAGGGATCCACCAATGCTATCGTATTAAAAACATCACGAGCCGATAACACTTCTAATCAAACACCACGAAGAGACTCCTCATCTTCTCGAAAAGGGTCCTCGTCATCTCGATCTTTCACTTCATTGGGGGAATCATATGCTTCTATCCTGGAAAAAATGTTGGAAGTCCACATGATCGAACTTCCCCCCATTAGGAATATTGATGAAAGCCAAGAACGTCCATTCTGGTATAGGGAAAATGACTTTTGTCATTATCATAGAACCAAAGGTCATGACATCGAACGATGTCAAACCTTCAAAAATCTTGTCCAAAAATTCATTGATAAAGGCGAGCTCATTCTGGATAACCCAAATGCTCCCCCAAATCAAGCGCTTGATGTTTTTAAGCAACCTTTTCCCAATCATTCCCGAACCATGATGCTTCAGAGTCTCAAAAACCAAACACTCATACTATCAGCTTCATCTCTACTGAAGAATCTTCTTCTAAAACTAAGCCATCTGCAAACACATCGACCGAATCAGAACCTCCTTCCACTTCGTTAATCGCTGGGATTCCACCATCTTCAGATAGCCCATCTTTGAATATTCCAACATTGTTAGATACGGATTCACCTCTCTCTGCTTCTTTGTCTGATCTTCCATCCATACCCGAGACAGTGTCATCCTCATCTGTCTCATCGTCAGACATTCTTTCAATGCTCGAGGCAATTACATCCCTTCGAGTTTCCACCGCGGATACATCCACTTCTGTTTCTCCCATTTTTGCTGTGACTATGCCCTTGGTGAACGTACCTATAGTTGTGCCAACTTTGACGGAAGCGTCTTCGATTTTGACTCTTCCTGTTTCCTTTCCTACAGTAGTTTCACCCACAATTACTGTACCAGAAGTAGTTCCCTCGCAAGGAACTGCTTCTTCATCACTCACTTCTTCCATCACAAATGCTACTTTGCCTATTAAGGGAAAATCTAAAGAAGAAGCACCAACATCTATACGCTCGGTTCCTGAACTTAGACCGAGACAACCGAAATCTAACGTTGCGTCATCAGTACCTCCCCATTTGCTTCCCCGAAAAGGTTACAATCACCTTATGCGGTTGAAATTGTCACCATCCCTGAAAAAGGAAAGCCCATATTTCGAACCATCAAGACTCTTGGTGCTTTCCCACAAAAATCTCTCTCTGCACCTCATAAAAGATTGGATTTGTCTGCTGAGAAGGCGTCTTCTTCTACAAACTTATCAAAACCATCATCTTCTTCTACAACACATTCTTCACCAGCACCTCGAAAAGTGGACTTACCTACTAAAAAGACGTCACCTCTTTTATCAGAATCATCATCTTCGTTACAAAACTCCAGGCACCCTCTGTTCCTCCGATTACACCTACTTTGGAAGCTTCTCCCTCATCTAAATCGACATCATCTAAATCATCATTAGTTTCGACCAAGCAGCCTCCCTTATCTCTGAAGACCACAACACTTGTCACATCTCCATCATCTTCAAAATCTATTTTAGGGGCTCCTCCTCCACCGAAATCAATCATGTCTCACTTACTTCCATCTCAAGTGCCCAAGGCTGCTCCTCCAGATGTCCAAAAAAATAAGATGATCCCTAAAAAGACTGTCAAACCTAACATGCAGGTTCTTTTACCTCGATAATCTGTTAAAAAGTGAAAGTGGCGCCTTCATCATCTCTGTCCTCATCCTTTTCTACCGGGTTCTATACTAAAATCCTTCACCAACTTATCCAATCTTCATCCATATCTCTTCCTCCAATTAAACCCTATAACCCTAAAGGAGTTAAACCTACCTGGTTTAACTCTGATTTGATTTGTGCTTACCACCGTACCCTGGGTCATGATACTGAGGGATGTAAAGCTCTTCAATCTGTCGTCAACAGTCTTTTGGAAGAAAGTGATCTTTTGCTGGAGGAGGAGAAACAAGCACCTCCTATCATCTTAGCTCCATCTGAGCCCCAACGATCTACTCAGGCCTCTACTTCTAGTGATTCCACTCCAAATGATCTCCCACCTTCTCAAATCGACACAATTCATATCGCCACTAGAACCCAACAGTATGATAATCCATCCTCATCTACAGCATCTCGACCAGGGGTTGTCATTTCTATAGCCCCCGAAGGAGTTCCTCCTTCCTCATTATCCCCGAGACCTGGGTCTCTATTCGTGTCTTGCACCTCGGGCTCAAATTCCCGTGTCAGTTGATGAGAGTGTTATGAAACAACTCACCCAGGCTCCGGTCAAAATGTCTCTTTTTGACCTCATTCAATCCTCTCCGTAACATTGCCAGGCTCTGATTGATAATCTGCATCGCATCGCAGTGAATTCAGATGAGCCCCAGCCCTTCGAGTTGGTTGTTGGATTGAATAGACCATCAACCGCCATTTCTTTTGAAGATTCAGAAATTCCTTCCCTTTCTTCCGAGGATTTGGAGGCTCCCCTCTTTATCACAGTCCAAATCGACAACACTACATTAAAACGCATTATGATTGACAGTGGTGCTGCACTCAACGTCATCTCCTCGCACACATTCGAGCAACTTAAGTTACCGAAGAACGTAGTGTCACCCCCGCCTTTCGCTCTTCGATCATTTAATGATCAGCTAGCAGTTACTTTAGGAACTGTGGTCCTACCCATTCGAGTAGGTAAGAAGCTGCTTCATGAACTCTTCTACATTGTTGAAGGGAAATTCCACTATAATATGATCCTCGGACGCTCCTAGATTCATGCAATGCATTGTGTCCCATCCACCCTCCATCGATGCTTAAAATATCAATATGAGGGCAAAATCTATACTCATCCAGGAGATCCTTTTCCTTCCGCACAATGTGACATGACCACAGGGTCTGCCCCTCTAAAGGAAAATGCTTGTTCTCCTGACGGGGCCTCATCTTCTTCCATACCTATAACCAAACTACCGGATTTACAAAATTTCGAAGAGACATTGCAGCGTTTCTCACTGGGAGAGCTTCCTCTCCTTTCTTTTGACACCCATCTCAAACCTAGTGAGTATGGTAGACCAGACAAACAACCTGAATATCAGCCAGGTCTTGGTCGCATCGTCACCATTGGTCTGCCCAATCAACAAACTAATTTCATTTACGGTGGTCTTGATACGCCTCACTATCACCCGGATTCTCCTCCTAGGACCAAACCTTATTTAACAGGGTTCGATTGTCTACAGAATCCCACATTTGCAAAAACTTATTTATATCGATGCGCGTGGAAGGGCTTTGGCTTAGGTAAATATGAACAAGGTGTGCATGACCTCACGTCCATTCCAACTCTCAAGCCACATCAAAAATTTGGTTTAGGATTTAAACCTCTTTCAAAAGCCACCGTCACTGTTCTCGATGAGCCTCTTCCTATTGAGGAACCATCTTCTCCCGCTAAGTCAGAAGCATCACTCGATGTGGATGACACCATTTCCATCCCGTCTAAATTTTTTTTTAGTCAATACCATTTCCTTAGGGCCACTAGCCTATAAGACTAATGACAGGTCCACTTCCATACCATTAATTTTCCCTGAAATAGTTGGAGACGACTCTCCTACTATCAACACTATCCACTGTGCGGATGATGATTCTGTCCTCACCTATCTGGGGGCAGAGGATTCCTATCTTCCTAAAACCATTCCTTCTGACACATCTACGCTTCTCAACAAAGCCACTATCGACCTTAATATAGGGACTTCTAAAGACCCTCGCATCATTAAGGTCGGCCAATCCCTTAATCCACAGGAGTTAGGAGACTTTACCACTTTTCTTTCCAACCATCGTCAAGCCTTTGCTTGGTCATATGAGGATATGCCAGGACTCGATCCCGATATTGTGGTCCACAATATCGTTACTCTTCCCGACATCAAACCGGTTAAACAAAAATTACGTAAAATGCACCCTAGAGTAGCCCTTCTTGTTAAAGAAGAATTGCAGCGCTTGCTCTCGGCTAACTTCATCCAACCCATCGATTATCCACAATGGGTTTCCAATGTAGTACCAGTAACTAAAGCTACTGGGAAAATTTGAATTTGTACCGACTTCCGGGATCTTAATCTTGCTTGTCCAAAAGATGATTTTCCTCTACCTAATATCGACCAACTCGTGGATTTAACTGTGGGTCATGAGATGCTTTCTCTTATGGATGGTTTCTCTGGGTATAATCAAATTCTCATCGCACAGAAGAAAAACATAAGACTTCTTTCATAACTCCTTGGGGGACCTTTTGTTATCGTGTCATGCCTTTCGGTCTTAAGAACGTAGGAGCAACCTATCAGTGAGCAATGACCTACATCTTCCATGATCTCTTACACAAAACTATGGAAGATTACGTCGACGATCTCCTCGGTAAATCCAAACGTCATCAGGATCATCTTTTCATTCTTGCACCTCTCTTTGAGAGGCTTATTCACTTTTGTCTTCATCTAAATCCATCTAAGTGCATGTTTGGCGTTCTCACTGGTAAACTTTTAGGTTTTATCATTTCCATTAGGGGTATTGAAGTAGACCCCGCAAAAATAAAATCTATCCTTGAGATGCCTCCCCCTTCTAACTTAAAGCAACTCCGCAGTCTCCAAGGACATCTTCAATCAGTGCGTCATTTTATCTCACAATTGTCGGACCGTTGTCAACCTTTTCATCATCTCCTCCGTAAGAATGTTCATTTTGAATGGGATGAACATTGCCAAAAGGCCTTTGATGATCTCAAAGCTTATCTTCTTTCTCCACCTGTGCTTACACCTCCACGCGAGGGGGAGCCTTTCTATCTTTATATCTCTATGACTGACCATGCTCTGGGAGCCATGATCTCACATCGGGACACTTGTGGTAAAGAACAAGCCGTCTATTACATCAGTCACACCCTCCATGAGTATGAAACACGTTATTCCGAAGCTGAAAAGCTGTGTTGTGCTCTCTTCTTCGCAACTTCTAAGCTTCGTCATTACCTCCTTAATCACAAAACTTACATTGTCACAAGTGTCAATCCACTCAAGACAATTCATGCGAAGCCTTATCACAATGATCGTATCACTCGTTGGCTCATGCTTATGACAGAATTTGATCTCAAGTTTATCCCACAAAATTCTATCAAGGGTCAGGTCATTGCAGATCAATTAGCTGATGCTCCTCTTCCGGACACTCAAGTCCCCCTTGCTCAATTCCCCGATGAATATATCCAACAAATTGATTTTGGTCTGTCTCCATTTAAAGTAAAGCTCTTCTTTGATGGATCCAAATGCCAGCAAGGGGGAGGTGCAGGTTTCGTGATGATTCCTCCTTGGGGTACGCCTATCCCAGTCACACACAAATTGAACTTTGAGTGCACCAATAATATGGCTGAATATGAAGCTCTTGTCTTGGGTCTTCAAAATGCCATTAATCTCGGTGCTCATCATATTGACATCTTTGGTGATTCTGAACTCATCGTTAATCAAGTCACGGGTGTCTATCAATGCAGGAATGATATCCTTCAAAAATATCATGATATAATTCTTGTTCAAATCCAATCTTTCGATAAATTCACTATCCAAGCTATCCCTCGTACTACGAATCGATTCGTAGATATAATGGGTTCTTTAGCATCCCTTATCCCACCTTTTACCGAGGACTCGCGACTTCATGTGGCTGTGCAACGATTAGATCAACCATCTCATCTCAGGCAACTAACTTCAATCCATGCTGTCACAACCCATACTCAGAATGAGTGGTATCAACAGATCGTTGATTATCTATCTCATTCAGTGCTTCCTCCTGATCTGACTTCCAATGGTAGAAGATCTTTTATCCTATGTGCTAATCGCTATACTATTCTAGGCGGGATCCTCTACAAACGCGGCTTTGATGGTATTTTGCTTCGGTGCCTCAAAACTCTTGAATCATCTAAAGCTATCTAGGAGGTCCATGACGGTATCTGTGGTGGCCATTTTAGTGGCTTGGCCGTAGCTAAACGCATCTTACATTTGGGATATTATTGGCCTTCTCTTAATCGAGATTGTTGTGAATACACTAAGAAATGCGTCAAGTGTCAACAACATTCCAATCTCACACATATCCCTAGTCAAACTTTACAACCTACAGTAGATTTGTGGCCTTTTTTACAATGGGGTATTGATCTCATTGGTCTCATCAATCCCTGTTCTTCACAGCGTCATCATTCTATCATTACTGCCACTGAATACTTTACTAAGTGGGTGGAAGCTATCCCTCTTTCTTCAACAAAAGCTAAACCCATAGTTGATTTTGTCTATCAACACATCATTTGTCGCTTCGGTGTTCCACACAAACTCATCACAGATAACGGTAAGTCTTTCAAGAACGTTGATTTGCAGAACCTCTGCGACGCTTTCAATATCAAACTCAGCTTTTCTTCTCCATACTATCCTCAAGCTAATGGTCAGGCCGAAGCTTCCAATAAAACTTTGTGTAATATCCTCGCAAAGGTAACTAGTCGAGCTGGTAGGGATTGGCATTTACATATCCCTTTTGCTCTCTGGGCTTATCAGACTAGCATTCGTACTCCTACTGGTGCTACTCCCTTCTCTCTCGTCTATGGGTCTGAGGCTGTTCTTCCTTTGGAAGTCCAAATCCCATCTCTCCGTGTTTCTCTTAGAGAATTTGTCTCTGATGAGGACTATCGTCAAAATCGTCTAGCACAACTTGAATTATTAGATGAGCAGCATCTCAACGCTCTTGAACATCATCAAGTCTATCTTGAGCGTGTCAAACATGCTTATAACAAGCACTTGCAGCACCGTGACTTCAAAATTGGTGATCTTGTTCTTAAAGAAAATCAAAACATTACTACACTCGAAAGGAGTCAGTGTGGTAAGTTTGCTCCCAACTGGATGGGTCCGTACGTTATCACTCATAAATATGGGTCGGGGGCTTATCGTCTATCTTCCATGGATGGTATACCTGAAGTGGAACCTCTTAATGCCTTGCATCTATGGCCCTTCTACTATTAAAATCTATCTTACACAAATCTAGTCGCAAGACAAATCTTTCATCTGTTTAACAACCAGTCATATACTTTCATGGTGATTTGAAATTATGTGGTTCTCCGCCTATTGTCTTTTTTACCTTAAATATGAGTATCGTGGCTCTACTCATAGCATTTTTCTTCTGGATATGTTTCTCCTCATGGTAGGAACACCTTAATCACCGTTTCATTTGTCCCAAGTGCTTATCTTAATCGGATCTACTCGGGGCATGAGTGCGTGCTCTTTATACGTTTTCTTCCCCTCTATCTGATCTATCTAGGTCTAAACTCAGCTTCTTCCAAAAGTTTTTCAAAAAAGAAAAAAAAAAGGGGATAGACTGATCCCTTGAAGGACAGCTACCCATACAATCAAATGAATCAAAAGATATAGACCATGCCCTCGAAGGATGGCTATCATTAAAATTCAAAATACTGCATCGCTCCTCAAGGACGATGTTTCTCAAAGGAATACTCAAGGCTTCTTGCATTGATCAGCCTTTTAGTCCGGTTTATACACTTTTAGCATCCTTTGAAAGACTTCCCGTATTGATCAGTCTTTCCATATCTAGCAAACTTCCGCATTGATCAGTTTTCTTTTTTCCCGAAATCATGAAGTTGAGATATAAGACCTTTTGTCGATCATATGGAGAATCCTATTTTCCTAGTATGAACATGTATTCTGTCCCTTGTAAATTTCGACAAGATACCTACTTACTGCTCCTTCCGTTTCCCTCCTAAATCTGGTTTGCGGCTAGTTAGTGTCAGGTTTATTTTAACCTCATATAGGGCCTTGCATGCATGATCTTTTGGTTTCCTATCCAGATTCTATTTATGGTCGGTTGGGAGTCCAGCTTATCATTTTTTTCTTATCTGGGTGTATTTCCTTTATTTCTAGTCAAGGTCGTTTTCATTACATCCTTGGCTCTCGCAGAGAGTATTCCCCATTATTATTTGTTATTCATCCAGTTAAATTGACATTTCACATGTTAATTTAATCAAAATTTATCATCTATCTAATTTCATCTTATCTACTTTGACATATCAAAGCATGTATTGTCAACACATGTGGATCTGCCTATCTATTTTCATCAAAATTAAATTAACATCTCAAACATATCGAATCTATCAATCCCATCTATCCATCTATCCATCAAAACATCTAAAAATATGTACATCCAAGTTACACTACATCTATCTATATCTATTTTTCATCAAAATTAAATCCACATATCAATCACATCAAGTTACATCACGTCTATCTATCCTCTATGTCTATGTTCATCCAATCACATCTATTTATCATCTCTCAGCATATGTCTACATCCATCACAATTACGCTACATCTATCCATGTATATCAAAATTAAAAGCAGGAGAACAATCATATGACAAAGGAAATGATGAATCTATATATATATATATATATATACATGAGTGTCTGTACAACAAAAAAATGGGTGGCTCTCAATCAAGCCATCTATAAAATGCCTTCCAATCGAGGCTACATCACTACACTGATACAAAATACATCAATATCTATATCGTAAAATCTGATGCATGGAGGACACTATCTCCTCCACCCTCCTCTGGACTAGGCTGTCTCTCCTGGCCGCCACCTATCGAGCTAGACGCACCTGCTGCTGGAGGCCTCTGCCCACCTCGGTCTCTCCCGGTGCTCCCTCCCTCTGATGCCCCACTTACTGTGGCTAGTTTCCGATCTCCTCCTCACCCCGTACCGAGGCACATCTAGGGCATGCTGCGCTAGGGCATCCTCGTAGTATCTCACCTCAGCGAGGAGATACTGATATGTGCTCAAGCTCACGGTACAGTGCTTGTAGTGGAAGTGGTGCTGTTAGTCTTCTGCTGGTGGTGCCCCTCCTATGGTTGCGCCCTGTGTCCTAGACTCTGACATGGTACCTGTCTCCCCATATTTGGCCCTGAGGGCCTCCTTATGTCGATGGTAGCGATCCCTCTGTTGGATCGCTGTATCTCGCTCCTGGCGAGCGGTGTCTCTCTCCAAAATCAGGGCATCCCTCTCATTGCCGAGCTCGATCTCCTTGAGATCCACTTCATGTGTATGTGTCAGGGTGGCATGCTCTCCCTCCAGTCTCTCCAGCACTGTAGCCATATCCTCCTCATCGGCATCTATAGATGCCGGAAGGTGTCGTGGTAGCTCTGTCGCATACCATGCCGCATAGCCATCATCTACTCCAGCATCATCGTCACTGTCTATGGAGGGTGGGGCCTCTCTCAATGGATCTGCCGGAATCAAAATCGGCAGATCAGTCTCTCTGTTGTCTTACCTGTAAGGCCTCTAAGTAGTCAGCACTGTCTGTACTAGGCTGAACTGTCTCAATACTCGTATAAATGGGACGCACTCCCACATGTCAGGCCTGCGGCCCCTAACCACCCTACTCCATCTCAATGCCACCAAGTGAGCATCCTGACCGGCCCATGTTGGAAATACCTGATATGGTCTCGGATGACTGATCGGCATCGGCGTCCTAAAACGCTCAGTATACCAATCTGCGGATCTACTGTATCTCCCGAGGCCATATCGGCCCGCCATCACCGGAATCCGTAATCAATAGCTCCCACTACTGCTGGCATCCAAGGAAGCCCGGATGGCCTGATCACTACTATATGCTCATATGCCCAGCAATGGAGCACAAAACTGACATCGATACCTGTCCTCCAGCCAGTGGTATACATCCATAACTCATGATATATCTGAGCTATCAAGGCATCAGCAAAGGTGAACACCTGTCTGAACTGCAGGATGTCACAAACGCAATCTAGTAATAATAGTGGGAATCTCCCACCTCCTGAATCTGGTAGAGCAAAATAGGAGATCGCCATCTGAATCAACACTATCTGTCTGCTCCTGGGAACATCCTGTCTATACTGCGAGGCTATCCTCACTGCCCCGGACACTATCTCTGAATCATCTGCCCTATCTCCATACAATCGAACTAGGGCTCTCTGCTGCTGCTCTCGTGGCGTAATCTCTATCGGGTCCCCAGTGATCGGTAGCCTCAAAATCCTGTATATATCCTCATGGGTGATGGTCATCTCACCCGTCCTGAACCAAAAAGTGCAAGTCTGGCTGTCCCATCATCGTCGCACTAGTGCTCGCATCAACTCTACATCTCGCGGCACTCGTCTGTAGTACCGAAAGCCCCCGAGCCCAGCTAACTCTAAGTGGCGCCAATCTGCGTCAGTGACGTCAGGGAGAATGGTCTCCAGTAACTCGGGAATAGCATCCCTCATGTGTAGTACCTCTCGTGCCTGCATCCATGACATCAAGAGCAATATTAGCTTCATATTTACCCAAATCCGAACATCCAAAACAAATTTTATCATTCTCATCAACATGATCTATCCAATCGGCGTCGATTAAATACAATCGGTGTCGTTAATAAGTGGTCGATGCCGATTAATTCTAATCGGTGCCACTTACATTAAATCGGCATCGATTCTACCAATCGACGCCGATTGTCAGGCCGGAGTGTAGAACACACTCTGGCCTCCCACCAAAAAAAACCAAAAAAATAAAATAATAATAAAATAAATACGACGGGTTCAAGAAGAACCACTTACCCCAGGTCGTGTCCTCCTCCACTTCTGACCGCTTCCAGAGGCTTCCATGGTGCTCAAATCCAATTTTTGACTCTCTCTGAATCAATCGTCACGGTGTAAATAAATCGTTCACATTTTCCGTTCACATATTTATATGTGCCTTGAACGGTTGGCACCATTTTTTTGGGTCGGCGTATTTGTTTATTTAGGTTGGCGCGCCGATTGGTTTGATCACCGCTAATTTTCCATCTCTTTGCCATAGTGTTGATGCTTGGCTTATTTATCTGGTCATTATTGTGCGCTGAATGTTGCCTTTTGGCACATATTTTCGATATCACCATCCATTTCAAGTTTGTTCCCTTTGCGTGGGGCACTCGTACTTTTTGGCAACTTAGAGTTAACGGGTCTGTAGGCACTAACGTCATCTGCTTTGCAGACCGCATCTGGTTGTCCCTACCAATGTGTCTCTCTTTAGATGCTGACTATTTTTCCGCTCTCCTTACACTCATGGGTCTGTAGGTACTAACGTCGTCTCATGAGGAGACCGTCTAGTCTGCCCTACCAATGTGAGTTCCTTAGGTGGCTACCTCTTTATTCATGTTTGTGCATCATTAATGATCAGATCTACTCCAGACATCTAGCTGGGGCATCCCACATTTTCATCTACCTTTTTCAAACTTGGGATCGTTTGTTCTATCACCCATCCCATCCCTAGTTTGAGGGGAGCACATCATCACTTTTTCTTCCTTTCTTCAACTCCTTGTTTTTGTCAAATAACCTTGCTTATCGCAAGTTACTTGACAAAAAGGGGCAAAATGTAGACACCTAAAATTGGTTATCCAATTTAGTGTCCCTCGTGCGCGTTTTCTCTCTCAGGTAACCTGGGGCACGTTTATATCACCACTATCCCCTTGGGGTATTATTCAATTTGTGATTTAAACACCTATCCTAAGTTTAATTCACCCCATTATGTTTTACCCGTGAGTAATTAAATATTAACTATTTAATTACACCTTTTCACATGTATCCTAACCACTTATCTACCCCATATCTATCCTATCCATATATCCCCCCTATTTCTCCTCCTCCCAAAGCGGGATATTTCCCGTATTTGAGGTGGAGGGATCACTCTTATCTTTCCAGAAATCACTCATTCTGACCATCTCGAGAGTATGTTCCAGTGATCGGTGCCGATCGATACTCGATCGACGCCGATTTTTGGAGCGGCACGATTATAAATAGAGGCCCGAACTCGGTTACGGGGGATACATGAGAGAGAGACAGATCGTGAAAGAGACACAGATTGTAAGAGAGAGAACGAGAGATCTTTGAGCATCGAGCGTGAGCACTATCTATCGAATGAGAGTGAATTTTGTCCCAATCAATCCCTGAGAGGAGCACCGTTACTCTGCTCTTATCACATTAACAACACATGTCTCCATTGATTTTCTGGTGACTCTATTCCGCACTCCCGATGCAGTGCGAGTCTTGCAAATATCTCTCGGCCTGCAGATCCAACAGACGTTAACGATCTTGCCTTCATTTTCCGATTCCCAAATCTTCTCGCATTTTGTCTCGGATCGACGCCGATCTTTATCAGTCGACGCCGATCTAGACCCGATCGACACCAATCTATATCAATCGAGCGCCGATTCTACATAATTGACACCGATCATCCCGAGATAGGTAAAGGACACAGTAACACAAATCCAGCTTTGTTTTCACGGTTCCTGTTTTGTTGCTTTTAAATCGTTGTTTAGATTCTATTTATTACTTTGATCAGAAAATCTAGTCCTGTACGTACATATTTTATCATGTATGCTTCTTTACTTAATTGAAAACGTGGACTGACATCCACCGAGGGAGCTTACCGCTTCCGGACCCTTCTTGGGCGAGTCCACCTAAATATCTTTTAACGTGGTATTTTTTTTCGTCAGCGTCGGTGTCTCGTAGGTTACTTGGATCTCATTGTGTAAAATTGCTCATGTGCACCCGTCTTATCTACATCGGCTTCCTCATTCGTCTACATCTTCGGATCTTGTCCATCAGGTATCTATTTCATTGGAGTTTTCGGGTTTTGGTGTTTAGTTTGGTGCATTAAATTGGACAGTAACAAGCGTGAAATTATTGATCTACACCCTCCGACAATCAACTTCCTCATGAAAAATTTCTAAAAAAATTAATTAACCATGTTGTGAACATGAAATCATCCCTATCTAAATGACCCTTTTCTTCGATGGATATAAATGATCACAAGGGGATGAGCTAGTTTTCTTATCATACCTCACTTGGGTATTCCTATTCCATTATAATTTAAACTTAACTTCAGATGCACTAATAACATGGAAGAGTACATAGGTTTAATCATGGGACTTATGACCGCTATTCTCCTAGGTGTTCACATATTAGAAATCTACATAGACAAAAAAATTTATTAATCAAATTAAAGGAGAATATCAACATAAAAATGAAATCTTATAGAAATATAAACTTGAATCCTTTGATCATTATACCATCCAAACCTTCTCGAGTCCTCTAACAAGTTTTCAAAAACTATGGCCTATTTAGGAGCACTCATTCCCTAGAAATGAAGAATCAAAAGACAATTCCAAAGTATCCATAGTCATTCAATGATTAGAATAGCCCTCACATCAAAATCAACCCCTCTCTATCAATACCATTGAAGATAATCCAACAGACTTTTGGTATTCTCAAATCTATGACTATCTTTCTGAATCTAAAATCCCCTCTGACTTATCATGAAATGCTAAATAATCATTTCTTCAACGCGCCACCCACTTTGTCATCATAGGTCTATAAACATGGCTTTGATGGTATTTTGTTAAGATTCCTTAAATCTCATGAATCAATAAAATCAATCGAATAAGTCCATGATGGTATTTGTGGAGGACATTTTAGTGGAAATGTTTTCACCAAATGTGTCTTGCAGCTAGGGTACTATTGACCTACAATCAATCAAGATTGTTGTGCATATGTTAAGAAATGTGTCAAATTCCAACTACATTCAGATCTCATCCATGTCCCCAGTCAAGCATTACAACCTGCTCAGGACTTATGGCCTTTCTCTTAATGGGGTTAGATCTCATCGATACTATTAATCCTAAATCATCTCAAAAACATCATTCCATTATCACAGCTATTGAATATTTCACTAAATGGGTTGAAGCTATCCCTTTAACCTCAACTAAATCAGGACCTATTACCAACTTCATATATCAATAAATCATATATCATTTCATCATTCTATATAAACTTGTCATAGATAATGGAAAATATTTTAAAAATAAAGAACTTAAGAAACTATGTGACATGTTCAACATCAAACTCAACTTCTCATCACCATATTATCCTCAAGAAAATGGACAGTGAAGCTTCTAATAAAACACTCGTTAAAATCCTCATGAAAATAGTGGATGATGCATGTAGGAATTGACATCTCCAAATTATGTTTACTTTTAGATCTTATCAGACTAGCATCCGTACTCCTATAGGTGCTACGCCTTTTTCACTTTTACATTTGCTCGAGGCTATCCTACCCCTCGAATTTCAAATTCCTTCACTTCACGTATATCTTAAGGATTTCATTCTTGATGAATAATATCGACAAGACAACTTAGCACAACTTTAATTATTAGATGAAAAACACCTCGTGGCCCTTGAACATCATCAAGTCTATTAAGAAATTGTCAAACGAGCTTATAACAAACATGACTTTAAAATTAATGATCTTGTTCTCAAAGAAAATAAAAATGTCACTACAATAGAATGGAGTAAATGTGGAAAGTTTTCCCCTAATTAGATTGGTCCATACGTCATCACTCATAAGTATGGGTTGGGAGCGTATCGCCTTGCATACCTTGATGGTGAAAAAAAAGGAACCTTTGAATGCTTTGCACTTGTGGCCTTTCTACTTTAAATGATTGATCGTCATGACAAAGTAGTTATATCCAACATCTTATCCCTTTATCAACCATCCATCTTATCACAGTAATTATTTGAAAGCATGTGGTTCTTTCTGTCACTATCCTTAATACACCTTAAAGATGAGCACCATGACTCTGTTCATTACATCTTTCACTATGGACAAGTTCCTCCTTCACAGGAACCCCACAATCATTACATTCACCTACATCGTACTAAGTAAGAAACATGTCATGGGGCATGTTTTGTATCTCATTTACAAATCTTCTCCCCTCCTCTAAATGGTCTATTAGGGTCTTTCCCTCAGCTCCAAATAAACTCAAAAATATCAATGGATGCTCTTTATAAAAAAATCAATTATGGGTGACTTCAACACCCCTTTGAGTCCTTGGGAAAAGAAGGGTGGTAATATTGATTTAACTAAGAGTATGGAAGATCTCTAGGATTTTATCATACAAAATAACCTCATGGATATTGAGTTGAAGGGTAGCAGATTTACCTAGTCTAATAGGAGAAAAGGAGATCAATTGATTCAGTCAAACTTGACAGGGATCTGACTTCATGGGGGTGCTTGAATAAAGATGCTTTCCTCTTTTCTCTCCCTCGGATTGGTTCAGACCACAATCCGCTTCTTTTCCAAATCAAAGATAAAGAGAGGAGGAGAACTCCTTTTAGGTTTGAGAATATGTGGTTACAAAATGAGGAAATTTTTGACCTTATGAAAGATTGGTGGAATGTGAAAATCAAAGGAACTACTATGTTTAGAATTACTAAGAAACTTGCTCATGTTAAGAATAATTTGAAAGGATGGAATAAAAAATTCTTTGGTAACATTTTTGAGAAAAAGAAGTCTTTGGAAAATGAGATATCTTCCCTTCAAGAAACTTTGGAAACTCTTAATAATGATAGTATTTAGGTAGGACAACTTAAAGAGAGAGAATTATTGTCACTACCATAACATTCTTCTGAAAGAGGATACTTTTTGGAGATAGAAATCTAGGGTTCAATGGCTCAGAGAAGGTGATAGAAATTAAAATTATTCCACATTTCAACGATAAAAGGAGAACCACTAATAGAATATTGTGTGTCACAGGGGAAGATGGGGTGATGCTCACTGATACTAAGGAAATTCAACATGTTTCCACCTCTTTTTTCGTAGACTTCTTTCTACTGACTAGTTCATCTAACAACAATAAGGAAGAGTACTTTCTGGATTGCATTCCTTAGCTGATAAATGAGACTAACAATAGTATTCTCATAAATATTCCTTCAATGGAAGAAAATAAATTTATGCTAAAAACTTTGAGCCCTGACAAAGCTCCAGTTTCTCATGGATTTTCAGCTTTCTTTTTCAAACCTTTTGGGATATTGTCAAGGATGATATGTGTAAATCTATTCAAGAGTTTTTCAAGAACAAAAATATGCTTCATGAATTAAACAACACCTTCCTTTCTTTAGTCCCTAAAAATCACAATCCTATTGATTTTAGGAATTTTAGACCTATCAACCTATGTAACTGTATTTACAAAATGTGTTCTAAAATCCTAGCTTTAAGAATTCAACTTCTTCTGCCTTCCATTATCTTTGATTAGTAGGGGGTTTGTAATGGGAAGACAAATCCAAGATGGTATTATCATTATTCAAGAGACTCTTCATACTGCCAAGAAAAATAAAAAGGAAGCTATGTTTATTAATATTGATATGGAGAAATCCTAAGACCGTGTCTCTTGGACCTTTCTTCTTAATTTCTTAACTAGGTTTGGATTTGGTGAAGACTTCAGGATTTTGATACAGAAATGTATTTCTCTAGATAAATTTTCTTTTTTGATCATGGGAATCCCTATGGTTTTTAATAGTTCTATAGGATTAAGACAAGGAGATCTTATCTCTCCTTTTCTATTTATAATCATGGCTGAAACTCTCAGTAGAGCTCTCAATAAGTTTAATTTTGAAGGAAGAATTAAAGATATCTCTCCTATTGTTAAAATAAAACAATGTTGTTCACCAACATTTTTTTGATGACATAATGTTGGTTGGAGAGGCTGTTGTCCTGAAGGCTAGAGAGTTTAAACATATGACGATTGATTATGAGGAAGCTTCTAAGAAAATTACTAATTATGGTAAAATTTCCATATATTTTTATCGATACACTTGAAAGAAGATGTGTGAAAATTAATGGTATTCTTACTATGTGACTAAAACATTCCCTACTAGGTATTTGGGAATGATTATTGGAATTGAAAAACCAAAGATCGGTGAATGAAATTTTTTGATAGACTGATTTCTTAAGAAATTGGAAGGCTTGAAACGATCACTTTTATCTCAAGAAGGTAAATTTTTCCTTCTCAAATTATCAATTCAAAATTCTCCTGTGTACTCTATGTCTATTTATAGATTACCTTCTACTATTGTTAATAAATTGGAGAGTATCCAAAAATATTTCTTTGGAGTGAATCAAAACAAAATGATAGAATTTCTCTCCTCACATGGGAAAAGGTTTGTAAGCCAAAGAGTATGGGGGTCTTGGTATTAGAGATTGGGCTAAAATGAATAAAGCTATTTTGTCAAAAATGATTTGGAGATTGGTTAAGGAAGACAGTATGTGGACTTCCATCATAAGACAAAAATACTGGTCAAATCTTCTAGCTAATGAATGGTGCTTTAGCAATGTTGACTTTAATGGTTCAAATTTTTGGAAATCTATAAATTGGGCTAAATACATTATCTCTAAGGGAAGAAAATGGATGATTGGCAATAAGAGAGTGGTTAATTTTTGGGAAGACAAATGGTTAGGTGAAAAACCTCTTAAGGTAACCTATCCTAACATCTATAAGGATGTTGTGGTTAAATATGGGACTAAGGTCAAAGATTACTTCAATTTTGAGGAACCTCTGGGTCAATGGAAAATAATTGAATTGGATGGACATAACAATAATGATATCAATTCTATTAACAAAAAATTAAGAGGTGTTATTGTTAATAAAGAGAGTTTAGAAGATGATAGCTTATATTGGTCTAGAGAGGATAATGGAATCTTCTCGGTTCAAAGTTCCTACAATGCCTTTTTCTTAGATGAAGTTGATCCTGATAGCTTCAAATGGGAAAGTGTGTGGGTCAAAGAAGTTACTCCCAAGATCAATATGTTTTGGTGGTTGGTTCTCCATGATAAAATCCTTATTGTGAGCAATCTTAATAAGAGAAATTTTCATATGGTGAATAGGTGTGTTTTGTGTGAAAAATATACTGAAGAATCTTTACATCTATTCCTCCATTGCCCTTTTTGGTATCGAGTTAGAAACACCCTTCTTAACCTATTTGAAATCAAGTGGATTTTCCCATGCTCCATTAAACAACTATGGTCCCAATGGTTTAGCCCTTTTAGGAGTCAAGGACTCAAACATCTTTGGACCCTTTCTATTATGCACCTAGCTTGGGAAATTTGGAAAGAGAGAAATAGGCAGATTTTTAAAGGGAAGAAGGAATTAGAAAAGAAATTTGGAACTCATTGTTTTAACATTATTAATGCAAACTTCTCAAACATAGCCCCACATAAGAAAACAATTCTTCAAAATGAGAGTAAATTATCTAAGAATTGGGGTTTAAGTCCTACTCAAACTGACCTTCCTATACATAATCCTAGGCTTCAAGGTTTGGTGAAACCTAGCAAGGAATGGATAAATATAAATTTCAATGGGGCCTCCAAAGGAAACCCCGAAAAAGCTGGTTGTGGAGGGTCTTCGTGATTTTGAAGGAAGATTCATTCTTGGGTATCATTGTAATCTTGGAATTCAAATGAATCACATTGCTAAAGTGGATGTTGCTTATTGGGGGGTCTCTATAGCTTGTCAACACAAATTTGTTAGATTGGAAGTGGAAGGAGACTCATTGAACATTATTAACAATATTAATGGTAAAGGTACTACTTCTACATCTATCCAAAACTCTATAACTAGTATAAAGGAAATGTCTAACTTGTTTGAAGCTATTAATTTTAAACATATCTATAGAGAGGAAAACTCTGTTGCTGATTATTTTGCCAACAAGGGGTTAATTTTCACGAGATGACATTAATCAATGATGAAGAAGCTTTAGATACTAAGGTGTGAGCACACCTCTAAAAAGATCAACATGGACATGTCACCACTGGGTAATAATGATAGGTCATGGTATGTTAAGGAAATAATTTATAAGATCCATATGAATCACATGAATTTATGGTGGGATGATGCAAAGCTTTGGGATTGGATACATTCGTGTCACCTTAGGGCCATTATTTCCATCTGTGATTTTAACATTGATATTGTTGGGATTGTTTGTATCATTCTAAGTAATTTGAAGTTAGGATTTTCATGAATTTATGGTGGGATGATGCAAAGTTTTTGGATTGGATACATTCGTGTCACCTTAGGGCCATTATTTATCTCTGTGATTTTAACATTGACATTGCTGGGATTGTTTGTATCATTCTAAGTAATCTGAAGTTAGGATTTTCTGCGAACTGGTGCTTGTATTTTCAAATGGGGGTGATCTTGTGAGAACTGAGCCTTTTGACTTGGATGGGGTTAAGCCTGAAGCCATGGAAGTGTTTGAGAGAAAGGGTTTCTCACCTTTTCTCAAAATCTTTGAAGGTCATTATGAAAATTTGAGTAAGGAATTTTCTAGAGCTTGGAAGACGACCAAAAAAGGGGCAGTTGTGGACCTAAAAGGTGTGCATATCGAGATTACTTGTGGAGTCTATCACTAAAGTGATGGGTGTACCTACTATTGGTAGGGAGTTTTACAAGCCTAAAAATTAATCCATGAATGAGCTAAAGTTGTTCTTGTAAGGTAATGAAAAACTTACCACTCATTTTGTCGGTTTTCTTCACTCTACTTTACCCAGGCCTTTTGACGATGTGGCTTTAACCCTTATTCATTTTCTTACCCTAGAAGGCCGTCATAAGTGTATCTATGCCTACCATTTTCCTATGCTTAATTATTTTCGACATGGCCATAGTTTCAGTTTCCCGTATTTCCTGTTTCACTCTCTAAGTGCTTCCATTTCCCAGTTTAAAAATAATAGAGTTGTTGTCCCCCTTCACCAAGGTTTTATTATTTCCCTAGTTAAAAGAGTTTTTCTTGACATTGATAAAATGGGTACCCTCATGAAATCCCTTGAGGGTTATGCTTTGAGGAAGAATACTCGGACTCGGAGGAGGAGGATTCTAGCAAAGATTCAGAGTCTCAGGAAAGGATATTCATCGGGGGATGATAAGGATGTAGTGGAAATTGATGCCGCTCAGAATATCAAAGAGCTAAATTTGAAGCATGTTCCTAGTCAATATGTCAAAACCAAAGGTGAATCAAGCATGCGGGAGAATCGAGTTCTTGTGAATGCAAAATTTGTGCAATGATTGAAGATTTGGGTCAAGTGGGTCCTAGGAAAGGGATTAATCATCTTGTCAAGATAGTGATGTATATTGAAAAGCGAAGGGAAACAGGAGGCTTACAAAGAGTTATGTTTAGTTCCTCTTTAATGAATGACACAAAATGAAAATGCAGGTTGAAGATGTGGCAAAAATCAGTAATGGGGTGAGCTTGAAATTATGAAAGCCAACTGCAACAACCTCTCAAATGAGGTGGATCACATTAGAGCTATTTTACATATCTATATGGAATGGAGTTGTTATTCTTATGAAATCCACTCTTCAACATCTCCAAACCCTTGGTTAGTTGGCCAATGCTTATAGGCTCATGGATGAGCATGGAAATCCGAAGAAAAGAAAAGGGGATGCTGCTAGATGTGACTTGGCCTCGTTGGGTGTCAATATTGAGTCTCTATCAAAGGAGTGGGTGAAAGTGCTAGATGGTATTGAAAAGGCCAAAAATTGATGTTTTTAGGGTGGCTGTTATTATACTATTTTTATATTAACTTCATTGTTTGTTAATTTGTGGTCTTATCTATATTGTTATTACTCTTTTTGTTGTGTTTTAAACTAGTCTATATGCTCATGGAGGAGCTCGGATGTAATAGTCGATATATATGTATCTTTTTGTATGTTATGTAATGTCTTATATGCTCTTTTTTGAGCTTTGACTTATAAGGGGTAGGGCCCCCTCAACCTTGTTTCACCTATAATAAAAATTCAAATATAATAGATCTGTTTCCTCAAAGGACAACTATTCAAAAATATATCAAAAAAATTATTATCAAAATAAAGTAGACTGATTCCTCAAAGTAAAACTACACGGTAAAAATTATAGACCGATCCCTCAAAGGAAGACTATCTTGCGAAAATAAAATAAATAATGTAGACCATACCCTCGAATGATGTCTACCTATGTCGAAGGCTTCTGCATCAATCATCCCTAAAAATAATCAAAATATCAAAAGCATCCTAGGAAATTTTCTGCATCGATTAGTTTGCATCAAAGAAAAGAATATGTAAAGCTAGGGAATTTATCTATGAACCCATTTAAAAGGAGAACCTTCTTCCCATGTTGATCTACATATACATAAACTCCCTTTCATGTCCTAGGAAGGTACATCCACATCATTCCACTATTTGACTAAGATCTTGTGTAACTACCCATTGATAATCTCATTTAATATTTATTGTTAAGGCTACAAGTGCAAGTTATTTCACATTTCTATACCCATCACGTATGTATCAAATCCATATCAAAGAAATTAGTTAATTTTTACTCCTATCTCATTAGTTACATTTTGATAAAAATTATCATAAAGATCACAATTTAGTCACAACACACGTAATCATCAAATCCCTATTTCACATATTTCATACCCCATTAATATGCTCAACATTTTAATCATATAAATCACATTTTCTCATCATCATATCAATTAACATCAAAGACATTTTTACATCACATTCAAAACATAAACATATCAACATACATCATCAACACATGAAAATTAAACAAGATAAACCACAACCTCCACATCATCATATATATATATATATATATATATATATATATATATATATATATAATCAAAATCTAAAATACATCATCAAAGAGTCTCAGTACATCATATAAAATGAAGGCTTCACAAAGAGTCATATACATCAAGTCTCTAAAACAAATACATATCATCTCTATCCAGTAAAATGGATATCATCTATAAACTAACTAACTTGAATAGCACTCCCAGCACCACCCTGGTCTCCCTCACCAACAACAACTCCTCTAGCACCACCGGCTCCTCCATCCGGTCTCCTAGATGGCTAATACACGTTCTCTGTACTCGCATGTTTGGTACTTCCCCTTACGCACTAGATGATCCACATACAAAGTATCATTTGGTAAATTCTGTATAACCATATCCTCATAATACTCAAAATCGAATGCAAATACGATAATGAGCCACACTGACCATACCCAGTGCTCCCATCTAGATCTAGCTCTGTGCATGGGCTGTCAACTCTACACCTGATATAGAAGACCCCGTGATTCCAAGGGCCTTCTTTAAAGAATACCATTGTTGATGGTATCGGTCTCGATCTGAAATATCCTGAGTCAATGAATCCACGAGCCCATATCACTCAATAATCAACACATCCCGGACACCCATGAGGTCATCCATCTCTACCTCCACCGTGGCCCTCTTGGTAGTCAATGTGCTACAACGGTTGAAATATATCCATATACATCCTTCTCATCCTCATAATCATCATCACTCACATGAACCACTTCTTATCCTCCCTCAACTAGAACACGCACTTTGCTCACTTGCTTTACTACTCGAGCCCTCTCGAATGCTCTAAATGATCAAGTCCACGAAGGTCCATACTCGAGTATAGGAACTATATCTCCATCATCATTTAGACCCATGGATCAAAAATCCTCAAAAATAATAAAAGGTCTACCAATCGATCCCTTGAGTATATGTATCTCCCTCTCGTCTATACTATAATGGCTCCTTGGGAACATGTTGTACCAATCCAAATTTTTCTCTAACATGCTGAATCAAACCATCTCATACTCACCCCCTCTCCTCACCTACATATATGTATCTTGATTTGTTCTAGAAAGCTCGTGCTGATATCTGGGATAGTCATGAAAATCTAGGTATGGCATCTAAACAACATCTCGCATATGTAGTCATATCACCATGTCCCTGTAATAACTCACCTTCATCTTCCTCTTCAATCTACCCATATCCCGTATCCACTTTATAAACCTTGCATGACTATTGGCTATCCCCCATGGTAATCCATGTGGTGAGTAATGGATATATGATCGTATGCCAAACACTCTAAAAATAAAGAAATATCAATCTTAGACCTCTTGTGAGCCTTTCATAGCCCACAACTCTCACTATATCTAAGAAAGAAAAGTTGGTACCCACTTGAATATTGTGCATCTCTCCATCATCTCTTCTACCAACTATGTCATTTTCTAGGAAACCTACCTTTTCTAGAATTAGGTAGGGGAAAACATGATATGGCCATCATCATCATGGTTATCCTAGTACATCCCTCTCTCGATGGAATATATAAAACCTGATATGAAAAACATCAAGAAGCATACTTCACATCATCTACCTCATCCCGTATAATATCCTCATAACATCTAGTCTCTCAGAATCATCAATAGTATATATACCCTCTCCTCGGACCACTAGTCTCATGATTCAATGCACATCCTCTAATGTAATAGTCATCTCCCCTTAGGTAACCAAAAGGTGTAGGTGGAAGGATTCCACCTCTCCATAAATGATAACATCAAACCCCAACATCTATGTAGTCTCTTATAATACCTCATACCTCCCAAACCCACTACCTCCATGTGCTCCCAATCCTCATTCAACATGTCATTTCTTACTTTATTGAAAATGATAGCGATCCTCTCATGGATAATTAAATTCACATCCACATACATACACAAACACATAAAAAAACATTAGAACACATATCATCATCAAAACATTCAAAAAAATTGTAAAAACCAAAAACTTCCACTAAAAATATCAATTGTAAGCTGTACTAATCGAATTGCCGATGATTCATCTCAATCATTGGTGATCGTATGAAACATCGGTGATTCTTGTGATTGTGATAATTGAAATTTATGCGATACCATATTCGTATAAAATTAAAAAAATATTGCCATAACAATCAGAATTCAAACAAAAACAAACATAATCGACCTTACCTCTATCTCGAGTAGGTTTTCGATGGCTGCTTGAAGAGTGCCATTACACTTAATCAATTTTTTTGGCTCCATAATCACTCTCACATCACACGGGTTCATTGTTAAAATGAACTATTCACCGCCCAAATCACCTTTTATAGACCCCAAATTGCTTTTACCCTAATCAATCTTTGATTCATTCAATCACCGACAATTCATCCAAAATATCCTATAATTCACCTTGTTTTACACACCTATCAATATTTTGTCAAAATCAAACAATTTATCACCTTTTTGAAAGTATGTTGCCTCCTTGAAAGGACCCTAATTGTCGAATTATTAAACATAAAAAAAATAAATAAATCTCGGGATATTTCATATATCTATGGGATGCAAGCCCTCCACTCCCCATAACTTGACTTCCCCGTCATTACATCCCGCCTTCGTAGATCATATGTCCATAGGTATCGAACCCCTTGGTTCTGTTATCACTTGATCCTGACAGTAATATACCTTGTTTGGTACCCCTTCGGACTAGGTAAAACGCGTTTTAAGGAAACACATGTCACACTTGTCAAACCAACATGTGAAATTGGTGTTCCTTACATTGCGCTTGCAATAGTCACCCCATTTTGAGGGGGATCACCCATAAAAATCAACTTGTCATTTTTTTTGTCTAGCACTTTTCCAACATCAAACTACTAGACAAAAGGGACAAATGTAGACACCAAAAATTTGCACCCTTCATCCCCTTTATCATTTATTAATCCAATTTATCATTTACACTCATAAAATCACCTTATCCTAAGTCATAACCCCTTTATCATATTTACCACACGTAAATATCCTTTCTACAACTATCAAATCTACATCTAACCATCTAAAACCACCCTAAAATCAAAATTAAATAAAGACAAATCACATATAACCTATTTTATAACCCCCTTAACCATCACACCTCATCCCCAACAACTTAGAAAAATATATACCCAAATCCAAAACTCAACAACCCTATTTGGAAGTGGTTTTAACCAATTTACCCTTCCAAACCATGGACAACCTGGATCACCAGTGATTCAGGTAATCACCCGCGATTATAAATAATAGATTTTTTGCCATGATCCAGGATCCTTAATTTTAAATCTCGAGCTATTGTTTTAAATATTGTCTTCCAACATTCTAGATATCATAACTTACCACTAGAATATAGAAGTCATCGGTGAACATCATTATCAATCCTCATCAAGCATTTTAAAATCCTTTCAAAGCTTGGTGGATCGAGTTTTTCAACGTTCAACTCACAAACTACACCTACCATCTAGATCACCTTCCGGTGAGGTTTGAGGCTTTGTTTAGCTCCATTTCAACATCCAGGTATTATTTTTTATGTTTTACCATATATTTAACATCATTTTAGTCATTTGTTACTTTGAAACATCAATCGAAACTTCAAACGTTTGAATTTGTTAAACTATCAAAAATCAACTGAATCACTAGGGATTGGCCTAATAGCCAACAATTTCTTTCAAGATTTACCTTTTATAAAATTTTATTAGTTTTCATCAAGTATCTTTTATCTACTTTATCAAACTGTTTCTTCTAACATGTTTTTAAGCATGGCTTCTTGTTAGATGGTAATTCCTTCTCAATCACATGAAATCACAAGCATTCACTCACTTGCAATAGTTTGAAAACCTTTCTATTGGGAAATTTTTTACATCATTTATGAATTAAGTTTGTGTGCAATCTGATTTTCCAAAACCGAACAAGATAACGAAGATGAGATTGAATTCCTCCATGATATCAAACAAGAAGATATTGAATTCTAATACGATTACTTTGAACACATACGAGATCATATCCACACTTGTTTGGGCAACATTTGAAGCTGAATAGGACCTTTTATTTGATCTTGAATTCTATTCATCTTCATCTATTGTTCTTGCATCTATCTACCTTGTATCTGTTTTATCATTTATCAGTTATCCATTACAATTCACTTGATTTTTTACAAGGCAAGTTGACATCCTTTGAGAAATCCCTTTGGATTCTGGAATCGGCCTTTGCCAAAAGCTCACTTATCTATCTAATCCATTTTTAGTGTCTTTAAGCACATTTTTTTCAAAAAAGAGCTTGTACACAATTTTTAATGGAGAAAAAATTCTATCAACATCAAGCATCAACAATCATCATCTACAAGTATCGTTAAACCCCACATCTTCTGAGGTTGGTTTTGTTTTTATTATTTCACTTTGTTAATTCAAGTAGAAAGGTAAAAACATCTCGAATAGATGGTATGCACATGGTTATCCACTACCCCCTTTCAATGACAAATAATACACAAGCGGCATGGAAAACCTTTTTCATAATGGCTCACTATGTGATCAACTCCGACACTATTTCTCATCACGTAGCAGATGCTTTACCTTTCATTTTTATCATGACAATGACGACCTCCTAGATGACACTACTTGATCTAAAAATAATTGATAAACCATGGATAAATAATTTTATTACTGATTTCATTTCAAGATAAAAATTTGTAGGTGAAGAAGATCCCGTTGAAGACCACTTTCTAAATGAGCACATGTTTGCAATTTCAGCACACTCACCATGGTTTGCTAATATTTCCAACTATACGACCAGAAAAGAATTTTTCAATTTATTTTAAAAGTAAAGAAAGGAAAATATTAGTTAGAAACAATTCTACTTATACATGGTGTAATGGAATTTTATTTAAGTATGGTCATGATATGGCTCTTTGCATGTGTGTTAAAGAAGATGAAGCACACATTGCATCATTAGAGCTTGTCATGATGAACAAGGAGGAGGACATTATTTAGTCAAGATGAAAATTCAAAGAATCCTTGGAGCTGGATACTATTGGCCTTCATTGCACAAGAAATTCAAAAAATACATCGACATGATGTGATGCATGTCAAAGGATGGGGAAGCCTACTTTTTCCACTAAAATGCCTCTTAATCCTCAACTAGTTTTAGGACCTTTTGAGAAGTGGGGAATTGATTTTTTTGGACCAATAGACCCCCAATATTATGGAAAATTGTACCTATTGGTGTGCATTGATTATGTCATAAAATGGGAAGAATTTCAATCCCTTCCTTATGCTAATGAAGAAGTTGTAGTTGATTTCTTATACCACAGGATCATGTAGAGATATAGAGAACTTAAACCCATAGTGTCTAAGCAAGGACCTAAATTAATTCTTAACATGATTGAATCATTTGTAGGAATCTATAAGATCAAGAACTGGAAGTCATCACCATATCATCCTTAGGCCAATGGATTAGTAGATGTTACAAATAGAATGCTAGAAAATATCTTAACAAAAGTAATGAATGGAACTAGAAAACCTTTGGGTACAAAAAAACTATCGAGGTAGTCTAGGATTATAATACAACATAGAAAAATTACACTAGTTTTTATCCATATGATCATGTGTAAAGGAAGAATCCACTGCTTCCTATAGGATTTTAATTACAAACATTAAAGACAACATTAGAAGTAGGAAATGAGATTGATGTAACTTAGAAAGATAGAATTATCCGGGTAAACAAGTTATATGAAATGAGAATGGAATCCCAACAATTGTATTCTTTTATATAACATGAAAGAATCATTTTCATGAATCTCACATCAAGACTAGGAGGTTCAAAGAAAGAGATTGGGACCTTTTGTTTGACTTAAAGTACCAATAGTTCAAAGGAAGTTGAAGAGTAGGTAGTTAGAGCCTTATCAATTATAAATAATCTATGATAATGAATCAGTCAGGCTACTACCCATTGATGGATAAAAAAAAATCAACTAGTGAATGAACATAGACCGAGGCTAAACAAAATCTTCAAAGAAAATATGAGTTCAAAAGAAATTTAGTCTTGTGCTGAATTTAATTTCATGGAAGAATGTGATTCTTCCACTTTGGTTTGTTAGGGAGTTCATAACTCCAATAAAGGGATAAAATTGGAATTTCACATAACATTAATTCCCCCTTATTTAAAAAAAAGATAAGTATATGAAAAATTAAAATAACAACACACAGACAATAAAGGCATACATGATGAATTTCCTAACATACACACTAACCATAAGTATTTTCAAATGTAGGGATGGAGAACCAAAACTCAAAAGTAGACATATTCATTGAGGTGAGGTGAATTTAATCCTCCTACCTATGAATTTTTATTTCTAAAACATCCCATGTATTTTATTTAATGAATTAATGAGAAAAAGGAGAAGAAGAAAATCAAAGTGATCATGGCATGATGAAAAATTAGTTAGGCATAAATATTAGAAAAAATTTCTCTGGGAAGTGACATCATAAGTAATCATTTCAAGAATTCAAAATTTAACTCTAGTATACTAGAAGAATTTCAAATAATTTCATAAAGAGTTACTGGGACATCACTCAAACACAATTAGAATCACTAAGAACCACCTTAGTGAATGAAGAGTTGAAAAAAATAGTGCTCCAAAAATAAGTGGTTGTTGTTCTATGTAAAATTTATTTATATTCCAAAAGAGGTTCGCCTTTTAAATTCCATAAGATGGGTGAAAAGAAGAGATTAGAGCCCTTACTCCTTCAAAATGTAGAGGTCACAAAAATATTCAAGAAGAAGGTTAGTTAAATTTTCTCGAAAAGTTGAAGGGTATGACTCTAAGTTAGTTGAAGAGTTTTTTTGAATTTTGAAAAATTCCACACAAGGGTTAGAGGAATGAAATTGAAGTTAGAAACACTATTATAAGTTCCATAAGTGGTCTCTCGACTTTAGAATCAAAGTATCAAATCATTCTTCTATTAAGGACCTCATTCAACTCTTTCTGATGATGATGAGTCATTACCTAAAATTATACTTAACCCCCAAGGGATTCAGAAGGGGATAAAGAGGGAGATCCTTCTTGAACCATGGAAATATATTGCTTCCTATATTATCAAATATTTAGCTTATGATGGGAAACACTTTGTATTAGGAGGAGATGTAATGAGACTTATGATCCACTTGAATCGGGGAAGAGGAAGCTAAAGCTCAAAGTTAATCTTCCAGGATTTTTGTTTGATGCCATCTGCACCATGACCACAAAATACATTCAAGGAAAATCCTCACTAAAGAACCATGGTCTAATTCAGTTAATTTGTAAACATCATTTCTTAAAGAATCCAAGAGGGGAGAAGGCATGGGAAGCCTTCATGGGAAAAAGTTTAGGAAAAATCATAGGAAGGTCCTTGCACGCCTCTTCCACCCATGGGATTGATTCTTTAGTAGCTACGAAACCCTATACAAATTGAATTATGAACCTCATAAATAGATAAATAAAGGACCAAGCCCGATTTTTGAGTAAAAGGCAATTTTATTGAATATTGAGACAAGGAAAAATAAAAAAGGATTCCAGTCACATAATCTCAAGAAAAACAACTAGTGTAGAGGTTTCCTCTCAAACCTATGCAAGAATAAAGATAAATCATGTTATGAATGATGAAAGGGATGCTCAAATATTTGAAGAATTGCCCCACACCGAGCCACCTTGAGCACAAAAACCTAGATCTACAACATTGAACACAAAGGGTTGAACTGCGGAAACAAACAAAGAAGCTCTAGAAATAGAAGGTAGAGCTCTAGAAATAAACGAGATAGCTACAGAAAAATGGAGAAGATAGCTCCAGAAATAGAAGGTGGAGCTCTAAAAATGGAAAGTCCTACCCATGAAATCAAGTAACAAGCTTTAGAAATTACACAAGAACAATAAAAAGACTTCTCTTCTTCTTAACACAATTTTTCTACTCCAAAAGGAAAGGAACCAATTATTTTTGAGGAAGAGGCTAGTCCTTCTTCTCATGATGAAGGAAAAGAGGAAGAACAAAGAGAACTTCAACATATAATCATGTTGTCAAGAGCTAAGGCCCAAATTAGAGAACGTCAACAAGAGATTGAACTCGAGGATACAATTGAAAGGTATGGAAGAAGTTAACTCTTATTTGAAAAATGAACTTCAAGAGAAAATTCTCAAAATCTAGATAAAGAAAAGAGCATTTCTGAGTTAAGTCTAGAAGTTGCAGATTTAAGAAAACAAAAACATATTGGACTACAAGCTTGGATTGAATTAATTGATGATTGGACCAAATTTTGTGAAGAAAATAAGAAACTCCTTGCTGAAAATAAGATGTTGAAAGAGAAAGTTGAGTCCAGTCATGAGTCAAAAACAAGTTAGAGTCTAAGCTTGGCATTATTTTTGATTAGTCTAGAAACTTGTAACATATAGTAGGACATCTTCGATTTACAACCTATTTCTTCAATAACAATTCTATTTTTGGCAGCTCACTAGATTGTGTCATGGCCTTCCTCATGAAGCTGATGATGAAAATATTTTTATGGATGCCTACAAGACTAGTGTCAAGGAACACCAACATTTGTTTCTGTAAACTATTTTTGTGTAACATGGTTGTTCTTAACGTGCCAAATTTCTTTCTCAATTTATATGTGGGAGAATTTCAGATATATATTTTTCCAATATCTACTATATAATTAAATTTTGTGTCATAAAACACTAACAATTTCATGAATAAGGAAAATATTGTTGGGTTCTTCATAATACCTAAAGATTCTAATACAGATCAAACAAGAAGAAGATTTAGATATTAGTATAACCATCCCGAGTTTCTAAGCATGTAACCAAAAATATGGAAGAATTGCTTAATATTTTCATCTCTTATAATGGGGCACATTATGGGGAATCGTTTTTGGCATGGAATGAAAGATGAAAAAAATTGAACATTCCATTGAAAAGGAGGTAGGTAATCTCTCCACATCCTCTGTCATGAAGCATGAGGAGAGAAAAAATAATTATTAAAATCATTTAGGATTTGGCTCAAGAAAAAAATGATGAATGGGTGGGATTGAAGACTAGACCACCTTTGGTTCTTAGTCCTATGAAATCATGGAAAAACACTGCACCATAACATGAGGAATATTTTAGAGAATGGGTAAATTAATTCTATGAACATAGAGGATTCAAGATTACAACTTATAAGAGATATTTAGATCAATTCAAAGAACTCGATATGACACAAAGACTTGAGCAAAGATTAATGAGCGCAGTTGTTTGCAAGAGAAATTATAAAAAGGTAAGGTGCAGGGGAGATGATGAGTCCATATATTGACCCATTATATCACAAATTATAATAATTTTTCTTCCAAACACATTGATCAATGCATGGGATGGTTGGAATTGATTAGGTCCAAAGTAGGAAATAATGCATTTTATCCTTGTTGAATATTGTGGACTAATGATTATGGTTTTTTCAACTAATTACCTTGAAGAGATGTGTGGTGATGTGTGTAGGGTAATGAATTATTGGTAACCTCCATCTCTTGCTATCATAGTCTAGATTGAAATGGTATCCTCCACTATAAGGACCATTTGAAGAAGTTAATGAAATATGGAAACAAGGAGCACGGTTCCTAGCACTCTTTTATGAGTAATAAATAATTCTAAAAATAATATACTTATTATTGAAAAATATGAATGAGGTCCAGAGGAGGCTTGAAATTATGGTAACATAGTCAACCACATGGTAGCATGATGACATGGGTGGAATAAGGCTCAATGGGCCCATTTCGAAACCTATAGCAAGATCAATATGGAGTATGGAGAAAATCAAAGCTAAAGTAGGACATAGAAAGAATGAATTGTTTATAGAGATGTTATAGAGAGGTTTTAGAAGATAATAATGGTCACAATTCAGGTGATAGAGGTAATTTAAGTTCTTTTTGAATCTTACTCTTGAGAACAAGATAGATATGCATGCATAAACCATGGTGTTGCATGAATTTAAAGCAAGTGGAGATTGAAAAAAGGCTTGGTACATGTGAAGAATCTAAACTCTAAACCAAAATTGCACAGGAAATAATTATGAGAATAATTAATTTTACACACACAAATATATTTCTTCTCGAGAATTATTTCTGTGCAAGTTTGGTTCGAGTTTAGATTTGGTATCGAGCCCGGTTTAATCAACTATGGAATTGTGACTTAAAACGGGGCAACCTTATGTTTCTATGTTGTCCGGTTCATGGAGAGATATATTATTTACAATTATTTATATTTATTATATTTACGTGTGTTTGCATATATTTAGATACGTTATCCAATTTCATCGGATACGACTGTGGATCTGAAATGTGACTTTACCATTTCAATTGCTCTGCATTTCTAATAGCTAAGATTTGAGTTCATTTGAACTGGAAATACATCGAGTTTGGAGGTGAAACTCGCCAACAATTCACCAGAAATTTGAGAAGTGCCAACAATTCATCATCAGCTTCTCACCATTTTTGCACCATTTGGATCAACATAGATCTACAGATCAATCAGTCAAATTCTCTGCAGATAGCTCAATGTATGACTATATTTTATATAATTATCTACATCTATTCATTTAGAGATTAATCTACACATATTTTCTAGTGTGGATCATGGTTGTTTGAGCTTTTAGTTGGTTAGGAGGTTTTACTAGTTAATTAACAAAAAAATTGACATCTGGTTCACCGCTTGTTAATCCCAATGTCTCACTCGGCACCAAAGATCATACGCCTGAATTGGAGTGATGGTTGCAGGACCCTCCCAGCCAGAATCCATATTTGAGTATACCAACACGTTGAGATATCTTAATGGTTATCTGTTGGTCATCGAACGACCATTCTCAAAACTTCTCTCACGATTTGGATTGAGTTGGTGTTTAGATTTTGTGGTCTCTATCTGGGATGTCTATCAATGTATGTGAAAGATACCTTGCATCTATCAGCATGTAGAATTCTAAAGATCTCTTCTTTGTAAGCTTTGATCCAGTCACATATTAAATTTCTTGAAATTCCTAGCCTGACATGACTGCTAGCTTCCTTCATTTAGCGATCAAGAAATCCTTGGAGCTGCACAAGATCGTCCATGCATTCCACCATCAATTTAGCCTAAAAACAACTCTTTAAATCAATGGTTAGTGCTCACCGTATTTTCTGGAACCAGGCTATTTCTTATAGACGTGTAGAGGAAACAGTTGTTTCTCCATCGTGTTCTTCTCAGTTTGAGCCTAAACATCACGCGTTCGCGTGGTTCCAGCCAAAATGGAACCCGCGACCTGCTGCCCCCAAATGTAGGCCCCCACCACTGTGCCAAGGCACTTTTTAGTGATGTAAAGTCAAAAATTTAAATTTATCAAGGACTGCGAACGTGCGTGATGTTTAGGCATACCGGTTATTCTCCTCATTTCCTATTCATAGCATCGAGGAACTTGACTTGCATAGATCGGTAACGTGTAAGGAAGGTGAATGAAGGTGGCACAAAGAAGTCGTAAGTCAAGTTTTGTTATTAAAGTTAGTGTCATTCAATGTTAGTCATCGAGAAGATTACTCAAGTGAATTGGTCTAGTTTATAGTCTTAGGTAAATAGTCACTTAAACATATTATTGTAGTTGAGTGTGACTAAATTGTTTTAATGGTCAATATCATAATATGATATTTGGAATTCGTAAATCAGTCACTTTAGAAAGTAATTAAATATTATTTTTTTAGTAATAGATTTTGATTTTATAGAGTCAAATAGTCTCTTGTTCAAAAATAATATTAAGTTCATTGTGAGCTAGTCATTGTAAAAGTTTTAAAAATAAAAAGAATTGCCTCATGGACGTATTTTCGGTGTTACCCGACGTCTGAAAAATAAAGTGTTTCACATTGCAGGAGGGAAGAAAAGAATAATCACAATGTGGAAACAATGAGCATCATGATCAAATTTAGCTGAGTTAATAACCTTTAATTAGAGGATGGAGGCATTAGAGGCTAGAGGTCAGACAATGACCTCTTGTCGATCATGATAGCGGGGCCACACGGAGTATGTGGTGGCATTTTATTGTGTGATTTTGCTTTCAATTGTGAGCTTCATTTTTACAATTTGCAGTGTTCAATAAGTGGAAATTTCACATTGAGGGGGGAACATGATCAACATGATCCAATGTTCCATTTCTAGTTTTTCAGTTGTATATGTGATTATTCCTATTTCCCAATGCAAAAACATAGTAAAGAATAGATAGCACAGTGAAAGGTAGTATCATGAGTCTTGATGAGGTAGAACAGTTAGATGTGTTCTGTTTGTACCTAGGTTTGTGGTTAGCCTCCTGAAAACCATTGAAGGTTGTTCAGATGTGTTCTTGCTTGAGTTCCCACACTACTAGGTCAGATGTGTTCCCTAGAGTGATTGGTTGATAAAAATATGATGTCCTAGTGATGTGGGCAAAGTTTCACTCACCATTCCAAGGGAAAAACAAGAAAATGAAGGTTTGTTGAAAACTAGCTCTTGAAATGACTATTTATAGCTAGAGGGATGAGTTTAAGTTGCTCATTGGAACATTAAAATTTTGCATGGTGGTCCAAGATCTTCATCAAGGTTGGGAAATAAAGTCTATATAGTTTTTACAAAATAATGAGTCGGAATCTTTGCTGGTCTATACTTTATGAATGAAGTTTATTAAGTAAAGTATCTTAAAATCCTCCTTAAAACCGTCCTTTAACAATGATGGAGAAGAACTAAAGACTTAAGTCATGAAATCTCTGGGGAAATATGATGTGATTATTTAGGCATGTAGAATACTTTTCTACTTCATTTTGATGGTGGTATTATTCTCCAGGTCAATTGGTAAGGTGCTCAAATACCTCTACTTTGAAGAAAATTGATGGTACAATGATGAATATATAGGTTCAAGATGAAAATTATGATTTGGAATAAATATTATTATGTTCTCTATATTCTCATGAAGATATTCAGGTGTGTTCTATGAAAAATATTGATGATACAGGTCAAACAAGGTGACTTACTTCTTAAGGACTAGAAAAGCCAAAACTAACCAAGTTGAATTGAAGGGATGATGATGAAAATGCAAGTTGTTGAAGTAATTTGTGAACATTGATGGTTGATATAGGTCTAATACAACATGTTTAATCTCATGAATTAATTCGGTGTTCAAACTTCAAAGGCAAAACCGCCCTTTTAGGCCAGTCAAGTAGGTCTAAGAAATGGAGGTGTAAATAAAATTTTATCCTCATAACCCATGCATGCGAGTGTTTGAAATTGAAGTAGAGGACTCCTATGAAGTATTAAAAAATGAATTCCAAGATGGTTTCAAAAGGTCGTGGGGAAAAAAGGTTTATGCTTTCATGTATGGGGTAATAAGATGTAGTAAATGAATTCCAAGATAGAAAGGTCAAAAGGTTTATGCTTTGGGCTGGTATTAAACCAAAAACAATTAAAGCAACACTGATGAACATATGACAATAGTAGGAATGAATCTAATAGAATAAAAACATAGATCTAACTTAAGAAAGATCTGATGCAAATAACATGCACATTAAGCACAAAGTCTGAATATGTGTATTAATATTTCTTCTGTTGCAAGAAAACACAAAGTCTTTCTCTCCTCACTTCTCTTTTCATACAAAAATGTTCACCCCTTGAATACAACAAGTATTCTAGTATTTATAGAAGGAGAGGAGGAAAGAAGACAAAAGCAAACCCACTACTTACAAAATATCTTACAAGATATTTACAAAAGATCTAGAAAATATCTAAAAAGTCAACAAGTTGACTTGGGCAAGTTTTGGATGGCAACATCCCATGGTGCAACATGGATGAGGTCATCATGTATGCCAACAATTTTTTTTAAATATTTTACAAAAATGATCAACACATCCCAGAAAGAAGAAACTACTCTTCGTCATCTCTTTGCTCAAACTTGGTATCTTGCTTTTGATCAGAGATTGAGTGTGACACACTGCGCTTCGATATTAACAAACTTGCTGATCATTGCTTGATGTTGATCATGGTTGGGACCATTAAAATGGTCATGAATGACTTCACAGGTTTCTTTCTCATCCTTGAGCTTGTCAGGTAACTCGGTGAAATTCTCGCAAGCATCGATCAAAAAAGCCAATGAAATCATGGCAGGCCAAGAGGTTATTGATTGATTCTCGGTCGAAAGTGACCTCTAGCACCAAACCTTGAGTGATGATAGTCTTGAAATGCTGGAATGTGTCATCTTCTTCCCTCAAGTTATCCGATTCACTGAGCATCCCTGGAGCCATTTTTGCAACTGTATCCTCCATGTTGTATCGTGCTTCAGGGCTTCATCCTTGGTTTTATCGATTCTCTCCAGGATATATTCTATCTGATCAACCCGGTAATCTAATGCAGTGAGAGCCTTCTTATGTGCATGTGGGTGATTGATAATGCCAACATTCAATAGGTCATCAATGAGTAGTTAACCATTGCTCGTAGCATTTCCCGCTGCAACCTGGCATTATCCAACTCTTCGGATAGGGAACCTGCTACTGTTTGTAGCTCCTTATTTGCTTGGATTATATCTGATAAAGCAATGTGAATTTTCCAAGCACTTCCTTACCATCTCTGAGGATCCGTTCAATCTAGGATGATACTGCCATGCCTTGTTCACCAATCTTAACATATTCATTCATTTTCTCCTGACTAGGAACTTGAATGGGTTTGGCGGTAGTTTGGAGGAGCGTTGCCCATTTTCTACAATGCTTGTAGGAGATGTTTGTTTTGTTCTTTAAGTATCCTTTTCTCCTCTTTTTCCTCTTGGAGCTTCTTGCAGAGAGCATCCACACAGCAGACAAGGCTTCCCCTGCTTTTTTCAAGATGAGGTCCCCATTGTGACTTGAGTCACCGTGAAGTCTGTGGGAGACAAATCTTCTTTTCTCTTGGTGGGATCCGGAAAGCTATCTCCATGACTCTCTCCCCGAAGTGCCTTTAGAAAAGTGAGTTATCACTTTCTGCTTCTTGGTTCCCTTCTTTGGAATGATGGAGAAATCCATGGCTGCAATGGGAACTTTCCTCTTATTCTAGCTTAGATGGTTAGAAATCCAACTAGGACTTATGGGAGTGGGAGTGGAGGAAGAAGAAGAAATGGGAGTGAGAGGGGAGCAACTGTAGAGGCCTCAGGGAAGTGTGTTGAAACACTCGGTGGTGGCATTGATAGGGAGTCCAACACACCGATGCTTATGGGGCCTGGAGTTACTAACGAGAGAAGAGAAGGATGTGGAAATGGAAGGGATCTTCATCAGGATTGAGGAAATATTGGGTGACAGATCCATGAGAGAGGAGAAGATGGAAGAGGTGGGAGATGGAAGGGAGGAAGGGAGAGGAGAAGACACATCCATAGGAATAGATGCTTGAATGACAGGAGGAGGAGGAGGAGTGGAAGAAGGAACGCTGGGTACCTCAGCAATAGTAGTTGCAGTCATGACATCATCCTAGGTGGATGTATCCATTGGAATATCTGTTGTTTCTTCATCACCTGGAGACACCAGGTCAACTACTTGCTTCTCAAAAGTAGGAGGAAGATCTTCAGGAGTAGTGGAAGAAGGAATGTTACCTCTTGTCTGCTTGGTTCTCCCACCTTGTCCTTTCCTTTTCCTTTTCGGCACATGGACCGGCCTTGGAGGTGCACTACCTGAAGGAGAAGTTGTGAAGTCAACTCCGAGGTATGTAAGGCCATTCTGATTGCACCAATGTTTGTGTGCTGCAATATGGGTTTGACCCTTTCTTGAATGGTCTTTGGCGCTTTAGCTCTGTCGATATTCTCGAATGGCCAGTTGTCCCCATCTGTGTCAATGTAAACTTGATCAATTTCTTGATCAGTCTCTTTGAATTTCTTTGGGACAATGGCAATGCCATAGTGGATGATTTCTCAGAGCCAGCGGGAGTGATCCTTCCACCTAATGTCTATCTCATGGGTTAGGTCTATCCAAATGTCCTCGATCTCAAGAACATGGATGGGATCAATTTTTTCCTTTGGGAGACAACTCCGGCAAGTCAAAGGTTGGCCTTGCTGGGAAGTTGTGCTTTAAATTCAGTAGCTCTAACTCAACGTACATCTCCCGTGCTTTAGCAATTGTAGGGCAGGTGTATCGGCCAACTGTAAGGGGGAATGGAGTTCCTCCTTTCTTTCTCTTCATACACTTTTCATGATAAGTGATTAATTGCCTTGACAATTCCAGGAGGACCAGCTTCGGCCCTGCAAACCTTGGTAGTTTCATGGGCTCTCCCTCAAAATTCATAGCTCTGAGGTATGTGAATGTGGGGAATTGTGTGAACAATGCTCCCCATTTCTTTGTAGCAGTAATTACACTCGGGTTGGTTCGATTGTGCCTCATGTTTGGCCTCAACAAATAGATTACCTCATAGAAGAAGGCATCATTTATTTTGGAGAACTGGGAGATGCTGGCTTGAGCCTTAGCTCTAGGTAGAACTCATATATCTTGACTTGGGGCCATACCCCATTTTGAGTTAACCCTGTGAAATCCCTTTCTACAGCAGTGGCGTATACAACGTAGGAGTTCATGTAGAACTACCCAGTTGTTAGAACTTGTTGAAGCTATTGTGAGATGGTGTCACTTATGATTTCACCCCAGCCAAAGCGTTGATCAGGTGCATTCTTGCTCATGTTCTCTAGGTATCTCAACATCCACTTATGGAAATAATGGGCATCAGGGAGCCCAAATACTCTGTTCAAGAACGTGATTGTATCACTCAACTCTTCATTAAAATCACTACGGTGGATGGTTTGTGGCCATCTGGTCAATGACTTCTTGTTCTTTAAATAGAGTTCATTCATCATCTGCATGCACTTGATCTTCATTATCATCCCATGCCTTCTTGCAGTCTTCAATACTTATTTCCACATATTGCCTATGATGAGGAATGCCCAGGATCATCTCAAAGTGACGAGATGTGAGGTTTATGATTGTCTCGTGTTCTTTATTTTCAACACATCTAGTGTTCTTGTTATAACATCGAGCAATCAACATGATGAACTCATTATTCACGGCACTCACCGGAAGCCCAGCTGCAAAGTGCAATCCACTGCCTATTAATTTATTCATCCATGGGCCATTGTTCACCTTGGTGGTCCTTACCAGAAATCATCCATGTCAATATGACCCAGCTCAGAGTCTCTGATGTCAAGGTCACACTCTGCATATGAGTCTGGCATTCTGAATTTTTGGTACTTGTACTTCATTTCTTGCTCGACTTGCTTAGCTTTAGCTTTTACTGCGGTCCTAGCTGGTCTTTTGCTTGATGAAGACATATGTGAGCTCAAGAATGGATGTTGTTGTTCTGCAAGAAGTATCAAGAAGGTCCAACATAGAAGAGCCATGTCAATTGTCATGTTATTCATGATGAAAGTTTGAAGAATAATAGAACACCTTCGAATGTGAGAAAATAGTTAAGTTTAGCTTGCAGAAGGAAGAATGAGCAATTTTAAGCCTTAGGGTGCAAGGTGCAAGTTTACAGCAGGCTGCAGGAGCTTTTTATGGCTTGGCATGATTTTATGAATGTCAACATGCAAATTTCCATGCCAAAGACTTAGGCGCACTTCTCTTAGTGTCAACGGGGAAAATTTTGCATTTTGGCACATTTTAGGAAAGTGTTGACAAGAGAAAAATGGCACTGGTTAGAAAGGGCACAATTTGGATTGGTGTTACATGAGAAATTTTAGTAAAAGGGTAAAGCGCAGGGCAGTGGGTCAGCATATGAGACAACATTTTATGTTGATGTTGTGGAAGTTTGCACTTGCACCTCTTGAAAAATCTGCTAAGTGTTCTTTGGTTGGGTGCAAAAAAGGTTTATGTTGCATGAGTGCAAAGTGTGCCAAAGTGCAACTTTGGAAGATGTACAAGGAAAAATAGTGTGCCAAAAGTAACAACAATTTGATTTTGGAAAATTTTGGAAAAGTTTGGGAAATTTCTTGATTTTTCACTTTTCTCTTTTTGGATTTGTCAGATTAGATGGCAAGGAAGAGAAGTGGCAAGGCAAGGCAACAAGCAGGGATAGATGATTTTTGGTTTATTTCAGTGGGTAGGGCCTTCCAGATTATAGATCTGGAAGGAGAGGAAAAGAGGGTTTCAGTTGGGTTGGGAATATATTAGGTTCTTTAGATTTTAACCATTTACACAAACCCTAACACTTAACACAACAAAACAAAAACCACAACTGGGAGAGGAGCCACTTACCTGGATTTATAAAACGAAAAAAATGTAGGGGTCCACAAGCTTGAAAATGACACGTGAGGGCTGACAGGGATGATGACATGTGCAGAGAAAATACTTTTCACAATTTCCAATTCATGAAAATGACATTTTCAGGCTCCTATTTATAGAAAAAAATGGCATTTATGACCTCACCAACCACTTTTGGCATGATTTTGGGAGTGTCGACATGAGAAAATGTGCTTAGGAAAATGCTTAGCTAGTTTTGATGTTAACACAATAATTTCAGCTAAAGGATTTAAAAGGGGGCACAAATTTTTGATGTCGACATGAGTAAAATTGTGCCCAGTGTAAAGGGGCGATTTTAGTCATGTCGACACACAAATTTTTATGCTGAAGGATTAGCTAAAAATGGCTAAGTCCTGAAACAACTTGATTTTCAAAAGGGAGTTTTGGGCTATTTCAAATGTTATCAAACTTCCCTAGGGGCCAAAATAAATTTTGGTATAGTTACCTGCAAATTGCCCTTGTCAATTTTGTAGGATAACAACTGGCTCTTTCTGGGGACTATCTTTGAGTGAAACTTAAGGGTAGAGAATCCTAGATTTTTCATGTGCCTATCCATTGGGTTACAGAGAGTCAAAAACAAGGGTGACCAGGGGTGAAAAAAGAAAAAGAAAGGGAACACACAACAAAAAAAAACAAAACAAAGAAAACAAAGAAAAAAGAAAATGAACAAGAAAACTATACAAAGAAGAGAGCAAGCTCTACTTCCTGAAGATCTTCAGGTGCTGCCACTATAGGGAAGTGGGAGCTCGAGTTCCATCTAGATATGAGAGATAGAAACTATTCTCTCCATTGAGCTACTTGATTTTGTATGGCCCTCTCCAAAGAGAGTCAAACTTCCCATGCATACCTTTTGGTTCTCTTTGTTTGTCCCACAAGAAGAACAAGATCTCCCACTTGGAAATCTCTCTACTTAGCTTTCTTGTCGAAACAACCTCTTAACTTGATTCTGATGTTTAGTGATCTTGTCGACCACTTTCACTCACTTTTCTTCAAGTTCATTAGGTACATAATCCTCTTTTCAAGAGAATTCTTGAAAAGTTTCATCTTCAATTGCTCGAGCCAAGCAGAGCAGGAAGTTCTATGGAGATAGGGATTTCAGCATCGATCCCATATAACACCTAGAAAGGTGACATGCCGAGAGACCTCTTTGGAGTGATACGATCCACCCACAAAGCATCATACAATGATTTGTGCCAGGACCACTGGTTTTCATCAACTAGCTTCCGTATGATAGTTACTAGGTTCTTGTTGTTGGATTCTTCCTGACCATTTCCTTGAGGATAATAATCAGAGGCATGAGCCAAGGTTATTCCATATCCATAACAAAACCAATAACTTCCCATGAAGAGAAGTTGGAAGCGTTTATCAACAATGATTTTGTGTGGAATGCCAAATCTCACAATAATATTTCTCTTGATGAAGTTGCAAACAACTTCAGAAGTGGCATGCTTGATAGGTATGGCCTCCACCCATTTCGTGAAGTAATCCATTGTTGTTAGGATGTAACTATGTCCAGCACTGATTGAGGATTGAGTGCTCCAATGAAATCAATTCCCCATTTCTGAATGGTTCATCAATGATGATGGCCTGAGGGGAAACACAACCAACTTTGGTTTGCCAACGAACTATTGGCAAAGTTCACATTTCGCTACCCAGGTGGCTGTATCCTGAAATAGCATTGGCAGTAGTACCTGGCCCGAATGATTTTATGTGTTGTCATGGATGAGGAGAAGTGACCACCATAGGCTGAGTCGTGAAAATTTCCAACAATTTTACCTACTGCGGCTTGTCAACACATCGTAGAAAAACACATCAATTTCACGTTTGTACAATCCATCATCCCATATGACATATCTTGCGGCTCTGAGCTTCACCGTTCACTTTTCCTTTGTGGTTAGGTGTGATTGGGCACTCACCATAGGTGAGAAAGAATGTGATGTCAGAATACCATTCATCGTTGGTGGTGAATGAATAGAACCATGGGCAAAGAATCCACTTTCTCTAGTTCATTTTGTTCTCCATCAATGTGATCAGCTTTCTCTTCAGGTACCTCTGAGTCTTTATTTTCAGCCATTAGCTGACACAGGCCCTTACCTCTTACCAACTTGGTTGGTTTGATGTCTAGATCATATTCTTGGACCTTTGTGATCCAATTCCCTCGTAAGCTCCCTAACTCCTGTTGAGTCAGGATAGACTTAACAGCCATGTCAGAACCAACACTACTGTATGAGAATTCAGAATATAGTAGCGGAAGTTCTTGACTACTTTTACCATGGAAAAGGCATGCTTTTCCAATTGTGACATCTTCAGTTCATGAGGCTTAAGAGGAGAGCTCATGAAAGCAATTGGGGATTCAATATCTTGGAGTTCTTTTGCATCAAGATAGTTGATACAGTATGCGCAGAGGCATAACTGTACATGATGAAGTCTTTGCTGAAGTCAGGACACACTAGAACAGGAGCATGGGTGATGGAGGTTTTTACATCTTTGAATGATGTCTTTCCTTCCTCACTCCATCGAATGTTTGGGACCCTTTCATCATATTAGATATATGATGAGTCTTTTCAGAAAAATCAGAACAAAGCGTCTAAGAAAATTTACCTTTCCGAAGAAAGAGTGAATGCTAGTCTTGCTTGTAGGAAAAGTAAGGCTCTGAATAGCCTTGAATCTTTTGACATCTATCTTAGTTCCTTCTTCTCTATTGATGACATGTCCCAGAAAAGCTTTCCTTTGGTGACCCAAAAACTGACTTCTTGGGATTTAGCGAAATTTCGTGCTCTCGGCATCTGATGAAGACTTGTTCCAAATGATCGCAGTGATCACTTCATTTTTGGAGAACACGGTCAGGTCATCTAGGTAAACCACGATGAATTTTCCCATCATACCTTTAAATGCAAAGTCCATTGCTCATTGGAAGGTGGCACCGGCGTTGATCAAACCGAATGACATTCTGTTGTAGGTGAAGGTACCCCAAGGAGTGGTGAATGTTGTTTTGAACTGATCTTTAGGTGTGACTTCAATTTGATTGTAACCTGAAAAACCATCAAGCATAGACAACATTTCTGAACCGGTTACTACCTGTAGCACTTGATCCATTATCGGCAGTGGATAGTTATCTTTTAAGGATGACTGGTTCAAGTTGTGAAAGTCCACGCATATGTGTATCTCGCCATTCTTCTTCACACAGGCACAATATTTGCAACCCAGGTACTGTGATGAATTGGAAAAATAATTCTTGCATCCAACATCTTTTGAATTTCAGCTTGGATGGTACCTGAGATTTTGGGGTTGTAATGCCTTTGCTTTTGATGGAAAGGCTTGACATCATCCTTGAGTGGAATGTCATGTTGAATGTCCTTTGGCTTGAATGACTTTAGATCAGCATAAGACCATGCCAACACATCCATGTACTTTTTCAGCAACTTAACAAATTTTCACTTTTCCTCGGGTGCATACAACACTTCCCGATATTCATGGAATGAGGATGTTCCGTAGTACCCAGATTGATGGATTCAGTTTCCAGAGAAGAGCAAGGATCATCCTGTCACTTTTTCTTAACAAAATGGTCATGATTATCAAATAATCATTCTAAGGAAACCAAACCTTTGGAATCTTATTTCCTTTGAGTTATATCACCGTATCTTTTTCAGATTCATGTGCTTGACCGGTGAGAGACTCACGACACGTAGAAGTTGATCCATCGAAATGGAGTTCTTTGAAATTGTCAGCTTTCTCCAAAAAAGTGATAAGTTGGTTGTCATCATTGAACACTTGCTAGTGTTGTGAATTATCTGGCACACTTGGGTGAAAAACCACCTCAATGGTATATGTATTCATTTTTAACCCTGGGTGAGGGAGCATGAGAGAGGATGAGATGGCCAATGAATCAGCCATGTCATTCTGATCTCGTGGAACTGCTTTGATCGAGAAAGCATCAAATTCTTCGATGTTATCCCATACGACATTGTGGTAGTGTCTGAGCCGGTCATTTTTTACTTGATATATCCCTTTTACCTGATTGACAATTAGCTCAGCATCACCTTGCACTCTCAGATTCTTGATTCCCTTCTCTTTTGTAGCTTGCATGCCAAGTAACAAGGATTCATACTGGTAGTATTATTCATATTGAAGAACTACAACTTGAAAGAAAAAGGGAAAATCTCCTCTTCAGAGAGATATTAGAACAGCCCCAACACCACTTCCACTTGTCACACAACTGCCATCAAACTGCAATGTCCATACTTTGTTGAGATCCTCTTCTTTTGGAGAAAACATCCATTCTATCTATGAGTGGTGGACAAGAAATAGTTTCCCATCCCTGATGATTCAAAAAGAATCTGAGCCTTAGGGTCATCAGAGTTGGTGACTAGATATTTCTTTTGTGACTCTGGTTCCAATGTTTACATCACCCTTTGATAGGAATCTTGGCTTTGGACCAGTCCATATGAATTTCCCCACCAACTTCTTTACAAAATCTCCTCCCTAGCAATATCCCATATGCTGTTGGAATATCAGCTACGAGAATAGTCATTTTTACCCTTTTCTCAGAAATGCCATGCAAATGCAAACTCATGCATCCTTGATCTGACCGATCAATGGTACCTGCTTGGTTTCCATGGAGTAGCATCTACCAAAAGGTTTAGTAAGTGTGAGGCCCAAAGCATGGGTGACCTTTGTTGGCATAACATTGTCAGAAGCTCTAGAATCAATTATATAGTTACTTAATTTATGACCATTGATCAAGAGAGATAGGTAAAAAGGTTCAATTTTCCCGATGTGGAAGTCGAGGCAACATTTATGTGAGACGTAGGAGGAATGGGAAGAATTCCTTTTGGGGAAATAGGAGGAGGGATGATAGCCTAGATTTGGATATACTTAGTTAATCTTATAAGTTGCTCTGGGTTGGACTGAAGGTACTCAACTTCAAGACATCTGGATCTTGGTCTTTTTGGCGTGATCAACTATATCGAATGTGACCAAGGGTTGTGCTAATGAAGGAATGAGTCCTTCATTTCACATTTGTAGAGGAGGATTACTAGTCTTTATGGGACTGGAGGAAGGCTGAATTAGAGGAGAAACAGGAGGAAAATATTTCTTTACAAAAGGTTTAACAGAGGTTGAGTAGGAAGGGGATTACCTCTTTTAACGATCATTGGAGGAGGAGTTACCACAGCCTTTTCCTTTTTTTTTAGCAAGCAACCTCTACTTCTTTTCTTACTTGTGAGTGAGTGAAAACTATGTATGATTGTCCACTCACATACCCTTGGGTACCCTCTTCTTCATTAGATTCCTCTTCTTTGAATTCCATATACCCAATAGTAGAGTCACCAGTCGGTTCACCGACATCTTGATCATCTTCACCTTCATGATGAAGGTTCTTTGTAATTTGGCTCATCTTCTTCGATTTCAACCAAAGCATTGACCAGAGGGGCTTCAATTGCTAACCTTGGAGAAGAAGTAAAGCATAGAAAACGGCCTTTGGGTGGTGCATTGTTGGGAGTGAAGTTCCTCCGTGGGATATCCCGGTATGGAGTAGTAGATGATGTTTGAGTCAATTGCTTCTTTAATGAGAGCAAGTCATTCACCATCTTCTGGAATGTTGGATCTGATGAGGTAGCCTGAGAAGAAGTTGAGGCCTTTGATTTTGATGGCTCCCATCTTAACTCACTAGATATAAGAAGGTTGTCTTCTATCCGAATGGCCGTAGCTTGAGCAAGAGCCAAGGTGGGTATTTGTTCCTGTAAAAGTAAGAAACTTACTTTCAAACTCATTGCATTCAAGAAGAAACACTTTTGATTCTCTAATGTGGCATCATGGCAAGCGGACACATGGTTGATCAATGAATTGAATCGGGTGATAAAATCATGCATGGTTTCATTGGTCTCCTTCTTCATGTGAGTGATTTGTGACAATAACACAAATGCATCTTCTGAAGGTTTGTATCTGTCTTCAAATGCAGTCCCAATGTGGCCCAATTGGTGATGGATCCAGCTGGTAAGTGTTGGAACCATTCTGCTGCAGGCCCTTGCAAGGTCTCTAGAAAGAGACATACCGATACGTCCTCATGAGTCACGTCCAGAATGTTGCATGACATAATAAATGTAGCTATATATGCGCGTCGTGCTTTGATTTCCACTCCCATCAAATTTGGGAAATTTTTGTGATTTTCGTGAGGGAGGGGGTTGACTGGATGTGGCAATGCTAGAGGACCCATGGTGTTTCCCCATGGTACAGGAAGATTTTCTGCCATTTGAAAAAAGTAGGAAAAAGAATGCGAGCAGGGAGTGTGATTCCACTTAGCAAAAGAGCACTGCAAGTTGATGTCGAGACACTGTGAAATCGGCTCTTTCGTGGAGGTGAGGCACTTCTTGCTGATCGATCCACTGAGCTCAAGTGATGTGAATCATGCTGGAGTGATACTGAAATTGTGCCTTCGAAGTAGATCAAAAATTGGATCAACTTCCCCATGAGCTCTTCTGCTATGAGTAAATGGTTCACCCGCTAAGCGTACCCATTCAGATCTGCAACAATTAGGAGCAGATTTACAACAATCTTTTTGTTTATACTTGCTGATTTTCTGATTTTTCTGGCAAAAATCAGCAGCATGTACTTTTTTCAATATTTAATTTTACCCTTTTAATAACAACCGATTGTGGTTTTCTGACAAAGATTAATAAGGATAAAAGTGGGTCAATTTAGTAGGCTGATTTTGGATCTTTGACCTGAATTTTGCAAGTTTTTGAAAATATCATGAAATGTCAGAATCTTAGATCTACTAAAATATACAAGTTTTTGTAAAAACTCAGTGAACTAAAAGTTTCTATCTGGTCTAGATCTATGGATTTTCATAAGGAAATTTTTAGTTTTGATCACTTATGCAAAAATTTTGATTTTTAACAAAGGGTTAAAATTTGCAATCTGGTAGTGATTTTTACAGTTTTTTTAGTTATTTCCTTAGTTTGATCCCCAGTAGAGTCACCAAAAACTGTTGGTCCTGAAAATCTATCGGTTAGGTAGGTCATGGGGAAATAGGCCAACAGTGTGCAGGCAAAGCCCTCTTCGAGACAGTGAAGTGAAACTGGTTTATTGCTAATCTATCAAGTAGGAATCTATGCAAATCTACACTATTCTAACTTCAGGGGGTTTGGGATCTCATCCCAGTAGAGGTAGTTCCAACTACGAATAGAAAGGTAGGAAGGAAGGAATGGAGGAGGATAGATCTGAAGGAAGAAAAGAAATGAATTCCAAGATGGAAAGGTCAGAAGGTTTATGCTTTGGGGGTAGTAAACAGAGCCAAACTTACTTGCATAAACAATTAAAGCAATATTGATGAACATATGACAATAGTAGGAATGAATCTAACAGAATAAAAACATAGATCTAACTTAAGAAAGATCTGATGCAAATAACACACACATTAAGCACAAAGTCTAAATATGTGTATTAATATTTCTTCTATTGCAAGAAAACACAAAGTCTTTCTCTCCTCACTTCTCTTTTCATACAAAAAATGTTCACCCCTAGAATACAACAAGTATTCTAGTATTTATAGAAGGAGAGGAGGAAAGAAGACAAAAGAAAACCCACTACTTACAAAATATCTTACAAGATATTTACAAAAGATCTAGAAAATATCTAAAAAGTCAACAGTTGACTTGGGCAAGTTTTTGGATGGCAACATCCCATGGTGCAACATGGATGAGGTCATCATGTATGCCAAAAAAAATTTTTTTAAATATTTTACAAAAATGATCAACACATCCCAGAAAGAAGAAACTACTCTTCATCATCTCTTTGCTCAAACTTGGTATCCTACTTTTGATCAGGAGATTCGAGGTGACACTGCGCTCGATATTCAACAAACTTGCTGATCATTGCTTGATGTTGATCATGGTCGGGACCATTAAAATGGTCGTGAATGACTTCACAGGTTTCTTTCTCATCCTTGAACTTTTCAAGTAACTCGGTGAAATTCTCACAAGCATCGATAAAAAAGCCAATGAAATCATGGTAGGCCAAGAGGTTATTGATTGATTCTCGGTCAAAAGTGACCTCTGGTGCCAAACCTTGAGTGATGATAGTCTTGAAATGCTGGAATGTGTCATCTACTTCCCTCAAGTTATCCGATTCACTGAGCATCCCTGGAGCCATTTTTACAACTGTATCCTCCATGTTGTATCATGCTTCCAGGGCTTCATCCTTGGTTTTATCGATTCTCTCCAGGATATATTCTATCTGATCAACCGGTAATCTAATGTAGTGAGAGCCTTCTTATGTGCACATGGGTGATTGATAATGCTGACATTCAATAGGTCATCAGTTGAGTAGTTAACCATTGCTCGTAGCATTTCCCGCTGTAACCTAGCGTTATCCAACTCTTCGGATAGGGAACCTACTACTACTTGTAGCTCCTTATTTGCTTGGATTATATCCTGATAAAGAAATGTGAATTTTCCAAGCACTTCCTTACCATCTCGAGGATCCATTCAATCTAGATGATACTTGCCATGCCTTGTTCACCAATCTTAACATATTCATTCATTTTCTCCTGACTGGGAACTTGAATGGGTTCGGTGGCAGTCATTGGAGGAGCGTTGCCCATTTTCTACAATGCTTGTAGGAGATGTTTGTTTTTTTCTTTAAGTATCCTTTTCTCCTCTTTTTCCTCTTGGAGCTTCTTGCAGAGAGCATCCACAAGTAGACAAGGCTTCCCCTTGCAAGCTTTTAGATGAGGTCCCCATTGTGACTTGAGTCACCGTGAAGTCTATGGGAGACAAATCTTCTTTTCTCTTGGTGGGATCCGGGAAAGCTATCTCCATGACTCTCTCCCAAAGTGCCTTTAGAAAAGTGAGTTATCACTTTTTGCTTCTTGGTTCCCTTCTTCGGAATAATGGAGAAATCCATGGCTGCAATGGGAACTTTCCTCTTATTCTAGCTCAGATGGTCAGAAATCCAACCAGGACTTATGGGAGTGGGAGTGGAGGAAGAAGAAGAAATGGGAGTGAGAGGGGGAGAAACTATAGAGGCCTTAGGGAAGTGTGTTGAAACACTCGGTGGTGGCATTGATAGGGAGTCCAACACACCGATGCTTATGGGGCCTGGAGTTACTAACAGAGAAGAGAAGGATGTGGAAATGGAAGGGATCTTCATCAAGATTGAGGAAATATTGGGTGACAGATCCATGAGAGAGGAGAAGATGGAAGAGGTGGGAGATGGAAGGGAGGAAGGGAGAGGAGAAGACACATCCATAGGAATAGAAGCTTGAATGACAGGAGGAGGAGGAGGAATGGAAGAAGGAATGTTGGGTACCTCAGCAGTTATAGTCATGACATCATCCTAGGTGGATGTATCCATTGGAATATCTGTTGTTTCTTCATCACCTGAGAGACACTAGGTCGACTACTTGCTTCTCAAAAGTAGGAGGAAGATCTTTAGGAGTAGTGGAAGAAGGAAGAGTTTCCTCTTGTCTGCTTGGTTCTCCCACCTTGTCCTTTCCTTTTCCTTTTGCACACATGGACCGCCTTGGAGGTGCACTACCTGAAGGAGAAGTTGTGAAGTCAACTCGAGGTATGTAAGGCCATTCTGATTGCACCAATGTTTGGTGCACTATAATATGGGTTTGACCCTTTCTTGAATGGTCTTTGGTGCTTTAGCTCTATCGATATTCTCGAATGGCTAGTTGTCCCCATCTGTGTCAATGTAAACTTGATCAATTTCTTGATCAGTCTCTTTGAATTTCTTTGGGACAATGGCAATGCCATAGTGGATGATTTCCTCCAGAGCTAGCCACCGGGAGTGATCCTTCCACCTAATGTCTATCTCATGGGTTAGGTCTATCCAAATGTCCTCGATCTCAAGAACATGGATGGGATCAATTTTTTCCTTTGGGGAGACAACTCTAGTCAGAAAAGGTTGGCCTTTTTGGGAAGTTGTGCTTTAAATTCAATAGCTCTAACTCAGCGTACATCTCCGTGCTTTAGCAATTGTAGGGAAAGGTGTATCGCCAATCTGTAAGGGGGAATGGAGTTCCTCCTTTCTTTCTCTTCATACACTTTTCATGATAAGTGATTAATTACCTTGACAATTCCAGAGGACCAGCTTTGGCCCTACAAACCTTGGTAGTTTCATGGGCTCTCCTCAAAATTCACAGCTCGAGGTATGTGAATGTGGGGAATTGTGTGAACAATGCTCCCCATTTCTTTGTAGCAATAATTACACTTGGGTTGGTTTGATTGTGCCTCATGTTTGGCCTCAACAAATAGATTACCTCATAGAAGAAGGCATCATTTATTTTGGAGAACTGGGAGATGTTGGCTTTGAGCCTTAGCTCTAGGTAGAACTCGTATATCTTGACTTGGGGCCATACCCATTTTGAGTTAACCCTGTGAAATCCCTTTCTGACGCAGTAACATATACAACGTAGGAGTTCATGTAGAACTTCCCAGTTGTTAGAACTTGTTGAAGCTGTTGAGAGATGGTGTCACTTATGATTTCACCCCAGCCAAAGCATTGATCAGGTGCATTCTTTCTCATGTTCTCTAGGTATCTCAACATCCACTTATGGAAATAATGGGCATCAGGAAGCCCAAATACTCTGTTCAAGAATGTGATTGTATCACTCAACTCTTCATTAAAATCACTACGGTGGATGGTTTGTGGCCATTTGGTCAACTTCTTGTTCTTTAAATAGAGTTCATTCATCATCTGCATGCATTGATCTTCATTATCATCCCATGCCTTCTTGCAGTCTTCAATACTTATTTCCACATAGTGCCGGTGATGAGGAATGCCCAGGATCATCTCAAAGTGATGAGATGTGAGGTTTATGATTGTCTCGTGTTTTTTATTTTGACACATCTAGTGTCCTTGTTATAACATCGAGAAATCAACATGATGAACTCATTATTCACGGCACTCACCTAGAAGCCCAGCTACAAAGTGCAATCCACTACCAATTAATTTATCCATCCACGGGCCATTGTTCACCTTGGTGGTCCTTACCAGAAATCATCCATGTCAATATGACCCAGCTCAGAGTCTCTGATGTCAAAGTCACACTCTGCATATGAGTCTGGCATTCTAACTTTCTGGTACTTATACTTCATTTCTTGCTCTAACTTGCTTAGCTTTAGCTTTTACTGTGGTCCTAGCTGGTCTTTTGCTTGATGAAGACATATGTGAGCTCAAGAATGGATGTTGTTGTTCTGCAAGAAGTATCAAGAAGGTCCAACATAGAAGAGCCATGTCAACTATCATGTTATTCATGATGAAAGTTTGAAGAATAACATAACACCTTTGAATGCATGAGAAAATAGTTAAGTTTAGCTTGCAGAAGGAAGAACGAGCAATTTTAAGCCTTAGGGCGCAAGGCGCAAGTTTATGAAGCTGTATAGGAGCTTTTTATGGCTTGGCGCAATTTTATGAATGTCAACATGCAAATTTCCATGCCAAAGACTTAGGCACACTTCTCTTAGTGTCAACGGGGAAAAATTTTGTGTTTTGGCGCATTTTAGGAAAGTGTTGACAAGAGAAAAATGGCACCCAAGTTAGAAAGGGCACAATTTGGATTGGTGTTACATGAGAAATTTTAGCATAAAAGGGTAAAAAGCAGGGGCGTGGAGTCTGCAACATACAACATTTTATGTTGATGTTGTGGAAGTTGCACTTGTGCCTCAGTGAAAAATCTGCTAAGTGTTCTTGGGTTGGGTGCAAGAAAAGGTTTATGTTACATGAGTGCAAAGTGTGCCAAAGCACAACTTTGGAAAATGTCACAAGGAAAAAAAAGTGTGCCAAATTTTAAATTTAAGATTTTTGGAAAATTTCTTGATTTTCACTTTTCTCTTTTTGGATTTGTCAGATGGCAAGGAAGAGAAGTGGCAAGGCAGCAAGTAGGGATGGATGATTTTTAGTTTATTTCAGTGGTAGGGGCCTTCTAGATTTGTAGATCTAGAAGGAGAGGAAAAGAGGGTTTCAATTGGGTTGGGAATATATTAGGTTCTTGGATTTTAACCATTTAACACACACCCTAACAATTAACACAACAAAACAAAAACCATAACTGGGAGAGGAGCCACTTACCTAGATTTATAAAATATGAAGAAAACGTAGGGGTCCACAAGCTTGAAAATGACACGTGAGGGCTGATAGGGATGGCTGACACGTGCAGAGAAAATACTTTTCAAATTGAAAAAAGTCCTATCCCTCACAATAGTCAATTCAATTCATGAAAATGACATCTATCAAGCTCATATTTATAGAACCAAAGTTACAAAAATTAAAACTTTCAAGGAAAACCCGTGGGTAAGCAAAAGGAGAGAGAATTATGCATCCAATCAGCGCTTGACACATGTCATCCAGGTGGCAGAGCGTGGGAAAATATTTCAAAATCCATTTTTACCTATTTTGTGCCCTAAATCTTCAGATCACCATATCTTTCGATCCAGAGCTCAGATTTGCACGTTCTTTATATCAACAGAAAGCTTATGAAATTCTCTACATGACTCTGAGGTTAATCTTGAATTTTGGTGCAGTTTGGAGAGAGAAAGTTAAGAAACAGCTCTGACGTGTGTTCATGGCCAGAAGTGACATTTCAGCGACCAAATTTAACACAGAATGGGTCGCATTCTCCTGGAATTCAGTCAAAAATGACAGGGTATGGGTTTTAAGGTCTCCCATGCTGTTTTAATGTATCTGTAGTCAAGGAGGAATGGGCTCTCACGTTTTTGTACGTTTCTATCTCCTGGGCTCGACCCATGCAATGTAAAAGCCAGATTTTGGCTCATTTTGAAAGGGGGAACATCTTTTGGCATAGCAACTTCTTCTTTCACCTCCAGCAAGTGATTGTTTGAAGAATCAGACCTCTTCAAAGACTGTAACATTTTTTTACCTCTCTGAGGTTGTAATGCATGGTTTTGACACTGAAATGATAATGCAAGCTCTGTGAATGGGTTTCAGTCCTTTGTTTGTATTATTTGCTTCATTTCAGATCCTAAATTATAGCTTATCAGCCTGTGTATGTTTTATGTTGCAATCCTTGGTTTGTGTCTATTTGCATGACAAAATTATTTCACCACTCCTTTTTGGTGCATCACCATCTTTAGTCGGTTCAATTTTGCACTTCTATCCTTGTCTCCTTGCAATTTAAAGTAGGATTAGGATCTAAACCTCTCGTAGTTTTGCAAAATATAGATCTAAATCGAAGAGTTTGAGGAACCACCTCTAATTTGGAGATTCCTCTCTCGGTTTAACAAGTCCCACACTTGGAGAGAGGTTTCCATGTTGTGTAATCGCACCGCCTTGGATGCTAGAGTGATCAACCTAGAAGCTTGATCTACATCCGGGGGTGTTGTGAGCATGCAAGCAACAATTTTGGCATGCCCGGTGGGACACTAGAGGTCTCATTTTTATTGCAAAAAGTTGATGTGCATCTCGCTGCAATTTTCTTGCTTGAAAAGATCTATTTTTTGCATATCTGGCGACTCCAAGGGGAAGAATCAACTGGTTTCAGCAGTGCAGGCCTGAAAACTCATGAGAAGAATCACCACAAGGTCAAGAATTGGAGAAGAAGAAGTGCTGTTTGAATACCTAAAATTATCTCCAAGAAGAAGGCAAAGAGGAAGAATGACTCAAAGGTCTCCATCTCCACCAAACAGAACTCTCTCAACTCCTCCACCTGGTAGGCCTTTCATTCAGTCAACAAGGGTTTTAAGACCAATTAGAATGGCACAAAACAACCCCTACGTCAACTTCACAGGAAACAACCCACTTGCCCTCAATGCACAACATCCAATTCCTATTGCAGCCTTGAAGAACATTCCTACTTCACTGGAGAAAATCAAACTACTCCAGGTGATCATGTTAAAGATATTGCTAACCTTTGTGCAATCCATGAAATCAATGAAATGCAAGTGGCTGTCAAGTTGCTGGCGTCTTCATTTGAGGGGAAAGCATTGCAATGGTTTAGGAGCCTTGGAGCTGGTTCTATCACAAATTGGAATCAGCTGTGTATAGCACTTCATGAGAAATTTGGAGAGAAGGGAGACAACTTGTCTCTTTTGGAGCAGCTAACAACCATCAAGAGAGCTCCCAATGAGCAGCTGACCGATTTCAACTTCAGATTTCAAAAGACTTGGGAGAGAATTCCAGTGGCAATCAGGCCAACAATAGAAGGTGCTTTTCTCTACTATCTCAAAGCTCTAAATTCTTATATTTTTATGTTAATACAGTCCATGGGAGGCATAACTATCCCTATGGCTTATAGCATTGCCATTAGGGCTGAAAATTGTTTAATCCAAGCTGGCAAACTTGCCCCTAGACCTCCCATGCCATTGTTCCCAAGTTTAGAGAGTCCAACCACCAGTCAAGCACCTAATTTGGCTCCTTCTCCCACTCCTAGAAATTAGAGTTCAAATGAAGCTTCCACTTCATCTCCAAGTGCCCCAAATGAGCTTCAAGAAGTCATGAAACAATTGCAGAACCTAGGCAATGAGTGGTTACTCAAAAAAAGGCAGCAAGCCCAAGGTTTTAGACCTTCTTCTCAACCCCAAGCTCAACCTAACAAGCAACCATACCAACCACAAAGGCCATCTAATCCAGCTGCAAATATGAATCAAACAAGGCCTCCTGCCAATAGACCATTTCAGCCCTATAATCCAAATGCCATATCTGCCTCTAAGGCATTGGTGCCAACACAAAACAACATTGCTCAGGAGTATGATTGGTGTTTTCCATGCAATGAGCCTCATAACCAATCCATGTGCTTCAATGGTGCTTTGAATCAAGCACTAATGGTGACAACTACTGGTGTGGAGGGTGAGAGCAGTCAAGGAAATAGCCAACAACAAGAAACATTCCAATAGCAATCAGCCCCAAATGACACCACGTTGGTGAATTGGCAAGCAGAAGATTTCTGTGGCATGAATCAAGTAGTTTCTCAAGGTGTTGCAGCCAACACAAGGTCGAAGAGAAGGAATTTGGGTGAAGAACAGCCATTAGCCCCAACCAATCCACAACCTTCCCATGGCTCCACAAGTGGTTGGCAAACAAAATCCAATTTCAAATGCACAAGGGCAGCCAAGAACAGCTCCTAGCCCAACTCAAATACCAGTTGTTGCTGCCCACGTGAAAGGAGTGAGTGTACAAGCAAAGGGATAGCAAAGGGATACTTCATCTCCATTTAGTATCATTGATCAGATGAAGAAAACAAACGTTAATATATCAATGTGGGAATCCCTATCTATCCTAGGCCAAATAGATGCTGCAAGCTGCCATGAAGGATGGCCAACTTTGAATCAGCAAGTTCAGATGCAAGACAAAGTGCTTACAAATGCTACCCAGCCTGAAGGAAATCATGGAGGACAGGAAGGTAAAATGTTGAAGCCCCCTCCTTTCTATGTTTCACTGATCATTGGAAATCAGCTAGTGCACAATTTCATGATAGACTCTGGGGCAAGTAGCTCAGTAATGCCTAAATAGATAGCTGATCAACTAGGGCTCCAGTATGAAACCATATCCAAGGGGGTAGTGCAACTGGATGGGATAGTAGTAGCAACAGTTGGAGTGATTAGAAACTTGAGTCTTACCTTGCATGCATGTCCAGATGTTGTTTTTTTGACAAGATGTATCAGTCATATACCTTCCACCACTCTTTTCCCTTTGTTTGTCAAGGGACTTCACCGCCAAGATTGGGAGATATTTGTCTGCTGATTGATCACACATGTTGTTTAGAATGAGGTATGGAACTAAGGCTATAATCAGGTCGGAAACTATTGCAAACTTCCACATTGAGCCTTACACTCCAAGTCAGATTAATGCCAATTTCTTATCATTTGATCAAGAAGATCACCCAAGCATTGATGAAGCTGACACTAAGGTTGGAAGCATCTTGGATCTAACTCTTGATGAATGGGCAAACAAGATACATGCATTTGATCCTTATCAAGAAGTGGAAGAATCTGAGCTAGGGGTCTATTGCATACATGAAGAAAATCAGCCTATTCCTAGCATCACCAAGCCAGACCACAAAGATGACAATGAGGTATGGCAGCTATTTTTTGATGGATCAAGGAGTAGACAAGGTGCAGGAGGTGGAGCCATGCTTGTTTCACCTCAAGGAGTAAAGTACTATTCAACTTTTAGATTTCAGTTTGCATGCTCCAATAACACTGCTGAATATGAAGCCTTGGTGCAAGGGATGCATTGGGCAATAAAAAAGAAAATAAAGAACTTGCAAGTCTTTGGGGACAGTGAATTGATTGTAAATCAGGTCAAAGGACAACATGCTGCCAAAAATGATCTTCTCAAGTGCTACAAGAACAGGGTGTGGGACCTCATGGAAGATTTTGAGGGTTTTGGCATCAAATCCATTCCTAGGAAGGAGAATCAAGCTGTTGACAGGCTTGCAGCAGTAGGGGCAGCTTTTGACATTGTGGAAAGCATTCAACAAGACAAGGTACAGCCAAACATCCACGTGATTGTGAGGCCTTCAGTGCCAGATAACAATGTCAGTTGGCAAGTGTTTGAAAATGACCAGTAAATCATCCATTTCTTGCAAGAAGAAGCTGATTTCTCAGCTAGGAATCAAGAGACATTGGAACAGTAGTATGGTGACCAAGTAGTACAGTTGAGAACTAACAAGCTGCCCAAGGGACTTATCACTTTGGAGTCCATTTTTAATCCCAATGACCAGTTTAGAAAGGAGAAAGAAAACATTCAGGTCAAAAAGGAGGATTCAGTATCCATCTTGGTAGAAGAAAACAAGCCATTGCAAATTGGAAGGATGACAACTGAACAAGAAAGGTATGAGTTCATACAGCTATGTCAAGAATTCCCTGACGTGTTTGCTTGGAGCTATGAAGACTTGAAAGGTTTTAATCCCAACTTAGCTCAGCATACCATCGAATTGGATCCAAATACTAAGCTTGTCAGGCAGAAACAAAGACCAGTCAATCCACACATGGAGCCTCTCATGAGGAAGGAATTGGACAAGCTGATTGAGTCAAGGATCATATTCCTAATCAAGCATTCTAGTTGGGTTGCCAACTTAGTTCCAGTCAGAAAGAAAAGTGGAGAGATCAGATTGTGTGTTGACTTCAAAGACTTGAATAGAGCCTCTCTCAAGGACCATTACCCACTCCCTTCCATGGAGCAAATCTTGCAAGTGGTGGCTGGTTCAGAAAGGTTCTCATTGCTTGATGGCTACTCAGGCTACAATCAGATTATGGTGAAGGAAGAGGACCAGTTCAAGACAGCCTTCACAACCAAATGGGGAACTTTTGCATACAAGAAAATGCCATTTGGGCTATCCAACACTAGTGCTACCTTCCAAAGGGAAATGGACATGGCATTCAAAGGTTTGATTAACAATGTGGTGCTGATTTACCTTGATGATATCACTATTTTTTCCAAAAATGCAGCAGACCACCTCTCTCATTTGAGGCAAGTCTTCACAAGGTGCAGGAGATTTGGAGTGTCTTTGAATCCTAAGAAGTGCATCTTTCTTGCACATGAAGGAAAGCTCCTTGGCCATATTGTCTCCAAAGAAGGATTAGCAATTGATCCTAGAAAGGGTTGAAGCCATAAGAGCACTACCATTGCCAAGCCACAAGAAAGCCCTTCAAAGTTTCTTGGGAAGGATAAACTTTGTTCGGAGGTTTGTCCCAGATTTTGCAGCCCTTGTCAAGCCCATCACCAAAATGTTAAAGAAGAGCATGGCTTTTAAGTGGATAGCAGAAGGCAAGGAGAGTTTTGAAGCAATCAAAGAAGCCATCTCCCAAGCACCAACTCTCATCAACCTAGACTTCCCCAAATATTTCATCCTCTATGCATTTGGAGGTAATGACACTATTTTTGCCATTTTGGTACAAAGACAACAAGGATAATGATGAGCAACCAATTGCCTTCTTCAGTCAAAGCCTAGACGACTATGAGGTGAGGTACTCTTTTATTGAGAAGCATGTACTTGCATTAATCAGGAGCTTGAAGAAATTCAAGCATTTAGTCTCAAACAACAAGGTCCAGTTGCTGGTCTCACATGTTGGGGTTAAGGACTTCCTCCTCAACAAGGATTTGAATGAGAAAAGGGCAGGTTGGATCACCCGTGTCATGGAGTATGACATTGAGATCAAGATCACCAAGCTGGTAAGAGGGAAAGGATTGTGTGAGAAGCTGGTTTTGGGGAAGAAGAAAGAAGTATGTAATGAAGTAGATGTTGTTTTGACAGTCCAAGACAGCCATGAGCCAAGTGGCAATCAAGAGGAAGACAATGCTACCCCCACTCCTTGCTGGACCCAACGTATTATACACTTCCTAGGCACAAGCCTATGCCCTCCAGAGATGAACAAGACCCAAAGGAGACACTTGATTGCGAGGCTGTCCCGTATGCCATTGTTGATGGAGTTTTGTTCAAGAAAGATGTGAATGGAGTGCTTTCTTTGAGATGCATAAGCACAAATCAGATTCAAAGAGTATTAGAAGAGTTCCATGGTGGACCAGTGGTGGTCATTTTTCACCAAGAGTGACAGCTCTAAAAATCATGAAGGCTGGTTATTATTGGCCTAAGATCTTCAAATGATTGCTATGCATGGATCAAGAGGTGTAAGAATTGTGCACTCTTCACGGGGAAAAGAGAGACTTGCTGCCCTTCCATTACATCCAATCTCAGTTGACCAGCCATTCATGCAATGGGGTTTGGACTTCATTGGAGTCATTAATCCCAATTCAAGTCAAGGGCACAAATGGATTTTGACAGCCACAGACTACTTCACCAAATGGACAGAAGACGAGCACTCAAAGAGACAAATGAGTCTAGCATCTTAGACTTTTACGAGGGGATAACAACCAAATTTGGTGTACCTGCTACAATAATCTCTGATAATGCATTGGCATTCATTGGATCTAAGGTGACTGAGTGGGCTGTCAAGAATGGTATCTACCTAAGCACTTCATCAAACTATTACCCTCAAGGTAATGGCCAGGCCGAGTCTACAAACAAGAACTTGTTGAAGATCATTAGGAGGACTCTTGATGAGAATCAGAGGTCTTGGCATACCAAACTGAAATCAGCCTTATGGGCTGATAGGATAACTCCCAAAAGATCCACAAGTAACTCTCCATTCAAACTTGTCTATGGAAGAGAGGCAATCTTGCCCATGTCACTAGAGTTGCCAACATTAGAACTCATGAAGCAGCTAGAGTTGCTTGAATTTGAGCCCATGGAGGTGAGGTATGTAGAGTTGATGGAGCTGCAAGAGATCGAAATCGGGCATCCCAAGCAATGGAAAAGGATCAAGCTTTGATCAAGAAGACCTTTGATAAGAAAGTCAAGGATAGATCTTTTCAGTTGGAAATCTAGTGTTGAAATGGGATGTGGACAGAGTAAAACCGGGAAGACATTCAAAATTTGATGCCATTTGGAGTGGCCCATACATGGTCACAAAGTGCAAGAACATCAATGCTTTCCAATTGGCCTCATTGGATGGTGAAAAACTACGATTCCAGTAAATGGAATCTATCTCAAGCATTGCTTCTAGAGGCAAATTCACTACTTTGTAAATATTAGATTACATTTTCATTCCTCCAAGTGCTTGTGCGCATTGTTTTGCTTTATAGGTTAGTTTTATTTTCCTAAGTGCTTTTGGCACGACTTACTGTCATCCATGGAGATGTTTTGCGAATCTTTGCCCCATCGGGTGATATCCCATCTTCCTCCTTACACATTCTAAGTCATTAGGGTTCTAAGCTGAATATTTGATAACTCCATGCCGAATGGTGCTTGAGTAATCTGGTATCTTCTACCTAGCAGGCGATAACCCCGCTGAGTCACCAAATTGTTATCCAATTTGCACCCCGGGTAAAATTGATAACATGCATCAGAATACTCATGTCCCAGGAAAATAGATTGATTCAGGGAAAAAAATCATGTTTCTAGGGTCCCCTCAGATTTTTTCAAACTCCCTGTCTAAGAAGAAAAGAGCAAGTTTTGAAAAAAGGTGAAAAAGTTGCAAAAAACAAGCTTGGGCCAGAAAAAATCATGAAAATTAGCTAAGTCCTAGTCCTCACAACAGTCGGGACATTTGGGACATCGGGGCGTGAATTGGCCGAAAGGGCACCAGGCGTTCCACGCGAGCAAAGGGACATCCGGGCCGTGAGGATGATGCGCGGGGACGTGGAAAGGCGAACCAGCCGAAGGTCGGGAGGAAAATCAACTAAGCGATGAGCGGAACAGTTTGGGACACATCGGGCCGTGAGGACGTGAAGGACATGAACCCCCCCCGGATCGACCGAAAAGGAGAACTTTCGCATGGGACAGTCGGGCCAGAAGTATGCGACGGACGTGGGGAGTGAAGGAACCGAGAGCAATCAAATTACGCCACGTGTCATCGGCCGAAAGAGGGACAGGGAAGCCCGAATCAGGTGGATCGAAGTTTTTGTCCCAGACAGTTTGGGACATCTGGGCCGAAAAGACGCGGTGGACGCGAAAATCCGGCGGGCCGCGGACGAATCAGGAAATGCCACGTGTCACAAGGGGAAACGTCCAAAAGTTCAAAGGGCAAGGTTTGAAGCACTGGCCCGAGCCAATAAAAAGAGGACACATGTCTAATAGAGCAGGGAAGTGTGGAGCTCGGGGAGGAATTAGAGAATTTGGCAAGAGTTTTGGCAAAAAACTAAAAACTAAAGGATGACCCCGCGCCCCTGTCCTCTAATCAGATCATGCCACGTGTCCCAGGTGGTGGGGGCATGAGGGAAAAATGGAAAACGTTCCAAAGTTACAAAAAATCAAAAATTTCAAGGAAAACCCCATGGGTAAGCGAAAGGTGAGAGAATTACGCATCCAATCAGCGCTTGACACGTGTCATCCAGTGGCAGAGCGCGGGAAAAAATTTCAAAATCCATTTTTGCCTGTTTTGTGCTCTAAATCTTCAGATCACCATATCTTTTGATCAGAGCTCAGATTTGCACGTTATTTATATCAACGGAAAGCTTAAGAAATTATCTACATGATTCCATGGTTAATCTTGAATTTTAGCATAGTATGGAGAGAGAAAGTTAAGAAACAGCTCTGACACATGTTCATGGCCAGAAGTGACATTTCAGCGACCAAATTTAACGCAGAATGGGTCGCATTCTCCTGCAATTTGGTCAAAAATGACAGGGTATGGGTTTGTAAGGTCTCCCATGCCATTTTAATGTATCTGTAGTCAAGGAGGAATGGGCTCTCATGTTTTGTACGTTTCTGTCTCCTGGGCTCGACCCATGCAATGTAAAAGCCAGTTTTGGCTCATTTTGAAAGGGGGAACATCTTTTGGCATAGCAACTTCTTCTTTCACCTCTAGCAAGTGATTGTTTGAAGAATCAGACCTCTTCAAAGACTGTAACATTTTTTTACCTCTCTGAGGTTGTAATGCATGGTTTTGACACTTGAAATGATAATGCAAGCTCTGTGAATGGGTTTCAGTCCCTTGTTTGTATTATTTGCTTCATTTCAGATCCTAAATTATAGCTTATCAGCCTGTGTATGTTTTATGTTTCAATCCTTGGTTTGTGTCTATTTGCATGACAAAATTATTTCACCACTCCTTTTTGGTGCATCACCATCTTTAGTCAGTTTCAATTTTGCACTTCTATCCCTGTCTCCTTGCAATTTAGAGTAGGATTAGGATCTGAACCTTTGTAGTTTTACAAAATATAGATCTAAATCAGAGGAGTTTGAGGAACTAGCCTCTAATCTGGAGATTCCTCTCTCAGTTTAACAAGTCCCACACTTGGAGAGAGGTTTCCATGTTGTGCAATCACCTTTGGATGCTAGAGTGATCAACCTAGAAGCCCGATCTACATCCCGGGGTGTCTTTGTGAGCTGCAACAACAATGACCTCACCAACCACTTTGGCACAATTTTGGGAGTGTCGACATGAGAAAAATCGCGCCTAGGAAAATTCATAGCGCTAGTTGCTGGATGTTAACACAAAAATTAAAGCGCTAAAGGATTTAAAGGCGGTACAAATTTCTCGGATGTCGAAGCGTGAAAAATTGTGCCCAATGTAAAAGGGCACAGTTTCAATCATGTCGACACAAAATTTCAGCACCAAAGGATTAGCTAAAAATGATTAAGTCCTGAAACAACTTGATTTTTTGAAAGGGAGTTTTGGGCTATTTTGAACGCTATCAAACTTCCCTAGGGGGCCAAAACAGAATTTTGGTGTAGTTACTTGCAAATTTCCCTTATCAATTTTGCAGGATAACAAAAGCAGTTGGAATGAGTTACATTAAGCTAAAAGACAATGATTTAAAAGTTGGAGAAAAATCCAAAACTGAAAATAACAGTTACAAAGTTAGGTGTTAGTATGAAAATAATATCTTTCCGATTACGTAAGAGGAATGGTGAGTTGAGGATAGTTTTATAACTCATATTAAGTTTCATATGTGTCATGAAAGCTTATGGAAGGTAAGATCTTGTAACTTACATGTTCGAGATGCAATGATTTCATATATGCACAATTTTTATGATATCATCAAGAGACTTGAATTTGAATTGAATGGACAAGAAGTTGAATAGGTAAGAATGGGAAGAGTAAGATAATTCCATCCTCATGTATTTTAGATACTACATGTTCATGAAAATTATTTTTTTTGGAAGGACTATGTTTGATGTAGAAAATGGACATGCAAAACTAGGTAAATTAAGGAACATGATAAAGCCTTCATGACTCACATTTTTGTAGCATGATATATGGTTGAAAGAGGATGTGTTTGATTGTGTCATAAAAGGAGAGAGACATAAAAATGTGTATGCGAAAGAAGGCATTGAATTATGTTCTTACAACAACATGAATTGAAGGAAATAGAGGTTAATTAGGAGGTGAAAAGCGAAGATAAAAGAGCTAATAGAGAGGTTGTGATATAAAACCAAATGAGAGTGATCAAAAAAATTTATAAGTATAATTTTTTTCTTAGTAAATAGGGATTTGAAGCTTCCTTGTAAGTTGCAGCTTATCGAAGGTTAGTGCGTGCTTGACTGAATTTGGGAGTTATAGCTTCCATACATCTAGGTTCAAGTTGAGTGGATGCTCAACATATGAAATCTTTGTAATATTCACAGGACAATTTTTCCAAGATATTTCATTGGTTTTAGTGGATTTTCCTCCCTTCAATGGTTTCCCACATTAAATTCCATCTCTCTATGTGTTCTTATATTCATTGCTTGCGAATGGTGTTGTGGATTTTTCATAACAAATTAAAGCATATTGAATTGTGTTTCAAATTTTGAATTAGGACTGATTCCCACCCCCTCGGTGCCCATAATTTCCAATAATTGGTATCAAATTATAGTACACTTAGAAAAATTTTAATATCTTGGAGGAGATCATTGAGGTACAAGCATGGGTAAATTAGAAGAATCAATTCGTAAAAGAAAATTTGAGATTGTTGAGTACCTAATTGATGGATTGAAAAATGAAATCAATTACATGGAAGATGATCATGGAAAATTCCTCTAAGAAATGGAAGTTATAGCTGAGAATGTGTCAAAATAATTGAAGGAAAAATAATATGTTTAGCTTATAAATGAAGAAGATTCGAGAACCTTAGATGTTGAACTAGAACAAGTGAACAATAAATTGAAGATGTATTGAAAGTTGGAGAAGAGTTTTGAAGCTCTAGATGGAATTATAGATAGTTAAATAACAACAGGGAGACAAGACATGACTAGGTTTCAAAGGAGATCCCATGAAGAATTATGATAAATACAAGGCTTGACCTAGTAGTCAAGAAAACATAAAGCAGGCCAAGAAGAAAAAATCAAGAAGGTATAACTATAATAGACAACCTAATGCAATAAGGTATGGTACTTCTTTCAATGGGTATTGTTTTCATTGTCACAATTTTGGAAATAGAGATATGGATTGTAATAAGCATGTCATAGACAACCATCCATGGAGAGATTGTAGAGATGAGTAATCAAGGAATATCACATGTTTTAATTGCTAAGGGAAAGGTCGCATTACTCATTAATGCTTATATGAACCATCTAGTTAATATTGGAGAGAAGAAGAGTCGAGAGGTATGAACAAGAAATATGATTCAATTCCAAAAATTTTGGGAAATTTTCTACAAAATTTAATGATCATATTTAGCTATTAAATATGTTTGGAAATTCAGTCTACATTAATCTAGTATAAAAAATAGTGTTGTGTGTTACAAGTGTAGTGAACAAGGACACTTTGTTAAGTATTGCTATCAAAAGGAACATCCTAGATACAACAACAGACCTCATGCATTTAAAGAGTAGGTTAAAAAAGTATTCAACATGAAGACTAATGCTATGAATGAGTCCGTGTCTGAGAGAGCCACTAGAAGGAAGGATGTGAAGTACATATACAAGGTTAAGGAACTTAATCCTAGGTTTAAAGAAGAAAATAGTGCTAAGAAGACAACATGTGAGGATGGTAGAAAGGATAAGAAGTCATAGATATTCATGGTAGATACCAACTCAACCAATACATTAGAAGATTTTGAAAAGATAGGAAGAAATAAACAAGCCTAATGCAATCCAAGATAAAAATTTTCCCCTAGTTGTGATAGGGAAGGTCTATGATTTACACTATATATGTTTGTCAGGCATTCAATTATAAGAATAAGACATAAGAGATGAGGTAATCACTTCTAGAAATCCTGTTAGTGAAGAATCACATCACCCCCGAATGGCCTGGGTGTGGAGTGGGGTATTTGGTGTGATTGCACAACATGGGACCATCTCTCAAGTTGTGGGACTTGCAAAACTTGAGATGGCCCTCTGGAGAAAGCTGGTTCTTGCTTCCTAATCTACCTGCCACAAGCTACTCCGGTGCAGGAAGAACCTATTCTATCCTAGTCTAACCATTCCGGTGGGGGGAGAGAGAGAGAGAGAGAGAGAGAGAGAGATACACGAGAAAAGGAAGTGGTTGAATCAAATATCTAACAACCTGAAGTGGAGATAGGTGAGCAGAGGAGAGGGTGGAAAGAATGTACCATGGTCTAGAGATATATTTCACATAGACAACACTTCGAAACCCATTAAACATAGCTCCTAGGACCTGCAACAAACATCAGATAATGCACAGTATACCATGCAATGATGAGAGGTAAGAAGAGACAATAAAATGAGCCAAGGATGGATAGATGCATCACAAAAAAATTCTATTGCTCCAAAATGTTACACGGTACATCATTAGTGGGAAAGAGGAAATACAATTCCATTATAGAGCCATGGGAGGAGGTTTAGAATTTGCATTCTACCCTAAGGAAGAAAGAGAGAGGGGGGCAAAGGAGAAACAAGGACCAACCCTTTGAATATGCCCCTTCATTATAATATATAGGAAGAATATGAGAGAGAGGAGGGAAGAATTTGAATCCTACTTCAACCACCTTGAGATATGCATTGAATCCCACTTTGAAAGCTCAACCACTATCAATCAATTCCCCTCTCAAATCCACCTACAATTTGTCGATTCTGGTTCCCCAACGGATCAAATTAAATCAGATCTGGTAGTTGAAGAAATCGGGTTATGTATTAATGGCCTGGAAAACGTTTTCCCATTTTTCACCCACTAAAGCTTATTAAGAATGATATTTTATGCTTCCATGGCATAGAGGGCATCGAGAAGTTTCCAAAAATTCTTCTCCCACCCAAATCTGAGTCTCCAGTCAAAAGATATGGCCATTTGAATATTCGGATCACAAGAGTGCAATATTTAAAGAGTTTGTCCATATAGGGTCCACGTGGCGGCCTCACACACCTTGAAGATTCAACCCCTTCCTTATGTTCTTGAAATTACGCTAGAATGACATGTGGTGGCTTCCACGGGCTCCATGGTTTCCTTTATATTTTTCTTGATTCTTTCATTGCTTGGCGGAGCCAAAAGTCTGACCTTGGACACGTGGAGGCTTGGAGCTTGTTTGGAAACCTGCCCCAAAATTTACTCTTGAAACAACACCATGTTGACACTTGGCTCCTTCCATTGGCCTGCCTCTACTTTTACTATTCAACCCCTGGATTTGTCCCTTTTTTAGACTTGGGACATGTGGTGAGCCTTGTGCTTGTTTGAGAGGCGCCTCCAGACTTTCCTTTCGAATCGCACCAATGAGACACATGGAGACTTGTGATGGTTCTCTAAACTTAGTCAATTTTCATCTGCTCTGTCCAACTTTTTAATTTGGGATACGTGGTGACACCGTGCTCATTTGGGTCTCCGCTCTTTGGATTTATCTTTGAGGTAGCGTCATTTAGACACTTGACACCTCCCGTTGATTCGAAGAATTTTAAAGCGCTGAGTGAAACTTTTGGGGTTTTGGATGCATGGAGGCTTAGCGCTTGTTTGAGGACTTCCATTTAGATTTAAACTTTGGAGATGCATCATTTGGAAACTTGGCAGCCTCCACTATCTCCTCCATACTTAGCCAATTTTGGGGCTCATTCTGAATCATTTGCGAAGCCTAAAACCTTTGAGTCTTTTCCATTTCTTCTCCTTTGAGCCTCTGGTTTTCTTCCTTCGATTTTCTCCTTCCCGACCCTATTACTCCATTTTTAGAGCCTGTCCTGTAACTTGTCTGTTGGATTTAAAGTGTAGGCTCATTTGAGGAAACCATTTTTTGAATTTCTTTCTACATGGGGTTGTGTTTGATCCATTTTTTCCGGGGGTGAAAATTGAGATAACAAGTACATACAAGAATATCGAAAAGGATTCGAGAATAAAAAATAGAGAAAATTGAGTCATCAAGTCTCTTTGATGACTTTTTACTATTTTAAGTGATCCAACAAACATTAGGTGTCTCTTCTTGGATTTTAGGAGACATGAATCATCTGAATGAAGCATAAAGTGTACTTAAAATACATCACCATTTGAAGCTATTGATCAATGTCGAGAAATGCTACAAAAGTTAAAAGGTATGATGAGTTAGTTGTTCATAAAGTTCTTGTGCATGTTCGAGTGCGAGAAAGGTGCTTGAAGGTCATGATTGATTTCCCAATCAAAGAGAATTCATGAATTCATATATGCATATAATGTATTAGGTCTGTCTTGATTAATAGATCAACCTATGCTCAAGTGTGTAATAATGTTCTAAATGTCCACCCAAGTGTTCAAAATAGCCTTCATGAACTTGTGTATCTTGTCAAGTTTTTCCTAAACAAACTAGCCCATCCAAATTCATTCAAAGTGTTACGAGGTATTTGGAGTCTATTCAAAATAAGTCAATTCGTCATGAGGTGCAATTGTGTTATCCAAAGTCTTATGTAAATTCATGAAGTAATCAGGTACCCCGAGTATGAGTATGAATTAATTATGATAATATTGCTTTGTCTAGTTATAACAAGTCAATAAGATGGTCTAATCAAGTATATCTAGGAAAGCCTTAATTGTCACTTTGGTTAAGTAATAGGATCTACTCATCAAATTGAGTTTGATTGACATATCCATGAGTTTCTTCAAGTCAAATCATGTAGAATCGAGCTCAAGGTTTGATAACAAGCATGTTTGAATTCCAAATGATTACACTAGTAATAAGGTGTGCATATGTATGGTCATGATTGTTCATAATCTCTATAAAGTGTTGATATAATCCACAAATGAGGTAGAAGTGAAAACTCTTAAAATATCAATGAAAAAGGTTGAAGCTTCTCATCATGATATGTGAAAAATAAGATTACAATCAAGATTGTATAAAAGGGAAAGTAAAGCTCAAATAGACAAGTGAGAGGGTCTCGAACTATGAAGTACAAGAATGAAGAATATTCATGATTATAATGTCATTTAAGTTCCATGAGCGAGTTGAAGTATGTGTATGAGTTTTAAGAAATCATGAGGTATTCATATATAATTCACTATTTCATAATAGTTCATGAAACGATATGCTCTGGGTTTGGTTTTGTAATAATTTCTACAGAGTTGATAAGTAAAGTCAAAATTGACTAGTCCTAACCCGACCTTGAAGGATAAATGTCGATCAATGAGTTGAGGGATGGCTTGAGGGTATTAAACCATATGGACTCAAAGAAGAGTATATTGATTAGTTGAAACTTGTGTGAAGGTAGTATGAATGCCATTCAATAAGCCTTACAGGTAAACTAAACAAAAATACTCTATTTATAAGGTAGATATCTCTGTTTATGTATGGGTTAGCTTGAAACCTAATGTGTTAAGGTTTAAAAATATTAAGGTTGATTGAAAATACCTCCTAGAAGAGTGTGAATGCTTGGGAACATGATTAAAGGATAAATCTCCACAATTTCTTCTAACGAGATTCTTGAAACCCTCTATAGGGTTTGGTTGAGTTTTTATTCTTACATTAAGATGCATGGGCTAAAAATATTTAACAATGTCTCTTGGGAGCCTATAAGGTGATAACAACTAAGTCACAAGCTCAAATTTGTGTAGATGTCAAAGATCTACATGGCGAGTCTCAAAAGAGATAGTGGACCAAGTTTGAAATTATTGCAAGTTAAATGGCTTGATTGAAGAATTTAAACATTGAACCTATCTATAAAGTTTCCAATACATAAATTGAGGAGAAATAGTACTTAAAGAATAGTGAAATCCCAGGTAAAATTATTTATCTCATTTAATTAGATTTTGTAATAGTCACGGTTAGAGGATAAGACACAAAGTAATAAGAAATGAATGCTTTTAGAATTAGTGGATAAGAATGAATTAATAAATAATAAGGAATTAATAGGGGCTTGATGAGTTGACATTAGGGATAAGGATTCAAAGAAACCTTATTTTCAAAGGTTAATGTTATAAGAAGGCCTTATAAAATATAACAAACAAGATTTACTTTGTTCGAAGTGAGACCTCTTAGTGTAGTGGATTGAAGGTCAAGAAAATGGTAGTGATAAGGGTTCATACTTAAACATTTGCAAAGATAGGTATCAGGGGATTCAAGAGGAAAACTACAAGATTAAGAAGTCTCAATTCTTTTTAAAGAAGACTTAGGGTAGAACTCATGAAAAAATGGTTTTAGTTGTGCATACACATTTTAAAGATTTGATGAAAAAGGAAATTCATAAAAAAATTGATAAAATTATTTCTTGAAGGAACTATGAGAGTGGATAATTTGGAAAGTGTATGATAATTTTTTTGAGTTTTGAAATCAATGAGCAAGCTATGTATTTTAAGATTAAAGAGGACAGAGAAAACAATGTATAGTCTTGAAGTTAACCTCAATGATAGTCATGATCTAGAGAGAGTTAGTGATATTTGAAGGAGGATTATAAGAGAAGTAGTAATTTGATAAGTATAAAGGTTATCGTGGATGTCATAAAACATTTTAAGTCCTTAAAAATCTTATTTGAAGTCCAAATTAGTGACAATTTAAACTACTTTGAAACAATTCCATTAAGAACATTGAGAAACCTAGGAAAGAGAAAACAATCCATGACCTAATTATCATAAAAGATACTCATGGAGTGAAGTAAGGATATAAATAGAAGGTGAGATGAAAATGGAAAGAGAGAATCAATCTAGATAAGGGAAGAAAGAGTAGAAAACTATAGTATAGAGATGAATTGCTTGAGTCAAGACCTAGAATAAGCCTAGACAAGCCCAAGACTTGAAATGTTGAGTGGATTGAAAATATAGGAGTGTTGAGAAGTTAGAAGGAGAATGAACATGGTATGTTGGGGTAGTTTAATGTGTTTATAAGGTTGGAACAATATTTCAAAAGTCAAACCCTAGTTAGATCTTGTGAAAGAAGCTAAAAGACAAAAATGATTTTGAGGTACTAGAGAAAGAGATAATAAATAAAAATTGGAAAAAAGCAAGATCTCCCAAAAGCCTATTTGGAGCAGTTTTTACTTTTACTTGATTATTTGTGGAATTCTCCTAGTTTGAGGTTTTTGCTCTACGAGGATAATTTCAAGGATTAGGAAAATGCATTTTTGCAATAACTTTTGATGGGAATGGAGTTAACTCTTGAAATTTGACATATTACCTAATGTGCTAAATGAGTACCTATAAAGTTTACCAGTCAAGATTGATGAGGCATATTTCAAGAGTTATGACAGAAAAATAGGTTTTCCAGTCTCTACAAGGACATATGGAGGCATAAAAAGAAAAGTACTAAAGATGAGTTGATAAAACTTCTTAAGTGGATCATTAATGTTTTTTGGACGGAATTTAGGATGTGAAAATTGAATTTAAGCTTTGATTCAGTGTTTTCCTAGATTTTAGTGGTTTGGAAAAGACATGGCTATAAAAGAAAGGTTGTGAATCTTGAGTATAGGATTTGTACAAATTTGAAATGGTGAATTCTAATGATTTTTGGTATTACATGAGGAATGCATATAGGGCAAAATGAGCCCCTTGCTCATTTTGTGGCTAACTCCCTTCATTTCCTTCCTCCCTTGTGCCTCAGTCAGAATTTTTACTTTTCAGGCACTCAAAATGTTCTAGAAATGGCACCATTGGATAGAGCTCTTTCTCATCTTTCCAGAAAGGTAAAGTTTTCTTCCTAACTCCATGTATTTTTAAAGTTATGGCTCGTGGAGTTTTTGTGGGAAATTTTCCCAAGACAACCCCATTGGCCAATTAGAAGTCACCACGTTGGCATCGGAGCAAAGTGGAGGCGGGAGAAATTTTTGGAAAATTTTCTAAGTGTTGGTGCAATGGGAAATTTTCCCATAGAAATCCCGAGCCAATGGAAGGAGGCCACGTGTCCTCGGAAGGGCGGAGGTGGAGGAAAACTCAAGATTTTTACCAAGTGTTTGGCAAGGTTTCAGAAGGAATTTTTCAGCCCATGGCCCGCTAGCGAATAGGATCATGCCACGTGTCCAAGGGAAAGCAGTTGGGAAAATTTCCCAAGGGTTGGCGTAAGTAAAATATTCCAACCAAAGTCCCGCATCCAATAGCATGGCGCACGTGTGTCACCGAAGGCGGCGGGGGTCGGAGTGCGAAGGATTTTATCCTTTTTCCCAAAGTGTTAGGAAAATTTTAAAGAGAAATTCTACCCCCAAAAGGCCCCGAAGCAATAGAAATCATGCCACTTGTCCCAGTGGAGGTGGGGGAAAATTGGGAAATTCTCCCAAAGCAAAATCAAAGAAAATTTTAAAAGGAAAGTCCCGCCCCCAAAACCCGAGCTAATAGGACCATGCCATGTGTCCACGTGGCGACAAAAAATACAAGACATGCCCGCAGAGGAAAATGAAGAAGACAAGCCCGCATCAATGGGGTTGTGCCACGTGTCCAACTCAGAGAAGATGGTCAATAGTGACAAAAAATTTAAGAGTAGATGCCCGCGGTGAATCACATCATGCCACGTGTCCTCGAGTCATCCAGTCGGTGAGAGAATTTTTGAAAATTTTCCAAAGGCCGAAACGGTGGAAAAAAGAAGCAGGAAAGGCCCGCAACCAATTAGAACATGCCACATGGCACAGAGTGGTGGGGTGTGGAGATTTTGGGAAATTTTCCCAAATGCAAAAAGTGGGAAAATTTCAAATTTTGGCCCGCCAACCCATTTTGGCCCTGTTTTGCCCTAAATTTTCAAATGAGCATAACTTTTGATCTAGAGCTCATTTTTTTATGTTCTTTATATCAATGGAAAGCTGGTGAAATTATCTACATGATTTTGGGTCAATTTTGTGTTTTGTGGATTTTGAGAGAGAAAATGGAAAACCCTCTACCATGTGGAAATCAATGAAATGATGTTTCAACCACCATTTTTAATGAAGAATGGCTCACATTCTCTCCCAACATGGTTAAAAATGTCAGGGAATGGAATTTTGAGGGTGCCCATGCTGTTTTAATACCATTTGGTTGGTGGTTGAAGCTCCTCTCACGTTTTCCCACGTTTCTCTCTCCTGAGCTCATTTTTTGCATTGTAAAAGCTAGAATGGGCTCATTTTTAAAAAGTTAGACATTCTTTTAGCTCTGCAACTTCCCTTTTCTTCCTAATCAGGTAGATTTGTGGTGTTTTTTTACCTTTCCATGCAAATACTACACTTCTTTTTTCCTCTTGGTCATTGTAATGCACTGTATTGGACCTGGAATGATGATATATGCTCTGTGATTAAATCTTCTCAATCCTTTCATATGTTCATCATTGTTTCCTGATATTTCATTACATTTTGGCAATTTGTGCATGTTTTATGCTATATTTTCTTGTGGATTGTGTATGTTTTGCAGCAGCAGGTGTCTAATACTCCTTTGGTGCATCACCTTATTTAGACTAGGTTTATTTTTACATTTTCTCAACCCTGTCTCCTTGGAAAAATTTGATTAAGTCATAGGTAAACCCTCTGCAGAATGTTATGCACACTTGAATAGAGGAGTTGAGGAACCAGCCTCTAATATGGAGATTCTTTTCCCATTTTTACAAGTCCCACACTTGGGGAAAAGATTCAATGTTGTGCAATCACACTAGATGCTTGAGATGTCAAACTAGAAATCTGATAGAACATCCAGAGGGTGTTGCTGATTTGCACTAACAGTTTTTGGCACACCCGGTGGGACCTTAGAGGTCTTCATCTTCATTGAAACAAAATTGATGTGCATTTGTTGCAAGTTTCTTGCTTAAAAGAGCCTGAATTGCACATCTGGTGACTCCAAGGAAGAAGAATCAGCTGGTTTTAGCAGTACAGACCTGAAAACTCATGAGAAGAATCACCACAAGGTCAAGAGTTGGAGAAGAAGAAGTATTTTTTGAGTATCTGCAATTATCTCCAAGAAGAAGACAAAGAGGGAGAAGAATCCAAAGGTCTCCATCTCCACCAAACAGAACTCTATCAACTCCTCCACCTAGTAGACCTTTCATCCAATCAACAAGGGTTCTAAGGCCAATCAAAATGGCACAACACAACCCATATGTCAATTTCACTGGTAGCAGCCCACTTTCTCTCAATGCACAAAATCCAATCCCAGTTGCAGCACTGAAGAACATTCCATACTTTACTGGAGAGAATCAGACCACTCCTGGTGATCATGTCAAGGATATTGCTAATATTTGTGTAATCCATGAGATTGATGAGATGCAAGTTGTTGTCAAACTACTGGCATCTTCATTCAAAGGGAAGGCTTTGCAATGGTTCAGGAGCCTTGCTTCAGGTTCTATCCAAAATTGGAACTAGCTATGTATAGCCCTCCATGAGCAGTTTGGAGAAAGGGGGATAACTTGTCCCTTTTGGAACAATTGACAACTATCAAGAGAGCTCCCAATGAGCAGCTGACTGACTTCAACTTCAGATTTCAAAGGACTTGGGAGAGAATTCCAATGGTAGTAAGGCCAACAACAGAAGGTGCTTTTCTATATTACCTTAAAGCTTTAAATTCTGATATTTCTATGTTAATTCAATCCATGGGAGGCACAACTATCCTTGCTGCTTATAAGCATTGCCATTAGAGCTGAAATTGTCTGATTCAAGCTGGTAAGCTAGCTCCTAGGCCTCCAATGCCATTGTATCCAAATTTAGAGAGTCCAAGCACTAGTCAAGTGCCTATTTTAGCTCCTATCCCCACTCCTAGAAATCAAAATTCAAGTGAAGCTTCTACTTCATCTTCTAGTGCCTCAAATGAACTTCAAGAAGTCATGAAGCAATTGCAAAGTTTAGGTAATGAGCTGGTTACACTCAAGAGGCAACAAGCCCAAAGTTTTAGGCCTTCATATCAGCCTCAAGCTCAGCCTAACAGGTAGCCATATCAGCCTCAAAGACCACCCAATCCAGCTGCAAATCAAAATCAAGCAAGGCCTCCTGCCAACAGACCATTTCAGCCCTATAATCCCAATGCTACATCTACCTCTAAAGCACTAGTGCCAGTACAAAACAACATAGCTCAAGAGTATGATTGGTGTTTCCCATACAATGAACCTCACAACATGTCTATGTGCTTAAATGGTGCTCTAAATCAAGCCTTGATGGTAACAAAACTGGTGTGGAGGGTGAAGGGAGTCAAGGAAATAATCAACAACAAGAAACATCCCAGAACAATCAGCTCCAAATGATACCACACTTGTAAACTGAGCAGGTAGAAGATTTTTGTGGTATGAATCAAACAATATCTCAAAGTGTTGCAGCCAACACAAGGTCAAAAAGGAGAAATTTGGGTGAAGGACAGCCATTGGCTCCAAGTAATCCACAACCTTCTACCACTCCACAAACTGTTGGCAAACAAAATGCAGTTCCAAACATGCAAGGACCACCCAAACCAGCTCCTAAACCAACTCAGATGCCATTTTTTGCTGCCCATGTGCAAGGAATGAATGTGTAGGCAAAGGACAGTAGAGAGATGCTTCATCTCCATTCAACATCATTGATCAGATGAAGAAGACAAATGTAAACATATCAATGTGGGAATCACTATCCATCCCAGGCCAAAGAGATTTGCTACAAGCTGCCATGAAGGACTGGTCAACTTCAAATCAACAGGTCCAAATGCAAGAGAAGGTACTCACAAATGCTACCCAACCTGAAGGGAATCATGGAGGATAGCAAGGTAAAATGTTGAAGCCCCCTCCATTCTATGTTTCATTGATCATTGGAAACCAATTAGTACACAACTGCATGATTGATTCGGAGAAAGTAGTTCAGTAATGCCCAAGCAAATAGTTGATCAGTTGGGGCTTCAATATGAAGTCATATCCAAAGGGGTAGTGCAATTAGATGGGACAAAGTGACAACAGTGGGAGTGATTAAAAACTTGAGTCTTACTTTGCATGCATGCCCCAACGTTGTTGTTTTGCAAGATGTCTCAGTGATAGATCTTCCACCACTCTTTGCCCTATGTTTGTCAAGGGATTTCACAACTAAGATTGGAGGTTACTTATCTACTGATTGGTCACACATGTTGTTCAGAACAAGATATGGAACCAAAGCCATAATCAGATTTGAGCCTATTACAAACTTTCACATTGAGCCTCACACTCCAAGCCAAATCAATACCAATTCAAAGCGTTTGATCAAGAAGATTATCCAAGCACTGATGAAGCTGACACCAAGGTTGGAAGCATCCTAGATTTGACTCTTGATGAATGGGCAAGCAAGGTGCATGCTTTTGATCCTTATCAAGAAATAGAAGAATCTGAGCTAGGAGTCTATTGCATACATGAAGAAAATCAGCCTATTCCTAGCATCACCAAGCCAGACCACAAGGATGACAATGAGGTATGGCAGTTGTTCTTTGATGGATCAAGAAGTAGACAAGGTGCAGGAGGGGGAGCTATGCTTGTTTCACCTCAAGGAGTTAAGTATTATTCAACTTTTAGATTTCAGTTTGCATGTTCTAATAACACTGTTGAATATGAAGCTTTGATACAAGGATTACATTGGTCAATCAAGAGAGGAATAAAGAACTTGCAAGTCTTTGGTGATAGTGAGCTGATTGTCAACCAAGTTAAGGGGCAGCATGCTGCCAAGAATGATCTACTCAAGTGCTACAAAAACAGGGTGTGGGACCTCATTGAAGATTTTGAGGGTTTTAGCATCAAGTCCATCCCTAAAAAGAGAACCAAGCTGCTGACAGGCTTGCAGTAGTTGGAGCAGCCTTTGATGTTGTTGAAAGCATCAAGAAAGACAAATTACAACCAAGCATTCATGTGATTGTAAGGCCTTCAGTGCCAGACAACAATGTAAGTTGGCAAGTGTTTGAAAATGATCAACAAATCATCCATTTCTTGTAAGAAGAGGCTGAGTTCTTAGTTAAAAATTAGGAAAAGTTAGAACAACAATATGGTGATCAAGTGGTACAGCTGAGAACCAACAAAACTACCAAAGGGACTTGTCACTTTGGAGTCCATTTTCAATCCTAATGATCAATTTAGAAGGAGAGAAAGTAAACATCCAAGTCAAGGGAGAAGATTCAGTGCCCATCTTGGTGGAAGAAGGCAAATCACTCCAAATTGGTAAAATGACAACTGAGCAAGAAAGGTATGAGTTCATACAGACTTTTCAAGAATTCCCTGATGTGTTTGCTTAGAGCTATGAAGATTTGAAAGGTTTCAATCCCAAGTTAGCTCAACACACTATTGAATTGGACCCAAGTGCTAAACCCATCAGGAAAAAACAAAGGCTAGTCAATCCACACATGGAGCCTCTCATGAGAAAAGAATTGAATAAGTTGATAGAGTCAAGTATCATATTCCCTATCAAGCATTCTAGTTGGGTAGCCAACTTGGTTCTAGTTAGAAAGAAGAGTGGAGAAATCAGATTGTGTGTTGACTTCAGAGATTTGAATAGAGCATCTCTCAAGGATCATTACCCACTTCCTTCTATGGAGCATATTTTACAAGTTGTTGCTGGCTCTGAAAGGTTTTCATTACTTGATGGCTATTCAAGGTACAATCAGATTATGGTGAAGGAAGAGGATCAGTTCAAGACAACCTTCACAACCAAATGGGGAACTTATGCATATAGAAAAATGCCATTTGGGCTGTCCAACGCTGGAGCTACATTCCAAAGGGAAATGGACATGGTGTTCAAGGATTTGATTAACAAAATGGTGTTGATATATCTTGATGATATCACTATTTTTTCAAAAAATGCAGCAGACCATCTCTTTCATTTGAGACAAGTGTTCCAAAGGTGTAGAAGATTTGGGGTATCTTTGAATCCCAAAAAGTGTATTTTTCTAGCTCATGAAGGAAAGCTCCTTGGCCACATTGTCTCCAAAGAAGGATTAGCAATTGATCTAGAAAGAGTTGAAGCCATAAGAGCACTACCATTGCCAAGTCATAAGAAAGCCCTTCAAAGTTTCTTGGGAAGGATAAATTTTGTTTGGAGGTTTGTCCCAAATTTTGCAGCCCTAGTCAAGCCTATCACCAAGATGTTAAAGAAAAGCATAGCTTTCAAATGGACAAAGAAGGCAAGGCAAGTTTTGAAGCAATCAAAGAGGCATCTCACAAGCTCCAACCCTCATTAACCTAGATTTCTCCAAGGATTTCATCCTCTATGCATTTGGAGGTGATGATACTATTTCTGTAATTTTGGTACAACAAAACAAAGACAATGATGAGCAGCCAATTGCTTTCTTCATCCAAATCCTGGAGGACTATGAGGTGAGATATTCTTTCATTGAGAAGCATGTTCTTGCAGTAATTAGGAGCTTGAAGAAATTTAAGCATCTAGTTTCAAACAACAAGGTTCAATTTCTTGGTTTCTCATGTGGGAGTTAAAGACTTCCTCCTCAATAAAGACCTGAATGAAAAGAGAGCAGGTGGATTACTCGTGTCATGGAGTATGAAATTGAGATCAAAGTCACCAAGTTGGTCAGAGGAAAAGGATTGTGTGAGCAGCTGGTCTTGAACAAACAAAAGGAAGCATGCAATGAGAAAGAGGTTGTTTTGGCATTGCAAGACAACCATGAGCAAGGAAGCACTCAAGAAGAAAATGATAATGTCCTCACTCCTTGCTGGACCCAAGACATAATGCACTTCCTACACATAGGCCTATGCCCTCCAGAGATGAATAAAACCAAAAGGAGACACTTCAGATTGCAGGTTGTCCCATATGCTCTTGTTGATGGTGTTTTATTCAAAAGGGATGTGAATGGAGTGCTGTTGAGATGCATTAGTACAAATCAGATTCACAGAGTGTTGGAAGAGTTCCATGGTGGATCATCTGGTGGTCATTTTGCACCAAGAGTGACAGCTCTCAAGATCATGAGGGCTGGCTATTATTGGCCCAAGATTTTTAGTGATTGTTATGCATGGATCAAGAGGTGCAAGAATTGTGCATTCTTCATAGGTAAGGAGAGACTAGCTGCCCTTCCATTGCATCCAATTTCAGTTGACCAGCCATTCATGCAATGGGGTTTGGACTTCATTGGAGTCATTAATCCAAATTCAAGCCAAGGACACAAGTGGATTCTAACAGCAACAGATTACTTCACCAAGTGGACTGAAGTCAGTAGCACTCAAGGAAGCAAATGAATCTAGCATCCTAGACTTCTATGAAGGGATAAGCAACCAGATTTGGCATACCTGCTACAATAATATCAGATAATGCATTGGCATTCATTGGGTCCAAGGTAACAAAATGGGCTATCAAGAATGGGATCTACCTAAGCACTTCATCAAATTATTATCCTCAGGGTAATGGCCAAGATGAATCTACAAACAAGAACTTGTTAAGGATCATCAAGAGGACTCTTGATGAAAATCAAAGGTCTTGGCATACTAAATTGAAATCAGCCTTGTGGGCTGATAGGATAACCCCCAAGAGATCTACAGGTAATTCTCCATTCAAGCTTGTTTATGGAAGAGAGACAATTTTCCCATGTCACTTGAGTTGCCAACATTGGAACTCATGAAGTAGTTGGAGTTGTTGGAGTTTGGACCCATGGAGGTTAGGTATGCAGAATTGATGGAGCTCCAAGAAATCAGAAATCAGGCATCCCAAGCAATGGAGAAAGATCAAGCCTTGATCAAGAAGACCTTTGATAGAAAGGCCAAGGATAGATCTTTCCAAGTTGGAGATCTAGTGTTAAAATGGGATGCAGACAGAGAAAAACGGGAGGCATTCAAAATTTGATGCCATTTGGAGTGGCCCCTACATGGTCACAAAGTGTAAGGACAACAATGCCTTCCAATTGTCTACATTGGATGGTGAAGAATTGCAGATTCCAGTCAATGGAATCCATTTAAAGCATTGCTACTGAAGGAAAATTCTCCACCTTGTACATATTAGCTTAGGTTTTCATTCCTCCAAGTGCTTATGCACATTGTTTTGTTGTAGATTAGTTTTTCTTTCCCTAAGTGCTTTGGCACAAGCTTGTTGTTCCAAGAAATGTGTTTTGCAGGCCTTGCTCCAATCAAATGGTGTTCTACCCTCCATCTTCCTCCTTGCATTGTTCTAATCAGTTGGGGTACCAAGCAGATATTTGATGACTCCATGCCCAATGGATTGCTTCAGGAAACTGGTAACTTCATCCAATAGCAGAGATGACCCCTCTGAGTCACCAAAATTGTTATCCAAAATGAGCCCCTTGCTCATTTTGTGGCTAACTCCCTTCATTTCATTCCTCCCTTGTGCCTCAGTTAGAATTTTTTACTTTTTAGGCACTCAAAATGTTCTGGAAATGGCACCATTGGATAGAGCTCTTTCTCAGCTTTCTAGAAAGGTAAAGTTTTCTTCCTAACTCCATGTATTTTTAAAGTTATGGCTCGACAGAGTTTTTGTGGGAAATTTTCCCAAGACAACCCTGCTGGCCAATCAGAAGTCGCCACGTCAACATCAGAGCAAAGCGGAGGCGGGATAATTTTTTTGAAAATTTTCTAAGTGTTGGCGCAATAGGAAATTTTCCCATTGAAAGCCTGAGCCAATGGAAGGAGGCCACGTGTCGTTGGAAGGGCGGAGGCAGAGGAAAACTCGAGATTTTTACCAAGTGTTTGGCAAGGTTTCAGAAGGAATTTTTCGACCTGATGGCCCGACGGCGAATAGGATCATGCCACGTGTCCAAGGGAAAGAAGATGGGAAAATTTCTCAAGGGTTGGTGCAAGTAAAATATTTCGGCCAAAGGCTCGCATCCAATAGTATGGTGCCACGTGTCTCAAGTGGCGGGCGGTGGGGTCGGAAAGGTGGAAAAGGATTTTATCCCAAAAGTGAGGAAAATTTTAAAAGAAAGTCCAGCCCCAAAACTTGAAGCAATCAAATCATGCCACGTGTCCCGGTGAAGGTGGGGAAAATTGGGAAATTCTCCCAAAGCAAAATCAAAGGAAATTTTAAAAGGGAAAGTCCCACCCCAAAGCCCGAGCCAATAGGACCATGCCACGTGTCCATGTGGCGGCAAAAAAAATGCAAGCAATGCCCATAGGGAAAATGAAGAAGAAAGCCCGCGTCCAATGGGGTTTTGCCATGTGTCCAGCTCAGAGAAGATGGTCAAAATGATGAAAAATTTAAGAGCAGATGCCCGTGGCAAATCACATCATGCCACGTGTCCTCGGGTCATCCACCGGTGGAGAATTTTGGAAAATTTTCCAAAGTCGAAATGGTGGAAAAAGAAGCAGGAAAGGCCCGCAACCAATCAGAACATGCCACATGGCACCAGAGTGAGTGGGCGTGGAGATTTTTGGGAAATTTTCCCAAATGCAAAAAGTGGGAAAATTTCAAATTTTCGGCCCGCCAACCCATTTTGGCCCTTGTTTTGCCCTAAATTTTCAAATGAGCATAACTTTCAATCCAGAGCTCAATTTTTTACGTTCTTTATATCAATGGAAATATGGTGAAATTATCTACATGATTCCGAGGTCAATTTTGTGTTTTGATGGAGTTTGAGAGAGAAAATTGGAAAACACCTCTTGGCACATGGAAATCAACAGAAATGACATTTCAACCACCATTTTTAATGAAGAATGGCTTACATTCTCTCCCAACATGGTTAAAAATGTCAAGGAATGGACTTTTAAGGGTGCCCATGCTGTTTTAATACCATTTGGTTGGTGGTTGAAGCTCCTCTCACATTTTCCCACATTTCTCTCTCCTGAGCTCATTTTTGCATTGTAAAAGCCAGAATGGGCTCATTTTTAAAAAGTTAGACATTCTTTTAGCTCTGCAACTTCCCTTTTCTTCCTAATCAGGTAGATTTGTGGAGTTTTTTTTACCTTTCCATGCAAATACTACACTTTTTTTGCCTCTTGGTCATTGTAATGCACTGTATTGGACCTGGAATGATGATATATGCTCTGTGATTAAATCTTCTCAATCCTTTCATATGTTCATCATTGTTTCCTGATCTTTCATTACATTTTGGAAATTTGTGCATGTTTTATGCTGTATTTTATTGTGGATTGTGTATGTTTTTGTAGCAGCAGGTGTCTAATACTCCTTTGGTGCATCACCTTATTTAGACTAGGTTTATTTTTACATTTTCTCAACCCTGTCTCCTTGGCAAAATTTGATTAAGTTATAGGTAAACCCTCTGCAGAATGTTATGCACTTGAACAGAGGAGCGAGGAACCAGCCTATAATCTGGAGATTCTTTTCCCATTTTTACAAGTCCCACACTTGGGGAAAAGATTTAATGTTGTGCAATCACATTGGATGCTAAGATGTCAAACTAGAAATCGATAGAACATCCAGAGGGTGATAAAAATATTCTAAAAGTATGCTTTAGGTACCTAAGATCTAAGTGAGATAACAACTTGTCTATGACAGAATTAAGCCAATTTTTCAAAGATTTGGTCAACCGAGATAGATGAAAAATGAGGTAGGAATAGCGTTTTTGTAATAAAAATTATTTTTGGTATGTGGATAGGCATTTGTCCATAGGGAGTTACAATGTACTATTGATGTTATAAGGCTAAATATAAGATCCAAGGAAAGAGAGACATGTTTGTGAGCTTAAATGATGAGTTTGGTTGATGTTTCCAACCAATAAGGGGTCTAAATAAGCTGATGAAGATTAAGACCATGAGCTATAGGTATGTACTTTGTCATTAATGTAAAAATGGGGAGAAGAACTAGGATATTTTCCATCAATGAAAAAGGGGAGTTTTTGGCATATGAGTTGTGTTGTCACTAATTAAAAAGTAGTGTAATTATTATTGGAAAAGGTGAATGAGGTTCAAAGGGGCTTGGAATGATGGTGAAATAATCAACCAAGTGGTAGCATGATGATATGGGTGGAATCAAGCTAAACTAGGCCCATTTACGAGACCTAGTACAAGCTCAGTATGGAGTATGGAGCAAATAAAGATAAAGAAAAACATGGAAAACACAAATTATGTGTAGAGACATTGTAGAGAGGTTGTAGAAGATGCTACACGTCATAATTAAGATGATAGAGGTATGTTTAAGGTCTTTTGGAAGCTTATTCTAGAGAAGAAGCTAGATATACATGTAAAAACCAAGGTGGTGGATGTATTTAAAGTAAGTGTAGACTAAAAAAGTCTTAGTAAATGTGAAGGAGGTTATCCTAGTGCTATTGAATTTTTTTAGTCACAATTACAAGGGAAAAGAAATAAAATGAAGGTTAACCATTTGGTGAAAAATAGCTCTTGAAATGACTATTTCTAGCTAGAGGGCCAAGTTTGAGTTACTCGTTGGAACATTAAATTTCTATATGGTGGTCCAAGCTCTTCATTAGTGATGGGGCATTGATTTTAGATAATGTTTCAAGAATAATTAGTTGGAATGATGGCCTATACTTTATGAATGAAGTTTAACAAGATAAGTAGCTTAAAACCCTCATAAAACCCTCCCTTGACAAAAATGGAGAAGAAATGAAGATAAAAGTCATGAAATATCTTGGTAAAGATGATGTGATGATTTGGCCATGTATAATACTCCTACTTACTTTTTGTGGTGGTCTCATTCTCTAGGTCAACTAGTAAGGAACTCAAATACCTTAATTTTTAAGAAAATTGATGGTACAATCATGAATATCAAGGTTCAAGATGAAAATTATGATGTGGAAGAAATATTAGGATGTTCCCTAGATTCTCATGAAGAGATTTAGGTGGGTTCTATGCAAAATATTGATGATACAGGTCAAAGAAGGTGACTTACTTCGAAGTACTAGAAAAGCCAAAACTAGCCACATTGAAATTAAGGGATGATGATGCAAATGCAATTTTATAAAGAAATTTGTGAGAATGGATGGTTTATATAGGTATAATACAACATTTTAAAGCTCATGAATTGATTTTGTGTACAAACTTCAGAGGAAAGAACTACCCTTTTAGGCCTGTCAAGTAGGTCTGAGAAATGGAGGTGTAAATTACATTTTCTTCTCATAACACTTGCATGTGAGTATTTGAAATTTAAGTAGAGGAATCCTATGAAGTATTTCAAGTCTTGGTTTTGTCTAAAATTTTGTTTTAGTATATTGGAAGTCTTCTTAAACAAGACTAGTTTTTGTGGTCTGAAACATAGTCAAAGATGTATAAGAAATTCAAGAATTATGATGCTAAAATCCTTGAAATGAAGCTTGTTGGTAAGATTAAAGGATGAATAAGGTCAAGATATTTATAGAAAGGTATTGTATGAGCCATGAGAATGTGTTTAAATAAATTTATACCTCATTTTTGAGGATTGATTTTACGGGTTTGCAATGCAATTGAGACCTTATGAAATTTATTATGTCTTGATGAAAATGGAGGTGGTTCAGCTGTTCCAAATATGTGAAGGTTAAGTAGAGTTACCTAAAATCATTCTTCAAGAATTTATAAGCATTGAATTATCATACATTATTGTTGGTGAAGCAATATCTTGACTAATTTTGAGGAAATAATGTCTATACACACTTACTTTAGCATATGAGATCTTATGGAATCTTGTGGAAGAAATAGCAAGCTGTGGAGCTCTTAAAGGACTTATAAGAATTTGAGAGGTCACTTACAACATGCACACAAGTTTTAAACACTCTGAATGAGTTATATTAAGATAAAAGACAAATATTCCAAAGTTGGAGAAAAATTAAAAAATGAAAATGGAATTTACAAAGTTAGATGTAAGTCTTAAAATGGCATCTTTTCAGTTACTTTAGAGGGGTGAAGAGTTTTATAACTCATCTTAGGTGTCAGATATGTAAGGTCAAAACTTACAACTTACATGTTGCAGATGCAATGATTGCATATATGAACAGTTTTGATTGTTGTCATCAAGAGACCTGCATTTGAATTGAATGGACAATAAGTTGAAGAGGTAAGAATGGGAAGACAAAGAAAATGTCATCCTCGTGTTTTTGAGATCCTAAGTGTGCATGAAAACTAGTTGCTTTGAAGGATTGTGTTTGAAGTAGAAAATGGACATGAAAAATTAGGTGAATTAAGGATCATGATAAAGCGTTTATGACTGAAATTTTTACAGCAGGATATATTCTCTAAAGAGGAGGTGTTTGAATGTGTCATCAAATGAGAGAGACACAAAAAAATGTGTATGTGAAAGAGGGCATTGAAGCATGTTATTGCAGCAGCATGAAGTGAAGGAAAGAGAGGTGAATTAGGAGGTGAAAAGAGAAGACAAAAGAGCTAATATAGTGATCACAATTTGTTGTGTTAGACAACCAAATGAGAGTGTTGAATTTTGTTAGAATTCTAAGTTTTTTCTTAGAAAATAGGGATTTAAAGCTTCCTTGTAAGTTTCAGCTTATAGAAGGTTAGTGGGTGCTTGAATGAATTTGGGAGTTGGAGCTTCCATGCAAGTAGGAGCTTTCTAAAGATCAAGTGGGTGCTTGGTTAAATTTTGGAGTTATAGCTTCAAGTTGAGTGGATGCTCAACATATGAAATCTTTATAATATTCATAGGAAAATATTTCCAAGCTAGTACATTGGTTTCACTGGGTTTTTCTCCTTCAAGGGTTTCCCAAATTACATTCTATCTCTCCATGTGTTCTTCTATTAATTACTTATCAATGGTGTTGTGGCTCATTCATAACAAAGTAAAGAATATTGAATTGTATTTCAAATTTTTAATTAGAACTAATTCACCCCCTTCTCAATGCCTAGAATATAGAACACCCTCATAGCTATCCACCTAGTTTCTTGGCCATGTGTTGGAGGAGTGAGATTTAAATATGTAGTATTGATTATTTTGTTATGTATGTGTATGAATGGTTAGGGAAGTGTAATAAGAAAAAATATAGATGCATGTAAGAGAAGTTGTATGTTGTAATTTGTTTTCAATTGTTTGTAAGGAAATCTTCTGATCACTAGAGACATGATGTTATGAGAAGATTCTATTAAAAACCAAGTGAGAAATTGAAAGGTCCCAATCGACCAAGGACTTGGCTTGTTGTGTTGGTATTTATGTCCCTATTTTCTTATAGTATTGACTTGACTATCTTTGGATAAAAAAAAATTCAACATTACAATATTTGGACTAGCATTTATTTCACTATATTTTATTTATATTTTACTTTCAATTCTTGCAAGTCTTGTTTAGAGTAGTTTCATTTTGAAAACATACTTCCTTTCTACATGCTGATTTCTGTATATTTAAAGTTATTTGATTATGATTTTAATAGATTAAAAGTTATTTATTTTTAGTAGAGTAGAAGCTATTATTTCTAGTTGTTAGTTAAATAAATAAACAACCCATGAAAACAATCAAACCCCCCAAAACACTATAAATACACTTACCAATTATATTTTCCTTTTCTTCTTTGTTACTACCTTGGGAATATCCTTGGTTAGAATTACATCAAATGAAAATTAGCTGATTAAATGATTGGATCCCACAACGACCCATCAACATTATTGAGCGAGAAGGAATGAATTGTGCTTGCTACATTCAGAACCATATTCCACATAATGCATAAAAGGGTAACCCCTCTTGAGGCTTAGTCTGGATGTAAACCTGATGTTGAGAACTTTCATGTCTTTGGTTCAACTTCCATGACTTGAATATCCAAGAACAAACACAAGGCCTTGGAACTACAATCCAAAACTTGTATTTTTTTTGAGTATCTCGAAGGTGTGAAGGGTTATATAATTTTGAACCCTACTACTCATGATATATATACTAAAAGAAGTGTGAAATTCCAAGAGACATCTCCTACTACCCTTCTCCACTCACGGAGATCAATCTACCCCTTTAAGAGCATGTTTCAAATAATTTTGATGATTCTATCGAGCTTTCCACTCTTGCTCCTCCATCTAATAATTCTAATAGTAGTGATCATAAGGAATTTTCCCCCTCTCACTCGAGTGATGATTTGATATATTATAATCCGAATATCCTCTCGGTCTTTGCTAGGATAGGTAGACCTTGTAAAGTTCTAATGATTGGATAAGGGATCCTTTAGATGAGAGATGAAATTTATCAAAATTTATTGGGCCCTATTCCTTCTTCAACTTTTCTTCCAATCCAAAATATTTTTAGGAGCCTAATGGGATTTCAGAGTGGGATTTTTCTATGAAAGAGGAATATTCATTTCTCATTAAGAAGCATAATTGGGATCTCAATTATTTTCCTAAGGGAATAAAAATGGTTTGGTGTAGGTGGATATATCAAACCAAGTATGGTTTTGATGGGGATGTCAAAAGTAGAATGTACAACTTATAGCTAATGGTTTCTCTCAAGTTCCCGGGTTGATTATCGTGAGACATTTTCTCCTGTCACCAAGATGAATTCTATTTCTATTCGACTAAATCTAGCCATAGCCGCAACTAATAGATGGGATGCATATCAAATGGATGTTAAGATTTCTTTCCTTCATAGTGACCTAGAAGAATAAATCTATATTGAAAAACCGCTAGGTTATGTCCTATATTTTTAACTTGTTTGTAAACTTAGGAAGTCTATTTACAATGTCAAACAAACCCCTCGAGCTTGGTATACCAAGATGGAATTCTTTTGTTTTCATTTCCACATTCACTAGGTGTCAATTTGACCCAAATGTTTACATTTTACAACAATATGAGTCTATCATTGTATTAGTTTCAGTATGTCGGTGACTTGATTATAGGAAAATCTTCCTTAATCATTAATTTTTTCAAGAATTCCTTAGCAAACAAGTTCTCAATGAATGAGTGTGGTGTTCTTCATTACTTCCTTGGGATTCAGATCACTCAATCTAACTTAGGGATCATCATTTCTCAACCCAAGTATGCCCTTGATTTTATTTCTAGGTTTAACATGGACGATTGTAAGCCATCTCCCGCTCCCTTCCTTTCTAGATATTTGTGTTATGACATATAGATCCACCTCAAAGTTTGAATTCCACAACTTAGTTCTCTCAATGCTAAAAATAGTAATAAATAAATAAAAATAAAAATCACTATATAAAACTTAAATTTCTATTCAAATTCGGTCGTGATCAACCTAAATATTTGAATGACTTTCATTTTTTCTCCAAAACTCCACAATATGTGTCGTTTGTTGGGTTATGACTATAATCTCATGCCATTTGTTTAACCTATTACATGACTACTTAAATTTTAACCTATTTTGACACCTTGATGACATAACATCCGTCTCATGGGCCCCTAGCTAGGTGATTTATGTCTTATTTTACTAATGATCCTCTAGTGTTTCCTTTTAGTTTTCTTCTATAGGGTTCTTGCAGCATGGATTGTGCCTACACGTGGTAGGTGTGACACTATTAGATATGATTTGATGGGTATATTTAATTTCAAATAGTCATTTTAACATTTATTTTAGTACTTAATTTTTAGAATATGTCTCACAAAATGCCTTTTTCCATTGACCACCCCATGTTTCGCTATTGTAGCATGCGGTGATCAATGGTCAGAACATATGTATACACCTAATTTTTCACTTTTTCATATTTCATACACATTACTAACAATTTACTTTGTGTGAGATAAGGGTTTCTAATGCATATATTTCTAGAGCATGTTATTTAAGGAGACTTTCGGGAATGCGGAATGGTTATTCACATTGCCATTATGAATTAGAGATAGTACATGAAGAGAGTTTCGTTATTTGATATTTTCCTTAGTTTTCCTTACACCAATTATCCTTTTCCTCCTAGGTCTCATACACATCACATTCATAACTTCTTTCTTTCATCTCATCACTTTGCACCTTGTTTATCCACATCTATGATCTATGACACATTGTTTTTACTTTTCACGAAAACATACCTATTTTTATCACCTATGGCCAACACCATCACCCATGGGAGATGGTGTCGGTGTTATATTTTATCACGGCCAATGCCATCACCCACAGGTGATGGCATCCTATATATACCCTCACCTCATTTGACACTCATAAGAAAAAAGGAAGCGGATCTTTTGAAATGTCATTATTTCTACTCTTTTGCACCACCTTCACATTTGATCACCTAACTCTTTTTAATCTTGCATATTTCTTGGATTGGATTGGATTATATTATTCTTGGATGGTTAGTTACACTACTATTTCATATATAGTGAGTCTAGGATAAGAACGATGTTCCCCTTCTCCACCTAATATTGAATCTCTCTCGGCATACTGCTTATCTAGAGAGATAGATGCATCAGTGACCACCCTATAGGTACAAGGTGAGTGCTCTAACCATATCTTGTCATTTTTCATAGATAAGTTCATTTCCTTCTTTATTGTGCTATGTTAGCTTAGTATTATACATGTTTGGATGCTAGTTAGCATAACAATCTTACCCATATCAGCTCTTGTTATCTCTATTTTCAGTTCATTTTTATCATGCATGTTTATTATTGATCTATACTTATACATACACAAATACCAATACCTCATTAGGTTCCTTCCTCTATCTTGATCGCAGGCCTTGGAAACCTTAGGTTGACCTAGTGTAGGGATTACTTGCCCTTTAGATATATTACCTTTGTACTCACTTTGTAGCCCCTTTAATTCTACCCCCTTATATGTCGGTACATGTGTGTTTCCCACTTGTTGCCTTGATACCCTTGTAGAATGGATGAATTAGGATTGCAAGATATTGAGACACATATTTCCCCTCATATATTCTATTATGAAGAAGACATCAATTGTAAGACCTTATGAGTGAGAACAAATCATTAAAATCATTTATCTTTAAATTTTGCTTCATTTAAACATCCAAAAATCCTAAAAAAATCTAAAAATTCACTAGCACATACACCATCACCTGGGGGATTTTGTTTGTTCTGTCACATCTACTTTCGAAACTCTAGGTCCATCTACAAATCTATTTTACACATATGATCCTGTCTATTTTCTTAGATCTATTTCTAGAAACCTTCACCCTTGTGGGAATTTTATGTACAACCAATTATGTATGTAGCCTTAATTTTTAGACATTTTCTCAGCTAGATTATCATTTCACCATGGAGTATCTAGGCACTGGGTTCTCGATTCTCTTTGTGTAGACTTTTCATGAGACATATAATCCACGAATATGAGTTCCCCTTTTGTATGGACTATTGCATTGTAGGAGTAGCTAGAAAGAAGCCTTTTACCCACCAAAATGGCCCAACTGAGGATGAGGAAGAAGAAAACTAGAATGATGATAATTTTGACCATCCTCTTGATATTTAGAAATTTCTATCTCATTTTCCTCAATACAAAGGAGAATTAGAAAAACTGCTTGGTAAATACCTTCTCAAATTTTTCTCTAAACAACTTGACCATAAAAGGCGAGAAAAGGGAATCCACTTAAATATATTCATATGAAAATGTCTCAAATTCGACCCAACGAACCTCATTCTCCAACTCATTGAAAAAAATGTGCCTACAAAAATCCACTCCGATATATTAATTTATCCAAATGCAAGACAACATGGTTTAGTTAGTCAACCGCCCTCTAACTTGGGAACTGGGGCCACCAAACCCCCTCATTTTCCAAATGATCCTAATGCGGTGCCCATCATTCAACCCCCACAAGAAATAAAATCTTGTGAGAAGTCCAAAAAGATCCTTTAACACACTATGTTGCTAATATGGATTTTGGTGGCATTGCTCCATCTATCTCTTACTGACAGTCTATTGATACAAATAATAGATCGAGAACAAATTCATATCTTTGCCACAAAAATCCTAAGAAATATGGTTATAGGTGATGCTCTATATTGGTACCATACTTTTCCTCCTAATTCTATTGTTGAGCTAGAGTTCCTAGAGACAACCATAGTAAACCCGTTCAATATCATGATTTATTTAAAAACAAAATCAACGATTTCATAAATTTTTAGATTTCATAAATTTTTAGCAATCTAAATTTTTTTGGCACAATCCTTCATCAAGTTTTAGAACACCCTATCCATGTGGGTAGAACATAACATGCCCAATGATAGCTTCTTTTAACTTTTCTTATGAGCCCTTGAGCCTTGTATTCAGTACAAGGTGAGGTCCTTTAATCCTATTTCGCTCACGAGTAGCATTTGAACAAGAAAAGAAGAAAGAATACCTCATGAGGGAATTTGAGAAGAATCCTTCCAAGAACAAAACTACAAAACAAGTTAATATTCTTCAATGTTCTAAAAACAAGAATGCAATGGATGAAAAAGTCTCAAATACTCTTCATCTTGTCACTTATTCAAATAGGTATGTTTTCAATATTTAAAAACAACGTAATAATAACAAAATCCAAACTAATTATCATCAACAACTAGGTAAGGAAGATTTCAAGCGTTGGTTACCTAAGACATTTACCGCAATCCTATATCCTTCTTGACCTATTCCTCACTAGCATTATGAGTGAAATTTTTGTTGGTGGAATGGTAATTAGGGTCACTCACAAAAGAATTATTGTGCACTCTGAATGGCTTCCATCCCCTTCTTCTTAGGAATAAACTTTTACTATGATGCCATCACTCACGAGCATATGACCGAAGCGGTTAAAGCTCATATTATGGCTCAAAAGAAGGATCATCATGAAGCCATCAACTAGGATAATGAAAAGATAAAGATATTATCTAATCCTATGTCTAATCATGATGTCAATGAAAGTTATAAGAATAAATAGAACACTACGAACAATGTAGTTGACATGGATTACCCTCCTTAAAATATGATTACAATTAACATCATAAAAAGTGTCATAGCTTATGTAGAATCAAAATATTCTGTTATAGACACCTATAATTTAGCTCAAGAAATTTAAATACTTAAATTTTGATAATTATACACACCTATAATTAACAACATATCATCAATATCACACATTTTCTCTCCTATCGTCGTTAATTAATTACATTACATTAATTAATTATCTCTTCCATAAAAAATGATGCCAATTTATTATTTCTAATTAATTAATACCACTTTCATCGGACTAATTTATTATTTCTAATTAATTAATACCCCTTTCTGTCTAGACTAATTAATTATTCTTAATTAATTAATTCTCTCTTCTATTTAATTAGTAAATCGTCATTTATTTGATTAAAATCCTTTCATAACATAAATCATACTAACTATTCCTCTATAAAGTTTGTATAAGCTCATAAACCTATTAATTAATCACTTTGGTTAATTAATAAACCCCCTCAATCCCCATGAGTCACTAGAGGACAAACTAAACTCTCCTAAAGTAAACTCAACCACTTCTAAACCATGCATATCCATAACTAACCCAACTTTTAAATTATCCCACATACAAATAGGATGCAAAGATTCTTCAAACCACCATTGGGTTTTAAAAGGAACCCTCCTCTAACCTTTCTAATTACTTTGAAATGAGCATAGAGCCTAAGAGATAGCCGTTTTATCATCTTAGAGAATTCTTCATTGGAGGAGCTAGCTATTTTCATTTCTTTCATTCATTCTTCCAAGTTTGAAGTCATACGGAGATATGCCAAATGGTCTTTTAGCCATGGATTGACAAGAATCCATTCTTAAAACCTTGGGATTCAAGCATACAATAAAACCCTTTGATTTATAAGGATCTAAATAGGTTCATTTCATTAGCATTCAATTAGCGATAGAGGTTAATTTATTTAGCATGTTAGTTTGAATCTTCATTTCATGTTCTAATGCAAATATGTTAATAAATTAGCTTTTTTAAGCTCGACATTGATGGTATATTGATATAGTTAATATTGTTTTAAATCTAATAAATGTTAGATTTGATTTTCTTTACTTTGTTAACTAATTTGTGTACACATTTGGCATGCCTGGTGGGAGGGTCCTTAGTCCCTTAGCATTGTAGTTCAATTTTTGTTGTTATTTCAATATTTGGCTAACCCTTGATATGCACATGTGTGAAATAATGTTAAATTTATTATGATTTTTGTTAACTTTGCATGTGTTGAGTCTTGTTTAGGGGTTTAATTTTGATGGGTTATTGTACATTTTTAGCTAGCATGTTGAAATTTTTAGATTTTTGAGATTTCTTATGTCATTGTGTTGAATTTTGATGTCATCACTAGGTACATTTTTTTAAGGGGTTTGTAGACATAGAAACCAAAGAGCACAAACACTCATTTCCTAGCACATACATCATTATGCCGGTGTACACACACTCTTTGCATTATTGTACCCTATATTATGTCAAAACTATCATACCTACATAGATGCCCAGAACCATAATGCATGCATCTATATAATGGCACACACACTTTTTGTCTCCTGCATATCTGCTCATAATACGCCAATTTCTAGTACATACATCATTTGGCCACACACACGTGCACTATCATATTTGTTTGACTTTATTTTAGCTTCCCACGTATGCACATCCATCTGCTAGCGTAGGTGTGATGAGGTAGGCACATACATCTCTCTAGCCATGTAGGCACTTTGTAGCTTTAGTCCTAGTCAGGACATGAACCATATTCCACGCGCATATACCCTAATTTGTTTGTGCATAGGTAACACGGTCCAGATAGTTTTAATATCAGTTTAACATTTACAAAATCTTGTGTCATTAAAATACTAACATCTTGCAGGTTTATTCTGATTAATTTCTATTTTGCAAGGTGTATTTACATGCTTTTGTTTAAATTATATTAAATTTGGATAAACATTACATGCTTAATCATAGAGAAAAGTCATGTATGCTCTTCCCTTGCACCTTTTAGGTAATCTTGGGAATCATAAACGATTCTTATCTCTTTCTTTTTCTTTGAAAAACATTGGGAATGTCAAATTTGGTTAAAATAAACATGTATCACATTTGATTTAAGTATTTTCCATTTTTGATTTCTTAGTTGGATCTTGCATCATGTATTCTCTTCTCTTGCGTCTTAGGACAATCTTGAGAATTAGAAATGGCACTTGTCCTCTTTGTGTGCATGGAAAATTACTAATCCGTTGTGTAGGACCAAAAACACTTGTCAAAGAAGGAAGAAATTGAGACAAAAAAAAATACTAATACAATTTCCATGCAGGTTTCAAAAGGTGTTCAAGAAAACCACATTAAGCTAAACAAGATAAAAAAACACACCACAAAACATCACATTGTATTTGTAGGTTTCGAGAAAAGGGTATGTCCCTATCTGCTCAACTAGAACATAACCCCTTTGGCATAACACCTTAAGCTACAACAATGGGGGTGGTTCTAGGAACCCTAAAGTAGTCCATGTAAGAGGGAACCTTGTGGATGAAACAGGAAGTGCTCCGCACAACCTACTTGACTAGTTTTACCATTTGTGAGATTTAGTGTCAAAGTTATTTGTATCGCGACCCTAGTGAGAGTACACGATGGATAAATTTATTGCCCACTATACTTGAAGGGGGTAAAGTAAAGCTAGAATAATCCTTGGGAAACCTTGGCAAACCAAGCTTGCATCTAGATAACTTGTGACACCTAGTTGAGTGAACCACCTAGGAAGCTATCTTTGACCAGGAGCCAACTTTGACCATATCAAAACCAATTTGAGTTGAGAGATATCACAAAGGGAGACATTTTTTAGATTCGTAACCTTGTTTGTCGAACAAGGGGAGAGTCCATCAAATTTTGAACAACACACCATTCATCACGAGGATTGTAAAGGTTTAGTTTTACTTAGTTTTCACTTATCCTAAGGCGAGGTGAAACTCTACTAAAGTGAAACAAAAATTTCTTTAACACAGATTGATCTACTTCTTACACTTTCTTTTGACACTTTGTTGATCAGAATAAGAGTGACTAACATTGTGTTGCTAATTTATTTGTATTCGCCACTTTTGTGTTTGTTTACTCTCATCCATATTTACGGTTGAGTTGTTGAACATCTAAAGTGTGTAAAAACATTTTCATATCATTGGTATCCATTTTGGTCTTAATACCCAATTCAAGATCATCAATGTAGTTAGGTTGGATTCATCACCTTGAATCTCCTTTGAACTATTATCTTGTTTATATGTTCACTAAAATTTTGGTATTTACGTCTTGTTTCTTGTAAACTTGACCTAAATATCTATATTGTGATGTTATGCTATATACACTTTAACAATTCCTAGGTATACTCTAGCTTTAGTTTGATTTCAATTACTACCTTGATTTTGAAAAGTGTTGAGTGTTACCACTTGTGCGTGTTATATCAATATCATCTTGATATTAATACCTTACTTTCTCACAAAGTTTGGTTAACATATCTTGGTGGAATTGTTGTGTCACTCACAATCGTAACTGCCACTTTTTGGAATATAGGTCTTGATTGGATTCAAGATTGCTTTTAGTATACTTTGTTTGGGGATCGTGTTAACTCCTTGTTATTACTTATGCCTTGTTCATTTATTTGAACTCGACATAAGTAGTGACATTTTGTTAATCATCTTAAAACACCAACTACCATTTTGGAAATAGACTTAGGAAGTATATCATTTGGTTGATTGGTTTTGGAACTAAACATCATGTGATTGTATCTTATTTGTCACCTTTTGACTTACTCATTTAGAACAATCACTTGGGCACATTTATCCTTTGACATTCATTATAACTCTTGAACTATTGACATTATTTTTTACATTTCACTTAGGCTTAATCAATACCTTTTGAATAAATTCAAAACACCTTAGTGAAACTCTCATACATCATGGCCCCTAAAACAATATTGGGAGCCAAAAAGAAGGCATTTGAAATGAAACAAAACACAAACTTGGGAAAATTCAAACAAATAAGGGTCAAATCCCTTTATTGGCCATGATCTCGGGCCTCTATTTTCTATAGAGAAAGAAGTGGAGGAGATGGTAGATCATAGTGGTGATGAGTTAGTGACACCATGCACAGAATTGTATTTTAACCTTCCTTATTAGATGAATTCCTTTTTAGAAACAAAGATTGGGTGCTAGCAAGAGTGGTGGAATTAGGAGCTATAATGCCTACAAAACATGAGACAATCCCACCCACGAATGAGGCTAATGAGGAAGAACAACCTCTCATTAACATGGAAGATATCCTAACACATGGGCACGCTTCCACATCCAACGTAGGAAATGATAATATGGTGGGTTATAAAATTCCCTTCATCAAGATGCCACGTAGAGTTAGATTAGAACATGAAAATGTGGAACAACCTCCATGCAACGATGAAGAAGAAGAAGAACCTCTTGAGGAAGAAGTCACTATTCAAAAACAAATCCAAAACCTTAGTCGACAATTAGCTTTACTAACATCTCATGTATAGAAGGAAACAAACAAAAATGTGCATAAGGCAAAGCCTAAGGTCAAAACTAGTGAACTTCACATGGAAAACCAAGAAGGAGAAATATGGAATACAATCACATATATATTCCTACTTCTCCTAATAAAGAGTAATTACTTATAGAAGAAATACAAATCCATGAAAGAAACACTTACAAGCCTTCAAGAAAGTAATGTTGGGCATAACAAAAAATACCAATACGAAGAGCTATGCCCCATCCATTTGATAAAGCTATGACATTTCAATCCTTTCCTAAGAATTTTGGCATGCCAAAATTTGACAAGTATAGAGGAAAGGATACATGTGAGATCATGTGAAATATTTTTACATGAGATGCCAATAAGTGGCATATAGCGACAATTACCTCATACGAATATTTCCAAAGAGTCTAGGGGGACAAGCCTTGGAATGGTTCACTCACTTACCTCGTGGGTCTATCTTCACATGGCCTGAACTAGAAGAAAGGTTTGTTTGACATTTCTCATACAACATAGAAAATGACATAACTATGATAGACTTGTGTAGTACTAAACAACACCCTAATGAAACATTCACAAGATTCTTACAAAGATGGCGAGGGATAGCCAGCTGCTTCCCTTGCTGTTTCCCAAAAAATAGCTTGTGAGAATCTTTGTGCCTAATCTAAACCCGGACATTGCTTTTCATTTACAAATGCATTGTGTTCATACCTTTGAAGAGGTCATTGAAAAGGGCATACAAATAGAAAAATCCCTCATTGCAAAAGGAACAATCAAATCACCTTCTAAAGATAATCAAAATGCCAAACCAATGGAAAAGCCAAAGATCTTTAACAAAAAAAAGAACGTGGTGGGAGACGGAATCACAGATTCCAAATGAGTACAAATAGTTCAAGTTGGTCAACCTTTTAAACTGACCAAAGGACCTATTCAACCACCACCTAAGCATAGGACGTTCACTCCTCTTAATGATATAAATATTGAAGCAATTGGATGCAGTCCACATGGTGACTTATCCTACAAATGCAACCTTTTGATGAAAATGCTCCTAAACCATCATGGTATAAAGAGCATGAATATTGTGATTTTCATCGTGTAAAGGGACACAAGATAGACAAGTTCCTAAGACTTCACCACTACATCCAAGATCTCATTGAAATGGAAAGATAGAATTTAACACCCTAGAGAGAAATCAAATGCCAAACGAAAAGATGAGGATATTCAAAGAACCATTCCCTAAACATGGAAAATTAGATGAGAAAATGTCGAATCAAGGAGAGTCATCCCAAAGCTACAAAGTTACAAACTATCTATACACCAAAAATGACAATAATCATTATGAATCACTCATTGGATGTGTCCACTCTTCTAATGAACATGTGAATACCATTAGGATCAAGGGAAAGGATTGTGTTGCGGTAACAAGGTGTGCCATCTCATGATCCCAGAACCTCCTCAACCCCTCAAGATGGTTAGTACAACATCTTAGAATAACTTGAGAAGACATCTACAAGATTTCAATCTTATATCTTCTTAAGATATCAAATGTACATAAGGACATCTTATACAAAAATCTCAAGGGTCAGGAGTGCCAATGGAATTAGACCCTTCACATTTACAAGTCATGTGGTGGAAAACATTGCACCGACTGAACACATCTCCTTTAACCACAAGGAAATCCCCAATGAATATCACACACATAATCTTTCCCCTGTATATAGAGGTATTTGTTACCCATTGGAAGATAAAACAGGTGTTTGTGGAAAATGGGTCGGGATTGAATATATGCACATTGAAACTAATTAAACATCACTGGGACACACAGAGGAAGATCTAGAGTCCCATATTATTACCATAACCTCTTACAATAATGTGGAGCGGGAGTCATAAGAAATAATCACATTGCCGATGGAGGTAGGACCAATTTTTTCAATAGTAAGTTTCACTTCTTAGACTTGGAATTTCCATATAATATACTTCTTGGCTACCCATACATTCATGCCATGTAGGCCATACTGTCAACATTCCATCAGTGCATAAATTTAAAACATGAGGGACACATTATTACAATATAAGAGATCCAAAACCTTTCGCTCACTACAGAGCTCTCAATAGCTTTGCTCGTAAGGGTATATATGCATGTCCTTCTATTGATATAGTTATTCACCTTCAATGAAAGCTATGGAACCAAGATTTGATTTAGAATCCCTTAGCACTTGTATTCGAGAAGATTATACATCTACTTATCCTTTTGATTCATGGGAGATGAAAGTTCTGGAGTATGGTTGTGGAGAATCCAATGTGTAACAAGATCTCCTAGTTTCAAACCTATCTTTGTCACCTAAAACAAGAGGCTGAGCCAATTATCATTTCAAATGACCTAGAAATGAAAAAACTATTGGGACATTCTTACCTGGGGAATTACTTGTAGAAGATTAATTCCTAGACCCACCTATTACTTTGGTCCCGGAGGACACTCACCCGACCCGCTAAATATTTGAGTATGAAAAGTCTAGCCGAATGATGTATTCTATGGGCTACAAGGGCCTAGGATGTGGAAAGAATGAGCAAGGACCAAGAGAACTAATTCCATTTCCAAGTTTCAAAACGAGAAGATATGGTATCAAAATTCAAACCTATGGATCACACCCCAATGATCAATACGCTACTTATTATGAGTGTGAGGATAGCTTTGATTATTTAGATAGTGACACAAATTCCCACTATAGCCAATATGAGGATATTTCCTCCACGAACCTTTTCATGGATACCATTGTCCTTACCTTAACCCCCACTGAGTCTAAAATTGACCTTGTCTACCCTTCCCTTGTTGATTGGGACCAACAATGTCATGTGCCATTGGACCTTTTAGAATGATGAGGCCATTGCAAAGTTTATGGGCATACAAGATATAATTCCAATTGGGGACCATAAGAAAGGTTTCTACATTGACTTAGATACTTACACCTATTTCAGAGAGGAAGTTGAGCTTCGTGGTCAGAAAAACTTAAGAAAAAGTGAGGGAAAAAGTTCAAAAAAAATCCTCGGAAAAATAAAAATTCCAAGTCACATAGTGAAAACCTCTTTGAGGTGCTAGATGAAAAAAAAGTAAAAAAATTAAAGGAAAAAATAAGTGACCACACTGAGGGTGATCATAGAGACACTCTTGGAATAATATATCAACCTTCCTATCAATCCTACACATATTGAGGATATGTCAAAAATGTTGGTAGAAGAAACCATTGACGTAAATATTGGAACAAAAGAAGACCCAAATATAGTCAAGATGGGAGCTTCACTTTTAGCACAAGAATAGAAGATATTCACCTTGCTTCTCATAGAATTTGTGGATATATTTGCATGGTCTTATAAAGATATGTCAGGCTTAGATCCAACTTTGGTGGTGCACAACTTAGTAGTGCATCCAGAGAAAATCATATTAAACAGAAGCTAAGGAAAATGCATCCACGAGTGGCCCTTCTAGTTAAAGAGGAGTTAGAGACACTATTGTTAGCAGTAGGGTTCATCAGACCCATTGACTACTCTAAGTGTCTATAAAATGTAGTTCAGTACAAAAAAAGAAACTTGTTGGAACTAGAATTTTCAAAGAATTTGGGCATCAACAAGGCATGTCCAAAAGATGATTTTCCTTTTCCCAATATCGACATGATTGTTGATTCAACTCGTGCTATGAAATTCTATCTCTTATGGATGGATTTTTAGGATACAACCAAATCAAGATAGCATAAGAAGATTAGTATAAGATGGCCTTTATAACCCCTAGAGAACATTTTGTTATCAGGTAATGCCCTTCGCCTCTAAAAAATGCCGGTGTAACCTATCAATGGGCCATGATAGTAATATTCCATGATATGTTGCATGACATCATGGAGGACTATGTAGATGATATCCTTGGAAATTCCAAGACAAGATAATCCCACCTTGAAGTTTTATGACATATATTTGAACATCTGTGGGAAATAAGGCTAGGTTGACTCCAAAGAAATGTGTGTTTGGAGTATTATCAGGGAAGCTACTAGGCTTCATTGTATCAAGGAGAGGGATTGAGGTGGACCCAACCAAAGTCACTTCCATGAATAAAATTCATCCTATCAAGAATATCAAACAACTGCACAACCTGCAAGGAAAAATACAAGACATTTAACGCTTCATTTTGTAGCTTGTTGATAAGTACCATTCCTTACTCATCTACTTAAAAATGATGTTGATTTTGTTTGGTGACCAGAGAAACAACATGCCTTTTCATTTCTTAAACAATACCTAGACAATCTTCCTATCCTCATTCCTCCAACCAAAGGTGAGCTACTTTTTCTATACATATCTACTAAATTTTTTTTATAGGCACTTTTCTTGCAGAATATGACCTAAGCCAAAAATAAAAAGTTGTGTACTACCTTAGTCGTACCTTGATTTCCTATGAGCTTAACTATCCCTAAATTGAAAATTCTTGTCTGGTTGTTGTTTTTTATTTTCAAGAACTCTGCCATTACAAATTGAATAATAAAACCAAGCTTATATCTAAAGTCGAACCACTTAAATACATATTTTTGAAACCCACCCTTACAGGTAGAATGGCTAATTGGACCATTATGCTAAGAAAATTTGACATTGAATACATACACTGGAAATAAATTAAAGGAAAAGTACTTGCCAAAAATTAGTAAAATAACCTTTACCTCGAATAGAGCCTATAATTTTGGAGCTTCCGATTCATCACTAATGTATATTGAAGAATCTATCATGTGGCATATCCACTTTGACGAATCATTCACTTTACATGGTTTAGGGGTAGGAGTAGTACTAATCACTACTTCAAGAGACCCCATACTATAATATTTCCATCTTGGTTTTCCTTGCACAAATAAAATTATAGAATATGAGGTACTCATCGCTAGGATGAAGTTGGCAATAAAGTGGAATATCCACCATGTCAAGGTTGTTGGTGACTCACAACTAATTATCAAACAAGTCAATGATGAGTACAAGGTCAAGGATGGACAAGTCATCCCATACAAGAAATTGGTGGAAACTCTGAAAGAATACTTTGTGCGTATTACCTTTGAACAAATTCCAAGGGCACAAAACTGATCTACATATGTAATGGTGATAGTGGGTTCTATATGTTACGAATTCTACAGAAAACGACATGATATGCAATTTTTGTTGAAAATCTACGTCAACCTACATATGATATACCAAAATCATGTCTGGAATGTGAATTTTTTTTTCCCTACTCCCCTTGATATGCACTTATATATGACTACCTTAAAAATGCTACCTTCCCTATTGATAATTCCCAATCAAAAAACAAATCGTTATTTACCAAACAACCCATTACACCCAATTTGAAGGTTATCTCTATCGTCATAGCTATGATGGGAATCATTGTGTGTTGTCAGATGTAGTAGAGTTGGTAAGTAAGAAAACAAGGAAGTACATGAAGGGGTGTGTGGCACCCATACAAATGGAATGGTCCTAGAAAATAAGTTGTTACAGGTGGGCTACTACTTGGCCTACTATGGAGACATATTTTTGCAACCATGTCAGGAAATGTGTTCTATGTCAGAAGTATGGAAATTTCATCCATGTGCCATCACAACCATTGCAACCAATTACAACACCATGGCCATTTTCCAAATGGGGACTAGATTTAATAGGGAAGCTCACCCCTACCTCATTTGATGGTCATACCCACATCATCACAACCACATAATATTTCACTAAGTGGGTGGAGGCTATTCCATTAACATATGTTACAAGCACTCAGATATCAAATTTCATTATGAATCACCTTATTTTCTGGTATGGTATTCCTATGACCATAGTTACTAACAATGGAAAATAATTCAAGAAAAATACGATGAAGGATATTTTTCACTGATTTCAAATAATATTAATATGGTCTACACCATATTACCCTCAAGGTCATGGGCAAGCTGAAGCCACTAACAAAACATTGTTTCATATCATGGAAAATATGGTGAGTAAGATAGGTTGCAATTGGAATTTGCAAATTCACCCATCCCTTTGGGCTTATAGGACCTCCATTCACACTCCTACTGGTGCGACACCCTACTCCCTAGTGTTTGGAATAGAATCTATCATCTTATTGGAAATAGAACTTCCTTATCTAAAGATATCTCTTAGGGATTATCTAGACAAAGATGAGGATTATAGAGTGGCCAAGGTTGGCAGAATTAGAACTCCTAGATGAAAAGCACATCTGCACCCTTAACCATCTCAAGGTATATCAAAATAGAGTCTCCCAGAACTACAACAAAAGGATCATACCTCATCAATTTGAGGTCAAATATTTGGTCATGAAAGAGAATCAATTCAACACAAGGGCAGAAGAGAGAGAAGAAAGTAAAGTTTAAACCATACTAGTTAGGACCTTACGTCATTGTGGTAAAATATGGAACATGAGCATAAAAAATTTCTCATCTTGATGGAGATGAGCTCGTGAGCCAATGAATGCCATGCACCTTAAGTGTTTCTATGCTTAAACATGGCACAAAAATTAAAAAAATATTAAAAATTTAAAAAATACATCAAACTATAGAAAAGTAAAAAAAGAAAAAGAAAAAGAGAAAGCAGGTCATCCATATGTGAAAACCATGCAATTATGGTGCTTTGGATATATCCCTTGGTGAAAACTATCTTCCGACACCTTGGGAGGACTTGTTATTCATAAGCATCTGGTTTCTAGTGGGTACTTTTACTTAGCTTAGGGCTAGTTCCGCTTTACCATATGTGATTCCTTGTGAGCCTATCCTATCAAGCCTTGATCCAACTATTTCTCCTCTTGTAAATCGGTGAATGGATTTCCTTTGTATATTCCCCATCTAACGTTGGGGGCACCTTCGCACTTTCACCTTCCTATTTATAAATACGTGGTGCATGACCTTGTATATTCTCCATCTAATCTTTGAGGAATCCACATTTCTCGATTTCCTATACATAACTTCATAAAACCTTAGAAAATCACAAAAACATTGAAATATGTTCCAAAAAAAAAAAAAGTCGCAAAAGACTTGAAAAATTTTAAACAATAGAAAACAGAAAACACACAAACAATAGAAAAAGTGGAAACACAAAAATAATAGAAACCTGTTTCACAAAATTCCCTCAAATGCAAAACACACTAAAATCAATCTTACAAAACCATAGATTTAGTTTACTTACTTTATCTTATTTCTTACTTTGTTTGTTAGTTTTTGTACATTGATTTCTTGTATAGTTTTTGCTTGCTTGTACATTTGTATAGTTTTTCACTTAAACATACTTTGTTAGATTCATCTTTTCTTACTTAGATTAGATTCATTCTTACTTGTACATACAAACTGTATTTTTGCATGCTTGTAAATAATTGTACATAAGTATGTTAATTCATACAATACAATACAATTTTACATAAGTATGTTAATTCATGTTGTATTGTACATAAGTATGTTTAACAATGTATATTTGATAGGTTTGTTACAATTTTCTTATGTTTTCTTGTCACATGTACATAGTTTTGTTATCACATCATCATATCTCCATCTATATCATCACATATAACATCATATATACATCATATATAAATAAAATGCTATGTGTACATCATACATGTATGCTAATATAATCATCACATATTGTATCATCAAATGGGGGCAAGAGGGATCACAAATATCAAAATCTATCCCCCCCCGCACCAATATCATCATATCATCCCATCCACTAATCTAGAACATCACATATACAATATAATTGATATCATCTATGGATCTATCATAAAAAATAAAACACGTGATATGTCATCAATATCCATCATGGTACATACATAAGAAATAAAATTAGACAACATCATGATCCAATCCTCATCCATAACCATAGTAATCATCATGAATCATATAAATATGTGGCATGTCTAAATGCTAATTAATGCTAGTAAATACAAAATTAAATGCGTAAAAAGACCAGGAAGGGTTGGGGTACTCACGAATGGTCCATCATCATTGTTCCGGACATAATCTCGAATGTTATTAGTATGTCTATGGCGATTGAACACCCTAGCCATCTCACTTATCACTCGCAGTAACTCACGGTAAAAATTTGGTAGGGTTTGGTAGCAAATGTACTGATCACGATGATTTACCCCTTTGGGAAGGGCATATCTAGCTATTTTAACCTGTCATGATGCCATAGGGGCATGTTTCAATCATTGCGATCACTCTAACACTTCTTCTATCCACCGTAATGATTGTTTTTATTAAATAATCATTTTTAACTCCTTTTCACCACGTCGGGCGTGTTTTTGCTACTTGGCACCTATTTCTTCTCCCTAGGGAAATTTTCTTGCTTTTAGGCGATCTCCTATTTTCTCATTTCTTCTAAAAATAAAAATCCCTAAACAATACAATTTTTTTCAAAAACATAGAAAAATACAAACACATAAAATTTCAAAATTTCTCAAAAATCCTAAAAATTGTAAAATTTACAAAAATAGGTAAACAACCCATAGCAGCTGAAACTCATGTCTTGCGCATGGTATTCATTCCATATCTTGCTATAATTTTCATGTGTTCAAAAATCAAATGACTCACGAGATCATCAGATTTACAACCATTTACAAATCTAGCATACTTACTTCATTTCAGACTTGTGAGGCACATCAAATTGTCTTATACTATTTCGTTGTGCAAAATGATTTATCATTGGTCCCGACATCCTTCATCATTTTCCATTACATGTATCCATGCTTGGGAATAATTTTTCACCCTTTTAAATCAATCACGAACATTTGGGGATCTTAATCTTGATATAAAAACATTTTTACAACTGTCTTGACAATTTTTGGTTTAAGTATGTGTGTTTGTACTTGTTTCCCTATTAAATGAGCTTGTTTCCTTCTCATATTGCATTGATTTGGTGTTTTTGGAAATGGAAAATTGTTTTTCGTATATCTTTTCATGTCATTCTACATTTGTCATATGCTTATATTTTTAATAAGGACCGATGACGTAGATAGTTGGCAATATGATGACATTAAAGTTGTTTCAATACACTGGATGAAAGCTTGCTCTTTTATTTTCGTCTTCATTCCTCTTCTACATAATTTTCCTATCAACACTATTCTTCCGATTCACCTAGGCATCCTACCCCTACCCATTCTTCTAACCATTTCTCTCACCTATTTCAATTTTCGATCGCCTTCTTTCATCACCCCATCGACACTCGAGGGGCATCTCTCCCTTCTACTAATTTTTCTTCTACCCCTTAAAATTTTTATTTAATCACTATGTTTGAAGTGGTGTCACTTACACCATTCCAAAGAGGGGAAAATGTCAACACCTATAATTTAGCTCAAGAAATTTAAATACTTTAATTACACTAATTATACCCTTTCCCCCAAATTGACAACATATCATCAATATCACACATTTCCTATCCTATTCTCATTAATTAATTACATAACGTTAGTTGTTAGACCCTAAAATATTGGCTAATTATGAAGAGGTGCATGTGCACAAGATCAATAGATAGAAGAGAACTTAGGGAAAACTACGCAGGAAAAAGGGGTTTAAGTGAAACCAGAGTGCACATGAGAGGAAGAAAAAGGGTTTAAAGGACTTAGCCGTAATTGGCATCATGGAGTCACTTGAGGAAAACGTGAGGAAATGACTAGGCGTGATGAGTGGATAAGGTGTGCCACTGGAACCTTAGACGTCAAGAAAAGGATATTCCCAAAGGGAATATTCCTAGAGACATCGTTAAAGTTAGTAGAAGGTTTGCGAAGAGGATAAGAACTCACCAATGGAGGACCACATCAACACTTGGCACACGATTTGGTCGAAGAAAAGTCATGGCGGTGATTGATGATCCTATAAAAAGAGATGCTTGGGTTAGGAGTAGAGAGATAGAACACACAAGAATAAATACATGGAGGCACGAAGGGAATGCAGAGAGAATGCATAGAGAATGTAAAGAAAGAGAAGGAGAGTAACGAAGTGTTGCAGTAATGCTAGGGTTTAGAGTACTTAGTGCTAGAGGGTTGTAAGGGATACCATGAGCATATGTATGGGTACTGGGATCTATAACAAGGGATAGAATGGGAAAAAGTATAGTTAGGATCTCATATCAGAGAAGCTTATAGGAGTTAAGTCTCTTTCATTTAATATATATGGTTTGAGATGACCCTTTTGAATGTAGTATGGCTACCAAAGATTCTATTAAATCAATATACATGGATCTATTTTGTACATATTGTTTATGGGTGTAAACCCTCATGTTATATGACTTATCATGGCTCAGATCTGGTTTATTATACTTCTTACAATGTCATTTAGCTTATGTGATGCATTAATGTGTAGATCTGTTAGTTGCATCTTCTACCTTTTAAAGTAAGTGAATGTACTTATATTTCTGCAAATAATCCTCTATTAATGGTAGAACTCTCCGTAAAAAGCACACATAAAGGAGGGGCTTGGTGCTTGTGTGTACCTCGGGTGAGCGCTAACATATGTTGGATGATAGGCCGACGCATTTGGGGTTAGAAAGAAGTATTGAGGGTAAAATATTAACTATATATTGGTTCCATTGTCAGTTCCTATTTTTGAAGATTTTGTGAGAATGGTGTGATGACATAGTGCTTGACCTTTGATAGTTTCAAGCATGGCTTAGAAGGATGAAGAATGAGTTTTCTTAGAGATTTACTAATGGACCTAATTTTGACACACATAAATGGGTAGAAGAACATCTATATCATGAGTTGTATGAGACCTTCTTTTGTTTTTTTCTAGTGGAGTTGTATGAATGGCTTTTGATGTATGCATCTAGATCAAGATGGTACTATAGACCTCACGTATGGACCCAAGATGAGTATTAGAGGCTGCATGATGTTGATCTGACTTGGACACATGTTGTTGATCACTGGTGGAGTAGAGTGTTGATAAGTTACACCTTGGAGTATGCGATTTCTATGTATTCCTGTCCAAAGATTGCTGAGTTTGAGTTCTTAAGGGAGCCAAGAGGATCATTCTTGCATGTTATCCCTTTAGATATAAAGATCTTGATCATTACACTGAGTTTGGAAGCATTTCCTATTACCAACTAAGATTATTCTTAGACTAGGTGAGGAAGATGGCGGACCTTGCAAGGCTGTAAAGGAGAGGGAAGAGAGACAACTTAAGTATAATGAGGCTCGAGAGAGGGAGATGATAAGACAATGAGAAGCTACAAGAGTGATGGATTTATGGAGAAAAATTTTGTGGGAAGTATTTGAGGTTCACATTGAAGATGTGGAACCCGAGAAATTTGTGCTACCCCATCTTGAAAAATATAGAAGAGAAACCCCTCCTTTACGGAGAGATCTCATCATATGAAGAAAGGAGAAGAGTCATTGGAGTGCATCGAATCCACAGTGACCAACCTCGCACCTAGTTTTCCAAATCCAGAGATTAGTATTATTAACTTGATTGGTATTGGAAGAAGTAACTTATCAACACCTAGGAGGTATAACTTTTGATTTGGCACATCTATGGTTGAATAATCATTTCTGTGTTTGGGGTTATATTTTCTGGAATTAAATTTGGGAAACTTATGGGTACACAAAGCTTGGGTATCACGTCTTCAAGCAAAGACAATACACACATATGGTAGCGGTGAAATATCATAGACTTTTGGCATGTAGTTTAGCATGATAGTGGGGACATAAGGAGTGATCACTTATGGACCCTTACAAGCTATGGGAGGTGGAACTGGTGGGCCAGTGTGAAATAAGAACTTGTGGACCTAAGCAGATCTTGAGGATATGGTGGGTTAGGAGGAACACACGCTGGTGGATCTAGTGGATCTGGTGATGGAGGTAACACCAAAGGGAATCAAGGACCTTAACCACCCCATCAAGTATTTTTGAAATGTATTTACATCTACCAGATTAAAAAGGTGTTCAGGATGTTACAAAACATGTACACAAATGTCAGTTTCTATGGCATGTGAAGGAGATCAATACCCAAAAACAGAAGGAAAGTCATTTTGCAATAATGTTGCAAGGGTGTGCACATAGTTGGTGATGGAAATATGAACCCCACCAGATAGTATTATATTATACCGCATTGTGTAATGCCATCTTAGATAAATTCCATATTCCTAAGTCTGAAAAGAAGTGCATTAACATGTTGAAGGAGATTCAACAATATATGGCAGAGAGAGTGTGCGGGAGTATGATGTGTGAATTAATACTCTCTTATCAAAAATGTCTTATGATAGACATCCTTCTTAACAAGCTCAATGGTTTGTTGGAGGAATAATAATGCCCTTCGGATAGAACTTTCACATAATACTTTCTGCACCCATGTGAGGCCTTGGAGGTTGTCTTGTGCATTGAGGCTATGGGAAGTGTGGATACCGGTGTTAGACCTTTTCTTGAAGCTCTTATTACTTCCATGGGAAAGAAACTAGAGAATCTTTCTGTGAACTCAGCACATGAGACTTATAGTGGCCTATGGTGCATGGATTGTGGGGTAGAGGGGAATACGAAGGAAAATTGTCCTTGGAGATCGGTACATGTGATAATGGTAGACTGTGATATTTTCCATAGGGATCACGATGCAAGTAGGTTTCCACTACTACAATGCACAATCCGTAAGAATGTATCTTGCTAATGCAACATTTTCACCTCTACAACTCATGACACCAAGGATTGTAGATTGATTGAACAAATATATGATGTAATTGATATTGGTGTGCGTTAAACAAGTATTACAAACAATTCTAAGGATGATGATCGTCACTATGAAGAGCGCGAGATGGAGGAGATTGTGGGCGAGGATTTCGTGGAGGATTTGGAGGCAATGAAAATTTTGGAGGAAGAAGAAGTGAATTTCTTCACAGGACTTGTTATAACTGTGGGTCCACATAACATTACAAGCGTGAATTCCCTCACTTACTAAAATGATCTTAGTGTGGAAAGAAGCACAAGTATTAGGAGTTCGTGAGTTATTTAATCCCATGAGCTAGCAATAATGGAAGGATAAATGTGATGGAATGGTAAGCATGAAGAAGGTCGACTCGTAATGGATGCCAAGGGTGGCATGTGAGTCGGGGTTAGAACATTTACTAGGGACTATGTGCGCTGAGGCTGCACACGCAAGGGAAATACCAAAGTGGAGACCACTGGTCATAAGAGAAGAGGTGGTGCATGGGAAGTATCTAGATCCTTCTCATCAAAAAGAGGTTTATTAGGAGACTATGGATGTGATTGGAAGCCTACATGGAGAGATCCGGTGCTTGAAGGATCATTCACAATAGTCGAGTCAATGTAATGATCTAACACTCCATAGAAAGATCTTGATGAAGTCAAGGAAGTATGAAAAATGTTGAGGCAAGAGAATATCATCCCTTTTCTAGGGAACAGATACGGGAGAAATTACCATGAGTGGAAGAAAGAGAGGTTAACAGATCTTACATGCTAACCTTCCCCTCACACCATTGATTATGATAAGGATATTACCTTGAATGTAGTATTTGATGGATGGATCCTAAGCAATATTCTGATAGACACGCAGGTGCGGAGGTTAATGTTCTCACCCTAGACACATGGCATCAAATGGGAAGGCCCCCATTACATCCATCCTCAAATGTGCTATATATGGCTAACAAGACAAATGTGATGCCCATTGGTGTCTTGAAGGACATTGCTATCACTATCCAAAGGGAAAAATTCACTAGATACTTCAAAGTCTTGGCACTAGCTGAGGCAGATACCTTTGCAACATTACTTGGGCACCCATGGTGCTATAAGAATAATGCGGACCTAATGTTCAATAAGGGATACATATGTTTTGAGAAAAAGTAAGAACGGGTTGTCATCCCCTTAACTAATGGGAAGTCAAAACCCTATATTGAGCCCTTGGGAGAGGAAGCCCTTGACATAACCTATATGTGCGCTATTAGGGACCCCGAAGTTATACAAAGAAAAACTAGAGGGTATTATTTAGTGGGAATATGCTCATTCTATAAGTGATACAACTAGTGTGGCATGTGACAATTGGGTGCACGTGACATATGAGTTAGTTGGAAGGAAGTTGAGAGGCTCTGTGAAGAGAGTAACAAAGGTGCGATTAGTGAAGCACCTAAGATGAAAGAAGTTGCTAAGTTATTCTAGAAGGGGATCGACCCGATGTTTTCCTATGAGAAATGGAAACATAGTGGAGATGTGAGATCGAAAGGAGATGGATGCTTATATATACCTTAGTCGGAACCATAGCATGTTGGTAGGCGACCCATTGCAATAACCTTCTAGAGTAGCTCGAAGTGGGAATCTTGTTCTCTGTTAGGTTTTTTCGAGCAATGCACCTACTATCATACAAGATTATCATGGGAAAGAACCCACATCATTTCATGTCCAAGCATGTGAGAAGGCCTGGATGGGAAGTGTGGAATCCTTTCCATCTTCTTAATGGGTGCATAAGTTTTACTCCATATTATAAAGCTACGTGCATGCATGGTACATTCACTCAGAGATGTGCCGTCAAATAGGAAATTGGAAGGAGTTGATGATTGACCTCCTTCAAAATTTTGAATATCAGAGTAGTAAGCCATCAATGGATGAGGCATTGCAGGTTGTTAAGCACCTGACTATGGGAGATAGTGTCATAGAAGAGGGTAGATTACTGGAATTATTGGGTAAACCTAGCTTAGAAACGCACTTTGATGAGGGATAATAAGAGGAGATATAGCTTGAGCATGCATGCATGGAAAAAGAGAAAGGAAAATTGGTCTGTGTTATCGATGGTGAAGAAGTGGAAAATTTGGATATTAACCATACTATGGGTATGCATGAGGTTATGAATAGTGCCGATGAGAAAGCACACAACTACCATGAACCCTTGAAAACCAAGAAGGTTAACATTGGTTTGGAGGAAGAACCTAAAGAGACTAGGATTGGAGATTACTCGACAAAAAAGGAGGTTTCAAAGATCATTTATCTATTGTGTGAATTTCAAGATTTGTTTCCGCATGGGTACTATGAGCTTAAAGGCATTCACCACTCCTTGGAAGAAATGAAGATCAAGTTAAAGGAATGTGCACACCCAATTTAGAAGAGACCTTATTGAATGAATCTGAATCTACGTGTCAAATCTGTTAGAATATAATGATTAAGTGGTCAACCTTAATGTATATGGGTCCATCACTAATATATAGGTTAATATTTAATAATATGAAATATTTATATTTCTATTATTAAATATGCTAACCTAGGTATATACTTTAGGTTAAATATTTAATATCATGAAATGATTATATTTATAATATTAAATATTATAAACCTAGGTGTATGTGTCAACCATTTTAGGTTGAAAAGGTGGGTCGGGAGACATACCCGATCACCTTATATAAAAAGGACTTTAGGTCCTCATTTGATATATTGAAGGAAATATATCAAAGGTGTGTAAATCAAGTGATTTGGTTTTACCCTTGGTAAATAGGGTTTTAAAGGAGGAGGTGATCTTATTGGATGTAAAATAAGTTCTCTGAAGTAAAAGGTTATTTTCAAAGTGGTTTTTACCCTATTGGGGTTTTCCACTATAAAATATGTGTGTCACCTATGTTATTTATTTCTGTAAGTATTTCTTTATTTACTTATGTTATGATGTAAGTTTATTAAATATTTTATGTAACATTATATAATATGAAGTTGATTAAATTTGTATTTATTAGAATCCTCAAATTCTAACATGGTAACAAATGTAAATTAAATAAATTAAGATCAAATGATGTATTTTATTTATTTAATTTGTGGTTTTTTCAACCAACCGAAAGGGTATTTAAAAGTATCGGTCCCTTTTTTTTTCCCCAATTTATTTTGGCATTACATTTGTAAAATTAAAATCTTTAGGGAAAATTTTTATTTTCTTTTCAATTTTAAATCCCTAATTTTTTGGGGGGGAGATATAATATGATATGATTCTTACTTTCATTTACATTTTGTAAATTATATGGAATTAATGTTTGTTTGGAGATTGATGTGTGCATAGTGAAAGGGGCTTCAAATATTTTTGCGTGAAAATCACATACAGAAAAGGAAAGGATTTATTACTATATGAAATAATTTTAATGTTTTCTATAATTTTAAATGTTTGTGTTAAATATTTAGGAAGGTAAATTCATACCCGTGTTCTTTGACCCCTCTAAAAGATTTGATTTGAAAAACTATAGTTTATAGTTAATCTATAACTATATCCTATATAATTTGAAAACTATATTATTATTTTTAAATAAAAATATATATAATATAGAATAAGGTTTATATAATAATTTATATAAACATCATATTAAAATTGATATAGTTTTGAAAAAAAAACTATATATTAAAATCCTTAAACCATATTAAAATTACATGGGATTGAGGGAAGAGTCAACAGACCATATTCTAAGCCTAAGTTTAAATCATATTTAAACTTAACTTATAAATCTAGGCATATATAGTTTAAAAAAAAAGAAACAAACCTAAGTTTGAATCATATTTTATATATATGGTTAGTTTAAACCGCTTAAAATATAAATTTTATTAGATTTGGTTTATATATGTTTTAAAAAAACCTAAGTGCTTATTTTTTTTTTTTTAGTAAGGGGCCCGTGTTTATTGCTTGGCCATGAAGGGATTACTTTTTAAATCTTAATACTTATTAAATAAAACCTAACATGTGTCCCTAACCATTTATATTATCCATGTAAGGGGGGCCCATTCATTTATATCTTATAGTTTATAAAAACTATATAAATAAACCTATTTAAAGGTTTTCTTTTATATAAGAGTGGGAGTGGAGAATAAAATGAGATAATATCTCAGGTATAAATGTGGAACTCTCAAGTATAAATGGAGAATTAAAAAAGGGGGATAGTTTATTGGTGGCCCACATGAAGTGTGGTAAATATTTATTAAAATATTGGTAGTTATAGCCACATAAAAGTTTTAAAGTTTTTAGCTTGCAGGAATTATATAAAATATTTTGTAATATTTCCATAGTTTTAAATATGTGTAGGGTAAAATTAAGAGTAAATGAAGGGAGGAGACAAGGTTCATGAAAATAGGGATTTCAATTTATTTCATTGGTCGGGTGAAATTACTTGTCCCTCTGTAAAATATGCAGGTTAATCTATACTCTCATAAATCTACTTGCACTTGGTAAAATTCTTTTAACTTGGTCTATGTCCTTTAAACCCCTTTAATAAGGGTTATGTGTTTTTTTTATATAAAAAAAATACTATAGTTTATAATTTTTATGAACTATATGTTTTTTTATTTACATTCTATAAACTATATACCTTTTTTAAAAAAAATGTATATATTTTTACATTATAAATTATAATATTATTATAATGTATTAAAATATAACCTCCCTAATATTATACGTAAGAAGAAATTCTAAATTTCACATTTTGGAATTTTTTTCATTAAATTTGACAACAAATGAAATACGGTAGACCAAACATAAGAAGTTTTGATGGTCATTTATACGTCAAATTTAAGCTCGTAGGTTCAGAAACTTTCATTGTGTTAAAATTGATGGTCAAATGATTGTCACACGGTAGACCAAACATAAAGTAAATATGACGGTCATTTAGACGCCAAATTTAATCTCATCGAGATTTGTCTACATTAATGTTTTCATAAATTTGAAGTTATGCATTCTTAGGGTCTCTTCTTAACTTGTATATGGTCAAAAATATTTTTATATAAATATGGGGTTTGTGTTAAAATTGACGTCAAATGAGCTATTTCTGTTTTGACAAAACCCAAATCCTAAATGAAAGCCAATTATGACGGTCATTTGGGTCGTCAAATTTAAGATGAAGAAAATCTCAAAGATTTTTTTTTAGATCGAGGTTTTTCAAAATTTGATAACATGAATGTGTTATGCAATAAATTATGAGGTCTCTTCTTCACTTTATGAATGACGAGAAATATATTTTTATATAAATCCTAAAGGGTATAATGCAAAGCCCTTAGAATATTGAAGGTTATTATATCAAAGATATCATGAGAGTATAATAGCTGAAAAATTATGGTATGTATATATTTTTATGATTTCTCTTTTGCATCTTGTTTTATATCTCAGAGTTTGAATAATTCAAAATGGCATGAAAGGTTAGACATATTAATTAGAAGCTTATATGAAATGTATAGATATAATCTAGTGAAAGGTTTACATGTGTTGTCTTCTTCTCTTGAAGTTACTTCATTAAATGCTTCTAAATGATGGTTTTGATTTGATTTAGTAAATGGTCATGATGATGTTTTGATGTTATAGATGTTTCTGAAACTCTTATCTTCCTAGATAAGAAATTAAATTGGGCTCAATCTATGTTAGAAATTTCAAATCCTATTAACCTTAGGAAAATGACCAGAAGTCATCATATGTACCATGCATTAATTACCTTGTATGAACCTAAGATGTGAAGTATTATAGGGTCTAGGTGGATATACAAAGTAAAATATAATGTTGATGGTAGTATTAACAAACATAAAGCTAGACTTATTGCTAGAGGTTTCACTTAGAAACTTGGTATTGATTATGTTGAGACATTTTCCCTGTAGCTAAAATGAGTACTTGTTAGGGCCTTATTTGTAATTACCGCTCAATTTGGGTGGGAAATCCACTAAATGGATAAGAAAAATATTTTTTGAATTGTGATTTAAAAGAAGAACTTTACATGTTTCAACCTAAAGGATTTGAAGAAACTAGTAAAGAAAACTATGTTTGTAAGTTGAGAAATCCTTGTATGGTTTAAAACAAGCTCTTAGAGCTTGGTATGCAAAAATTGTTTCCTTCTTTAAATTGTTAGGTTTTGTTAATTGTTCTTCTAACAATGATATATTCATTAAGCAATAAGACTCACATATTATCATTATATGTATATATGTTGATGATTTGCTTATGACTAGTGACAATTCTGATTTAATTCATAGGATTAAAGAGAAATTGAAGTAGTACTTTGAAATGAATGAGTTAGGTCTCTCACATCATGTTCTTTGTATGATTGTATTTCATTCTATTTTTATTTTTCAAAACACAATATGCAACCATTGTATTGAAAAAGTTTCTTATGATTGATTGTAAACCATTTTCTACTTCAATGGAAGTTGGAATAAATATTGATCCTAAATTTGCATATGAAAAAGGTTGATCCTATTTTATATACGTTGTTAGTTGATAGTTTGATTTATCTAACTATAACTAGATCAGATATTTCTATACAATAGGAATTACTTCAAGGTTTATGTAAGAACCTTTTTAGAGATCATTGGAATCTTACAAAAAGTAATTTTTAGATATATTAAAGGAACAATCAATTATGGGTTGCATTATACTAAGAATGAAAATGTTATCTTATATGGATTTTGTGATTCTAACCATACTGATGTTGTGTTATAAAATATATTGGATATGTGTTCAAGTTTTTTGGTGTAGGAACCATTACTTGGAACAAAAATGCAATCAACAATCTCCATTTCTTCTATTGAGGTAGAGAAGTACAATGGAAGAAGTAAAGAAGTCATGTGGCTACAACGGTTGTTGGTAGAGATACACATGGAAGCTAAAGGAAGTATTTCTCTTCTATGTGGTGGTCAGAGTTGTATTACTCTTGATTAAGAATCTAGTTCAACATCAAAGGATGAAGCACATTGAGATACATATACGCTTCACCCGTGAGAAGGTGTAAAGTGATGAGATAAATCTCAAGTTCATGTTGACTAAAGAGCAGGTTGTTGACATCTTCACAAAGTCCCTGAGTGTTGTAAAGTTTTGTCACTTTCATGAAAAGCTTGGATTGTCGGAGTTTCCATTGAGGGGAGTGTGCATGAAAATGTCACCTCCTAATGGAACTTGGTTTTTGTAAAAATACCTTCGGGCATTTGTAAAAGACCTTCGGGAAAGTGTAAAAAGACCTTCGGGAAAGTGTGTATACCTCGGGCATGTATACCTCCTCGGCTTCTTTTTTAGAAAGAAGTGTAGAAAGATCTTAAAGGCGGTCTTCAGTAAACTCTTTAGTGTTATTGAGTTTATTGGTAAACATCCAATACAAGCATATTGTTAAGGAGGTCCTTGGTTGTAAAAGGCTCCTATATGCTTGGGTTCAATAACCTTTTATGAGAACCTGTGAGAACATGTAAAACTCACAAATCATACTTAGCCACTGATCATGGGATGATCTTTGGGATTCCAAATCCTTTTGTACCAAAAGGTAAATTGAGTATGATGAAGGTGTTATAATTCCTTCAACCGATATGCTAGCCTAAAACCTTTATGGTTTAAGGATTGTAAATCCTGTAGTGTACCACGGGCAGGTAATCTATTGGCATATGTTATGTTATCCCACTTAACATTAAGGGGAGTGTTGGAACATAATGATTAAGTGGTCTAGCCAACCCTTAATGTATATGGGTCCATCACTAATATATAGGTTAATATTTAATAATATGAAATATTTATATTTCTATTATTAAATATGCTAACCTAGGTATATACTTTAGGTTAAATATTTAATATCATGAAATGATTATATTTCTAATATTAAATATTATAAACCTAGGTGTATGTGTCAACCATTTTAGGTTGAAAAGGTGGGTCGGGAGACATACCCGATCACCTTATATAAAAAGGACTTTAGGTCCTCATTTGATATATTGGGAAATATATCAAAGGTGTGCAAATCAAGTGATTTGGTTTTACCCTTGGTAAATAGGGTTTTAAAGGAGGAGGTGATCTTATTGGATGTAAAATAAGTTCTCTAAAGTAAAAGGTTATTTTCAAAGTGGTTTTTACCCTATTGGGGTTTTCCACTATAAATATTGTGTCACATATGTTATTTATTTCTGTAAGTATTTATTTATTTACTTATGTTATGATGTAATGTTTATTTAAATATTTATTGTAACATGGTTCACACATTCTCGTGTAACTTCAAGACTTCATCCATCTTTGATTAGTGAGTGGGATGACCTGTGACAATCTGAGGTGATGTTTGAAAGATGTCACATGAGTGAGGATATCCTTAATATTAAGAAATGTGTATTCACTACTCCATTTGGAACCTTTTTAGGGCATATCATATGTAAGGAAGGCTTTGGTGGATCCGCCAAATTAGGAACCTACCAACTAGAGCACAAATGCACAAATTCCTTGGGCATATGGGGTATTACCAAAAATTTATTAAGGGGTACACCAAGATCATTGCGCCATTAGAAAATTTGATAAAACACAATAGTATATTTCACTAGTGAGAGACACAATAGATGGTGTTTGATATATTGAGGAATAAGCTTATCATTGCACCCATATTACACTTTCCTTATTGGGATAAGCCATTCCATGTATATGTTTATGCTTTAGGGGTGGAAATTGGGGCAAACTTAGCACAACCTTGGGAGGAATTGTTGACCACCCCTTTTGTTTTACGAGTAGGAAGCTAAAGATGTAGAACAAAACTATACTAATACTGAGCATGAAGCATTGTTAATAATCTACGCGTAGCACAAATTCAGGAAGTATTTGTTGGCAACACCCTTTACATTCTACACGGACCACATGGCATTGAAGTACTTAGTAAACAAGCCCATTTTAGAAGGTCACATATGTAGGTGGGTCTTGTTGTTTCAAGAGTTGGATTTTATCATTGTTATGAAACCGGGTAAGAGTAATTTAGGACTTGAACATTTATCAAGGATTGAATTAGGGGAGGCCACACAGAGCATTGTTGATATAATTCTAGATAAACAACTATTTAGATTGGAACATGCGCCCTCTGACTTGGAAAATATTATTGTTTTTCTCATGATGGGTGTGGCACCGAAGGGAATGAAGACTTTATAAAGGAAGAAGTTAGCCATTCACACCATGCCCTACATGTTAATAATTAGATACGTGTACAAGCTATGTTGTGACGAATTTTTGTGCCAGTGTGTGTTAGACCATGAATGCATTGTAATCATGGATGAAGCAAATGATAGAATTGCAGGAGGAAACTATGCGGGGAATGGAACCACATGCAAGATCCTTATAGTAAGTTTTTGTGGGAAAAAAATTTACAAGGCTTATATCAAGTATTGCAAATCCCGTGACCTTGCCAGATGCCTTGGTAGACCAAGAAAAGAGATGAAATTCCTTTAAGACCGTTTAGTAGTGTATAACCATTTGATAAGTGGGAAATTGACTTCATATGCCCTATTTCCCAGTTGTGTGAAGGATAGGTTCATGCTATATCATTACATGCATAAATTATCTTACAAGGAGGATATAAACAAGTGATTACAAGGAATTACAAATTTTGGTATTAGCAATTAGGTTCTTGTGGGAAAACATAATCAAGAGATATAGATTCCCGTTGAGTTTAACAAGTGATAGGGGCACTCATTTCTTGAATGAGACATTTACGATCTTGTTGGAAGAATTCATGATAGCCCACCACAAGCTATTGGGATTCTCGATAGAGGTGTTTAACAAAATTATGAATCACACGTTAACCAAGATTTGTGATTTGGGAAGAAAGGATTGGGATGATAAAGTTTCTCTTATGTTATGGTCATATCGAACTACTTATAAAATACTAAACAAGGCCACACATTTTCAATAGGGTTTTGGTGAAAAAGTGGTGATAACTATTGAATTCATAGTACCATTTTTGTGTATAGTGCGTGGGGAGGATTAGATGATGAACAATCACTTGAGGAGAAGATTTATAAGTTAATGCAATTAGATTAGAGGTAGGCTATTTCTCGTTGGATTCGAGAAGACATAAAAATCTAGGTAGAAGGCATGGCATGATAGACATAACAAGAACAAAAAACTTGAGGTTAGGCAGATGGTTCAAAGTCCATTGGATGGGCCCATACATTGTGTCCTATATACTTGATTGAGCGCACAATTTATAAGAATTAGATGGAACACGGTTACCAAGCCATTTCAATGGGAGTAGGCTGAAGCCCTACTATAAATAAGTCTTCCTTGTGTTTGTAAATAAGACAATATTGCTAGTTAGCCTAGGTTTTTCTTTGTTGTAGTTTCCTTTCTTTGTGTTTCCCTTTCTCATTACTTTGTGTTGTGTGCACGTTTGTGCGTTGATAGCCACTTGTTATTTTCAAATGTTTTCTATACAAAAACTTCACATCTAGTTTTGTGTGGGGTGGAGTGATGTGACAAGTACTGGAAGCTATGATTGTGGATGGCCCAGGTTGAAAATACAAAAACATGTGGATTGGAAGATCGCGCGTAGAAAAGGTGAACATGAAGGAATGATGGTGTCAAAAGGCTTTGAGAAACCAATTTTAAGGGTAAAAAGTGTATGAGAAACATGAGATAGGCACCAAAAAGAACTTGATCCAAGAAATAGAAGAAGAATTGACTTTAATGTGGAAGAAAGCACATAAAACTCTATCGTCAAAGTGCACAAGAATTTTGAGGAAGTGTTTGATAGGATTGAGCATGAAGGAAAAGCGCTGAAGGTTGGAATTGGAAAGAAAACATCTACATTTATTACAAAAGTACATTGGTAGGTGGTATGGAATTTATCGCGGAGAAAAGTAAAAGTTATAAATAGAAGATTAGTGGTGCATTACTTTCTACTTTTCATTTTAAGTTATCAAAGAGCTCTCGTGAATTAGGCAATCCTAGAGAAGAAATTTTGAGAATATTTTTGAAGATTTGTGTGCATAGCTAGTTTGATCCGTGAACCAAAGTGGAAAGAAGTACACAGGCATAAGCGAAGAAGGTTTTGTGGAATAATCCCATGGGTATTACGTCATCTTGTGGAAAAAAGGTTTGTAGTTAGGGTTATATAGCTAGGGCATGGGGTTCAAGGAATTTTTGCAAAGGAGTAGGGCCAAAAAGTTGAGAAAATCCAGGATCGGAGAAAGGAATAAATTTTAAGGACTTGACAAATAAATGACACCAAAGACAAGACAAAATTTTTTACCGAAGAAGGGCAAGGGCAAGGGGAAACAAGTGTGTCCACTAGTTTCATTGAAGAATGGTAAGTGGAAATGTAGTACCCAGATGACATATTACATGGTAAAGAATGGGTGTCTCACGTTAGGAAGATGGTTTTCAATGATTACAACCATCAAAAAAGCACCACAAAGAATGAAATGACACTAGAACTAGTTTTCTCTATGGAGAAGAGGACACCAGATGGAATTCCCATCTATGAGAAAGTGAGGTAAAGGTAAAAATGGAGAAGGCTAGATTGTTGTAACTCTACAAGTTTCCCTACTTTGGAAAGCCTGAGTGACTATAAAAATTGTTGATGTCACACGTGCATGAAAACCACTTCTATTTTACGGAGCCGAAGGATGCGCATAACTCCCAATTAATTTCTAAGTTCATTGACCTTATTTTTGAAGGATATTCATTGGACGATGACATGAAAGACAAGGAATCCATTAAGAAGAACGTTGAGGCTTATGACTATAATAAGGGTTCGTGCTACTTCAAAATTTCTATAATTACTGACCCTGTGATGAGGATGGCGGTGCACTTGGTTACAAAGTGAATGGACAAGAGATACGCATACGAAGATCAATAAGGCCTCGTTGAATGTGTGTCGTAAGATCTCGAGGGAAACATTTATAACCTCAAAAGATTTCATTACAGAGGATATCATAGATATCACGTGTGATGGAGAAAATATCATGTTTGGTAACATCCTCCTCACCATTGTCTTTTCAGAGATTGGAGTGCCCAATGGGCCGGATAAGTTTGTTTAGAAATACCCATATGAGAACCCTCCCCGCCAAGAAGTTTGAATAGTATACCTATGACACTGTGATGGGTACTCATAAGGTGCACCTTGAAAAGTGGTATAAGAGGACGTGCGATGCATTTAGGGTGAAGGAGAATACCCAAACAATTTCCTTCACTAGTGTAAGGAAAAGTTGAGTTCATTTTTATACCAGCATTTTTTTCATTGGTAGAATTACTTTGTTAGATGGTACCAAGATTCCTTAATGTAAATTTCCTTTCTCCTTAACAACGTAATACTTCCAAGTTGGGGTCAATAATTTCAAATTTTCAAAGAAACTCATATTTGATCTAAGCGTAGTGGATAAAGGACTAACACGAGCTACATAGGAAACTAATATACCCCAAGTTGTGTTTCTATGTGGAGAAGTATGTCTCCCATGACGTGCACATGTTAAAACCATTAACATTACCTATTGCGCAGGAGGACATCAACAAGGGTGTATTTTTTCGTAAGACCTAAGTGTGAAAAGCACACTTATTTCAAAGATGATGTCTCCATTCTAGAAAACCCAACCGCACGGAAGAAGAATACGCTAAGGAAAAGAGAGAGGAGAAACTCCTGAGAAAAAGGCAATGCGAGTGTAAGAGGTGCGGTGCAATAGGGGCACAAGAGTCGAGCGTAGGCACCCGTTCTTATGTTTGATGGAAGAAGTCTCCCATGAGAAATTATTCATAAAAAAGGAGTCTCCATAGAATAAAGAGTCACCAAGAAGGGAAGACTCGCTAGAGAAAGAAGAAAAGAGAGGTCCTCGAACCGGAATAAATAGTAAGGAAGAAGCAAAGGGTGAGTAAAGGGTCGGATTCGGATGAAACAAAAGGCATGGAGGCCAAAAAGGGTAATTAAGACAATGAAGACTGTGATGAGGCTCAAAACCATCCTTTGTATGATGTACGCGAGTCAAAGGAAGAAGCAAATGAAGAGGATGAGGATGAAGGAGGCGCTCATGATAAAAGGGGGAGTGAGGAAGTAAAGACAAAGGATCAAAAGACTCCAACCCCGACCAAGGAGCATATGGATAATATCATAGAGATGGAAGTAGTAGGGATTATGCAATAGTTGGTAGAGCTCAAAATCAAGTGACATGTAGAGGAAATACTGAAGGAAACAAAGGAAAGCGCAAATGTGGTAAAGGAGTATGGAAGCATGGGCAAAGACCCCAACTTAGCAGTAAGCTTCCCAAAGGCATCACACATAGGTGGAAAGGGCATAGTAGCAGCGTAGGAATAAGAAAGGACTTATATTAATGATCTAAACAAGGTACTACACGCGCATTTACAAAGTATCATGCCTACAAACCAACTCCTTGCATGGTCTTCTTTTGATGAAGAGGGTGTGTACCCGCACAAGGAAAATTCTATCTTGGGATTTTGAGTCCCATGTTGATGAACCTGAATTCGAGGTCAACCAAGATGTATTGATGAAGATACCAAATGTCAAGGGAGTAAACCCTCTGGTGAATTCCCAACAACTGTCCAATGATCAAGTTTGCAACATGCTCAATAAAGTATCGGTGGAGGTAGAAACAAGACTCTTCCACAAAAACGATAGAATAAGAGTCTTGGAGGAAGAAATTTATAAAAAGAATGAGGAGATAATTGAGTGGGATAAGGAGATAAAAAACAAGGAATTGATTAGTGTGTAGTTAAGGTGTAAATTGAGGGATGAAAAGACAAAGGTGCGTAAAATCCATAAGAAGAAAGAGGTCATTTCAGATGTCATAATATTGAAGCACGAGGACCTAGCCCCAACTTAGTAGAAATATGATTCAACCATGTAATGCTCAGAATACTTGACCCACATCCTCACCATGAAAAGGAGACCACTCACATTAGAGTCAAGAAAGAGGTGATGGCACGCGGAAGGAGGAGGAAAAGCTAAAGATTGGGGAGATAGTGACTCGATACTCCGAGCTCCTTACCAAAGTAAAGACCACCACAAAAATGGCATAAGCAATGTATGACAATGTACCAATAGGGTTAGGGTAGAAATCATATTGGTTACTACACATGATGTGGATATAAAATAATTTCAAGAAAAGAACAAAGGTAATAGGGCGAAGTGTGACAAGATCCTAGATGAAGTTGAGAAGAAATTGGAAGCAATCAAGACCTTATAGGGTTTGATTAAGACTAAAGTAAAGGGAATTTACCCCAAGTCACTCCTAGGATGGATGCGCTAGGTGATATTAGCAAGTAGTTGGAGAGCATTGTTGATATGCTAAAAGCTAAGAGTGAGGAACTTAGTTTTGAGGAAGTAATCACACTAGTGGGTGACCTACTTCAGCAGTGCAATGAGAAGTAGATGTATGGGAGAATATTGAGGAATCCATGAAGAAGGAATTCCCACACCTCATCCAAAAATAACACATTCTTCTATTCTTCCATTTTTTTTATCCTTCCATTCTTTTATTTTTTCGATACCTCTATTTTGTATTCTTTGAGGAAGCATAATGTTTTCGAGGAAGGAGAACAAGTATAGTGTTGGGTGATGTTGGACCCTAAAATATTGGCTAAATACCAAGAGGCGTGCATGGGAAAGATCAACAGATAGAAGGGAACTTAGGGAAAATCATTGGAAAAAGGGGTTTAAGAAGGGTTTAAGTGAAACCAGGGCATGCGTAAGAGGGAAAACAAGGGTTTAAAGGAAAAAAGTGACGACCTGACTAGGCGTGATAAGTGGATAAGGTGCCATCTTAGAACCTTGGAGGTCAAGAAAATGATATTGCTTACAAGGAATATTCCTAGAGACATCATTATAGTTAGTTGAAGGTTTGCAAAGAGGATAAGCACTGCTTGATGGAGGACCACATCGACACATGGCACATGATCTACTCAGAAGAGAAGTCGTGGCAGTGGTCAATGATCCTATAAAAAGAGATGCTTGGGTTAGGAGAAGAGAGACAAAATACACAGGTAGAAATACATGGAAGCATGAAGGGAATGCAAAGAAAGAGAAAGAGAGTAACAAAGTGTTGTAGTAATGCTAGGGTTTAGAGTACTTAGTGCTAGAGGGTTGTAAGGGATACCATAAACATATGTATGGGTATTGGGATCTATAACAAGGGATAGAATGGGAAAAGGTATAGTTAGGATCTCATATCAGAGAATCTTATAGGAGTTAAGTCTCTGCCATTTAATATATATGGTGCGAGATGACCCTTTTGAATGTAGTATGGCTACCAGAGATTTTGTTAAATCAATATACATGGATCTATTTTATACATCTTGTTTATGGGTGTAAACCCTCATGTTATATGACTTATCATGGCCTAGATTTGGTTTATTATACTTCTTACAATGTCATTTAGCTCACATAAAGGAGAGGCTCGGTGCCCACGTGTGCTTCGTGTGAGTGCCCAACATATGCCAGATGTTAGGCCGACACGCTTGGGGTTAGAAAGAATAATTGAGGGTAAAATAACGACTACATTAGTTAATTACCTCTTCTATCTAAAAACGACGCGAATTAACGACCTTCGTTAATCAACTCCCCTTTCTATCTAGATTAATTAATTAATTATAATTAATTAAGCTCCCTTTCTATTTAGATTAATTAATTATTTCTAATTAATAAACTCCCCTTTCTATCTAGATTATTTAATTATTTCTAATTAATTAATACCCATTTCTATCATTAATTAATTATTCTTAATTAATTAATTATCTCTTCTATTTAATTAATAAATCGTCATTTATTCGATTAAAATCCTTTCATAACATAAATCATACTAACTATTCCTCTAAAAGGCTTCTATAAGCTTGCACACCTATTAATTAATCACTTTGGTTAATTAATAAAACCATTCAATCCCCATGAGTCACTAGAGGACAAACTAAACTCTCCTAAAGTAAAATCAACCACTTCTAAACCATGTTTATCTATAACTAACCTAGCTTTGCTATTATCCCACATATAATAGGATGCAAAGCTTCTTCAAACCATTGGGTTATAAAATGAACCCTCCTCTAACCTTTCTAATTACACCTAAATGACCATAAAGCCTAATTTATAGCCATTTTATCATCTTAGAGAATTCTTCATTGGAGGAGCTATCTATTTTCATTGTTTGCATTCATTCTTCCAAGTTTGAAGTCATATGGAGACATGTCAAATGGTCATGTAGCCATGGATTGACAAGTCTCCATTCTTGAAACCTTGGGATTCAAGCATACAATCAAACCCTTTGATTGCTAAGGATTTAAATAGGTTCATTTCATTAGAATTCAATTAGAGATTGAGGTTGATCAGTTTAGTATGTTAGTTTGAATCTTCATTTCATGTTCTAGTGCAAATATGTTAATAGATTAGCTTTTCTTAAGCTCTAAGGATGATGATATATTGATCTAGTTAGGATTTTATTGAAGCTATTAGGTGTTAGCTTTGATTTCCTTTGCTTTTTTTAACTAATTCATGTACACACATGTAACATTCCAACCTCGGAATCACAAGGTCATATATCCTTTTGTACTGAGAATCAAGCTCCTTGAAATAAAAATATGCCTCCTTTAAACACCATCGGACCTTGTGGAAATTTTCTTGCATGGCTGATTATGTCCGGATCTACATCCCTATCTACATACACCATTGAAACTTGTGAAAATCAAACTTGTAGGGCTGATGGCGTCGAACCGAGTAAATGTTTTTAAAATTCCTCCATTATTACCATCTGCTACTTCTAGCTCTATTTCAAAGGAATCTCAACACCCTCATCCTACTACACATTACAATCATGATGAGTGGGATCCTTTCGAAGAGCTTTCCTAAATTCCTATTTCAGTTTCCTTCGTGAGTGTCTCATGAGTGCACTATTTGATATGAATATTCCCTTTCTTACCTTTTTGGGACAGAGATACCTACATTGCATGGCTAAGAGGAAAGCATCAATTAGAAATATGCATAGATATCCTTTCACATCCATATCACTATAGATTCTTATTCATACATTTGTTTTCCTATCACTTCTATGATCTCATAAGATCTCTTGCTTCGTGCAGATGATCCATGAATTTTCATCTTATTTCAGATCGGTAACATTTCGGTCAAGTGTGTGCTCATTGATGAGGGAACATGTATGTGTGTGGCCACATTAGAATTCGTCAAGGCCATAAATTATTCCATCAATAACCTAAAATCCAAATGAACCACTTGTCAAAGATAGGATCACCGATAGATGCCTCATATGGGTGATATTTGGTTACCCATCAACATTCTCCCTAGGACTATACATGTCAAACTTATGGTATTTAATTTTCCATTATCTTATAATATTCTCCTAGGGTGGCCTTGAACTCATTGTATGCAAACTATTTCTTCTTCCTTATGTTAATGTGTGAAGTTCACTAGCCAAAGAGCTATTTATAAGATCCAAGGGAACACTATCCCTTGGAATTATGAAATACTTCAAAAAAAGGGAATATACAAGCTCCCCACATTGGATGAACTATCGCATATCCCCTTTGCGGAATATCAATGCTTTAATTATTCTATAGATACTCTTCACAATAATGCAGATCATCCTAAGTTGGTGGGCGCATGCCCCACAATTTCTTGGAATCACATGACAATGAACTAGATGAAGTCAAATTTAGAATAAATACTTTGAATCTTCTGAACTCATCATATCTCGATTACCAACTTCTTTGTGACCACACAAGAATAATCCTTCAATTCTAGTAGTTATCTCATGTACACAATATCCACCACATGAGTGCATGGTATAACTATAGACCATAATCGATTCTTATGTGGTGGATGCTTCCATATCATATTGGGATGATGGTTATGCTTTAGATGACTCACACTTGGCTAGCTACATCTAGATTTGTGATCGAGAAGTCTTTTTGCTACCAAGAAACTCTATGCACCTAGATTACTCATGGCGTGAACCTCATTCTAGTACAAGAGGATCCTCTGAATACAATTGACATTTCATGCCAAATAGAAAATAAGCCTAAAATTTTTCCACTAGCAATACTCCCATGTATCACAATTGAATTAGCTGAACCATTTTCCCTAATAGAAGTGGATGATTGGGTTGCTAGTTTTGACTATGAAGATGATGATCTCATGCGTGATGATCCTATTTATTGTGCGTGGATGACTTGGCAACACACTACTCCATCAACACCATCTTCACCCATCACATTGGTGCCCTTAACATATACTCCCACTATCCCTCTACATCCTAAAATATTTCTCCCTATACCTATTTCCCATATGGATCCTTAGTCTTCAAGGAATGAACCATATTGTACATGGTATAAGGTTTCAAGGCATGATGTTTCGACATTTGTAGAGACTATCGATGTCATATTAATAAGCTTACGGATGAGGTAAAACATGAATAAAATAAAATGGATATACAGACTTCCGCTTCACCTCCTTTTTTCTCTCATCATTGATATTATGCACATAGTGATGTTGATTATTAGGTTATGTGTACCAAGCATCCTATTCCTAAAACTCCATCTTATAATCAGTAGTGTGGAGCCAATTACTCTTATAACCAACCACCTTCTCCTCGACCAACTAGATCACAACCTACCATGGACCACTACCTGACTCCGATCCTCAATTTTCTATGGAATTTTTCCGAGTTGACATTATCACCCGACTTGAGGATTGGATAGATGAAACCTTATTTTCCATGCGGCATGAATTTCATTGGAAGGTTGTTATTACACATCATGTTATCAAGGACCTCATGACCCATGATAGAAGCTATATATTTGAATCAAGTCGAAGATGTTATTTCGACATCTTTGTGATCTTTCTCCGTTGTGGCTACTTAACACCTTGATTACATCTTACTTTACTCCTTTGGCCTAATCTCGTACATTCTCTTGGGATCTTGACCCCCATTTGGGTTTATCACATGATCTCAAATATCTCATTACATCATTTCTTAGGTCATTATCTCTAATTCATTTCATCACCAATCACACCCCGGTATCCTATCGTTAGATGCTTTGGCCTTGTTCCACCTCTTAGGTTCTGATATCACATGAGTTGGGATATCTTCTGATCCCCTTATCATATAATTTACCTATCTATCACATTATCATTATTTCTAAATACCATGTTATTATCACACACACACACACACACACACACACACACACACACACACACACACACACACACACACACACACACACACACACACACACACACATGTAAAAACAAGAAAATGATAACTAAATCATCACATACACATCACCAAATACCCAAATGTCATTAAAAATCATCATATATATATATGTATATATATGTGTGTGTGTGTATGTATGTATATATCGAATCAAGTTCTATACATCAAAAAAATATAAAAATGGCTGGACCATCTACAATATAACCGAGGCACCCTCACCCTCTATGGGGGCCTCTAAATGATTTGGCTTGATGGGTCCGTACTAGACACCAACTAGGGATGCTGCCTAGATCGGATCTAGATGCCTCATCCTACACACTCTAGTTGGGTTTCTAATGTCATGATTCACTCTACATCTCTATGGGAATCCGATAAGTGAGCTACTTTCTCCTATACCAGGGTTTCTTGTGTCAGCAATAAGTTGTGTAATATAAAATCTATACTACCGGTAGTTTCGTATGTCCAGTGCATCCCGATATCTCCTCAATGTCCTAGATGCCTCATCCACTAGATGAAATAACCGCCTTGAATCCCTGTATGATGGTGTTGTTGGATCCACCATCACCTGCAGATTATCATGGAAATATAATATGGAGTCTAGTCTCTCATGGTGGGTGCTCTCAATTAACGAGTTCCACTCCTATGCCATACACTTTGAAAGACCAAAAATGACACATGCCACTAACAATATCACACGTTTCCACTAAAAATCATTTAAATAACATACTATCACTCATACCTAACTTCTTGAGTCTCTCCATGATGGTCTCGCTATCTCCTCGACCTCCCAACACCTCTACTTCCTCATCATCATGACGAGGTTTGGATCTTACATTATGTCCCCACATATCTATGGGAAATAGGATCATATCTCCTCTTTGTAGTGTTCTAGGTTTCTATCTCGATATATATCCATGTCTACTATGATCAACATAAAAATTATCCTCTAAGCCATCACATCTTATGCTCTCGAGCCATCACGATGGCTATCCAACTCCTCCCGCTACAATATTAGGACCTACTCCATCTCGCAACTCTGTATCCACGGATACTCTATTAGATACATCCTTTGAACATGTAATCGCTATACTTTGAAGTGGGATCTAAGCATCCCCACCGCACTTCCGCTACCCCCGACTTGGTGCTCATGTTTTTGTATCCTATGGGTCGAGTGCTAGTACACATACCTATGCTCATGTATCCGTATGGCATGACAATGTTGGTAGGGTGGAAATGGTGATAAAACTATAGGACCTAGTTGATAACACTATCTTAAGAAGCTGCTCATTATGTGGGTCTCCACCAATAAACATAATGTCCCATCACATTTGTCATGGTATTTAACAAATATACTATGGGCCACCGATCTACATTCCTCATGTAGGTCTACCATACCACATCACCTCGAATCACATGTGCTATTATACTCGAAGTTATCTTAGTGTCAACCCTTGTAGCCATTGAAGTACTCTTAGGGTGTCTTCTACTAATATATGTGGTGTCCCTATCGGCATGTACATCAGGAACAATTCATATATCTAGGGTGTAATAATATCATGGGTCCCACAACACTTTGACCTCTATGGTGTACTTTGTACAAATCATGTACTCGACTACAACCATATGGTGGTGTCACAACTAAACAAGACCCCGTGATCAACCACATCTTTACATAATACAACCAAGAATAATGGGATTACTCCATCTACCTTGTGGCACACTATATGTGCCACCACAATCCCGATAACCACCTTCTAGATATCTGGAATAATTGTTGTCTATACTACGCCCAATCAAATGCAAAACATGTGCTCATAATATGTACTTATCCCCGTATCTCATATGGCCAATGCTCTCTGCTCTGCAACATTAGGTGTCAAGTCACAATACATACAAAGCTTATCAATCGGTAATGAAAAAATCCCATATAATCCTCTAATGTCAAATCCATTTCCATCATATCTTTTCATATCCACCACCAAAAGGTGTTGGACTGGGTCTCCCAAGCAGCCAAAAACATCTATAATAAATCCATGTCCAACATTATCCTTGGAATTTGCATGATGTTCCTGAATTCCCAACCCCGCAACCGAGCAACCTCTTCATGTCAAAATATGGAAATCATCGCACTTAACCATGATATATATAAGCTCCACCATAGGTGGATATTTACCTATACTTGTATCCAAAACTAATGACAAATAAGAATTTAAACTTTGAAAAATTAATTTTGGAATGAAAAATCAAATCATATAGCCTATTCTACATATTCCCTATGTCATTGACCCTTGATAGATGTCATCCGTCCTTGGAAAATTTCACGTACACCACCGGCCTTTTGGCAGAGATATCATTGGCCCATGTATCCTTTTTTCACACCCCAACACTATCAAACCTCCTGCTCAAAAGAGGTCGATGGCGTCGCCCAAAAAGCATCATTGAATTTTAAAAATGTACAAATTGATAAACTAAAAATAAATCCATCCCAAACCCACTTACATTTTGTCCTAACCTACCCAATGACATATGTTTCAAAACAAATTACATGCTATTGACTCGAAAAATAAAAAGAACGAAATAACACCTAATATAATCAACAAAATTAAATGCAATAACTTACCCATTGTCATTCCCCACCCTATGCTCCACCTCATCATGCTCACTCACTACCTCATACTTGAGCCATGAAGTCTAAATACGCCTCAAATTTGGAATTCTAATCTCATTTCTCTTAATTCCTAAAATAGAAATAAATAAATAAATATAGATCAAAATCACTATTTAAAACTCAAATTCGGTTGTGATCAACCTAAATCTTCAAAATTATTGTATTTTCTCTCTTGAACTTTGTAATATGCATTATTTTTTACATTGTGACTATAATATCATTCCATTTGTTTCTCCCTATTACATTACTAATTTTGACGATCTTAAATTTTACCTATTTTTGAAACTTTCACGACACAACATCTGTCCCATGTGCCCCTAGCTAGGTGATTTATGTCTTATTTTACTTATGATCATCTAGTGTTTCCTTTTATTTTTAATTCTCTAGGGTTCTTGTAGCATGGATTATGCCCACACGTGGTAGGACAACAAACACTATCAAATACACTTTGATGGGTATATTTCATTTCATTTAGTCCTTTCAACATTTATTTCCATACTTAATTTTTAGTATCGGTATTAGGTACCTTTTTCTCATTGACCATCGCATGTTTCGCTATTAAAACATGTGGTGATCAATGGTTGGGGCATATATATACACCTATTTTTTCACTTTTTCATCTTTCATAGATGTTACTAAAAATATCCTTTGTATAGATAAGTGTCATTGATGCATCTATTTCTAGAGTGAGTTCCTTAAGGAACCTACCAAGAATGGGGAATGGTTATTCATGTAACCATTATGAGTTAGAGACAATAAATGGAGAGACATTTGCTATTTGTTCTTGGAATTATTTGTCCTTGCACTAGTTATCTTTATCCGCATAGGTCTTATGCACATCACATTCACAACTTCTTACTTACATCTCATCACTTTGAACCTTGTTTATCCAAATCCAATTAATCTATGACACATTGTTTTCAATTTTCATGACACATTACCTATTTCTATCACCTATGGCCGATGCCATCACCTGTAGGTGATGGTGTCCTATATATACCCTTACCTCATTTGAAACTCATAAGAAAAATTACCCCAAATCATTTGAATCTGTCATTAGGTTTGATAGTTTGTGCCACCTTTGCATCTGTTTGCCTAGCTCTTGGTTCATCTTGCATCTTTCTTGGATTGGATTGGATAATATTCGTCTTGGATGGTTTCTATCATTATTAGGTCACATATAATGAGTCTAGGATAGGATGATGTTCCACTTCTCCACCTAATAGTGACTCTCTCTTGGCGTATTGCTTCTTTAGAGAGATAGACACATTAGTGACCACACTACGATTCAAGGTGAGTGCTCTAAGAATATCTTGTCATTTTTCATAGATAAGTTCATTTCCTTCTTCATTGTGTTATGTCAATTAGTATTATACATGTTTTGATTTTATTTAACATAGAAATCTTACCCATATCAAATCCTTAGCTATCTGTATTTTCATTTCGGTCATATCATGGATTCTTATTGTTGATCTATACTTCTCCACACCCAACTACTGATATCTTAGTAGAGTTCCTTCCTCTATCTTGAATGTGGGCCTTAGAAACCCTAGGTTGACCTAATGTATGGATTACTGCCCTCTAGATATGTGACCTAGCATTTACTATAGCCCCTTTAAGTCTACCCCATTAAATATTGGTACATATGTGTTTTCCACTCATTACTTCAATAACCTTATAAAATAGATGAATTAGGAGTGAAAGATATCAAGAAACATCTTTTCCCACATACACCTTGCCCATCATGCTTATTTACATACATAGTGTGTATTGTTATATACTAGACCAATGAAACTAAGACATGTGTCTTGTGTAGTGCTAAGTTGTCATTGCAGTAATTTCTATTGTCATTATTACTATTTATTACACATGCTTTATATGATATTGTCATAAATTTTTTATATTGATTCATTCCATGATTAATTATAAAATTAATTTATTTTTGATTATGATGTTATGAATATTTTATTTATATGACCTAAGGCCCTTGCTTATCTTGTGACACTATGTGTGTCCCATGTTTATGGCTTCATACATATTTTGCGTGTATGCACATACTTTGTTGGTTGTGGAACATTAATCCTACTATTGTGACTATCTTGTGACATCGTGGGTGTCCCATGTTTGTGGATCCATGCCTATAGTTGACTCTATTTTTACATTCTTTTTCTTACGTGACTACACATTGTTGTATCTTTCTTACATTGATCTTCACACTACTATTTTATCTATGACATGATTACTAGGATGTGATTTCGATTATTATTTGTTACCCCTAGTTGCTTTACACCTGCATTATTTGTATTTTCTTATTGCATGTTGCTTTTTCTTCATACCATTATTGTCACCATGTGTAACCCCTTTTTGTAGGTACATGTTCTCAAAGGTGGCCACCAATTCAACCTTCTATGTGATACTATGTAAATTATTATACATATAGTACATGGGTAGAATTATATTTTTGATTCACATGATTAAATGTTTTATCATATGTGCCTCAAAAGAAAGGGAATTCAATAGAGTATTGCTACAAATATAGATAAATTACATAATACAAGAATATATTTCTATAGGGCTCAGATCCTTAGAAAATGCTACATATAATTAAATGTGGTAGAATTCATACATGGCCAAAATTATATAGTACTAATCAAGATTGTAGAACGGTCCTCACCTATTCGTATGTTCCTAGAAAGAGAGAAATTTCACTCAAAACTCAACTTTTACAGATCCTACAAAACATTTTAGGATCTTTATTCAAGTATAGATATAGATTACACAATTTAGAGAAAGTTATAGGGTGCATGAGTACTCCATTCCTTCTTCGTAATGTTACTTTATATAAAGTTACATAATTGGTTTGGGCGAATTTATCTCCATCTCCCCAATGGAATTATCAAAGTTCTAATAATCAATTTATACATAGTAGCACTATATGAGGGCATAACATGCGTCATTGCAAATAAGGTATGTTGGAAAAATTTGGTCCTAGATTTGTCTACAAAAATGTGGTTAGTGGGTTTAATGGAAAGCATCAAAGAAAAATTGTGAGATTTATAGACTAATATTTGTTCTTCTCGTCACCAAATTCTCATAAAAGGAAAGTTTCAATGAACAATTACAAGCTTCATAGACTGATCTTTCCTCCTCTCTCTTCACATTCTCAAATGGGGAAGGCATCAAAGAACATGGGTCCTTCATGGCTAATCCTTCTCCTCAACTATATCATATGGCGCAACATTGAGGACTGATCACCCCCAATCCTATGAAATCCCTAAAGCACACTCAAACTCTCCAAAACATGACAAATATTATATATCTTTCATTTATAAAATAAATAAGTGTACTCTTTCCATGTTTTGCATCTCCTTTGCATAATTTTTGCAATGATTCAAAGTTATAATGCATTATCTATATTTTGAGTTAAATTTCAGTTTATATCATAGAAATTGACTACATTATGTGTTAAAAGTTTCATCATATAGAATGCCAACTCTAACTAATAATGAAACCTCTTAGAGAGAATGAAAAGTGTGTGTACACACTTAGGTATATTTTTCCTTTAAGCATGCAATTTTAAATTACATAATTAAAGGGAAAAATATGATGTTAATATCAGTAACTTGTGCTCGTGCAATTCCAAGTTTGACCTTATATCCTTATTAAAAAAATTCTCTCATTTAGAATCCAATCAAATAATATCTCTTTCCATTCAATAACTTTATTATCTTTACATCGTTATATGTCAAAAAATCGGGAAGTATTATTCAAACAAAGAAGTATAAAACATATGATACTCATTACATAAGTTTCAATTTAGGATTTTCTCTCTCTATCCAACATCTTATGAAGGGTTAGGATGTGGGGTTTGGTTTTTTCTAACATGTGTGGTCTTTCCCCTTCTCAATCATTGACTCTTATTTCGATGCTAAATCATTCTTTGGGTCATTTTATCTTCTTAATATCGGACTTATGATAGTATACCACCTACAAAAGGCTATATAATAAAATTCATTATCAAATTATAAATCACTGACCTTCTTACAAGCTCCTCATGTAGAAATCATTCCAAAATCACTCAAACAATTCCTAAATATTCTCAAATCAGTTGCACATAATCTAGTGTAGTTCAGTAATATAAGTCTTAAGATCTCAAATAGGTCAAAGAGTATAGCTTCACCCATCTATAAGAATTTAAATATCATAAAACCATGTCCTAGGAAAGAGAAAAGTCATTCGAGTATCACTTAAAGGGTTTCATTCAACACAAAGGTTAAATGACATAGATCTGTCACACTACAACTAGCTACTTTTTGTTTGGTATATTAAGTACTAAATATTTACCCCATTATCATGGTGTCAAGAAATACAAGGAACCCTAGGATGTTGGATATCTTTACACACTTACACAAAGACGTAAGATAACTACATGAGGTTTTATTACACATCAAGGATATGTAGTGAAACACTAGGATTGGTTCACAAATATGGAGTATGACATCTTTGGGGTGGTACAACCTCACGCACACATATATGATTTCTGCTTTGGCTTGATAATGCTTTGATGAAGGGTTTTCCAAATTTTTTAGGGTTTCTACTTTATTACGTAGAATTGCAGGTCATCTCAAGGTTGTGTGAAGATAAATGACACATATTGATAACTATTTACAAACAAGTGAAGAACCTAGAAATATGTATAGATCCATTATATCAAGATCTAAGAATATATAATCCTTGTCTTGGACCTTATAATCCCTTCCTAGATTGTACCAATCTTGTATGGTACTAAACTTGTATGTTCCTCAGTTTAAGAATCTCATGTGAAGGCTCCAAAATTCTTGTTTTCCTTGTTCCACTACCTAGTACTCTCATATTATTTCAAAATTTTCCTAAAAATTCAAGCTTCTCTCCCCTCTTATATTTTGAGCAAGTTACTTATCATTTATTATTTGATTAGTTAATTTCAAGTTGTAATGTATTATTGTGGTCATGCATAATTAATGTTGGAAGTTAAATAGACCACACTAGTCTACCTATTACAATCCCTTGCATATTTTTCATCAAGAAATGTATTTAGGGTGTAAATAAACAAATAGAACATGTCATTTGTGATTTTACTAAGTGGAATATTACATACAAGTGCATATAGTTGATGACTTGGTAAGCATAAAAAAATAGTATTTTTTGAAAATAGTAAGTTTTTATGGTTTTTGAAATTGTAAATTTTATTAAATTTGGGAATATCATGGTATATAGTGTCAAATGGTACATTTCGGCTTTGGGATCATGATCATATAGTTTGGTATGTTACTAGCCTAGATTTTTATGATCTCGAATGTATATGTAGGGTCTCAAACCATTATATAAATCAATGAATGATATGGATATATATGATATAATCTTGATGTGTTGTCGCCCTCAAAATCCCCCCCACATTTTTAAGTCAAATTCAAAAATTTTGAGCTCACGACCTCCATAAGTGTTCAAGTAAATTTGGAAGTCCAAAAAGATAGAGAAAAATATGCTTTGAAGTTGTTTAAACTCTCCGGTCTATACGTTTTGATAAATTTTCCATTTTCCTATCTAGACATGTGAAAATTTTATTGTTTTCCCCATTTAAATGAAATTGTCAATATTTCTATGGCCATGGATTGTCTAAATTTGTATTATTTTCAATTCCTTGGTTTGTGAAAGAAATTTGAAAATCAGGCATGAAATAGTGGAGTTTTCTTCTTCTCTGCATTTTTCCACAGTCGTGAATAACGGGTGTTTTCTTCCCCGTTAAATTTTTGCCATATTATCCACGTGTACGTGGACATATCTCTAATTGGATGTGGCATGGCCATGTTTCAAGTATCAATGGAAGCCTTGACATGTCCAAATGACACAACTCCAAGGGCAGGGCCTAAGGGACAGTCCACAAATAAGCATAGGCTTTCCACGTGTCCTAGGTCCAAAATGAAGACAAAACAAGCCCAAATCGGCTAAGTATGGAAGGTTCAACAGACGACGCCATGTGCTTCATCGGTAAAATTTCAAGGGTCAAAGCTAGGGGCAGTTCTCAAACTTGTGCCAATCCTCCATGTGTCCCAGTCCAAAAAGGGGATAGAGCCGATTGCTTAAATTGACTAAGTATGAGCGGGTCGGCGGAAGCCTCCACATGCCTCAACGATGTAATTTTAGTAATGAAACCAAAGGGCCAATCTTCAAATGAGCATTAGCCGACACGTGGTCAAATTCAAATGAGAGACAAAGTTGGTCGTTGAAAATTCTAGGGATCGGCAGAAGGAGCTATGCGTCAATCCCTCGGCGTAATTTCGGGAGGAATTTCCAAAGCGGAAACTCAAATGAGCGCCAGTTCTCCACATGTCTAGAGGTAAACATAAGTCAAGTGGGAAGTAAGCCCTGAATCAGCTAAGTATAAAAGAACCCATAAATTTCTCCACGTGTCATCTTGGCACAACTTCAAAGGAAAAACCCAAAGGTAGGTTCCAAATGAGCGCTAACTATCCACGCATCTAGGGTCGAATATACGGCCTGCCAAGCAAAAGAGTGAAATTCAAATATTAAGCCCGAATAGAAAGTCAAGGTGGGGAAGCGGGCCATCAAGGAGATTTGAGAATTTGAGCTTTATTTTCATTAAATGGGCTTAAAGTTAAAAAGTGACTTGTAGCCCTACCCACGGCAAGGAAAAAGTCAAATATTATGCCCGCATTGAAGGTCAAAGCAGGGAGGCGGGCCGGGAGCAATTTTTGTTTTTGAGCCCACATTGAAAAAAGGTAAAATTATAAAAGTGACCCGTGACTCTGTCTCCACTCAAGTAAGGCCACATGTCAAGACCATATCAAAAGCGGGTGAGCAGACCAAAAATGTAAAAATATCAAATCTCTATAAAGTCACAAAATGCAAAAGGCGTCCTCCACACCCGCTCCAATAAATTTCTCCCACGTGGAAGACTGGTTTAAAGTTTAAAAGGAAAAATGAATGGTTCAAATTCAAAGCTACAAAACGAGTGTAACGGCTGCATTATGAAAATTCTGATTTTTCGTGCCATTGGCATTTCTTCACGAACCAAGAATCAAGCAGACGTAAATGATTGAAAATATTGTAAACTGTTTCTTGCAAACAAAGAAGAAGTTGTAACTATTTCTTGTAAGATATTTAATGGCTTCTTCATGCCATTGGAAAAGGGGTTGGCAATTGATCTTGTAAACTCATGAGTACATTGTACTTAGAGAAAGCAAATGAGATAGCCATTTTCTTCTACTTTCCTCCATTCTCAAATTTCTTCCATTCCCATGTATTTTATACAACTTCTGTTTAACAATCAGTACAAGAAGAAGGATTTTTTAGCCTCTTTTATGAGGATATTTTAGAATTTTTGAGTTCGTAATCTTATTTCGTCTCGTTTCCATTTGTAGGGTTGTTTCTTCTCATAAATGCATGTGTTCAAGTTTCTAACTAGTGTGTGTGTAGGAATATGATTTTCTACCTACAACATTAGTTCTCCTACCTCAATTCTCACTCCCTTTCCCACTTTCAGACAAATTCTTCCCTAGCAAGATATTGCTAGCTTTGCCACAGGGTCATTGGAGTGCCCTTGTTAGATCCTCGGTCGAAAGGACACCATAGAAATCCATGGTTTCTCATGCATGCATACACGACAGTTGCACTGTGATTAAGTAGAGGGACTCAGATTCCTATATCATTGGAAAGAAATCCACAAGTTTTTCCACCTAAAAATTTTATCGCCAACAGTTTTTGGCAACCAACATGTGGCAGATTTAGCTTGAGATCGCACACCTGAATGCGTCTACGAGGTTAGAAAATTCAAAATTCAAAAAAGAGAAAAATTTCTAGAATTTGAATGGCTATATGAGCCACATGGATTCAAATCATGGCTATTCCGAGAAACCCTCCTATTGAAAGACCCAAATTGATCTTCCACATCCAAGAAGACGTTGCTTCATATTTGAGGGAAGCTATTTGGCATAATAGACAAAGTGCCAATCACTACTTCATTTCCACGAGAATTTTGGACCTTGAAGAAGAATGCATTGCTGAATTGGAGAGGCAAAGAAAAATTCTAGCACCATAAAGAAGAGCATAGATTTTCAAGTTGGTGGATAGAAGATACACTCCTGGAAACAGAGACAAGGAGGAAAAACTAATCCCATTTTTGAGGAACTTAAAAGGAGACAAGAACTAATCGGAATCCAAAGGCTTCCTTTTCAAGCCACTGGTCATGTTGGGAACCTGAGTGTTGCCAATACTTTAGATAGTGAATTTACATACATCAATGAGAACCTTGTAGAATTCATTGACATGGAGACCAAAGAAGAAGCTATAGAAAGAGAGGCGAGAGCCGAAGAAGAAATAAGAGCTCAACTCGAAGAAATCGAGAGACTTCAAGCTGAGGTAGATGAAAGAGCAGCGAAGATAAGCCACACCGTAGCAAGGTTGGAGGCTAGAAAGCAGAAATAGAATGGGGATTGTGATTGTGATCATGAATGTGATCGTGAGGCCCGTAGGCCTAATGTACCATGGGGAGGAAAACACTGGTCTCATGGCTCTTTCTCAACCACTCCATGAGCTATCGAGAGGGTCAAGAAAAAAATTCTTAAAATTCAAGAGGGGATGGTTCTCAACTCTTTGAAGAGCATGTAGCAACATTTATCACTTTGCTTGCGGTGTGTTGGGTATAGAGGATGAAGATGTGTAAGTCTAACTCTTTGTGGAGTCACATCAAGAGAAAGCTACCGAATGGTTCTACATGCTACCCCCGAGGTCCGTCACTGTTGGGAGGATATAAGAAGTGCATTCGAACACATGTTCAAGAGCACGAGAATATTATCAAGATATTTTCGTCCAATTGGTACAAAAGAATAAAGAAACCTCCGAGTCAATGAGGGACTTTGTAGAAGATATGATAGAGTGATAAGAAGGATCCCTAAATATGTGGTACCTCCTGAAAATAATTTGAAGAGGTTTTTCATCAGTGCTTTTCCATCAAAAGTATGTTTCTTCCTCAGAAGATCCCAACCAAGAACATTGAGGGAAGCCCAGGACTATGCAATAGAAACCAATGATGATCTAATCCTTTCCGGAAAGGTGAAAGGCCCTAATGAGAAAGAAAAAGGGTCGAATTCAAACTCGATCACCACAGATCCAATGTTCCAAAAATGGAAAATGACTTGGTTGCCTTCAAGAAGTATCCATCTCAGATCACAATGTAGAATTCTTCAAAGAAACCAAACCCTCCAGATAGGCCAAGGATTGCTCCACCTCCTCATCGGCTTGCTCTTGTAGCACCACTAGTCAATGCCATTTGTGACACCAAAGAGCTGGAGGAGGAAGAAAAAATTGATGAAACTGAAGAAGAAAATATGTAAGACTATGAAAACTATCTTGAGGTCGAGGAGGTTGATATGCACAAAGGCCTAATTGAGTACGTTGATGATAAAGATGAGGATGATGAAGAAGATCCAAGTTTCTCATGTGTTGTTTTCACTTGTGCACAATCCAGGAAAGGTGCTTCATCCTCAACGATTGTGGTAAAGGATAAGAAGAATAAATAAGATTCTACTCCAGAGGTCACACAAAATAAAATCATTAGTAGAGGATCACCAGTACCACCTTCTATGGATTCGACCAAAGAAAAAACAGACTCACTTTGGTTGTCGGGGATCATGCTACTATGCTAAGTAAGTCATCTAATTCTTCTCCCGGATCAAAATTTGCTAAGAACAATTCTCATTTAAATGTTGGTCCTGAAAAAACATCTAAGGTTCAATCAAAAGCGACACCATCACCCCCTTCCAAGCCAATTTCTACACCCGAAAAGGAGAATTCAACACTAAAAGTAGAAAATCCTCTACCATGTAAATCTTCCTCCATTTCTGGAACCTCTTCCTTTCTTACCATAACCCTATTTGACTTTTTAGAACATGCAAGCAAAACCAAAGTCTAGCTCTCGAAATAGAATACCTACAAACACACACACCGCCCATTTTGACAAGTTCATTAATGTAGTTCATGGCGGTAACCCTATATCCTTGAGTCCTAATTCTAAAGGCTTACTACCCACACCATCCACACCACCTTCCCAAAACATGATAGCCCTCGGTTCCTCCAAAGGCTTCTAGCTAAATAATTGTATCATACATTCCGGAGCCTCAGATAATGTGATTCCAGCCAAAGTTGCAAATGCTCTAGGCCTCACCTTGACCCAGGTAAATGGCACCTGCTACTCAATGGAATCCAAAAAGTGCCATTGGTAGGAAGAATCAAAGATGCACATGTAGCACTAGCTGATTTTCCAGACAAGAAGGTGCTCCTAACCATACTAGTAGCAGACATCCCAACATCCTTTGGTATGCTATTGAGTAGGAGTTTCTGCAGAGACCTGGGTGGAGAGATAAAAATGGATTGGTCATCTGTAACTATCCCAATAAAAGGTGAGATGAAGAAGTTACTACCAGTAAGAAAGATGAAGTTCATAGTACAAAAGTCTGATGATCCGAAAGCAAACATTCTCTTTCAAGATTGTGGGCTAGGAAACTACTTCCTCACATCAAAAAAAGAGGAGAACTTGCCACTTCTCATGGAGGAAGAGGAAGATCAAATTTGGACAATGGAATTTTATGGTAGTCATTCTAGTGCGGGCTCGGGAGCTGGTGTAGTATTGTACTCTCCTTCCAATGAGTTGTACCCATTTGCCTACAAGCTACAATTTGATAATACAAATAACACTGCAGAGTATGAAGCACTACTCTTAGGCATGAGTGTAACAGAGGACATGGGAATCAAGAAATTGAGATGTTGAGGTGATGTAGAGGTTGTAGTAAAGTAGGTCTGCCAACAATATCAGGTGAAGAATCCAAGACTTTGACATTACAGAAACAGTGTGGGACTGCATTGAATCTTTTGATGCATTTTCCATTGAAGCTATTCCAAGGGAATAAAATGAAAAGGATGATTCTCTTGCAGTGTCAGCTTCCCTAGTGACACCTCATCCTTATTTTGGTAAAGACAAAGTGACCATTGAAATGATATTCAGACCTAGTGTACCAGATAATGCAAATCATTGGCAAGTCTTCAATGATGATAACCAAATTCTAGCCTTTTTAAAGGAAAGGGATAATTTCAATAATCTCTTCTTGAAGGAGGTGAAAATATACACCGAGAAGCAATCCCCAAAGAAGAGAAAGAAAGAATTGAAGGGATTGATAATGATAAAGTAATCAAATTGAAAGGGAACAAAACTCCGGAAGGCCTAGTCTCTTTAGAAGACCTCTTTGACAAACATGACAGATTCATTCAAGAGAAAGAAAATCAATCTTCTCGGTGCCCAGCTGATTTTGATAAATAAAACATTGGTACCCCAGAGGAGCCAAGGATGGTCAATATTGGAAAATGTTGCTCACCTGAAGAAAAAGGAAGGTTTGTTGCATTACTTAAGAAATACTCAAATGTATTGGCCTACTCTTATGATGAACTCAAATCCTTCTAACCAAAGGAAATACATCACTCAATTCCTTTGTAGCGAGGGTGTTAAGACCTTAAGGTAGAAACAAAGGCCGTCTACAACCCAAAGATTTCTAATACCATCATGGAGGAGGTAATGAGAGATGCTTAATGCAAGGATCATCTTTCCCATCCACCATTCAACGTGGGTGGCTAACATTGTGCTAGTGCGGAAGAAGAATGGTGAAATAAGGATATGTGTAGATTTTTGCAACCTAAACCAGGCATCACTAAAGGAAAATTATCCTCTTCCTATCATGGACCATATCCTACAAGTAATCACTAGATATGAAATGCTTTCATTACTTGATGGATTCTCAGGATATAATCAAATCAAAGTGGCAGAGGAGGACTACACCAAGACAACCTTTACAACACCTTGGGGAACTTTTGCCTATAGCAGAATGCCTTTTGGCCTAATCAATGCAGGAGCTACATTCCAAAGGGTGATGGATTTGGCCTTCAAAGATCTGAAGCATTGCATTTTCATATATCTTGATGATCTCATAGTATTTTCAAAGAAGAGGGGAGATCATATCTATCACTTGGAATAGGTACTTACAAGGTGTAGGAAACATGGCATATCACTAAATCCAAAAAAGTGCATTTTTAGAGTCACATAAGGCAAGTTATTGGGGAACATTATGAACAAACATGGAGCACACATTGATCCTGAGAGGATTAGATCCATTCAAGCACTAGCCCTGCCCATAAGAAAGAAATGAGTTCATTCATTCTTTGGAAAGGTGAACTTTCTTCATCGTTTTGTGCCTGAGTTTGCTAAGTTGATGAAGCACATCACTTCCATGATGAAACCACAAGAAAACTTCAAATGGAAAAATGAAGGGAAGGCAACATTCAAAGAGATCAAGAAATCCATTGTCAAGGCTCCAACTCTTGTATCTCCAGATTTTAACAAAGAATTAATCATTTATTATTATGCATCAAAAAATTACACTTCATGTCCTTCTCGTTCAGAAAAATGATGAAGGTGTGGAAGCACCTATTGATTTCATGAGTTTTCCTTTGAAAAAGCATGAGCTAAAATACAACCAATTAGAGAAGCATGCCTATGCAGTGGTCAAGGCTATAAAAAACTTCAGGTTTTACATCCTCAATTCCCATATGGTGGTGATGGTCCCCGACAATGCAATCAAGTCCATCTTGACACAGCAGGATCCCAGAGCTAAAAGAGGAAATTGGATTGCAAATACTCAAGAATATGACTTGGAGATTCAACCCTCCAATCTGGTAAGGGGAAATGGCTTGTGTAAGTTGATTGCTGAAGATGAAACACTCAAAGTTTAACATGGCAAAGAAAAAAAAGTGCTTGCTCAACTTGTTCGAGAAGACATGACCCCACAAGTTCTCTTTGTCACCACTCATCGATGAGTGGTATGCTAATATTGCCTACTACCCGCCTTATTGAGAATGCCCTCCTCATCTTGATTACAAGCAAAGGAGAACACTCAAGCTGAAGGAAACTAAATTTGTAATTTGGAATCACACACTTTACAAAAGAGGCATGGATGGTTGTTTCCTCAGGTGCGTAGATAAAGCGCAACAAGAAAAGTTTCTTAAAGCATACCATGACCAAGCATGTGGTGGACATTTTTCAGCAATGATCATTGCACAAAATATCCTCTAAGGAAGGTATTATTGGCCCACCATCTTTGAAGACACTCAAGATTGGGTTTCTAAATGCAAAGCATGCCAACAGTTTGTTGGAAGACCACAACTCACCGCATTAATACTCGGCCCGTGGTTATTCAAGAACCATTTCAACAATGGGGGCTAGACTTCATTGGTGTTCTGAACCCTCACTCAAGCATGGGGCACACCTATGTACTCACAGCAACAGACTACTTCACCAAATGGGTGGAAGGCATTCCGGCCAAACAAGCCAACACTGAAACAATATGCAACTTCATCAAGGAGAATATCATAGTCCATTTCAGAGTGCCACAGAAGATTGTAGTAGATAATGCTACCTATTTCTCTTTAAGAGAGCTGACCGAGTTTTTCTATAGCTACGGAATCTCCCTATCTCATTCTTCTGACTACTATCCATAAGGAAATGGATAGGACAAGTCAAGCAATAAGAACATTGTGACCATTGTCCAAGCTTGTAAACAAGAATAAAAGGAATTGGCACAAAAGGTTCTACGTCACATTGTGGGCAGATAGGATCACTCCCAAGAAGGTAATAGGTATGCCACCAATCCAACTGTTGTATGGAGTCGAAGTAGAAATTCCTCTCACGATCGAGATGCCATCTCTCAAGCTGCTATAGGTAATAGAAGATGGTAAGTACAAGGATTCCATTGACAAGAGGATCCTCTTTCTTGAGAAGTGGAAGAAAATAGAATCCAAGCTGGTGGATCGCATTAAGGAGCACCAATTGAAAGTAAAGAATATTTTTGATAAGAAGGCCAATTAAAGAGAATTCAAAGTTGGAGACTTCATCCTACTATGGGACAAGAGAAGAGAACCAAAAGGAAGACATGGAAAGTTTGATTCATTATGGCTCAGCCCATTCCAGATTCATGAAGCTTACGGCAAGAACGATTTTCTTCTCTCATATTATGATGGAACGCCACTAGAATTACCTTAGAGCGGGAAATACTTGAAATTGTATCATCAATGAAAATGGGTTGTTCCCCCGACTTCTACCATTGGTGTGTTTCCCTTTCCATTGTGTGGTTTTGTTTCCCCTTCTTTTATGAGTCGTGTGTTTCCTTCTTTCGATATTTCTTTCTCAAAGTTGTACATGACTCTATAAGACCTAATGGATAAGGTAATCTTTGGTCAACAAATTATAAGGTCTAGAGATTGAGATTATGGATTCCCATTTCATGTCTTCACTATGCTCAATCCATGTCATGTCCCCAAGCTAGAGTCGATGTTGTCGCCCTCAAAATACCCCCCACATTTTTAAGTCAAATTCAAAAAAATTGAGCTCACACCCTACAAAAGTGTTCAAGTAAAGTTGGAAGTCCAAAAAGATAGAGAAATTCATGCTTTGAAGTTGTTTAAACTCTCCAGTCTGCACATTTTGATAAATTTTCGATTTTCCTATCTAGACGTGTGAAAATTTTATTGTTTTCCTCATTTAAATGAAATTGTCAATATTTCTATGGCCATGGATTGTCTAAATTTGTATTATTTTCAATTCCTTGGTTTGCGAAAGAAATTTGAAAATCAAAGCGCGAAATAGTGGAGTTTTCTTCTTCTCTCGCATTTTTCCATAGTCGTGAATAACGGGTGTTTTCTTCCCCGTTAAATTTTTGCCATATTATCCACGTGTACGTGGACATATCTCTAATTGGATGTGGAATGGCCATGTTTCAAGTAACAATGGAAGCCTTGACATGTCCAAATGACACAACCCAAGGGCGAGGGCCCAAGGGCGATCCACAAATAAGCACAAGCTTTCCACGTGTCCAGTGTCCAAAATGAAGACAAAACAAGCCTAAATCGACTAAGTATGGAAGGTTCAACGGATGACCCCACGTGCTTCATCGACACAATTTCAAGGGTCGAAGCTAGGGGCGTTCTCAAACTTGTGCCAATCTTCCATGTGTCCCTGTGTCCAAAAGGGGATAGATCCAATTGATTGAATTGACTAAGTATGAGAGGGTCGGTGGAAGCCTCCACATGCCTCAACGATGTAATTTTATCAATGAAACCAAAGGGCCAATCTTCAAATGAGCGTCAGCTTAACACGTGGTCAGAGTGAAAGGAGAGACAAAGTTGGCCATTGAAAATTCCAGACCGGCGGAAGGAGCTACGCGTCAACTCAAGACAATTTCAAGAGGCGTTTCCAAAGTGGAAACTCAAATGAGTGCCAATTCTCCACATGTCTAGAGGTCAACAAAAGTCAAGTGGGAAGTAAGCCCAAATCGGCTAAGTATAAAAGAACACACAGAGTTTTGCACGTGTTAGCTTGGCACAACTTTAAAGGAAAAATCCAAAGGTAGGTTCCAAATGAGCGCTAAGTGACCATGCATCTAGGGTCGATATATGGCCCCGCCAAACAAAAGGGAGAAAGTCAAATATTAAGCCCAAATAGAAAGTCGGGGTAGGGAAGTGGGCCATCAGGAGATTTGAGAATTTGAACCTTATTTTCATGAAAGGAGCTTAAAGTTAAAAAGTGACCCGTAGCCCCACCCAAGCAAAAGGGAGAAAGTTAAATATTAAGCCCAAATAAAAAGTCAAGGCAGGGAAGCGGGCTATCGGGAGATTTAAGAATTTGATCCTTGTTTACATTAAAGGGGCTTAAAGTTGAAAAGTGACTGTAGCCCTACCCACGCTAAGGAAAACATCAAATATTAAGCCCGTATAGAAGGTCAAAGTGGGGAGGTGGGCCGGCGGAACAATTTGTGTTTTTGAGCCCACATTGAAAAAAGGTAAAATTATAAAAGTGACATGTGACTCTGTCTCCACTCAAGTAAGGCCACATGTCAAGACCATATCAAAAGTGGGTGAAGCAGACCAAAAAAATAAAAAATACCAAATCTCTATAAAGTCACAAAATGCAAAAGGCATCCTCAACACCCTATCCAATAAATTTCTCCCACATGGACGACTCTAGTTTAAAGTTTCAAAGGCAAGATGAACAGTTCAAATTCAAAGTTACAAAACGAGTGTAACAACTACATTATGAAAAGTCTGGTTTTTCCCGCCATTGGCATTTCTTCGCGAATCAAGAATCTAAATGGACGCGAATGATTGAAAAGATTGTAAACCGTTTCTTGCAAACAAAGAAGAAGTCTGTAACCGTTTCTTACAAGACATTTAATGGCTTCTTCGTGCCATTGGAAAAGGGGTTGGCAATTGATCTTGTAAACTCACGAGTGCATTGTACTTAGAGAAAGCAAAGGAGATATCCATTTTCTTATACTTTCCTCCATTCTCAAATTTCTTCCATTCCCATATTATGTATAACTTCTATGTAAGAATCAATACAAGAAGAAGGGTTTTATAGCCTCTTTGATGAGGAAATTTTAGAAACTTTAATTTCGCAATATTATCTCCTCTTGTTTCAATTTGCGGGGTTATTTCTTATCATAAATGCATGTGTTCAAGTTTCTAACTAGTGTGTGTGTGCGGGAATCTGATTTTCTACTGCGGCATTAGTTATCCTACCTCAATTCTCACTCCCTTTCCCACTTTCAGAAAAAGTCTTCCATAGCAAGAGATTGCTAGCTTTGTCGCATGGTCATTGGAGTGCCCCTGTTGGATCCCGGTCGAAAGACCACCACAGAAATCCACGCTTTCTCGCGCATGCATACATGGTAGCTACATTGGTTAAGTAGAGGGACTTAGATTCCCATAGCATTGGCAAGAAATCCACACATTTTTCCACCCGACAAATTTTCTTGCCAACATGATGATAAACATGTTATTTGATTATGTAGACTTTTGCTTGATGATGACGATCTAATGAAAGTTTTGAAATGATATTTTATTATAGAGAGATGTTATAATGAGAGAGTTATGCGGTGGTCATGATATGGAGACCCTCCCAGGTTGGACTTATAGGATGATGGGATATATGTACTAAATAGAGCTGATTTATGACATGTATCTAGATTAGAAGATGTTCCCTCATTTATGCATTTGAGCACCTTTGTATTATGTGAGAGGTGGAATATAGAAACTTATAATTTTTGTCTCCCTATAGGGGAGATGAATATGACCTTAGAGTATTTTTACCATATTATGTGGCTTCTTCTTATGGGAGAGAGGGTATAAGTCTTACCATAAGATGTTCCATTTCAGATGCATATGGTGCATACATTTTGGCCGGGTATGGGTAGCCTTACATATTTGACCATTTACTTGAGTTCATTTGTGATAGAAGGGATTTCATGATTATGGAAATTCATTTCACTATTATTGGCATAAATTTTAGTTATAGATTGTGGTAGGGTTTCCATTTCATACAGGATGTGACATGCATGCTAGTTTATAGAGGAAGATGGAGTGAGATATGCTTGGGGCCATAGTGTATTGGACCACTTAAACAAGAATTTGTACAAGTTCACTTTGGAGAGTCAAAAAGGTGGTGTCGAGGTCATTACTTTATTGCATAGATGGACATATGAGAATATATCTATTATTTGTCCAATTTGAGGTCCTTAGGATGATTGGGCCCATACAATTATATTTTTGTCATGGTGGGTGATACGATGAAGTGAGGCCTAGACATAGCTTGCTTGTTGAAGCATATTAGATAGGTTAACCCGCATGTGGTATTGTATAGTGGCCATGTAGGAAATTTAGTAGATGGGAAATGTATTCCATAGAGCTTATTAGAGTGCAACATACCATGTGGCTAGAAGATCAAAACCTAGGATATGATATCTATATCAATGGGAACATGTGATGTGCCCATTTGGTTCAAGGTTCAAGATACACTCTCATTTATATATGTATGGAGGATGTAAATTCATGCAACATTGACAGATGGGAGTTATCTGAATGAAACCAACATATTTATCTCCCCACTAGTGAATGAGGTGGACTTAGTGGTTATAATAGATGTTGTGAATGATGCATCATGTACAATAGTTCATACATGATGATGGGAAAATTTCTGATGGGTACTATTATTTCTAGTGATCATAGGAATTCTAAGAGGTAGGATATTCTTGGTAGGAGGAGTATTTTATGCATGAGGAGTAGGATTAGGGATTCCCATAACAATGAGAGGAGATGGTGTAGGTGAGTGAGATGGCCCTATAGATGATGTGGTATCCACAAACATTTCGAACGTGAGTATTTTATGATTGTTTATATAGTACGTTAAGACAAATTTATGTATTAGATTTGAGTGTGTAGCATCCAATATGTATGTGTTGTTAAGTGTATGCATGTGATACCTATCGGATGAAAATTGTGTATGTTTCCACTAGGAAATTGAGGAGGAACATCCCCAGGGGATGCAATAGTTGGTGGAATGTTAGTTAACAATGATGATGTAATAGGAGAACACCCATATATTTTTGATCTAGTGGTCATGGTAGAGGCCACCTTATTTTATTACAGAGTGAGAGAGATGAGAGTTAATCCGAGATAGCACAAAAGCTGCATTATCTTCCTAGGACATAACTTATGTACAATATCTATTATCAAGATTGATTAACATGAAGAAATAATATGCAAAGGACAAAAATAGATGTGGAACCCACAAGAGAGGCTACATCGGTATATATAATGATCACGTTGTCATGGTCATAGTGATGTAGAGGAGACATTGAGTTCTTGAGATCCCATTGAGGTGTTAAGAAAGGAAGATGATTATAGTGATGATCTATATAATTTTTTGAGAAGGGCATGGCCCTCATTGTATTGTCATTTTTGAACCTACAAAATACATGCATATAAATATTCATATTGAGGACATATGGTTTCTTTTTGTAAAGATATTATTTTTTTATCATCATGCATTCTATATGTTGCATATATTGTTATGGCGTATTTGATAAATGAAGGTTTTAATTTAATATATGTTTAATATTATAGTAGTACAAATAGGTGATTGAATATTGTGAAATATACTTATGATGAATTGGTATAGAATTGTGTGCTGACGATTGTAGTGTGGGTAAAATTAATGAAAGAAATCCAAACATAAAAGTACACCGGAGAAAATTGAGAAGTGAGGAAACTTATCCTTGAGAAAGAGTGAAGGGTGATCCTCATATGCCACCATTCTGTCAAGAAGGGTACGAAGTGTAGAAAGATGATATGCAAGTTGAGAATCGTGATAGTCTAACTGAGAAAGGGACACGACGTTACTTTAGATTGTAAAGATGCATTGTCGAGGATTATAGGTGAAGTAATAGTTGGTTGAACATGTGGTTGTTATGTAATTACCATAAATATATGCGATTTAATTGAGTATATGCATGAAAAATCATTGTTCCTTTGCAACCCATTTGCATTTTTCTTTTGCACCGGTTACGTATGATGAGCCTCAGTCGAAGGGATAAATTTAGGAAGAGGTTTTATAACTGACTTGTCCATGAAGGGTCCATCATAAAAGATCAGTCTCTGGAGGAAAATGTTTCATTAGAGGAGAAAGGGATCTAATTACATGTCATGTATTAAAAGAGATAATTCCTTGTCTTCAATCCGTTTGAGTTTTTGATCTGGCGTATAGTAATCAATATCACGGTACCCATCAATATGATGGAAATTACAAAAATTTTGACCTATCTCATGTTATACGTGACAATTAGGATGATATGTAGCGGAGGGTAAAGAAATAAATCATTCATCAAGTAAAGTAAGAAAAATATCATGTGAATGATCAAGAAACTTGTCAAAGTATAATCATTTACACTCAGGAAGTGGAGAAGTTATCATAATAGTAGGAGGCTTCTATGTAACATAGTAGGAAGGATTTCTACGGTTCAAAACTTTAATTGTATCCAACATAAAAGGTGAATAACATGGAGTGGTAGATGTGGAGTGTGTGGATGAAGTAGGGATAACATTATGGGAATGTGTGGAAGTGTGCGTGGTAAAAATATCACTCTCTAAATATATAACACACAAATACAATCTGTGAATGAATCATTAATTAATTAAATTTTCCTTAAGCCGGAAGATAATGCCTCAAAAAAATATGTATTACATTTATAAATCCATAGGATGATATATTTATTATTTCATATTAGCTTTAAAGCGTAGTATATAATCAGATAAAACGATTATTTTTTCCTTGATACAAATATGGTAAATGTTCATATGTAGCTTTAGTACCCTTGTTGTCCATAAAGAAAATGAGAAAAACTTCCTCGCTTTGTAAAAAAGTGCTCATGGATCCAATAAGAAGGTGACTAAACAAAGACATTAAATTTGTGGTTAGAGTTTATGGAAAAGATTTTAGAAGTAGCCTATATCATTGTTTTAAGAATCCATTATGGACCTATATTACTTGAGATGTAGATAAGGATCAGAAGTCCCATCAAACAAGTTGAACTTGGGCATGAAAAAATAATAAGGGAAGGCCAATTGGAATATTTTATGTCATATGGGGTTTCCTTGTATAAGGTTAGATTAAATTGTAGTATAGTAAGATTTAATATTTAAGTTAAGAGTGTGCACTCTATGTTGCAAATCACATACCATATGTATACATGAAAAAATATTCAAGAGGTATTACATAGATTAACGATAGGTTCATTCAAATGTTAGACATAAGCATTTATACTGTCTATGGGAACACTATTTGGTATAGAGAATATGTCATCATATTTAAACACATTAAGAGTTAGATAATTACTTTGAGAAACATATTCTAAAGGGACCTTAATAAAGCAGGTGCATCCAAGGGATGAGAAATAATCTCAAGAGGAGTAATAAAATTAGAAGCAACACATGAGTAAGCATTATGAGTATGATCAAGAACACCTTTATAAGGTATATTACCATCGGCATTAGCTAAATTTGTAAATTTGTACAAGAAAAAAAAAGCATCACTATTAGGGTCACATAAATAGTAATAACATCATTTGTACATTGAGGAGGAAGAGAAGAAACACATGTAACTACAACAATATTGACAGGAGTACAATTAAGAACTTCATTATTAGGAGAAACATCATTACAAATAAAAGCATTATTAGGAATAGTAAAATCAATATGAGTTGGAGCATTACTAGGAATAAAAAAACATCATGACTAGAAACATCATTAGGAACATAAATATTATCACCATAAATAATAAAATTATTAGAAACATCATCACAAGATGTATGAAAAAAGTTAAATCATCAAAGATAACAAACTCGTGATCACTTGGAATATCACAATCATTATGTGCAACACTATCTATAGAAGTAGAAAAATATTCATCATTATTATCATTATTTATAGCCATAATAACTAGACTAGGTTGTGAAAGTTATGTAGGCTTGTCATGTACATTAGGAAGACATTATCATGAGAAATAAATTCATCTACATATTTAGTGGGTTTTATGTTTCTAGATGGTGCAAGAATATAATAATTAGACATATTAATAATAAAAAAATTAGGAGATTCATCAAAACTACCATTACCACTAGATGCATATTCAAACTAAGGTACTCATTAGGAGAAGTATCCACTAAATATTGAGTGTTGTGGTTTGTTGATGGCTCAATAGGAGGCACACCAACATATAATGGAACATATATAATATCAAAGCAATGTGGGTATTGTGGCTTGGGCCTTTAATCATATGATGTATCCTCATAACCTAAATAAATACCTAAGGAGAATTCAATCGATGGAATATTAATAGTATATGGTTCATTAAGATTGAAAGAGAGAGGAATAGACTATGGTTTATGCCAATAATCATTTGACGTATCCTCATACCCATAATCTATATTATCTAAAGAATTAAGTATTAGGAATAAAATCAATAAGGCGTGATGTAGAAAGAGCTGGATTTGCAATCCCAAAAATGTAAGGAACCTAATTAAAGGGATGGTATCCATTATGGTTTTGCAAATCCTTATGGTAGGTCATATATAACTCATAGAAGAAACCTTAAATATATCACAAGACCTAACTATGGAATAAACAAGATAAATCCTAAGCTAGATGAATGGTTCAATCATGGCCAGTTCACAAAATGTATCAAACCTAAATTAATTTTAGATTATTAACTTAATTTATTTAATTAGGATTAGATATTATATGTTACAAAATTAGACAAGTAAATTTATCTACATATTTGTAATAGAAACTAGGCTATTTACATGTATGTCAAACTGGTAAAGCATTTAAGAGCACAAAACGAGTTAGAAAGATGACATATTTATCTTAGACACATATTAGATTGTGTTGATACTAGATGTGGGATGTATGAAGCATTATGAGAGAACCTAGATACATTTTTCTTAAAAAAATTAACCTTGGGGAAAGACTATATATAAGGTTTGGGAAAGAACCCAAAATCAACCTTTCCTATTATCTTATACCAATACCTCCCCATGACATGATTTTTATGGTTTCTTTCATTGTCACATGTGACCCAAGATTTCACATTTATACATACAAATAAAACCTAGATTCCTTAATAACTGTAAGCAATCATTAGATCTAAAAATAAAATATGAAAATGCTTGAGTTAGGCTCACTTCGATGGTCACCTTGTTTGTGAGTCACCGAGCATCATTGTACTACACTTCACACTCACCGTAGTTCTTCTAGTGCATAATATGAGTGTGCATACAATCTAAGCCCTTGGCCTAGATTTTCCCTTGTGCTTACATAATGATAGTAGCATATGCTACCTTTCTTCCATGAAACCTTGTGTGCAGATATGTTAGACAATAATATGCCCTCCTAAGATGTGATATGCAATATGAAATTTGTATCATTACTTTTATCAATCAAGATATGGTACATAGATAGGTTCGTGTTAGATAATAAATTATCAAGATGAACTTAAATATAGGGCTCTATTAATTTTTAATTAGAATAGATTAGTGGATTGAAAATAATACCATAATTTTTTTGTAAAAGATAAAATAGCTATGAAGACACCCAACGAGTAGAAAGGACCCAAAACTTAAAAACGGATTGGACTATGCATGTTGATCACTACCATAACATGTTCCTGATTTTTTTATGATATTAATAAAGATTGGAAAAAGTCAAATAAACAATAAAAATTTCCAGATATATCTTTGACACATCATAAAAATATAATAAATCATTAAGAAATCCAAATCAATATTCAAATAAGGCATTATAAAAGTGAAATGATAAGAACTCGTTCCACTAAGACATAATTATACGGTCTGCAAGAGCCACATATAATGTTTATCAAAAGCATGATATAATAATTATTTTGTGTAATATTTAGTGTATACACTTTCATAAGACAAATTATCACATTCAAAATAGAATTAACTTATCTTTTTTTCTATTTAACAACATTTTAGATTTACACTCTACTTTATCGGAAATTCAAGAAATATTATTAAAGATAAGTATTAAATTCTAATTTTAATTCATGAAGCAACATGTTTTTTGGAATATCAGTCCTCATTTCTAACACTATACACTTTATTTTGGATGTGGGGTCTGGTCCTAGCTAAATTTCATGGGCCTTTCCCTTTCTTAACATAGATTCAAGATAATTTACCAATCATAAAAAGTATTTACAATACACATGAGAAGGAAACAATTATGATAATAATTTTAATCCTCGTATCAAATCCATGGTAGAAATCTCCCGAGATGGAAGAAAATGTGACAAAATAGCATATCCCAACAACCCAAAAAATTAGGGCTAATGACAACTAATACTAGATAACTAGGCATAAGTTAAAATAAGAATATTTAAACTTACTACATTTATTATGATATTCCACCATTGGCGAGTTATGAACCTAGGATATTCCTAATATACCCCATTAATTCATCATGGTCTCAAATGACTAGGAGAGAAATTATTTGAAGCCATCAACATTTTCCTTTGTAAGTTACTTTGTGAAGATTTCTGCACATTGCTGATTTGTAAGGCAACATTGAAGCATGAAATTGTTATTATGAACATGTTCATGAATGAAATACACTTACACCTCAATTTTTGCATACCCTCATAAAACATAAAATTGTAAATAAACATTAATATACCTTTGTTGTCAATATGTAGGATAGTTAGATGTTTATGTGGTACACCTAATACTTCGAGTATATGTCGATCCATATCATATCACATATACTTCCTAATTGATATTATAATTTTGTAGAGGACATTGAAAAAATAATTTTATTGTTACTCCCCATGATCTGGTCTAAATCCAAAAAAATATTAAAAATTAAATTGGATTTTTTCATTTATGTTCCCTACATGATCTGATTTTGAATATCATGTCATGATGAATTTATCATTCTTCGATATTTTAGGCCAAAATCGATACCTCTTTTGATGTACCTTAGTATCCACTTTTCTACTATCTAGTGACAAAACCTAGGTTCATGCATGAAGCTGTGAAAGATAGTTTATTTCGTAGCTGATAATTTACCTAGTTTAGGTAAAATAGATGAGACTCCCAATTAACTATCGATAGGATTTACATTTAATTGTGATGATGAATATGGACAAGATAAATGAATTCTGTCTCTATAGGTGTGCTAATTGGATTACAATCCATTATAAGAAACTTATTGAGTCTTGTATTAACGTATTTCAACTATGTTAAAAAGATAATTTTCTCTTTTCGAAACTTCCAAACCATGAAAATAATGTAGAATCCTAATATACTTCATGTTGAATGATTGAATATTTAGATATTTCTTTATTAACTCGATCATCTTCATTAAACTTCCAATGATGATGAGATCATTAACACAAAACAAACACCCCCTACTATTTAAGGTGGAGATTATGATTATATGGACTTTGGTTAAATCCATGATGTAAAAGATACTCCTCAAGTTCTATGTATCAAGTTTGGGATCCTATTTGACACCATATAGTGACTTTACGAGTCTACACACCTTATCCTCTTTTCTAGGTATGCCAAAACCTTATGGCTAATTCACGTATACTTCTTAACAATATCCATTAAGAAAGGAATTTTTCACATCTATTTGGTGGATTTTCAAGCTAAAATGTGTAGCTAGAGAAAAATCATCCTAAATGTTTTAATCTTAACTATCGGATAAAAAGTCTCCTTATAGTCAATGCCTTCTATTTACACATACCCTTTTACCACCAATGTAGCCTTTTGCTTATTAATAATTTTATCTACTTACTCTATCGTGAAGATCTATCTAAATATAATCAACTCCTTCCATGGTGGAATATCTATAAAATTCCATGTGTTATTCTTCATTAGTGACTTATACTTTGCATCTATAACATTTTTCCAAGGTTTGAACTATAGGGCTTCCTAAAATGTAGAGGGATTAATAGAGTCAATAACTATACTCATTAACAAAAATTTTGACCTCACCAAAATCCATACTACGAGTCCTTTCTCAAGTGGTGGATGCTTCACGGAAAACATCTAGCTTTGCATATTGTAGAATACTTGTGTAACACTTACACATGCATTGTGTGGATCTAGTGGGTGACAGATCTTTACCATCTTCCTTGTCATCATTATCATCATCATAGAGATTAATATATCATATCTTTACACTAAGACCGATATGTTCATCGGGTGAGATTTTGGAAGGAGCCTCTAACTTTTTATTTTCAAAAAATTAACATTACTACCGAGTGTATACCATTTTGGTTTTTGGATATATTAGTTTGTAATAGAGTTCTTCACTATTATACCATAATAACATATGATTTTTTTATTTTATGTCCAATTTAGTTATCTTCTTCTTAGGAGTGTGCATACTTTCTTTACTTAAAACCTTGAGAATTGTAAGTGATGGATTTTTCCTTGAACATTCTTCTGTTGTGTTACCCCATTAAGATGAATATTTTGGGAACTTAGTTTAGTATAAGAACTTTTGTTTTATCTCCTTTGACTCAATATGTTTTTGTTAATCCATAAATTTCAATCATGCATCAAACCATTTCCATGATAGTATAATTTATTCAGTTAACATCACCATTTTTCAATGGTATATGTGGAATATCAGTTTAAATATGATTTCCATGAGTTGCCAAGAATGCTTAAAACTTGTTATTGGTGTATTCACCTCCTAAATTTGATAGGAAAGTTTTGATTTTATGAGTAATATCAGTTTAAAAATATTTTTAATTTTTTGAAATTTTCAAAGGCTTCATCTTATATGTGGAGACACTATATCCACATTTTCTTGAAAAATAATCAATAAAGAGCATAAATATTGAAACTTAGAATGATTAGGTCTCATAGGTCTGAAAAGTGACATATAATCTAGATCAATTTTTCTTGGAGATTGAAATGTACTTCCCTGAAAAGGTGCTCAATCTTGGTTTCCTTCCAAACCATGTTTACACTTATTTGTATCCCTTTTTAGAGGTGGAAAACCCCTCACCATGTTATAGAGGTGAAATGTTATGAGATAACCAAAATCACATGACTAAGTGTTCTAGACCATAATTATGCTGAAGTTATATAGACACTTAAATTTCATAATGTACTCTTTAACACTACTAGTTTTGACAATGCACTCTTGATAAGATAAAAACAAGTTTTACATTCCTTCTTAACACATTTTAGGGTCTCTAATTTAGCTTGTTTATCCTTACACACTGATATATCATCAATTTTTAACAGTAAAATGCATAAAATACACAGAGAAACATCATTTGACACGTTCTAAACTTTATATTACATGTTTTCCATCCACGCGCAAGGATGTACAATTTGGTCAGCTTTTTATCCGGTCGTAGTTGACTTATATGGTCTTTCACTGACATGTTATCCAAATTTTATTTCAATTTAATTTTTATTTGTTGGATCTTTTAATCCCTCTAGGTTTACTTTTCTCATATAAGTAACCTATGAAACCCTATATAAGAAAGTAAACACTATCTCATTTTCTAACCTGAAAATATTATGGCACTTTGCATTGATACATTCATTTTCAACACTTGCAAAAGGAACCTAGGAATCCATAAATCTTGCAATAACACATATATAATCATTAGAGAAACAATCACTACATGTATACATCTTCTTACCAGTCAAGAATTTAACCATTCCATCTACAAGAACTCAAAAATATATTCTCCAATTGTTTTAGCAATATCCAAACTCAACTCAAGAATTCACAAAGAGATTTTCTATATAATAGTTGTATTCATTTAGATATCACGTGATAGGTGGAGAAACACATGTGGTTTAAGGTATCTTTGGATTAGTTCCATCATCAATAAAGTGCATAAGGGTTCCCAAAACCTAACTAATGTTTGTATTATAAGGTCTCCCACCAATTTTTATGGTTCAACACCTCATTCAATATGCTTAGATATATTCACAACATTTTCGTAAATTTAGGTTTGACAGTTGATAGATAATTATATAAACATGACCATATGAGGAAATTCTAGAGCTAAAATCAAGGTAGGTTCAAGACCGTACATAAGAGTCAAAATCATACGATATTGTCCATGTAAAGTTGTATGGTTATGTACCAAGTCAATCTCCTATCACAACTCCAAAATTGAAGCATCATTAGTCCTAGATCTCCGTGTGCCAATATTCTACACACCAAAAACTTCCCAAAACCATATGTCATCAAGTGATTGACCGATCCCCTTGTGTTTTCAAGTTTATATATTGTTTGCATTAGTTACAAGTATTAATGTGTTGTTTTGATATTGGTAATTAATGTTGGAAGTTAATTAATTAGAATAACCTCATGTAGCTAACACTTACATCCTTTAGTGTACACATTTCAATAATCTTATATTTCACAAAATCTAACTAGGGTTTAAATTTTTTTGTGAGATCGATTCATGATTCGATCTTGGAATCCATATTAACTACCCTAGTGTCCATTTATGATGTTCATCTTCACTTTTTATGTTATTCATCTTTCTACTTTACCTCACCATATCATTTCCTCACATCTTCTATGATATTCAACTTAAGATTAAGGATTCACACCCTTATGCTAGTACCAACTACTATCCCTCTAACTCGGTGCATTCATCTAATTTACATATGCATGAGATCCCTAATGTCGTCAGTATCACATATCACATAGTTGATATGACCCATACTTATTTAAACATCCATTATAAAGTCACTCTAGTCACTATGTAGTTTTTACTATGCGTTTTCTCTATTCTAGTGGTTCACACAGTTAACATTGTTATTATAATACATAATAGGAAACGAATTGGGGAAAGTAACCTTCCACCAAACTATAATTCCTAATTCTAAATCTAATGCACCATCTAAGGGTATGATCTATTATAAAAATTTAATAACACCCATCCTAATATATATATATATATATATATATATATATATATATATATATATATATATATATATATATATATATATATATAAGAGATACCTCAAGAAGCCCCTATTTAAAATGACATTGTGTAAGATATTTTACGCTCTTTTACTCTAAAGAAACAATACTCAACCAACCATTTTAACTTCTCTCATAGTTACTTATAAATCACTTGATGAGATTATTTCTCTCATTGTTAATAATCGCCCCATAACATATGTGCCAAGTCCCTCCTCACACAAATAGGCATTTTATCAATTACAATAAATAATAATGTTGTGCACATATTTTATAACATCACATGATCTATACTCGAACTATTACTTTGGATATCCTTTTAGTCCTAAGTTGGTACCTATTATCGATCACATCATGGAAAATATTCATGATTACAATTTTCTCTTAGGAAACCCTTGGATTCATAATATGCAAGCTATCCCATCTAATTTCAAACATTTTGTAAAATTCATCCACAATAGCACTAAACATACTATTCCTCTCAACCTCGATCCTTTCTAGTATTGTCAAATAGATATTTCTAATACACAAATTCCTTTTGTCACTTTCTCATTACAATAAATTTATTTGGATATATAAGACACATATGTGGTTGGTGAAACCAGCCATAAATCTAAACCAAATACGTCCCCATCTATTAACCCACCTCTAGATGCCTGCACATTGGATCTTCTTTATTTTAATATTGCTACCACGCAACCAATGGTTACCATTAACCCTTTAGATGCCACTATTCAACAATCCAATATGCTGGATTACTTTACTCGTAGTGATACTGATTCCATTGAACTTACCAATGATAATTTCCATCAATAAACTTCATCCCAATTGATGAGGATGAGTCCACATTCCATGATATATTTGTCTCCACCGCCCCGAGAATTATCATCTTAAGAATGACACTAGCATCACTATTTCTCACATTCTTTCTTATAGTATTATCCCGACTCACTATAACACACAATCAATACATTGGATATTATCCCACTCGATAATTCTATTGAGATACCCAATTATCTTGATTCATCATCAACAATATTTCCTTTTTTACTTGATCATGGCTTCATTTACTTTCCTTCAAGAATCATTGCTCTATTAAAACGAAATCTCAAAAAATTAATAATCCATTTTTGTAACTATCATCATGTCTCGGGATATGAAACAAACCACTATCGATCCTTAACCAACATAATCACCAATCTCAAGAACCAAGACGATGTCACTATCTCTCATGCTACATTATCACCTATCGAATAATTACCTTTCGATAATAATCCACCACGAGGTCCGCCCTTAGGATGTGACAATTTCACTTGCACTATCTATATCCTTGTTCACTTCTGACAACATGTCCCACTTAATATACACATGCACATAAACATTTATACTTATGAGGATTTGTATACCTTGGGGTTAACACCTTCCAATATCACACCTCTTTATACTCTTAATACTTTCCAAGGTCACATTATGCTCATCATTTATTTTTTCCTCCACCTTATCACCATGTGTTTTTGGTCACACTTGATCCCAAATCCACACCATTAGCCCCTAGAGAATCTATGTTATAACATATATCTAGTACTCTCACTCAACACAACACTAGTATCACCTTTCCCCTTCTCACTCACCGGCGACACTATCATTTGTAATGCCAATATCTATGATTACCTACCTAATAAGACACACTAGACTCATACTATGAGGATGCATGACCCTCCTTACACTGATGAAGAATACATAATTTCCTTGTAGCACTTTCTCTAGATTGGATTATTTACCGATCCTCCCTTTTGGAGGATTCACCACATGGACAACCTTGACCATGTTAGGTGTGATTGCATTACTAATGATATTATTGATACCTCTTGATAGCATTGGTTCCACCCTCTTTCTTGTAAATAGATAATAAATTAAAAAATAAAAACTAACATGGTTTTAACATACAAAACATCCATATATTTAAAAAAATACGAAATCAAGACCCAAACCCTACACTTGACTTGGTACTACTTTACATCATAAATATTTTTTGTCACTTTGGTTTGATAGATAACATGCTTATTAAATCTTTACACACATGCATTCAAATGGTATATTGATCTTGACGTAGGACATACATAAAGTGGTACAAGATTATAGGTGTTGGCCAACCCTTTTCCTATACTTCCTATACATTTGGGGGCATCTATTTTACACTAGACACATGTTATTGTTTTATTATAATACCTTTATAATTTCTCATTATGATTGATTCCATATATTATGTACATGTTATCTTTTGAGATAACAGGAGCAACACAGTGTCTTGTGTAGCATTGATATCTCTTGTTTCACATATCTTCAACTATTTTGACTACTATATCATATCTTTATGTTCTAACATTCTTATTTTTCATGCATAGCTGATTTTGTGTGTTAGTAACTTCTTGTTTCAATTCTTGTGACATATTTTCCTTTACTATATTATACCACCATGGATGTCCCATGTTTTTGCCTCTATGACTATTGCATTTCCTCTTATTTATAGGCATACAGATTTGATTTTTGCAACATCATGGGTGTTTCGTGTTTATGGATGTATGTATTTGTGTGATATTGTTTCCATATTTATTAGATCTAAATATGCTATTGCTATACTTATATTCTTCTACATGCAATCATAATAGTGTTCCTATCATCTATACTATTTCTATTGATTTCTATAATTGTTATTATTGCACGCCACATTTTGCCAACATATACAAAACCTTCCTAATTTTTGGTACAAGTTCTTCAAGGTGGTCACCTCTTCCAAATTCTACACTTTCCTATAGTTTCTTAGACATCTTATGCATAGGAACACATATTTTCTTTTGATATAAGTGCTCAACATGGTTTTCACACATGCCTTAAAAGAGGGGGCATTCATATGGGTATATTCTACACCTACAACAAAAAAAAAAAAAAATTATGGGGTAACATACAAGTGCAAATAGGGTATAGGTAATCAAAAACATAACCAAACCAAAAAAAAACAAAAAACAAAAAAGGTTTAAAAATGAACAAAGGTGGTTAGGACCGTATGGTGTGGTCTTGTCCTTTCACATGATTTTACTTAGGGGTAGCTACACTAACCTTATTAGAAGTCTCAAATTTCAATTACACTTATAGGTTTTTGATATAAGTTTAGATCCAATTCACTTACCTTAGACCAATTACAGGGGGCATAAAATACTTCACTCATCCTTCACTACGACATCCAATTTCTACTATAGTTTCAAGAATTTTGGGGTCATGAGTCTCCTTCCTTCATATAAACTTTAGTACATTAAAAATTCTCTTTAGTTTGCATCATATGAAAAGGGAATGTGCATAATCATTCTATTTTATATTGTGTGTCCTTATTTATAGAATCGAGCCTAGATCCTTCGCACTAGTGTAGTCCATGGGGTTATATCTTTTTATTTAAATTTTTATGTAAATGAAATTATTTTCATAATACACTTTACATTTGAAATAAAGTTCCATTCTTTATTTCGAACATTGACTATACTCTATGTTACAAGTTTCATCATGGATCATACTAACATCAATGACAACAAGGAACTGCAAAAAAATCCAAGCAAACACAAAGTGTTTTTACACACTCATGTAACTTTTCCTTTAATCATGTAATTTCATTTCATACTAAAAATGGGCAAAGTGTAGAAACTTAATTTTTTTCAATTTACTCTTTGACATTACTAGTTTTGACAATGTAATTTTGCTAAGATAAACACAAACTTTTCATTCCCACTTAACACATTGTGAGGTCGATTATCTAGCTTGTTTATCCTTACACACTAACATATCATCAATGTTTTGACGTACAACTTGGTGAGAATGTTATATATGGTCTTGGATGACTTGTATGATCTTCGCATAAACATGTTCTCCAACTTTAGTTTTAATTTCATATTATTTTTTGGGTCTTTTATTCTATCCTGGGTTGGCCTTTCTTATATAAATTACCTATGAAACCCTATATAAGAAAGTATAAACTATCTTATTTTCTAACTTAGAAATCCTATGGCACCACATTTATACACTCACTTTAAAGACTTGTAAAAGTACCAAAGGCTCGATAAATATCGCAATGACACATCTAAAATCATTAGGGAATCAATCAATACAAGTCCAAATCTTCTTTCTAGGTTAAGAAGTCAGTCCATTCCATATACAAGCACTCAAACATCATGTCTCCAACTATTTTAGGAAGACCCAAAATTAGCTCGAATATTTTCAAAGATATTTTATAAATCATAGTTGCATTCATTCATATATCACATGTTAGGTAGAGAATGACACGTGGTTTGAGGCCTATTTGTAGTATATAAACATCGGTGGTGCATGAGTGTTCCCAAAACCTAGATAATGTTTGTATTTTAGGTTTCCCACCCATGGTTAGGGTTTAAGACCTCATTCAATATGTTTAGAGAGATTCACAACATGATCACAAATTAGGGTTTGAAAGTTAAAATAATATCTAGGTAGGTGACACAAGAAGTTATAGATCTTGAATCCATTCGGACTCAAGACCGTATGATACATCTTGGTAGAATTGTATAATTATATACCAAGTCACTTTCTAGTCACGCGATTCAAAATATAAAGTATCATCAGTCCTAAATCTCACTATTCTAGCGATTTCTACACACCCAAAACTTCCTGGAACTATATGTAATCAACTAAGTGAATTCATCCCTTTGTATTTTCAAGTTTATATCTTGTTTAGTACATCAGTTTCGAGTATCAATGTGTTGTTCTAATATTGATAATTATTTTTGGAAGTTAATTAATTAGAATAACATCCTGTAACTAACCCTTGCATCCTTTAATGTGCTAATTTCACATAATCTTACTAGGGTGTTGTTAGAAGAAGTGTATTTAGCATCATGGTCCTAATCAATCTCTAAATAAAATGTATTTGAAATTTTTGGCCACATTGGAAGCTTGTGAAAAAAATTGTTAGCTTCATAACTTAGCTTGAATGAGACATTTTTCTACCTCCTTTAAAGTCAAAATCAATCTTAATATTATGCTTTTATAGTTGATTGAATGATAAGAGAATTTTAGTTAAACCTAGGATACTTAGTACATTTGTTATTTTACTTTTGTAAATTCTAAGAGGAAGTGAAATATTTCTAATACCTTGGAAATTATATGATTCTTGGAAACTATATAATATATCATCACCCAAAGAAAAATGGTTTTTAGTGGGAGTGGAATTCAATTTAATGAACTAGTATTTGTGTCTAGTCATGTAGCAAGTTGTACTCGAATCAACATACCAGATGACATTTTGTGAAGTAGGTTCTTTATGGGTTTGGGAAGCATATATAATAATTCCACATCATTATATTGATCTTCCTACTAATCCATGTTCCATTGTTGTTATGGTTTCTTCTTCCAATTTCCTTTATTCTATGCTTGATGATTGTTTAGTTGTGCATGTGTAGATTGTTGGTTAAGGTGATTATAACAACTAAATGAGCCCCATTGAAAAGTATTAAAACAATAATTTTTTATTTTGTGGCCCTTGAAACAAAAATTGAGACACTATTTATGTTTTTTATTTCCTATTGATTTCTCTATATGATTTACTTCTAGGTTTGTTTAGATGATTACATCTGTGATGAGAAGAAAGTGCTTCATCCTCTTTTTCTGGTTGTGAGTTTATGGACTCTTCTCATTATAACATACTGATAATTTCGTAAGAGGGTGGAAGGGCTCTCAATAAAATTGGTATGAGAGATTCATCAATCACTTTTTCTTACAAGGAAAGAAGTGATTTCCTCGGTGTGGAAAAATACCTTAAAACGGCTTCAATTTTCTCATTTGGTTTGAGTTGTGGATAGTGAAGTTGGATCTCGATATGAAGAATTAGGTTTTTTTATTTTTAGCTTCATGCACAATACTTAGTTTATCCCAAAATTCTGTAGCAATTATTGTATCATGGATATGGGGTTGTACCTCATTTGACACTCCAAATAGTAAGATTAGTTTTTGGAACTAACTTTATTAAACTATCTTTATTGAGTAACATCTTCTTTTGGTTTTGTTAACGAGTCATTTACAACTACCAAAATGTATTCAAATTATAATTTATCTTTAATATTTTTTTCCAAGAAGTGTAATTATAACCCATAAGGAGTTGTGATTCAAGTAGAAATTATTCAGGAGCATCTCGGGTAACTATTATGAATACTCCTTTAGGAAATGATAGGTTTTGGTGATCAAACTGTGCTTTTGGAAAATGTGATAATTTTGGATTTTGTTTTCACTATTTGTGTAGGAAAATAACCCTTCATTATAACAAAAATTGATTTTTTTACACAAATTGTTGCCCCGAATAATTCAACTCCCCATTATAGAAAAAAATTCAATTTTTTTAAGAATAATTATTTGCAAAAATTGAAAAAGAGCACTTGTGTCCTCTTTCAATTTTACAAATAATTTTAAGTTTTAAAACTTTCAAATTTTTTAAAACTCAAATTAAGATTTTCCCATGTAAATTGAATAGAAAAGGTGTAAATCTATCTACGGAGAGGGTTTTAATTTCACAGGTTCCTCTTAAACTTAGTGGATTTTCTATTTATATATATAATGGCTTAAAAGGATTTTGGAATGAGAAGTGGGTGGGGTAGAACTCGGACCTCCACCCATGTAAGTGTTATTAAAAACTCTTAGCTAGATGCTTTAGAGGATAAATTTACTAAGCTTATATACGAGGCCTCTTATACTTAAAAACATATTAAAAACGTTTTTAATTATTTCTAAGAAAAAGGCATAAGCTAAGGTGAAGACTTGAACCCATTCCCTTTTATCTCTAGGAGCTTTCAAATAACTAAGTGCATAAGCCTATGGGATGTAAATCTAAATAAGACAATTTTATTTTTATATTTTAAAATATACATATGTTTTTAAAAATAAATAAACAATCCACCTACCTAGGTGTCGTATGTGGAATATTTTCATGTGAATTCTGATTTGATAGTTATATGCATTTAACCTTTTAGGGTTATACTATGGATAGACAATTCTTGTACTTTTACATAAAAATGCTCTTATATTAGGTTTCGCTTCCTTCGTGAATAAGTTTGAATTTATAATTATTTGTCTCCACAGTTCGGTTCGCATAGAGGAGCAAAAAGTTCCAAAAAAAGAAATTGAATTAAAAACCAGGTTGATAAATATTGAAACTTGGGAGAAAATCAAATAGGCTTGGGAGATTGGTTCCCCATCAAATCACCTTCCAACTCATCTTACAATTCACCCAACTCACCATACAACTCACGTCCAACCAACTTATACAAGAGATATATAAGAAACTCATACAAGACATGATGAGGGAATATTTTAGAATTACCTCCATATTTAAGGCCTACTAATAAAGATAACATCATCTCTAAATGCAGATACAAAAATCTATTTGTAATATTTAAAAATAAAATAATTGTCTTTATGATTCAAAATTTGTGCGTAAGGAAATGTTTGGGTGTCTCCTCCTTTCCCGCATTCAGATCTAAAAACACTTGATATATGCGACAAATTATGGTAGAACTTATAAGTTACAACTTAAAACCTCTAAGATCAATAAACAAACTTTTCTAAGATATTATGCTACCAATTTTGTGTAACAATAAGACTAGGTGTGGACAAGGATTGGGATTGGGAGAAGGCAAGAAGCACTACGGATTTCTTCCTACTAAAACCTCTCCGTAACCTTTAGAAACCTCCTAAATTTATCTAGCAGCTCCCTTATAGGATTATAAGATCTACCCACTACGATACCAAATCTTAACACATAATCGGGATAAATTTATTGATAAGAAAAAGTGACTACAATATACATGAGATGAAATAAATTATTATATGATTTGTATTACATTATAAAATCCATATAAGGTGGATGAGATATATCCTAGATGTCACAATTTATGAAAAATAACATATTTACACTAATTACCCCTACAAGAATGTATCCGAGAAAACACATTCTAACAACACACAAAACTAGGGATAATGATAACTAATAATAGACAACTAGACATCATTTTTAAAAAGAACATTTAAACTTATTACACTTATTTTAATAATCCACCCATGGAGAGTTATGAACCTAGTATAGTCTTAACACCCTTTACATTATTTGAATTTGTTTTCTATTTGAATATCTTTATTGATTTTTCTCATCTATATAGGATTAGCCTTATTAGAATATTTCACCTACAAAAGGCTATATAAACAACTAATTATCACTTTATAAATTACCTAGTACTCTTTACAAGATCCCATTGCACATATCATTCCAAAACAATCAAGGTTATCCTAAATATACCTAAATAAGTTTCCCATCCATTAAATAAGTCCCTACTATAGGTATGAAGAACTCAACTAGGTCAAAGATTCTATCTTCCTCCATTTCCAAGCATGTAAATGCCATAAAACTATGAATTAAAAAGAGAAAATACATTCCAAGCATTGTTGAAGGGTTTCAATGAGGAAAGAGTTAGGTCATGTAACTAATGCACACCACATTACACTACTACTATGTTGGATACATTATATACTATACAATTTTCCCACTATCTTTGTGTTAAGAAATGTGAGGGCACCACTAGGGGTTGGCTTAAGTTGCACAAACACTTACACAATAACTTATAAGAAATACATGAGGCTTGATGGCACATGAGGGAATGTAGTGCAAGACTTGGATTGGTTCAACAAATAGGGTTGATTGTCAATGGTAGTTCAACCTAAAAAAATATTTCTCTCTTTGGTTTGCTAATGCTTTGATGAAGGGTATTGTATATTTTTTTGGGTTCCATATTATTGCAGTGAATACAAGTCATCCTTAGGTTATACAAGAAAGAGTGACATATAGTGAAGGTCATTTCCAAACAAGGGAAGCACACATGAATCTTTATACCCTAACCATGGAAGGGTCCAAGATTATATAGCGTTAGGTCAGGATTGTACAATTTTAGTCCGGCTCATATAGTAGTTGTATTTTCCTTCCCCGACTTACTTTCCAATTCTAAAATGAATAACAAAATATCTCCAATCTTTGATTTATCTTTTCTATCTACTTGCATATCTACATATTCTTTGTAATGACATGTACAACTAAGTCTATTTGTCCTCTCATGTATCCGAGACATCGTTTATAGTTTTATTAATAGTAATAAGTATTAATGTGTTCTTATGAATTAATTAGATCAGAATAATAGCATGCTAAAAACCTTTACATCCTCTATATTTTTTTGCACATTCCATTACTCAAATTTAATTTGGGTGTAAACATACATACAATTTTCTATACTAAACTATTTTTCCAAAAAATATTTAACAAAAAGGTGAAGACAAATTATAGCAATAAGCAACAAAGCATTTCGAAATAAGCTGGTTCTCTATTCAAGAAATCATTTTATGGATAATTAATCCAATATTTAAATTGTGAGGACGCACAATTTGAAATCACTAACACACATGATAGCTAGTGTGGAAATCATATCAATGGTAAAGTTATGAGTTATATATTATTATGGAAATAATATTCTTGGAAAACAATGAATCAAGAATGTTACTATCATGCACAAAAATGACAACAATGTAAAAATATAAAACCCTAATAACACTCCATCTACACTTTGTCCACTTTTCTTATGGGAAATCAATATCATTTGAAATATTAATCTAGATTCTCGCATAAGGTCACACATTTATCGTTATTGTTATAGATTACTTTACTAAATGGGTGTATACTATAACCTTTTAAAACACTACCAAAAAACACATGCAATATCTTAATAAATCATATTATCTCATGCTTTGGGGTATGACCTATAATTTGTATAGACAACTATTTATATTTTAAAAATAATGTTGTTAATTTTTAGTGATAAGTTTATTATCAAGCATATGTTCTCAACTCTTTACTACCTACAAGATATGGGAAAGTCAAAGAAACTAGTAAAATTATCACAAAATAGTTTAAGCTAAATTGTTACTAAGCATGGGGTATACTAGAACAACCAAATCATATACGTTCCCTTTGGGCCTATAGAACAAGTGTCTCCACACTAATAATGGCAATACAGTTTCCATGTTTTATGGAACACAAGAAATTATACCTATAGAACTAGAAATTCCATTTTATGAGTCTCTTAAAAATATATACTCAAAATAAATGAGTATAATGAAAAGAGGTTACATGAAATATAAATGGTTGATGGAAAGAAAATATAGGATTTGGAAAATATAGAGTTTATAAAGCACAAGTCAAAAGAGTATATAATAGAAAAAATTTAAATTCAAGAATTCCATATTGGAAACCTTGTCTTAAAATAAAATCAAACACCAATACAACTTCCAAACTAAAAGGAAAATTCAATCCCAATTGTTTATGTTTATTCATAATTATTGATAAGGTGGGTACATGGGTTTAAAAATAGCTACAATAGAAGGTAAACATATGTATATACCTATGATATCATGTACTTCAATAAATACTATAAATAAAACTCAACTATAAAAAAATGTTTAAAAATATAAAAAAATAGAATATTTAAAACCGAAAACCAAGACCTAAGCATGACTTGAGTTACTAGTTTCTACTTTACATATGTTGTTTATCTTATAATTTAGTACGTATAGTATATTTGATTATTATGTACATGCGTGTTTCACATGGTATGTGAGCATGATGCGAAACATAAGATCACATATGGATTTCAAATTTTATCCTTTCCTTTTCTTATTGATCTTTCCTTCGTGGGGATTTTCTGTATATAGAGAACACTATACAAGGCTATATATTTATATGATAATTTACATATATTTCTATTTATAACACATGTTTTACTGATTTTTATGGATTACATTGTATTTGATTCTACTAGATTTTGATAATAACATATATGGATTGTATAGGATGTACTATATCTTGTTCTATGAATATAACAATTTATATTTTCTTACTTATACATTGGATTTTTTCTCATTTACATTTTCTATTCAACCCTTGTACCTTTTTCATGCGTAATAATCTTATGTTTGTTATTTTTAGTGTCATTATCCTTTCTTGTGCATGCACCTTAAACATTTATTGTTTGGAGACACCCTTTTGTTCATCAGATGCAACCTCTTGGCCTTTTATGAGACACTATATGTAAAATTTACATGATTGAACTTGTGTGATGTTACTCTTATTACACTTGGTGCCATGATTCACATAATGAATATATTTACCTTGATGTCATGATTCAAATATTACACTCCTTTAATGCAACGAATTATATATAAAATTGGAAAACATGTAGTTACCCTCTACACGTGTTTATGATATCGATGATGGATTTTCCTTAACAGAAATAGTATAATCAATATTTTATTCTTAGATGAGTGATCTACAATATATCTCCCTTACATCGGTAGAGGGGGTATTTAGTGGTATTATAAAAAAATATGGGTCATAAAGTATGAGGAACATGTTACAAAATGTAGTGAATAGGACACAAATATAGATATAGGAGTGACACAAAATTCAAGGAAAGAAAAAAACCATTAGGTTTGGATAGGATCTACTAGTTGATTCTATCCATTATAATTGGGAAGTATCTTTCAAAATTTTCTAGAAAATATAGAATACAAAATGGTTTAGGAAGTGAATCAGACATAATGACACATATTTAAATGTATAATGCATTTTTAAAATAAATACAAGAGGCATGATCATGGTTCAATTTTGATCTCAGTAAACACATTTTTCAAACATTCCATCAAAAGCATTTCTATTTCAAATTTTAATATTTTCAATTACAGGGACATCAATATTTTGGCTCACTTTCAAGCATTATCAAATTTTATGAGTATGAAAGGGTAATGATTTTACACCATTCCCTTTTGATCATGAAAATTTAAGACGTAGATACATTTATAGCAATTTGGTTTGATTATAAAAGGTGGTGTACATGGGTATAACGACACCCATTGTCGTTAACATCATTCCCTGGTGGACCCATATTAGCTCTCCCTTTTGAGTGATACATTGTGTACTCCACAAAATCATATGTGTTGGGTCTTTTACGGACCAACTAGAAATGGTTTTTATAAATTACAGATTTATCAACCCTATTTATCTTTTTTTACAAGAATATTCTTCTCCACATGCCTCAATAATGGGAAAAATATTCTCCAAATTGTTTACCAAGAAGCCTAATATTCACATGAAAAATATTGGTTTCCACATATACAGGTGTACTCCTTCATTTTTCTCTCTTATTTCAATCTCAATTTCAAATCTCACACTTGAAGTTTAAATTTTCATAATATGAACATTAACTATACTCTTTCCTTGTATGTTTTCAATTTGGAAATCTCTCAAGTAATCAAACACTCAAGTATTTAAAAAAATGAAGTGTTTCTACATAGTCGAGTAAAAGGATAGATAACCAATTTGTACCAAACCAAGAACTTAGATGCTAATCAAACACCATGATCAATAAGATGAAAGTGATTCGCGTAATAACTTTACCAAAAGATTTGCAAATAAATGAGAAGCAATATCATATATTATTATTGAACTCAATGAAATACAATGAGAATGGGCCTTTCTTATATAGACAAGGAATAACAATATAATAACCAGCCAAGGTCATAGATTAGGCCATAAATCAAGGAAAGAACTAGTCATCAAAGAACTTGTCAAGACCATAGATTTAGGAGAGAACTAGACATCAACGATCTAATCGATACCATAGATCAAGGAAAGAACTATACCTAAAAACTATATAATATCCCCCTAATATATAAATAAATAAAAATAAATATCCACACACATAAGTGGGTAAGGATAAATACAATTAAGGTAAATAAAGTACCTAGGTGAACATGAGCTAAGGTATGTACCTACTCTAACAAAAATCAAGTATTTAAAAAGATGAAGTGTTTCTACATAATTAGGTACAAATTTCTTTGACCTAAATAACATTATTTACTAGATTAAATGGGGGAACCTGTACACACCAAAATTTGGTAATTTCACATATGCTTGTATTCCCTTATATAATGCTTGTGCATATAAATAAATCTCAAACACACTATCCTACACTAGTCTACACTATCCTAAGGCTTATACCTTCTCATCAGCATAGCTTATACACCTACCTTTGTTAGTAAAAATTACTTATACCTCTTATGAAAACCATTCCATATCATAATCAAAGTTTTCTACCCCACTCGGATAGAATCTGCCTAGTGGGACATGATCGACTATTCAATTTTATCCCTGTTGGTTGATCTTGTCCTTAGTCTTCTAATGGAAAATTTTCAAATGAACATATTCTTATGGGTTTGTATTTTCCCTCAAGATTTGAATTAGTGTGTAATATTACCTTTTTATTTTATGAGTTGAGCCATCCCAAGAAAATATACAAGATAAAATCAAACTAAGTCAAAAAATTATCAAATGACATTCTTGTCTTGACATGACATCATGTTTCAAGTAGAATGAGTTTAATGGATGCACAACACAAAAATATCTCTTTTCCTATCAATGGTATAGAATTAATGTGTCACTAAGTATTTTTGAGTCTTTTATTTAAATATGTATACTTGAAATAGAGATACTTAGTCTTGAATTCATAATCTTTCATTGGTGTTTTCAGATTCAATAGATCTAGTGTTCTAAGTACTTAGAATTATTTTCCCCATGAGTTACCATTTTTTATGCAGAACACCCCCATTAAAAAAACTCCTTCTAGAAATAATGAATCTCTTTGGTTTGAAACAAATAACTAACATTAATATATCTACCTTCTTATTCCTCAAAGTGACCATGATTTTCCTAAGTCATCCTTCGTACTCTTATTTTATACTTATTCAAAACTCATACATGCACTTAAAAATTTGGAACTTGCACTTGGTATGTATGAAGACTCACAATAGGTCATTTATTTTAGTCCTCGCACATGCACTTCAAAATTAGGCACTTCCACTTCACCAAGTGAAGGTTTCTTAACTAATTCAAGATTTTAATTTTTTTCTCATAGATTTAAAGAGTGAGGAATCACCCTTCCAAGTTCAAGAATTTTAAAGAAGAACATTTCTCTTGCCGACAGGATTAGGATTAAGAAAATGAAGGACAAAGCTATGAAGGAGGTGGATGCAGTGATTGCTTTACAAAACCTTGTTGGGGATGCTGATGAGAACATGCCTAAGGAGAGCCTGGTGGAAGGAAACATAATTTTTAATTTATTCACCAAGAAGATCAAAGCCCTCGAGGACACGGATAGCTAGGTAAAAGCTCATAATCAGAATTTTTGTGGGGTTTGTAGAGGAAGAATGTTGAGGTGAAAGTTTTAGAGAACAAGGTTGAGACCCTGCAGGGGTTGATTGTTGGGGATAAAGGTAAAAGGAGGCAGTCTGGATATCAGTTCTTCTGATGAGGATGATTTCCATGGGGATGGTGTTGGTCCCAGTTCGCGAACTAGGGAAAAGTGTGTTTAATACCGATTCTTTGACTTTTTTTGATCGGGTGTTTTGGTTTTGATGTTGTAGTTTTTGTTTTTGTTGGGCTCTATTTGGGTCAATTCCTTTTTGAATCCTACCATTTTTGTAATTTTTTTGATAGATATTTTTGTTATAGTGGATCCTTAATGTAATATCTTATGTAATAGGCCCTTGGAGCCTTTTTTCCAATTATTATCTATAAAAAAACTTCTTAAGTGTGAGTATTTACATGATTATTTTGTGAGAGTATGAGAACCCAAAAATTCAAGCTCGTACCTCACACTTCATCCTCGTATCAACTCACACTTCCAAGTGTGAAAAATTCCAAAGTCAATGAAATTCATATACATGTCAATGTATAATAAGGGTGAACCAGTCCTTGTGTTAAACATGGCATCCCACATGTCATACACGTGGCTTCCTAGCTCCAAAAGGGAAAAGCTAGTTAAAACTAATGGTTATGGTTTAACCTAGAATGTATCTCGTATAAGGACCATATTCAAAAGGTTTATTAATTAAAAATAAATGTTCCCCAACGTGAAAAAACATCATGTCATATGTTATGCACAATTAATACGTAGCATGCCAATTTAGATGAAATATTTCCTAATCTATAAGGATACTACATTAATCGAGATAGTCCATCAAATTTCTAAGATGCAGAGTCACCGTAAAAGTTGAATCCCTTTAGCTCATTATCAACCAAGTTTATTCAAAATATTTATAGTAATAACACAAGATAATTTTCCTTAAAAATGGCGGGGAGAACCGGGGCCATCAAATGTAGATTCATTCTTATAATTTTACTCACACACAAGGATATATAGAGATACCATGTATGAATCTACATCACTTAACCATGAGTTGGAACATTATTTGTTTAAAGAGAAAGGCTTGATGTGTATGCCATAGATGAAACATAAATGTCTATAGACCAAGCGTAAAGAGATGGTGACATTAGGGATTTGAAAATATCTAGAATTCATCAAATTGCTGCCAAACATGAGGTATTCTCATGCCCAAATTACTATATTTCATTCTCATTCATGCTAAGGATAAGAATTGGGTGTTTTATTCTCAAAATGAGGAAAATAGGATATCCTTCTTTATTGGTTATGCTCACAAGGATTACTACAAATTACATGATCCCGGTACTATTTGTAACTCGAAACCATTGAAACATAGATGGATACATACCATGTAAGGGACATTTTGTATAATTGGACTAAGAACCCAATCGACAATATGGATGATGTAAATTTAAATGACATATTTATTTAGAGATTTAGACATAGAGCGAGGATTGGTATGGAATTAATGAAAAATTATAAAGAAACCCCTACATAACAAATCCATATGTATCATGGATTCCCTTTCTCTCTATAATCGTGGATGAGAACAAAATTCTCTCATTAAAACAGGTAGATGCATCCAATTTGGTATCCGAAAGGGCCTTTTTTTCGACCATAAGAAACCATTTTTCATGACCTCTTACCTACTAGATGCAGTATGTGGGGTTCTAACATTCTTGAATTCTATGTTCCTTGGCTACCCTCGTGCCCTATGGAGGTAAATGAATTACATTGAGATTTGTATGCTCACTAGTTCAGAGATCATATTACAGACATTTATAGCTCCTTATACCCCTCTCTATACAAATAAATGTACGAAGCACCAATGCCTAGAGTCTCTGTAAACATGCTTAAATCTATCAAGAAAATGGGAGTTGTTTTCTTATATCCCAGGTGCACGATGATTCAAGAGGGATTGCTAACATAACCATTACCGTTTCCTTATCATGTGCTTTATAAATTGGCTGAGAAAGAAGTCACCTATGAAATTTGTAATGGAATTGCAAGCAAGTGTAAAGAACTGAAACTCAAAACTCACCCTCCTTTATTAGTAACAGTGGAGTGCAGGGAATTTAAGAGATGACCAGATATTAGAGCTATAGCTACCCACCATAAATATTTCAACTTACCCCACTATCCCCAAATAAAATATGATTCAAGGAAAATATTTACAAAACATTTAGAATCACTGAAATGGTAGATTAATGTTGGACATGCGCACGAGCTTGATGTCAACGAATAGGTATGGATTAATAAAATGGATGACAACCTCATCCAATAAAATATGAAGACCACATAAGAAATTTATCCACCTAGAGGAACAATCAGGAGGGAATTAACATGGAGGGTAGCACCTGATTACATAGAGCCACCCAATCAGCGTTAAGATCCTAGTTCTCCCACCCCTTCTCTAGGACGAGTAGAAATAGAAAATATCACACATGTCCAGGAGGTTGTTCCAGAGTTAGTTGAAGAACCTTCCTAAGTAGCATATGAATTATCCTCTTCAAATGAGGATTTCATCCAAGCATATATCATTTATAGTATGGAATATCAAACCATCAAAAGGGTAGAACAAGCCAATTTAGAGCCAAATCAGGAATCCACTACGAAAATCCCTCCACTAGAGCCACAATAGGATTGGGTTGAACATGCCAATATCAATTACAGGGAATAACTAGATTGGGTTACCGAAAAGGAGATCCTAATTAATATAAAGTTCAATCCAAGTATTGGAATTTTAAGTAGAGTGAAAATGAAGAGAATGTCTACCCAAAAGACCATCATATGACATAAAACATCTGAGGATATCTTCTCCCTCACTAAGAAAAGAAAAACTAAAGGTTCTCAGGTGACACATTACAAAGAAGACCATGTGTATTTCATCAAGGCATCTAAAAAAGTGGCAGTGGAAATGGTATGAGGAATCCAGACAAGAAACAAAGAGATTGAAATGTAAGGCAAGGCCGTGCTATCTCAGAAAAACATTGCCTCTCATGTGAAACAAGCCTTACTGGGTCTATAGGATGTAATCAAAGATACCATTAACACCAAGAATATAGGACACACCTTCTCCAGGAAAACTAATACATTCATTAATAGGATGAACGTTATACAGAAGATACTAAAAATCACGTCCTAGGCCATAGAGGAAGGAATCTACAAGAACCCTGCTATATTCACAATTGAGGATATTAACATGTGCCAAAAATATGCCAATTATACCAAGGATCCTTAAAGAAATGGGAAGAACAAATGAGTAGAATTTCCCCATATCTTAATAATGGTATCTCAAGGTGATGTCAAATCTTCTCAGAAGCCACTATCCTAGGGATCTTTAAGGATGATCAAGGAATGATAGCCACGGGAGAGTTTACAAAGTTTTTTAATATATTCATGACTTTTTTTTCATAAAAGTATTACAGAGGATAATGAAACAAAAGGAACTATAGTCATTGAAATTATTTTCCAAACACAAGAAAATATTCAGAAAATAGAAACCTTAAAGGAAATTACAGGGTAAATTATGGCGTCTTAGAAAACTTTGCTAGATAAGGCCCTTAAACTCTTTAAGAAGCCTATAATTGATCTTACAAAGATCGATGAGGACTGTAAAGTTTGTAGGGAGGCTTTGATCATAGATGAAAAGAGACCCGCACCAAAGGATCTAGTTAAAGAGGGGCCCATGGTGAAAAAAGAACATTGATTAGCTTTTAGGAATATTATGTATTCTAAGTGATACATTGGCCTTGTTCTCAATGTAATCATCATAACAAGAACCGGTTAGGATATTTTGTGTAAGTTGAGTTGTCTTAAAATATTACATTTGATCCTATGTAATCAGTACTTGAACAAGAGAGTGGAATGAGCCTCCTTTCCTTGATATAAATATGTATGCTCCCATTTGAAAAATGGAGGTAAAATTTTGAGATGAATGAATGTAATCTAGCTTTAAAATTAACCCATGCAAGTTATAATTGTCTTTTTCTCGCCTCCATTTTGCTTAGAATTTTCGTGTGTAAATTTATTTGTATATGAATTATAGTTGCGATTTCCTTGTGACCTTTAAATTTTTCCATTGCTAGTTTAAATGAAATCACCATGGTAGAATCTATATTGGATTGATCAAATAGATGTGCGTTATAAAGGAAATGATATGTCCAAATAAATCGGCATGTTTCAAATTCATGTGAAACATTCGAGTATGAATTAGATTTGATGTTCCATAAGGGTAAACCTAAGTTGGTGGACAATTCCATGGACATAAAAACCTGAAATAAAGGAACCGCGATCGCGGTTCCTGAATTCTAGGTTCGGTTAAAACCGTGAGCGCAGATTATAAATCGCGATCGCGGAACTCTGAGACAAAATTTAGCAGTCCCGTGACTCCTTATTTTCCTCATTTTTCATTTCAAACCGTGATTTTTCCTAAACATTTTTCACTCACGCTTTCAATACCACCTCAAAATTGCTCATCGGACTTCTGGATAGCGATAGATTCAACCATGCCACCAAGACGAGGAGGTAAGTCCCGATTGTAATCATTTTTTTGCATTTTAGGTTTTTTTATTGCATTTTCATGGGTTTTTTGAAATGTTTGTTTATGTATACAATTTTCTTGTTTTATCAGTTGGTTGGCAAGCTCGAAATCATGCAAACCATCAAAACATTCCTCAAAACCCACCGAACATTCCTCAAAACCCTCGAACATTCCTCAAAACCCTCCTCCAAACATAGATCCGCCTCTGTGGCTCTTACATCCCCACTTGAGCCAGAATGCAAGATAATATCATTGGAAGAATCCGAGAAAATAAAATTGTCATTGAGAACCTAATTCAAACTATAAGACAAAACCATGCTACAAATCCATCCCGCATGACTTTAGCCAATACATTGCAAACATTGATTGGCGAAGTCGAGTCTGCAACCAACCAAATACATAGATGGAACACCTTTAGAAGTGACTGTAGGCGGTGGTATGCGGATAAACTATCCCATGCGGCCATCAAAGACAAAAAAATTGGAAAAGACCTCATTTGTGCATTATTTACCGACCCTAGAACCAATGCCCCCCCTGCAGTTACTTGCAAACGGTTCCCAATCCATTGGTGCCATGATGACAGAATCAAAAACAATTTTTGGGACCGATGGTGGATGGTTTTTGATTATCCACCATGCAACAACAATGAGGTTCCTCTTTATTTTTTGAAGAAATTATATTGCGAGTTCGTGCTCAATGAGGTCCCGAATTATTTTGACTTTTCTGACTTTTTGGTCGAGGAGGTGGCTCTGCACAAAGCAGACCTGGTGCGCGTAGGTCAGCCTAGGATCCCCCATGCCCCAAAACCCCCACTGCCTTCAGTTATCCCTCCTACAGTGAAGGAGGTTGTGGAGATTGATACATTGCATGCATTGAGGGAGCTCACTGACACTCTCACCCAACATAGTGACCAGATTGCATCTGGTGATGTTGGTGGAGGTGCCAGTTCTAGTGCACCACACCACTATGGATCATGTGGTGCCGTATACTGCGGCGAGACATCATTTTGGTTCACGGGATTTCTTTTCTATAGATGAGATCTTTGGGAATGTTTTTGGGCTGGTGCCAATTTAAATGATATTGGTCTTTCATAGGTAAATTTCAAATAAATTTAAATATATATATATATATATATATATTATATATGTTTATATATTTATATATATATATATATATATATATATATATATATATATATTATGATTGTACGTCATGTACATACATGTAAAAAACTAATTTTTATTTTATTTTAAATAGAAAGAGCCGGTGAAGGAAACATCCGGCGTCGACATGTTGGCTACTCTGCGATTGGGCGTGTTTCAAACGTAAGTTTCAAGTTGTACAAACTTACAAATTTTTAATTTCATTTGATTGCACTAGATTATTATTATAATGTTTCACGTGTATGTTGTACATGTATTAATATTTTTCTCTTTTATACACAGGAGCCTGGCGGGTCATCATCTGCTCGGGAGGCGAGGCTCTTGCGCACGCCTCACATGAGTTTACATAGGTTAGTAAATCTCTTTACACTTTGTTTCTAATTACTGGAAGTTCACGTGGATTACATGCTTTGGACCTCTGTCATGTAGATTTTAATATTGATTTGTACATGTTTTTTGTATAGCTTATGACTGCTAGAGAGACTCCTCCATATATGCAGACTGTGGAGGCTGTTGTAGATACTGCCATAGCATCTGCAGATCCACTAACTGAGGTACAATTTTTTAAATTTGTTAAATTTTGGAGGTTCATTATTTCTTATTAAACTTAAATCTACAATATCAAATTTTGTAGGTATATGTGAAATATTTAATTTGAAAATTAATTATTTGTATGTAGCTTACCCCTCGTGAGTCTATTGTTGTCCCTGCTGATGCGTCAACAACAAATTGATAGGGATCATGACATTGTGGTAAGATTTCACATGCATTTTAACTAAATTGTACAAGTTTCTAAATTTTGAATGTATTTTAAAATTTTGGGTGTTAAAAACTTGTTGTTTATGAATGTGCAGGTTAGGTTGCAGGCATGCTTAGAGACACCTAGGACCACATGGATGAAATCCGTAGTGGCATCTCCCTCCACTACATCCCGGTAGTCGTGGACGTGCTACTTCTAGCAGGGCGAAGAGAGGGAAGATGTTTCATGAGTAGATTTATAGTCCACCTGGATGTACATATGTGGTCATGAGTAGATTCATAGTCCATTGTATATATATAGCCTTTTGCGACCGCATGTGGTCCCATATGTACATTATGACACGTGCTTAGTTCGAGATGTACACATACATTATGAACTTATACATATATATTTTTAGAGACGTGCGTCTGGAGCACACTTTGTTTGATTCTTATATATATATCCATGTGTGTTGGTTTTCATATTTATGACTTTTTCAGTTCTTCTTTAACAAGCAGTGTAACGTTGGGATGCATATTTCTTAACTTTTGCTTTATGGGTTTAGCATCTAATGGAAAACATTAATATTCATATTCTCATAATAATGCTATGAAAACATTTTTTTCTTTTGTTGAAAGTGAAGCTCCAAGATTTATCTATTATTTTTCTATATGTTCTTTGTCTTGTTTGTTTACTAATGACTCAAAGAGGATTTCACTATGAGACTTATGTTTGTTTTTCTTACAAGCACTATTTTGATCGAGTCGATGAGTTAAACAATGAGCTCTATGTATAAGGGTAACTTTTTCTCTTGGTTATTGCGTGGGATTAGATTTTGATGAAAAGAGATATGATCATCTGGAGTTGATGTGAAAATATTTCTTATGATCCCCCTTAAATGAATCCTTGATTCCCATGAGATCTACAAATGTCTCATCATTTTTTCAACACCCCTTAACTCATACTTGTGTTTTATATAATATATTTAAACAATCTCTATTATATGTTTTTCTCTTGGTTAATGATGAAAAGAAATATGATTTTTTGAGAAGATATCTATGGATTCAAATTCTTTTATATAATATTTTCTTATGAGCAATGGTGATTTTGAGGAGATATATTCAAAATTTAGCTGGTGTGACAATTATTCTATTAAGTTGTATTGGACTTGTTGCGGAATAGGTAGGGGATAAATGGTATTACAAACTAGAATGTCTTGTATCCACATCACAAATTTTCTCTAAGATCCTAATGGTATTTACTTGTTCATTAGATGAATGGACGCATCCTATAAGGGATTAAAATTGTTTATCATTTTTTGGATAGATGCAGGTAGTATTCCGATAGTCATTACAAGCTTGTCCATGATCTGAATTTTTGTTCTTTTTATCTCCATGGTTAGGATATATGGTTATTTGAATATACCCATCTTCTCGTTAGGACCATGTCTAAATTCTTTGCAAATTGTTGTAGCAACATATCTTTATCAAATGGGTAAGGAAATAGCTTTTTGTATAGATATTTTCTATTGTGTCCTACATTTCTTTCTTGTAAAGTGGTTAGCATATTCTTCATTGAATGCAACTCTTGTTGAATCATTTTTTCCTTTGTGGGTGATATATTGGTCTATTCACTTTAGCAACTTTGAAATTTTCTTCATTAGATGGATAAATGTGAAATTCACCTAACTTTATCTTGAGTCTATCCTTGCATGTATTCCTATTCAAGTAACCTAGAAGGTCACTAAATTTTGAGCGAGTTTTAGTATTTGTCTTTGAATGATCTCCTCTTCGAATAAGGGATCATCTTCATCATAAAATCTAGGAGGAGGTGAGTCTTTGTGACTATGTTCAATCTTGAATCTACGTGAAGCCTTAAAGTAAGGTTTTCATGAATCACTTGTTGGTTTTGGTGGGTGATCCTCAACATTTTTTTTACGTTTTATTGAAGTGGAAGAATAACCTGTATTAAAATGGATGTCCATTTCTATGAGGGATGGTCATTTTGGATCTTCTGCTTTGTGATTCATGGTCTTAATTGCCACTTCATACTCTTGTAATAGTCTACCTCCTAACTCAAGGACTCTTGCAAGTACTTCGTCTCTATTGTAGTAAAGGAGCTCATGAAAGAAAGATAGATCTAATTTGTTTTGGTATTTGTATGAATTAGATTCTTCTCCACTATGACCAACCAAAGGTTCTATGTCTTTGACTTGTGAGAAGAGGGTTTCTAAATATTTTTGACTGAATGGGTATGTTGAATTAAAAGGATTTACCTTTAAGTTGGGTTCATCTCGTTTAGACATCATTTTTGTGATTTTTGGCATCACTCGGACTCCGTGGCACCTAGAGAGGCCTCGTCTGATCTAAACACCTTGGTGTAGGGACCCTCTAAAATAGCCTCTCTTAGTTTTTTCCTTCTCATTTCGGTGCTCTCGTTGTCCTATTGTTTGCAAACGTGTGAAATAGTGCAGTTGGAGCTAGTGTAAGGTTGTCAAATGCTATATTTTGCAAATGGTGGGTCATGGCACCGAACCGACTACACCAACATGTCCGAGTGGCTAGGTGAATGCTATAGGAGGTGGTGTTTTGGTGGTGAAAGGGATTTTGCTTCAGGGCTACTTTGTTGGGCGTAGTCCCTTAAGAGCCCTCAGACCAAAATATCATTCAACTTCGATGGGTGACTACTCAGACTCTGTGGCACCTAGAGAGGCCTCATCTAATCCGACACCTCGGCATAGAGACCCTATACAATAGCCTCTCTTAGTTTTTTCCTTATCATTTCGGTGCTCTCGTTGTCTCACATTTTTTAAACGCATGAAATAGTGCAGTTGGAGCCAATGTAAGGCTGTCAAACGCTATATTTTGCAAATGGTGGGTCATGGCACTAAACCGAATGTGTCGGCACGTCCAAGTGGCTAGGTGAACGCTATAAGAGGTGGTGTTTTGGTGTGCGAAAGGGTTGTTGCTTCCAGGCTACTTCGTTCGGGCGTAGTCCCTTAAGAGCCCCGAGACCAAAATATCGTTCAACTTGACAGTGACTACTCGGACTCCGTGGCACCTAGAGAGGCCTGTCTAATCAAAACCTCAACATAGAGACCCTCTACAATAGCCTCTCTCGGTTTTTTCCTTCTTATTTCGGTGCTCTCGATGTCCTACTATTTGCAAACGTGTGAAATAGTGCAGTTAGAGCCAGTGTAAGGTTGTCAAACGCTATATTTTACAAACGGTGGGTCGTGGCACCAAACCGAATGCACTTGGCACGTCATCTGGGTGGCAAGGTGAATGCTAGAGGAGGTGGTGTTTTGGTGCGCGAAAAGGGTTGTTGCTTCCGGGCTACTTCGTTCGGGCGTAGTCCCTTAAGAGCCCTGAGACCAAAAATATCGTTCAACTTCGACGGGTGACTACTCGGACTCCATGGCACCTAGAGAGGCCTCGTCTAATCAACACCTCAGCGTAGGGACCCTCTACAATAGCATCTCTCTTTTTTCCTTCTCATTTTGGTGCTCTCGTTGTCCTACTATGTTTGTAAACGCGTGAAATAGTGCAGTTGGAGCCAAGTGTAAGGTTGTCAAACACTATATTTTGCAAACGGTGGGTCGTGGCACCGAAAACGACTATCTTTGGCACCCAGGTGGCTAGGTGAACACTAGAGGAGGTGCTTTTTGGTGCGTGAAAAGGGTCATTGCTTAGAGGGCTACTTCGTTCGGGCGTAGTCCCTTAAGAGCCCTGAGACCAAAATATCGTTCAACTTCGACGGGTGACTACTCGGACTCCGTGGCACCTAGAGAGGCCTCGTCTGATCCAACACCTTGGCATAGAGACCCTCTACAATAGCCTCTCTCATTTTTTTCCTTCTCATTTCGGTGCTCTCGTTGTCCTATTATTTGCAAATGCGTGAAATAGTGCAGTTGGAGCCAGTGTAAGGTTGTCAAATGCTATATTTTGCAAACGGTGGGTCGTGGCACCAAACCAACTATGTTGGCACATGTCTGGGTGGCCAGGTGAATACTAGAGGAGGTGGTGTTTTTGGTGCGTGAAAGGGTCGTTGCTTTTAGGGCTACTTCGTTCGGGCGTAGTCCCTTAAGAGCCCTGAGACCAAAATATCGTTCAACTTCGACGGGTGACTACTCGGACTCCGTGGCACCTAGAGAGGCCTCATCTGATCCAACACCTCGGTGTAGAGACCCTCTACAATATCTCTCTCAGTTTTTTCCTTCTCATTTGGTGCTCTCGTTGTCCTACTATTGTTTGCAAACGCGTGAAATAGTGCGGTTGGAGCAGTGTAAGGTTTGTCAAATGCTATATTTTGCAAACGGTGGGTCGTGGCACCGAACCTACTATGCTCTGGACATGTTCGGGTGGCTAGGTGAATGCTAGAGGAGGTGTTTTTGGTGCGTGAAAGGGTCGTTGCTTCTGGGCTACTTCGTTCGGGCGTAGTCCCTTAAGAGCCATGAGACCAAAATATCATTCAACTTCGACGGGTGACTACTCGGACTCCGTGGCACCTAGAGAGGCCTCGTCTGATCGAGACACCTCGGTGTAGGGACCCTCTACAATAGCCTCTCTCGATTTTTTCCTTCTCATTTGGTGCTCTCGTTGTCCTATTGTTTGTAAACGCGTGAAATAGTGCAGTTGGAGCCAGTGTAAGGTTGTCAAACACTATATTTTGCAAACGGTGGGTCGTGGCACCAAACCGACTGCTCCGGCATGTCCGGGTGGCTAGGTGAATGCTAGAGGAGGTGGTGTTTTGGTGCACGAAAATTCGTTGCTTCGGGCTACTTCGTTCGGGCGTAGTCCCTTAAGAGCCCTGAGACCAAAATATCGTTCAACTTCGACGGGTGACTACTCGGACTCCGTGGCACCTAGAGAGGCCTCGTCTGATCGACACCTCGGCGTAGAGACCCTCTACAATAGCCTTTCTTGGTTTTTTCCTTCTCATTTTGGTGCACATGCGTAGGTATGGTCTTGTAAACACTTGGGGAGGAGTCGTTTTCAAAATTTACAACATTTTCAAAATTTACAACTTTTTCAAAATTTACAACGTAGAGACCCTTGATTTTCAAAATTTTTTTACAACATTTTCAAAATTTTTTTTCAAAATTTACAACATTTTCAAAATTTACAACATTTTCAAAATTTACAACTTTTTCAAAATTTACAACATTTTCAAAATTTACAACATTTTCAAAATTTACAACATTTTCAAAATTTACAACTTCAAACAATGAAAGCTTCTCTTAGCTTGAGAATTTAAAATTCTCTACTATGAGTGCCTGACCACGTGAAGGTGGAAGCTTTTACGGCACCACTAACCTAAACATAAAAGTGTTAGTCAAAGAAATTTAAGTTTCAAATCAAAACCATATACTAGATCTATATATGTACAAAATACACAAATTTAAAATAAAATATATTCAAACTTAAATCTAGATCTTTAAACTAAAAAATTTATATATATATTGAAAAGAAATTATATATACCGAGACATTCAAGCATTGTAAATTCATTCCAATGAACCATCAGGATCGGATCTACTCTGAATAGCGAGACAAGATTGCTTCATGATCTGACTCTCGAACCTTCAAAGAACCTTGTTATTAGGCCTTCCTCGATATCTATACAGTTGAATATTTGTCGCTAGAACTAGATGTGAATATAAGAGTATTTTCTGTGTGTCTCAAAGTCTTCAAACACCCAAACAGAGGAGTTTTTAATGGATACCATCGAAGCCAAGTTCCAGTAACTACCACTGACCCTGTAGGATACTCAATATCTTCGCCATCTATAATAGGAGAAGTCAACTTCTTTCTTTCCTCGATGCAATGACATAAGAAATAGTTTGTTCCTTCTTCATTGTCTTCTATCATGCAATTACTGCAAACACATGTCCTACAAAAAAATAACCAAGGTTGAACAACTCAAATTTAAATTACATATTAAAATTTCAATGGACATAACTCAATACAAAAATTAAATAAATAACCATAAATACCTTGTCGCACCAAAATCAAAATTTCGTCAAAGTCCTTGGATGTTGTAACTTCATCTGCAGAAACAAGTCGTAATGCTTGTGGAGGTTGATAACTAGGAAGCGGAGTTAGAGGCCTACAAATCCATCCTTCCACCCATTCTTGTGAATCACACTCAGCAGTGACAAATTCGATACAAGATGCACAAAAACATGTCAACTTTCTTGTCCATATGGCCCACGAAGTAGCGTCTGAGCTACAAAATGAGTGCATATCATTGGACCCAGTGAGTGTCATACAATCCTCGTAGTTAGCAATATGTTGTTCCTCTATCAACCAAAAATATCTGAACTGTGGAATTTTCTTGAGAACCTCGGGCCATGTTGTCAGTACACCATTCCACTATGCTCTTTGCATCTTTTAATTTAGCACCATCTTTGTACTTCAACTCTTCTCTTGCAAGAGCTCTTTTCACACATGCCCCTGCACCATCATGCTCTCCTTTTCCATGTCAGCCTCGGTGAAACTCAAATATGTTGCACACCCATCTTGGCGTGCATTCTGCTCATCGATAAAACATTCGTGCATTCTTAAAGCGAGACGTGTAATTATCGACCATATATAATGTTGTTTGAAGTGGATGTCCCTATCGAGACAAGTTTCCATAAAATAGCTGGAAACACCCTTGCACAAATTCGAGTAGAATGAGTACGATCATCACGATATAAAAGTGGTACTCTCTTAAAAAAATTTGATCATTCTGTCTTGTCGGAGAATGTAGAAATGCTATATGCACAAAAATGGCAACTTGTCTTGAGTTGTAATATTGCGATTGAACCTCCATTTGTGGTTGCGATGTGTAATTCTCTACAAAATCGACCACTTTGAAACAATAGTACCAATAGGAAATGTGTCTTTGCATAGCTTGAATTGTTCATCCAACCATCGAGCTCTATGTGTATGCCTCGCATACTCATAAACAATTTCATCCTTAAATTTTCTCATAAATTGAAAAATGGGCATTTTTTACGTAACTAGCTCACACCGTTTTGACTCTTTTCCATCTTTCATTTGGTATGCAACTGATTTATATTTATCAAACTCAACTAAATTATGTCCTATTGTACCTTGATTTGCTCATGGATGTAACTTTCAATTTAGGTAATCCGCCGCATGTACTCTGACTTCCATCTAAACAATCCCGACTATAAAAAAATTGTCAACTTCTTTTTACAAAATATCGTAGGAATGAAATCCCTGGAAGATATTGGTGGAACTTGAACACCACATTCCGATAACATAGTTTCAGAATGAAAATTAGAATGAATACGTAAAAATTTAGCATAATGCATCGCAAATTCAACATGTTGCCTACAACAACAAGTGGTGCGAGCATGGTTGATTTTCACATAGAATGGTTTCAACATTTCAAAAAAATGTTGACTAATTTTAATTTCTAGATTCTCTTGTTCAAACTTACGAAAAATTGAGTTTGAGTCATATCTAAGAAATGCTTTGGATGTGGTTCACGATTAGTAGAACCAACTCTCCGTTTTATAACATCTCTTGTATTAGGTGAAACTCTAGTGTTATCATGCCAAAATTTAATAACAACTTCTCTTATAGCATCAGAATTATTTTTGTCCTTACGCGGTGCTCTAGCAGAAAATGCCCAAAAATCGACATTATTGAGTGATTGAAGGATATTACGTCTTTCAATTGCTTTCATTAGAGAGTTTTTGATTAACTTGCAACATTTGACTTGTTTGCGTAATCAAACGTTGTTTTTTATTGATTCACTTACAACACTAGTAGCAAGTACACGATGCACAATATTACTATCCCTAGTGCGTCTCTTGACACCAACAGTGTGATATGCATCATGAAGGTTTTCAACAATTGTAGAGGTTTGACCACGTATATTAGATGTTGTCAATCCTAAGGTGTTTAATGTAGGTCTCATTTTAATCAATTTCATCAAACTAACCAACAACTGACATCTTTGGGAATCATTTAAAATTTCAAAATGATTATCCCAAATTTCAGTGGCTTTTCTTCTGATTTGTCATTCAGAAAGTTTGTCAGACATTGGTTTCAAAATGTTTTCATCAATTTCAATAAAAAAATTAGGTTTCTTACGTAAAATCCTAGGAGGTGTTTTTGTCAAATTTTGCTTGTCTACAGTTTCAACATGAATTTCCTTATTCACATTTTCATTGTCTCCTTCAATTTCAACATTTGCTACATCATGAGTATTTAATTCTTCTTGACATTGATGGTAAAAACTTCTTCATCATGAGTATTTAATTCAACTTCAACATTGATAGTAGAAACATTACCTAGTTCTTCATTGCTTACAATAGTTGGGATTGAAGATGAACCTCTTCTAGATTCACGAAGTTTCCGCATTCGCTCAGCATTTTGAATTTTGTTGGCCTCTAATTCGTTTGGTGTTTTTTTACTTAATGACTTCCTTTTTTGACTTCGTTTTTGTCTCCCATGATGTTTTGCTTCGGTGATAAGAAAAACGTGCGAGAAAAAGATAGAATTTTCATAGTAATTCATACGGTAAGGTCAGAGAGTAAAAATCACATGGTAATTCAGACATTGGGATGTGTGTAAATATGATTTATGAACCATGAGCGTGCTTTATAAACCGCGATCACGGTTTATAAAGTGCGCTCATGGTTTTTTAAAAAACCACGATCGCGCTTTATAAACCGCGATCGCGGATCTATCTGCCGAACCTAAGCCTCGGAAAATCTTTGTTTTTCCCCAACCAAAGCTATGGAAGGTCATTATGAAGTGTAAAAGGTCAAAAAACCTCAAATCTGCTCTTCCAAAGACTTGAACCATGCTAAAAAACTGAAAACATTTCACAAAAATGGTGCCATCGCGTAGGGGAGACTCTTAGCTTCGTAGAAATATTGTTTTTAAAGTGAATAGAATAAGATAAATATCATTTTATAATTTTTTACTAACAATAGGTCTTTAAGACATTTTTTCCGTGAATGTTCATGTCTACGTTTAAGATTGTAACTTTTGTTTCGCTTATCAAAATATGATAAAACTTATACCATCCCAAGCGTGGACAAATTCTATACACGTTAAAAAAAAAATATTTGATTTCGATATTTTTTGATATAGTTATGGTGGGAAAACGGAAAGCGCTCCGTTTTCTAAATATTTTCAGACCACTTTCACGGAAAAAATCATAAAAAAAAATATTGCTAAAAAAAATACAAAATAAAATCCATCCCAAGATAGACAACTACATCTAACGTTTCACCAAAGGAAAAAAAAAAAAAACAAGATTTGGTCATCCAAAATGCGGGCAAACGGACTATAATCTTATAAGTTTTAAAAAAAAAAAAAAACTAAGTCATATAATTTTAAGTGTTTAATATAGCTAAACTTGTCCGTTTTTAAAAAAAAATAGTATTTTAGAAACTAGATTCCGAATGCTACGATTCATATTCATATATAATTTTTATAGCTAATAATCCCTACAAGTTGATGTGTATTCTATATGCATCAACATTTATATAGATGAATCAGCCTCTTATCACATATGTCCGTATCTATGCATGTTCCTTTCAAGGGTATGGCCTCTCTTGTGTATTCCAAAGATGTGTGAGGGAATGTTATGTCTCTAGTTAGAAGAAACGTGTTTCGATGATACTCTCCCTCCGCATATCAATGTTGCAACATTCATATGACCTCCAATTGATTTTTATACTCTATATTGAGTTATACACATATATATATATATATATATATATATATATATATATATATATATATATATATATATATATAAACACTCAATATAAAATGAATAATTATGTTAGGGATGTAATAAGTAATATTTTTAATGTAAATGTGAATGTCACTCTTGTACTTATTCCGGCTTAAATACAAATTCTTGTATGTTATTTTATAATTATTTATGCAATGATAAAATGGATATAGGGAAATTATATTAGAAATCTAAAGTTGTATCAATTTCATTTATAAAAACAATATGATAAATGTGAATTTTAGGGTTTAGATGAAAATGTAGATATGATCAATGAGAAGGAGGTGTTTAAATTATCTCAATAAAATAATAGATTGATTTAATTACTCACATTCTTAATTATTTTTTTAATTTCTTTAGTATAATAGTTATTAGGAACTAGGATTTGTGAGTGCCACAAATATGTTATCAATCGATCATACTTGACATTGAATGTAATAAATTAGGTTTGTTTTACTACCATTTAATTACTATATTTTGATATTCATCAATCTCAAGAAAATAACAACAATATAAAAAAATAGAATTAATGATCGAGTAGCTCTAATAGCATGAAAACTATTTACTAACAAATTGAATTCAAGCTAAGACCTTTAAAGTTCCTAAAGTAAAAATTGAATGAATGGGAACATATAAAATGAGCACACTTAAACCAAAAAAATGTTACCGCAAAAGGGCTCAAGACATCTTGATAAGATCTAGAAAGTATACAAATACATTAGACAAAGAAATCAAATTAGGAAAAATAAAAATTATAAAAGATAAAAAATAATATCAAATACCATGATAAACAAACTAAATACAGTTATTTTAAATATCCATATTATTTAGTAAATTAGGCACTAGACATTAAATTACACAATGTTGTGTGGTTTATAATGTTTAATTAAAGATATACATAAATCACCTTATATCATACATAGACATGAAATCATGAAATATATTACCTAGTATTTTCTCTATTTACCATGCTAATAATAAATCACTTCTAATAAACATATATAACATTTTGATGTGGAATGTTTTTTTATCATTGATGACAGTTTAATCTTTAATGGTAGTTAAGGAGAAGGTATAGGAATGTAATATTCAAATACTATTTAAGTGAATTAAAGTTTAATGTTTATTTGATTATTATAGGGCAATTTTTATTAAACATGAGTTTGGAGTCATTTATTCTCTTAATAAATATTTTAGATCTGGTGCCATTGTGGAGTTAGATTGAGGCCTCGATCACCAATCAATAGATAGTTTATAAAGAAAGTGACGAATTTGCTAATCAATGTAGAACTTTTCAATAGAAAAATTATATAACAACTATGGATTAATATGACTATTTTTGAAAAAAAAAAACCTGAAATTTTAGGTATCAAAGTTTAAGTTACTATTAAAAAATACAAATTTCTCCTACCTATCTAACAATTTATTGTCGGCATAATACCATAAATTTTATTTGATTGTGACTTTAAACATTGATTAACAAAAATTGACCATTTATTTACATGCAATTCTTTAAATTTCTCAAACACAATTATACCAGCGCTTTTACATACAGCACAAACCCCCACACAAAACATATAAGCAAACAAGCATTCCTTTTCAATGTCTATTTCTGCTACACATCAAATCAAACAACACCCAAAACCAACAACGCATGTAATAATAGAGCAACGTGGCTTGTTTCCCTTCATTCCATTCTCCATGATATTTCCTGCGCAGACTTGGAATGAAATACAGAGCGTAGATTGGAGACCCCACATTTTGGAATGATACGCCATTTCCAATCATGAACTAACCTGGATGACGTTTGTACAGTGCATGTTGGCGGGATTTGTTCCTGGATCAGATGTCTTAGGGTTGGGGAGTCCTACTTTTGTAGGAATGTGAAGTGGACCCTTATGTTCCTCGCAGGTCCATGATGAGGCATATTAAAATTCATCTTAAAGGGATTAGTTACACAAAATTCTTATTATACATATTTTGAAGTGGGTTGTACTTAGGTTTAAAATGATATAATCTAATTCTGTTGGAGGTATCTAATTGCTTTTACACCCATAAATATTAACAATCATATGGAATTTGGGGTTGCAGAGTTCATGGGATTATTTGGTCAATTCGTGCCAAATGGTGTAACCTTCAATAACTTCTACAAAACACTCACTTGAGGGTGGATGGTTGTTAAACAATGCATGTGTGGTGCTCCCTTGTTTTGATGTTGTCTAAGCAGCTTTTTTCCAAAATGTTTTGACTAGTAGTTAGCCATGCTACCATTTTTATACCCGTATATTGTTGGTATTGGCCTTGTTTGGCCTTGGTTTCTCTTGTTAGTAGATTTTTGTCCAAATTTTTAGGATTATATTGGGGCATTTTCATCAAGTTTACCTTGCGTAGCTTTGTTTACTTACGTTAATCAGAAGCTAGTCATCATTTTAAATTCCAGTTTTGGGTGGTTGTTGATCAAACCTTCAGTTCTAATTTAATAATTTTAAATTAAACAACTTTATGTGTGAGGGCGCTTCCCCTTATTTACATATTGAATAACAAAATATAAAATTTATGAATGCTTTGGTGTTTAGGGACTGAAATAGAGAATAAGAAAGAGAAACATAACACTAACATGTACTTTTCCTTGTGTAAATACCTAATTTTGGTAGAAGGCTTGTCGCAACAACAATTCTAGCACCTTTTGGCACACTTGGATCACTAGTACAAATTAAGATTTTTGGTACACTTCTTGGGCCTTTTCAATTGATCATGAAACACATTATGACATCAAAGAATGGACCTTAGACACTTTAAGATTCAATTCTAGTTTGCCCAATAATTCCATTGCACCTCGATAGAGTCATACACTTATGTTCCAAGTCTTTTACCCCTGAGTGACAAGTAGTGATAAAAGGAAACTAGTGGTGACATGTGCTAGTGATTTGGGACATTAAAGGTGATGCTTGAAAAATAAGATGAATATAAAAAACATGTTTGAGAAATAGGAGAATTCATATGAATGTATGTTGATAAATTGTAATACCCTGAGGAGCTATAGAAAGTGAATACAAACATTTCGAGAAATTGGAATAATGTGAGAAAGAACAGGATATATTGAGAAACAATATCGCTTATTTTTAGATATAGAAAAACCCCATCACTACAAAATGTTTATTGAAATAATTCACGCCCGAGACACCTTTAGTCATGAAACATAATTTTTTTGAATGCCAAACCGTATCTCTAAAATCATATTTAAAGTTGTGTACATCACCTAAGAGAGACTTAAATTGTGATTTTAATTACACATTTAATAATGTTATACTAAAGATGGGTTAATGTTACCATGATTTCTGATGTTTTGGGGTGACATTAGCCCATCTTTAGTAGGTGGATTTAAAATGTGATGTAAAAATGAATTCAATTTTGACTTGTATGTCGACTTTAATCTTGACCTAATCTTCCACTTTAATGTTAACCTAAATTTCAAATTTAATGTCTACTTTAATTTTGAATTAAAACATGACATAAAACACAACTCCTAACATGACTCAAACCTTGACTTAAAAATGACTTGATTTCATCTTTATGTGTGACATTAGATTTGAATTTAGTTGCATATTTAAATTTGTCTTCAATTGTAACACTAACATCAAATGTAGTTGCATTAGTAAACCAAACTATAATGGTTCACTAAATGTGTCTTTAATTATGACTCTAGGTACGACTATATTTGTGTCACTAGCTCTCGCATTGATTGTAAATTTAGGTCAACTTTTTTTATGAATAAGATATTATATTCTATTAATAGTGATAACTTGATACAAGATAATTCAACAAAAAAGTGGGTGGTATGAGAGCACGCCACAAAACCACATAAAAACTAGGCTCAACCTATGTCAATCAACAAAACAACTTAACAAATGTCGAATCTATGTGTTTCGCAACAAAAAGTTGACCAAAAATGGAGGATCATGGTCCTTTGGCCAACCAGACCGGGAAGGTCTTTGTCACGTGTCCGGAACTTCCCAACTAGAGCTCGACGGATTTTAATCTTCATTTCCAACAACAACCCACGTGTGGGAGATGGTAAAGGCCATTCAGGGAATTTGTTTTGATGGAGGTAGGGTAGAGGTTCCACCCATCGTGGGAGAGAGGCTCGAGGGAAATAGGAAATCCCTAACTCGATTTGATGAGATGAACGGGTGAGCCCCAACCATGATGGTGATATGGGGGAGCTAAACTTCTACTCGGTTGATTTGTGTAGAGACCGCGAGCACAACCGAAAGAGTGATGTTGAGAATAGCTCGATGAATTCCACGGGATGATGACCGTCGTGGGGTGGGGAGTGCCGAAAAGTTGAAGGTGGATTCCAAGAAACATTCTGGGGGGCATCCCCCCAATGAGGCAGAAGGGTCAATATATGCTCCACCTTAAGGGCCACCTTATTTGCTTGCACTTGAATCTGCAGCAACACATTGGAGATAACCATCGACTTATTATAAATAAAGAAATGTTGATCAAATTTAGCATTAGAAAATAAACACAAAGAGGTGAACTTTGATCCTTATGATGTTATTAAATAAATGTTTTTGTTAATTTTAATTATTTAATATTTTATTAATTATAGAATTGCATTATTATATCATTCTTTTTATATACTTTTGATATAATATGAATTGTAACACTATAACTTTAAATAATAGTAATGATAAGTAAAATTTGAAACTCATGCTAAAATTAAAAATGAATTGAAATATATATTAATCATCTAAAAAATTGAAAACAATAATGAATTAAACATATTATAAATTTAAAAATAATATTGTTTAAACATGATAATGTAACAACACAATAATGAACTAAAAATCATAATAATATGATTAAAAATATAGTTACAAAGTCGCAATATCATGATTAACCTCAGACGTTAGGGTCAACACCCTCATCACAATGTCATAAAATCATAAGTGACTCTAAATATTAGGGTTAACATCCTCACCTATATTCCACCTATCATGATCCCAACCCTCCTTTATAGTATAATTAAATAGAGTATCATTGAAATATCCATAAACCCCTTTGTTAATATATCGACTAACTCCATTGGTTGGAGTGTTTTTCCTGAATATGAATAATCCTAATAGTGATGCTACCCCATTGATATTTTTAGAAATTTGGCCATTTTCCGAATAAGAAAGTTGAGCTGCCCCTTCATGAGGGCTTGATTCTTCTTCTGTTTGAGAATGGCAAGCTGGTTCTGGATCACCCTTTGGTCACGGCCCTGGAGGAGCAAGACGAGGAAGATGACATTACTCTGGCAGAGTGTCTTACTAAAATGAAAGAGGGTAAAGGTATCCCCAAGGGGATGAAAAAGATAGAGACAATAATGAGGGAGGTGGTGGGGAAGCCAGTGTTTCAAGAAGAATGAATGTGTGGGTGACCCCATTGTTTTTGAAGAATGGAGCAGGAAGATGGTGTATTTAGAGGGGGTCCTCAAAGCTATGGAGGACACGAATGAGGGGCAAAGGGAGTCCATCTTGAACATCATCAACATTTCGAAGAAGATGGTCGCAGATCAGGTCCAGATTAAACACGAATGAAGGAGCTGGAGACTCAAGTCAAAGTGTTGCTTGACAGAGTGGAGGAGATCGAAGGGGAAAAGAAAAGGAGGAGATTCAACCTTCGCATTAGCAGCTCGGAGGAGGAGTAGATGGTGGTTGGTTCTGGATTCCTGGTCGGTTGTTCTTTGGTATGGGGCCTCTGGTGGTTTTTTTTTTTTTGTGGAGGCTTTTTGGTCTCTCGAACTTTGTACTTGACTATGGGCAAACTGTGGAGACCTGTTTTTTCTTGGTCTTTTTTGTCCTTTTGGGGGTCTAGATCCTGTATTGTAAGAGTTAATCCTGTTTAAATCATTTTTCTGGGACCCCTTTCTGGGTATTTCTTTCTATTTTGTTTCTTGTAGTGTTTCTCTTTTTGCTCGCCCCTAGAGACGATCCCTGTTTTTTGCCTTATCTAATAAAAAACAATATCATGTTTCGCGTACATAAAACACATTTAACCCATCATTACAATTTTCATTTAAAATTTTGAAAACATAATAATAATGTGTAAATTATTTATTTTACAATCAATTTAAATAGTCTACTTATAGTGGTTGGACTCCATTTGCATCCATTTCCTATTACAAAAAATATGTTTTCATGTACATATATGTTCCTTCTTCTAAGGCTAAATATGATGCCCATAATCCTCTTTATGTTCCAAATTAAAATCGAATATTTATATGTGGAAAATAATTAAAACAAAGATACCTACAAACTGAGCACTTGCTCTTTTGAAGCCCATAGGATCTTTGGGACTTGTGACCTTATTCCCCTATTACACTATCACATTAGTAGCTTGTTGTTGATGGCTTAGTTTATCTAGGATAATATGCCTATCCCAATAGTAGTTCAACTTATTAAATCCCTTGGGTTATGTCGAGAAGGCATGTAAATGATTTAAAAGTATAAACATGGTTAGTACAGAATTTCATATATATGTATATACATACACACATACATCTATATATATTAAATTTTGAAATATATATATTTTAAATTACTAAAGAAAATAGGCTTAGGGGTTTGGGCTATTAGTGGGGTACAAGTAGTTTGTAATCACCAACCTAAGTTCTATTCCCATTAATCCCATTAGACACTTTCAATAGTGGTCGCAGGGACACCTTGATGTAGGGGTCATAGTTATCCTGTAGACTAAGTGGAATAAACCAAATACATTACAAACACACGCCCACTACCATGTCCCACTTTGAGAAGGTTCTCCTCCATTAGTCGACTCATGTTCATAGATTTTGTATAATAAATGAGTTTACCATCAAAATTGTTTCTTGAGTTGATGGGGAAAATGAATTAGGTCAACCAGGTCTCATCTTCAATTCTCAATCCACATTGGCGAGTGGTATTGGGTCCTCCTAGTTTCCTCAAGGTTATAGGGATCTAGTCATGTGGTTTAGAGTGAGTGCAGAGCATTACCTTAATTGGAGGTTGTTATTCTAGGTAATTTGGCTCTCAATTCCTTGGTTATACAAAACTACAAAGAAAACAAAAGTAAGTCATAGATTAAAATTTAACCCTCCAAGATTTATCCAATCTTGATAGTCACAACAATGAAGAAAAGTTCTATGGAGGTTTTTCCTCTCTCTTCATATGTAATCATATGATCTTAGGGAAATGCTATGCGAATTGAAAATATCATCTAGATATACCCTAACCACTGACCTTGTTGGTAGATGGTTATAATAAGTGAAAAGTGAGCCATCTTGGTTAGTTTTTCAACTATGACAACAATCACATCATGGTGGTACGAAGATGTGGGTAAACCAAAACTAAAATCCATGGAAATGGTGTCTCATTTCCACTCAGAATAAAATGAGAATTTAAAATATTAGTGGGGTGTGGATGCTTGTTTTCACCCTTTAACGCTTATTTCACTAAACATAGACTTATTCCATCAGAAGCAAGAAGGAAATATTGCCAATATATTGGAATCCAAAATTACTTATTTTGGATTCCAAAATGTTAAATATTGGAATTATCTGCACTCCAAAATAACACATATTGGATTCTAATATCACATATATTGGAATCTAATTACATATATTGGAATCAAAAATCACATCATAATATTGGAATAAAAAATCACATATATTGGAATTTACTGCACTCAAAAGTCCCATATATTGGAATCCGAAAATCATAATATTGGAATCCATTATATGGGCTAGTGGCCGCTAGGCATTATCTATGATTTGGACTAAATATAACATGTATCTGTTTTATACGAGCTAACAACCGCTATGCATTATTTATGATTTGTTATATAAAGAACATGATTATGTTTTATAAGGGCTAGCGATTGCCAGACATTATTTATGCTTTGTTATATACAAAAATGTTTATTTTTAAATGGGATAGCGGTGATAGGCATTGTTTATGCTTTTTTATATACAAAACATGTTTCTATTTTATATAGGATAGCGGACACTAGGAATTATTTATGACATGTTATGTACTAAACATGTTTTTGTTTTATAAGGGATAAATGATGCTAGGCATTATTTATGCTTTGTTATAAATAGAACATGTCTCTGTTTTATACGGGGTATCGACTACAAGGAATTATTAGTGTTTTGGAATAAGTTTCTTATCGGTGTTTAAATGTCCGTAAGATTAAACTATGAAGATTTGGATAAATATAATGCCTTGTGACCTAGCTATTAGCATTAGTTTAGTTTAATACATTGTTGTTATTTGTTGATGGATAGTTATAACTATCCTCCTTCCTCCTACAGCCTTTATATTTGGGGCTCTGCTCTTTTGTTTAATACATTGAATACATTATTCTTTGTTTGTTATCATTGGTATCAGAGTGACTTGCAGAGTTTCTATTTTGGCATGTGAAGACTAAAGCAACTGCGCAAAGATTGGAAACCTGGATACTATTGGACGTGGCTCTTTGGCATTTTGGAGTAGCACAAGATTAGGACGTGTGGAAGTGGCCTTGGGCATGGAAGTTTTGGGGCACTCTTCCTTGGCCTGCATGAAGACCTGTTAAAAGATCCAACATTTGCATTTGAAAAGGATTTGGAGACCTGGACGTGCAACAAGTCTTCATTGGTTTGTTTTGGCGTGCAGACCTGTAAGCGTGGTGTTTGGCACAGAAAGTATTTCTCTGGAATTCACTTTAAAATTGAAAATTGAAAGGTCAGTCTTCATTGGCGTTTTCATTTTGCTTTGGTTTCTATCAAGCGCCCAATTCCTACTGTGCATGGAAACTGGGCATTGGAAACCGCAACAAATAATTATTCTTGTTGGCTTGTAGTTACTTGTTTTGGCGTGTAAAAGACAAAATTTCCTTCTCGAGATAATACACTTTCCAGTTCGTGGTGTTATGCTATTTTCCAAAGAAAAGTAAATCTATAGACCTACATTGGAGGATTTGACATTGATGCTCCTGTGTGTGCTGTGCGTGGAGGAGGTGAGCTGTTTGGAAGGAAGCCACCAAAGGAGAGGAGTGGTGACCTGCGTGGAGTTATGTCAACAAGGAGCTTGCTTGACCTGTATGGCACGTACATGTTGAACATTTCCAATGACGAGAGTGTTACGAGAAACCCTTCCATTGGGTCGCCTCTGAGAATCAAAGAGGACACCATCAGCATCTATTTTCCTTGCTCAATGAATTGTTGAATACCGGCAACATATTATTTGATGAATTGGTGCGTTAAGGATTGTTTGACTATTTTTGGTTCGACGTGTGTTGTCAAGCACGCCAAATCCGTGAAGAATTGGAGCGTGGATATGATGCAGACGATGAATGTGAAGTAGAACGCCCACAAGAGCATTTGCGTCTCACTACACGAGCTTATAGAGCCCATCTTCATGATAGGTTCCTTCAGTAAGAATTTGTAACCATTTTTGAACAATCAATAAATAAAATACAATTTTGAGTTTTTGGAAATGTCTGCACCTCACATTTTGTTGTCGGATGCCCAATTGCTAAAAGGGCCAAATTTCACCACATGGAAAACCAAGATGTGGATGATTCTTCAGTTTGAATATCTTTGGGGGATCGTTTATGGCACAAACACCCCTCCCACAGATGTTGATATGTTGGCTAAGTATGAAAAGGCTGATGTAAAAGCATTAATGCTTATCACTCTAAGCCTTTCTGATGAGGTTCAACCTCACATTCGGGAAGCAACCATTTCCTCTACGGCATGGGCCGCATTGTGTATCATCTATGAAGCCAAGAATCTGATGACGATGTTGCATCTTTAGAAAAAGCTTCACATAATGAGTATACATGATGGCGAATCAATTAAAGCCTTGTTGTGGCGTGTGGCGAGTCATGCGCATAACTTTGCTGCTCTCGGTGAACCTGGTGGACGAAAATTTGCTAGTCCAACTCACCTTGCGAGCTCTTCCTTCCTAGTTTCGGACACTGATCACCACGTTGACCATCACTCAACACGAGGTGTGTTTTGTCAAATTGGTGAATTATCTCCAGCAGAAGAAGCCATTCAAAATGTTCAACAAGCCTTCAAGAAAAGGCTCTCATCATGAGGCGAAGCATAACAACAAGCCTCGGAAAGGGGGCAAGGTGCCCGAGAATCGAAGCAACATCCATCGCAAAGCAAGCTTCTCAAGAGCCACCACAACGGCCACCCGTAAGTAGCGAGACAACAAGGCGGATCGATGGTGCCACATTTTCTCCACGAATACGCACACGACTGCGAACTGTTATTACAATGGTCACAAGCATGGCAACTCTAGCAAAGAGAGCACTTCTAGCCAAGGATATTCCAAGAAATCCCAATGGCATGCTTGTAATCAGAGGTAGAAGGGTCATATTGCTGCTCAACAAGATGCCTCCTCCGATGAAGAGGTTCCAGACACAACTCATCCGGACATTGTCCTAGTCTCGTAGACTTTTGCAGCCAGAAAGTGTCTAGTTGATTGATTCAGGCACCAACAAACACATGAATGGAAATAAGAAGTTGTTCCATACCCTGATTGACCGGCCCACTAGAGATAGGATCACCATCATAGATAGTTAGGAATATATTACGGTGGGGATTGGTGATGTCATTATTCCTCTTGGGACATGAAGGTGCTATATGTTCCAGGTTTGACCTCAAATCTCTTGTCTGTGAGTCAGCTTCTTAATCATCGAATGCGGGTTGAATTCTTTGTTTAGAAAGGGGTCAAGTCTTGCATCATTTCCCAGGGAGACTCAGTTATTGCTCGAGAATTTATGAAGGGCCCTCTATTTGCACTAGATGTGGTCACTTCATCTAACATTGCTCTCTCTGCTTCAACGACGGAGTCCACCACACTATGGCACTTTCGATATGGTCAGCTTTCTGTTGGGGCTCTGCATCATCTCAGTGCCAAGGAAATGGTAAGAGGGATTCCCCCACTCTCTCATTCCTTACCTATTTTCTCGAGCTGTCTTGCAGGCAAACAACATAGAGGTCCGTTCAAACAAATCTCTTATCATTCTACGAAGCATCTTCAGGTTATACACACCGATCTATGCGGACCCTTCCCAGCTAGCTTCCAAGGTTTTGAATACTTCCAGCTCATCATTGATGATTACACACGAGAGAAAATGTGGGTATATTTTCTCGAGAATAAGAGTGAGGCATTTGCCAATTTCCAAACCTTTTACCAAAGAAGCCACCAGTAGTCTAGGAAGCCTCTCCTTCTCCTCCACCGAGATTGAGGGGGGGAAGTTGTATCGAAGAAGTTCTTAGCATACCTAAAGTAGCATGGCATTTAGAAACATCTGACTGCACGCTACACGCCCCAACAGAATGGGATTTCTGATTGACACAATAGGACTGTCATGGAGATAACTCATTGTATGCTCTCCACCGCCAAGTTGGAGGATCGGGTTTTGGGCGCGAAGTAGTCAGACAACAGCAGTGTATCTACTCAACCGAGGACCCATGAAGATCTCTCGAAACAGACAGGAAGAGGTATGGATTGGTCATAAACCTTCTATCTATCATTTCAGATTTTTTGGTTATACTGCATATATGCATGTTCCAGATGAGAAAAGGAAGAAGATCGATCCAAAGACACTGCCATGTATTTTCTTGGGGTATAGTACTACCTCAAAGGCATATCGTCTCATGGATCCTAAGACAAAGAAAATCTACGAGATTTGAGATGTGGTGTGTGATGAGTCATCCTTTGACTCCCTGTCACACAATGGAGATCCAGTACCGACCTTTTCACATAGATTGCTCACACATCCATATGATGGGCAAGATGATTCTTCTCAGAGAGAAGAAGAGCTGAGTGGAGACTTATTCGTTGATCTAGGAACACTGGAAAACACATCTTCACATCAATAGCAACAACACCAACGTCCAAAATGGGTCCAGAATACTATTGGGGATGCACACCTAAACTCACTTCTAGGCACTTCTATGAGATTCAGAACACGAAGTCAAGCTAGACATGAGGTAAATTTTACACTCATGAGTTCAGTTGTTGATAGCATCGAACCTGACACTGTTCATGAGGCATTAGACCAACCACAGTGGAAACAGGCTATGAATGCTGAATATGATTCCCTACTTTAGAATCAGATGTGGGAACTTGTCAATCTACCTCCAGGTAAGAAATCCATTGGCTGTAAATGGATTTTCAAAACAAAATATAAGGCAGATGGTTCAATTGACAAAAACAAAGCACGACTTGTTACAAAGGGTTATGCTCAACAAGAAGGAATTGACTATGATGAGACCTTTGCACCCACTACGAAGATCAAAACCATTAGAGTTATCTATGCACTGGCAACACAAAATGGATGGAAACTTTAGCAGATGGATGTCAAGAGTGCTTTTCTAAATGGTGATCTCAAAGAAGAAGTATACATGGCCCAACCTGAAGGGTTTGTAGATGAGCATCAACCAAACAAGGTATTTCATCGGTAAATTCACTTTATGGACTCAAACAAGCACCTAGGGCATGGTATATAAACATTTATGATCACCTATTGCAGCATGGATTCACTCGTAGTCCCTCGGATACAAATTTGTATATCTAGAAGGTAGAAACAAAGATTGTTATTCTAGTTTTGTACGTAGATGATCTTGTGATCACGGGAAGTTACGAAAATCTTGTGGATGATGTAAACAATGATGCGAAGAAATCCTTCAACATGACCTGATTTGGGGCTACTTCACTACTATCTTGGCTTAGAGACATGGCAGAAGAAGAATCATATATTCATCTCCCAGATGAAATATGCCAAGAATCTCATGGAGAAGTATGGAATGTAAGATTGTAAACCAATGTCCACACCTATGGAGAAAGGTTTGCAATTATCTAGATTCTAGGATTCACTACAGGTAGATGGCACTCACTATAGGCAGCTTGTGGGGAGTCTCATTTACTTGACTAATACCATGCCAAATCTTTGCTTTGTAGTGAGCTATCTTGCTAGATTTATGCAGGAGCCGAAGAAATTTCATTGGATAGCAATAAAGCATGTGTTGAGATATGTCCAAGGTACGAGTTGAATGTGGTTTGGAGTATCGAGGAAGAACACTTAGTTCTTCTTACTGAGGATATACTGAGACTTGGACTATGCAAGATCTCGTTGATGACAGAAATCCACTTGGGTATGTTTTTCATCTCGGATATGGACCTATCTCGTAGATTAGCAAGAAGAAAGCTATTTTTTCTCTCTCATCCACCGAGGTGAATCCGCACCTTTGCATGAGGAGATGTGTGCGAAGTGATTTGGTTACGTCACATTCTTGCAGATATAGGGATTCCTGAAGAGAAACCTCCCATCATTCACTATGACAATCAAGGTGTGTTGAAGCTTGTGAAGAATCCTATTTTCATGAATGAACAAAGCATATTGAGGTCGAATGTCACTACATTCATGAACAAGTCTTGAACCACCAAATTCAGCTCCGATCGCCTCTACCGATTTTCGGAGTTGTCACAGATATTCTCACCAAACCTCTTGGCAACGTGAAGTTTGATTTTTTAGGGGGTACATTTGTAAGAGCAATGTATTAAGGAGGGAAATGTTAGCATTAGTTTAGTTTAATACATTGTTGTTATTTGTTGATGGACAGTTATAACTTTCCTCCTTCCTCTCATAGCCTTTATATTTGGGGCTCTGCTCTTTTGTTCAATACATTGAATACATTATCCTTTGTCTGCTATCACTAGAAACCGCTAGGATAATGAAATTCAAGAGATTTGAGACACTTCTAGGTTCATGTAGTATGATGTGATTGAACCTTAGCGTAACCAGAGAATTACTAAAGATATTATGAAGAAACTAGAAGAGGGTGACTATTTAGAGTAGGAGAATGTAATTAATTGTAAAACCAATCCAGATATATTTTCGTATTCAATTATAGATATGAAATAAATTTAAATTTCTTTACTAAAGATAGAAATGTAGAAAAACATTTTAAGAATTGTTTGAATTTTATTGTAACACTATTCCCGAAGATCTGGGATCCCAAATTAACAAAATAAATCATAGTGAAGCTCTAAAAAAATAAGCTCCCTCTAATTTGTTTTTTGATCAAATAACATCCCAAACATCTTCTCTTGTCCTTCAATGGTTGTAATAAAGGCCACAACGTGGTGTTAAATTTGATACCCATTTAGATGTTTTATCATTTTTATCCATAAAATAGTTACAAATATTTGAAATAACCATCACATATGACTTGCATATTTTAGATATGACTACCAATTTTTCTAAAGATTTAATATATATTAATTATATTAAAAAATTAAGTATATATAATATAATTTTATATTTATTTTATGAATAGTGTAAAAATACTATTTTACAAATTTTTAAGGGAACGTTTTCGGATAATTCACCACACAAGTGATTCAATCATATTGTAAGCTTATAATCAATGAAAATATAAATCCTCCCAGTTTATATTTTTACAATATCAACATAATATAATAGAGTTACATAGTACCTTCATAATAACGTATGAATGTATATATTATTGAAAATGTTAAGAAGTACCATGAGAACAACATTATGAAAAGATAAATAGTTATTTAGCATTTTCTTGGTCCAAATATTTGATGCCATCTACCACATTCAATCCCTGAGACACTATTTGTGATATTTTTGTACAAATCGACCATCAACCATTTATCTTTTGTACAATATTTGTGTCTTCTTTTCATCCCCACCATAAAATTTTCAGGAGGGTTTCCCTTTGCACCTAATGTAATACACAAAGTGTTTTTAGAATTGTATGAAAAAACGTTTCTACGCTAAACCTTTTCTAGGTCTCTTATCACTATTCCCTCGACTATATTACAATTTTACTTTCCCTAAGTGAGTCTTGGATACAATACAATCGATATTTTTTTTATTGAAGCATAATAATATCTTTTAAACATTAGACAAAATGATGTTGTTAGACCAGAATCCTAGTTCACATTATGGTGATAATAATTTTATAACTTCTAACAGGCCACCTCGCAAGTTGACAGTTTTCATGCCAAACCAAAATGATATATTCCTATTGTTATTTTTGTTTATCCTATGTAGCAGGTCCACCATATCTAAAATAAGTAAATAAATCTTATCGCTACCTGTAGAGAAGTAAACAAATTTTATTTACATTGGATGCATATCAATTACTGACAATTCAAATAAACAACATTTTAGCTTATGGATACCGATTTACCGATTGAGATTGCAACTTGGATTACATAGAATTTACGTGCTTTATTGGATCTGTTGATGCAAGATCTATTTCAAATAAATATTAATTAATTCATAATCTATCTCTTGTTATTGAAAATGTGAGATTAATGTATTTGAAATAAACATTAATCAATTCATTATTGATTTCATGTTATGGAAAATGAAACCTTAAATGGATAAACATAATGGTTTTTGTGGTGATATGGTAAGTATAATATCACTTGGTATCTATTTTATGATTCAAATTCAACAACCACTAGGCTACGCTTCTATTCGTCGAACCACCCCTTAGAAAAACAATCCTCGGCTCTTGATGAGGATTTGAAGCCGCAAGGCTATGCCATCATTTTCCGAACAACACTTTGTTGGAAAAAATTTAATGAGGCTAGTCAATTGCTTATTTACATATCTAAAAGCTATCAAGTCATATGAAGTTATTTTTATGATGATGTTGAAGCCAAAACAATGTTAATTCAATGTAAGTAGTCAATATGTAGTAGTGAATCAGTGAAACATTGTAGACAGTATGAAGTTGTAAATCAATGGGACATTGATGAATGTAAGGTTTTTTAGTCTAACCATTACTATATTAAACGTGGATGCATAGATTTTGCTAAGATCTATACTTTGTTTTAAATTGTTATTGTAGCTTACAAATGGATTTCCTTAAATTTTGTCTTCTACCGTATGCCAAGCATATAAACTAATATCTGTTCCTTATTGTTTCGTATAAATTTTTGGGCATTATAAATGATTTTGTTTTAAAATAAACATGGATAAAATACTAGATTGTGAGTGTTTATTCATGATGGATACCTCCACGCCCTCCATGGTTATGTTCTCCAGTTGTTAGTTGTCTGCCTAATAATTTATTGTCTTATAAATTTGTGGATTTTATTAGTAGTTTTGTTTGTAAATTAACACAACTAACATACCTGGATCTGATGGTGTATTCATGGATGATGTTCCTACGTCCTTCACATTTGTCATATGAACTATAAAAACATAATTTTGTTAAAAATGAAAACCATGGAAATTAAAAATAGATCTCATTAAACATATTTATAAAATGATTGAAGGTAAATTACCATGTTGAATTGTTTGTGTAGTGTCAAGGTGAAAGGGTTGTATATAAGGTTTTACAACTTTGTGGTTATCTACATAAATAATAAATGTATAAGTATTATATATAGATTCAAAGTATTATATATATGTTTAAATGTATAAGTATTATATATAGGTTTAAAGCCGATTATTATATATAGGTTGAATTTTTCTTGGTGAAAAACCTTTCTTCATATGAGAATAGTAATGTTTCACGAACATTTCTTGACTTTGTGTCTCAACAATAAAAGCAACAGATAGTTTGGAATCAAATAATGCATGGACTGCCACACTACATCCATAAATCACTCACTAGTACCAACAAATATTTGGAATAACATCGAGTGAACATCTCATCCCATAACTCATATGATCTTTTTAAGGAAAAGGATGGATGTTTCCTTGTAGGTCAATTTTTCTTACGGTTACCAATTTTTGTGGTAGTTTCTCCATCCAATCCCTAAGTAACATATTCTCTATAATCATCGTTATTATCGCAAGTGTGCACACCAAATATTTTTATATAAGACACATAATTATAAATATCTCATTCTTTATCATAAAATCAGAGCATCCATCTAGAATTGATACTCCACTTGTCTTTACCATTTTCCATGTATCTTTTTACATGTATCTTAGCATTTTTGAATAATCAATTGGTATTAAAACAATAATAATACAATCTAGCACTTTGGTTCTCGATAAATGTTAGAAGCTTCATTATTACATCGAATAAATATCGCTAGCCAAATTACAAAAATAATGATCATGCATTCAACATTAAAAGGATTAGTTCAAGGAATAGTTGATGGAAGCTAGGATGAATATGCAAATTTACAAGAAAAAATTTCTCTATATTCCATCCTTGCTGGTATATTTCCTTCAAGTGACATCACATGGTAGTGTAATATTGTGAGCCTCGACAAGAAGAACTTCTTCCACGTTATGATCTTTTTCCTATGTTTCCATTTTTTCCGTATATGGGAATTGTATTTTATTTTTCCATTTCTATCTTCACCCAACATCATAGAAAACAGAATTAGTGTGATTCATGCAATCTAAATTTTTCAATTACATTGGATTCACTGTAGGCTATAAATACAATTTTATCCAGATGTTTATTTCTCAAATAAAGTAGAAATTTTTCTCTCATTCTTTTGTATCATTTTATTCTCCGATAGTAAGAATCAAATGTCTATGCTATTACACCAACCTCGACAGACCTATTTAACCAAACATCCCCTGATTGAACTTTATCATCAAGTAGTGAAATTTTTTTATTGGTCATTCCCCTAGCAGCCCTGAATGGATTGTCTATGAATCTTGTAAGTGAATTTGGCTGAAAGTTAACTTGATTATTCTTAATTTGTGAACAAGTGAGGCCACATGATCTAAACAAATGATTTTTGTCCATTTAGTCCATATATCATCCGAAAATAGTAGAAAAGTCCATTTATCGTAAGTATTTTATGTTTTTTTACTCAAAAAATTGAGAGGAATTGATTCTCAAAGCTCTGCATTCAAAGGACAAATATATTTTTAATGATGAAAGTAAATGTTAGTAACCAATCAAATACCATCATTAAGTCTATAATCAAACTCAATGTTTATTCTAGGCATGAGACTAGGAAATATTCATGAAATATGGTTCGGGGTTTAGGGTTCAAGGTTCGGGGTTATGGTTTAGGATTTAACGTTTAGGTTTAGGGTTCAGGGTTTAGGTTTTAGTGTTTATGGTTAGGGTTTATAGATAGGGGTTAAGGATTTGGGGTTTAAGGTCTATGGTTTAGCATTTAGCATTAAGGATTTAGTGTCTAGGGATTAGGGTTTATGGTTTAGGGTTCGAGTTTTAGGGTTTAGGATTTAACGTTTGGGGCTTAAGGTTTATGGTTTATGGTTTAGGGATTAGGGTTTAGCATTTAGCGTTTAGGGTTTAGGGCTTATGGTATATGGTCTAGGGTTTAGGGTTTAGAGGTCGGGTTTACAGTTTAAGATTTAGTTTTACAGATTCAAGATTTAGGGTTTAGTATTTAGGGATCATGGTTCATTATTTAGGGTTTAGGCTTTAGGGCTTAAGGCTCGGTGGTTTAGTGCTCACGGGTAAGGGCTTAATGTTTAAGGTTTAAGGTTTAGGGATTAGGGTTTAGGGTTTAGGTTTTAGGTCTCGGGATTATTGTTTAAGGTTTAGGCTTTTGGGTTTAGGGCTCAAGGTTTACGGTGTAGGATTTAGGTTTATGGCCTAGGGTTTAGGGTTTCAATTGTAGAATTTAAATGCTGAAATCTTTAGGCTGAATGATTAAATCTTGAAAATTACCTATGTAATGACTAGATTATACTATAAAAACTATCTCCTAAGCGTGACTCATGGTGTTGTGAGACTAATTCCATAAGGTGCGAGTGACCCTAATTTATTAAATTTACATAAGTAAATTTAAAGTTTAAGTTTATCATTTATTATTATTTATATTTTAGTTTTTCATTTATTATTATTTATATTTTGTTATTTTGAAACTTAAACATCTAGTTTTGTAAATAGAAGCATGTTAAAATCATATACAATTTTTATACTATAAAGAATCATTAGGAATATCTATGTTGTAGTGTGAACATAGAATATTATGTAAGTGATTATATTATCTAGGATAATATAATATGTGTTGTAATAATTAATTACATTATTGTAAATGTAATTATGAGTGGGTGAGTAAATATTGTTATGAGTTGTTGAGTAAACAAATCATTAACAATATTGGTTTTGTGAGAAAACAAAATCTCACGTATAATAGCATGGAGTTGTTTTAGGAGTTATGTGTGGAGATATTTATGGAGATTATATCTCCTTAAATATAGGAACAACATCTCCTATTTAAATGGATGTAATACTTCCTATGTATTGAGCAAGAATAAAGAGTAAGATTTCGAATTTTCTTTATGCAATTATGATATTAACTTTTCATTTGGTAACAGAAGCGGAGTTTGATGCAAGAAATTTCAGTGCTTTCATGATCAGATCCGTCTCAAAGAATATATTATATTTTTCGTTTCCAGATGTGGGTTTTTCTATAATTTTGTGTGCAGAATCACGTGCTGGTCAAGAAACTACAGAAGAAATTTCAGAAGAACCCAGAACGTATTTTGGAAGAAATACGGATTTTACTATGCAGCTATCAAATTAAGCACATCAATTCTTCTACTGAAAGTTTTCTCCAATTTTCAATAATGTTGAATTGTTAATACAAGTTCTTGACTTGCTTGGAGGTTAAAAGGTATTCAATATAAAATTTTAAAGTACTTGATTCAATTTTGTATTTTTTATCGATTGTACAAAATAATGGAGAAACTAAATCTGATTGAAAAGTTTGAAGGACAAGATTTCCATACATGGCAACTACAGATGCAATTACATTTAATAGAAAAGGATCTATGGGATGTGGTGAAGTCTAATTCAACTCCACCCACTGGAGGAAATGAATTGGCAAAATGGAATGCAAAAGATCAGAGAGCATTGGGTACCATTGGTCTGGGCTTATCAAAAGCCTATCTACATCATGTGGATTTCACAAAATCTGCAAAAGAAATTTGGGAGTCTCTTAACAAATTGTTTGGTTCTGAAGCTGAAATGGCAAAGACTACATTGAAGCAACGCTTGTACGGGTTGAAAATGGAAGAGAACTCAAAAATGGCAGATCATATAAGTAAGTTTCGTTCTTTGCTAAATCAACTAGTTGGAATTAAAGAACATGTAAAAGATGATGATGCTAAAGCTATTCTTCTTAATAGCATGCCTAAGAGTTACTCAAATATTGTATTTACTTTGAGTAAAATTACTATTAGTCTAGAAGGAGTGATTTCTACATTGTTAGAACAAAGCAATCATGAAGAACATGAAGAAGTACTATATGTAGGAAACAAACCGAGCTCCTCATCTAAGAAGGAAAAACATAAACCAAAGAAGGTTCCTTCACATGGAAAAATAAAATGCTTTTATTGTAATGAGATTGGGCATGTAATACTGAACTGTAAAAGAGAGCTCAGGATCTTCTTGATGACAAGATAGATCAGAAAGCCCTTCTAGCTGAAGTAGAAACTGATTGGGAAGTCTACTCAACTGATGAAGAACTTTCATGTCCTAGTGATGAGGATTTCCTATGGTAGACTCTTTTCTTGTTGGAGGAAGGAGGCAATGGAGGAAGGAGGAAAATCAGCGTCCTCTCGTCATTCACCAACGATGGGGTCGCAGACAGATGTGGTGATATTTTATTTCAGTTATGTGGTGTGTTTATACACAAGGGGGTGAAACTAGTTTCATGTTTTGATTTTAATGTGTTCACATAGACTAACAACAGTTCCTGAGTGTCTATTTGGTGTGGAAGAAGCAACCGCATGACTCACTTACAGGGAAAATCATCTACGACGGTCCTCTCGATCGTCGTGACGGTCCTCTCGACCGCCATACTTGTGGAAGGTACTTCGGTGGAAGGTGATCAGTCGATGAAGATGTTCATACGACAAGGATGATCATTAGCAGCAAGATCCGTAGGAAGCAAGATCCGTAGAAGAATGAATACTCCGACAAGGTTGATGTTTTCAGGAGCTCTTACCCCATGTTCACATGAAGGGGCGAATGTCAGGAATATCTATGTTGTAGTGTGAACATAGTGTATTATGTGAGTGATTATATTAACTAGGATAATATAATATGAGTTGTAATAATTAATTACATTATTGTAAATGTAATTATGAGTGGGTGAGTAAATATTGTTATGAGTTGTTGAGTAAACAAATTATTAACAATATTAGTTTTGTGAGAAAACAAAATCTCGCGTAAAATAACATGGAGTTATTTTAGGAGTTATGTGTGGAGATATTTATGGAGATGATATCTCCTTAAATAAAGGAACAACATCTCCTATTTAAATGGATGTAATACTTCCTATGTATTGATCAAGAATAAAGAGTAAGATTTGAATTTTCTTTATGCAATTATGATATTAACTTTTCAAGAACACGCATGTGTTATAGTGCGTACACATTATGAATTTTCACTTTTTTCAATCCATGCCTCAAGGATTGGGATCCGCTTTAAATCCCCAAGCTTGAGGCATGGACCCGCACAAACACAACAAATAATGTGTTTTTGCACGAAAATGTAAAAATGCCACTTTATCCATGATAAATCAACATAAAACAATCAATTCGTTTAAAAAAATTATACCACAATGTAGAGTAGAGTTTCTTCTTTCTAAAAATATAATTTTTCAATTTTTTTACTAATATAAGGTTTCCATATTATTTATTTTCTAACTATGTATTTTTATAGCTATTTTTGAAGTTTAAATATGTCTATTTTTCATTGTGTTTCTTTTTTAGGTCATTGAAATTGAAACAAATTATACTAGCACAAACTAGACCCAATTCTATACATAGTCAAAAACAAAAAAATCTAATTTTGATATGTTTTGAGGTAGTTAGGGGGGGGGCATGGTTGGAGCTCCGTTATTTTTCAAAACATTAAATTTTTGCACTAGCAAAAAAAATACTTGCTAAGAAAATCTACAAAAACTTCTAGCACAAACTAGATGCTCCTAGCGATCTTTCCATGAAAGGGTTTTCAAAACTACTAAATGGTGTTCATAAAATGGTGGGGGCACGAAAGTCACTCTGTTATGTTTTTAACAAAAATAGAGCACCTGTTGGTATTTTAGGTAGTTGGCTGACTTAAACTTATCCATTTTCAATCAAATTTAGTGGCTTAGAAGCTAAACTCAAAATTCTACAATTCATATTTATACAACATCTTCCAATTTTAAGTGTAACTATTTCAAAATACTGTGACAAGTTGAAGTTTTTTATTTTTCTCAAAAATGCATCCACTTAAGACCCCCTTTTCGCCCCCAACATGGTGCACTTACCCTAAGACTTAAGTAATGTGGTGTACAATCATTGTTGCTTATGATTGTTTGATAAATTCAAATACTCAAGAAGTAGCTATGAAAGCAAATGATTTTATGGTTTTAATGTTTGAACTTTCTAAGAACTACTTGGTGGCATGAAATGAAGATTTCGAGGAATGAATTTCTCAACTCCAAATAGTTACTCATTTTTAAAGTATAACATATATATAATCTATATGCTTTGCTTATAATAACTATAAATAGAAGAAGGGGCATATGGGTGAAAATAATCTAATGTGAATTTTTTTGAGCAAGCATTTGTTATAAGTCATGCATGGTTATTTTAGACTTTGTGTTTAAATAATTGGATGTACTCATTGTAAGAAGTTGAATATTTAAGGAGAAGGAAGAAGGAAATTTTTGAACTTTGTGTCTACTAAAGTCTAACTGAAACATTTGTGGATGTTAATGATAGACTTTGTGTTATCTTAACTTTCATAAGTGCATACTTCTTTTTAATTTTCTTAAAATTTGTGAGGATCAACCAATGTTTGTTTATTTTGTGTGTGAGTAACTCACTCTGAAATCTACCCATTACAAAGCACATGTCCTGCATTTCATACATATTTTTCATTTCTATCATATGTTTTGACTCTTTTCAAATTACATTCTAGTTACCATACAACTACTTACTTGCTACCAAATTGTTTAACTATGGTGCACGAGTTATTCAATTAAAGTAATACCCATAAATATTTAGATAGGTTGTAGGAGAAATAAATAAATTAAGCACATAGGAGCTTCACCATTAAATGAAAGGGATTAATCCCATGAATACCTAGGTTAGCTATTTTAGTGAGCATAAAATCTAGCCAACACAATGATTAATTATGTTGAGAGAGTCACCTTCAACAATGAGCTTAGTGATCTTGTAGTTTTTAACAACTCTTAGACCCCATAAGGTAGCAAGAGCCTTTGCATAATGGTTGTGTTACCATATGATATTACAAAGATGACTTCGATAATGTCACTACCCCCCGTAGCTCTAGGGTTTCCTTAGAGGCACCATCAAAATTAAGTTTGTACCAATTTTCAGTTGGAGGGATCCATTGGATAAGTGAGCGGTCTAAAGTGATAGGCCTATCTTGAATGTCTTCCAAATCAATATTCTATTTGAATAGAAATATCCTCTTTTTTAGGGAACACTTTATTCTTGGGAGGTCTTAATTTCAATATGGTATCGTTGATTTCTACGGTAATCTCTTTTAGAACACACTTCTTGTTGTTTTTGGAATTTTGAAGATGACAGAGTTTATGGCCTTCGAGAATATCCAAATGATATGGGGAAACCAAGCCTCAAACGATTATGTAAAGCTATTCCGGTGAATTACTTTCATCTTATTGATCATGGTGTTTGATACGCATCTGTGTTCTTGGCTTAAGATCGATCTAGTTATCGTTCCTTTCAAGTGAAGGAAATTATGGTTTATAGTTTCAACCTCTTTCCTATAAAGATAACACCTATTAGGCATAGTGGAGCCTCTCTTGATTAAATTATCAATGGTAAGAATTCTTTTGTGGAGAACCAACCATAAAAAAAGATTAATTTTGGGGGTTAGTTCTTTATGCCATATTCTACTCTAGTCAAAATCACAACTAGAGTCTCTTGAGAGTGACTGATAACTTGTTTTGACATAATAGAGCCATCAAAAGACTCAACCCAAATGAATTCATCTCTATCTTGGATTTGGCTGATCTAGATGTTAGTGATGATTTTTGGATGTCATCAATAAGGCTTCTAAAATTGGACCTGCAATGTGAAGATTCTTTCCTAAAAAGAAACCATTTTCACAAGTGATATAGTCATCAACCTTGTGCCTAAACTCGTTATGAGGTTCTCTTGAAGATGGGGAGTATATGGAGTTTCCCATGGAGATATGTTAAATTTTGGTACTTTTGATGTATTTGATATCATGATGGATTACTTATGTGAGCTTTTGGCTTTAGATTGTGATACTAGTGGCTTGATGCCCTTTCCTATTGGATGTAATATATTTGGTTTCTCTCTCGACACTATGTTTTAAGTGGCTATGAATTAAGTCGTGTATGTAATGTCATTACAAACATATTGATGTGTTTCTGGTATTTATGTTTACGTGTTGTCTATGTATCTTATGCATGATACCCTGTGTTGAGTACTATGATTTTATAGTGTAAATTTTCTTCTTAGTTGGGATAATGGGTTTATTTTTCATTATCTGTTGTGAAATGAAAATTTTGACATGTGTATGCTTTTGGGGTTATGTATGACCATGTGGTGCAAATTTTTTTTGTTGAAAATCCTTGGAGAAAATAAAAATGAATTGTTAAACAATGAAAATGGTTCAAAAATAATGGCTTGTAGTAATAAGAAAAGTATTATATTTATGTTATAAGGAAACTAATAAACTATAACTTCTATCGAGATAATAATGGACATTATCAAACTAAGAATAAATTAACTATGATAAGAATTTCACATAAATTAACTATGCCAATTTTCACATAACATTAAATAAGTTGAAAAAAATTTAATGCTTGTTTAGACTTTAAGAAAGTAGTCGTGTTTTCGAGAAAGGACCTTTTTCCCCAAGATGACAATCGACATTGTTGAACTTGCATTTTCTTGCGTATCCTTCCATCCAACCCTTGTGTTACGTTACATCGAGGATGATGTTATTATAGGGGAAGGAAATATAGTTCCTCAATCCACAATTCTCGATCGATGGGGAAATGGATTTTCTTAGAGAGCACCTCGGTTTGAAGCGTTTTAGTGAGGACTTATGCTTACAAGTTTTCCTTTTTCATTATTTTTGTCTCGATATCAATCACACTAGAAAATAGATTGTCTTTTCTAGTAAAGTCTAACCATCGGTTGAGAAAAACTTCGTTAAGACCAATTTTGGGTGAAGTTAGAGAGTGTAGTGCCCACATTTTACACACACAATTACAACAGTAAAATACCAGGATAATTTTTTTACTTACATTGCTCACTACACACAACACAACATGGGCTTCAAGTATAGAAACTCGACTCGCAAATGACAATCACATAAGTCATCGAATCACATAGACACATGAAAACAACATAGGCATGTCGATGCCACACTTTTCCCAATGAACGAATACTAGCAATGCCCCAACCACAAAAAGAAGACTCAAGGATAGGCAAACCCACAACACATATTTTCTTTAATTGTATTTTAGTTACGATTAACATTCCAAGAACATTATTGTGCAAGGATAAATTTCTCATTTGTCCACCATGATTCTTAAGTTCATACCGTGGTTAAATTATCGTTCACCCCTTTTAAGTTGGTTTCTTATTCTTTACAAAATTTTCCATAACTTGCATACTTATTTGACATAATTCAAATGCATATAAAGTACTTAATTATCTTGTTCTTATGTTAAGAATATTCTTCTCAGACAGATATTCAATGTCTACCTTCTTTTTTTACTCTTACGACTCAAGTGAATGTGACTTGGTGTCCATATAGTGATATTAGGATTTAACGGAAATTTAAATACAAGATAGCTTTTTACCACAAAACATTCCTCGATCACGGGTTAGTTATTCCCCTACCATAGTTATTCTAATTCAATGACTTGTGAAATACCATTTTGATTTATATATGTATTTTGTTTTCTCGAAGGTGGAACACACCAAGGCAATTCATATTCTTTGAAACAAAAGAGTAATTTAATTGAGTTATAAGGTCTTCAAGGGTGGCATTACTCCGAACCTCAACTCTCGTTTTATACTCTTATATGCTTTATTTTCTATGTCACATTATGGTCTTATCATTAGCATTGTCTTGTAAAAGGAGTTACGAAATGTTTTCCTAACCTCTTGAAGACATACATGATTAGGAGACTTGAAGCTACACATGAACCTTAAGCAAACATCCAAAATCAACCGAGGTTTAGATTAATTCCAACTTCACCTAAGGGTCTACCCCTCAACTAAATATGAGTTTTAAGTGAGAGGACCAATTTACGCTAAACCACCTTCCAGAAAGGACCAAGGTGTTATGTTGAGATAAATTGAGGTAACACATTTAGCTGAGCGGGGCGAAGGGGTTCATTAACAAGGGTGTAAGACCTAGAACAACTAAGTCACAACCTCCATCTATGCCATCTAGATCCAACAGGGATTTCACTCGATGAAGAACTTTAAATTTAAATCTATCTTTGGATGACAAGGTAATCCACTAGGGTACGAAGGAGGAGTTAGCTCTACTTACTCCAAATGACGTTTGACTATGTCGCTCTTATCAGATAGGTTAAAAACAATGTCACTAAACATACTAACTAAGACGATAAGCCCATTCTTGAGCTCTTGTTTACTCAAACTAGGAGGTTCCATCGAGTGCAGAGTTTAAGTCCATCCTATGGTTTTCAATGTCTTCTATGGTAAGGAGTATCACACATGAAAACAAGTTATGCTTCGATATTGAACAAGGGTAGAGTGTTTCATTTAAATCTCTTTATTACATTTACAAAGTATGAATGCACAAGATGACTCATTAATCATTTATTGAACACTAAATATGCACTACAAGATATTACTTCAATTTCATTTACCTTATATAAATATCAAACCCTTTTACCATGGGTGTACTATATCAAATTGACCTATGATTAAATGCACATTTCCTAGATGTCCTTGAAACTAGCATCATCATACATATCAACAAATTATCAAATATAACCTTCTGTAACATGAGACTACATTATACATTTATTCATTTAACAATGAACTATATAAATTACAATGATAATAAATGAATTACACTTCACCTTTTTGTCGTCATTCTTTCATCCTGCAAAACCACGTGAGCATGATATCAGCAATAATTCGCTAGCATGTCATCCACCCTAAGCCTAACATAATTATCTTTTTTAGTTTCCCATTTACATATGATAATAATTACAATTTGCAATCGAAATAAAAGGTTTAGAGACATGTATTCATTACATTTCATTTTACTTCATTTTGTAACCAAGAGAGAGAAAGAGAAGGGAAGAGAGAGAAAACACCATTTATCAAAAGTTCTATATCACACAACAAGTTACACTATAGAGTTTTAAATAGTTATTTGCATGTGTTAAAAGTTTCTAGTGGTGGTTTGGCAACCCGACGAGGGTCCCACAACTTTCTATTTTTACATTTTCTTACTAGCTACAAAAACGTTCAAAATGGGCTCGGAGGCTAAGAAACCGCTTCCAAAAGTTATCTTCCAATGAGAACGCACACCACGATTAACTTTCTACGTGTCCCCAGATATACCAAGAGTTCATAGCAATTGACGGAATTGGGAAAAAGTGAACGGTTTGCGTTTGGCGGCTAGTTTTCAGGGCTACTAGTCGTAGTTGACCCAGTTGCAAATGAACAAAAGTTAGCTCAAGGGCTCAGAAAACCATGTCCAAAATTGACATTCGATGGGTGAGCATGCAATGAGACACTTCCTACAAGTTCCCCTATATAAGGAGAATTCATCAGAGTCAATGGAACTGAGAACTAGAAAACCATTTTCAAACGGCGACAAGTTTTCTAGAGTGACAAGTTGAAATTGGTCCAGTTTGACTCGTCACAAACCGTGACCGTGAGGCCTACAAAATGTCGTCGTCAAAATATCCAGAAAGGTGTTTTTCCCTAAACTGAAGGTTCCATGCAATTTTCTAGTATAAACACTAGAGGTTTGCGAAGACGGGAAGTAATTTCGCCATCCGGTTTCATTTGGTGGTTAAAACGAAACCCAACTTTCTAGATTTAACAATTTTCTACTATTGTAAAACAGTGCAACATGGCTCCTATAAGAGCATCAAAAAGATCATTTATGTTCGTTCTGGGGTCAAACCAGAGGTCAAGGTGACTCCCCACATACCAAGGTACACGAATGAAGCTTAACATCTCGTTTTCAGAGTTACGAAGGGTACTTAATGAGTCTCCGAAAAATGCAAAAATTAACTATTTAAACAGGAGATGATCAACTTTATTAATGGGAAGTCAATTTCATCTTGTCAATAAAACAATATTGAAGCGATCTAGGTGGGTAGGAAGTTTTCTAAATCACCACAGAATGAGGGTGGAAGTTCATGTTTTAATGCAACGAGTTATTTTGACTTCGTGAGTTACGACACGACACTTCATTGTTTTGCAACGAGTTGATATAAACATTTAACTGTATTAAAATCCTAATATTTTAAAATTCTATTAAGTTGTAAATGAGGACTAAAGCACGAGAATTATGAGAGGTAAGGGAAGATGAACCATGCCTGGAAACGATGAGCGAAACGGGTATAAGGGGCTCCAAGTGGTTTACACTCGTGATCCGTTGAGACCACCATTGTTGCCACATGATGCCAGATAGTCACGTGCAAACCAAGCCATTTGTTGTGCACCCATGTCTCATCAAGAAAAACATTTTGTGCTTTCAAGTAGTCATCCCGATCCATGAGACCGCATTTTCTATGTCAAACAGATCACACGCCTTTTCAACAAATCCATTTTGCGCATATCCTGCAATCATGGCACTCCATGAGACAACATTTCTTTGAGGCGTTTTGTCAAATATTTCTCCTACCCTATGTGAATGCTTTTCTCCAACTGTATAAAATGTCAAAAAAACCTTTTCCATAATTCTTTGAAGGATGTCCATACCCAATTTAAAACACTTATTTTGGCGCAGCTGAGAGGGTGTTGTTAAGTGTTGCTTCACAACTGCCAAATACATTTCCTTCAAAGTTTCAAAGGCCTTTACAACAAGCTCATCTATGAATACCCTGAAACCATTGCATTCCTTGAGATGAAATATCTGAGGCATTTTGTTGAACAGTTCACATGACTTGAATACACTTCCACATTTTTCATGCATATCAACTATGACACTTGCAAGTGCAAAATCTTACAAAAACCGATTCTATTGTTCATACCCTGCTCCAAAGCTTCCATTTTGGCATAGGCTGGAAGTACGCTAGCAATGTAAACTGGTCAGGTTGGAGACCTGTTCACTGCACGGATGAAATAGTGCGACTGTCTCCTAAGGAAACCCATGTCTTCTGTACACTGCTGCAAACATATTCCATGAGGAGCTGTCTCGTTCCTTCATTTGGTCAAACATGTCTTTTATGTGTTGTTAGATGTCCACGCAACCCTCCTTAAGATCTCTCATCTCTTCTCCTCAGCGGAAGTCGAACTCACAATATAGCAACTAATATGCATTTCACACACCGTAGCACCTGTTCAACACATGTTGTCCCACACGCGGCTCCACCAGAATACTTCACGCAAATGCACAATAAGACCAGGACAGTTTATAGCCAACACCAAGGTATATGTGCCATCTACCACCATGAAATCCTGAGCATCGGGAGAGGGGGGTCAATGCTGCAACCACACGTGCCCAAGGAGGAGGAAGAGTAAGACAAGAGGGAAGTGACCAAGCAGGAGAAGGAAATAAAAACAAAAACAAATAAAGTCTAGCAGATGGCCAAAGCATTAAGAGAGCCATGAGCCAGGGAGGGAGAAGGAAACACGATCCAAAAAAAAATAGTGGTCAGTGCATTAGCAGATGCATCTCAGTCTGCACAAAGTGAGGCACCAATCCAAATGCGCACATCCTCCAGAGCAGTCCTTCACCCAAAGCACCACGCAACCAGGGAAAAGTGTGTACCCAGCCACCAAAAGAAAATTTGCAGAGCAGACAGATTTAAAGTTTCATGAGGTAAATAGCTGGAGGCAAAATTAAAGTGTGTGAATTATTGTGAAAGGGAATGACAGGTTTCAAAAAAAAATGAGGATGAGTCTCTTCACTTGCTGCGCACTGACACAAAACTGCCCTGTCAGTTCACACTCTTAAAAAAACAAATAGCATTCCATTTTCTTAATAATAAATGGAGGCATTACAGAGAGCCACGATGCAAGTTTGGGTGTGTGTATTGTAGTGAGGTTGGTTATTCGTGACTAGAGTAACTCCATAATATGGAAATGTGTCCTGAGTTTTCCTTTTTTGTTTTCAATCCTCAACTATATTTAATACGATAATAATAATGTTAATATTATTATTATAATACTTATAACATTAAATAAAGAAAACAAAAGAAAAGAATACAAAATTTAAAATAATAGAATGGTTTGATAAATATTATATTAAAATAAAAAATTTAATGAAGATATTTTAAAATAATAATAATAATAAAATAAACTAAAATAAAATAAAATAATATTTAGTGAAATGGCACGTATTTGTTGGAGATTGATGGGAGGGTGGTTAGTAGGAGGATTTGATGTGGTTGTTGGAGATAGGATTGTTGCATAGATGCTCATGATGAGCCCCAACTTTTACAGACCCATATTTCCATGAGAGCCCCTTTTGGGGGTAAATTAAGTTCGTCCATGTGTTTTTGATTTTTTTTTTTTTTTTTCGGGGATGCTATTTTGGCTTTGAGAAGGAATTGGAAACTTTCAGGGAGAGGAAATTGATAGCTGTGCAGCTAGACTCCACACCCATGACCATCTCGCTTCTATAAGCATGTGCCATATGGGAGCTTGAGCGAAGGTTGAATTTCTTTTCAATAAAATAGGAGCTTTGAGCAGCTTAGATTGTTTGACAAGGGATTGAAAGGATTTGTCAAACCTCGATTGAGACACTTGTGCCCATTTCTGGGCATTTTACCTCACTAGTTGCGCACAAATGAGAGCTTGAACAGATATGAATACACCCCGGCCTGCATAAAATTAAGATCTTTAAAACTTCATAGAAATTTGTCAAAGAATGATGGAATGGCTCATGTTATTCAATCAACTTCTGTCACATTGGAAGTGGATATCTAGTTAATAAATTCTGAAATATGGGAAGTAATAAAATCAAACTAAGAATCTTGTTTGAGGCATCCTACCTTCTGTTCCTACACTAATATCCTTGTAAGTTCTCCAACATTACAGACCTTTACTTCGAAGGGAGTCTTTTGTAGCGCAATGTTTCATCTAGCTAGGTTGTGAATTTAATTGTTTCCCCTTTTATGTCATACTTCCTACATGCGCCAAAGATAAGAGAATTGAAATCTTGGTATGGGCACCATGCAGAAGAGCCTGGTCTCTTGGATGAGTTGAAGTTTCGTAATAATTAGATGATCCAAAGTAGAATTCTACCAGAATTAAATTTGAAGGATGTTTTGTCTGTTGGAGGCACACTAAATTTTGATGAAATAAATGGAACAATTTTACTCTTGCATTGCCACTGCTAGAGCCATTGCTTCCAATTAAATTCAAATACTTCCAGGCATTGTCTTCTCTCCCTTCCCTTGTGCAATTTTTGTATTCCTAGTTTTCATTCTTACAACGTGGTTAAAAATAAAAGTATATGAATATTTCTCTACCGGGAAATTAAAATGAATCATAGCTCAAACAAACAAATTTTTCCTCTTTTCTACGCAAATGAAGGAATGATGTTTTAGTACAAACCATTATTTTAAAAACCTCCTTATATGTCCGGCTACCTTGGATAACCATATTGGATTGTGGAAACCACTAGAAATGAAGATAGGCACTTGTTCCTAGTTAAAACTATCTTGTTATTAACCTTGCAAAAGTTAATAAATGCAATTTTCAATAACACTTAAAACACCCTTTTGAACACTAAAACGGGAAGGTTAAGCTTTTAATGGGTACCCAGTCATGTGGAGTGTTGTATTGAACTTTGGGATGACCTCACAGTTTGGGTTGTATACTTTTCGTAACCCCTCTAGGAGCCTTATAAATCCTTTTTGCAATCTTGGGAAGTGTTAGAACTTAAAAGTTGAGTTTGGTTTTGGATTTCCGTGTACACCTTGAGTGAATAAATGGATATTGGCCTTTATATACCTCTAGTATTGTTACTTGAAAATTTCTAGCAACCCTCATTTTAGATAAAAGCACTTCGCCGATTAGTTTTGAAAGTTTTTTTGTAGGCCTCCTGGCCACCGAATGACCATGTCAAACTCGTCCAACTATGTTTGGTGGCTCCGGAAAAGTAGTTTCCATTCATACCTCGTTCACTTGTTTTGAGTTCCAACTCCTCCATCGAATTCCCTATATATTGGTGAATGTATAGGATTTGTATTATGATGTTTTGACCATTGGAAATTGGTTTTCAAACATGGTCTTATATCCACTTGGGGATAAATTAGATGTTTCGTAAACTAGTAGCATAATCAAATCAATGTTGTGGAACCTTATTAAGTTAAACCATTGGTAGAAAAACATGTAGGAACTAACACATGATGTTATGAATCTCCATTTTGTTGTTTTCTTGATAAAATTGATTGTATGGAAAATTATTTATTTCTCCCCCTCTCTCGATTTCTCTCTTTCGCAAACCGAAAAGAAAAGAAAAGTATTGCTAACCTCTCTTGTATGTCTAAAGTGTTGTAAATAATTGCAAAATAGAAAATTAACAATCGGCAATTGTGCTTGTTAGTAGTAGAATTCCATGTTAGTGATTATCGCGACTCATGCTATAATGGTTGTTGAAGGTTATAGGTAGTACAACATGTAAGCTAAATAAAGGAATTTTACCTCATAGCTGTATTTAAATTGTAAAATGTATAAAATTGTCCGATGTATTGTATTTTTGAATAATTATAATTATTTACCATTTTGAAAGTAGATAATGAAAACATAATAAAAGTTAATTATTCCATGTATGCATTGAAAATTGTATGCAATTGTAATTGAATGTTGTTTAGTGCAATGGAATTATTAAAACAATCATTTATCATACAAATTATAGTTTCCTTTCCGACACTTAAAATTTTGGTTGGAACTTACCTTGCCTTTTCCACCTAAATGGAACTAGTATATAACCTTCTTATCATAATTTCACTCTTAGTCATATCATGTTAAGTCCAAAAACCCTATCAGCTAAGAATGACCTAAAACTATTCCTAGTTACTTCCTTGTATATACTTGGGACTAGCCTTGTGAAACCTATCCATAGTTTAGGTGTGTTTGTATGAGGGAAGGGCTATACTATGTGTACCCCTTCACTCCTAATGTGAGTAAGTCCATCATCCCTAAATTTAATAGTTATAGTCTCTTCGCGAACAAACTCTCCTTCATGTGTGCATTGATCTTGGTACTCTATTGGGTAGCCAAGGCCTTGTGAGTATGATTGGGATGTTTTCACTTTCAAATGATCCCATTACAGAATTTAAAATGACTCGAGTGGAACCTCTCTCGCCATGTACCCATGTGAAAAACTATTGAGTGTGAATCCTTATTCTCTTCACAAATAAAGTGTTACATGGAGGGTAGTATCAAATGGTTTTAGTTGTTCGAAGGTTTATGAGGTAAAGATAATTTTTTAGCTTAAGTTTACCTCATGGTAGAGAGTTTGGACCCCTTTGGAGTGTGAATGCTATCAATAAGTTTGGAATCTTCTATGGGGACTATTAATAAAATACCCTTAACGCATGTTCGTCCAACAAGAGGAATAGTGCCTTAGAAGGACATAAAATGTATAAAGTTATTTGAATTTATCTCTTATTACATTTATTTAATACTTGAATTGCCTAAGGAAAGTAAAACCAATGTTTCATGTAAGGTCACACTCATTGGAATTTGGACTCCTTATTTAGAGAAAGTGTTATTTGAACCTTAGTTACTTAAAATTAAAGAGTCAAGGTAATGATGTAAAGGTTATAATAAAATTTGTAAATGAGATGATAATTTTGGAACGGTTGTTGAATATCGCATACACCTTATATGGTGCAAAAAAAGACTAAAATGATTAAGATGAATTTGATAACAAAAAATAAAATAAAATAAAGCAAAGGCCTCATTAGTGATTAGATATTTTATGTTGGTACACTCGAATCGAAGTCGATCAATCCTCTCTCTATCTTACCTTGGGATCCAATCTTATTTATTTCGGTTAGTATTTTGAACACCTATATATTCATCATCTATCATCAATTGAGACCTCCTATCCGTATTGGACCATCTCTATATCTACCCCCTAGTCTTATTCGGGCCCATCTATGGGGGGGATAGGTGGGCTTGGTTTTATCTCGACATCTATATACATGATACGAGTGGGTGTCCCCTTATTAAATGGGAAATTTATCACACTTAAGGAAAAAATATATTCTTCATACTCCCAATTGTGATTTAAACAATATGTCTAATGTTTAGAACTATAAAGAAGTGAAATGTAAATTAAATTATCCTTGTGTTGTATTTGCAAGGCCATCTTTTCTTAATTTTCCTCTTATGGTCTCCTTTTGTATGGTGTTAATCTTGTTGAGAAAATGTGGTGTTGGTTAGTGTAATATTATCTCCTTGGTTGTACATTTGACTGAATATTATTGTCCTTAAACCCATGTTTAATTCAAGGATTTAAATGAATTCAAAGAAAGCCATGTGATATGCTTAGTGATGGTCAAAGACCTCACACACACTCTCTCTCTCCTCATTTTTGTAAGTTCTTATTTTATTCTTCCATTGTATGATGGGATGTACATGTTTATTTTCTCATTTGAGTAGTAATGTGGTTTTCCTATATGTCGTGTACTTGTTAGTGCTCATTGTGGGACTAACAAGTGTGTTTGTGTGTATGGGGAAGGTAGGGTCATTATGGAGGGATAAGTAAAGATAAAACTGAAGTAAACCTTGTGTGACATTAAGGAGGAACTAAATGTATGTGGGCTTTGTTCAAGTGGAGCCATAAGTGGGATTTTTAATAAACCAGGTAGAGGGATAAGTGGCATACATTTTATTTTTACTCAAGAAACCAAGAACTTAAACCCCATACCTTAGCGGAGGAATAAGTGGTATGGATTGACCCTAGTTCCCTTTGCCTTCCATTAGAGGCTTGGTTGTGTGTGCTAATATTTTTGAATGTCCCTAATCATCTTGACCTTTTAAGCCTCGTGAAAAGGCTTGAAAGGGTGATACATAATTGATTAAATGTTATTTATCTTTCTCTTAATTGTAAACTCTTGTGGAATTAATTGGTTTCTATTTGGAATGCATGTGCATTTATTGAAGTGTTGTATTTTCTTGTATGCATGAGTATGATTTGTATGTGTGTATGTTGGGGACTTGCATTGCCAAAGGTGGAGGGATAAGTGTTATTATGGTGTATGGGGTCTCTTATTTATTTTGGGAGGAAATAAAGGTTGGTGAGACTAGTCTTAGTGGAGCAATAAGTGCGAAGGGATAAGTGTGTTTTCATGTGTGGTTGCATGACTTCTTTGGAGGAACCAAAGGCTAGTCTCCCTTCCTTAGTGGAGGGATAAGTGGAAGTATTGGCACCATTTCCCTTGACAAGCCATTTTATGGCTTGGCGGTATTATGCGCTCTTTTCAAACATTGTTGGTATCATCTTCTCCTTGTTTTGGAGATGCATGGAAAGTGACACATGTTGTGTGTTGGTTTTGACATTGTGTTATTGTTATGTGGACTCAAGTGCTAATGTAAGTGTTGTTCATAAGTATTATAAGATTTTATGTGTGTGTGTGTGTGTATAATATTCATCTTTTGGTTTTTTTACTTGCGTGGGTGTTACAAAGTTAATGCATTTTATACTTTCCTATTACCAATATGGTAGTCATGGGTATCTAACAACAAGATTAAAAATACTAAAAAAATCAACATATTAATAATGAGCTCAAAGCTGGGCTAACTTACAAAGAGACAAGCTCTTCATCTATAATGAATTCTCAACCCACAATAGTGAGCTCAACCAAGTGGTAGTAATACAAACAAGTATATTTTTATCCCCTCATTTGTGAAAACATGAATTCCTTTTTTCAACTAAAAAAATCGATCATTAACCCCAATACAAGATGATTAACGACAACCCACAAATATGCGGAGTATGAACACACATTTTCCATAAACCCTAACCTTATTTTCCATATGTGACTCATATAATTTCATTTTGAACCAAACCCAGATGCCAAAAACTAATAAAAACAATTATTTTCTAAAAAAACATAATGTTTTCATTCTTTTCCTTTATTTTCATGTAGAAAATGAAGGAGAACTTCCTGTTTTAAACATTAATCACCCATTATTATTATTTTTGTTAAATCGACTATCAACAAGCTCAAATTGAGTTGTTCTACGAGAGAATAAAATGAGTGTTTTCTAGCAGAAGAACTGACACATAAAAATATTTACATTTTATGCACAAACTTTAATTAAAGCCACCAACATATTTTTAACATCATATTCCTTGTTTATAGTTTTGCAAAAATGAAAAGAAAATAGAAACAAATCCCTTTCGAATTAAAAACAACAAAAATAGAGTAGAAATAACTAATTTTTGTAACTTTTTTGTCCGATTTTCTTTGTCCACGTTATTCCTTGAAAATTTAAAACCTCTAATGCATATGCCCAACAAAAAAACTACTAGAATTTTGAAAGAACAAGGGTGACATAAAAATCAACATTTAATATATATTCTATTTTGCATGATGTCTCCCACAATAGAATTCCTAAAATTTCTAATAAAAAGCCCTCATGAAGCTTCCACAGAGCAAAACCACTCACAAAACCAAAAATGTGAATAGGGAGAAGGAATGCACGCTACAGCTTGCTTAGCAAGCTAACCATTCTAAAAAACCATATGTTTTTATTAAATACATTTAATTAATGGCAGTGCCACTTATTGCTTCTTCGAAAACAAAAATCCTCTTCACCCCAATTTATAATTTGCATGCGGTGCACATGGTCTATGATCATATTAACAAGAACACAAACAACTTTACCATGTCCATTTCCTTTTCAAAGTGGTCGTTGACGCCCTTAAAACATCAATATCAATGATCAATTATTTCTCTATAGTCTATGACCGAGTTTAACATTTTTAACCAATATTAATGTAATATGTTCTAAGACCATTATTCAAACATAATTAATTTAATTTCTCCCATGGTACATGACCATTGTATTAAGGTTTAAACATTACAATTACCTTTCCATTGATCCAAGAGTAATGTTCTTAATGCCAAGGAAGACCAAATTCACCGTTATAGACAATTAAATAATAACCATTCAATTATAAACCATTTCAAACGATGCAGTTAACTTGAACAAAGAAATGTTGTATAAGATCAATTCATTCGATGTTATATTTATTGCAATATAGATTTAAATAATGCAAAGTAACCATGACACTCGCAAAGTAACCTTAACAATTGCAACCATTATCGATTAATGTAATCATTATTAACTACAACAAATGTTGATGAATTCATACTAACCAAATCAACATGCAACATGCAAATGAAAGTGTAGTGCCCACATTTTACACACACAATTACAACAATAAAATACCGAATAATTTTTTTACTCACACAACTCACTACACACAACACAACAAGGGCTCCAAGTATAGAAACTCGACTCGCATACGACAATCACATAAGTCATCGACTCACATAGACACATGAAAACAACTTAGGCATGTTGATGCCACACTTTTCCCAATGAATGGTTACTAGAAATGACCCAACCACAAGAAAAATGACTTCAGGAATGGCGAACCCACAACACATGATTTCTTTAATTATATTTTAGTTAAGATTAACATTCCAAGAACATTATAGTGCAAGGATAAATTTCCCAATTGTCCACCTACAGATTCTTAAGTTCTTTCTACGGTTGAATTACCATTCGACCCTTTTAAGTTGGCTTCTTATTCTTTACAAAATCCTCCATAACTTGCATGCTTATTTGGCATAATTCGAATGCAAATAAAATACTTAATTATCTTGTTCTTATGTTAAAAATATTCTTCTCGAACATATATTCAATGTCTACCTTTTTACTCTTACAACTCAAGTGAATATGACTTGGTGTCCATATAGCGATATTAGGATTTAACAGAGATTTAGATACAAGATAGCTTTTTACCAAAAACATTCCTTGATCATGGTATAGTTATTCTCCCTACCATAGTTATTCTAATTCAATGACTTGAGAAATTCCGTTTTGATTTATATATGTATTTTGTTTTCTCGAAGGCTGATCACACCAAGGCAATTCATATTCTTTGAAACAAAAGAATATGTTTAATTTTGTTATAAGGTCTCCAAGAGCGGCATTATTCTCGAACCTAAAAACTCGTTTTTACTCTTATATGCCTTATTTTCTACGTCACATTATGGTCTTATTATTAGCATTGTCTTATAAAAGGAGTTACAAAATGTTTGTCTAACCTCTTGAAGTTATATAAGATTAGAAAACTTGAAGCTACACACGAACCCTAAGTTAACATCCAAATCAATGGAGGTTTAGATTAATTCCAACTTCACCTAAGGGTCTACCACTCAACTATATATGAGTTTTAAGCGAGAGGACAAATTTATGCTAAACCCCCTTCAAGAAAGGACCAAGGTGTAATGTTGAGAGAAACCAAGGTAACCCATTTAGCTGAGCGGAGCTAAGGGGTTCAATAACAAGAGTTTAAGACCTAGAACAACTAAGTCACAACCTCCATCTATGTCATCTGGATCCAACAGAGATTTCATTCGATGAAGAAAATAAATTTTAGATCTATCTTTGGATGACAAGGTAGTCCACTAGGATACGAAGGAAGAGTTAGTTTTACTTACTCCAAATGAAGTTTGACTGTGTCACTCCTATCAGACGGGTTTATGACAATGTCACTAACCATGCTGACTAAGATGATAAACCCATTCTTGGGCTCTTGTTTACTCAAACTCGGAGATTTCCATTGAGTTCATAGTTTAAATTTCATTCTATGGTTTTCAATGTCTTCTACGGGAAGGGGTATCACACATGAAAACAAGTTATGCTCCGATATTATGTAAGGGTAGAGTATTTTGATTAAATCTCTTTAATACATTTACAAAGTATGAATACATAAGATGACTCATTAATCATTTATTGAACACTAAATATGCACTACAAGATATTACTTCAGATTCATTTACCTTATATAAATATCAAACCTTTTTACCAAGTGTACTTATAAATCAAATTGACCTATGATTAAATGCACATTTCCTAGATGTCCTTGAATCTAGCATCTCATACATAGCAACAAATTATCATACATGAGACTACATTATACATTTATTCATTTAAAATGAACTATATAAATTACAATGATAATTAATGAACAACACATCGCCTTATCGTCATCATTCTTTCATCTCGCAAAACCACGTGAGAATGATATCAGCGATAATTCACTGGCATGGCATCCACCCTAATCTAACATAATTATCATTTTTCAATTTCCCATTTACATATGATAATAATTACAATTTGAAATTGAAATAAAAGGTTTAGAGACATGTATTCATTACATTTCATTTTACTTCATTTTGTAACCCAGGAGAGAGAAAGAGAAGGGAAGAAAGAGAAAACACCATTTTGTCAAAAGTTCTAATTCACACAACAAGTTACATTATAGAGTTTTAAAAAGTTATTTACATTTGTTAAAAGTATCTATGGGGGTTTTGCAACCCAATGAGGGTCCCGCAGCTTCCTATTTTTACATTTTCTTACTAGCTACAAAAACGTTCAAAACGGGCTCGGAGGCTAAGAAATTGCTTCCAAAAGTTGTCTTCCGATGAGAACACTCAACATGATTAAATTTCTACGTGTCCACATATATACCAAGAGTTTATAGCAATCGATGGATTTGGAAATAGCGACGGTTTACGCTTGGCGGCTAGTTTTCCAGGGCAACTGGTCATAGTTGGCCTAGTACAAAAGAACAAAAGTTAGCTCGAGGGCTCAGAAAACCATGTCCAAAATTGACGTTTGATGGATGAACGCGCAACGAGAAACTTCCTACAAATTTCCCTATATAAGGAGAATTCAATAGAGTCAATGAAACTCAGAACTGAAAAACAATCTTCAAACGGCAACAAGTTTTTTGAAGCCACCAATCCTAATTTGTCTAGTTTGACCTTGTCAAACTGTGACCAGAGGCCTACAAAATGCCATTGTCAAACTATCCAGAAAAGTGTTTTTCCCTAAACTGAAAGTTCCATGCAATTTTCTAGTAAAAACACTAGAGGTTTGTGAAGACGGGAAATAATTTCTCTATCCAGGTTTCAAATGGCGGTTCAAAATGAAAGCCAACTTTCTAGATTTGTAACTTTCTACTACTATAAACCAGTGTAACAGGGCTCCTATAAGAGCGTCAAAAAGATCACATATGTTCATTCGGGGTCAATCCAAAGGTCCAGGTGACTCCTCACATAACAAGGTACACGAATGAAGCTTAACATCTCATTTTCAGAGTTACAAAGGGTACTTAATGAGTCTCTGAAAAATGCAAAAATTAACTATTTAAACAAGGAGATGATCAACTTTATTACTTGGGAAGTCAATTTCAGTCTTGTCGATAAAACAATATTGTAGCGATCTAGTTGGGTAGAAAGTTTTCTAAATCACCTTAGAATGAGGGTGGAAGTTCATGGTTTAATGCAAACGAGTTATTTTGACTTCGTGAGTTACGACACGACATTTCATTATTTTGCAATGAGTTGATATAAACATTTAACTGTATTAAAATCCTAATATTTTAAAATTCTATTAAGTTGCAAATGAGAACTAAAGCACAAGAATTATGAGAGGTAAGGGGAGATGAACCATGCCTAGGAGGAATGGAGTCGGTCAAACCCGTAAGCTTCGGTTCAACATCTTGCTTGGGCACTTCATCAACTAGTTCACGAGCCTCGATCTAACCTCCACAATGTCACACAAACTTCCCGATCACTTGAAGTTTTCCAACAGAATACATTCCCCTTATGTTCTGACAATTTTCTAGGGCCTGCACAAGGCTCCATTCTTACACACAGCTGAGAGAATGTTGGCAATGGACAGGAGGCTCTACACCTACGAGTGTAGTTGCTTGAAAGTTTCTAAAGCCTTTTGAACAAATCCATTATGTTCATATCCTGCAATCATGGCACTCCATGAGACCGCATTTCTTTGAGTCATTCTATCAAACAGTTCATGCGTCTTCTCAACAAATCCATTTTGTGTATATGCTGCTATCATTGCAGTCCAAGAGAACACATCTTTTTGGGGTATTCTATCAAACAATACACGTGCTTTGTCTATTCTTCTGCATTTTTCATACATGTCTACCAGGGCAGTTGCAACTACAACATCTGAAAAAATTCCTCTCTCCATTATGCTTTGATGGATATCATACCCTACTCTAAAGCTTCCATTTTGGCACAGGCTGGAAGTACACTGGCAAATGTAAATTGATTGGGTTGGACCCTGTTTGCTGCATACGGTGAAACAGCATGACTACCTCACGAGGAAATCCATGTCTTCTGTACACTATTGCAAACATATTCCATGAGAAGTTGTCTTGTTCTTTCCTTTGGTCAAAACATTGTGACAACGTCCACCAGAGCATTTGCAACTACAACATCTGACAAAACCCCTCTATCTTCTAAGCTTTGATAGATGTTCATGCAGGTCTGGGGGCTCATTTTTTTTACACATCTTTGGGAGGATGTTGGCACAAGTCGCAGCAACCATGGCACTCCATGAGATGACATCTGCAAGGCATTTCTTTAAAAACAACAAAAAAATGCCCTAAGCGAATGGATCTGTGAAAAGCTGCGACCATAGGTGAAACCACATTTCCTTCAGGCATTTTTCCCTTTTCCTGCGCATTTCCATCTGCCACAACTGACATCCTCCTCCTTTGGTTCTTCCACAGCTTGGTGGGTGTGCAAAGCCCGGTTTGAAACTTCCCATGGTAGCGGTACTGTCTTCATTCCACAATAAGACAGAAAAAAATCCCATAAGGAGCCCCCTTTGCCCTAAACCACCCCAAAAGCATAAGAAACAAAACCCTAACTAAAAATTTAGATTTTTTTCACCCCGCCTCCATTTAGCTTTATTTTATTTTATATTAATTTATATATATATATATATATATATATATATATATATATATATATATATATATATATATATATAATTAAGTGACTATATAAGCTTATGCGTTTCCCTACATTTGCTTATTTGGTCTATGACATATATTTATTTATTTTTAATTTTCCTTTTACAAATATATTTAATAATCTTCCTTTGCGTACAACAAACAACACAAAGTGACAAACAAGAATCTCCTTTCATCCTAGAGGTGTTTGAAACCGCTTTCAGGTACGTATACATATCCAAATCAGTCAATATGTAAATATTAAAAGGAGGAAACCGTATGGATACAAACTTATCTCTCTGCTTAGGATTATTTATCTCCACCTGTAGGGATGATTTAACCGAGAATGAGATAGAAAATTAGGATGGCTTGCTAGAGATCCATTTATCACGGTCTGAGATTATACTAGTAGAGGGGGTTGATCACATTTTGTCACCTGTTCATTGCCTTTAGACAAATGGTGCCAAATGATTTAAGGGGACGTCTGGTGTTAATATTAACAATAAAGCAGGCCCATTCTCAGATTTGATACTAGTACAAATAGTCCCAATTCCTTATCCACAATGAGCGAGCCATTACTCAGTCACGTCACATCTGAATACAACTAGGAAAAACGAGTCATGGCTTTCTTATTTGCTAGATGCACTACTCAAAAACTGACCTGAGGCTCCCATTTGGCACAAACTGGGGCACGCAATCAAAGGAAAAGGTGGAATAGAATGAATGTTGCGTGAGGATGGATTTTTCTACTACGCCAACGAGGAGATAGGAGGGGCACTACAGAAAGGAAATCTTCACACAAATTAAACGAAGTTAGAAGGTAAATTAATATATATGGATATGTATGCATTTATATACATGTATGTATATGTTTCCACATATACAAATACGTATATATAACTACATATACCTAATTAAACATTTATGTTCATCATTAATTTAGTCATTCACAACACTTATAGAGACAAAACCTTCAATGATTTTGGGGTGTGGCATCCAATGTTGGACGTATCCTCTTGTCGCCTCTGCAAGAGACCCTTGCGAAGGAGAATTTTGTTGCCAATTTTGATATGAATCTCATTCATCTTTCTCAAAGGGACCCTAGTCTTGGGACCTCACCTCATTTCCATCATTCCAAAGAGGTGAGGCCCAATACTCGATGTCGATATATGAATAAATGAAAATTTAATAGATTGGAGGTAGAAATATTGATAGTATAAACAATCAAAATGGTGAAAGATGACACACAATGGATGATGGTGGAACTCCTATCTCAAAGAAGTATAAGACTAACTATTGTTTCAATGATAAATTTATGTTCCTCTTATGGTTTTATCGGGATTCTTTGTCTCCCTCTCTTATATTATATATGTCTTTCTAGTGTTTCTCTTTTGTTTTCATTTGGCTGATTCGTTTTTGTGATGATTTACCCTCATCATTTTTATTTTGTCTTTGTTAATATTTTAAGTTATTACTAGGGCTCATTGCTAGTCGTGGTGGATTTTTAATGGTGTTGATGTAAATTTTATGGAATGCCACCCTTATTTTGTCCCAACACAAGTTCAAATCTCCAAATACAAGTGTTTCGCCTTTCATAGCTCTAGTCTAAAGAGTTTACCCTCAATCAAAAAAATATTTTATAGAATGTTATATTTAACTTAAATAAATTTGTTGTAATATAAAACGTATCAAAATTTTATTTTCAATAGTAATTTAGCTAACTAAAATTTAATTTAATAAAATATCTTTTTAATATGTTGATAGGTGTAATCTATAATATTAAGGGGTTGGTGGAGGAGTGTACACATAATGTAATAATGTGAATTTTTAATAAAAATAATTAAATTTAAATATCATACATGTTTATTTCATTATTCAAGGGCATCTTTTCATCATCATAAAAATGTAATTTAAAAATATGTTATCTTACACATACATAGAGTTTGGTGTCCTGTGTTTCCTCTTTAAAAATGTTTTTGAGCTCGAAGCAAAGGTAGAGTTAGATTGAGGCCTTCTATCACCAAAATATAGATAATTTTTAAAGAAGGCGATGAATTCATTAATGAATACATGACCTTTCAATAGGGGAAATCATATAACAAATCCAAAATAGACACCTCAAATTAATATATATCTTCGTTTTTGAAATATATGTATTTTAAATATTTGTAAAAATTCAACCGAATACAAAATGGTGAGAGTTATGGATTGTTAAACCATCCCCCATGATACAAGTCCCTCAAGATCCTCGAAATGAAAAGTCAAACAAATAAGTCTAAGATTATTCTCTAAGTCATTTTGATGCGGTGGATGCTCCTAGTTGTGGCTGCTTAGTTAAGGAGACTTCAATTTAGAGATATACTTCCTAAACAAGTATAATTGAACAAAGTCATGATGATATCTATGTAATGCGATGTTTTCCCTTCTTTAACAAAATAAATCGAATAATAATTACAACTCAATACGATGTTTTCCTTTTTGACTCGAACTTTTGATAGATGGTTTTGATTTATGTGAACTTTATTGTAAAATCTTACGTACATGACGCTTGGAGCCTTTTCCAAATATTATCTATCCAAAAACAAAATCAAATAATTAAAACTTATTTCACTATCAAATTTTAGAGGGAAAATTCACATACTTCAATAAACTGTAGATCAATCTAATTTGAAGAACATCAAAAGCATCATTTATCATTTAATATTTGTAAAATTGTATATATTTATTATATATTAGTTAACTCCAATTAATCAAAGAAATAGATCAGTTCACAAGTCGCCAATGCTTGTTTGGAAATTGGAACGAGAGGATTTGTAGCAGGTGCTCTTCTATATGCCTCCACGCATATAAGCAAACAACCACTCATAAGCAAACACCGTGGCATATAAGCAAATGACCATTCCTTATCTCTGCTACACATCAAATCAAACAACACCGACGCATGCAAATAATGTACTGAGCAAGAGCAACGTGGCTTTGCTCCATGCCTTTCCCTTCTTTTCTTTCTACAGACTTGGAATGATTACACGACGTAGATTCCCGACCCACATCAAATCATCAACCAACCTGCTCTCCGTCCTGAATGACGTTCATACAGTGCGTGTCAGCTGGACATAACATTGTGTAGGGTAGGGAGTGCTGCCTTCTTAGGAATGTAGCCCTTAACACTCCCACAAGCAATGGAGGAAACACACTTCCATGAGTTGACTACCAAAGTTGTATAACAGACGGTGGAGAACATGAGGAAGTACACCTTTAAGGTCATTCTTAATATTGGGACCTGGGGCAAGTGAATTCAATGGCCGGAGGGAAGTTGGGATAAGATTATGAACAGTGTAAGGGCGACCTTTATGTACAATAAAGTCACGACGAAATGCACTGCTATACTCGTATGTACGTATGTATGTATTGTTGTATCTAAACATCATACACGTTAATGTTACTTGAGTAACCTATTGACTAATAATCAAAAAAAAATTATTAAATGGTAAAACTAACAACACATAAACATGTCGCTTTATATGGTAAACTTCTTTGAGTGTGAGTTAATGGAATGCCCAGAGCAATGAACATACCTAAGGGATAGGAACTTCTTGCATCTATGACATGCACGCTGGTAAAAACAAATGTCAAAATTTTAGTTCTCTTTTCAATAATAGTAATGGTGAAATCCATTTATTGTAAATGGTTGTTGCGTGCAATAGATTCAAGGTAGGTGGGTGTACTAATAAAACATGAATCATAGGTTCGAATCATAGGTTCAAATCATAGTTTATCGCTAAATTTTGTGTTTTTTATTACACAAGTGAAAAAAAAATGTTTAGGTAGGAAATGGATGGAATTAATGTTGCATGCATGCACATATGTACATTTTGTTTAGAGAATAGCCGCTTATGCTTTCGCTAGTGGGTCAGTGGAAGTGAACTATTGTGGGTGTTCCTAAAGATACGCTTTAATCTACTCTCTTGTTTGGTGTTATTTTGAATTGGTTGGATATTGTTGGTTTGTGCTAGAAGAGATGAAAGCCACTTAATTTACTTTTTGATGGGATACTCCTATTATCTTTATGCTTATAAAAATTAGTACACGTATCTTAAATGTATTTATTTGAAAAACGTTACTTAAATATCAATTTTGAAATTTTTATTTCGGATTTCTCACAAATCACATTGATTAATAGTTTTGTTAATTTTTCGCAAATTTCACATTGATTAGTGACAAATGGTATCAACCTAGCAACACCATTGTTTCGTGTTTGATTAAAAAAATTCCAACTCCAATTTTTTCCAAGCGATCAAGATATTACTTCTCCAAATAAATAGGAAAAACTTATAAATGAAGGTTAAATGGATGGAAAATTTAATGTTGAAATTGTATTGTGATAGTCAAATGAGCATCAAATTAATTGTTAACAACTCATAGACATTTACCAACATCTTCAATTGTCATTGCAAAACATTTATAAACATAAATGAAAATCCTATCAAATTTGAGGTCACAAACTTTTTAAAGGCCTTATTTTGATGAGTTCCTACCAAATAACGTAACCCTCAAAGACATCTATTAAACACTCTATTGAGTGTGAATGTGAAGATAAATTGATCTCATAAACAAATACGAGAGAATTGATACATCAAAGAATTTTTGAGATAATAGAAAATAGAGAAATGACATGCACAAGATAACACAATACACAAGTTTTATCTTGTGAAATTCTTTTTGGAAAAAAATTACCATAAGAACTTACCTTATTTATTATATTAACTATTTTACCATATAATAATATACTTTCCAATATTACTCTATCCTAATACATGTTCAATTATATCTAAACACATCACAATAGAATTACAATACAATAAATATCAAAACTATGAACCAAAAGTATAACCCGTAACTATTACCATAAACATGAATTTTTATATATATATATATATATATATATATATATATATATATATATATATATATATATATTTTTATATATATAAAAGTTAAACCACTTATAGAAGCTCGAAATTGGTTATATTCAAAATTTGTGGGGTGGTCCGGGGTCCTCTCAATTAGAAAAATGAGCTGCTCAACGTTATATTACCATAGTTTGAGTTAAATTGGAAGAAGAAGAAGGGTGTCTATTATTCTAAAACAAGTCAAACAAGAGAACAAGTTACCATTACTTATTGCTTGTTTGTTTCTGGCGTTTTACACGATTCTTGCTCTAATTGCTATGAATATATATCCGTCACCCTTTCTTTTATAGCTTTGGGGATGGCTGTAAAGTTAAAATGAGGTCGAACATATTGATTGTTTTGTAACGTGAATAAATGCATAACATTTATTTAAAAATTAATAATAATGCATAATTAACAATCGTAACTATGTAAAGAAAGAGTATATTTCGATTTAAATTTTTATGGAAGCCATTTTAAATAAAATAAACTTAGAAAAATGTGTAGTTATAGTTATGATGATGATGTAGAGAAGGATAAAAATAATTCAATATTCAAGAACCAAGAATAGTCTTTTTGTCAATCCAAGAACTTGTTTCTCAAGAAGCCTTAAACTTTCTCAAAAGCTAAAAATGAACCAAAACAAAGCACTTAAGACTATATTCACTTCAAACATGCTTGATCATACACTTTTCAAAGTATCATACCTTCAATTTTCTTCATTTTCCCTTTAGACCTCCATTTAGGCCTGTAACCCACCTTTTGACAAATTCTAATGGAAAACACACCAAAAAAGGAGTTAAATTTTACTCGTAAGATATTTGCATACCCTTTACGGCCAATTAGATGTCTATAATGTTTCAACACTCAATCATTCACTACTTTGCTTTTATTCTCAAAATATCGCTTTTGTCTCAATTCTTGCAATTAGCCCTCCTTTCGGACAAGTCTTAGTGTCGTGGATAATCTATAAAATTTCAAAACAAGATGTTTACGTTCTCAGGTACCCATTTGGGTCTTCCAACTCCATGCAAAGTTTCATTTCACAACTCCTTGCCTATTCTCCCCAGTTCTCTCTTTCACTTTTCTTACTTAGTCAATTAGGCCTACCTAGGATTTCATGTAGCTCAATAGGATTGTAAGGCTTGTCTCTATTTTCCAATACTTGAATAACCTTTTCCCACTAAAATGTACCTTGTTTGTGCCTTCCACAACATCCAATAACTTACCTAACTTCATTCAAGTCATTTTTCTTGTTTTGGTTTCTTGTTATGTTCTCTTATTCTTGTTGAATTGTTAATCCTCTACCACTGCTTTTTCTTATTTTTCCGAACTTAACTTTATTGGTTTCTTTTCATCACCTACTCATTTTCATACACCACCTTGTCCTTATTACTTCCTATCACCCTCTTCATTTCATCTACTTACTTCACTTTAGTTATCATTTGTCTCATACTCATTTATGCCTTCATTAGGCTTCTTATGCTTATTTCTAGGATTCCACAGTCCCTAATGACCTCTCCAATCATTCTCTCACTTTATTCTCTTACTTAACTCCTTTTACTCTCTCTAAACTTCTTCATTCATCATTTCACTCATTCCTTGCTACTTATTAATTCATTTATTAAATTGGCTCAGTCACCAAGCTATACTTTTCCTTATGATTGTGTCGGAGACAATCTTGATAAACAAACTTAACCAATGCTTCTAATGGTCCTTTCTTTCTTTCTCAGGATTTAACTCATTCTTCTTCCACTAAATCCCTCAATTTCTTTGAATCATTCAATGAATCTTGTCTAAGGAACTCTTACTTTCTCTTGTAACACTTACTCCTTCCGATTCTCTTAACACGACTATTATAGGACAAGTAAGTAACTTCAAAATATATTGGTTGTAGAGGACTCGAGTACTTATTCAAGGTTTCCAAATGTTTTAAGCATGCACAATACCTTTTCAACTTTCCACTAGGCCTAATGTGGTCAATGCAACTAATTCCACCTACTTGTCTCTCAAAATTATGCCTACATAGTTTTAGCCCCGATATTTCCAAATTTCGTAGCTTCTTCCTTCTTCATAATCTTCATAATCACTTTAAACTGAATTCAAGACTCCTAGACCCTTCCTCATTACCATTAAATATGTTTTTGTCTTTAGCATCTTACGTCTAGTGCAAAACAATGGTTTCTCCTCAAGTTAATTCTACGACAGACTTGGTCAAGAGATTGTGTTTAACCCTTACTCATGAATATTATGATCCACAATCATCTCTAGAGCTTGTAGAAACCTTGAAATATTTATTTCATTCTTCAACAATTTCATGGCTAGTAACAACAAATATGAGTATGCATATGAAACAAGAAAATTACTATCAAGCCTCTAACCTAGGCATATACTATGAAAATTTTGAATGTTAAAATTTTACCATATACTTGGTTTTATTTGTATTTAACCTTCTTTGTTACCCTGCATATATTATTTCCTCCTCACCTTCAACAAGATGAATATGATTAATTGATATAGAATATTTCAAATCAATGGTCAACTTTAGTACAAAATCCTTAGAGCATGGTACCTAAAACTATGTGCAATCGAGATTATATTTTTAGACACATTAAGGCTCATTCAATAAAAGACAAAACTTTGCAAATGACCTCAATATATCCATTTCAAGCTCTTCCACTAGGTTTTAGTAGGTTTCAATGCATATATCTTACTAAATGACCTTTTCTCCTTACATCGTAAACCTAGCCCAAGAGCTCTTATTAGACGGGGGTAGTATTCATCATCTTGTTTTACTAGTTGTGTCGATAATCACATAACTTATAATGGACCCAATCCATGTTTATTTCCTTCATTTAGATATGATACAAATCCCGTCTTATGAACAATGCTTTAAAACCTCAACACTATTGGAATTCTAACCAAAACTCGTGTGCAAAATGAGTCACTATGACAACCCTTAAACATACTAACTTCTCCATCTTGAGACACACTTTCATATTCAATTCATCATTAATTTCACCTAATAGATTGAGATTCAGATACAAAATCACAAGAATCACATGCAACAACTAAGAACAATCAAGAGACATGCACATTATGGAGTGTTCAAGATGAAATATGATTTATTCATTCTCAAAACAACTTTAAAACGCCTAGAGCCTCTTAGGTCTCTTCACATGTATTCTCTACTCCAAATCCTTCTTATAAAATGCATAACTAACTCCTCCAATTCAAGTTTCAACTTCTATGCTCATAGTTTTCAAGTAAATCCTCAAGTTACCCTATCTTAGCTAAGGTAAAGTTAGCTATGACCCATTTAACCCTTACACCAAGGTTTATACATTTTATATCTCCTCCCACAAGGTCTTAACTGAACTTTTACAACATATCATCGACTTATTTTCATCATTACACCTTCAATCTGAAATTTGAAATTCAAATTTCAAATACTCCCTTTTTGGAGGAAACTCTAAATGATTCTTCAATCACACAACAAGGGTATTGAAAGACCAAGGAGGAGTTACAAGAAACCTTTCAAGACCGCTAAATCCTTATTCACCTCTTAATTATACAAAATTACAAAAATTATAGCTTTCATAGGGATTCTTCTACATCAGATGAAAACTATTCAAATAATTGGATTAATTGTGAAAAGTCGCTAAGGTTGTGTACTTCGCTCTTGACTAGTGTTGATATCCAAACTTCTAGTTCCAATCCTAACAAAATGTATGATATATAAATTTAACTTTTAGGTTCTCACATATCAATTTGAGTATTCGACTTCCATGTGCTTGCAATAAAAGAATATCTCATATAAGTTTTGAAGAAAACATACGAAACCATATAGTAGGATTTTTGTAGCTAGTGTCCCCTAGCTAGCCCTCAAATATTCAAACCTCATGGAGTAATAAAATGAAATCATTAGGAACCTTGAAATTATATAATTATGCCTTCATGTATCAATAATATTCTTGATTTTAAGTGTGTAATCAATGATCAAATGAAGTACACCACTTGCCTATTTATATGTGGCTTTGAATTCAAATTTTTGTAATATTAATGCACATTTCAATTGGTAACAAATAGAAACATGAAATGTGGAAAGGGTGAAATGTGTCCATTTGGTTATAGGGGAGAAGGAAATAATTATAAGTATTATACAAGTAAAATTGAGATAAAATGCCATGTTGTACATTATAGTATATATAGAGTATCAAGATTATATAAGTACGGTCTTGACATACTATCGAAATCATGTAGTGCACATTTGGTGATTGAAATCACAAAACAATAAAAAGATATTTATTTGGAATGCATGAACTAGGTTTTAGGCTTCAAAATTTATCCATATCATTAATATTTTTATTTAATTTAAATTAGCTATAAATATAAGTAATGGTGTAAAACATACATAAATTGACACAAAATAAATTTGGCATGGGGCCATTTTAGGGTACTACACATTCACTTACTTTGAGATGTGTGTTTAGCCACATCTAAATGACATACCTATGTGTAACTGAATGTATAACATTTTAAAGTATCTTTGGATTGATTTGGATGTTTGTGATTGAAAGTAATGAATATTACAATCTTTAAAACTAGTTCCCTACACATACGTGAGTGAAATGGAAAATAATAAATCTCAAATGTGGATATAAATTTATCCCTTTTCCTTTATATGAATCGAATGTCCCATATAGGTTTTTCATATCATTGATGGAGGTAGAAGAAGGATGATGTTTGCAACCCTAAGTAGTTTGGTGATGAGCCATCACATCCAAATGAATATGAAAGGTAGTGGGATAGAAGTTAGAATCATGTTGAAATTTAGTGACGTTCTTGAAACATATGCAACACTTAATATGTTGATTCATATATCATTTTATCTTGAATATTCAATGGAAGGACCCTTGGGATTTTCATACCATCAAAGGAAATTATAGCTCTAAGAAATATAATAGGTGATTTCTACCCTACTTTGAGATCTCGGGAGAATCCGTGAAACTCATATCTCATATATTCTAGATAGAACATCAAAATATGAAAAATTATATCTTTTTGTGACATGTTATGTAAGGATATAAATTTTGGAAAATATACAATGAGGATATTTTTATAATGTTTCCTCAAGTTATCGATTGCATTGTAACTTAACAAACAATGGAAGGACCCTTGGGTTTTTCAATTTGTCAGTTGGAATCATAACCTTGTGAAATATAATATGTGATATATGCCCCCTTTTCGATATTGGGTGAATATATGAAACTCACATCTCAAAAAAACATTAGATAGAACATTAGAATGGATAAAATGATATCTTCGAGTGACATAGTAAGTAATGGTATAGCTTTTGGAAAATATACACTAAGGATATACTACTCCATGTTGCCTCAAGTTATAGGTCAATTAGTATCCTAGAAACATTGAAAATGGGAAAATCATTGCGGTGAGATTTTATTAAACTATAACAATGAAGGTAAAGCATAATGAGTTATTTCCTTAATGGATGCTACAAATATGTGCATCTTATGGATCATGGTCACATCATTAAAGACTAAATATAATGGATGTGTGATTTACATAGTAGAAACGTAATAAATAGCATAATTATAAAGATAATGAAGAACACATCACACATATAAGATGAACATGGAAGGCACACCATACATGTGATAAATCATATAGAAAAAACTTTAAGAATTAGAACATACATGATCATGGAAATGAATTCAAAAACACATTAAAAAGCACTAGAAGATACATTAGCCATCAAAGTAGATAAATACATGACAAAGTATCTAAAAGGTATATAAAAGACATAATAAAAACACACCATGTGATGGAATTCATATTAGTAACTTAAACATGGCATAAAAACAAATCATACATGTAATAATATCATACAAATAAGCATATCAAACATATTAAATAATGTGTTGAGAAAACAATATTTTCCCAAGGAGAAGACACACATAGGATAGGAAAGGAAATGCGCACCACGACAAGTTGATTCGGGACTCACCATTTTCATAGATGCGAGCCATTTTTGGAAGATAATGTGCGAAGCACACATTGGGACGGAGACTTGCGTGACATGTAAATGTTATTTTGGGAATGATATTCTGATAAGCGCCCATGCGTGAGCTCAAGATAATAACATGATTACTTATTTCTATTAACTATAGGATGTCTATCATTAGCGCAATTACATGTGTGCATGTTATTTTAAAGGTGTGTGACTATTATCAGCATGCAACCTTATTTTGGGAAGTGCATAGGTAGTGAAGGGAAAGTCTCCACCCCTATAAATATGTAGTGAAATGTGTAGTTAGATAAATATTGAGAGTGAATTATTGTCAAGTTATGTTGTTGGATCTAATGCGCACATGACTTATGGTGATGCTTTATGATGATGTATCTTCATCACACTAACATCTGCATAAGAAAATATAAAGAGGGACTTGGTACCTTTGTATGCTTTAGTTGACCACTCATCTCAAGTAGGGTAATGTGCCGGTGTGCTTGGGTATTATATAGTAGATTTTAGGCTACATCATTGGTTCCATTGACAGGACCTCTTTTTTAGTTTTTTTCAAGATGTTTTGTGATGAAGATGTATCGATTGAACTTAAAAAGTGTTGAGGAGTGGATAAAGGATCTGGAAGAAGAGTACACTCGGAGGTTCACTACTGGATGTGAGTTTGATGCACACACATGGGTGGAGTAGAATTTGTATGACTGTTTGTATGAGAGCTTCTTTGCTATCTTTTTGGTAGAGTTATGTACGAGTGGCTGGTTGCTTATGCATCTAAAAGGAATTGGAGGTATCACACACTTTTCTAGACATAGGAAGAATTTCAGGCCCTTTATGATGCTGATCTGATTTGGATGCGTGCTCTGGATACTTGGTTCTGTGCTATTTTTAATAGATATATTTTGGAGTACTCAATTTCAACTTACTCTTTCCCAAAGGTACCTGAGTTCCAGTTTTTACGTTATCCAAGGATAACTTATTTGTAGGGAATTTCACTAACAATCAAAATCTTGATGGTAACCCCTGAACTTGGAAGAAAAAAAGATAGCTAGCTAAACCCCCTTGCCGCGTGGGGAAGGAACAAGTTTAGTGAAAGATGGTGGACCTAGCGTGAGAGAGGAAGAGAGAAGAAATGAAGCTTAATTATAATGAGGCGTGCGAGAGGGAGATAGACAAGTAGCGTGATATTCTAGTGTAGATGGCGTTGAGGAGAGAGATGACTCATGAAGGATTTGAAGATCACGCGGGAGGCATGGGGCGAGCATCCAGAACTCCACCATTTGGGAAAGCATAATAGGAAACGCTCCTCATCCTCACATGGGATCCCGTCAAAAAGATAACATGGGCCATGAGGCACGCATCTAAATCTACCTAGCAACCTAGCCCTTGTGCTTGGATTTCCAGATATCAGCTTAACCATGAAATGGGAAGGTTAAGATTTAAAAGGGTACCACTGTCATGTGGAGTGTTTTATTGAACCTTGGGATGGCCTCACGGGTTAAGTTATATGACTTTTGTAACCCCTTAAGGATCCCTATTAACCATTTTTGCAGTATTTGAAAGTTGTTGGAACTTCAAATTTGAGTTTGGTTTTGGCTGTCCATTTACACCTCGTGTGTATAAATTGATATCCGCCTTTGTATAACTCTAGTATTGTTACATGAAAATTTCTTACAACCCTCATTTTAGAGAAAAACACTTTGCTCGTTAGTTTTAAATTTTTTTGTAGGCCTCCGGTCACCGAATGACCAGATCAAACTCATCCAACTATGACAAGTGGCTCCAAAAAAGTAGTTTCCATTCGTACCTCGTTCACTTGTTTTGAGGTCCAACACCTCCAGTGAATTCCCTATATATAGGTGAATGTATAGAATTTGTATCATGGTGCTTTGACAATTGGAAAAAGTTTTCAAACATGGTCTTATATCCACTTGGGAATAAATTAGAAGTTTTTGTAAAATTAATAGCAAAATCAAAAATCAATGTCGTGGAACCATATTAAGTTAAACGATTGGTAGAAAAACACATAGGAACTAACACATGATGTTATGAATCTCCATTCTATTTTTTTAATAAAATTGATTGTATGGAAAATGATGTATATCTCCCTCTCTCTCTCTCTATCTCTCTCTTGCTTCCAAAATGAAAAGAAAATTAAAAGTATTCCTAACCACTCTTGTATGTGTAAAGTGTTGTAAATGATAACAAAATAGAAAATTAACAATCGGTAATTGTGCATGTTAATAGTAGAATTCCATGCCAATGGGTGTCGTTGACCCATGATATAATGGTTGTTGCAGGTTGTAGGTAGTACAACATGTAAGATAAATGAAGGAAATTTACCTTATAGTTGTATTTAATTTGTAAAATGTATAAAATGATCCGATATATTGTATTTTTGAACGATTATAATTATTTACCATTTTGAAAGGAGAAAATGAAAACATCATAAAATTTAGTTATTCCACGTGTGCATTGAAAATTCTATGCAGTTGTAATTGAATGTTGTTTAGTGCCATGGAATTATTAAAACAATCATTTATCATATAAATTATAGTTTCCATTCCGACACTTAAAATGTTGGTTGGAACTTACCTTTCCTTTTAGCTATGGGACTTGGGCTCAAGTGAACCTCAGAGAAGGTTAGCTTCCTCTTCCTAAACTAAGTGTTGTACTACTCCTAGTGTAACAAAAATGATTATCTAATCCTATGCTAACATCTTCATGGGTTTTAGGAAAGAGATTTATAGAAATGAAAATTATACTAGGGATGGTGATGCACCAAATAAAGGGTGTTTCCAGACTCGGGAAGGGTTAATTTGAAGAGGGTGTGTGCACCACAGGTCAACTTCACCTACTGCAACTTAGGAGGGTACAGGATACCACAAACTAAGAGACATGCGTTCCCTTTGTTAAACCTTATCAGACCGAGAAATATACCAGTTTCCCAGTGAAGAAGGATGAACTCAAGAAGGGTGAATAGACACCACAACTCAACTGCATGCAATACTCCACCACTTGATAAGCACAGAACTCCAAGAACCTGCAATAGAAACTTAAACTTGCACAGTGTACCTACAAGTATGAGAAAGGCACAAAGAAGCATAAAAGGATGAAAGGACCAAGATTAGTCACAAAACACACACTTTTATTGCTTCAATAACATGCACAATGCATCATACATTTAGAAGAGGCAATAGTTGCCATTACAGTCTTGAAGAGGAGGCTTGAAAGTTCTCTCAACACACAAGAACAACTTGCAAAAGAGAGAGGACTCTTGAAAAGTATACACTCACCTGAGATATCTAACTGTCCAACTTGTTTGAACTGTTGGAACCCTTTGAAATGAGCTTCCAACTTACATTTATAGAAGAATATGTGAGAAAGAAGAGGAAAGGTCATAATTACATTCCTAAATTGAAGGCCCATGATGTATTTATTATAGTTAGTTGAACCACTTGAGAAGGTTCCATCATGGGTCATTAATTGCCTGATGACCTAGTCTTCTCAATTAATTAAAAGAATATTTAAATAAAATATTTAAATAATAATAATAAATATTATTATTAAAATATTTTAATAGAAATATTAAATTAATTAACATAATGTTGGGACCCCCCCGTTGACCCATTTGACTTGAAGAGGAGGGGGGTCCATGTGGATAGAGTCTGCACATAGCCCAACTTGGTGAGTTTGAATCCTCTAACTCGATGTTGCACTCGATTTTGAACCCCACACCAACTCTTTCCTTACCTTGGCAATCAAGCTCTTTTGCATTGAGTCCTTTGAATGGTGAGCTATCAAACTTGATTCTTATCATTTTCCTTGGTTAACTCGAGGCCATTTATGCATTCCACATTGCCTTTCGTGAAACATATGTGAGCTTCCCACAAAGTCACCGAGCTCCATTGGTTAGTTTTATCCTTTCCGAGTTCCATTTTTCCATGAGCTTGGTTCATTCTCTACATGCTCATCCTCTATAAGCTCGACCAGAGCCAATTTACCCCACCATCATGGATTTTTGAACACCTTGTGAGCTAATCAAAATGAACTCAATTCTCCACAACTCGTCTTTCACCAGCTCTTCTCGATGCTCATGCATAGGGTTCCTTGACTGAGTTGTATATCTTCCTCATTAAGCCAAAATGCATGTAGATCCTATGAACCTAGCCTAACGCAAGTTAAGACTCACCTCACGAATGTTACTACTATGGTCTTGCTTCAAACTCCAAATCGAGCCATTCTGAATTACCAAGCCACCTACATGCATCATGAACATGAAGCTTTAAGCTCGAAATTGAAAGCCTCTACAAATACATTAAACTTCGACACCCATGAGCTTAGTCTTTATCTCGACTTGGTACCAATGTTTCCACAATATGAAAATTTTGACTCTAAATCATACTTCGTGGCTTTGTTCTATAATACATTGGTTGCCCACATAGGTTAAACAATTCAATGAATTTAAATTATTTCACTCCTACATGTTGCGCTATTTAGAAATGATTTTTGAGCTATGAAAATTGTTAGGGATCACGTCACGTGGCCTGTCAACACTCAATCGATTGATTTTCTGTGATAGCTCTAGCTTGATGAGATAGAGTTATTTCTTCTTGTTTTGGACCACATATTCACATGCATTCACGTTCAAACTCCATGAAAAACAACACCATGAGCTCCCTGGAATTGTCATTCATGCTCAAGAACTCTCACATTCTTCGAGCCATTTACCTCGCAAAGGCATCTACATGTATTGATATATAAACCTTTTCCTTCATCATATTTGAGGACAACATCAAACTCTCAACCCCATGATTTAAACATTTCATGATTACATCAAAGAGCTTATAAGGTGTGATAATTCCAAGGTGATAATTCCTAATAAACCTTTATGCTTGCCAACTTAGTGACTCATTGAAGATGCTCATATAATTACAAAGCAAATTGTTCTTCATGAATATTATGATATGAAAAGATCCACGTTTATAAGATTCACTTCCATGAGTTACATCAGTAAAACAAGTAAGGTCTTAATAGAGAATCTTTGTAATAAATTTCATTAGGTCTCCACAGGTAACACTCATTCACCTTTCTTAATTGATTTTGATAATAATATCTTGAAGGAAAATGTGAATTTGAGGATGCATTCGATCATCTTGAACAGTGATAACAACATAGTTGGAAAACTTGCTTCGTTGGAAGCATTGAAAAGCTTCCTTCTACTATACTGCAACATGTTTACATCATAGTGCGTGGGAGCTTGTCACCTATCCCTTCCATCTAGGGGTCTTCGAAGTTTTCAGCATCACTTTTTTGTCAAACTCTTCACACATGAGCCATTTGAGGAGCCATTAACGCATCGACTTGGTTGGGTCCTGTGACGAGATATGAAGCCACTTTCATTCCTCATAGTGGTGAACCGAGTGATTCTTTAGGCTAAATTCCGAAATGTTCTCCTTTTCCCATGCATTGAAACCGCAAGCGCTGACCCCCACTCACCATGTTACTCGGTATCATTTAAAAACATCTCTTGTATAATCCGGCTATCACTTGAGAAGTGAAACTCTATCTCAACCTATAGCCTGTATTGATGAAATTGGTATCATGTCATGTTGTTTTCCCCATGACCCACTCCAATTCACAACTGTCTTATTAATTCTCCTGGTGACTCGCACAAAGACTCGGACCACTCCAAGCTGCGTGGAATTCTCATGACGGATCACCATCGTATGATCTCCACTTGGAAATTTGATCGATTTCTCCCACGCTTGGAAGTATCACCATGGTTTACCAACCCAATATTTCCACTTGGGAATGTATTCCCTGAGTTCCCCTATTCATGCCTTAGCGCGGGATTTATATATCTCTTCCGACTACGTTGGGCTTGTCATAGCTCATCGACCCCAAAACTCTCACTTGGCAATGTGGCCTTGGGAACTCCGCAGAGTATCTTGCCATCGCGCATACCATGCTAACATCCCCACTTGGCAAGAGGGGAAATTTTCTCCACCATTCCCACTAGCACGCGGGATCACCATGATTTTTCCCTCCTGCCAAGTCGAGCCAGATGGGCTCTTCTTTCATCCCACGAAGTAAACTTACCTTAGAAAATTAGTGGCCTCTAGAGAGAGTTAATTGTGATAGCTCTATGTAGGGTGATCTCAAGGAACCGTTGGTGTTGATCCTGATGTTCTAGTTGCACATGACCACAGTCATGATCAGTTGTTGCAAAATCTTGCAGCTGTAGTAGAAGAACGAGATAAAGTTTTAGTTGAGTTGTCTCGCCTTTTCATTTTGGAAAGTCACTTCCATGGAAGAAGCTCGATCAAATCTTGAGGCAAGTTTTGCAAATGAGGCTGAGATTGTGTTCACTACTATTTCTAGTAGTGGCCGGAAGTTATTCCAGTGCCTAGCCCATGGGTTTGATATGGTGGTTATAGATGAAGCTACAAGCTAGTGAAGTAGGCGTGTTACCTCCACTTTCATCTCGTTTCTCACATTTTATCCAACTCTATGCATGGTGGTTTATTAGTCCAAGCCTGAGCTCCATTGGTCTCATTGCGAGCAACATCATATCGACCTCTTTAGATTTGACACCGAGCTCCCTATCAACTCGACCCCGAACTCTTCACTGAGTTGAGATCAACTGGGTGCCTTTCGATGCTAGGTGATCTCTCATATGCAATTTAAGAATTATTTTTAATTATTGTATCTCGATAATAACCGGAGGTGGGTTCCTGGGACTATTATTTCATTTTGAACATGATAGGACCCTATTGTCCAATCTTGCCACGTGTGTAAAATTGGATAACATTTTTGGCGACCTCTCGGGGATGATTGCCTGCTAAGCATGATTCTAGTAGCCTTAAGTCATCCATTGGGCATGGAGTCTGTGTTGGAATCCTGAAAGTAGTATGATTTTCTTTGACACATCCCAGAATCTCCTTGAGCATTGCCGATATCTTGGACCTCCCTAGAATGCTAAGGATGAAGTATATTGAAACTGTTGAATGCTTGACATCCATGGAACATTGTAAAAATTTTAATGAAGCAGATTTTGAAACTTTTATGGAAACCTTGAACCTTCCTTCTCCTTGACACCTTCCAATGATGAAACAATATGCAGAACAACACAAAACACAACAACAAGGAAAGAAAAACAACAACACACAACAATGTGCATAAGAACTTGGAGGAAAACACCTAACTAAATTGTATAGGGGGTGGAATGCTTCTCAAAAACAATCTTTGAGATGTATCCCATTCACATGAATGGGAAGTTCTTCTCCATTGAGCCTAGATAGATGAATGAATTTTCCTCTTTGCAACTTGTGATGATGTATGGCCCACTCCAGAGAGCGTCAAACTTGGCATGCCTACCTGGTTTGGCCTGTCTTCATCCCATTTGAGAACTAAATCTCCCTCTTGAAAACACCTGTCGGATGCCTTCTTGTCAAAATATTTCTTAACTTGAGCCTGATGTTGCTCCAAATTTTTCATAGCCTTGTCTCGTACTTCCTCTAACTCCATGAGTTTAGCAAACCTTACTGTTAGAGGATCACTCTCTATAACTTCAAGTTGATGAGCTAACTCCAAAGAAGGTAACTCCAATGAGAGCGGGAGTTTTGCCTCTCTTCCATATACAAGAATGAAAGGAGAATTTCTCGATGGCCCTTTTAGGTGTGATCCGATCTACCCATAAGGCGGTCTTAAGTTGTGTATGCCAAGTCCTCTTGTTAGTCTCCATTGTGCGCTTAATAATCCTTATAAGGTTTTTGTTGCTAGACTCAGCCAATCCATTTCCTTGTGGATAGTAATTGGATGAAGTTTTGAGGTATACCCCATTTTTAACAGCCCATTCACTCAATTTCATACCAAGAAAAGCCAATGCGTTGTCTAAAATGACTATAAATGGAACATCGAACCTTGTCATTATACCCTCCAAAAAATCCAGAACTACCTTTTCATTGCTCTCTTTTAATGCTACCACCTCTGTCCATCGAGTAAAATAGTCCATTGTAGTAAGGACCCACTTATGTCCGTCACTAGATGGAGGATTAATCATTCGATGAAGTCCAACCCCCATTGAACAAAGGGTTGATCCACTTGAATTGGATGCAGTGGAAGAGCTGCCAACTTCTGCTTACCTGTGAAAAAGGAACATTCCTTACATTTCCTTACCCAGAGATGGGCATCCTTGAATAAATCCGCCAATAGTAGCTGGCTCGCATGATCTTGGTAGCTGTTGTTCATGTAGAATAATGTCCTCCTAGATAGGCCATTATGAAATTCTTCTAGTATCTTACTTACCTGTTCCGGTCCTACGCACCGAAGGAGAACGCCATTCAAATCTTTTGAAAGAGAATGCTATCTACCAAAACATATGGGATAGATTGAAGACAGAAAGTTCATCTTTGGTTTTTATCCATGTTTATCGGATATGCTCTTGAGAAGAGGAAATTCTTCATTTTGGATAACCAGTCAAGCGTGATCAACATTCTCATCGGTATTTAGGAGTGTGTCCTCATTACCTTTTGATTCCATGTGCAGCAAAGTTCTTGACACAAACCCTTACCTCGACAAGTTTAGTGACTTTGATGTGCATGTCATACTCCATTACCTTTGTGATCCATCCAAAGCATGCTTTTCGTTCATTTCTTTGTTCAGAAAAAACTCCTTGACACCTGGATGAGACACCATTAGATGAATCTTGTTGTTGGACAACATGTGCTTGAATTTCTTCAAATCTTGAATAACCACAAAGACTTGCTTTTCAATGAATGAGTATTTAGACTCGTAGTCTTTGAGGGATTGACTAAAGAAAGCAATTGGTTGCTCCATCGGGTTGTTGTTTTGTTGGGTGAGGATCCCTGAAATGCTCTCTTGACCTGCAAAAGCATAAAGGATAAATCTTTGTCAAACCTGGGGTTCACAAGCGTGGGAGCTTGAGAAATGGCTATTTTGATGGCTTCGAAGCTTTCTCGTCCTTCATTTGTCCATGATAATGGCATGTTTTTCTTCAGCATGGCTATCAGTGGTTTAGCCAATGTCGCGAATTGAGGGATGAATCTCTGCATAAAATTTATGGTTCCCAGAAAACTCTGGAGGCCCTTCCTGTGACTTGGGAGAGATAAGGACATAATCAAATGAATCTTGGCTGGATTGATTGATAATCCTTCCATTGAAACAACATGCCCCAATAATTTTCCCTCATGCACTGTGAAAATACATTTCTTGGGGTTAAGTGAAACCCCAAATTCCCTACACCTTTGGAAAAATTTCCTTAGATGTGTGATGTGATCTTTTGCATGCTTAGAGTATACAATTATATCATCAAGGTAAACCAAAATAATATCATTGATTAGTCCCTTAAATTCCATGTCCATGGCTCTTTGGAAAGTAGCCCGGCATTGGACAATCGAATGGCATTTTATTGTAGGCATATGTGCCCCACTTGGTAGTGAAAGCCATTTTGAATTGGTTGGATTCTTGGACTAGGATTTGATTGTAACCTAAATATCCATCGAGAAAAGAAAATCTTTGAGCTCTTGCCACCGTTTGAAGGATCTGCTCCATCGATGGAAGAGGATAATGGTCTTTTAATGACGCACGATTCAAATCCCTGAAATCTACGCATAACCGGATCTCTCCGTTCTTCTTCCTCATGGGCACCAAATTGGCTACCCATGAGGAATGCTTGATGGGAAAAATTATACAGGCCTCGATGAGCTTGGTTAGCTCCTTTCTCATTAGTGGCTCAATTTTGGGATTAATTGGTCTCTGTTTTGACGAAAGGCGGCTTAGCATTAGGATCAATTCGATGGTATGTTGTGCTAGACTGGATCAAAACCACACAGATCTTTATAGCTCCATGCAAAGATGTCATGATACTCTTGAAAAATTTTGATGAAAGCTTCTTTCTCCTCAGAAGTACACACTTTTCCGATCTTAAGAAACTTTACATTTGATACTTTGACTTCCTCAAAATATTCTTCTTTAACCACCATGTTAGGGCTTTGTCTTTTGGCTTGGTCATCTGAATTGAAAATGGATTCTAAAGTGACTAAACCTTTTGGTAACTTATTGCTTTTCAATTGGATAATTTTCTCACCATATGACTCCTGTAACTTATCTTGATTTTTGTAGCAAACTCCGCCTCTTCTTGTAGGAAGAGGACAATTTGTTTGTCATTATCGAACACTTGCCAACTACTCACATTATCAGGGACTACCGGTTGAACCACCATTTTAACAAATTACTGCCCTTCTTTTATGATATCAATTGGTATGTTGTATTGTGAACCAATTGTAGCAAGCCTATCCGCATCTTGATTTTGACCTCTAGGAACTGTATGGATTCCAAAAGCTTCGAAATCTTCAATCATGTCCCAGACTCGATTCTTGTATGATCTTAAAATATCATTTTTGGATGCACTACGTGCTGAAACTTGATGAACAACTAACTCACTGTCTCCAAAAAAAGTCAGGGATTTGATTCCCTTCCTTTGGGCTAGCTGAATTCCTTGCACAAGAGCCTCGTATTTAGCAACATTGTTAGTGTAACTGAACTGCAACCGGAAAGATGAGAAGTACTTATCTCCCTCTAGAGAAATTAACATAACACCAGCACCGGATCCATTCTTACTTCTTGAGCCATCGAAGAACAATTGCCATAGTCCTTTAGAATCACTTGGTGTTTTGACAAGTTGTGGTATGATCGTATCTTCTTCATGGATACTGATAAGTACCTAATCCTGTTTCTTCCAAGACCAACAAACCTGATTCTTCCTCCGCTAATACATCAAGCATAGGGATCGTCATGCGATGATCTCTACTTACTTCATCTAGTAAAGTATCAGGGACTTCTTCAATAAGGGTGGTTGGTTCATGATCGACATCTTCCTCTTCGGATCGCCGATGGTGTAATTTCCATTTATGGGACTAGCAGTGTAGGGTTCTACATGATTATGGCAGATTGGTTCTACCCTTATAGTTACTTTGGTTCCGTATTGAGTCTTGAGAATCATATGTGACCAATCAGCCGATAGGTAACCGCCCATCTTGGCGGTGAAATCCCGTGATAGGCAGATGGCAAAGAGGGGAGGGAGATCAATGACCGATATGTCTTGGGTGAATGAAAAACTTGGGCATGCATGAATGGTAAGTTGAAGTCCTTTGATAACCCCAATAGTCTTAACAGTTGTGCCATCTAGCTAAACAACCCCTCTTGCAACTGGCACATATTGTATGCCTAGTACATCTGTAATTTGTTTAGGCATGACTGAGCTACTGGCACCAGAATCGATCATGCAATTATGTACCAGGTGGTTGCCAATGATCAGGGAAATGTAGAATGGTGGTGGTTTGTTTTCCATAGGAATGATTTTCCCTTCGGTTGACACAAACTTGTAGCAGTTGTCACTCCATGGCTTGGTGATCCATTGGTTGTACTAAAACTATTCAGAGCTTCTCACAATAGGTTTCTTTGAGAAGGGATCGAGAGTGCATCCCACATGGTAATGCTCATATTGGTTTTCTTCATTTGTTCTACTATGTTGAAGGGAATCACTCCAACTTTGATGACACTTTTTTGGGCATTGGGGTCCTCCTTTGGAAAATGTTTGTTGGGTACCGTGATGCCTGGAGAACCATCTTTCCCTGTGGCATGGCTAGCTGGTGTTTTTGGTGATTTCTTTCCCACATTTTTATCAACTTCCATTTGTAACCAGGTTGAGAAGTGGATGCTAGATCAGCTTTGAGAGGTTGAGGCTCCATTTCTCTCTTTTTGGAATGAGTGTTTGCTGCCACTAATGAAGAATCTGTATTCAACCCACAAAAATCTTCTACTTTGCTAGTTTAGCAAAGCGGATTCTTTAGGTGCTTGCGGTTGATCTACCGCTTCTTGCGTAGATGAATTTTTGTTAACTCTGAAGGGAAGATACACTTTGAACCATAAGGGCTTAGCTAAGAACCCCATTGGGACAAATATTTTGATTGTGGGGTTGAGAGCAAGGATAGCACCATTTGTAGTCTTGAACTAGATTATTTTGAACAGGTACTATAGCTCTAGATGAGCTAGCTGCAAGAGGGTTCTGAAAGTTCAAGGTCCTAACATTTGCAACTTGACTTGTAGTTTGATTTTGAGGCTGATTGTTTCCTTGAAAAGGAGGATTAGGTTAAGCTTTGATACTGCTGATTTTTGTGGTTGATATGGATGATTGTATTGAAACTGTTGCCTTTTGAGTGCAACGAGCTCATTTCCAAAATTTTGTAGTAGCGACTTGACTTCAAATAGGTCATTTGAAGAGGTAGGGGAAGATTGAGATGGTTGCTTGGAGTCTACTGGAATAGGAGCAATGATAGGCTGATGATTCATAAGATCTGGAGAAAAGGGCATTGGTGGTCATGGAGCTATCTTTCCAGCCTGAATCAAAGAATTCTTTGCACTTATGGTAACTTCGTAAGCATCAGGAAGTGTAGTCCCTCCCATGGACTGGATCATAACTACTACATCGCTATTCAAGGCTCGCAAATAGTACAAGAATGCATTATGTGCAGAAGGCTTTACAAGTGCAGAATCCTATTCCAAGTCCTGTGGAATCGGAAGTTGAAATCACTCATGTATTCTTGGGGAGCTCTCTTCATAGTAGTGAGTTGTTCCAAAAGTGATAGGTGATCACTTTTGTCTTCGAACTATTTACATAGCTTTTCTCCCAACTCATCCCAAGTGGTTATAGTGCAACACCTAACCGCATGAAACCATTGAAGTGCTTTTCCCTTGAAAGAGGTAGCAAGAAGTCTAACTGCAACATTTCTTCTTTGTGATATTATGTACTGCGCAAATGCTGGCTACATCAAAGATATGCTCCACTGGAGTAATGTGAGTTTCCCCTGTGTAGAAGGGTAAAATTTTGAGTGTTGCAATAGGTATAGGGTCATGTTGAGCCAACATAAGAGGACTTGCTTGCATTGAAAGGGGAAAAACTTGGTTCCTCATCATAGCAATGAAAGGTTGATTGTTCTGGGTGGAGGAAACCTTAAAGTAAGGAGATTCGAATGACCCCTATTAGATAAATCTACAAGCTGGGGATGTGGAAATGCCTCTTCTTCTTCTCTTTGGAGGAGACAAGGAAAGTTTGATATGCTGATAATTTCCTTTCTTTGAAGAAGCTCTTGTTATGCTAAATTCTTCACATAAGTTACCACACACCGAGATTTGGAATCTAGAGATATAGAGTCACCAGGTACTTTGACTTGTGTAAGTGAGAAGAGAAGTACCAACTCTGTCCCACGGGTGTGCCAAAAAGCATTGTCACCAAATCACTTTGCACCCTCGAATGGCTAGGATGTGAATAGGACGTTTGGTGTGATTAGGACACATGGGATCACCTCTCAAGCTGTGGGACTTGGGATCGAAGTGAACCTCCGAGAGAAGGCCAAATTCCTCTTCCTAAACTAAGTGTTGTACTACTCCTAGTGTAACAAAAATGATTATCTAATCCTATGCTAACATCTTCATGGGTTTTAGGAAAGAGATTTATAGAAATGAAACTATACTAGGGATGGTGATGCACCAAATAAAGGGTGTTTCAGACTCAGGAAGGGTTAATTTGAAGAGGGTGTGTGCACCACAGGTCAACTTCACCTACTGCAACTTAGAGAGGGTACATGATACCACAAACTAAGAGACATGCGTTCCCTTTGTTAAACCTTATCAGACCAAGAAATATACCAGTTTCCCAGTGAAGAAGGATGAACTCAAGAAGGGTGAACAAACACCACAACTCAACTGCATGCAATACTCCACCACTCGATAAGCACAAAACTCCAAGAACCTGCAATAGAACTTAAACTTGCACAGTGTACTTGCAAGTACGAGAAAGGCACAAAGAAGCATAGAAGGATGAAAGGACCAAGATTAGTCACAAAACACACACTTTTATTGCTTCAATAACATGCAAAATGCATCATACATTTAGAAGAGGCAATAGTTTCCATTACAGTCTTGAAGAGGAGGCTTGAAATTTCTCTCAACACACAAGAACAACTTGCAGAAGAGAGAGGACTCTTGAAAAGCATACACTCACCTGAGATATCTAACTGTCCAACTTGTCTGAACTGTTGGAACCCTTTGAAATGAGCTTCCAACTTACATTTATAGAATAATATGTGAGAAAGAAGAGGAAAGGTCATAATTACATTCCTAAATTGAAGGCCCATGATGTATTTATTACAGTTAGTTGAATCACTTGAGAAGGTTCCATCATGGGTCATTAATTTCTTGATGACCTAGTCTTCAATTAATTAAAAGAATATTTAAATAATAATAATAAATATTATTATTAAAATATTTTAATAGAAATATTAAATTAATTAACATAATGTTGGGACCCCCATTGACCCATTTGACTTGAAGAGGAGGGGGTCCATGTGGATAGAGTCTACACATAGCCCAACTCGGTGAGTTTCGAATCCTCTAACTCGATGTTGCACTCGATTTTGAACCCCACACCAACTCTTTCCTTACCTTGGCAATCGAGCTCTTTTGCATTGAGTCCTTCGAATGGTGAGCTATCAAACTTGATTCTTATCATTTTCCTTGGTTAACTCGAGGCCATTTATGCATTCCACATTGCCTTTCGTGAAACATATGTGAGCTTCCCCACAAAGTCACCGAGCTCCATTGGTTAGTTTTATCCTTTCCGAGTTCTATTTTTCCATGAGCTTGGTTCATTCTCTACATGCTCATCCTCTATAAGCTCAACCGGAGCCAATTTACCCCACCGTCATGGCTTTTTGAACACCTTGTGAGCTAATCAAAATGAACTCAATTCTCCACAACTCGTCTTCCACCAGCTCTTCTCGATGCTCATGCATAGGGTTCCTTGACTGAGTTGTATATCTTCCTCATTAAGCCAAAATGCATGTAGATCCTATGAACCTAGCTTTGATGCAAGTTAAGACTCACCTCACGAATGCTACTACTATGGTCTTGCTTCAAACTCAAAATCGAGCCATTTTGAATTACCAAGTCCACCTACATGCATCGTGAACATGAAGCTTTAAGCTCAAAATTGAAAGCCTCTACAAAACATTAAACTTTGACACCCATGAGGCTTAGTCTTTATCTTGACTTGGTACCAACGTTTCCACAATATGAAAAGTTTGACTCTAAATCATACTTCGTGGCTTTGTTCTATAATACATTGGTGACCCACATAGGTTAAACAATTCAATGAATTTAAATTATTTCACTCCTACATGTTGTGCCATTTAGAAATGATTTTGAGCTATGAAAATTGTTAGGGATCACGTCACATGGCCCTGTCGACACTCAATTGATTGATTTCTCTGTGATAGCTCTAGGTTGATGAGATAGAGTTATTTCTTCTTGTTTTGGACCACATATTCACATGCATTCACGTTCAAACTCCATGAAACACAACACCATGAGCTCCCTGAATTGTCATTCATGCTTTCACATTCGGCCTGAAAGGCATCTACCGTATTGATACATAAACCTTTTCCTTCATCAGATTTGAGGACAACATCGAACTCTCGGACACAAAAAAATGATTACATCATTAGCGTATTGATATATAAACCTTTTCCTTCATCAGATTTGTGACAACATCAAACTCTCCAACATTTATTTGTAAGGTGTGATAATTCCAACAGAAACCTTTATGCCTGCCAACTTAGTGACTTGTTGAAGATGCTCATATAATTGCAAAGCAAATTGTGCTTCATGAATATTCTGATATGAAACAGATCCACCTCTATGAGATTCACTTCCATGAGTTACATTGTAAAACAAGTAAGGTCTCAATAGAGAATCTTTGTAATAAATTTCATCAGGTCTCCTAACACTCTCACTATCACTTAATCGATTTTGATAAAAATATCTTGAAGGAGAATCCCAAATTTGAGGATGCATTCGATATTGAATAGATAACAACATAGTTGGACAACCTGCTTGTTGGAAGCATTCAAAAAGGATTCTACTATACTGCAACATGTCTACTACCTGGTGCGTGGGAGCTTGTCACCTATCCCTTCCATCTGGATGAGTTTTCAGCATCGCCTTTTCATCAAACTCTTCGCACATGAGCCACGACTGAACCATTAATGCATCGACTTGGTTGGGTCTTGCGATGAGATACAAAGCCACTTTCATTCCTCATAGTGGTGAATTGAGTGATTCTTCAGGCTAAGTTCCAAAATGTTCTCCTTTTCCCACACATTCAAACTGCAAGTGCTGATCCCCACTCACCATGTTACTCGGTATCATTTAAAAAAATCTGCATAATGTGGTGAGTGAAACTCTATCTCACTGTAGCCTCCACTGAAATTGGTATCATGTCACATTTTTTCCCCATGACCCACTCCAATTCAAAACTATCTTATTAATCCTCTTGGTGACTCGCACAAAGACTCGAGACCACTCCAAGCTGCGTGGAATTCTCATGACGGATCACCATCGTATGATCTCCACTTGGCAATTTGATCGATTTCTCCCATGCTCGGAAGTATCACCATGGTTTACCAACCCAATATTTCCACTTGGGAATGTATTCCCTGAGTTCCCCTATTCATGCCTTAGCGCGGGATTTATATATCTCTTCCAACTACGTTGGGCTTGTCATAGCTCATCGACCCCAAAACTCTCACTTGGCAATGTGGCCTTGGGAACCTGCAGAGTATCTTGCCATTGTGGCATACCATGCTAACATCCCCACTTGGCAAGAGGGGAAAGTTTCTCCACCATTCCCACCAACATGTGGGATCACCATGATTTTTCCCTCCTGCCGAGTCGAGCCAGATGGGCTCTTCTTTCATCCCATGAAGTAAACTTACCTCAGAAAATTAGTGGCCTCCAGAGAGAGTTAATTGTGATAGCTACCATAGGGCGATCTCAAGGAACCGTTGGTGTTGATCCTGATGTTTTGGTTGCATGTGACCACATTCATGATCAGTTTTTGCAAAATCTTGCAGCTATAGTAGAAGAACGAGATAAAGTTTTAGTTGAGTTGTCTTGCCTTTTCATTTTGGAAAGTCACTTCCATGGAAGAAGCTCGATCAAATCTTGAGGCAAGTTTTGCAAATGAGGTTGAGATTGTGTTCACTACTATTTCTAGTAGTGGTGGAAGTTATTCTAGCACCTAGCCCATGGGTTTGATATGGTGGTTATAGATGAAGCTATAAGCTAGTGAAGTAGGTGTGTTACCTCCACTTTCATCTCATTTCTCACATTTTATCCAACTCTATGCATGGTGGTTTATTAGCCCAAGCCTAAGCTCCATTGGTCTCATTGTGAGCAACATCATATTGACCTCTTTAGATTTGACACTGAGCTCCCTATCAACTCGACCCTAAACTCTTCACTAAGTTGAGATCAACTAGGTGCCTTTCGATGCTAGGTGATCTCTCATATGTAATTTAAGAATTATTTTTAATTATTATATCTCGATAATAACCGGAGGTGGGTTCAGGACTATTATTTCATTTTGAACGTGATAGGACCCCGTTGTCTTATCTTTCCACATGTGTAAAATTGGATAACAGGAAGGCCTACACTATGTGTACCCCTTCACTCTTAGTGTGAGTAAGTCCATCATCTCGTAGATTTCATAGTTCTAGTCTATTCGCGAAAAACTCGCTTCATGTGTTTATTGTTTTGGTACTCTATTGGGTAGTCAAGGCCTTGTGAGTATGATTGGGATGTTTTCACTCATGCAAATGATCCCATTAAAAATTTAAAACAACTCGAGTGGAACCTTTGTCTCCATCTACCCATGTGTGAAGTCTTATTCTCTTCACAAATGCGGTGTTACATGGAGGGTAGTATAAAATTATTTGAGTTGTTCAAAGGTTTATGAGGCAAAGATGATTTTTACCTTAATTTTTCCTCATGGTAGAGTTTAGACCCCCTTTGGAGTGTGAATGTTATCAATAAGTTTTGTATCTTCTATGGGGACTATTAATAAAATACCCTTAACGCATGTTTTTCCAACGAGAGGAATAGTTCCTTAGAAGGAAATATAATGTATAAAGTTATTTCAAATGTCTCTCTTATAACATGTATTTAATACTCGAATTGCTCAAGGAAAGTAAAAGCAATGTTTCATGTGAGGTCACACTCTTTGGAATATTGACTCCTTAGTGAGAGAAAGTGTTATTTGGACCTTAGTTATTAAAAAATAAAGTCAATATGAAGTCAAGGTAATAATGTAAAGGTTATAATAAAATTGGTAAAAGAGATGAAATTTTGGAACGGTTGTTGAATATGATTAATTTCAAAAGGACTAAAACAAATTTTATAACAAAATAAATAAATAAAATAAATTAGTGTCTCATTAGTTATTATATATTTTGTGAGGGTACACCAAATCAAATTCGATCGATCATCTGTCTATCTTACCTTGGGATCCATTCTTCTTTCTTTTGGTCCATATCCTAAACACCTATATATTCATCATCTATCTTCAATTGAGTCCTCTTATCCCTATCGGGCCATCTCTCTATATCTCCCCTAGTCTTACTTAGGCCCATATAGGGGGATAGGTGGTCTGGGATCTATCTCTTCATCTATATACGTGATATGAGTGGGTGTGCCCTTATTATATGGGAAATTTGTAACACTTAAGGAATAAACATATTCTTCATACTCTTAATTGTGATTTAAACAATAATGTTTAATGTTTAGAATTATCAAAAAGGGAAATATAAATTAATTTATCCTTGTACTTTGTATTGGCAAGGCCATCTTTTCTTAATCTTCCTCTTGTGGTCTCCTTTTTGTATTGTGTTAAGATCATTGAGGAAATGTGGTATTTTTAACGTAATTCTATCTCCTTTGTTGTACATTTGAATAAATATTATTGTCCTTAAAACCCATGTTTAATTCACAAATTTAATTGAATTCAAAGGAAGCCATGTGATATGTTTAGTGATGGTCAAAGACCTCTCTCTCTCTCTCTCTCTCTCTCTCATTTTTTTAATTTCTTATTTTATTCTTCCATTATATGATGAGATGTACGTGTTTATTTTCTCATTTGAGTAGCAATGTAGTTTTCATATATGTCGTGTACTTGTTAGTTTTCATTGTTGGACAAGCGTGTTGTGTGTATGAGAAAGGTAGGGTCATTCAGAGGGCTAAGTAAATATAAAAATGAAGAAAACTTTGTGTGACATTAAGGAGGAACCAAATGTATGTGGGATTTGATCAAGTGGAGGGTAAGTGCACCAAGTTGGGGGACCAAAAGGGGGTCTTAAGTGGACGCATTTTTCTGAAAAATAAAAAAATTCAACTTGTACGAGTTTTTGAAATAGTTACACTCAAAATTGGAAGATGTTGTAGAAATATGAATTGTAGAGTTTTGAGTCTAGTTTCTAAGCTACTAAGTTTTATGGAAAAATGATAAATTTAAGTGGTTCAAATAACTAAAATACCAAAAACAGCTCTTGTTTTTGTTAAAAACATAATAGAGTAACTTTTGTGTCCCCAACCATTTTTGAGCATAATCTAGTATTTTCAAAAATCATTTGGTATAAAGATAGCTAGGAGCATCTAGTTTGTGTTAGAAGTTTTTTTAGATTTTTTTAGCGAGTATTATTTTTTTATGATTTTTCTAGTACAGAAATTTTATGTTTTGAAAAATAACAGAGCTTGGACTCCCCCTCCTAACTACCTCAAAAATATCAAATATTAGTTATTTTTAAATATGTATAGAATTACTCCTAGTTTGTGCCTAAATTTTTTTAATTCAATTTTGATGAATAAAAAAATATATACACAATAAAAGATAGACATGTTTAAACTTCAAAACATAGCTATAAAAAGGCATAGTTAGAAAATAAATAATATGGAAACATTATATTTGTTAGAAAAATTGAAAATAATATTTATACAAAGAAGAAACTCTACTTTACGTTGTGGCATAATTGTTTTTAAACTAATCGATCATTTTATGTTCATTTATCATGGCGGAAGTTGGATTTTTTCATTTTCTCGGAAAACACGTGTTTGTTGTGTTTGTGTAGGTCCATGCCTCAGGCTTGGGGATCCAAATGGATCCCAAGCCTTGAGGCATGTACTAAAAATGGAAAAACCATGTAATGTACGTGTTATTATTTTTAATATATTTTGGTCCCCTAACGTCGCAATTTTATGTACATACATTATATTTGGCCTCGCAAGATTTTTTAGTAGTTCGTTTTGTCTCCTACCCCACTAGTTGATTTTTTATAATCATGGGTGATTAAAGTTGAGCTAAGGACAAGAGGAAAGTCAAGAATATGACACCGAGCGATTGGAAGAGATGAGAATAAATAAATTGAAGAGAATGCAAGAACTTCATGCAAGGAAAGGTATATCTCGCTATATCAAATGTAGCTAATGTATTAGAAAATGGGGATGAATACATAATGAAAATGTAAAGAATAATGATTTTTCAATGAATAATGATTTGGCAATAAATAAAGATATTGAATTGATGATAAGGTTGGTATGGATGAAGAAATTGATATGAATCAAATTGTTAAAACTTTACCCGAGAATCTAAATAATAACCCCAAAATTTGTATGAAAACACTTGAATAAAGAAAGTATCCTTGTAAATGAATCTTCACCTCTAAGAACACCTCCCATTTTAAAAAGAAAACCAATTCACATTGAAATTGACGAAAACATTATAAAACCAATGCCTAACAAAATTTATGAAAGAAATGCAAGAAGAAAATCTAGTGGAATTTGGGATAATTACTTTGAGAATTTAAATGACACACAAAGATGTTAATTATTTTTTACATTGATGAAATTAATTAAGATGAGACCTATAATGAATACCCTTTGGTTAAGAACATCTAATTTTGTTGATCAAAATGCGTCAATTGTTTAAAACATACATAAAGCATACCAAATTGTAGGTGGAAAAAGATGCACCAAAGATAGTAATGCTACATGGCATGCACTTACTAATTATATAGTAAGTGATAAAACAATTAATAAATTCTTGATTAGAAAAACAAGTATTTCTTTGAAGCTAAATAGAAAAATACTAATGAAATCAATAGAGATACATAAACATCTTGAGTAAGTCAATAACACCGACTATTGGGATTTTCAAGTAGACTTCCACGAGAAAGACAAGAATACATAAGATATTCTAAAAGAATTAATTGTAACATTTTAGAATGAGAACACAAGGGTGTCACTAAATAGAAGAGATACAATAAAAAAATAGGTTCTCGTAATCATGAATTGTGTGCAAAACATTTCTTAAATATGATTCAAACACAATTGTTCCCTAAGTTTAAGAATGAAAATCCATAAAGTAACATTAGCCAAAGATTCTTTGAAATGAAAAAACCCTTTAATGTTAAAATCAATCACTCACGTACCACTTGTTATTGCATACATCATGTTGAATTTTCAGTGCGTTATGATATTTTAATCAAATGCATCATGGTTTTCATACTGAAATCATGTTGCAAGAGTGTGATTAAATGTCCCACCAAAATCTTCAAGCGAATTTATTCAGACAATATTTTGTGAAAAATCAACTAGACAATTTTTTATAACAAAACATGATTGGATGGAACGCGCAATGTATGTGGTGGCTTGCCAAACATGAAAATTTGTATCCATGAGGAAAGTACATATTCAATAGGAAAATAATTAATTTTCAGAAAATATAAATTGGTGGCATATCAATTAAAAGATGGAAAATAATCTAGAGGTGTGAGCTTATTACAAAACATTTACTCGTATCATAATATATTATCAAATTCGAGAGAGGAAATTGTTTATGAATATGTAAGGCACACACATAGAGCTCGATGGTTGGATGAACAATTAAAGTTAAGAAAGGACACATTCCCACTTTGTACTATTGTTTTCGGTAGTTAAATTTGTATAGAATTACACATTGCAACTACAAATGAAGGTTGATGTTAATATTATAACTCAATGCAAATTGTTGTTTTCATGCATATACGATTCATGCACTCTCCAAAAAGCACTGAGCAAGATCGATAAATATTAAGAGAGTATCATTTATACATCAGTGATGATCGGACACATTCTACAAAATATGTACAAGGGTGTTTCAGTGTTTTACATGAACTTGAATGAGAGGAACATTAGTTTCAATCAACATTACATTTGGTCGGACAAATGCACATCATAATTCAAGAATGCATGAGATGTTTTATTGGCTAAACATGATGCACAAAGAGACAAATGTACAACATATCGGGAGTTTTATTGAGGCATGATATGGAAAAGGAGAGCATGTGTGAAAAGAGAACTTGCAAGAGAAAAGTTAAATTTCAAGAATGGTCCTAAATTTACAGATGCAAAAAATATTGTTGATTGGTGTGTCAACAATATGGGCCATGAATATCAAGAGAGATCAAGGGTTTGTAGATTTTTTTGGTTAATAGAGGAACAACATCCTGGAAAAATTTGAAGATTGTATGACGATTGCTGGAGAGGATCAAGTGATATGCACTCATTCTCGTAGTTGAGATGCAAATGCTTGGATTGTTTATACTAGGTGCATGGCATGTTTTTGTATATCATGTATTGATTTTACATGGAATGAATATGAGTCACAATATTGGGTGGATGAATGGACTTGTAGACCTCTAATTCCACTCGACACACATCAAGTTCCATGAGCATTACAACTTGCAGGTCTTCGATCAAATGACAACATCACCGACTTTGACCAAGTCTCGATTTAGTGCAACAAGGTACATACATATATGCACATGCCATGTTTTAGATTTATTAATTATTAAATGGTCAAATGTTAATGTATTTTAAATTCGACTTCATTTTTACTTTGTGATGTAGCATAGGTTTTGCAAGCTTATTATTGCGATGAAATTTAACGAAGAGGGAAATGACTACTTGTCTCGTTGTGTAGAGGGGAAATTTTTTTACTTCCACAATTATTGATGGTGAAGACCTTCGAGTATCCACCGGGTTAGTAGTAGTCATTAGAACTCCACTCGATGATATCCTATCAAAAAATCAAACATTTGGTTATTTGAAGACTATGATGTACATCAAAAGATACTTCACTATTCACATTTGGTTCGTCTGCAACAAATATCATATTGACCAAATATCGAGGTCAACCATTAAAAAATCATCTTTGGAAGGTTCGTGAATAAGATCATGAAGCGATTCTTTCTACTATCAAGAGTAGATTTGAACCTTGCGGTTCATTGGATTGAATTTGCAAAGGTATGTTCTTCATGAATTTAATTTGAATAATTACTTTAATGATTTGTTTAAATTGTGTATGATTTAAAATTCTATTTAATTTCTTAGTAACATGTTTATGTAGGTTAGTGGTCCCAAAAAATCTTCCACCTTCACGTGGTTGGCATTGTCAGTAGAGAATTTATTATTCTCGAAGCGAAGTGAAGCTAAGAGAAATTAAATATTAGAAAGGAACTAAAAACATAAATTCTTATTTCACCACCTATATTGTATGAACCACCTATATTATTCGGGTGATTGCAATGGACAACCTTTACAATGACTCAAACTACACTATTTCATTTGTTTGCAAACAATAGGATAACGAGAACACTAAAATGAGATGGAAAACTGGTATAGGTGAAGGTTTCAGATTTGAACGGACATCTCTAAGTGCCATAGAGTCCAAGAAATCACTTGTCGAAGATATAGCGTGTTTTGGTCTTAGGGCTCTTAAGGGACTATACCCAAACAAGGTATCCCGCAACCACGGGAAGCATATGGAACCAAAATGATGGCTCTACTAGCATTCACTAGTCCATTCGCAGCGTTGGCGCGACGGTTCAGTTCCCATGAGCTACCGTTTGTAAAATATACCGTCTAGTAGCCTTAGAATGACTCGAGACTACACTATTTACATGTTTACAAACAATAGGATAGTTAGAACATCAAAAGGAGATGAAAAAAAATAGCATAGTATACTATAGATGGCCTTGACATGGAGGTTTTTAATCTAATGAGTTGTCTCTAGGTGCCACGGAGTTTGAGAAATCACCCGTCGAAGATATATCATTTTTTCTTCTCTGGGCTCCTAAGGGACTACCCCGGATGAGGTAGCGCTTGAAGCACCTAGAGATTTTTCCTTTGAAATGACACCTCCCCTAGAGTTTACCTGGTCACCCTGATATGTTGGCGCAGTCGGTTAAGTGCCAAGAGCTTTTGTTTGCAAAATATTGCATTAGACAACATTACACTATTCTAGCATGCAAATGAGATGGGATAGAAAAATGTAGAACTATTATTTTCTAAAATTTATGGGAGATGATAGAGTAAGTTTTCATGATGGTTCCTGCAAAATTTTAGGTTAAATTTAGGTCATCTGTTCAAGTTATATAAGTTTTTGTAAAATAGACTTTTGTTCAAGGTTGTCTGACCAAAAAACGCTATATCCTGGACAGGTGATTTCTTAGAATCCATGGCACCTAGAGATATATCGTAAGATCCAAAACCTCCATGTTGGGGCCCTCTATGAAATCCTTTTTTTTTTTTCCATCTCCTTTTGTGTTCTCGTTGTCCTATTGTTTGCAAATGCACAAAATAGTGTATTCTGAGTCAGTGTAAGGCTGTTAGACGCTACATTTTACAAATGGTAGCTTGTGGGACCAAACCGTCTACGCCAACACATCTGGATGGCCTATTTAACACTATTGGAGAATTTGTTTTTGGTTCCCTATGCTCCCGTGCTTTCGAGCTACCTCGTCCGGGTGTAGTCCTTTAAGAGTCGTGAGACCAAAACACACTATATCTTTGAAAGGTGATTTCTCGAACTCTGTGGCATCTAGAGAAATATCATTAGATCCAAAACCTCCATGTCGGGCTCCCTACAAAAAAATGTCACGGTTTTATCCATATCCATGTCGTTCTCTCGTTGTCCTATAGTTTGTAAACGTGTGAAATATTGTAGTTTGAGTCGAGTAGCCAAGATAAGGTTTGTGAGACAAAATATTTTGCAAACGGAAGCTCTTGGTGCCGAACCGTCTATGCATACATGTTCAGATGGATAGGTAAATAGTAGGGAGGTTTCCTTTCGGTCTCGACACTCCCCATGCTTTTGGGCTACCTCTTATGGGCGTAGTCCCTTAAGAGCCTGAAACCAAAACACGTTATATCTTTGACATGTGATTTCTCGAGACTTAGTGACACTCGGAGACATCTCGTTGGATCCAAAACCTCCATGTTAGGGATCTCTACAAAATCCTCTCACAGTTTTATCCATCTCCATTCGGTTATCTCATTGTCCTATTGTTTGCAAACATGCGAAGTAATGCGGTTTTAGTCGGTGTAAGGCTACTAGACGTAATACTCTACAAACAGAATCTCTTTGCACTAAACTCGACTATGCATGCACATCCATATGGCCTGGTAAACACTAGGGGAGGTGTTTTTTTGGTTTATGCTCCCCATGCTTCTGGGCTACCTTGTCCGTGTGTAGTCCCTTTAGAGCCCTGAGACCAAAACACGTTATATATTAAACGGAGTTATTTCTCAAAATCCATGATATCTAGAGACATCTCATCGATCTGAAACCTCCATGTCGGGCCCTTTACGAAATCATCTTGCGGTTTTATCCATCTCCATTTGTTTCTCTCATTGTCCTATTGTTTACAAATGCACAAAATACTACTGATTTGAGTCGGTGTAAGGTCGCCGATGCAACGATTTGCAAATGAAATATCTTGGCACCAAACTAAATATGTATACACATCTAGATGGCATGGTAAACACTAGGGGATGTGTTGTTTTAGTTTCCTACGCTCCTCGTGCTTCTAGGCTACCTCGTTTGGGCGTAGTCCCTTAAGAACCCGAGACCAAAACACGTGATATCTTTGACAAGTGATTTCTTGGACTTTGTGGCACCTATGTCTCGTTAGATCTGAAACCTCCATGTCTAGGCCCTATACAAAATCCTCTCACGGTTTTATCCATCTCCATTCGGTTATCTCGTTGTCCTATTGTTTGTAAATGCATGAAATATCGTAGTTTGAGTCAATGTAAGTCTTCTAGATGTAATACTTTACAAATGAAGCTCTTGGCACCAAACCAACTACACCAACATGTCAGGGTGGCTAGATAAACACTAGGAGGTGTCATTTTTTTTCCTACACTCATCGTGTTGTTGGACTACCTCATCGGGCGTAGTCCTTAAGAGCCATGAGACCAAAACACACTATATCTTCGAAAGGTGATTTCTCAAAATTCGTGGCACCTAGAGACTTCTCGTTAGATTTGAATACTCCATGTTGGGGACCTATATAAAATAATCTTGTTTTTATATCCATCTCCTTTTAGTTCTCTCATTGTCCTATTGTTTGCAAATGCGTAAAATACTACACTTTGAGTCAAGATAATGACCGACATACACCGCCATACACAATACTTTGCAAACGGAAGTTCTTAACGTCGAACCGACTACGCTAACACATTTGGATGGCCTATTGAATGCTAGTGGAGGCATAATTTTGTATTCCAAATCTCTAGGTGCTTCCAGCTACTTTGTCAGGCGTATTCCCTTAAGAGCCCTGAGACCAAAACATGTTATATCTTCGATAGGTGATTTCTGAGTCCATGGAACCTAGAAACGTCTCGTCGATTAGAAACCTCCACGTCGACACCCTTTACAAAATAATCTCACACTTTATCCATCTCCATTCGGTTCTCTCGTTGTCCTATTATTTGAAAATGTATGAAATATTACAATTTGAATCGAGTGTAAGGCTACAAAACGCAATACTTTGCAAATGGAAGTGCTTGGTGCTGAACCGACTACATCAACACATTGGGCTAGCTAGTTAAACACTTGGGGAGGTGTTGTTTTGGTTTCCTATTCTCCCGTGCTTCCGGCTACCTCGCCGAGGTGTAGTCCCTTAAGAGCCCTGAGACCAAAACACGCTATATCTTCAACAGGTGATTTCTCGAGACTCCGTGGCACCTAGAGACATCTCATCAGATCTGACACTTCATCTGGGATTTCTTGTTTAATGAATAGATTGGCTTAAGAATGAATTTGATAGGGAAATGTCTAAGAACACACAGGAGTTATCTATCACCTATTAAATCTTTCTTGTTTACTTCTAAATGGGAGTCAGTTGTCCTATGGCTTAGTGACCTTCCATTCATTGATAATTTATGCTATGAAAAATTAATGGATGCTTTCAAAAGTGCCTTCAAATAGATAGCGGTGGTCATCAAGCCTATTTAAGGGTGTGATGTGATTTCCAAATAACTTAAAATGACTATAGATTTAAAGGTAATAACACGAATTGGACAAGATTAGACAATCAAGAATCATTGAGTGTCCGAGTCGAATGTCATTACATTTGGAGACATTCTCAAGCATTGAGTAATGCATATGGAGACACATTCTCAAAATATCAATAGATGAGAAGCATAAAATTTTGATGACTCTTAGGTGTTTTAAAAGGGGAGAAGACTAAGAAGATTTGAAGAATGTAATAGGTGCATGATAAGATAAGAACAAGACAAAGAGACCATGAGCAAGAAGAAGTGCATTAAGGTGAATACACATATACACATTGATAAAATGAATGAATAATTACTCAGATTAGGTAACTCTTTATATACATACATTATATAAATATTGATTTTCAAAGTTTGATTCATATTATACATTGAAAATGCTAGTACATGTACATTACAAATAAAGGAAAAAATAATCCATAATGTCTTAAATATTGTCAAGTGCACATCATATTAGTTTCACGCAAAAAATAATCTTAGAAATGTAAGTTCTCATACAAAAATATCAAGTTCCAAATAGTATTTTAATGTGCATAATACATATTAAAATACCCAAATAACTCATATACCATCAAGTTCAAATGCCATATAGGCATACATACAATGCCATGCACATAAGCATACAAAAAAATGTCATGTAAGACATATATATTTCCTAATCATCAAAATATATCCCTCTCTTGGCCTTTCTCGAAGAAGGCCCTCCCTTAGACGAAGATGGAGATCTATGAGATGACTTTGGATCACCGATACCATGCTACGAGTCCTCTTCCGCTGAATACTTTCCCGTAGATGACCCCGTAAATGCAAACAATGTTTTCTTGTCAAAAATTAATTTATATACATTTTGAACATGTATTTAAGACCATGCTAGAATGAAAGTATTTACATAAATACACAAACTTAACGCAAGTTGTCAATCACGCCGAATCTGCATCTCATGCTCGGATGAGTTGTCGGGAGCTCTTGGAGTATGAACGAGGGTACGAAGATGATGAGATAGAGGATTATGTTCCCTCGAAGTCAAAATGGAGGGGGTTGAAGTTTCCTACATACACATAAGATCATGTTCCCTCAAAGTCAAAATGGAGGGTTGAAGTTTCCTACATACACATAAGATCACAAAATCTAACATCGAGAATTAGCGAATATAGAAGTAAGTACATGTATGTGTAATGACAATATTCTAACTAATATTATCAATATAGAACTACTTTTTTTACCTTGCCATGCTCGTGAATCAAATGAACAGGGTTGCATACTCTATCGAGTAACCCCTGCATATACACAATAAAGGACATTATTAAAATAATTTAATAATTCTTCAATGAAATACATTACTAACATGCAATTTAACATAATATGAATTACAAAAGAAATTTAATGAAAATTACATGTTGTTTCAAAACCTCAATGAGTTCTTTGTGTAGATGAAATCATAGTGGAAACACCTTTCTCTACTTGTCGCAGAGATGGTGGGGTGTCTAGTGAAGTCAACATCTTTATCAAACATGTATCACGTGAGTTAGATGAACATACAAGAACATACATATATTTGACTTCAAAAGTTTATATATATATATATATATATATATATATATATATATATATATTTGCATGTATGTGAAAATTTTACACAATTAACATTCTAAATTACCTCTGTGAATGTATGTGTATGCATGGTGCTCGCCGCCTATGGTTGGGATGAAGATGCGCCTCGTGCGCTGTAATATCAATGCATGTACATGTACAAATACAATTATTTCAAAAATTTAACATATATAAGTAAATCAAGTACTCCAAACTTTTTGTAACACACATAATAAAACATAACAAATACCTACGAAGGTGATGCGATGACTATAATCCAAATGTCTCACTCAAAAAGGCATTTGACATAGTGACATTATCATGTGCACCCCTAGCACCAACTCCACCAAAATCAATACGCATGAAAGTATCGTCCTCCTCAGGCCCCAAACATATGCTACCACATGACGAGAAAAGATGTGGCCTCATGCTAGTACTCCCTAAGGGAATACTTTGTGTACCTCCACGAGCATATGGCTCATAAATCTCCCTCGTATGTTGAACAAGGGTCGCAGATAGCCCCTGAAGTGCATGGAGTGTATCAATATCTATTGTCTCCTTCACTTTGTTGGAGGGACAGTCTCAGGGTGAGGGGATTTTGTGCGAGGACTCTACCCAACTGAATAGGTGCACATTGTGTACATGGTCGATCCTGTGTAGATCGTTTTCCTCACCCTAGAAATATCGAAATAAAAATAATTGGGGATATTTTTGAGGATAAACTCGTAATAGAGTTTCCTCGAGAAAGTATAGTGGCACCTCATTGTTATTGCAAGGTGGAAAATCAAACACCAACCACCATCAGTCCCAAATATTATTTTTAATCAAATTATTATTGCACCAATAGATGGGAAACTATTCGCATGACAACGGAACAACAAATTAGTGTGGGCATCCGTGAATAAGGCACATAGGAGGTCTTTTGTAATTTCATTTTCTTTACATCCACATATGACAATTTGTTGGAATAATAAACCCTACAATCCTCCTCTCGTAAGTTATCCAACGATCAATTTGTTATGTTGCCACATCAACTTGAGCAAGTAATGTCTCCAATGTGTTTGCAAGAGAGGCACGGTGGGGATTTGTAGATTGTGAATCTCTCATTTTTTGATTAAATCCTCAATTTCAATCTTGTTTTCTACTATGTTGGCTGATAAATCTTCTTGGCTACCCGAGGGATGTTGAGCAATGTGGGAGGGTTGGTAGAGATGATAGGAATAACAGGGTTTGGTTGTGGTTGATTCCCTGACATCGAATCAGTAGCAATAAAAAAATGTATTCAATTAAAATTCTACTCTATAATCATCATATTTCAATGACATTTTGAGAAAATAATTGTGCCTACCTCTTCTTCATGGAACCATCATCGATTTATATCTTCCCGTGATCCAGAGACGATCGTTTGAGCTTGAGATCCAACCGAATGAAAAAATGTGAGAGCATAATTAAACTCTTAAACTGGTGTTTGAGGGATAGAAAATGATAGAGGCTTGTGCCCTTTTTTATTTATAGTAGACATAACGCGTATGCGTTATGGTTCGGTAAATTCCAAACCTAGGAGATTAAAACATGATTTTGTTATAATATAATGCATATGCGTTTTTTCTTTTTTTTTTGGTTTTTGTCCACTTTTTTGCCCCCAACTTTGTGCACTTACCCTAGAGTCATAAGTGGGTTTTGGAATAAACCAGTGGAGGGATGATTGGCATACATTTTATTTTTACTTAAGGAACTAAGAACTTATGCCCCATACCTTAGCATAGTGATAAGTGGTATGGATTGACCCTATTTCACTTTGCGCAAGCCATTAGAGTCTTCATAGTGCGTGCTAATATTTTTGAATGTCACTAATCCTCTTGACCTTGTGAAAAGGATTGAAAGAGTGATACATAATTGATTAAATGTTATTTCCCTTTCTCTTAATGGTAAAATATTGTGGAACTAATTAGATTCTATTTGGAATGCATGTGTATTTATTTAAATGTTCTATTTTTGCATGTATGAGTATGATTTGTATGTGTGTATGTTGGGGACTTGCATTGTCAAAGGTGGAGGGATAAGTGTTATTATGGTGTATGGGGTCTCTTATTTATTTTGGGAGGAAACAAAGGCTGGTGAGACTAGTCTTAGTGGAGCGATAAATGTGGAGGGATAAGTGTGTTTTCATAAGTGGTTGCATGAATTCTTTGGAGGAACCAAAGGCTAGTATCCCTTCCTTATTGGAGGGATAAGTGGAAGTATTAGCACCATTTCCTCTTGACAATCCATTTTATGGCTTGGCGGTATTATGCGCTCTTTTCAAACATTGTTGATATAATCTTCTCCTAGTTTCGAGAGATGCATGCAAAGTGACACATGTTGTGTGTTGGTTCAGGCATTGTGTTATTGTTATGTGGGCCCAAGTGATAATGTAGGTGTTGTTGATAAGTATTATAAGATTTTATGTTTATATATATATACATATGTGTGTGTGTGTGTGTGTTTTAGAATTTTTTTGCGTGGGTGTTACAAAGTTCATGCATTTTAATACTTTCCTATTCCCGAGATGGTAGTCATGGGTATCTAACAACAAGATTAAAAATACTACAAAACTCAACATATTGATAATAAGCTCAAACTGAGCTAACTTTCAAAAAGACAAGATCTTCATCTATTACGAGTTATAAACCCACATTAATGAGCTCAACCAATTTAGTAGTAATACAAACAAGTATATTTTAATCCCCTCATTTGGGAAAACATATTATTCAGACAAGGAATTATGTTTTTTTAACAAAAGATAATCGATCATTAATCACAATACAAGGTTACTAACAACAACCCACAAATATGCAAAGTATGAACTCAAATTTTCCATAAACCTAGACCTTATTTTCTAGATGTGACTCATATAATTTCATTTTGAACTAGACTCAGATGCCAAAAATAATAAAAACATTTATTTTGCAACAAACACATAATGTTTTCATTCTTTTTCTTAATTTTCACAAAACATTTCACATAGAAAACAAAGGAGAACTTCTAGTTTAAAACATTAATCACCCATATTTTTGTGTGTGTTCAATTGGCTATGAACAAGCTCAAATCGAGATGTTCTAAAGAGAATAAAATGTGTATTTTCTAGCAAAAGAACTGACACATAAAAATATTTAAACTTTATGCACAAAATTTAATTAAACGCAACAACATATTTTTAACATCATACCCCTTATTTCTAGTTTTGCAAAAATGAAAGAAAATAGAAACATATCCTGATTTTGAATTAAAAACAACAAAAATAGAGTAAAAATAGCTCATTTCTATAATTTTTTGTCTTTCGTTTATTTTTCCACTTTTTTTCTTTTAAAATATAAAACCTCCAATGCATATGCCCAACAAAAAAACTCCTATAATTTCTAAACAACAAGGGTAACATAAAATTCACCATTTAATAGATCATCTACTTTGCATGTCGTCACCACAATAGAATTCCTAAAATTTCTTATCAAAAACCCTCATGAAACTTTTATAGAGAAAAACCACTCACAAAACCAAAAATTCGAATAGGAAGGAGTGATGCATGCCATGGTTTTCTTAGCAAGCTAACCATTCCAAAAAAACACATGTTTTTATTAAATGCATTTAATTAATGGTAGTGCCACTTGTTGCTTCTTCAAAAACAACAATACTATTCACCCCAATTTATAATTTGCATGTAATGTGCATGGTGTGTGATGATATTAACAAGAAAACAAAAAACTTTACCTTATTCATTTCCTTTTAAAGTGGTCATTGACACCCTTAAAACATCAATACCGATTATCAATTATTTTTCTATTGTCTATGACCGATTTTACCATTTTTTAACCAATATCAATTTAATATGTTCTAATACCATTATTCAAACATAATTAATTTAATTTCTCCCATGGTCCATGACCATTGTATTAAGGTATAAACATTGCACGATTACCTTTCCATAGATCCAAGCTCAATGTCTCCAATGCCAAGGAAGACCAACTTCATCGTTATAAACAATTAAAAAATAACCATTCAAATTTAAACCATTTCGAGTGATGTAGCGAACTTGAACAAATCAATGCGGTATAATTAGATTGATTTATTTGATGTCATAGTTATTGCAATATAAATTTAAACAATGCAAAGTAACCATAACACTCACAAAGTAACCTTAGTAATTGCAACCTGTTATCCAAAATGGTGCCCCAACTCATTTTTGTGGCTAACTCCTTGTGTTCTTGCCTCTCTTCTGCCTCAGTCTACATTTTTTGATTTTCAAGCACTCAAGGCTTTCTGGAAATGGCACCATCAAATAGAGCTCTCTCTCAGCTTTCCAGAAAGGTAAAGTTTGCCTCCTAACTCCTTATATTTTTCAAGTTATGGCTCATGGAGTTTTTGTGGAAAATTTTCCCATTTGAGGCCCGCAGCCAATAGGAAGCTACCACGTGGCAGAGGAGTTCGGGGGTCGGAGGTAAATATGAATTTTTTCCAAAAGAGTATAAAAAGGTCAATTTTCAAAGGAAAACCCATGGAAAAGAGAAGGAGAGAGAATTCCAGAGCGAATCAGAGCTTGCCACGTGGCATCCGACCAGTGGAGCGCAGGAATTTTTGAAATTTTTCCCCGATCCGTTTTTGAGCCGTTTTTTCAATAAATCTTCAAACGATCATATCTTTTGATCCAGAGCTCATATTTTCACATTCTTTATATCATTGGAAAGATGTTAAAATTCTCTACATGATTCCATGGTCAATTTCTAATTTTGGTTTAGTTTGGAGAGAGAAAATTCAAAAACGGTTCTGGTACGTGTCCATGGCTAGAAATGACATTTCAACAACCAAATTTAATACAGAATGGGTCGCATTCTTCTCCAATATGGTCAAAAATGATAGGGTATGGGTTTGTAAGGTCCTCCATGCTATTTTAATGCATTTTCCATCAATGAGGGATGGCTCCCATGCATTTTTCACGTTTTCTCTCTCCTGGGCTCGACCCATGTACTGTAAAAGCTAGATTTGGCTCATTTCTTCATGGTTGAACACTTTTTGGCATAGAAAACTTCTTCTTTCACCTCCAGCAAGTGATAGTTGTAAGAATCAGACCTTTTTCAAGTATTGTAGTAGGTTTATACCTCTTTGAGGGTGGAATGCAAGAGATTTTTACATGGAATTGACAGTGCAAACTCTGTGAATGCTTTCAATCCTCTGTTTGTATTATTTTACTTCATTTTAAGACCTCTAATTACATCTATCAGCTTGTGTATGTTTTCCTTGTTGCATTTCATGAATTTGTGTCTATTTACATGGACAAAAATGTTTCACCACTCCTTTTGGTGCATCACCATCTTTAGTTTAGTTTCATTTTTGCATTTTTATCCCTGTCTCCTTGCAATTTAGAGTAGGATTAGGATCTGAACCTCTGTAGTTGTGCAAAATATAGATCTAAATCGAGGAGTTTGAGGAACCAGCCCTCTAATCTGGAGATTCCTCTCTCATTTTCACAAGTCCCAGACTTGGAGAGAGGTTTCCATGTTGTGCAATCACACTGGATGCCTAAAACATCAATTCATAACCTTGATTTACATCCAGGGGTGCTACTGATTTGCAACAACAGTTTTGGCACACCCGGTGGGACCTTAGAGGTCTCATTTTTATTGCAGCAAAGTTGATGTGCATCTGCTACAATTTTCTTGCTTGAAAAGAGCTATAATTTGCATATCTGGCGACTCCAAGGGGAAGAATCAACTGGTTTCAGCAGTGCAGGCCTGAAAACTCATGAGAAGAATCACCACAAGGTCAAGAGCTAGAGAAGAAGAGGTGCTGTTTGAATATCTACAGTTATCTCCAAGAGTAAGGCAAAGTGGGAGGAGAATCCAAAGGTCTCCATCTCCACCAAACAGAACTCTCTCAACTCCTCCACCTGGTAGGCCTTTCATTCAATCAACAAGGGTTCTAAGACCAATTAGAATGGCACAAAACAACCCCTATGTCAACTTCACAGCAAAGCAACCCACTTGCCCTCAATGCACAACATCCAATTCCAATTGCAGCCTTGAAGAACATTCCCTACTTCACTGGAGAAAATCAGACTACTCCAGGTGATCATGTTAAAGACATTGCCAATCTTTGTGCAATTCATGAAATCAATGAGATGCAAGTGGCTGTCAAATTGCTGGCATCTTCATTCAAGGGGAAAGCATTGCAATGGTTTAGAAGCCTTGGAGCTGGTTCTATCACAAATTGGAATCAGCTATGTATAGCACTTCATGAGCAATTTGGAGAGAAGGGAGACAACTTGTCTCTTTTGGAGCAGCTGACAACCATCAAGAGAGCTCCCAATGAGCAGCTGACTGATTTCAACTTCAGATTTCAAAAGACTTGGGAGAGAATTCCAGTGGCGACTCAACAAAACAGAAGGTGCTTTTCTCTACTATCTCAAAGCTCTAAATTCTGATATTTCTATGTTGATTCAGTCCATGGGAGGCATAACTATCCCTATGGCTTATAGCATTGCCATTAGGGCTGAAAATTGTTTGATCCAAGCTGACAAACTAGCCCCTAGACCTCCCATGCCATTGTTTCCAAGTTTAGAGAGTCCAAATACCAATCAAGCACCTAATTTGGCTCCTTCTCCCACTCCTAGAAATCAGAGTTCAAATGAAGCTTCTACTTCATCTCCAAGTGCCCCAAATGAGCTTCAAGAAGTCATGAAGCAATTGCAAAACCTAGGCAATGAGCTAGTCACTCTCAAGAGGCAGCAAGCCCAAGGTTTTAGACCTTCTTACCAGCCCCAAGCTCAGCCCAACAGGCAGCCATACCAACCACAAAGACCTCCTAATCCAGCTGCAAATATGAATCAAACAAGGCCTCCTGCCAATAGACCATTTCAGCCCTACAATCCAAATGCCATATCTACCTCTAAGGCATTGGTGCCAACACAAAACAACATTGCTCAGGAGTATGACTGGTGTTTTCCATGTAATGAACCTCATAACCAATCCATGTGCTTCAATGGTGCTTTGAATCAAGCATTAATGGTGACAACTACTGGTGTGGAGGGTGAGGGAGTCAAGGAAACAACCAACAACAAGAAACATTCCAACAGCAATCAGCTCCAAATGACACCATGTTGGTAAATTGGTAAGCAAAGGATTTTTGTGGCATGAATCAAATGGTCTCTCAAGGTGTGCAGTGAACACAAGGTCAAAAAGAAGGAATTCGGGTGAAGAACAACCATTAGCTCCAACCAATCCACAACCTTCCATGGCTCCAAAAATGATTGGCAAGCAAAATCCAATTTCAAATGCACAAAGGCAGCCAAGAATAGCTCCTAGACCAACTCAAATACCAGTTATTGCTTGCCCACGTGCAAGGAGGAATGTACAAGCAAAGGGACAGCAAAGAGATCCTTCATCACCATTCAATATCATTGATCGATGAAGAAGAAAAAATGTTAATATATCAATGTGGGAATCCCTATCTATCCTGGCCAAAGAGACTTGTTACAAGCTGCCATGAAGGACTGGCAAACTTCGAATCAGCAAGTTCGGATGCAAGAGAAGTGCTCACAAATGCTGCCCACTTGAGGGAAATCATGGAGGACAAAGAAGGTAAAATGTTGAAGCCCCCTTTCTATGTTTCATTAATCATTGGAAATCAGTTAGTGCACAATTGCATGATAGATTCCAGGTAAGTAGCTCGGTGATGCCTAAACAAATAGCTAATCAGCTAGGGCTCCGAAGATGAAACCAAATCCAAAGGGGTAGTGCGGCTAGATGGGACAGAAGAATAAAACAGTTGGGGTGATTATAAACTTGAGTCTTACCTTGCATGCATGTCCAAATGTTGTTGTTTCACAAGATGTATGTCATAGACCTTCCACCACTCTTTGCCCTATGCTTGTCAAGAGACTTCACATGCCAAGATTGGGGATATTTTTTCGCGATTGGTCACACATGCCTTTCGTTGAACGAGGTATGGAACTAAGGCTACAATCAGGTCTGAACCTATTGCAAACTTCCACATTGAGCCTTACACTCCAAGTTAGATCAACGCCAATTGTTCAACATTTGATCAAGAAGACCACCCAAGCACCGATGAAGCTGACACCAAGGTTGGGAGCATCTCGGATCTAACTCTTGATGAATGGGCAAACAAGGTACATGCTTTTGATCCTTATCAAGAAGTAGAAGAATCTAAGCTAGGGGTCTATTGTATACATGAAGAAAATCAGCCTATTCCTAACATCACCAAGCCAAACCACAAGGATGACAATGAGGTATGGTAGTTGTTTTTTGATGGATCAAGAAGTAGACAAGGTGCAGGAGGTGGAGCCATGCTTGTTTCACCTCAAGGAGTAAGGTACTATTTAGCTTTTAGATTTCAGTTTGCATGCTCCAATAACACTGCTGAATATGAAGCCTTAGTGCAAGGGATGCATTGGGCAATCAAGAAGAAAATAAAGAACTTGCAAGTCTTTGGTGATAGTGAATTGATTGTAAATCAGGTCAAGGGACAACATGCTACCAAGAATGATCTACTCAGGTGCTACAAGAACAGGGTGTGGGACCTCATGGAAGATTTTGAGGGTTTTGGCATCAAATCCATTCCTAGGAAAGAGAATCAAGTGGCTTGACGATGGCTTGCGCAAAAGTAGGGGCAGCCTTTGACATTGTGGAAAGCATTCAACAAGACAAGGTACAACCAAACATCCACGTGATTGTGAGGCCTTCAGTGCCAGATAACAATGTCAGTTGGCAAGTGTTTGAGAATGACCAGCAAATCATCCATTTCTTGCAAGAAGAAGCCGAGTTCTCAGCTAAGAATCAAGAAAAATTGGAACAGCAGTATGGTGACCAAGTGGTACAGTTGAGAACTAACACGCTGCCCAAGGGACTTATCACTTTGGAGTCCATTTTTAATCCCAATGATCAGTTTAGAAAGGAGAAAGAAAACATTCAGGTCAAGAGAGAGGATTCAGTATCCATCTTGGTAGAAGAGAACAAACCATTGCAAATTGGAAAGATGACAACTGATCAAGAAAGGTATGAGTTCGTACAGCTGTGTCAAGAGTTCCCTGATGTGTTTGCATGGAGCTATGAAGATTTGAAAGGTTTCAATCCCAACTTAGCTCAGCATACCATTGAATTGGATCCAAATACTAAGCCTGTCAGGCAGAAACAAAGACCAGTCAATCCACACATGGAGCCTCTCATGAGGAAAGAATTGGACAAGCTGATTGAGTCAAGAATCATATTCCCAATCAAGCATTCTAGTTGGGTTGCCAACTTGGTTCCAGTCAGAAAGAAGAGTGGAGAGATCAGATTGTGTGTTGATTTCAGAGACTTAAATAGAGCATCTCTCAAGGACCATTACCCACTCCCTTCCATGGAGAAAATCTTGCAAGTTGTGGCTGGCTCCGAGAGGTTTTCACTACTTGATGGCTACTCCGGCTACAATCAGATTATGGTGAAGGAAGAAGACCAGTTCAAGACAGCCTTCACAACCAAATGGGGGACTTTTGCATACAAGAAGATGCCATTTGGGCTGTCCAATGCTGGTGCTACCTTCCAAAGAGCAATGGACATGGCGTTCAAAGGTTTGATTAACAACGTGGTGCTGATTTACCTTGATGATATCACTGTTTTTTCCAAAAATGCAGCAGACCACCTCTCTCATTTGAGACAAGTTTTCACGAGGTGTAGGAAATTTGGAGTGTCTTTGAATCCTAAGAAGTGTATCTTTCTTGCACATGAAGGAAAGCTCCTTGGCCATATTGTCTCCAAAGAAGGATTAGCAATTGATCCAGAGAGAGTTGAAGCCATAAGAGCACTACCATTGCCAAGCCACAAGAAATCCCTTTAGAGTTTCTTAGGGAGGATAAACTTTGTTCGGAGGTTTGTCCCAGATTTTGCAGCCCTTGTCAAGCCCATCACCAAAATGTTAAAGAAGAGCATGGCTTTCAAATGGACAATCAGAAGGCAAGGAGAGTTTTGAAGCAATCAAAGAAGCCATTTCTCAAGCACCAACTCTCATCAACCCGGACTTCTCCAAGGATTTCATCCTCTATGCATTTGGAGGTAATGACACTATTTATGCCATTTTGGTACAGCAGAACAAGGATAATGATGAGCAGCCAATTGCCTTCTTCAGCCAGAGCCTAGATGACTATGAGGTGAAGTACTCTTTTATTGAGAAGCATGTGCTGGCAGTAATCAGAAGCTTGAAGAAATTCAAGCATTTAGTCTCAAACAACAAGGTCCAATTGCTGGTCTCACATGCTGGGGTTAAGGACTTCCTCCTCAACAAAGATTTGAATGAGAAAAGGGTAGGTTGGATCACCCGTGTCATGGAGTATGACATTGAGATCAAAATCACCAAGCTGGTAAGAGGAAAAGGATTGTGTGAGCAGCTGGTTTTGGGGAAGCAAAAAGAAGCATGCAATGAAGGAGAGGTTGTTTTGACAGTTCAAGACAGCCATGAGCCATGTGGCACTCAAGAAGAAAACAATGCTGCCCCCACTCCTTGCTAGACCCAAGGTATAATGCACTTCCTAAGCACATGCCTATGCCCTCCAGGAGATGAACAAGACCCAAAGAAGACACTTCAGATTGCAGGCTATCCCATATGCCATTGTTGATGGAGTTTTGTTCAAGAAAGATGTGAATGGAGTGCTGCTGAGATGCATTAGCACAAATCAGATTCATAGGGTGTTGGAAGAGTTCCATGGTGGATCAGCTAGTGGTCATTTTGCATCGAGAGTGACAGCTCTAAAAATCATGAAGGCTGGTTATTATTGGCCTAAAATTTTCAGTGATTGCTATGCATGGATCAAGAGGTGTAAGAATTGTGCATTCTTCATAGGAAAAGAGAGACTTGCTTCCCTTCCATTGCATCCAATCTCGTTGACCAGTCATTTATGCAATGGGGTTTGGACTTCATTGGAGTCATTAATCCTAATTGAAGTCAAGGGCACAAATGGATTTTGATGACCACGGACTACTTCACCAAGTGGATCAAGCAAGTAGCACTCAAAGAAGCAAATGAGTCCAGTATCTTAGACTTTTATGAGGGATAGCAACCAGATTTGGTATACCTGCTAAAATAATCTTAGATAATGCATTGACATTCATTGGATCCAAGGTGACTGAGTGGGCTGTCAAGAACGGGATCTACCTAAGCACTTCATCAAACTATTACCCTTAAGGTAATGGCCAGGCCAAGTCTACAAACAAGAACTTGTTGAGGATCATTAGGAGGACTCTTGATGAGAATCAAAGGTCTTGGCATACCAAACTGAAATCAGCCTTATGGGTTGATAGGATAACTCCCAAGAGATCCATAGGTAACTCTCCATTCAAGCTTGTTTATGGAAGAGAGGCAATCTTGCCCATGTCACTTGAGTTGCCAACATTGGAACTCATGAAGCAATTAGAGTTGCTAGAGTTTGAGCCCATGGAGGTGAGATATGCAGAGTTGATGGAGCTGCAGGAGGTCAGAAATCAGGCATCCCAAGCAATGGAAAAGGATCAAGCTTTGATCAAAAAGACCTTTGATAGGAAGGCCAAGGATAGATCTTTTCAGGTTGGAGATCTAGTGTTGAAATGGGATGTGGATAGAGCAAAACCGGGAAGGCATTCAAAATTTGATGCCATTTGGAGTGGCCCATACATGGTCATGAAGTGCAAGAACAACAATGCTTTCCAATTGGCCTCATTGGATGGTGAAGAACTGCAGATTCCAGTCAATGGAATCTATCTCAAGCGTTGCTTCTAGAGGGAAATTTACCACCTTGTAAATATTAGATTAGATTTTCATTCCTCCAAGTGCTTTGCACATTGTTTTGTTGTAGGTTAGTTTTTCTTTCCCTAAGTGCTTTGGCACAACTTACTATCCCTGGAGATGTTTTGCAGTCCTTGCTTCCATCATGTGATATTCCATCTTCCTCCTTGCACATTCTAAGTCAGTTGAGGTTCTAAACAAAATATTTGATGACTCCATGCCCAATGGACTGCTTCAGGCAACTGGTATTTTCATCTAGCAGGCAGATGACCCCTCTGAGTCGCCAAAATTGTTATCCAAAATGGTGCCCCAGCTCGTTTTTGTGGCTAACTCCTTGTGTTCTTTCCTCTCTTGTGCCTCAGTCTACATTTTTTGATTTTTAGGCACTCAAGGCTTTTTGGAAATGGCACCATCAGATAGAGCTCTCTCTCAGCTTTCCAGAAAGGTAAAGTTTGCCTCCTAACTCCTTATATTTTTCAAGTTATGGCTCGGTGGAGTTTTTGTGGAAAATTTTCCCATTTGAGGCCCGCAGCCAATAGGAAGCTGCCACATGGCAGAGGAGTTCGGGGGTCGGAGGCAAATTTGAATTTTTTCCAAAAGAGTATAAAAAGGTCGATTTTCAAAGGAAAACCCACGGAAAAGAGAAGGAGAGAGAATTCCAGAGTGAATCAGAGCTTGCCACGTGGCATCCGACCAGCAGAGCACGGGAATTTTTGAAAAATTTTCCAAAGACAAAAAAAAGGTAAAATTTGAAATTTTTTCCCGCCGATCCGTTTTTGGGCCGTTTTTGCCCTAAATCTTCAAACGATCATATCTTTTGATCCAGAGCTCGGATTTTCACGTTCTTTATATCATTGGAAAGCTGTTAAAATTCTCTACATGATTCTTTCTAATTTTGGTTCAGTTTGGAGAGAGAAAATTCAAAAATGGTTCTGGTACATGTCCATGGCCAGAAATGACATTTCAACAACCAAATTTAATACAGAATGGGTCACATTCTTCTCCAATATGGTCAAAAATGATAGGGTATGGGTTTGTAAGGTCCTCCATGTTGTTTTAATGCATTTTCCATCAATGAGGGATGGCTCCCATGCATTTTTCACGTTTTCTCTCTCCTGGGCTCGACCCATGTACTGTAAAAGCCAGATTTGGCTCATTTCTTCATGGTTGAACACTTTTTGGCATAGAAAACTTCTTCTTTCACCTCCAACAAGTGATAGTTGTAAGAATCAGACCTTTTTCAAGTATTGTAGCAGGTTTATACCTCTTTGAGGGTGGAATGCAAGAGATTTTTACATGGAATTGACAGTGCAAACTCTGTGAATGCTTTTAGTCCTCTGTTTGTATTGTTTTACTTCATTTTAAGACCTCTAATTACATCTATCAGCTTGTGTATGTTTTCCCTTGTTGCATTTCATGAATTTGTGTCTATTTACATGGCAAAAAATGTTTCACCACTCCTTTTGGTGCATCACCATCTTTAGTTTAGTTTCATTTTTGCATTTTTATCCCCGTCTCTGCAATTTAGAGTAGGATTAGGATCCGAACCTCGTAGTGTGGAAAATATAGATCTAAATCGAGGAGTTTGAGGAACCACCTCTAATCTGGAGATTCCTCTCTCATTTTCACAAGTCCCAGAGACTTGGAGAGAGGTTTCCATGTTGTGCAATCACACTGGATGCCTAAAACATCAATTCGTAACCTTGATTTGCATCCGTGGGTGCTGCTGATTTGCAATAACACAACCATTATCGATTAATGCAATCATTATCAACTACAACAAACGTTGATGAATTCTTACCAACCAAATCAATATACAATACGCAAATGAAAGGAAATCTTCACACAAATTAAACAAACGTTAGAAGGTAAATGAATATGCATACATCTATATACATGTGTGTGTGTGTGTGTGTGTGTGTGTGTGTGTGTGTGTGTGTGTGTGTGTGTGTGTGTGTGTATACCTACTTAACAATTTATGTTCATCATTAATTTAGTCATTGACAAACTCTAACGGTGACAAAACCTTCAATGATTTCGGGGTGTGACATCCAATGTTGACGTATCCTCTTGTCGCCTCTAGGGAGGAGACCCTGCGAAGGAGAAGTTTGTTGCCAATTTTGATATGAATCTCATTCATCTTTCTCGAAAGGACCTTGGTCTTGGGATCTCATCTCATTTCCATTATTCCAAAGAGGTGAGACCCAATACCGATGTTGGATCTATGGTTAAATGAAAATTTCATAGATTGAAGGTAGAAATATTGATGTTAGAAGCAATTGAAATGGTAAAATATGACACATAATGGATGATGGTGGAACTCCTCTCTCAAAGAGGTATAAGACTAACTATTGTTTCAATGATAAATTTATGTTCCTCTTATGGTTTTCTTGGGAGTCTTTGTTTCCCTCTCTTATATTATATATGTGGATCTAGTGATGCTCTTTTGTTGTCGGTTGGTGATTCATTTTTGTGATGATTTACCCTCATCATTTTTTATTTTGTCTCTATTGTTGATATTTTAAGTGGTTACTAGGGCTCATTGCTAGGTCGTGTGGAATTTCAATGGTGTGGATGTAACTTTTAGGGACTCCCACCCCTATTTTGTCCCAACTAAAGTTCAAATCTCCAACCACGAGTGTTTCGCTTTCATAGCTCCAGTCTAAAGAGTTTACCCTCAATCAATAAATTATTTTAACTATAATGTTATTTTATAGAATGTTATATTTAACTTAAATAAATTTGTTATGATATAAAACGTATTAAAATTTTATTTTCAATAATAGTTGAACTAACTAAAATTTAATTTAATAAAATATCTTTTTATTATGTTGATAGGTCTAATCTATAATATTAAGGGCTTGGTGGGGGAGTGTACACATAATGTAATAATGTGAATTGTTCATAAAATTAGTTAAATTTAAATATCATACATGTTTATTTCATTATTGAAGGGCATCTTTTTGTCTTCATAAAAATGTAATTGAAAAATGTGCTATCTTACACATACATGGAGTTTGGTGTACGTTTTCCTCTTTAAAAATGTTTTTGAGCTTGAAGCAAAGGTAGAGTTAGATTGAGGCCTCTATCACCAAAATATAGATAATTTTTAAAGAAGGCGATGAATTCATTAATGAATACATGACCTTTCAATAGGGGAAATCATATAACAAATCCAAAATAGACACCTCAAAATTAATATATATCTTCATTTTTGAAATATATGTATTTTAAATATTTGTAAAAATTCAACCGAATACAAAATGGTGAGAGTTATGGATTGTTAAACCATCCCCATGATACAAGTCCCTCAAGATCCACGAAACGAAAAGTCAAACAAATAAGTCTAAGATTATTCTCTAAGTCATTTTGATGCGGTGGATACTCCCTAGTTGTGGTGCTTAGTTAAGGAGACTTTAATTTAGAGATATACTTCCCAAACAAGTATAATTGAACAAAGTCATGATGATATCTATGTAATGCGATGTTTTCCTTCTTTAACAAAATAAATCGAATAATAATTACAACTCAATACGATGTTTTCCCTTTTTGACTCAAACTTTTTGATAGATGGTTTTGATTTTCGTGAACTTTATTGTAAAATCTTATGTACATGGCCCTTGGAGCCTTTTCCAAATATTATCTATCCAAAAACAAAATCAAATATTTAAAACTTATTTCACTATCAAATTTTACAGAGAAAATTCACATACTTCAATAAATTCTGTAGAACAATCTAATTGGAAGGACATCAAAAGCATCATTTATCATTTAATATTTGTAAAATTGTATATATTTATTATATATTAGTTAACTCCAATTAATCAAAGAAATAGATCAGTTCACAAGTCGCCAATGCTTGTTTGGAAATTGGAACGAGAGGATTTGTAGCAGGTGCTCTTCTATATGCCTCCACGCATATAAGCAAACAACCACTCATAAGCAAACACCGTGGCATATAAGCAAATGACCATTCCTTATCTCTGCTACACATCAAATCAAACAACACCGACGCATGCAAATAATGTACTGAGCAAGAGCAACGTGGCTTTGCTCCATGCCTTTCCCTTCTTTTCTTTCTACAGACTTGGAATGATTACACGACGTAGATTCCCGACCCACATCAAATCATCAACCAACCTGCTCTCCGTCCTGAATGACGTTCATACAGTGCGTGTCAGCTGGACATAACATTGTGTAGGGTAGGGGAGTGCTGCCTTCTTAGGAATGTAGCCCTTAACACTCCCACAAGCAATGGAGGAAACACACTTCCATGAGTTGACTACCAAAGTTGTATAACAGACGGTGGAGAACATGAGGAAGTACACCTTTAAGGTCATTCTTAATATTGGGACCTGGGGCAAGTGAATTCAATGCCCAGAGGGAAGTTGGGATAAGATTATGAACATTGTAAGGGCGACATTTATTACAATAAAGTCACGACGAAATGCACTCTGTTATACTCGTATGCACGTATGTATGTATTGTTGTATCTAAACATCATACACATTAATGTTACTTGAGTAACCTATTGACTAATAATCAAAAAAATTATTAAATGGTAAAACTAACAACACATAACATTGTCACCTTATATGGTAAACTTCTTTGAGTGTGAGTTAATGGAATGCCCAGAGCAATGAACATACCTAAGGGATAGGAACTTCTTGCATCTATGACATGCGCGCTGGTAAAAACAAATGTCGAAATTTTCATACAGTGCATCTCAGCTGGAGTTTCCCTTTTTTTCAATGGACACCAAGTTCACAAGTATTGTGTAGGGTAGGGGAGTGCCCTTAACAGTCACTCCCCTACTTAGTATTGTGTAGGGTAGGGGAGTTGTTAAGCAATGGAGGAAAGACACTTACACGAGTTTACTACCAAAGTTATATAACCGACAAGTACACCTGTAAGGGCAAGTGAATTCAGTGGCCGGAGGGAAATTGGATAAGATTATGAAGATTGTAAGGGCAATGTTTACGTAGGATAAAGTCTTGACGAAATGCACCGATATTCGTGTATGCATGCATATATCTAAACATCATATACTTTTATATTACTAGAATAACTTGTCGATAAACAATCAAAACAAATTATTATATGGTAAAATTAACAACACATTACATTGTCACCTTATATGGTTATCTCGCTTTGAGTGTGAGTTAATGGACAGCCCAAAGCAATGAACATACCTAAGGGATAGGAACTTCTTGCATCTATGACATGCATGTTGGTAAAAAAATGTGGAAATTTCATTTCTCTTTTCAATAATAGTTAGGGAAATCCATTTCTTGTACATTGGTGTTCAGAAAGTAGATATGGTAGGTGGGTGTACTAATAAAACAAGAATCATAGGTTCAAATCATAGTTTATCACTAAATTTTGTGTTTATGAAAATTGTGTTTTTATTACACAAGTGGGGAAAAAATTAAATGTTTTGGTAGGAAATAGATGGAATGCATATTGCATTTTGTTTAGAGATAAGCCGCTTCATGTTGCTAGTGGGTCAGGTGGAAGTGTACTATTGTGGGAGTTCCTAAAGATACCCTTTAATCCACTATCTTGTTTGGTGTTATTATGAATTGGTTGGATAATGTTGGTGTGTAAGAGGTTGGCGTTGAAGGTTCTTGCGCTAGAAGAGATGAAAGCCACGTAATTTACTTTTTGATGGGGTACTCTTATTATATTTATGCTTATAAATACTAGTACACATATCTTAAATGTATTTATATGGAAAGCGTTAACAAATATCAATTTTGAAGTTTTTATTTCGCATTTCTCACATATAACATTCATTAATAGTATTGTTATTTTTCTACAAATTTCACATTGACTAGTGACAAATGGCATCAACCTAGCAACACCATTGTTTTGTGTTTGAAAAAAATTTAACCGCAAATTTTACCAAACGATCAACATATTACTTCTCCAAATAAGTAGGAAAAACTTAGAAAGGACAGTTAAATGGATGGAAAATTTAATGTTGAAATTGTATTCGATAGTCAAATGAGCATCAAATTAATTGTTAACAACTCATCGACATTTACCAACATATTCAAATTGTCATTGTATAAGATTTATAAACATAATTGAAAATCCTATCAAATTTGAGGTCACAAACTTTTCAAAGGCCTTATTTTGATGAGTTCCTACCAAATAACGTAACCCTCAAAGACATCTATTGAACACTCTCTTAAGCGTAGATGTGAAGATAAATTGATCTCATAAACAAATACGAGAGAATTGATACATCAAAGGATTTTTGAAATAAACAGTAAAATAGAGAAATAACATACACAAAAACACAATACACAAGATTTATCTTAAAATTATTTTTGAAAAAATTACCATAACAACTTATCTTATTTATTGTATTAACTATTTTACCATACAACAATGTACGTTCCATTATTACTCTATCCTCATACATGGCACAATAGAATTAAAATACAATGAATATCAATAATATGAAACAAAAATATAACCCGTAACTATTACCATAAACACGAATTATGTAACCACATATATATCAGTTAAACCACTTATAAAGGCTCAGAATTGGCTATATTCCAAATTTGTGGCGTGGTGTGGGGTCTTCTCAATTAGAGAAGTGATTTGCTCAACGTTATATTACCATATTTCGAGTTAAATTAGTAGAAGACGAAGGGTGTCTATTATTTTAAAACAAGTCAAACAAGATAACAAGTTACCATTACTTATTGCTTGTTCGCATCTGGTGTCTTACACGATTCTTTCTCTTTAACTAAGAATATTTATCCTCACCATGATGTTTATAGCTTAAGGGATGGCCATATAATTTAAAAAAGGGTCGAACATATTGATTGTTTTCTAACGTGAATAAATTAATCACATTTATTTAAGCATTAATAATTATGCATAAATAACGATTCCACTATGTAAAGAAAGGGTATATTTTGATTTAAATTTTTATAGATGTCATTTAAAAAAATTTAAAGTTGGAAATGTGTTGTTAGAGTTATGATGATAATGTAGAGGAGAATGACAAATAATTCAATATCCAAGAATCGAGAATAGTCTTCTTTGTCAATCCAAAAACTTGTTTCTCAAGAATCCTTAAACTTGCTCAAAAGCTAAAAATGAACCAAAACAAAGAACTTAAGGCTATATTCACTTCAAACATTCTTAGATACATCAGATCAACATGATCATACACTTTTCAAAGTATCATACCTTCAATTTTCTTCATTTTCCCTTTAGACCTCCTATTAGGCTTGTAGCCCTCCTTTTAGACAAATTTTGATGAAAAACACACAAAACATGGAGTTAACTTTTAGTGGTAAGATATTTGCATACCCTTTATGGCTAATTAGATGCCTATAATGTTTCAAATCTCAATCATTCACCAATTTTCTTTTATTCTCAAAATATTACTTTTGTCTCAATTCTTCCAATTAGCCCTCCTTTTGGACAAGTCTTAGTGTTCTGGACAATCTATAAAATTTCAATACAAGTTGTTTACCTTTTCAAGTACCCATTTGGGCCTTACAACTCCATGTTAAGTTTCATTTCACAACTCCTTACCTATTCTCCCCATCCCTCTCTTTAATTTTTTTCTTGCCTAGTCAATTAGGTCTACATAGGATTTCAAGTAGCTCAATAGGATTTCAACGTTTATCTCTATTTTCCAACACTTTAATCACCTTTTCCCACTAAATGTACCTTTTCATGCCTTCCAAAAAAATTCAATCACTTACCTAACTTCATTCAATTCATTTTTCTTGTTTTGGCTTCTTGGTATGTTCTCTTGTTCTTGTTGATTCTTAATCCTCAACCACTCTATTTTTCTTCTTTTGCTCGAACTTAAATTTATTGGTTTCTTTTCATCATCTTCTCATTGTCTTACACTACCCTTTCCTTCTTAATTTTGATCACCCTCTTCATTCCATCTACTTGTTTCACTCGTAGGTATCATTTGTCTTATACTCCTTTATGCCTTCATTAGGCTTCTTATGCTTATTTCTAGGATTTCCACGGTCCTTAATGACCTTTCCAACTCATTCTATGATTTATTTTTCTTACTTAACTCCTTTTACTATATCTAAACTTCTTCATCCATCATTTCACTCATTCCTCACGCTTCCTTATTAAATCATTTACTAAATGGCTCACCACGATGCTAGACTTTTCCTTATGACTATGTCATGACAATATTGATCAACAAACATAAACAAGGCTTCTAATGGTCCTTTATTCCATTCTCGTGGTTTAACACATTCTTCTACCACTACATCCCTCAATTTCTTTGAATCATTCAATGGCTCTTGGCTAAGGAGATCTTACTTTCTCTTGTAACACACTTACTCCTTCCAATTCTCTTAACATGACTGTTATAAGACATGTAAGTAACTTCAAAATATCTTGGTTGTCAGAGAGGACTATGAGAGGACTTTGAGTACTTCACGGTTTCCAAATTTTATAATCATTCACAACACCTTTGTCAACTTTCAACTAGGCCCACTATGCTCAAATAAACCAATTCCACCTACTTAACTCTAAAAATGTACCTACATAGTTTTAACCATGTGATTTCCATATTTCTCTAGCTTCTTCCTTCTTCATTATCTTCATAGTCACTTTAAATTGAATTAAAGACTCTAAAATCTTCCTCTTTACCATTCAATATAGTTTGGTCTTTAACATCTTACGGTTGGGTTCAAAATAATGGTTTCTCCTCAAGTTAAGTCTACCACCAGACTTGGTCAAGAGACTTTGTTTAACCCTTCCTCACAAATATTATGAACCAAACTCATCTCTAGAAATTGTAGACACCTTAAAATTTTTACTTCATACTTTGGAATACATCTGTGTCTATTTATTCTTGTCTAGAAGTTGCTGATTTTGAATCAATACGCTAGCCAAAAGGATCTTATCTTTGTGTTATTCCTTTGTCCATTAATATCTTGACGGTGGTAATGAGTTTAGAGCACATCCCTATGGTTAGCTAAACATCCCACCACATGCAGGGGAAGGAGCAGTGTGTGGAGAAAATGGCAAACTGCTGCCGCAGTAAAGGTGGCTTAAGTATAATGAAGTGTGGGAGAGGAATTGGCGAAGAATCGTGATATTGAGGATTCTCAGTAGAGTCATGGATAATGATGTCTCATGAAGGATTTGAATCTCACGTGGATTACATGGAGCCAGAGCATCAAGCTCTCCATGACTTAGGAAAGCATAATATAAAATGCCCTCTTTCTTCTAATGAGAATGTGTGTGATGAAGAGAGACTAAGGACCGATGGCGCGCATCTAATCCCACTGGAGACCTAGCCCTTGCACTTGGTGTTCGAGTTCTAGAAGTAACTATTGATAAACAAGAAAGTGTAGGTAATCTAGTGGCTTCAGGTAGATATAATTTTCCTTTGAATACAAAAGTGCATCAAACAACATCTATGACATCATAGGTGACAACATCTTTCTGTTTGAATAATCGATTAGAGGAACATTTTTCGTGCATGATTAAGATATAATGTGGCCGCACAAAACATTAGAAACATGTCTAGAAGTAATATAAATTCACAAAAAGCGGGAGTTCAATTTAGTACTATGGATTGGATGCAAGGAATTATAGCAATTGTCCACGCCCTCTACAGGTGGAGGTGGTTCAAGAGGATAAGAAGGCTTGAGATCAAGTGGATTAGGTGGTTTTGGTTGGGGATGAAACACTCGGTGGGGTTTTAGTTATGGATCCGGTGGACAAGTTTTGTACCTTTATCATCCAGTAACATGTGTTTTTTGAGATATCTCTTCACTTGCCAAAATATAGAGGTATTGAAGATAACATCAAGCATATACACAAGTCTGAGTTGTTATGGCGCGCTAAAAGAATCACCGCCCCAGATAGAAAGGGGAGTCGGGTTTTTACTAGTCTTCAATACACACACATAACTAGTACAAAACATATGACCCACACCAGATGCGGTGGATTATTGTGTTTTACTTTCTACATTTTTATCTAAGTTCCATATCCGTGATTTTGAACAAAAAAGTATCAACGTGCTTAAGGACATTAAGTATGGCTTATATGAAAGCATTTGGGAATATGATGCACGTTTTAAAAATTTGTTGTCAAGGTTATCTTATGAAATTCACCCTAGTCAGCATGCACAATGGTCTTTTGATGGGTTGTTGAATCCATTCATAATGACACCATTTAATAAGACTTTGGTAGATCCACATGACTTTTTCAAGGTAGCTCGCACGCTGAGATAGTTAGGAATGTGGACACCGTGTGAGTCTGTTTTTAGAAGCCGGATTATAGCTATGGAAAAATAGTTAGAGAAGCTATATGTTAATTCAACTCGTGAGACATGTAGTGGGATTTTTATACGATTGTGAGGTTGAAGGACATACTAAGGATAGATTCCCTCGCAAGTTAGTGTGTGCCATGTTGTTGGATTGTGAGATTTTTCATCTAGACCATGATGCGAGTAGATGTCCTCTTTTACAACGCACGATTGAGAACAATGTATCTATGTATTGTAAAATTTGTAAAACTCATACTCACGATATTATTAACTGTAGAGTGATTGATCATATTCATGAAGCCATTGGAACTTGTGTGTGCTAGACTAGTGTTACAAGTGGATATAAGGAAAAAGAGAACATCATAATGACGGGGTACAGTAATGGGGATAACATGAATAGAGGCTTCCGTGGTGGATATAGAGGCTTAGGTCGAGGTGGTAGAAGAGGGGATTTCCTAGAGGTGCTTGTTTTACTTGTGGATTTCTGATCATTATCGGTGTGAGCTCTCTTAGAATTTGGTTTGCTCATGGTGTGGAAAACAACATAAATTTGGAGAATGCCTAAACTTGTATGAGAATATGAGCAAGCTACATAAACAAGATAAGGGAAAAAATATTATTAAGATACAACACATGTATGGAGATCAATGGATATCGAAGGTTGGACTTAATTCGAATTACAACAGTGTTAGTTATCACAAGACCGAGGTTGTGGGAACTTGTGAGGATCCAAAGTATAAGCTAATGATAACAAATAAAGAATTGATTAATATCAATTATCCTAATAATGAACATCAAAATTAAGTTTACTTAGATACTATGAACATTATGGGAATTTTCGAGGAGAGATTCAGATTTTAAAGGTACAGTGCATGCGATGGAATGAGAAAACAATGTTGAAAACCCATAGATGGATGTAGATTATTTAAATGAAGTCTACAAAATGTTGTGGCAGGATAACATAATTCCCTTGTTAAGAAAGTGGTTCAGAGAAAAAGTACCAAGCATAGGTAATGGGTGCAAGAGGTACATCCCCCATGTAAAATATGCCTCCCCATAATCATGAGTATGATAAAGAGATTACATTGAATGCAATAATTGATGGGTGGCTTACTTCAAATTTACTAGGGTGAATTTGATTGAGGTATTAAAAGATCCAACTATTAGTATTCAAGGATCTAAGTTTACTAGGGATCTTAAAGTATTGGAGCTCACTTGAGGCATGAGTTTCCCAACATTACTTGGGCACTCCTAGTGTTATGCAAATAATGTATATTTACACTTCAACAAGGGGTGCATTATCTTTGAAAACAAGGAAGAGTGACTTATTATACATTTGAAAGATGTAAAGGCTGCCCCATATGTTGAGACTTCAAGTGAAGAATATTTGAATAAGATATACACACATACAATTAGAGATCCTGAGGTAGTTGAGCCATCTAAGGAAGGAGTGATACAATGGGATGATGCTCATTCAATTAGTGATATTACAAGCATTTCTTGTGAAAATTGGGTGATAGATCAAGAATAATGTTACTTGTGTGATCGGGATGCACCATTAGGTGCATAAGTAATAACCATGTACCACAAAGTATACTAGTGAAGGGAATCCTAATGTATTTTTACATGCCATGGAATCCCAATGGAAGTATGAAGGTGACAGAAGAAATATACTAGTTTATACCATGTGTGGGAAAGTAATGCATTGGTAGACTACACACTGGGACAACCTATTAGATTGGCACGAGGTGAGAATATCCCTTTGTACTAGGTTTCTAAGGAACAATGTCCCTTCACGTAAATGTGAATTCCATGGGAAGGATTCTACTTCGCACCACGTTCAAAAGTGTGAGAGACTTTGGATGGAGGGGCAGGAGGATTTTCCACTATCACTCTAGGTACATAATTTCTACACCACTCTAAGTAGCTGCATGTGCATGGTATGTGCATGCAGAGTTGACACGAGAAATAATTAATTAGCAGGAGATGACCTCAGGTATTATCCATACTTTTGATTACTTTTCTACTAAGCCACCATTAGTAAAGCACTTCAAATTATGAAGTTTCTTACTCTAGGAGATAGCGCTAAGGCTAAAGAACTTCTATTAGAAATATTTGGAGAGATGGATTTGGAGGTGCGCTTTGACCTTGAAGAGATTGAAGAAGAAGAAATAGTCTAGTCCTAGAAGGAAAATGAAAGGGGTAAACTGGTATGCACAATAGATGATGATGAGGAGGAAAACAACCTAGATGTTAACCACACTGAAGGTACACGTGAGGTGATGGAAACAATAGATGAGAAGGCACACGTGTATCATGAGCCTATAAAAACAAAGAAGGTTAACATTGGGATAGATGCGAGCCTAAAGAGGCCATCATTGGTGATTATTGGTCTGAGTAGGAGGTGGCTAAGATTATTGAATTCCTACGTGAATTTCAGGACTTATTTCTATGAGGCTATCATGAGTTAAAAGGAGTACACCATTATTTAGGTGAGATGTGAATCAAACTTAAAGAAGGCATGCACCCGATTAGGAAGAGGCCTTACAAGATGAATCCTAATCTACGCGTTAAGGTGAAGGAAGAAATTGATAAGATGTTGAAATCTAGAATCATTGAGCCCATTGAGGAATCAGAATGGGTTAGCCCAATTGTAATAAACATAAAGAAGGATGGGAGGATAAGGATCTTTGTGGAATACGGAGAAATTAATGTTTCATGTATTATTGATCATTTTCCTACCCCATTTAATGAGGATATCCTGAAAGGAGTTGCATGGCATGAGATCTACTCTTTACTTAATTGATTTTAAAGATATCATCAAGTTTGGATAGCAAAAGAAGATCAAGAAAAGAAAATTTTCACAATCGAGTGTGGAAGTTTTGCATACAGATTATGCCCTTTGGGTGAAGAATGCACCTATCGCCTTTTTCATGCATTATCGTACACAAATTTTTGGTCTACATTCATAAGTTTTTACAGTGAATTTAAATGATTGGACTACGTATGTTTTGGTTAAGGATCATTATGACAAATTGAGACTTATGTTTGAGAGGTGTAGGCAATTAAGCATCTCCTTGAATATTAAGAAATGTATCTTTTCACACCTTTTAGCACTTTATTGGGGCATATTATTTGTAAGGAAGGCTTATTAGTAGATCCAACCAAAGTCATTGTGATCTTGGTCTTAGAAGAAACTAATAATCAAAGTGAAGAACACAAATTTCTTGGTCATATGAGGTATTATAGGAAATTCACTAAGGATATTGTAAACACTTACGCACCCCTAAAGGAACTATTGAAGGCTAAGGGATAATTTTATTGGGGTGAGGTGCAACAACAATCATTTGAAAAACTAAAAGAAATGCTAACCATTTCACCTATTTTCTCTTTCCTTCATGGAGAAAACCATTTCATGTTCATGTGGATACTTGAATTGGCAATTGGTGCCACGTTAGCACAACTAGGTAAAGGAATTGTAGACCACCCTATTTTTCTTATAGCGTGAAGTTTACACCACCTTAACCAAACTATACAACTACTGAGCATGAATATTTTTCCATGATTTACACACTACACAAGTTTAGATAATACTTATTGGACACATAATTTATCTTCTTTACAAATCATATGTAACTTAAGTATTTAGTCAACAAGTCTCTTTTATAAGGGCGCATTTGTACATGGATACTACTATTTCAAGAGTTCCACTTACAATGATTTTGAAACTAGGGAAAATTAACTCAAGGCTTGATCATTTTTCAAGAATAAATTTTGGTGATGATGCGCAGAGCATTGAGAACACAATGCTAGATGTAAAAAATTTAGATTAAATCACGCATCCACTGATTTGGAATATATTGCAGTCTTTTTGCACAATGGAAAAGCACATGAGGGAATGAATAATTCAGAGAAAATAAAACTTGCCATATGTGCGACACCTTATTGGTTGATTGGTGGAGATTTGTATAAGTTAGGCCATGATGAAGATTTACACCGGTGTGTACTGGAGCATGAGCACGAGGAAATAATGGAAGAATCTCATGATGAAATTACAGGAGGTCATTATGCGCAGCGATGCCACCACGTGCAATATTATGATGGCTAGCATTTAGTGGGAAACCTTATACAAGTATATTAAAGAATATGTCATGGCCTCGTGATCGTTTTTAGTGCCTTAGAAGTCTCGATCTAGAGATGAGATGCCTCTAAGGCATATTTCAAGTGCTAACCCTTTTGAGAAATGGGTTATTGATTTGTGGGTCCTATTTCCCGGCCTATGCATAGTCCGGAGTGCAATACATTATAACTTGTAGAGAATATCTGAAAAGGTGGGTATAATTAGTGCCTACAAAGGATTGTATGGAAACTCCAGCAGAAATATTTCTATGGGAAAACATAATCAATGTGTATGGATGTCCATTGAACTTGACAAATGATGGGGTCACTCATTTTCTTAATAAGACCATCTAAATTATTTTGGATGAGTTTATGGTGGCACACCAAAAGACAAAACCCTATCACCCATATGCTAATGGTACTTTTGAGGGTTTCAACAAGATATTAGGACATACATTAAAAAAATGATGTTAGAAGGAAGGACTGGGATGATAAGGTATTTGTTGTACTTTGGGCATACAAGACCACTTACAAAAGATTGAATAAGGCCACACCCTTTAGTTGGTGTTTGGCGTGGAGACTATGTTACCTATGGAAATCATATTACCATCCCCACATATTGCGTATGTAGGAGGACTAGATGATTATTAAGTTGTTGAAGAGTGCATAGACAAACTATTGCAGTTGGATGAGTGACGCTTTATTTCCCGATGAAGCCATAAACACGTAAAAATAAATATAGAAAGCATGACATGATAGACATATTCAGAATAAGGAATTTGAGTTTGGAAAGATGGTTCTTTGTATGATTCAATGTTTACATGTCATCAAGGGAAGTTTAAAGTTCATTTCTTGGGACCCTTTGTTGTAACGAAGATATTATAATCATGTTCTTATTAGTTACAGTGGTTAGATTGCACTTTATTACGCTTATTAATTTAATGGGAGTCGGTTGAAGCCCTACTATAAATAAGTCTTTTTGGTGTTTTTAATATGGTAGTATTTCCATTTAGATTATATTTCACTTTAATGCATTTTTCTATAAATGTGTTTCTGTCATCGTTGTTATGCTTTGTCAATTTAGTTCAAGTGTTTTGTTGTAATTAACACATTTCTACACTAGTATATGATTACTATCTAATGGATTCATGTACGAGGACCACACATAAATTTAGTGTGGAGTGGATTGAATGTAGAAATGAGAATTTTGGCTTCCATATTGATACAGGTCTTCTTGGTTGAAGATGTCTCTTTAAAGGCTAGCGCGAAAGAGAAAAGGGTGTTCTATATGTTGTGAATAAGGTTCTTCAAGGAATATTTCTTTGATTAAAGACCACGTAGGAAAGATGATCGCACAAGTGTAACATGAGGTAGGTAGCAACATGTGGAGCTACTTGGAATATGGAATAGAGGATATGTGCTTGGGTGCATGAAGGCACGTAGAGGAGGTTTGTGGTTAAGGAGTAGTATAGTGTGCCAAATGATTATGATTGCAAGGCATGAAAGTAAGTCATGAAAGTGAATAAAGATAGAAAAATTACTTTATTTAAAAAGTAACTTAAAAGAATGGATCGAAATAAAAATTTGGGTCATTGAAAAATTAGAAATAAGTGTGAGGGGTAGTCATTTTTCTACCGATAATTTGAGTGCGAACAATGTATAAGTAAAAAAGTGAAAGTGTGAACTAGAAATGCATGGAGACTGTGTGTAGATCCTGCAGAAGGGAAAGTTAGAACCAATAGAAGAGCACGGGAAAAGGGGTTACATACAATTTAAGCAATTGAGGATCACAGAGCTTAGGTAGGAGAAAATTTTGGGTCGATAACATGTAGGGAATGCATTTGCAGAAACATGGCCCCGAAAGATGAAAGACTAGAAAAATAGGGTTGAGGTGGTGGTTGAAGAACCCTCGAGGAGATCTATTCGTAACTGCAGATCCACCCGATGTGCATAGGGTGCAAATATGGAAGTCAAAACCCTCTAGGTGCAAAATAAGTCAATACAACCACATGATGAAGGAAAATGAGAAGAATATGAATGTAGATCTAAAAATGTGTTCCCAAAGATGGATGAAGAAGAAAACCACTAGGTCGATGAATCCGTGAGAAGGAAACTAGAAAAAAATAGAGTTTTGCAATTGTACGAGACTCCTTTATTCACGAATCCCACACATCTTTATCAAAGGGTGATGTCATGGGCTGCAAGAGGATTTCTTTCCGTATGAGAATGCGGATTACCACTTAGCCAATTTGGCATGTTATAGGTCTTCGGATTATGGGGGAATACCTAGTACTAGAATTTTTCATGACTTTGAATATTGAGGAATTGGCCGCAAATTTGTGTTATGAAAAGGGCGGCATGGCACTGACCATTACAAATCTGGATGATCCTATAATTAGGGTTGCCTCTAGATTGGTAAGTTTTAAAATGAGTTCTTCTAAATGCTGGAAAGATGTAAATAAATTTTTTTCGAATGTGGAACATATAATATCACATAGGGAACACTACAATATTGTGCAACTTATTATGAACAAGATCATAGAAGAAGCACTGTACAGAATGAAGAAGGTGCCAAGATAACATGGGGATCAATACTATTACTTATTGCATTTTAGGAGATTGGAGTTCCCGATGGACCTAAGGATGATATGTGGTTTTACCCACCAAAGGCATCCATCCCTCGAATTACAATTTTGTAGGATACACTTGTGATGGGACTATCACAAGTATATACAAAGCCCGAATAAACAAATGATATGACAGATCGAGAGGGGAATTTGAAAATTAATGAAGCATTCTCGCATGAACTACCCATTGTGGTTGGGGAATAGGTAAAATTCTTGGTAATGTAGAACTTTAGTCTTGCACGCTTTAGGATGGTGAAAGGGGAGATGGGCCCTCGTGAAAGCTACCATTTTCCTTTACTGCATGATACCTCAAGTGTTTGATAAAAAAATTAAAGGATATGTAAAAGTTTACTTTTGATGCAGATAAAGTTGAATCAAATTTTCATATATTACACGTGACATACATGTATGAATCTAGGCATGTATACTTGGAGGTATTGGAGCCGACATGCGGACTACACCCCAGCCTAAATGTCACCATTAGAGGCATGATATGTAGAGTTTTTGTAAAATTGAGACTGAAGACTCATGGAGGATTTGAAATAGATGCTACATATTCCCCATTTCCATAGCCCGAACGTATAATTGGGTCGCATTTGAAGAGGGTGCGTGAAGAAGAGTACCCTGAAGAAGAAGAGGGAGATGAAGAGGAAGGAAAGTTGGACCACTCAAGGAAGAAAATGTATTATATTTAGCAAAGTAGTGGTGGTGTTAGAACCTCACAATGTAAGTGAAGAACAAGAAAAGAAGAAGAATCCACGTGAGAAGGTCGCAGTGGTAACCAGTTCAAGTGAGGAGTCCGATTTAGAAAAGGTGAGTGCCAAGTTAAGAATGAAATTGGAGCAAGAATTTGAACAGACGTGAAGATGGAGAAAGAAAAGGAAGAGAATAAAGCTATGGAAAAATAGAAGGCACCCACATATGGGGAATAAAGTAATAAGAGCTTGGTCAAGGAAAAAATGCCACCTAACTAGAAAGACATGAGGGAAAGGACACTAATGAAAATTTTATCATCAATGAAGATACTAGTTTAGGGAAAGGTATTGCAGGTGCATTTTTAGAGCATCGTACTAACAAAAAAATTACATGCTTAGGAGTTGTTGGGTCAAGATGGAGGGGTTTCCAGGACAAGGAAAATTCTAAGTTTGAATTTACATACTCATTCGGAGGAACCTGAATTTGAGGTAAGTGAAAATTCAATTGAAAGAATGATATTGAAAAATGTTCTGGGAAGAAGTACAAGGAAATAGATCCAAATCATTTTGATGAGGAGGCATGAAACACCTTACATAACTTCGCCTCCGAAGTGGTGAGAATGAGCTTAGATGTTAGTGACACTATTCACACCTTGGTTATAGATAAGAAGTAAATAGAGCGTGAAGTGGAAATATTACATAAGGGTCTACATGGAGAATAAGGAAGAATGGAGGAAGTATATAATAGAGATGACATGCTTGAAATGCATTTTTTTTGGAAATTCCCTTACTTAGTTAGATAGGCTAGAATATATTATGAGGATGAGATGGCATACTTGGGGATTTGGTTGGGATGCTCCTCTCCAATATTAGAAGTGGTAAGGTCCTACGGAGGAGGAGATTGTGAAGGAAAAAGATAAAAATAGGAATATTGTTGAAGAGAGGATAATTGAACTAGAGGAATTGTTCGTGAGGATCAAGGAAGTAGGCACAAAAGTAGATATAGGCTTCAACATGTGCCAAAAGTGTGAGAATTCTATTGATGTTACATAGGCAGAAAAAGAAGCATTAATTGAGGTGATTTCAGCAAAGACCCCAACAAACAAGGTTGAGTGCACACAATTGATTACAAAGACCACCGCGCAGAAAGACAAAATAAAAACAAATCGTGAGAAGAATTTTTTTTTGTATAGTGAGTTTTAAAATTCCATACTAGAACACATTGATGAGATTGATGGCACAAGCATGGAAATATTAGTGGTTATTAAGGATCTCAAGGGTAGTGTAGACACATAAAATTGGTTACCCAATTTAGTGTCCCCTGTGTTCGCTTACCTTCTCGGGTAACCCGGGGCACCTTTATATCACCACTAATCCCTTAGGGTATTAATTAATTATCTAATTAAAACACCTATCCTAAGTTTATTTCACTCCATTATATTTCACTCATGGATAATTAAATATTAACTATTTAATTATACTTTTTACATTTATTTCAACTACTTATCTACCCCATATCAATTTCCAACCTCCCGTATCATTTTTATCCATCCATCCCACATATTTCTCCTCTCCTAAAACTGTGCAACAGGATTTTTCCCGTATTTGAGTTAGAGGGATAAAATCCTTATCCTTCCAATTCATTCCTTTTTTCCACTTTGGGAGCCTGTTCCGATCACCGACCGCGGTTCTCGATCGACACCGATTTTTCGAGCGGCACCAATTTTTTGGAGCGGCGCCGATTTTATCTCGGTCGGTGCCGACTATAAATTTACAACCTGAGATCCTCTTTGGTTAGATTCAAGAGTTGGTAAAGCTAGAGATTACCTTTGAATCGAGTGATTAAAGAGATTATCGAGAAAGAGAGTGAGTTTTGTGCTTTAATCCCCGAGAGGTGTACTATTGCTCTCACCTGTTTCATCTGCGTCTATCTCGTGTGTTTACAGCTCTTCAAGGGTGTCCCACAAGCCCCTGGTCATCATCAATCATCAATCAAGTGTTTTTTAGGTATTTCCTTTGTGGATTTCTATAATTTCTTTTCGATCAATGTCGATCCGATCCATAAATTGAATCCAATTAGTCTTTATCGACTCCCGGTTTATCCAAATCAGCACTGATCGGGCCTTTCTTCGATTTTTGGGTTAGAATCCATCAATTTCTACCTCGGATCCCCTTTTTCTATCTTCAATATCTACTTTCTGATCAATCTTCAAGTAATCTAGTCTTACATTTAATCCATTTTAGCTTAGTTTGCTTTCTTCTTTTACTCTCTGGCCTTCTGTCTACCTATGTGTCCAATCGACCGACTATCGATCAACGCCGATCATCGATGCCGACCGATCGACGACACCAAACAATCAATCAATTTTGCCAATACCAGTAAAGGTATAGAATTTAGGTAACCCAAGTTTAGCTTTGTTTTTATAGTTTCCTACTTTCTTTCAGTTTCTGCTGTGGTTTTTACATTTTGTCTGCTATTTTTAATTAAAACCTAAATATTTGCTTACATATTTTATCATGTATGTCTTTAATCTTGATTGAAAATGTGAACTGACATCCATCGAGAAAGCTAATTGCTTCCCGAACCCACTTTCCAGGTAGTTCACCCATATATCGTCTAACGTCATCTTTTTCTGCCAAGGATTTGTGCATCATTTGAGTTTCTTGGATCTACTTTACTTGATTGTTCATGTGCTACTTGTCTTGTCTCCATCGAAATTCTCTCCATCTATGTCTTCGGATCTCATCTAATCCAAAGGTATTGATTTCATTTGAGTTTTTTTAGGGTTTTTGTGTTTAGTTTGGTGCATTAACTTGGACAAGTGACAAGCCGGAAATTCTTGATCTACATTTTCTAAAGACTTTTTGGTTGGTGGGACCTCACCAAAGTCCCTTATTGGTAAGTTCATTTCTTTTCTAGTTTTGAGCTTTTGTTCTTTTTCTTCACTGATTTTTCATCAGTTGCTCTTAAGCATTCCCTTTCATCTTTTCGTTTTGCTTCTTTCATTTCTAGTTTCTTAAAATAGAAATTTCCTTTCCACTAGTTATCTCTGGATATATCTTGTTTGATTTATTTGCATGTTCTACTTAACCCTCGTTTCATGGAGTGGTTTGCTTGTTCAAGGGATTTTTGAGGGAAGAGCTCAACAACACGATTTTTGAATTCCACACACCTTGGAGAGCTAAATCTATAGGTATTTCTCTTTTGCGGTGTTTTCTTCTTTTTAAGAACTTAAATAGAACTTGTTTGTTTGTTTTATCACACTCAAACACTTCGGTTTTGGTCCTTAAAATGAATTAATCGCATTGGGAAAGAACTTGTTTGACTTGTCTTCATGAAATAAAAACTTTCCGTTTTAGTGCTTAAAAAGAACATTTCCTTTTTCATTTATGATGTATGTTCTTCACCTAGTTTTCTAAATAGGTTGGAAAATTGATCAAAATCGGTAGTGACACTATTTGATTTTTATTTTTCACCCTTGCACACAAAAGCCAAAATCACTAGGTTTAAAGCATTTAAACAAAAACTCCTTCCCTGGCCTCGCCTACTGGAAGTGACATCCAAGATGAAGAACCTACGTGGTACTCGGAGCCGCATTATAAATTCATGAAAGTTCTAGTATATATTGGCAAAGCACTCGACTCCCTTATCAGCAGTGGTGTGTGAAGTGCGGGGGTAGGCCCCTATATCAAGCCATGTACCAATCTTTTACTGAAGTGCCTTCGGGACTCCTCACCAAAACATTCCCCAAACCATCCTTAGTTTGGCCAATTGAGTAGTCCCCATTCTAAAAAGCCTTCCCAAACATTTTTCTTTCTTAAAAAGCATGAAAATTTAAAAGAGATAAACACCTACGCTGCTTGAATTGTCTGTGCATTAGTTAGGTTAATCTCTTTCTATGTTTTTGCTTGTTTATGATGGTCATCACCCATCACAATCTAGAAAAATGGCTCAACTGGCCTCTTCTTCATCCGAGACCACCGCTAATGTGGATGTTTCGGCACCCCTCGGGTCTTCTTCGGGACCACTGTTAGTTGGTTCCCCATCTTGGTCATATAATCCTTTCTATCATCCTAAAGTGATCCCATCGACCAACTTCCCCAGTCCTTCAGAGGTGTCATCTACTTCTGATATAGAGTATGTTCCTCATGGAGATCCTGAATTTCAGGCACTCCTTGACCACAACCCAGTAGCCCTTATGGACTACCTAGTGCATAAATCTACTCGCATATCTGATCAGGGACCACCGATCCAAAAATTTTATGATTATTCTCATGAGCCATCCCAGGCTTTTATAGAGCAGTTAGCATGATTTTTTTCACCTCGAACCACAAAAGAAGGTGGCACATCTATGCCTCCTTTTTCTCTTCCACCGACCATGTCGACTAGTTCTCAAATGACCTTGCCTATCCCTAGTGCCCATGGCTACCTTGGCTACCCCACGCCTACTTTTTGAGAGGCCCTCTTCTTCAGCTATGATGAGTGTGTCCACGCTCCCACAAATTGTTGTTAATTATTCTATGTTGTCTATTGCGTCTTAGGGTCAGTATCTCTCTGTGAACCAACCCCTCCTATGAGTCAGTTGGTTCCTCCTTCTCGTCCTCCAGCTGGTCTTTCTTCTAATGCTTCCAATGACAAGTGACCTTTACCCATCCTTTGGCGTCGGCACCCCTAATAACCAATCCGGCAGTCAAAAGCCTCATTCAGAGTTTGTTCCCCACCATATCAAATCAAATCAACACCCACATTCCTCAATCCATTCCGATTTAGTTGGCAAGTGTAGGAACCCACCAATCACAAGCTCCATCTTTCATTCAACCACCTTTCTCTCAACCACTTGTCATCTCACAACCTATTTATACTCAAGCTCCTTCACAACAAATACCTCGCCAGGCATCACCTAGAACACTGGTTATTCCTCTTATCATCCTTGTTAATCAGAAATAAATCCCCATTAATGCCTCATTGAACATACCATTCGCTTCTTATACGGGACATACCAACATGCTCCCTCCTCAACTAATGTCGTCAACTTCTTTTTAAGAAAATCACAGACCTAGAAGCCTCCACTAAAGGGGTTTCGCCCTTCATACTTATTTTGAAGAAGTATGTAATGAACCGATTCATCCATCAATGGCTTTTAAGCCTTATCCTCCCCAATGGGAACTTCCTAAGTTCTCAAAATTTCATATGGGAGGATTTCAACAACACTGCGCGAGTGTTCAAGCGTGCTTGCTACCTTATAGTCTCAGGATTGGAGCTTATGCTTGAAACCTTTCCTATGTCTTTACTAAAGCAGGCCCGCTTTAGACTAGTTATACAATAGCATACCCCAGACACTCTTTGTTTTCTTTCTCTCAATTAGCGCAGAGATGTTTGTTGAAAACTTCTCAAGGAGAACATCACACATAAGATCTTGATTATAGATCTTTATAACATTCATAAATTTGATGATGAGTCTATTGCAGTTTGTTTTTTGTCACTCGTTGCTAAAATAATTAATCACATTGGAGAGGAATAATAAATCAATTGTCTTTTTCCTCCTCAATCTTAGCAAATCAAGTTGTTTACTTGATCTCTTGCGCCAATCATATTTCTTCCACTTTAAGGATTCAAACCTTTCATACATTTGAAGAATCCTTTACGATGGCATGCAAACTTGAGTCTCGTGTCGTTGAACAAGGAAAGTTAAAACTTCATTCTAAGTCTAAACCAAATTTTTCTCGGTTTACAAAATCAAACCCTTCCGCCTCTAACAAAGACAAAGAATTAGGGATCCATTTGACACTATCGTATTAAAAAAATCACAAGCTGATAACACTTCTAATCAAACACCTCGGAGAGACTCTTCATCTTCTCGAAAAGGACCTCCATCATCTCGGTCTTTTACTTTGTTGGGGGAATCATATGCTTCTTTCTTAGAAAAAATGTTGGAAGTTCACATGATTGAACTTCCCCCTATTAGAAATTTTGATGATAGCCAAGAAGAACAACCATTTTAGTATCGTGAAAATGAATCCTTAGTTTTATCATTATCATAGAAGTAAAGGCCATGACATTGAATGATGTCAGACCTTCAAAAATATTTTCCAAAAATTCATTGATAAAGGTGAGCTCATTCTGGATAACCCAAATGCTCCCCCAAATCAAGAGCTTGATGTTTTTAAATAGCTTTTTCCAAATCATTCCTCGAACAATGATGCTTTTTTGGGGTCTCAAAAACAAAACACTCATACTATGCCTTCATTTCTACTAATGGTTCTTCTTCTAATCCGAGCCATCTACAAACATGTCAATGAATCGAGACTATCCTCTCGCTTCCTTTAAATTATGAGATTCCACCATCCTCGATGGTCCATCTTCAAGTCTTCCTTTATTAGAAATAGAGTCGTCCCCTCTACCTTGCCATCCGATCTTCCACCTATACCGAGATGTTCCTTTCATCTTCATTTTGTCTCATCATAGCCCTTATGGATATTCTTTCGGTGCTTAAGTCATTTACATCCCTTCAAATTCCCACTATGGATACTTCTACTTCTATCGCTCCCATTTTTTCTGCGACCATGCCTTTGGTTAACGTACCCATAGTTATACCAACTTCTATGCCTTTGGAAGCGTCTTTGATCTTAACCCTTCCTGTCTCTTTTCCTACAATAATTACACCCACAATTACTGCATCTGAAGTACCCTCCTCACAAGAGATAAGATTCTTCATTACCTACCTCTTCCACCATCAGTGCTTCCTTGCCTATTAAGGAAACATCTAAAGAGATAGCATCGACACCTATACTTCCGACTCCTAGACTCAGACATAAATAATTGGAGTTTAAGCCTAGGGTTACATCATCGGTATCATCTCCTTTACTTCCTCCAAAATGGCTACAATCACCGTATGTAGTCGAAGTTGTCATTATTCCTGAAAAGGGGAAACCAATATTTTAGACCATCAAAACTCTTGGTGCTTTCCTAAAAACTCCTCTCTACACCTCATAAAAGATTGGATTTATCCATTGAAAAGGTGTCTTCTTATATAACACCATCTTCACCGGTGCCTCATAAAGTGAATTTACTTACTGGAAAGGTGTCACCTCTTTTATCAGAACCATCATCTTCATCACCAAAAGCCAAGGCACCCTTTGTGCCTCCTATCAAATCTATTTTGGGAGCTCCTCCCCCATCTAAATCAGTCTTATCTAAATCATCATCTGTTTTGCCAAGTAGCCTTCTTCATCTCCGAAGACTAAAACACTTGTCACGTCTTCGTCATCTTCAAAATCTATCTTAGGAGCTCCTCCTCCACTAAAATCAATCTTCCTCACTTGCTTCCATCTCAAGCACCTCGCATTTGCAAAAATTTTCCCAATGTCCAGAAAAGCAAAAATGCTTTGGCCTAAAAATACCACAAACCAGATATGCAGTTCTTTTACCTCTTAAACATTCTAAGATTAAAGAGGTGCCTTCTTCACCTCTATCCACATCTTCATCTACCGGATTCTATACTGAAATCCTTCGCCAACTTATCCAATCTTCATCTATATCTCTTCCTCCAATCAAACCCTATAATCCCAAAGGAGTAAAACCTTCATGGTTCAACTCTGATTTGATTTGTGCTTACCATCACACTCCAGGTCATGACACCGAGGGATGTAAAGCCCTTCAATTTGTCTTAATGTGCCTCTTTGAAAAGAAAGTGATCTTCTGTTGGAAGAGGAGGAGGAACAAGTGTCTCCTATCATCCCAACTACATCTGAGCCTGAACGGTCTACTCAAGCCTCTAATTCTATTGATATCACTCTAGATGATCTTCCACCTTCTCAAATCGACACAATTCGTATCGCCACTAGAGCACAATGGTATGATAATCCATCATCTTCTATAGCCTCTCGACCACGAGTCATCATTTCTACTTCCCCGAAGGAGTTCCTCCTTCCTCATGGCCCCAGACCTCGATCTCTATTCATGCTTCACCCAAGCTCAAAAATTCATTCGCTTGAGGAGAGTGTTATGAAACAACTCACCCATGCTCCGGTCAAAATGTCTCTTTTTGACCTCATTCATATCTCCCCAACATCGCCTGTAGTACCTCTAATTGATAATATGGCAAAATATCGAATTTGAATTCAGATTAACCTCACATTTCGAGATGGTTTTGGATTGAATAGATCGTCAACTACCATCTCCTTTGAGGATCACAAATTCCTTTTCTTAGGATTTGGCTCTCTCTTTACCATAGTTCAAATCAATAACACTATGTTAAAATGCACTATGATCGGGGGACTGGCGCTGCAATCAACGCCATTTCCTCCTCACATTTGAGCAAGTTAAGTTACCAAAGAATGTAGTGTCACCACCACCTTTTACCCTTCGATCATTTAACGATCAATTCTGGCGCATACTTTAGGAATATGGTCCCGCCCATTCGGGTAGGAAAGAAACTACTTCACAATATTTTTTACATTGTTGAAGGAAAATTCCACTATAATATGATCCTCGACACTCACCTAGATCCATACAATGCGTGCATTCCATCAACCCTCCATCAATGCATAAAATATCGCATGAGGGCAAAATCTATACTCATCCAGAGACGTTTTCCGTCCGCACAATGTGACATGACCATGTGGTCTCTGTCTCCTCCAAAGGAGAATGCTTTTTCTCCTAATGAGGTTTCATCCTCTTCCATACCGCAAAAAAAGTACCATATCTACAAAATATGGAAGAAACGGAATCATTTTCACTCCTTTGAGATTCTCTTCTCTTTTTGATGCAATCTCAAACCTAATGAGTATGGTCCATTCTATCTATAAACAACTTGAATATCAACTGGGAGCCATGATCTTGGCCACATGGTCACCACAGGATGTCTACCCAATCAATAGACTAAATTCATCTGAGTATGAAACACGTGGTCTTGATACACCTCACTATCATATGATTCTCTTCTTCTAAGGCCAAACCCTATTGGAAGGGTTTGATTGTCCTTAATCTACAAATTCCCGCATTTGCAAAAATTATCTATATCGATGCGCATAGAAGGGCTTTAGTCTGGGAAAGTATGAATAGGGTGTGCATGACCTCGCTCATCTATTCCAAAGTTTAAACCACATCAAAATTTGGTTTATGGTTCAAACATCTATCGAAATCCACCATCACCATTCCGGACACTCAAGTCCCCTATCTCAATTCCTGCATGAGTACATCCAACAAATCGATTTGGTGTGTCTCCATTTAAAATAAAACTCTTCTTTGATGGGTCCAAATGTCAACAAGGGGAGGTGAAGGTTTTTTCATGATTCCTCCTTGGGTTCACCTATCCTTGTTGCACACAAGATTAACTTTGAATGTACTAATAATATGACTGAATATAAAGCTCTCAGTTTTAGGTCTTTAAAATTCCATTAATCTCGGCACTCACCATATCAACATCTTCGGTGACTCTGAGCTCATCGTTAATCAAGTCACTAGTTTCTATCAATGTAAAAATGATATCCTTCAAAAATATCATGATATCATTCTCTTTCAGCTTCAATATTTTGATAAATTTACTATCCAAGCTATTCCTCACACTGCAAACCAATTTGTAGATATGATGGCTTCTTTAGCCTCACTTATTCCTCCATTCACTGAAGACTCGTGACTTTATGTGGTTGTTCAGTTTAGACCAACCATCTCATCTCAAGCAGTTGACTTCAATCAACGCTGTCATGACCGACACTCAAGATGAGTGGTATTAGCACATTTTTTATTATCTATCCTATTCAATGCTTCCTCTAGATCTGACTTCCAATGGTAGAAGATCTTTTATCCAACGCGTAACCGCTATACTATTCTAGGTGGAATCCTTTACAAATGTGGCTTTGATGGTATTTTATTTGATGCCTCAAAACCCCGAATCATCTAAAGCCATTTAGGAGGTCCACGACGGTATCTGTGGTGGACACTTTGGTGGTTTGGCTGTGGCTAAGTGCATCCTACATTTAGGTTATTATTGGCCTTCTCTTAATCAAGACTGTTGTGACTATGTCAAGAAATGTGTCAAGTGTCAACAACATGCTAATCTTACACATATCCCTAGTCAGGCCTTGCAACCTATAGTAGATTTGTGGCCTTTTTCACAATGGGGTCTTGATCTTGTTGGCCTCATCAATCCATGCTCTTCATAGTGACATCACTCTATCATTACTACCATAGAATACTTCACTAAATGGGTGGAGGCTATTCCTCTTTCATCAAAGCCAAACCTATTGTTGATTTTTTCTATCAACACATCATTCTTGGTGTTCCTCATAAAGCATCACGATAATGGCAAGTCTTTCAAAAACAAATGATTTGTAGAAACTTTGTGACACCTTCAATATTAAACTCAACTTTTCTTCTCCATACTATCCACAATCTAATGGCCAAGCTGAGGCTTCTAATAAAACTTTGCGTAATATCCTCACAAAGGTAACTAGTCGAGCTAGTAGGGATTGGCACTTACACATCCCTTTTTCTCTCTGGGCTTATCGGACTAGCATTCTTACCCCTACCAGTGCTACTCCTTCTCTCTCATCTATGGGTTTGAGGTTGTCCTTCCTTTGGAAGTCTAGATTCCCTCTCTTCACATCTCTCTCAGAGAGTTTTTCTCTGATGAAGACTATCGTCAAAACCATCTAGCATAACTTGAGTTGTTAGATGAACATCACCTTAATGCTCTTGAACATCATCAAGTCTATCTTGAGCATGTCAAGTGTGCTTATAAAAGCATTTATTGCAAGCACCATGACTTCAAAGTTGGTGATCTTTTTCTTAAAGAAAACCAAAATGTCACTACTCTGGAATGGAGTCAACGTGGTAAGTTTGCTCCTAACTGGATGGGACCATATGTTGTCACTCATAAGTATGGGTCTAGGGCTTATCACCTATCTTCCATGGATGGTATACCTGAAATGGAGCCTCTTAATGCTTTGCATCTAAGGCCCTTCTACTATTAAAATCTATCTTACATGATCTTAGTCACAAAACAGATCTTTCATCCATCTGCAACCAGTCATGCATTTCGTAGTGATTCAGAACTATGTGGTTCTCCGTGTTATTTCTTTTATACCTTAAATATGAGTACCGTGGCTCTACTCATGGCATTTTCCTTACGGATTTGTTCCTTCTCATGGTAGGAATACCTTAATCACTACTTCATCCACCCTAGGTATTCATCTTGATCAAAACCACTTTGGGGCATGAGTACGTGCTTATATACATTTTCTTCCCCTCTATCTGATCTATCTGGTCTAAACTCAACTTCTTCCAAAGCTCAAAAAAAAAAAAGAGAGAAAAAGAGATGTTATCCTAATCCCAAAAGATAGACTAATCCCTCAAAGGACAACTATCCATGCCTTATCAAATAAAATAAAAAATATAGACCATTCCTCGAAGGATGGCTACCATCAAAATCAAAATACAGACCACTCCCTTAAAGGAAAATTATTTGTTTTATGGCATTTTCAGCCTTTATAGTAACAAAATTCCTCTATTGGCCAGTTTGTTCACTTTTTAGCATCTCTAAAAGACTTCCTCGTATCGATCAGTCTTTCTATATCTAGCAAAATTCCCACATCGATCAGTTTGCTTTTCTATCAAAAAAGAAAAAATCATGAAGCTGTGATATGAGACCTTTTCGATCATATGGAGATCTTGTTTTCCCCATATGGGCATGTATTTAATCCTTCATGTGTTTTGACGAGATGTATACTTATCTCTCATCCTTATCTACCTCCTAGATCTAGTTTGTGACTAACTAGTGTCAGGTTTATTTTATCCGCATCTATGGCCTTGTGTGCATCATCTTTGATTTACCATCAAGGTCTCTATTTATGGTTGGTTAGGGGCCTAACTTATCATTCTTTTTCCTATCTAGGTGTAGTGATTTTTATTTCTAAAGGGATAATATCATTACATCACTTTCTTTCAAAAAAGACATTTCCCATGTTTATTTGTTGTTCATCCAGTTAAATTGACATTTAACATGTTAATTTACTCAATCAAATCTATCATCTATCTATGCTCATCTTATCTACTTCATCTAAAAAACATCAAAGCATGTATTAAAAACACATGTGAATCCATCTATCTATATCATTTAATTGAATTAACATCTTAAACATGTTTATTTAATCAACCATTTATCCATGACAAATCAATCAAATCACATCTATTCATCTATCATCTATAACATTCATCTATATCCATCAAAATTACATAACATCTATCCATAACATCCATCCCTATCTATCAAAATTAAATGCATGAATCCAATCACATAACACAAAATGATGAATATATATACATATATCTATCTATACAAAAGAATGTATGGCTTCCAATCAAGCCATATACATCATATCCAAAAATGCCTTCAAATCGAGGCTACATCATCATCATATCTCTACAGTATATCTCTACAAAGTATCACATCTATATAGTAAAATCAGATAGGTGGAAAACACTATCTCCTCCTCCTCCTGTCTAGGTCCAGGATGTCTCTCTTGACCATCTCCTACAGAGCTAGAGATGCCCACTATCATGGCCCTACCACCTCCTGATCTCCCCTGGTGCTCGCACCCTCCAAGCACCACCGGCAATAGTTGTCACTGTCCTCCTCCTCGCTCCATACCGAGGCACATCTGGGGTGTGCTATGTTAGGGAATCCTCATAATATCTCACCTCGACAAGGAGAGCCTGATAGGTACTCAGACTCACCATGCCGGGTGCTCACAATGGCACCGCCTGGTGGTGGTGGTCCTCCCCGCTACCGCACCCCGTGCCCTAACTTGAGGTGGTGCCTGTATCACCATATTTGGCCCTGAGGGCCTCTTGTGCCTCGTGATATCAATCTCTCTCGCTGATCTATATCCCACTCCTAACGAGTGGTGTCTCTCTCCTATATCAAGGTGTCCCTCCTCTATCAAAGTCCTAATCTCCTCAAGGAAGCTAGTGTGTTTGTATCAAGGCAACATGCTCTCCCTCAAGTCTCTCTAGCGCTGCTGCTAGATCCTCCTCACCTACCTCTGTAGATGCCGGGAGATGCCGTGGCAGCTCCTCGTGGTACCATGCCTCGTAGCCCTCATCCACTCCTACATCATCATCATCATCTATGGGAGGTGGGGCCTCCCTGAGTGGATCTAATGGGAATCAGTATAGGTAGGTCTATCTCCCTGCTATCCCATCTATATGGCGTATATATAGTCGGGATGATCTGAATCAAACCAAACTACCTCATCACCCATATAAATGGGACTCACTCTAAGATCTCTGGCCTATGGCCCCTAACCACCCTGCTACATCTCAACTCCACTAGGTGGGCGTCCTATCTAGCCCATATCGGATAGACCCTGTATGGTCTCCATATCACCTGTGCTGGTGTCAGAGTCCTGAATCTCTCTAAATACCACTCTGAGGATCTCCCTGTATCTCTCTGGGGCCATGTCTTCCTACATCGTCAAAATCCATACTCAAGGGCTCCCCCACTCCTGGCATCCATGGAAGCCCAGATGGCCTGATCACTGATATATGCTCATATGCCCAGCAATGGAGCACAAAACTGACATCTATCCCAGTCTACCTACCTATGGTATACATCCACAACTCGTAATATATATGTGCTAGTAATGCATCAGCAAATGCAAACACCTACATGAACTCTAGGATATCATAGACACAGTCAAGCAGGAGTAGTGGGAACCATCCACCTCTAGAATCTAGTAATGCATAGTATGAGATAGCCATCTAGATGTGGCTATCAACCTACTCCTGGGTCATCCCGCTGCATACTAGAGGCTATCCTCCACCCCTGGACACTATCTCTACATCATCTGCCCTATCCCCATATAATCGTACTAGGGCCCTCCTCTGCTGCTCCCATGGGGTGATCTCTATCAGGTCCCCTATAATCGGTAACCTGAGGATCCTATAGATGTCCTCATGGGTGATGGTCATCTCACCCATCCAAAACCAAAATGTGTAGGTCTGGCTATCCCACCGCTACACCAATGCTCGCATGAGCTCCACGTCTCGGGGTACCCACCTATAATAAGGAAACCCCTAGTCCGACTAACTCCAGATGGTGCCACTCAACATCTGTCACATCTCGGCAGTATGGTCTCTAGTAGCTCAGAATAACATCCCACATGTGTAGGACCTCTCGTGCCTACATCATATCAAACATCATCATTAGTTTCATATTTATCAAAATCAACATCATTAAACTTTCATCAAAATCTTTCTCAAAAGCTTCCAAATGTCTCTTTTTTTTCAATCGGCGCCGACTCATTTCAATCGCACCATTTACTTGATGGTCGATGCCGATTGTATTACAATCGAACCAATCACTTTCTAATCGGTGCCAATTTTTTCAATCGATGCCGACTATGAGGTAGAGCGCTAAAAATCCCTCTTGCCTCCTACTACAAAAACATGCAAAAACATTAAATCTACGAAGCTAAGAAGGACCACTTACCCCTGGCCATGTCCTCTTCCTCTTTTGACCACTTCTAGAAGCTTCCATGTTGCTCAAATTCAATTTTTGACTTTTTCTAAATCAATCATCGTAGTGCAAATGAATCGTTACCATTCACCTTTTCTATACTTATAGGTTTTCGAGCAATCGGCACCGATTATTTTGGTCGGCATCGATTTTTATGGTCGACGTCGATTAGGGGTAGTCAACGTCGATTAGATCCCATTGGTGCCGATCGGGTATATTTTGATATATTTCATCCTCTGGTCCCACTAAGACATGCTTCATCCTCATTTGTTATCCTATCTTATGCATGTGTCACCCGTAACACATTGCCGCCATCATTAAGCCTTTATTTTTGGTACTTGTACCTAGTCACCTTGCATAGCCTCATGTGCATCTCGCTCGTGGCTTGGATTTCTTGTCATTCCCCGCCTGGGGCATCTCATCATTATATCTTTTGCATGTGCCACCCATAGCACACCTGTTCTGCCTAGTCTGGCAACAGTTCTATTACAAAGTCCACTGTAGTGGCCATATGTCGATTTCCGTAGTGGCTCTCCTCTCAAGGCCAACTTCATCCTTCTTGCTAAGCATTGATGCTTGGCTTGTTTATTTGATCATTGTTATGACCTTATTTTCACCTTTTAGTGCATATTTTTGGTGTTATCACCCATTCCGAGTTCTTCCCTATACATGGGTAACTCGCATTTTTTGCAACCTAAAGATAGGGTCTGTAGGCACTAACGTCATCTCATTCGAAGGCCATCTAGTTGTCCCTACCAATGTGTCACTCTTTAGTTGTTGCTATGTTGCAGTCACCTTTAACTCACTAGTCTATAGCCACTTACGTCATCTCATATGAAGACCATCTAGTCTGCCCTACCAATGTGAGTTCCTTAGGTCATGCTTTTTTTTTTTTTTTTTTTTACGTGCATCATCAATGATCAAATCTACTCTAGACATCTAGCTAGGGCATCCTTCTTTCTCATCTACCTTTTTCAAACTCGAGATCGGTTGGCCTTTTTGGGGCCACCCCATCCCTAGTTTGAGGGGGATCACATCATCATTGTTCTTCATTTCTTCCAACTCCTTGTTTTTGTCTCGTGGCATTGCTTATCACAAGTTACTCGACAAAAAGGGGCAAATGTAGACACCTAAAATTGGTTACCCAATTTAGTGTCCCCTGGGTTCGTTTATCCTCTTGGGTAACCGGGGCACCTTTATATCACCATTTCTCCCTTAGGGTATTACTTAAATATTTAATTTAAAGGCCTATCCTAAGTTTATTTCACCCCATTATATTTCACTCATGGATAATTAAATATTAACTATTTAATTATACTTTTTACATTTATTTCAACTACTTATCTACCCCATATCAATTTCCAACCTCCCGTATCATTATTATCCATCTATCCCACCTATTTCTCCTCTCCTAAAACCGTGCAATGGGATTTTTCCGTATTTGAGTCGGAGGGATAATATTCTTATCCTTCCAATTCATTCCTTTTCGCCACTTTGGGAGTCTGTTCCTTGATCGGTGCCGACCATTTCTCGATCGATGCTGATTTTTTGAGTGGCGCCAATTTTTGGAGGCGCCGATTTATATTTCTGGTCAACACCGACTATAAATTTACAACCTGAGATCCTCTCTAGTTAGATTCAGAAGAGCTGGTTTCTAGAGATTACTTTTTTCTGAGTGATTAAAGAGATTATCAAAGAAAGAGAGTGAGTTTTGTGTAGTTTAATCCCTGAGAGGTGTACTATTACTCTGTCTACGTGTCTACAGCTCTTACGGGTCTCCACAACTCCCTTGGTCATCATCAATCATCAATCAAGCATTTTTTAGGTATTCCCTTTGTGGATTTCTGTAATTTCCTTTCGATCAACACCGATCCAGTTCTGGTCAAATCCGATTAGTCTTTAATCAATGCCGGTTTATCCAAATCGCACGGATCGGGCCTTTCTTTGGTTTCTGGGTTAGAATCCATCAATTTCTACCTGGATCCCCTTTTTCTATCTTCAATCTCTACTTTCTGATCAATCTTAGTAATCTGGTCTTACATTTAATCCATTTTAGCTTAGTTTGCTTTCTTCTTTACTCTGGCCTTCTGTCTGCCTGTGTGTCCAATCGACGCCGATCACGCTCGATCACGCCGACTCCAAATAATTGACACCAACCGAAAAAATCGATGCCGACTCAAAATCATCGATCATTTTACTATCGATCGACGCTAACCAGCTTTGTAAAAAGGTATAGAATTTAGGTAACCCAAGTTCAATTTTGTTTTTATAGTTTCCTGCTTTCTTTTTTTTCAATTCCGTGGTTTTTACATTCTATCTGTTGTTTTTAATCAAAAACCTAAATATTTGCTTACATCTTTTATCATGTATGTCTTTACTCTTGATTGAAAATGTGAACTGACATCCGCCGAGGAAGCTCATTGCTTCCTGAACCCGCTTTCGGGTAGTTCACCCATATATCATCTAACATCATCTTTTTCTGCCAAGGATTTGTGCATCGCAGGTTTCTTGGATCTACTTTTGAGATTTCATGTGTGCCCATCTTGTCTCCATCGGCATTCTCTCCATCTACATCTTTAGATCTTATCCAATCTATCAGGTATCGATTTCATTTGAGTTTTTTAGGGTTTTTGTGTTTAGTTTGGTGCATTAACTTGGACAGTAACAAGCACAAAAATTCTTGATCTACGTAGATTTGAAGAGATCACTCTCAATCAAGTGCAAGGGATTGTAGAGGCCACAACTAGAAAATAATTGAAGGAACTAGAAGAATGGAAGAAGGTGGTGGAAGAGATAGAGGAATAATTTATAGAGATCTTCTAACCAATTGTGAACTTACAAACTTTATGGGTATGTTGTTTTTTTGGACCCTAAAATGTTGCTATTTTCTTTAACAATTTTTGTGTTCATGTTATTGAAAAAATTGTCGTGACAATAATCCAGCTAATGTGGCATAATGTTGCACCCATGAAATATGATAAGTATGATTAACATGAGAGTTTTAAATATGCGAAAGGTAGGCACGAATGCACGTGTAGAAGTAGGTCAAGAAGCTGCAAAGGCTTGTGCATAGGAAGAATACCTTTAGGACTTAGTCACATTTTGACCCACGAGATAAAAATATATGATGAATGATTGGAGTAACATTCATGTAATGTTTTGTAATAAGAATGAGGCATGAATACTTAGAGGTGAAGCAAAGATTATTTTGGGAGCATTTCAAAGATCATGAGTCATGTAGAGTCTAAAGTAATAATAGGATGTAGATCTAGTTTTAAATATAGAGATGATCTATTATTAGGTGAAACTTGCATGCTTATTTGTGTATTTTTGTAGTGGTGCATGGCTATTCATAAGCATACAACCTATTTTTAGAGTATATGTGTGGTGAAGGGAAAGTCCCCACCCCTATATATGTGTTTATTTCCATGGATTAGGGGTGCGAGAGAGTGTGTGTGACTATATGTAACAAAGTTATGTTGGTGTGATTTTGTGCGCATGACTTTGTGATGGTATTATGTATGTATTCATTTGATGATTGTTATGATTTAATAAAATGGATCATTATGGTTAGATAATGATTGTTGATGTGTCTATTTATGGTTATTATATGGTATTAATCCTTATATGATCTCGTATATTATTTATTATGCATGTTTCCAAATTGAGCTCATAGATTTGATTGATTGGATGGAATATAAACTTTGATTATGGATATAATGAACATGCATGCTAACACCATGGTAAGGCACAGAGAAAGGAGGGTCCTAGTACCTTTGTGCACTTCCATTGAGCACTTAGATATGTCTAAGTGAATATCTAACACATCTAGGGTTTGGGTGGTAAAATAAAGGCTACAACAAGCACATCATAATCCACCATAGTATAGTGTGGATCATACTTCCTCTACCTACTATGTTTTTTCCTTGATGTGTGATGGAAAATTGAATTCCTTTTATATCGAATTAGCTCTCCATAATAATTCATACTTGTTCACATGCTCTATATTGTATCCTCCACACCTCTATATTCCGGCAAGTGAAGAGACGTCTCAAAGAATAATGTAAGCTTTGTCTAATGTGGTTTTTGTGGCTATTTTGATGGTCATGACCATTTTCCTGGATGGGGCCAGATCTTTAACCTAAACCTCCACTATTATTTCCTCCATGTATTGTGTCCGATCTGATCCTCCCGAGCCTTTAGCCACAACATGTGGTCTCGATAGATGAACATCCTTGTGTCCCAGTTGTTGTGTTAAACTAGACACAAACTATTTGTGCTATAGTATCATCTATAGGATTTCTCCAATGGTGAACATGTCAAAGACTCCATCCTAATGACATGTCTATAAAAATACCTCAAAAAGTACTCCCAAACACCGGCTCTTGTTGTGCTTCCATGTGTAGGTCCTGATCTGTCATGCCAGGAGTGATAAATAACACATGTTTACCTATGTATCCTACACAACTTGGAGATTCTTCTTACTGCTGTCACTATGATGCTCTTCAAAAACTACCTCTAGATTTGTAACACCTTACACAAGGGCTAGAAGACAAAGATGGGTCGATGCACATCCACGGTTCTCATTCTATACTCAAATACACTCTCATCAAACATCAATGGGTTATATCTACTGCACTTTCGCAACATCGGGATGATATGACATCAAGTCCCTCTTCTTCCATGGGACTCTCATCACTTCTTCTAGTCATCATTATTCTTGACCTCGATGCCTCATCAACTACCCTTTATTACACCTCATTATATCTGAGTCATCTTTCCTCTCTCTATATTTATTCGCTAGGTCTACCAACATCCATCCCAACCCTTCTCCTACCCCGTGTGTGGTTGGGTTTTAGCTCATTATAGATAATTTCTCCATTCCCAGTTCCACCATCAAGATCTTGATAGATAAGGATATTTCACACAATTAAGATCCTCTTTGTCTCACGCAAGAACCAAAATTTGATTCCAGTAGGGAAAGAATATGTTAAAACATATTAAATTCATAAGACACCTTCCCACACACTATCTACAACTTTAGTCCATGGTTCATTTGAATTAAAGAGTGTTTAATAGTATTGTTATGTCCAAGCTTCCTTTACCGGCCGTAGACCTTTTTTTTTTCCGCATATGCTTCCAACCACCTGTACAACTTTTGTTGGGAAGAAATCAAGAACATCTCATATAATTAGTCATATAGATTGTCTTCCACCCACTTCTACGTGTTAAAATCAGGTCCAATGTTATACCTCATTGAAAAAGCATGTTGGTCATCGTAAATATAGTTTTAAATATTTTCTAAGGATAGTCAAAATGCCATGTGCATGTAACATACTCGGGTATATCGATTAAAAATTGGTCCCAAAAACAAAACCAAGATGTAGTCTTTTATTACCCAACTAGAGCTATAGGAATTGACATTTCATCCAAAAAGTCTATAAGTGCACCTAAATCATGCAAAACCACCAAGTTCCTCCTTTTCTATGCTTAACAAGATCTTATCATACATGTTCTTACTCATAATCATAAGCAAGACCACCATTCATGCACAAAGAAACATCGTAAACAATATCATTTTATCGACACACATAATAAGAAAATCATTCATAGATGATAACAATCATAATTTGAATACCATGGTGAAACACAATGATATATGAAAATCACAAGAATTTATCCATTACAATCTATAATTAATTACATAACATGTGATATGAATATACCAAAGACCATTACATAAGTGCGTTGAACCATGCACACTCTCGTACATAATTTAAAACCCTAGAAACATTGAGCTCTAACAAGATATCACTCTTTACCTACACTCACCACACAAAACAAGAATGAATTCCCCATATTTATTCTAAGTGGGGACTTTCCTCCACCACTTTCTCGCACATTCCCAATAATAGGCGTGCTTACAATATCCAACACACTTTTTACAATTTTAATTAATAATAGATTAAGATAATTATACAACATGATTGGATCCTATTATTATCTTAATCCATGCATTTATTATATTTCATGCTCTACATGTGATTTATTTCTCCTTGCTTCGCCGCTAAGTCATAAAACTTTCATCTATTTCTTGATCTTTTCTTGAGCAAAACTTGAACTTTGATTTTCTATTTTTATAATTCTTAGAAATTTTGCTAAGTCCTCGACCTTATGCATGCATGTGGACAACCTAGCATACTAACTCGCTTTTATCTTTAAAGTTGCTTGCCCATTATGCACTACTTTGTTCTCTCATTACATGCACCATTTCATGTAATCATCTGCACTTTATTTATAGTTATTCAATTTTCTCTTCAACCAAAATTACAAATTATAAATCTACAATATAAATTTCTTAAGTTTATATTTTATCAGTGTAATAATTAAAAACATAGATTAAGATGTTTATATTGAAAATTACAGTATATAAATAATATATAATTGAAAGTAAATGAATACAATGACACAAGATATAAGTGGAAAACCTTGGAAGGTAAATATTTATTAAGAATAATCTTTCACCCCACATTCCCACTATTTATGTGACTAAACTAAAGTTGATTTGTCGAGTCTTGAAAGAATGAACACTAGAAATTCACTCCATCTATCTAATTCTACCATGAAATATGATCTAAAATTTGAACTATGAAACAACAAAAAGGTCCACAAAACTATATACAAATATGAAAATCCTATTGTTCCAAGTGGAACATGTAGAGTGTGCATAAACACTTCTTTTTAAATAAGAAAACTACATACCATACTCTAACTAAATTTAAACAAGATAAAATAAATTGATATAGGTTGGGAGAAGTAGCTTCCTTTCCTCACAAAATGTAGCCATGTAAATAATATGACAATGAACATGATATTTAATGAGTGTGGAAAACTATCCCTTAAGTTGATTTCCCACCCCATTCCTCAAAGTATCAATCGAGACAACATGCATACCTCCTCAAGTTAATGTTTATTTGGTTGGAGATGTGTCATTTTCCATTTGATGCTTTTATGATATTCATCATGCTCTAAAGTGAGCATGATTTATCGTAGCTCTGATTTTTGTTCCAAACTAACCAGGTATTTGATTGGGCATGTGACCTTGGGAACCAATGGGATGATCCTTGTGATTTTCCCATTTCTTTTAATCCCATCCCCAATATTGAGGGCATCATGCATAATTTATTCAAGGTGGAAACTATTTGTAAAATGGTCTAAACTATGTTCTCGCTTCTTTAAACAATTTTACATCCTCCATATTTGCATACTTTGAGTCTAAATGGTCTCTCTTTAAAGTAGATACCCTCCTTTGTACATGTTGTACAATATCATCTTCCTATTCATAATAATACCATTCTTTAATTTCTCTAACATCATCATAAATGGTGAAACTGGTTGGAGATGACACATAAGTGAGATATTGTTGATTGATCACATTGTTAGATAGAGATGATTTGGAAGGAAAGGGAATAATGGTAACATTTGGGATGGCTTTCCTTTAACCATCCTAAATGAGATTCTTCTCCTCTCGTATGGAAATATCATAATCCCGAGGAATATTTTTCCTTCATATATCTTGCATCAATACATCCATATCACCATCCAAGGACCTCAAATAATATAAGAATTCCATATCGTATGATGGCCTAGATTCTTTAGGATTTTGTGCCAAGTCCTTATCAACATGATGTTGAAATCAGAGAGGAAATCCATTGAAGATCATTGTATTTTGCTGAGATGTTCTATGAGAGAAATGAGTTTTACATTTTCTTTGAACCAAGAGTTAGAGTTATCCTAACTAATCCCATGTGGAAATTAATTATGGAGCCAAAATGTTGTACTAATAGTTTTCTTTTCCATGAATGATTAAACAAGAAGTTTGAGGAAAATGTTTTCCTTCTTGATGTTGTGAATGACACAATGGTTGGCTATTTCTTGAATGTGATCAATAGGAGATTGATTTCCATTTCTAATTAAAAGAGGCAAGTTTATCAGGGTTGTTTTGGGGATATCATCCCATTTCTGAAAATGAAGGGGAGGGAACTAAAATGATATAATGGAAAATCACTTTGGACATCCATTAATGAGATGGAAACATGAAAATGAATAGAGAGATGGAGAGAAAAATAAGAAATGAAAAGCTTTGCGAGATGAGATAATGGATTGTTTGGGTGAGTGGAGTCACTAGATGTGTTGAAAAATCTCTGCAAAAGGATGAATCTCTCGAAGAACACATAAAAATTGATAAAATAAACTTGTAAAGCACTTCATTCCTCCCACCGAGTGTGCTGTGAAATATTGAGCAAGAAGGAACCAAGATCTTGGAAAATAAGACCTTCAAAACTCATCCCATCGATCGCTCCAAAATCGTATAAGATCAAAAATTCACTCTTCCCGAATAAAAAGGATTCAAGATTTAGAGGAACCATGGGATGATCTTCGCAATGTGGGTCTTGAAAATTGAGATCAACCTTTCAAGATTGATTGATTCCTTTTGTGTGGATTTGGGCAAACCAACGTAGTATAGCCTACTTCTAATGTTAAACTACTACTAAAACTAATCCTAGACTATAACTTCCAAGGGACCAAAGAGAGAGATGCATGAAATTGAAATCATAAACTAGAAAGAGAGGTGATAGCACTATAAGAAAGGTAAATCACTCTCCACAATGGGAGAGGAAGGGAGAGAACACGGGAGGAAAGTGTAGACAAATGTGCCATGGACCAAAAATGTGTATACTCACCCTTCCCACAATTGACAACACATGAAGAATGGAGAAACCTACAAGAAATAGATGGAATTTTTTTGATAAATAATGAAATAAAGAGGCAAGAGAAAAACATGAGAATAAAGTTGAGTATAGCCATAATACTCAATTTATTTCTTTTAAAATGGTGTGTAGTTCTTTACAAAAATGGCATAAGGTGTAAGAATGCATTACATGGACCAAGTTAAAAGTCTAGAAATTGTGGGAAGTTAGCCACCATTTTGGCATGATTCCATTACAATAAAAGAGGATCCTTTTTACAATGCACAAGTTCTATATTTATAGAGATAATGAGACAAAGAAGAGAATGAGAGAGAGAGGCACCAATATAGGAATTCAACAACCAAGGTCCAAATTTCATTAATGTTTGTAGCAAGGTGTGGCCACCTAATATAGCTTCTATTACACACCATTATATTTTTTTCAGATAATAGAGAACGAAATCCACACTTCATTAAATTTGGTCATGGAGTGGTTAAACATCGTATGAAAAAATAGTTGTGGTTTTCTTAGGTTTTCTTCATTATGTGGCTTTAAAGTGTCCCATGCAGACTCCGACCTTGTTCCATGACTATTCTTTACTATGTAGTTTTGCATGTTTTACAACTTTCACTATGATTTTCGTAATGTATATTTCAATGTCGAAATATGCCATGGAGGGACTTTTGTTCTCCTCAGGTATGAAACTTTATGCACTGTGATTTATTGTTCTACGGTTCCTAGATAAACCTCGCATCACTATAATTAGGAAACATGCAAAACACTAGGATAGTGTCTTGAGACTTCTAACCTAGACACATTTAAATTCTATTTCCTTTTCCACATGTTGCGTTGAGGCACTACTCCTTTTGCATCATGATTTCTAATTTACAGACTTCACTATTGATTCCTTTTAAATAAAAACTCTACAAGATGTTATATATTACGTGTCTGCGAACATTGTACTTCCAAGTCATGAAGCGATAAGGTTATCATTACTTCACTCCCTATATTTTATCCTTAGATAATTATTCTAACCTTTACGAGAATAAAATGTGTGATGCTTGAATTTCTTGAGATGGTCAAGGTTGTATGCATGTGTATCCGAATCCGAATCAAAGTGATTGTGAGACCTTCCTTTTGGCTAGGAGGAACTACCTATATAAGAACCAAAACAAGACCACCAAAGAGAGTTAAACAATATATGCAGTGGACTGCCTAGCATGTGCTAGATCCTGGAAGTGTGATACTTCCTAGATGGTTGTCAATCCACTGTTTAAAACAATTCAATGCTGAAATAAAGTAAATATTGTCCTACTGTAGTTTAATATGATTTAGGCATCTCATAAAATGCAATAGGCTAGATCTAATCTAACAAGCTAGGCTAGAAGGAGATCCAGAGGTCAAGTAGGTTGGTTATAGGTGAATCTGAGCTAATAGGCTAGGTTAGATATAGATCTAAAGGTCAAATAGGTGTTCAAGTAGGTATATGTTAGAAACAAGTTGTTATTCTGGTAGAAATCAGGTGACACAGAGACCGACCATGGTTTTATGGAACCGATGATGGTTTTACTATAAGCGATGGTTAGAGAGAAATTGGTTAAGTGGGGCTGGTGGAATCACATAGTCTAGGTTTTTAGATTTTTGGGGAAAAAGTGGAGTGGATAGAAAATGGGGGATTGATCACAGAGGGGGTGTAGATATGTTGTGAAGGTCTGAGACTACTGAGGAGGTCAAAATGGGAAATTGGGCCAAGTATTAAGATGATTGGGTATGGAAGGTGGCTGCAACTAGAGAGAGGGAATGGACAGAGAGGTAAAAGACTAGGTTCCTTTTACCACAAAGACTATAGCTGATGATAAGAAAATGAAATAGATGGAAGGAGGATACTTACTCTTCTGTGAGGTACAAGTCTGAAGAATAATGAAGAAGTTACTGTGTTGGAGGATGCTGGGAAGAAAGTTTCACTATTGTGCTAAAGTGTATTTGGTTCCTTTGTTGATCACAAATCAATCTTTGTTCTGTTGTCACATCTAAAGAGATCAAACTCAAGATCAAAAGTTTTCCAAAACAACAACCAACCCCATATTACAAAGTTGTAGATGGGTCTAAATAGGCCATTTGGTCCATTCCAGTATAACCGGCATCGGTTTAGGGAACCGACATCGTTTAGGGAACCGACATCGGTTTGGGAGATATCTCGGGTTGTTCAAAAGTTGCCTAGGAAGTTGTTCCACCATTTGATAAGGGTCTTCTTTTTCTCGGGACAAAAACCGACCTTAGGAGGCTTTTAAATGTGAGGTGAGGGGATGGGTCTAATGTTAGGTTTTATTTAGGACATTGGTTTAGGGTTTAGGTTAATGGGTCAAATGATGGGGTGGTTAGGTGAGGTGTATTTAATAAAGGCAATTATATTAAATAGTGTGTGAGGGTAGTGAATTAATTTAATGTGAATAATTAAATTAATATGTGTGTGGGTAAAAGGTCATTAACTTAATTAAAATAATTAAATTAATATGTATGGAGGTAAATGGCATTAATTTAATTAAAGTAATTAAATTAAAATGTGTGGGGTGCAGGAGGTAGGTGATAAGGTGTTGAGGATGAGGAAGTGATTATAGGGCTGTGCTAGGGGACCAAGGTGATTACGACATGATTTGGTGTCTACATTTTGCCCCTTTTTGTTGCGTAGCTTGTATTGGTAAGCGACGGAACAAAAATAGATGTGGTTGCCCCAAGTGGGAATGAGGGTGATCCCCTCAAACCAGGAACTGATGAGGTGGACAGAGCACATCGGTGAGTGGTTTGATAAAAGTGGATGCAAAGAAGAATGATGAGAAATGAGGAATGGGTAAAGGGAAAATCGGGCATATAGGTAAATGGGTAAATGGGCCAAGGTCAAAGGTAGGGAAGTTGAATGCACACACACATGTATAAACTGACATGGTACCACTGTGTCAAGAGCTTGCAAACTCTACATCGTCTAAGGTCGATAGGTTTATCCAAACAAGGTTGAAGTGATTCTGGTATCCAAGGTATAGGATATGGTCAGGAAACACAACATAGGTTAGGTGTAGGAACATTTAGGTATGTTCCGGTACACCAAAGGTAGGGTCAAGATAAATGGTCATGACAATAGGCAAGGTAAGGTCATTAGGTCAAACAACACAGGTAACAGTGTCGTAAGGTATAGTGAGCACATTGGTTCAAAGGTCACAAATAGGTTTCCAGGTCTAGGTAGATAGGTCACAACATGGGTAAGGCCGAGGTAGGGGTAAAATAAGGAGATGCCAATCAGCTAATGAGGTGAGGTTAAAGAAGGTGGAGGGCAGAGAAGAAGGTAAAGTGGTCCAGGTAGGTGTAGGGGAGGCAAAAGAAAAAGGAGGTAAGGAAAATGAGGTCAATGTGAGGGAAATGAGTAGTAGGCAGGTAACCGACAGTGGTCAATATGAACCGATGACGGTGGAGAGGAACCGATGGTGGTAGTCTAGGGCATCAGACCGATAGCGGTCAAGGGTTAACCGACGTTGGTTAAGTCGGGTAGGGTATAAAAAGTGGAAAACCCACATTTTAAAATTCATTTGTGCATTTTGGAAAAGGAGAAAAGGACAAGAAGAGAGAAAAGAGGAAGAGGACAAAAGAGAGAGGCAGAGAGAGCTTGAGTTGGCGAGCCACATAGGTGAGATTGATTGAGTGAGAGGTGGGCCACGAGATCGGATCGAGTGAGGTGATTGGTGGAGAGAGTTGGAGGTCATTTGAGGATGGTGGAGGCCGGAGAGGGATCGAGAGGAGTGGCATGGAGGCCGGAGGTTCCACCACGACGATGGCAATGGGATCAGGTAGGATTTAAACCTTTGTTATTGATTTGTGAGTTAATTTGGTAAAAATATGAAAAATGTGAAAAATGGGGTTTTGGGGGAAGAATTTCAAAATGGAAAAAGAGGGGAAATGGGAATGGGGAAGGGTAGGGGTAGGGAAAAAGGGTAATGTAGGAACAATTAGGGGTGTAAGGAGGGATTTGGGTGGGTAGAATGACTAGGAAGGGAAAAAGTAGGGTTGGGAAGTCATGGTGGGTGGCACGACAGTGACCGACGTTGGTCGACTTGTGGCCGACGTCGGTGGGTAGTGACCGGTATGGTCACAAGAACAGTGACCGATGCTGGTCAAAGGGAGACCGTGGTCTGGCCAGGGATAACCTGGGGGGTAATCAATGATAACTAGGGTAAGGTTAACCTAAGGGTAAGTTGGGACCAAAAAGTAGGTTAGGTGGGGAAGGGTTAGGTGAGAGGGGAAGGGTTTAGGGTGAGAAAGTAGGTAGGTGGGGGGTAGGGATAGGAGGGTTTAGGGAGAGGTTAGGGTAGGTTTGGGTTTAGGGAGGTGGGTAGGGTGGGTAGGTAGTTAGGTAGAGCAGGTAGATGGGTTTGGGTAGGGTTTAGGTAGGCTGGGTAGGGTTGGGTGAGGGTTAGGGCAGATAGGTTTAGGTAGGTGGTGGGTGGGGGGTGGGTAGTGGGATAGGAGGGGCAGGGTGTAGGTTAGGTGGGGGGTAGATAGGTTAGGGTAGTAGGTAGGGGTAGGGGATAGGTTTGGGCAGGTTTGGGTGGGGTGGGTTTGGGGGTTGGGTAGGTGGGTGTTGTGGCCAATGGGATGGGGGTGGGGAAAGAGATTAGGTCGGGATGTGGGGTAAAATAAGGTAAGTTGGGAAGGTGTACTAATACATTGCTTTTTGTGGGATGCAGGCCCGAGACGAGTCATGCATGATGAGGGCCCTGGTGTGCCACCCTTATTATTATCGATAAAGACGGGTGAGCACACGACAGGAGGAGTGGCAACATGTTGCAGAGGTGGGGCTGATAGGGTGAGGTGCTACCGACATGTAGTCCGGGAGGTGAGTCTTATGGTTTCCCTCATCGATAGATGGGACTCCAGTGACCAACACCTTCCATTTGCCGATGGGTGAGATGACGATCACCCTGGAGGATGTCTACAGGATCCTGCGGTTGCCCATATTGGGGCCCAGTTTATTCCATCTCTTCAGAGGCATCTGAGGAGCTACTAGCACCCATTTTTGGTGAGGGTGTAGTAGACTGACATTTCCATAGTGCTACTAAGCATGAGCTATGGAGTGATGTATAGAGCTCATCAGAGGAGATGAGGTTAGTGGTACTCTTGATGGAGGTAGTGTGCTACTTCACACACCGATGCAGAGGGGGAGATTCCCGAGGTCACTGATGGGAGTCCTCCATGACATGATGATACAATGGACATGGTTCACATGGGCACCTGCATTGCTGATGCAGGTGTATAGAGAGCTATGGGCCTATGGGTGACTATGGAGGTTCAACATCTGTTGCATCATACTACTACATTATTGGGCTTACGAGCACATTGTTTGTGTTCGACCAGTGGGGATGCCCCTGAAGATGCATTCCCATGGAGAGTTTTTGAGAGTGGGGTACAGGTGGTGGGTACCAGCCATGGGAGAGGCCCGAGGTGCCAGAGCTACTCATGATGTAGCTTACTACAAGAGGTTATTGGAGGGGCTATCCGGGGTGGACATCATTTGGAGGCCATATGTGGGCTTCCCTCATACAGAAAGATGGCCATGGAGCTAGCTGGGCTACATATATACATCTGTGGATAGAGGGGAGGAGAGTGGGAGAGCATGAGCAGATACCCATAGAGTGGGTTAGATGCCAGTTTGGATTAGTCCAGGGTGTACCACCTCCATTCCCTTAATACATAGAGAGATGATGTGGAGAGACCTATGTCTCCACCATGACCCACAATGCCGACTGGATAGGAGGAGCAACCCAGAGATATATCAGATTGATGATGTTGGGGGGCAGATGGGTATAGTAGTGGTGGGGGCAAGCACAACTGAGAGCCATACCACCGAGGCCAGGGCAACAAGACTTAGCCACCATCACATTCTTAGAGAGACACCCTATGGGGTAGGTGGCTACTTTGGTGATGTAGCTTGGGATCATGCAGGGGTAGCTCACAGGTTCAGAGGCACAGGTCACACATTACAGCCCAGATATGATGTCACAGGCTCAGTCAGTAGGTAGGGATAGTACCTGCACAGGTGCAGAGGTAGGGGGAGATGGAGATGGAGAGGAGGAGGCAGGAGAGATGGAGAGAGATAGCCACTCTATACAGTGCAGTAGGTGTAGGATTTACAGGCCTACTGGCCACAAGCAACAGGGTAGGTTATGGGTCTGTAGGGCCTACCGACAAGAAACACAGCACAAATTACTACCCCCGCAGCCCAGATATAGGCACAGCATAGATTCCAAGGCCGACTCAAGCTCTAGTACCAAACACAGGCTCAATGTAGGTTCAGGATAGTGGTCCCATATACATGTACCACGCAGTAGTGAGACCCACATGACACCTCCATGACAAAGTGCCCATGGCCAGGTTCAGAGATGCCCTAGGAGAGGCACGGTATTACCAGGATCATTTGTTAGCTATCCGGGCAGATGTGCCCTCCTATGCCGAGTACAGAGCACAACAGCCTCCAGTGAGAGGACTAGATCCCACACTCACAGTGTGGAGAGTACAGGGGGCCAATGAGCCCAGGGATAGGGTCATGGTGAGGCCACTAGTGTGCAGAGGCCAGCCCCAGGTGAGGGGCCATCAAGCAGGAGGTGAGGCAGGTGTGGCCCCAGACAAGTGTGGCAGAGGGGTCTGGAGAGAGACACAGCACACATAGGAGCATTCCCGACATCGATGGGGAGATGATTGACTCACTATGGACCGGCTGCCGCATGCCGAGTCATTTTTGTATGTATATATGATGAGATCGGCCTACGTGCCAAGAGATTTTGTATTTATTATTATTTTTTGTACATGATACCACGCTCATGAGCCAAAGAAGATTTTTGTATTGATTCATTCATTTTTTGTATATATGAGATGTATGATTACACATGATTTTTGTATTGTATATCGACCTACAGTGCCAACATTTTTTGAGATGATGGCCATGATGAGATAGGCATGTATTTTGAGATACACAGTTATTGATTTATATGATGAGATACATGGTATTTGTGATGTGTTGATGTGTTTATGAGATATTGGTTTATGGCTTGTGTTAGATGAGATATGGATGTTACTTTGATATAGATTAGATGAGATATGGCATGGATGTTGATATGGATGGAAATTAGGTGAGTTTAGGCATGGATGGAGTCAAAGTTAGTTTAGGCATGGGTTGGAAAGGTTTTAGGCATGGATCGAGTCAAAGTTGGTTTAGGCATGAGTTAGTTGAGGCATGGTTGAGTCAGTTTTAGGCATGGATTGAGTCAGTTGGTTTAGGCATGGATGAGTCAAAGTTGTTTAGGCATGGATGAGTCAAAGTTTGAGTTTAGGCATGGATGGAGTCAAAGTTGGTTTAGGCATGGTGGAGTCAAGTTGGTTTAGGCATGGTGGAGTTAGGTTTAGGCATGGATGTTCATTTCAGTATTTTGATAACAAATGGCAATATAAATGCATGAGATGGTGTAAAATGTGGAAAATGTTGGTTATGTATGAAAATGTGAAATAATATAAGTGGTAAAAGTTATGTGGTATATGGTTTAGATGTCGAGGTTTTTGATATGAATAGAAATCAAGGTAAAGGTGGGGAAAATGGTTAGGGTAAAGAGTGGCCGAGCTAACCTTCTAGGGCCCCATGCCCTGGAAGTGCTGCCTACATAGTCCCGGTGAAAAGGGACCTCAGACCGATGTAGTTCTCCCATAAGCTAGGGAAGAATATGAGAAGATAGAAGAATAGGTAGTGAGGTTGATAGTTAGGTTGATTCGAGGTCATAGGTATGATTAGGTCAAGGTCGATTAGGTTAGGTGGAATATAGGTAGATAGGTAAAGGTGATTTTAGGTCGATAGGTAGTGTTGATTCTAGGTCATAGGTATAATTAGGTTGAGGTAATGATGTTGGGTTGAGAATAGGTAGATAGGTAAAGGTGATTTTAGGTTGATTGAGGTGGGAGAAGAAAATCCCAAAAGATAGGTGTCGAGGTCTAGTCCTATATAGGAAGATCAAAAGGTAATGAAGAAGAGAAAAGATAAGAGGGGGCAAGAAAGCCACCCGATTGGCAAGGATCAAAACGTATGAAACACATCTACAGATAGGCTAGTGAACGTAAGACCCTAAAGACATTGCATGATTGATTACTCTAAAGGTGAAGAATAGTCACATAATCACCAAATGTCATAGGTTCAACAGGTCCCTTGAGGCAAGTATGAGGTGAAAAGACAATGGGTAAGGAGGTGAAGGTAATTGGGTCATAAAATGGGAAGTAAAATGCCTTGGGCAACAGAGCCAAGATCACAATAGGCAAGTCCATGATGAAAAAGGTTATTTTTCTTTTTTTTTCTTTTTGACTTTTTAGATAGACGATCGATGGAAGTCTATATGGGATGAATATATGTCTCCTCGAGGTCTTCGTGAAGTTGATCGATCGATGGGAAGCTTCTAAATTTTGATTTTGAGAAAATAGTCCTCTTTTGGAAAGACTATGTAGAGAGTTGTGAGATTTTTATAGCTGTCCTTCGAGGGAGCAAGTCTACTTATAGCGGAAGATGTCCTTTTGAGGGATTCATCTTTATATTGGAAGTTTGACTCAAGGAGTTAATCCCTTATTCGAAGATTTTGAGGTAATTTTAATTTTTTGGCTTTTAAGTCATGGACTAGACTATAACGAAGCATTTGGTTCTTGTTGAGAAGGCAAGGGTGAATGACCATGGGATCTCATCTAAAAGAAGATGAAAAGTATCCATGAGAATCATGCCATGTGCAGAGCCATGGTGCACATATTTAAGATAAGGAAAAAGGGTGATGGGTAATCACATGATTCTTGTTTAGTCATTGGAGATGAGGTGTGGAAAAGAGAAAGGTAAATGGTGCTCAAGGGATGAGCATGAACTAGATAAATAGTGATGTAGGACTAGAAGTCAACAATAGAATGGTCAAAGATGCAAGGCATTGAGGGGCTCAGGTTTGGGCTTACCATCAAGTGAAGACAAGTGATAAGCACTGATCCATAGTCATGGGTCACGATGTATGGTCCAAGCCAATTAGGAGAAAATTTTCCCCATTTTATTTTTCCGCTTTGGTTACGTGTTGATTTTCCTTGAGGATGAGATCACCGAACTTGAAGGTGCATTCATGGACATGTTTTTCATAGGCACGCTTGATGCATTTTTGGTAGACTTGGAGATGGTCGAGGGCATGAAGATGATGTTCATCTAATAACTCAAGTTGTGCTAAATGGTCTTGGTGAAAGTCATCATCAATGAAGCATATCTTGAAGAGAGATACAAGAGAGATGGGATCTAGACTTTGAGAGGAAAAAACCTCTGTACCGTAGACTAGAGAAAAGGGAGTGGCAGTGGTGGAGGTGTGAATACTAGTATGGTATGCCCAAAGAGTGAAAGGAATGTGTGTATGCCAATCCTTCCCAGTATCATTAACCACTTTCATGAGAATTTTGTTCAAGGTTTTGTTGGTGGATTTGGCTTGGCCATTGGTTTGTGGGTAATATGGTGAGGAGAAGCTAAGATGGATACCGAAAGTGTCACAAAGTTTTTATAGAGTTTTTTTTTGAATTGTTTTCCATTATCAGTGATAAGGCGATGTGGAACACCAAAGCAACAAATAATGTGATGATTGATGAACTCACATATTTTCTCAGCTTTAGTGGAGATGAGGGGTATGGCTTCAACCCATTTGGTGTAATATTCAGTAGTGGTGATGATCCATTGATGTCTTAGGGAAGAGTGAGGATTGATCTCTCCGACAAGATCCAAACCCCATTGAGAGAAGGGCCAAAGGTCACGAGTGACCTGTAAGGCATGACTAGGTGTGTGATGAAGATTGGCATGTTGTTGGCATTTTACACAATGCTTAACGTAGTCACAACAATCATGATTGAGGGTCGCCAATAATAGCCTAGGTGAAGAATGCATTTAGCAACAAGCAAGGCCACTGAAGTGACCTCCACATATGCCATCGTGAACTTCTTTAATGGTATAGGGATTTCAGAGCTGGTGAGGCATCGTAAGAGAATACCATCAAAGCCCTCATTTATAGAGAAGGCCACCCATGATGACATAATGAGAGGCCTTTTTGAGAAAGTGTGTTGTCCATTACGTGTGAGATCAGGAGGCAATATAGAAAGGGAAAGGTAGTCCGCAAGTTGCTTATACCAAAGGTCTTGTGTGTTTAGTGAGGTAGTTTAGATGAGGTTAACACAACAAGATTTATAAGAAGGTCTTGTATGCATTTTATGGTAACAAAGATGTCTGAATCAAGGTGAAGTAGGTATTTGGGAAGCGAGGTAGGCCATGGTATCCATGAATTTATTGGTGGATCATGGAATGGTTTGAATTTTATAGTGGTCAAAGGTAGTCAACATGATGCCGACGTAACATTTGTATTCTTGAAGTATTTCATTATGACACTGATAAACACCATTGACTTGGTTTACTACTAGTTGAGAATCACCAAAGATATTAATGGACTTAACATCTAAGGCATAGGAAGTCATGAGACCCAATACGAGTGCTTCGTATTCGGTGATATTGTTAGTGCATTCAAAGTCGAGTTTAAATGATAAAGGCATGGGTTCACCATCAAGAGGAATGAGGATAATAATGCCCGCACCACCCCCACTGACATTTGGAACCATCAAAGAATAAGGTCATTTGGTAAGGGTCATCATCCAAAGAGAGGTTAGCAATGGATTGTAGGGAAATCAAAGTTCAAAGATTGATTCCCGTAAAGAGGCATCAATGAATGGTCAAGAATGGCCTCGGCCCTGATAGATTTTTGGTGGATGAATTTGAGGTCTAGGTCAGCAAGAAGCATGAGCCAATGTGTGCACGTTGATTTTGGTAAGGTTTAGCATACATGAAGTGTAAGGGGTCATTGTTGGTCACAACATAGGTTTTGTGGTTGAGTAGGTAATGGCAAAGTTTGGTGGCAACAAAAACTAAGGCTAAGAAAAGTTTTTTAGGGTGAGTGTATCGGGTTTCGTAGTCCATAAGGGTACGGCTTATGTAATAAAAACCACCGCTCCCTATGTTGTTCATCACGATGAGTGAGCATAGCCCCTAAAGAGTGATCAGTAACAGAGATGTATAGGTAGAAGGGTTGGTCATCTTTAGGTGGAATAAGTATGGGTGGTTGGAGAAGGTATTGTTTTAAGGCCTCAAAAGTTTGTGGTAGTCATCATCCCATTTGAAAGAGACATCCTTTTTGAGAAGGTGATGAAATGGTTGACAATGGTCAGATAATTGGAAATAAATGGATGAATGGACTGCAATTTACCTTGCAGGCTATGGAGTTGTTTAAGGTTAGTGGGTGGAGGCATTTCCAAAATGGCCTTGACTTTAGCAGGGTCAACTTCTATACCATGGAGGGAAACAATAAATCCCAGGAGCTTTCCTGAGAGAACCGTGAAGATGCACTTTTTAGGTTGAAGGCATGGACAATATTTAATGAGGTGGTCAAAGATGGTTTCGAGGATGGTGAGGTGCTCATGTGATGTTTAGATTTGGCCAAGAGATCATCCACATAATCTTCCAATATGTGATGCATGATATCATGGAAGATGTAAGTCATAGCACTGATATGTGGCACCAACATTTTTAAGGCCAAAAGGCATGACTCGATAGTAGAAGGTCCCCCAAGGGGTAATGAATGTGGTTTTGTGTTGATCCTCCTCTGGTGAGCAAGTAGGATTTGGTTATAACCTGAGAAACCATCCATAAGTGATAATATCTCATGGCAGTGGTAAGGTCAACCAACCGGTCAATACCAGCAGAGGAAAATCATCTTTGGGCAAGCAAGGTTGAGATCATGGAAATGGTGCAAATGTGAAGTCCCCTATCACCTTAGTGATAGGGATGATGTTAGAAATCCATCGGGGTAATCGATGGGTAAGATGAAGGAAACCGAGAGAAGGGTCAAGTTCTTCTTCGATGACAAGAAGAGCAAATGCGAGGGTGCATTTTCCTCAACTTTTGTTTTATGGGTTTGGCATCAGAATGGTTACAATATTGTGGACCATGATAGTGGGATCAATGCCTAGCATGTCAAGATAGACCAAGCGAAATCATGGCTATGATTTTTAAGAAAAGAAGTGAGGGCTTCCTGTTCAACAACATCCAGAGATTGGCCAATCTTGAGAATGTGGGGTCATCCTGAGTGTGGATGTTGACTTCGATAGTTGATTCATTCAACATTGTTTGCATCTCAGAAGGTAATGACCGGTGAATATAAGAGTCTTCAGCACCAAGGTAGGTGAGTATGGACTCATCATCCTGACATTGAATGACATTAATAAGGAGTATCATCCCCTATCATGTCAAGATACAAGAAAGGAAGAGAGGAAGGAGCCTCGCCATCGTGGTGATAGGTCAGAGGCCCCAAGGAAATGGTATTTATGAAAAAAAAGGTAGGAGGGATAGATTCAGATCCATCGACTCCGTTGGTGAAGGTGGTGAAGGTGGGGTAGGTGAAGAAGGTGGAGAGGGGTCAATGTCTTCAATGAGTTCAATACGGGGCTTTTTTTTAGCAGTAGTTTGGTAAAACCGATTCCACTATGATCATTGTGTTTATGTGTGGTACATGAAATAATGGTGTGACGACCTTGTTCATAAAGGCCAAAGCCAAACCCTTCCAGGCACAACGGTGTAGGAAAGTGTGAGAAAAGTGGTGGTGGTTGGTAAGTGATCAAGGTCACCAAAAGGTGGGTTTGTGATGGTGGTTCGGGTGTGTAAGTGGAAATATCAAGTCCCCCATAGGTAAGATGGGTATGGAGGTGGGGAGGACCATAAAGGAGATGCTCGCCTATGTGGTGATCATAGTGAGGATGCTGGTGAAGGTTTCCATACTCTTGTGGAGTAAGGAATGTATTGACATTATACAGTGATACTCCCCCATAGTGAGGCATTGAAAAACACCTTCCAAGGGATCAGTGGTTGATATATTGGTGGCTGGAATGGAGGAAGCATTAGAAGTTAGATCAGTGGAGGTGTCAGTTAGTTGGGAAGCTGATGTGTGACTGGTAGAAGTGACAACAATGGTGGGAATAGAAGATTTGGGTGAAGGTGAGGTCAGAAACAAAGACCGGTGGATGGGTCATGTGTGAAGAAGATGTAGGTAGGGAGGTAGATGCCTTAATAGGTACAAGGACATCATTGGGCTGGTAAAGCATGTTGCAGGTTTTGAAAGGTGATGGGTCAGCTGGAATGGTATAGGAACGTCCTTCATGTTCGAACTTTACACATCGGTGCAAAGTAGAAGGAACACAACCCATGGCACGAATCTAGGGTCTTCCGAGAAACAAATTGTATTAAAACTCCCCTTCCAAAATGTAGAACAACTTGAGAATAGTACATGGGACCCACATGAATGTGGAGGATGATAGTGCCGAGTGTAGAGGTGATAATCATCATGAATGAACGCAACATGACTGGATGTTTATGCATGTAGTTGTTGGGTATGCACATTTTTTCGAATGCGTGAGAGGAGATGATGTTAATGCTAGCACCCCATCGATCATAACACGTCAGATGTGTATATTATCGATATGGATGGAGATGAAAAGTGTAGGATCTGGGTCATCGGTTTGGTGGGGGACAATTTCATCATCCGAGAAACTAAGGATAACAACTTGGTGAACAGTGGAGGTGATGAGGTAGATGGAAATTTGGTGAGAGAAGTGACATGATGAGGTGTGATAATAGATGCTATAGGTGTGGGGTCATTAGGTAAAACCTCAATAGATTGAAGGACCTCCATGAGGGCTTGACGATGTGACTCGAGGTTTGGATGAGGTCGTATAAGGACATTTTGAGGGGAGATTGGTGTAGTTGTTTGAGCATGGTGTGATGTGTGATGCCATTAGAAATGGGGTATGTGGGGCCATGGAGATAGTTATTTTAGGTATGGGTGCAGATGGTATGTTGGGTATAGGATTGGTTGGTGGGTCAGCTACCTTTTCTTTCCCTTCTGCGCACATGTGTAGTGATGTGTACCATGTTGATTTGAGGGAAGTTGGAAAATGGAGAAGGTGTAGGGTAAGTGGTATAATGACATGAAGGGAAAAAACCTACTGGAGGAGAAAATCCCTGTGAGGTTAGTTGGGTGCAATGACATTTGGGTGGTGGTGTGGCAAGTTCTCTGATGTGAACCATGTTAATTTCAAATTTTGAGGGGTGGCTCTATGAGCTGTGAGGGTGGAGGTTGTGGTATAGGTGTAGGAGGAAGATGTGAAGAAGGTGGTGAGGGTGAAATAGGTTCATCATCCAGAGGTCATCATCATCAAAATTGGGGTCAGAAGGACATAATTGAATGAGGGAAGCCTTTAGACCCTTATAGTTCTCAACATCATGTCCTGACACATGATGGTAAGCACAAATTTTAGTATCATCAAACCCTTCCGGTTTAGGTTTAAGAGGGTCATAAGGTCTAAGAGGAGGGAGGGTGATAGCAGAGAGCTTTCAAGAGGTTAGCCAAGATGGTGGCGTATGATCCCACCAATGGATCACAATGTGAAGTGAAAGTAGGTTTGGTTGGAAGATTGGGTAGTTGTGGTGGTAGTTGAGGTGATGCAGTCTTGGATTTGGGTTGTACTTTCTTTGGTGTAGGTGCAGCAACAAAAAGAGGGGTAGGTTTAACCCCCTCTTTGGAAATTAATGATTTTTTCGATTTTTGGTGCTTTTTCTTAGGTAGAGGTGTAGGGGGAGCACATGATGTAGATGGCAAGGTAGATGGTGGGAGAGGATGAGTGACCCAAGGGGACAACCGAGGTGCAAGGTAGGGTGTTGGTCGAGGTCGAGAGGGAGGTACAGTGAGGTGGAAGAAAATGTCATAGGTAGTGAAGGAGGTATAGAAGGTAATGGTGGTATAGAGGAAAAGAAGTTATAGATGGTGATGAAGGATGCAAGGTTCACCTAGGTAGAGCTGCAGTGTTGTGGTAAAGGGGTCAAGGGAATTTTAGGTTTACCCCAGGAGAGAGTAGATTTTGTTAAGGTAGAGGGGTGAGGTCCCAAGATGGATGGTAGGGGTGAAGGTGATAAAGGTGTAGTTGGTGAGGTCAGTGCATGTGGATTAGAAGGTTGGGTTTTTCATTTAGGTTGAGGGATTGGTTCAATAGGTATATGGGAAGATGTGGTCAAGTGTATCCTGACAGAGGATGTGCAAGGTTTGATGTGGGTGTGACCCCTAGAACACTAGTGGGTTTAGATACAAGAGATGGTGTTGGAACACGTCGGCTAGTAGGTAGAGAGGTGGGTATAGATGAGGATGATGCAATAGAAGATGTATCGAGAGTTATGTTCATGTGTGGTTTGGGTTGTTGAAACATCTTCGGATAAATGGTAGAAGTGTCAGTGGAAGATGATTGCATTTGGGTCGAGACCGGGAGTAAGAGATGCCCCCAAAGTGAAGACCTATCAACATAGTCCAAGTGGTCACCAAACGTGAGAATGACACTGTGGTAGATGAGGTAGATGTGGAGTGAGTGGGATTCCCATAAAATGTGTCTGAGAAATAGGGAATTCACTAGCTTGGCCTCGTAGGTAAGAGAGCCAAAAGTAGGTCCGTATGATCTTGGGTAGCTGATGGAGAATGGTCACCGAGTGGTAATGGAAAATCTATTGGATCCTGAATAGGTGGAGAAGATGATGGGTACTCCTCTGTGGGTGGAGGAGGTACAATTGGTAGTGGTTCACTGGGTAGGGAAGTTGAAGGGGAAATGATATCGGTGCTAATGAGAGACTCCTCCGCAGTGTATGGGGAGGTGAAGGGATTTCCTCTATGGGTAGAGGAATGGATAAAGTAGGTTCCTGTGTGGGTAGAGGATTTCGGGCTAGGATTTCCTCGATGGAGGGGATAGAGATATTTGGGAATCAAGTGGTAAGTCGGTAAAGATAACATGTACCTCATGTGTATTACTTTCATTGTGTGAGGCATCACCAGTTTGATCATTAGATGGGGAATGGTTAGGGAATGGTTTCTTGAATATATGAAGGTCTTGATTGGCAAGTGCATTAGGTTATCCAGACTAACTCACCGCTCTTGAGCATTCCCTGAACAATGTTTTTAAAGGTGATACAATTGTTATCACTGTGACCATTTACATGGTGATAGTTACAGTAGTCATTTTCCTTATACCAACCTGGTATGGGGTGAGAGGGGTCAAAACCAAGTATGTGGTTTGATAGGAGGAAGGGTGATGGCATTAGCTTTAATAAGATTTTCTAAAATAGATGAATATGGTTCCCAATTGAGGTGTATTTATTTTGTTCTCGTTTGAATTGGAAGGCTTGGACCGGTGATAGATTGGATGAAGGTTTAGCATGATTGGATGGATGAGTAGGGCCAGCCTTAAGTACCACTACGTTGGTAGTTCCCTTGGCTTTGGAATAACTCATCTGAGGTTTCGAGGAAGAGGAAGTATCATGTGATTTAAACGAGGAGTTCTTGTTTTGTAATTAGTATCTTCTTCTCTTCGATGGCATGAATTTCAAGCTTACGTGCCATGGTGAAAGCCTCATCGAATGTGTGGAAGGTTTGCACCTGTAAGGTAGGTGAGATATGTCTAGCACAGGCTCGTGTGAAGAGCTCTATGAGTTCAGTTTGCATGGTAATTGGAAAGTGAGTTGGTTGATTAGGCTACGCCAACGAGTGACAAAATCTATGATAGATTCATCATCATATTGACATGGAATAAAGATCGGTCATGGTAACCTTCTTGATGACGTTAATCAAAAAATGATCCAAGAAGGCTTGGGCTATTTGGTTGAATGAGAAGATGGAATGTCTAGGTAATCCACTATACCAGTCCAATGCTGGACTAGTTAGGGACATGGGAAAGGTTCACAAAAGCAAAGCATCATCATGGGCAATTAAGTAACACCCATGTTTGAAAGATCGCAAATGCTACTCATGGGTCTTCCTTATTGTTAAAGTGGTTAAACTTAGGCATCTCCCAGTGTATGGATATGGGTGAATGGGAATGGATGGGTGAATAGGCTCATTACAAATCTCATCATAGGTGAGAGAATTACAGGAGCTGGAAACAGATGCTTCTAATGTCTGCATCTTGTCCATCATTAACTTGATAAAGTCATTGTTAGGTTGTGAAGATTGGGTACCCCTGAGTGAAAGGAGGTTGTTGTGGGACATATGAAGAATATGACATTCCAGAATATGGTGGTGTCAAATAAGGAGGTGGGAATTGAGAGACAGACATAGAGGGTATATATCCTGGACTGAATGACCGATGAAACAGGAGGTGGCTGGTAGTAGGTATGTGAGGGTGGGACACTCGTAGTGACCCTGGTAGAGATGGGAGGTAGAGATTGGGGAATAGAAAGGACAACATTTTGAAATGGGGTAGAGGTTAACGACACCAAGGGTGGTAGTGTTGCATGACTGGTATATATGAGACAACAGGTGTGGATGATGCTATGTTTTGGGTGGTGGATGAAGGTATGGTGGAGACTATGGGTGTAATAGAGGTGGTGGATGTGGTGGTCAAAGCTGGCGTGGGACCTAGTTATGACACAACTGGGGATAAAATGGGTGAGGTCACCATGGTAGGAGGTGGAGCCGAGGTGGAAGCGATCATTAGGGATGGAGATAAGGATATGGGCATGCCATAGATCAATTGACCCGAGGCATCTCGAGTGGAGGCATGGGTGAGGTAGTGGCTCAAAAGTGGGATTCTAATCCAGAGTCGTGCAAACTCCGTGTCACCTGTAGGAATGGTGATAGGTTGATTGGGATCCATGGATGATGAGATGGAAGGTGGTGAAGGACTAGGTGATGAAGGGCTAGGTGGGAGTGGTAGTGACTAGTGTGAAATATGAGGGCACTTCCTGACTATGGGTTAGCACCATGTGGATAGGAACTGATTTGGTGAGACTGTATTATGTCTGAATGGCACAAAACACAACAAAACTAGGAAAAATAATCAATAGTGAGTGAATTAGGTTGGCTGGTGAGCTGTAAAACAACACAGGTGACCGATGCCGGTTTAGGTAAAACGATGATGTTAGGCTTAACTGCAAAGCTGGTGCCATCGTGAAAACCAACAGTCTATTAAATGATGGTCCCAGAGTGACAATTTTTACACAGGATGAGACGTAAGGTGACTGTGATTGAAGTAATGACAATATGAAAGGTGATAGGAGCCTTTTACAACTCATAAAGTGAAATAGGTGTCTTTTGGATAGGTATCCAAGAAGACTTCAGACCGACGCTTGGGTTAAGTTAAACCGATGCCAGCTGAATGTTAAAGTTAAAGATAACCATAATGGTTGTTACATGTGAAATTGAAACAGAGAATAAGAAAATGGTTGTGATTTAAAAATCTGGTGTTGAATCAAACCCTAAGTTCTGAGAATGATGTAGATGTGGTCCAGGCACACTCAGATGAAGTCATAATACACCGACTATGATTGGGAGTGTGCAAGGAAAGACAAAAATAATGATCGAAAGCTCTCACCTCAAAATGCAAATCAAGCAGAACACTAAGAAAGAACGTTCCTAGAGTGCCTATTCTATTACATTTGTTCAACTTATGCTATTTGTATGGACTGATTGTTATGAACAAAACAATAGAATTTCTTGGTGAGGAAGGCTTCCTACGAAGAAAGAATTCTAAAGGGTGAGGTTTCAGGAATGTTATGGTGGGGGGGCTTCACTCTGAAGTATGACTCGACAGAGCAAGTGAGTTGGGTGCCCACTGTATCATGATCGTGTGATCACCTACAACTTCTTCTAGGTAGGATGTTGTTTAAGAATGTATGTATTTTGAATTTTTGTGTGGTTTGGTAAGACTCAAGAGAAAGAGAAAAGGATAGAAGTGCTTTTCTATGATTCGTTTGTCAACCATCAGCTGGTCATGACTTCCAGCATATAGGTTGCCCTCAATTAATGTGAGCTAATGAGTTAAATCAGAATGCAATGCACTTGTTTTAAACCCAAATGAAAGTATGATATTCAATGACAACAATAGATGAACAGGAAGAGGGATGCTCTTTCACTAAAATGCAGAAAAAAAGAATAAGAAGGTTCTTTTTAAATACACCAAAAGAAATGTGTCTTTCAGAGAAAATAGAAAGAAGAGAATGTTACCAAGGAGAAAGTATTAATGTGAATGCTATTAAGGGAAACAAACACACACAATTTTTCACCTAGGAATGAAGAAAGATGCAAGGAACCTCGAATGGGTCCCCCACAGTGTGCCAAAATGTTTCACCTGATTTCTTAGTTTTTTGAGAAGTACTTGATGAAATAGATAAGGTAAAGGTGGTAAGAGGAATACCTGGTTTGAGATGGTTGAAGGTCAGTATGCATGTGTATTTGAATCCTAAATCGAAGTGATTGTGAGACCTTCCTTTTGGCTAGGAGGAACTACCTGTATAAGATCAAAACAAGACCACCAAAGAGAGTTAAACAATATATGCAAAGTGACTTGCCTAGCATGTGCTAGATCCTGGAAGTGCGATACTTCCTAGATGGCTGTCAATCCACTGTTTAAAACAATTCAATGCTGAAATAAAGTAAATATTGTCCTACTGTAGTTTAATATGATTTAGGCATCTCATACAAAATGCAATAGGCTAGATCTAATCTAACAGGCTAGGCTAGAAGGAGATCCAGAGGTCAAGTAGGTTGGTTATAGGTGAATCTGAGCTAACAAGCTAGGTTAGATACAGATCTGAAGGTCAAATAGGTGTTCAGGTAGGTATATGTCAGAAATAGGTTGTTATTCTAGCAGAAATCAAGTGACACAGAGACCGACCATGGTTTTATGGAACCGATGATGGTTTTATTGTAACCGATGATGGTTAGAGATGATCCGACGACGGTTAAGTTGGGGCTAGTGGAATCACACAGTCTGGGTTTTTGGAGTTTTGGGGAAAAAGTGGAGTGGATAGAAAATAGAGATTGATCACAGAGGGGGTGTAGATATGTTGTGAAGGTCTGAGATTACTGAGGAGGTCAAAATGGGAAATTGGGCCAAGTATTAGGATGATTGGGTATGGAAGGTGGCTGCAACTGGAGAGAGGGAATGGACAGAGGGTAAAAGACTAGGTTCCTTTTACCACAAAGACTACAATGTGATGATAAGAAAATGAAACAGATGGAAGGAGGATACTTACTCTTCTGTGAGGTACATGTCTAAAGAATAATGAAGAAGTTGCTGCATTGGAGGATGCTGGGAAGAAAGTTTCACTGTTGTGCTAGTGTATTTGGTTGCCTTTGTTGATCACAAATCAATCTTCATTCTGTTTTCACATGTCTAAAGAGATCAAACTCGAGATTAGAAGTTTTCAACAAAACCAACCAACCCATATTACAAAGTTGTAAATGGGTCTAAATAGGCCATTTGGTCCATTCTAGTATAACCAGCGTCAATTTAGGGGAACCGACATCGGTTTAGGGTAAACCGACATCGGTTTGGGTGAGATATCTTGGGTTGTTCAAAAGTTTCCTAGGAAGTTGTTCCATGCCATTTGATAAGGGATATCTTCTTTTCTGGGGACAAAACCGACCTTAGGAGGCTTTTAAATGTGAGGTGAGGGAATGGGTCTAATGTTAGGTTTTATTTAGGCCATTGGTTTAGGGTTTAGGTTAATGGGTCAAATGATGGGGGTGGTTAGGTGAGGTGTATTTAATAAAGGCAATTATATTAAATAGGTGTGTGAGGGTAGTGAATTAATTTAATGTGAATAATTAAATTAATATGTGTGTGGGTAAAAGGTCATTAACTTAATTAAAATAATTAAATTAATATGTATGGAGGTAAATGGCATTAATTTAATTAAAGTAATTAAATTAAAATGTGTGGATCTCTCTTATATGTGATTTTAATGGGAAACATCATCTATAATTCATGTGTTTAAGAGATTTAAAAGTAAGACATACAAGCACCATAGAGCTCATAAGCGGCTTCTAGATTATCTAACTTATACAAAAAATAGAAAGAAGTTATACAAGCATCCATACTTAGTATAAACATAAATGAAAGAGAACTATGAGAAAGATGTATGCATCAGAATCATCAATGTTCATATTCATGTAAACTAGTAACCTCATTACATTCATGGAGCCATTACAAAATATCATAGAAAAGAAGACCGTAGTCATGCATTAATACTGGATTCATGTAGCTAGGCTATCAAAAGAAAAATTTATAATCCCCATACCCATTATACATCCTTTCCCAAGTACAATTACCCACTAACAGAGTTCTTGCAGTATTTCTGCAGAGCTCTCCCTCTCTCTAGTTCTCTATATGTTTACTTATGGCTCTTGTATATATAGCCTTTATGGACTGCCAACTCATCCTCCAACACCCTCAGATCTGATGCCAAGTGTCTGAATGTGGTCCTCCATGTGAGCATGCTCCTCCAGGCCTGAGCTTTCCACTTTTTACCATGATGTGCTTCTAGAAGCTTCTACCGCAGGCATGCTCCTTCTAGGCCAACTTGTCACTAGGTTGGCACCTTATCCACTCCGCATGCATAGTTGGGTCATGCTTTTCATGTTCTACCCAAAACACCCAATATGGCTAAGTCCTAAACCTTGGTTTTGTCCGTGTGCACGTGGGTGCCACGGGTTTCCTTAAACCCTTCCTTAAACCCTGCCATGTGCACCTTATCCTTGTGTGCCTTTCTTCAACTAGGCCTTGCACACCTATGTGCCTTTTGTACTTAGCCAATATTTTAGGGGCCCAACATCACCCCACACTATGCCTATTCTCCATCCGTGGGAACACTTCTCTAGTGAAAAAAAAGAATATAGGCTTACGCCTTGGAACAAGAATAAGGGGATGAAAGAATTGGGAAAAAAGAAAGAATGGGAAAGTGAAGGCATCACTATGCAATAAGCTAGGAAAATATTTTTGCAAGTCGGCCTCAACTTGTTCCAGGCATCGACTTCATTCTGTGCTCTCTGACAGAGGTCACCGACCAGGGCGCTCACCTCCCCAAAATTTAGTCCATTTCCTTGTGCTCATGGTGTCAGTAATTTTCTCTAACTCCTTGCCTACATCCTCAACAGTGCATCCATTCTTCGTGTAATCATGGATACAGTTCCTTCAACTAGTTTTTGATTGAACCCCTTAAGGTTTCAATGGCCTTAGATTTCTTTTTGACCTCAAAAGGATTTGTCCCTTTCCACCCTATTTCCCTTATTCTTTTCCTGAAACTCCTTGAGTTCTACTTCATGAGTGGTGACCAAGGTGCTTGCCACTTTGTCTCTGTCCATCCACAATTTGTCATATGCGTGGCCTCAGCGAGTCAGGAAGTAACCTTCACATCAGCAAGAACCCTTTGTATGTACTCACTATGAGCGCATGACCTTAACTTATCTTCTTTTCTAGGCGTGTGGCCACTTCTTCTATAGACTCCAAGGCTAGTGGTTATCTCTCCATGGTGAGGACCCTTGTTAAATCCTCCAGGCATCCCAAGGCAGATCCATACTTCTATGCGGGTGATGCTAGGTCCAGATGCTTCAATACTATGGCCTCATTAATGGACTCCACCTTCTTGTATACAATGCATACCTTAGCCTTTTCATCCTTTAACTCATGCTGCCACTAGGCATTGATCAACTTCTCTTGACTTAGCTCCTTTGTCCTTCACAGCTAGCTCTTCCTCTTTCTTCTTTAGCTCCCCCTCAGATCTCTGATTCTATCATTCCCCTGAAGAGTCTAGCCTTCGATCTCAATGGAGACCTTGTTGAGTGCGTTGCATAGTTGTTCATCTCAAGAGCTATTGGGCATCCACCACTGGGTTGTCTTCTCTTGGTCTTGGAAATGTTATTATTGACCCCGTGGCTTACTTCAAATTTTGGCTCATCAAGATGGGACTCAATTTCCCATGAGAGCATCTTCCTTGTCCATGGGTATGTAGACCTCCTTGTCAAAAGATGACATTGCCATGAGCTCTCTCTTGGAATCATGCTTTGGAACCACATGTGAAACACTTTGTTGGGGTCATCAATATAACCCATCTCTAGGCCTCTCCTCCTCTGCACTTTCCTCCCATGTGTGTGCCCTTAGGAATACTTACAGTTAAAATGGGGCCTCTAGTGTTGTCGTGGTCCTCTTTCTGTGCTCTCTTCCTTTTCCTTGTTCAACACTGGCTCAGCGTTGTGTTCCAATTTTTCTCCTCCACCAAGGTCTCAATGTTCTTTGTTTCTTCTCCTTCTGCCACCTTGGTTATCTACTCCTGCGTAGGGCTTGGGCCTTCTACTTCTGTGTGCTAACCTCTCACTTTTTCCCATGTCTGGGTGCCTTCTCCTACCTAGCTATCCTTGCGCCGCATGAAAAGGAACCCTTGTTCCTCTTCTCCACCTTCTTCTTCTAAATCATGCACATTGAAGACAGGTGGCCCTTGATCTTTTCCAGGATCCTCTTCCCCACTAACTTCTTCTCCACTATCATCTTCTTCACTATCATCTTTTTCACCTATGTACTTCTCCAAACTCCCTAGTTTTTTCGAGGTGGTCTCCTCTTCTATCCTCTGCTTCTTCCTAACCAACTAGGGATTCCGGTGTAGGTGACTCTGTCTCTTCTTCTCCGATGACTCCTTTTTTGATGGATTTTCTAGCTCTGGAGTCTTCTCTTTCACTATGGGCCTCTTCTTTGTGCGCGTACATATTGGTTCTGGCACTTGTCCAGGGGAACCTATTACATGTGTCTCCACCACACTTGGTATTTTCTTCTCTGGCTCTTTTTCCTCCCATTTGGGGCATGGGTCTCTTCCTACCAGTTGGATCCTGAGGTATAGACACCTCATTCTCTAGATATGTGCCCTTCTCAGACTTGGGTCTTATGCGGATGATGTATACGTGCGTCGTGGATCCTCTCTGATGGGTAGAGTCATGGGCCTTGTCATTTGAACTTCATGTGACATGTACCACTCCATGTATGTGCACTTGTTCGGGGTAGACCAACCCTTTGTGCATTTCCTGTGGTCTGGTCTAGATTACCAAGGTCCAGCTTAAACTTCTTGGACTCCTTGAACTGTTTACTCCCACTTGGAAGTATTGAGCTTGTGAAGGCAAAGGGGAGCTTGCACCATGGGCTCCATGTCTCATTAGTTTGAATCTACCAGGTAGAAATCTGGTACACAAAAATTCCAACTTCTCCCTTAGTGGCCCTTTGTAGTAGTTGTTGGGGATCCTCCATTCACCCCCTGAATGCATTCCTCAAGGCGTATACCATTTCTCCAAATGCCTTGTGCTTGTGTTGTCATCATAGTGTCACATGTGTATTTTTCAAATCTCTTTATGGGTGAGGGGTCTTCAAGAGGTACTCCCACATGAATTTTTCTGATGCATCTAGTACCCCGATCTCTAAAAACACAATGGTTAGTAGGACATTGCCAAAAAGGATTCTATCACCTTCCTTTGTGTAGACTGATAATCTCATCCGTGATGAATGTGAGACAAGTTGTAGATGGTGCCCTCTGAAATTTTCCTGCACACATGCAACCATGGCTTATTAACCTGGGTCCATCTCTCCTAGCCATTTAACTTTGACACCAAGTGTGTGGCCATCTTCATTACGGGTCCTCAATGTCTGTGATATCATAGTACCTTGACCCCTTTTTGTATGCATAGGCAGCGATAGTCTCCTTAATCACCTCTTTGTCACTTAAGTCATCTTCCAACCCATCTCCTTCATAGATGAGGCTGTGAAATGTGAAATGAGTTGAGGGGTTATGTGCATCTTGTGCCTGTGAAATGGAAGTAGTCTTCATGCACACATGACATCAACCATTGATATAGGTGCTCAGGCTTCCCAAAGTAGGGAAACTCAAAGAGTTGTAATAACCCTACCTTCCCAACTTGACCTTCACATCATCGTTATAATGGGAAAACCCTCTGGTGTCCTTTTATTTGTTGGGCACTAACTCTCCAGTGCCATCTCCTTCTCGATTGTGCTTGTACGATGATTGTAGTCATTCACAGACATGTTTCTTAGATGGGACTCCCACTCCTTCCCTAACAACACTCCATCTGGGTACTGCATTTCTACATACCACTCTTCATTTGTACGTGCATCAGTTTCTTGTTGTTTTCCCTTGCCCTTTCCCTTGCCCTTCTTGGGTGTGCTAACTGGTTTCTTGGGTGCCATTTTCTAGGTCCTCTTACCACTTCAATCACTTCTTGTTACTTTGTTCTTCCACTCTCTCCAACCTTAGATCCGAACTTGTGAAGAAAACTCCTTAAACCCATGCCCTAGTTCTTCAAACCCTAACTGGGATAATCCCTTCACAAGATGGTGCCTTCTCACAACTTCTCTTATGCCCGTGAAATCCCTTCCTCTGGTTTGCAAATCCAAACTAGTTACTCATGCTCAACTCTTCAAATTTTCTTCACACGGATCAGTTTTTTGGAAGCCCTAGTTTGCAAAGATGCAAAAGTGCTTCTTTCTCCTTATACAAAGTGAATAATGAAATGCCTCGACCCTTTATTTATAGTTTTTCCTTTTTAAGCATTAAGTGCTACTTCACCTACCACCATACTTTTAACATTTAATGCATATTTTTTCAAACAAAGTCTGACTTTAGCACTTTCCCTCACGTGCCCAAACCTGCGTGGACAATCCTCCAACCTTATGGTGTGCAACCAATCCAACTGATAGGAGACTCTTGTGCATGCACGTCACCAGTGCCGAAGGCACTTCTTTTGTCCTAATTTTTTCTCTCACCTACCTTGTGTTGCTTATGTGCTTTTTCCTCCTTTGTACGTGGGATCTAAAAGTAGCCTTATCTTGACACCAACCATCCTTTTCCATCTTTTCTTTTCATACACCTCTTTCAATAGGGCCATTCAACCAGGATTTTTAACACAAACTTCCTTGGCACTTTACCCATGCTCTCCTTCACATTACTCCACCCCACACTAAAATGATGTGTGGTCCTCTGTGCACTCAAAAATTCTCAAAAAGTAATAAGGTTACCGGTGCCCAAGGCACAAAACAAAACAACAACGTGAAAGGGAAACACAAGAAAAGAAATGCATAAAGGAAAATTCTAAATTAACTGGAAAAACTACCTTATTTAAAACCAAGAAGACTTATTTATAGTAGGGCTTCAGCCTACTCCCATTGAAGTGTCAGGAAATTTTGTTCCATCCAGTGCTTGTAACTAGCACATGCCCGAATCAAGGATGTACGAGATTGTGTAGGGACCAACCAATGGATTTCAACTTCCCAGGATGGGCAGAAACTTAGAATCATATAGTAAGACCATCTACCCAACCTCAAACTTCTTGTTTCTAATGTGGTGATCATGCCATGCTTTTTGCTTTGCTTTTTTGTTGTTTGGCTCCACCTGGTGAGTGATCATCTTTCATCAGCTTCATCAATTCATCAATTCTCTCTTCAGTGCTTGCTCATCAGCCAGCCCTCTTGCATGCACGCTATTCACAGAGAAGGTAACATGAACTCAACCGAAAGAACAACTTCCATGCCAAACACCAATTGAAATGGTGTGGCTTTGTTCAACCTTTTATAAGTTGTCTTGTAAGCCCATAATATGGTTGATACTTTGTCATCCCAATCTTGTCTTCCGACATCACAAATTTTGGTCAGGGTATGACTTAGTATTTTGTTAAATGCTTCCATGGTTCCATTTTCTTGTGGGTGATAGGGTGTAGTCTTGTGATGAGCCACCATGAACTCTGCTAATAGGATCCTCACGGTCTCATTCAAGAAATGTGTACCCCTATCGTTGGTTAAACTTAAAGGACATCCATACCTTGTGATAATGTTCTCCCACAAAAATCTTGTCATTGTGGCTGTTGTGCAGTCTTTAGTTAGGGTTGCCTCTGCCCACCTTGTCAAATAGTCCATGCAAGTGATGACATAGCGTGATCCAGTCCTATGTCCTACATGCTCTTTGGTGTAATAGGGCCTACAAAGTCTATTGCCCATTTCTCAAAAGGTTTTGTGCTAGGGATAGGGCACAAAGGCATTTCATCTCTCTTTCCTGGCTTGCCAATGCACTGACAATGGTCACATGCTTTACAATAGTCTTTGCAATCCTTATATAGAGTTTCCCACCACAATCCTGCCATTAATATTTTACGTGTGGTGGTGTCACCTGCATAATGTCCACCCACACTTCCTCCATGTGTGCTTCCTCTATGATGGTGAGGTGCTCATGCTCTAGTACACACCTATGTGTAAAACTTCATCATGTCCCTAACTTGTATAAGTCCCCATTGATCAACATGTAGGGCGCGACGCGTGTATGGCTAGTTGCTTCTTCTCTAATGCCTTCATCCCTTCGGTGCCACACCTTCCTTTAAAATACTGCAATCTCCTCCAAATCCGAGGGGTGCGTGCCTGTAACCTAAATAGTTGTGTCTGGCATTGTCTCTCAATACTCTACATGTCCTCCCCTGAATCAATTCTTGATAGATGATCAGGTCCACAATTACTCTTTCAGGCTTCACTACTACCGTGAACTCAAACTCTTGAAATAACAACACCCACCGACATATGTGCCCTTGTAGAATGGGCTTGTTCACCAAATACTTTAACGCCATGTGGTCGGTGTAAAATACAAAGGGAGTTGCCAGTAGATATTTCCTAAACTTGAAAAGTGCGTAGATCATTGACAATGCTTGTGCTCAGTCATGGTGTAATTCTACTCTGTTGGTGTCAACTTCTACTTGCAAAACATAGAGGATGATCAACAATTCCTTCACCAGATATGTAAACACTACTCTAATGGTGGTTCTGAGGCATCTACATGGACATGGAAGGGCTTGTCCCAAGAGGGAAAATGTAATATAGGCATGGTGACAAGCCTATCCTTTAATGTGTCAAACACCTTCTCTTTGTGCCTCTCCCCAATGGAAGGCACTTTTATGTCTGAGTAGTTCTTCTAAAGGTGGTGATCTTGGCATACCCCTTGATGAACTTCCTGTAATAACCCGTATGCCCAAGGAATCCGTGCACTGCGCTTTGGCTAGTAGGCTCCCCTAATCCCACAATAACTGCAACCTTGGCAGGATCTACTAGCAAGCCCTCCTTACATATGATATGCCCCAATAACATCCCAAAGGGTGTAGAAAATACACACTTCTTAATGTTGAGGGATATCCTCAACTATCGACACCTCTCAAACATTAACCTCAAATTATCACAATGGTCTTTTACTAGCCCATACACATCCAATCATCCAAATAGACCTGAAGAAACTTATGGATGAAGTCCTGGAATGCCTGCACCACTATGCGTGAGAAAACAATAGGTGCATTCTTCAACCCAAAGGGCATGACCGTGTATGCAAAACTTCCCCATTCAGTGGTGAAAGTTGTCTTCTCTGGTCTTCCTTTGCAATCCGGACTTGGTGGTACCCAAAAATCCATCCGTAAAGGAATAGATTTCGTGCAGTGACTCCCTCCAAAATTTCTTCAGTGAAGGGGGTTGGAAAAGGATCGATGACACAAACTATGCATTCAACTCCTATAATCCATGTAGATCCTAATCCACCCATCCTTCTTGATGTTGATTACCATCGGACTTATCCATTCTGATTCTTCCACTACTTCAATGATCCTAGAAGCTATCATTTTGTCTATCTCTTCCTTAACCTTCACACACGTAAATTGGGATTCATCGGTAGGGTCTCTTCCTGACTGGGTGCACCATCCTTCAACTTTATCTTCATCTCCCCAAGGAATGGTGGATGCCTTTGAGCTCATGGTACCCATGTGGGAATAAATCCTCAAATTCATGCAACAGATCAATGATCTTAGAGACTTCCTTTTTCGACCAGTAATCTCCAATGATAGCTTCCTTAGGTTCTTCTCCTAAGCCGATGTTAACCTTCTTTGTCTTTAAGGGCTCATGGTAGGCATGTGCGTGAGTATCAACACTATCCACTACCTCGCGCATCCCTACAGAATGGTTAACATCCAAGCTCTCTGCTTCCTCCCCATCAATAACATATACCAACTTCCCTTTTTCCTTTTCCAAACACGTGCGCTCAAGTTGTATCTCTTCTTTCTTCTACCTCTTCTTCAAAGTGTGCCTCCAAACCTGGTCCACCTAGCAACTCCAACAACCTATCTTCGCCATGGCACTATCCCCCATGGTAAGGTGCTTGACAACCTACAAGGCCTTATCAACTGATGGCTTGGTACTTTGATACTCAAAGGTTTGAATGAGGTCAACCGCTAGCTCTTGCCAATTCCCTATCTGGTGGCATGTCTTAGAATGAATGTACCATGCATGTGTGTAACCCTGTCAGTGTAGAATACAACTTGTGTACCCAGAGGGATGGTGGAAAAGCTTCTGCACCTTCTCTCAGATCCTCTCACACTCTTGGATATGGAAAGAGGTGGGCTCCTTCCCATGGTAGTCCTTGATGGCGGTGGGCACGTTGCTTCTAGAGAACTCTGACAGAGAGAGCAATTCTCACCTCATGCCATTCCAAAAGGCTCTCTGATGTGTAGCCCACCATTGTGCCACTATGCTTGAGTAGGACATAACTTAACATCCCTCTCCATTCCTTCTCCTCCTTCCATTGAGCTTCCATCTCTACAAAAAGATCTCAGGGAAGGCTCCTCCTGAATACTTAGGTAGCTCCTTTCCTCCTAGGTGCCGGACTATATGCGCCTTTGTTACCTTTTTGTTCACCGATCCTCTCAATTGTCATCGATCAATTCATAAGTTCCATGTGCCCAATTATCACATGCTAGACTGGTGGTGTCACTTACTGACTGAGCATCCTCAAACTGGATAACTCCATTGGTAGGATGGATTATCTCTGGGTCCTGATTGAGTGCACATATATCTATCTAGGACTTCTTCTCCCAAAGGTTCAGTATAGGGTGTTGACTTCCCATTAGCCAAGGGTATAATGACCCGCTCCTCCTTATTTTCAAAGCTGATGTACCCTTTGTTGAACCGAAGGTCCGCATTGTTCTTGTAACACCATGGGTGCCCAAGTAGTGTTGGGAAATTGTCTTGCCTCAGTGAGCACCAAGACTTCAAAGTCCCAGTAAACTTAGCTCCCTGGATAGTGATAGTTGCATCCTTTAAGACACCGATGGGCATTGCCTTCATCTTTTTTCCATATACAACACATTTGAAGATGGCTGTAATGTAGGTCTCCCCATCTGATGCCATGCATCCAAAGTGAGAACATTGACCTCCGTGCCTGTGTCAATGAGGATATTACTAAGGAGCCATCCATCTACGACTTGCATCAATGTGATCTCCTTGTCATAGTCAAAGGTTGTGAGGGGAAGGTTTGCATGCAAGACCTACCTCTCATGCTCTCCTCCGGTGCGTGGTACCTTCTCTCTCAACCATGATCCTAGCAAGGGAATAATATTCTCTTGCCTTAGCATTTTACATACTTCCTTGACCTCATCTAGGTCATCCTTTGGTGCCTCGACCCTCCTTCCTTGTTCCTCCCTCCTGGACTGCTCCTTTAGACACTAGATTTCTCCTTGTAAACTCTGAATGACATCCATGGTGTCTTGATATACCTCCTTTTGATGCATGCGCAGGGTCTGGGTACTTCCCATGAACTACTTCCTCCCTTGAAACCAGGTTCTTCTGCCTTGGTATCTCTTTTACGCGTGTGGCTTCTACTCTTGTTGTTACCAAAATAGGCTCAAACCTGCATCCGTGTTACCCATGGCATCCACTGTGTGTCTTCCTTCTTAATGTTGACCATTATAGTGCCCTTGTCTTTTCGGTGTTGCTGATTCATGTGCTCAAACAACTCTAGGGCACTCCTCATACTTGTGCTTCTTTCCACACCATGAGCACTGCAACAAGTCCAGGAACTCTCATTTGTAATGCTCTGTAGACCCATAATTAAAACAGGTTCCATGTGGGAACTCACTCCTTCCTCCTCCATGGTTACCATGACCATGAATCCTCATGAAATCCCCTTCCATGTGTGCCTCCATCTATGTGCTCCTCATAATGGTGATCATCACCCTTAGAACTACTGGAAATGTTGGTATGGTGCACCCCATGATCAATGGCCTCATGGATCTGATCAATGAGCCTATAGTCCTTAGTATCATGGGTTGTAGAGGTGTAGATCTTATAGTAGCAAGACACATTCTTCGAATTACATGTTGTAACAAGGGGCATCTACTTGCATCATGGTCCCCATGAAAATTTCACGATGTCTATTGTCACGGTGTGTATTGTCCTCTGAGGGAAACTATCCTTGACATGCCCCTCTACTTCACAATCTATGCACCATAAACCACTACGAGTCTCATGGGATGAGTTCATAGACAACTTCTCCAGCTACTTAGCCATAGCAAGCAATTTGAGCCTCAGGAATGGGCTAACACTAGTATCAACACTACCAATAACCTCGGCATGTAGAGCAAGCTTCCAATGCCTCGCGTGGGTTTGTGTAAAAGTTTTATGAGATAAGGCCCTTCTAAAAGGTGTGATCAATCCTCCAACAAACCACTTGAGCATCTTTGTGAAGGGTGAATATCATATGATAACTTAGACAAGAGAGTTTTAAAAGTGCACATCATACTCCCACACTCTCCGCCATTCCTTGTTGAATCTCCTTCAAGGCATTGATGCTCTTTTATTCAAACTTAGGGATGTGGAATTCTACCAAGAATGCATTCTTTAGAGTAGTATAATCCACCACCATTTGATGAGGGTCATATTTCCTATACCAGCTATGTGTGCACCCTTACAACATGGTTGTAAATGACTAGCCTTCCGCTCTGGGGTTGTGATACCCTTTTTGCGTGCCATAGTAGTTCACACTTGTGAACATGTTCATAGCATCCTCAATACCTCTGTAATCGGGAAAATGTAAAGACATTTCAAAGAAGACTTGGGGGGGCTGGGGCCCATGTCCTCCTGAGCCAGAGCCTTGGTTTCCTCTGTGTGTTTCCTCCACCACCTGACCCACCAGGTCCACCAGGTCTTGTGCCTCCTAAACCACCAAGATCCACTAGATCCACAGCTGGTCCTATTCCCTGAACCACCATATCCAGAGTCCATCAAGTCATGTTCCTCTGACCCCAAGATCCACCAGATCCTGTAGTGGTCATGCCAAGGGTCCCCCGGTTCCATTCCAAACTACTGCCGATGGTAGTGTGATAATGCCCACTACCAATAGTATACCCCGTGCCACTCCCAGATGTGAGACCAAAAGCTTGTGTGTCTATACCTTGCCCAAAAATTCCTCCTAACATTGGAATGGTGTTTGCAGCCATAGAAGGCCCAAACGAGAAATTATATCTCCTAGGTGTAGATCGATCACTTCCAATATAACCAACTAGACTAACAATATTTTCCCCTTGATCTGGAAAACCAAGTGCAGGGTTTGGTCACTAGGTGGGCTTAGATGTGTACCAATGGTTCTTCTCTCTTCGTGTGATGAACTCTCATCAAGAAGCCGAAGGGTCTCTCTTACGTGCTTGCCAAGATGGGGTCACACAGACTACTCAGGTTCCACGTCCTCTGCGTGAACCTCAAATCCTTCCCAAAATCTGCCACCATATATCCATCACACCTGTAACCTCGCATTGTCTAGCAATCTCCCTTTCACGTGCTTCACTATACTTGAGTCATCTCTCCTCCCTTTCTTTCTCCATCGCAACATCTACCATCTTCCTCCACCCTAGCTTCCTCACCCAACACTCAGAATGGTTTAGCCGGCCATTGGAAATGCCTCTAAACTCATGGTAACCATCAAGATCTTCATTTCTAGAGGGATAACATGTAGAAATGATCCTCTGGGCTCCATAGAAACTCAAACTCAGCAACCTCTGGACAAGAATATGTGGAAATGGCATACTCAGTGTAGCTAGCTAGTACTCCTTTCCACCAATGATCCACAACATGGGTCCACATAGATCTGCATCCTGCAGCCTCTGGTATTCTTCTTGGGTCCACACACGTGATCTATAATGCCAACTTGATCTAGATGCATAGGCTGAGAGCCACTCATATAGTTCTCATTGGGAAGCAATAGAAAAAAGTTTCATACAAATCATGGTAGAGGTTCTCTTCTACCCATCTACGTGCATCAAACTTAGGTCTAGTGTTGAATCTCTGAGAAAATTCATCCTTCGTGCTCTTGAACCATGATTCAACACTTTCCAAAGTTAACCGCTCTATCATTACTCACTACATAGATCATGATGTATGTCATTTCCCACTACAACTTTGAAAAGAGGTCCCGGCAATGGAACCAAGATGTAGTCATTTTTACCCCTATCACAAAAGAAAGGAACCCCATGCATGCCGGCCTATCACCTAGTGGATGTTGGGTGCTCACCGAGGCATGTGGTGTCGAGTCTCTCTTTTATGTGAGTTTAATGGGAAACATCATCTATGATTTGTGTTTAAGAGATTTAAAAGGAAGTAAGACATACAAGCACCATAGAGCTCATAATGACTTCTAGATCCTTGTAGTCATTCAGATAGAAAGTACTTAACAGATTATATAACTTATACCAAAATAGAAAAGAATTTGTACAAGCATCCATACTTAGTATAAACATAAATGAAAGAGAACTATGAGAAAGATGTATGCATTAGAATCATCAATGTTCATATTCATGTAAACTGGTAACCTCATTACATCCATGGAGCCATTACAGAATATCATAGAAAAAAGTAGACCACAGTCATGCATTATAATTGGACTAATGTAGCTAGGCTATCAAAAGAAATTTATTACAATCCCCATACCCATTATACATCCTTTCCCAAGTATAATTACCCACTAACAGAGTTCTTGTAGTATTTCTGTAGAGCTCCGCCCTCTCTCTAGTTCTCTATATTTTACTTATGCAGGTGCTTGTATATATAGCCTTTCTGGACTACCAACTCATCCTCAAGTGCCCTCAGATCGATGCCAAGTGTTTGAATGTGGTCCTCCATGTGAGCATGCTCCTCCAAGCCTGAGCTTTCCACTTTTACCATGATGTGCTTCTAGAAGCTTCTACCATGCAGGCATGCTCCTTCTGGGCCAACCTATCACCAGTGGCACCTTATCCACTCTACATGCATAGTTGGGTCATGCTTTTCACATGTTCTTCCCAAAACACCCAATATGGCTAAGTATTGAACCTTGGTTCTATCCACGCACCGCATGCATGCCACGGGTTTCCTTAAACCCTTCCTTAAACCTTTGCATTGTGGAAAATGGTTACAAAAGTCCCCAATGATGATTCATGTCCTTTTAGAAGGTTTTTAAGTTCCTAAACCCATTCAAAATTGATATTCGTAGCCTAAACATCCTTACTTGGTTTTCCACGCTTTCTTCCAGCTTCACACTTCACTTTGTGCATGTTTTGGCCTTTAGTTCTAGGACCACCACCCTACCTAGGTGGCAGTTCCGAATCCACAACCAAGGAAGAGAAGTAGTCGCATTCTTTCGCGCATTGCATAGGGTAGAGATTTAGAAATTGCGCCTAGGTAGAGTGGTGGTCCCATGACCGCCGTCCTGCGCAGGGTGGTGGTCCTACTCACTTTTTTTCTAGAATTCTTCATGCATGATTTTCACACACGTGATTTCATTTAACTTGACTTGTTGGGTGCACTTGTGAACCAAATTGAATAAAAATAGTCTTGATTTTTTGAATTTCATTCCCTCTTCTATTTTAAAATAGATCTAATTAATTCGATCTACCTCTTCACCCAATGATTTGGCACTCCAATATTTCCTTATGCATGAAGGCACATCCCAACCAATTCTTATTTGTACAATGTTGGTATTCAAGAAAAGAACCTAAGAATTTTTGTGTATCTTGCATAGTATTGATGCCACAATCCTACTAGAAATTACATATCCAAGCTCTGTTCACTTATGATATCTCTCTTCCACCTGCATTGCAACAAGAATTCCTTCAAGCTTCCATTTCTCAAGTAGATTCTCTTATTGTTTCCTTTGCATTCCCAATTCCTTGTACTCATATGGAAACACAGAGAAAGAAAGGATAAACTAAGGGGACAAGTCATCACACAAATGGATTTACCTCTGTTATGTGAATTCTAGGTTGGAGTTGTTGTTTGATTTCCTTCATTGCTGTAATTGATTATTGTTACATCATATCAAATAGATTAGAAATTAATTTCCTTTCATTTTAAAGTAATTAGTTAACTTCCAAGAGGGTTTGAATATTTCATAGCAACCCCCGGTGATGGATCCTCTTCTTCCCATCCTTGTGGATCTGAAGGACATAATATTTGTAGGAGGTTGTCTACATATCATAGATCATTTGGAAAAGTTCTTGTTTTAAGTTATTTTAATTTTAATACACTCAGCATAGGTGAATAACCACCTTTGGGTAATTTTGCTTGTTTAGTTTTAGTGTAGAAATGTTTTAATTATTTAGAATAGAAGTAAATTGTTGTTTGTGATTGTAATATTTTAGTTTTGTTATTTGTTTAGATTAGTTTCCTTTCAATAGTAGCATATTTTCTTAGTTTAATCATAGTTAATTTGGACACTTCAAACTTGTTCAACATTGAGATTTAGTTAGGAAAACAAACCATAGGGAATTTATGCTACCCGTTCATTGCCTCTAAATCTCCCCTTTGCCAACTTAGCTACCAGGAGATCACACTACCAAATCTTATTAGTGATCCTCATATAGTTAGCCACCCACATTGAACATCGGCTTCTCCGGCATGACCTCGGGGGTCAGAAAGTACGGTTGAAGGTTGCATGTCAATTTTCATCCGTATAAATTGGTGAACCCAATGTGAAGGATTAATTCCTTCTTGTTTCCTTTTATTTCATTGTTATTACCTCATCTTTCCATTTCTTCCCCTATTTTTGTAGGTATTTTATACTTTCTAAAATATGTCTGGAAGAGAGTTTGGTGGGCCATTTGGATCGATAATATTACACCAATATTCAACCACAATAGTCCCTTTATCTTTTGAGATGGGGGACAATTACACAATTAACATCCAAACCTCCCTAGTTACACTTCAAACCCCATTAGTTTATGTAAGTGTAGACACTAAAATTAGGTCACACTCCCCTTTGGTCTCTCGACAAATAAATACCTTCATCGCATTCACCTAGCCATGGTCCCCTTCACCCCTCTAATATTAATTAATTAAATTAATTCATTATCCTCACCATATTTATTATTTAAATATCTTAATTTAGATAATGCCCACATTTACACCTCACCTAGACACCTCACAAAGCCAACTCACCCTAAGACCTATTCTCAGTAAGTTTCCACAACTAACTAAGACTTACCCAAACCCTAAAAATCAATGCCTACATTCCCTCTAACCACATTCCCACATGCTTAAAGAAGCTTCTAGTTTGATCCACAGGTTAATGACACGAGATCCCATAAAATCAAGGGGATCTTCCTAGTTTAGTAAACCTAGGAAATCCCACCTTGGACCGATGCGGTTACCCCTAACCATTACCGATTAAGCCGGAACCACTGTCGGTCACCTTTTAATCCCCAAAATAAACTTATTTTGGAGGTTGGAAAACATTGGTAGATTCTGAGAGATATCACATCTTTTGAGAACAAGTTTCCGTGAGAACACACATGCAAAGAAGGAGATCAAGCATTTTATCTTACACAGGCATCTAGTATTCACCCAACAACCAATGCGTGACCATCCAGCACAGATTTGATCCAATCAAGCAAAAAGGAATGCACATACAACCCATGTAGAAGCTTTCCTACCTTTGGTGATCCTCAATAGCATTCAACCTCTTACCAGCACCTTCATCCATCACTCGGAGGCACCCTGAACCACATTTCAAGTAAGTAGAACAATTTTTTCCACTGGTTCATTCATTTAATCATTGTATTATCATCTTTTGTTCTCTTAGCCATCCAATGACCTCCATTAACACTCACCCTCCATATCCCCATTAAAACTTTTCCAAATCCCAGCAAAACGACCTAATACCTCATTCTAACCAACCAAGTCCTTTGTGCCATCACAAGGGAGATCAAAAGTTCATTCTGTGGTATTCCAAGTTTTCCACAAGATGGTAAGATTCTCCCCAACCGCATCGGTCACCTTTAACCAAAGCATCGATCTCTGTATTTACCAATATAATCCATAATAGTGACCCACCCACCTATTCTCACATCACCCTTAATCACCTGTGACCTTCCTGAGACCTCTGTCAGACCTGCAGAGAACCAGAACCAACTACTTGACCTTCGGATCTTATTTTAACCTAGCCTATTAGATTAGATCTTTCTTATTGTGTTTTTAATGAGATACCTAAATCATTTCAATTACAATAGGATTTACTTCATTACCAACATTAAATTGTTTTAAATAGTGGACTGACAACCATCTAGGAAGTATCACACTTCCTAGATCTAGCACACGCTAGGCAGTTCACTGCACATATTGTTTAACTCTTTCTGGTGGTCTTGTGTTCCATTTTAGGTAGTTCCTCCTAGCCAAAAAGAAGCTCTCACAATCAGCTGTGGATTCAGAAGTCATACGCACGCAAAGAACGAAACAACCAAGCATTTCAATAGGTATTCCTCTATGCCCATTACCCTATCTATTTTTTCAATATTTAAAGAAATGTCTAAGAATAAGGTAAAACGTTTTGGCATGCCGGTGTGACCCATACGGGGTTCCTTGCATTTTATTCATTCTAGGAAAAGTTGTGTGTTTGTTTCCTTCAAAAGCATACACATTAATTTTCTTTCTTGGTAACCTTCTTTTTCTTTCTATTTTCTCTAAAAGAAATCTTTATTTTGGTGTACTTAAAAATAACCATATCTTCTTGTTTTCTACGCATTTTAGTGAAAGAGCACCTCTTCATCCATTTGTGTCATCGAACTTCATATTTCAATTTGGGTTTAAAATAAGTACATTGTGTTCTGATTTATCACATCAGCTCACATTAATTGAGGGCAACCTATACTTGGCTGGAAGTCATTCCCGGTTGATGGTTGACAAATGAATCATAATAAGCACATCTCTCTCTCTCTCTCTGAGTCTTGCCAAATTGCAAAAATTCAAAACAAATACATATTCTTAAACAACATCTTTCTTGGGAACGCTTGTCAATGATCGCACTGATATGAGGATTGTGGGTACTCCCCATCTCGTTGCTCTATCGAGTCATAGATTAGAGAGAAGCCCACTCCCACCATAACAAACTGAAACCTCACCTTGTAGATCTCCTTTTTCATAGGAAGCCATCCTCACCAAAAAAACTCTATTTTACAGTTCATGAGTCAGTCCTTAAATAGATTAAGCTAAACAAACATAATAGAAAAGACACTCTTAGGATCACAATTTTCTTAGCGTTTCTTCTTGGCTTGAGTTTTAAGGTGAGCGGTCACGTTCTTCATTCTTCTTGTTTATCCTTACATTCTCCTTATCATAGTTGGTGTATTATGGCTTTATCGAGTGTGTCGAGACCATATTCTCATCATTCTTAGAATTATGGGTGCGATTCCACATCGATTTTAATTCACAACCATTTTTCTTTCATCACTGTTTCAATTTCACGTTGATCGGTGTCGGTCCAGCGACCATCGTTGGTTACCCTCTGACCATCATCGGTTATATCCAACCAGCATCGGTTCACTATCATTTTGGTTAACCTTCCCAAAAGGACATTTATTCACCTTTGACTTTTCAGAGTCCCTGTCACTATTATCATTCCTTGACCTTGTAAAACTCATGATTTGGTATACCTATCAAATTTGGCCTTACACCTTTTTTTGACCATTTGTCCATTTCCATAGTGATTGGTAGTAGTTACTCCTAACTAGCGTTGGTTTACCCGACCAACATCGGTTATCTGTGCCACTTTCCAACTAATATTTGGTACTTAATCCATTTATTACTACCTGTTCTTCCTATTCCCTCTGTATTTTTGTGTCATTTACAGAAAGGCATCCGAACTTGATTAGTACTATTCACATGGTACCAACGCATTGAAAAGCTAGCACCCTCATATTCCATGCTAGTTGTCAACCACTCCCACTTATCCCTTTACCACCTTCCATTTTATCACCCACCATGAATCCTATCCAACCTATCACTATTACTATCGGGAGAAGAGTTCACACGACTCTTGACCAAAACCCTCGCCTTGCAGTTTTACCTTTCCCACTCAAGATGCCTTGGGTCAATTAATATATGGCATGCCCGTATCTATCCCCTTAGCTCTCGTTCCCACTCTGCATCGACCTCATCTAGCTCCACGCTATCCGCATCTACCTCACCCCGGTTGTTTCACAAGTAGGGCCTATACCCATTATGACCTCTTGCATCTACTACATCCGTGACACCCGCCACATCCACCATACCTTCGACAACCACCCAAAAGAAACCTCATCTGCCCCTAATGTCTCGCATATACCCATAGCTACACTACCACCTCCCAGTGTCGGTGACCTCTACCCCTTTTCAGAATGTGGTCCTTTCCATTCCACAATCGTTAGCCCCCATTGCCACTAGGGTTACCATGACCCTTCCACCTCCATATACATACCATCATCACCTCCCGTTTCATCTATTATTCACTTTAGGTACATACCCCTATTTCACTACTTCCTTCTCAATCTACCTACGGAAACACCATATACTAGAATGCCACCCCTATTACATGCACAACACCAACTCTCTTATGCTCCAGAGGCACCCAGTCATCGCAACCTACTAATTACCTAATCAAATTGATGATGGACAAGATACAGACATTGGAGGCATTAGTTTCGGCTCCCGCAATACTCTCACCTATGATGAAATTTGCAATGAGCCCATCCACCCATTTTATTCCTATTCATCCATACCTTGTGCATTGGGAGATGCCTAAATTCAACAACTTCAATAGCAAGGAAGACCTGCAACAACATTTACGGTCATTCAAACATGGATGCTACCTAATCGCCCACGATGATGCTTTTCTCTTAAGGACCTTTCCCATGTCTCTGATTGGACCTGCGTTAGATTGGTATAGTGGGTTACCTAGACACTCTATATTTTCATTTAATTAGGTAGCCAAAGCCTTCTTGGATCACTTCTCCATCAATATCGTCAAGAAGGTTACCATGATTGACCTATACTCAATGTGTAAGATAGGAGGAAAATCTATCGTATAGTTTTTTGCTCCCTGGCATAGCTTGATCATTCAACTCACCTTCCAATTGCCACAAATAGAACTCATCAAGCTCTTCACATGGGCTTGTGCTAGACATATCTCACCGACCCTATAGGTTCAAACTTTCGAACATTTGATGAAGCATTCACCATGGCATGAAAGTTAGAGATTCGGGCCATCGAAGAGAAGAAAATCCAATTACTCGGTTTGAATTTGACATTCAAGTCGAATGATAGCTCTTCTTATTCCAAACCACAAAACAATTATTCAAAGGCCAATGGCACCACTAATGCGGTGGTACTCAAAGTGGCATAGATCATCCATCAAATTATGCTACCCCTCATCCAATCTCTCACCCATCTAGACTTTTCAATTCAGATGAGAACAATAGAAATACACCCCAATTGGGAGCCCTACTCTTTATCTTAGAAAATCTCATCACAAAGTGGGGCCATTACCCTTCGCCTATAAAACCACACACTGGTTTTGACCCTCTCACCCTATGCCCATATGGTATAAGGAACATGACTTATGTAACTATCATTGAGTAAATGGTCATAGTGACTACAATTGCATCACTTTTAAAAATATTGTCCAAGAAATGCTTGAGAAAGGTAAGTTAACTATGGATAATCCTAATGCACCTACCAATCAAAACCTACATATCTTTAAGAAACCCTTTCCCAATCATGCCCCTTCATCTGATCAAATTGGTGAGACCTCAACTCATGATGGCCATACCCGCGAGGTCCATGCTATATTTAGTGATGCACCTATTGCTTCCCAATTACCCCATATTTCTTGTATAGAGGATATTCTAACCTGGAATCCTCCTTCTGCATTGGAACCCACCTCACTTATTCCTCCACCCACAGAGGAACACCTTTCACCTCCTGCCTCACCTATGGAGGAGCCTTCCGCTAACATCGAGACCATTTCACCTTTGGCTTCTCCACCTAGAGAACCGACACCCATAGTACTTCTTCACTCCATGGAGGATACTTGTTTACCTCCTCCACATGAGGATCTTGTCCTCCATCCACCCACAAAGGAGCACCTCATCTCCTCCACCATCAAGGATCTAGTCAAGATACCTTTGCCTTTAGGTGAACATTCTCCATTAGCTACCCAATATCATGTAAACCTACTTTTGGCTCTCTTACCCATAGAATCCAAAGCTAGCCAATTCCCATTCTGTCTCTAAGACACATCTTACAGGAATTTCCATTAGGTCCTCATCAACATCACCTATAGATGTTCCAGTCCCATGTTTGGCCGATCACCTAGATTATGTGGATAGAGCCTTATTATGGGGGCATCTTTTGCTTCCGGTCTTAACGTAAATGTAGATGTCACTTGCTGATACTTCCACTATCTACCCAAAAATATTTCGACCAATCGAACTGAACACAACCACCTCTATCACAACTTCTTCCATGACACCCATCATAGCTCAACACACACCCTTACCCATAACCCAACATACATCTAAATCCAAGCCCACACCTACATCATATTCCTCGACTAAACCTATTACTACCTTAGGGGTCACCCCAACCACCAGCCTTACTCATCCACCTATCAAACTAGATTTAGCCACATCCTCTAAAGTCAACACCAAACCCACTCCAACACCCAAATAGAAGAACTAAACCCATATAACTCATACCCCACTGCACCAATCATACCTACATCACCTTCACCCTTTCCATCTTTTTTAGGACCTTAACTTCCCAACACGATCAAGAAACTTCCACCCATTAATAAACCAAAAACAAAATAGCCCACTCCTTCCTTGTAAACCTATAACCTACCCAAGCACCCGACATGACTTAGACCTACACCTGCAAAATCTTTACCAACCATACCTCCACTAATCTCAACAACTACTTTATTACCCACTACACTTTAATCTCTATCTCTCACACCTCGTGCTCGACCTGCATCATCTACCTTCACAACACCTCCATTATCCCGTGGGTAACTCACCTTATTCCCCCATCTAATTTCCCCTAGAGCTCTTGTACACCCATATCACCTCTACCCAAGAAGGTGCAACACAAACATTAAAATCACTTTGACCCTCCAATAAGGTAGTCAAAGCAACCATACACCCTCCTACCCGTTCATCTACCATACCCCTACCTAAACAAACACAACCAAGACTACTCCAACACCCAAAACCATGGCTCAACCCACTCCCCCTCTTGTAAGGACCATTCCTCAACAATTAGTTGCACCTACACCCAAACCCACTTTCACTTCCCATTACGACCCACTAGCAAGATCCTATGCCAAAATCTTTACAAACCTCCTTGAGACTTATGTCATCACATTACCGCCGCTCAGACCTTATGACCCCCTCAAACCCAAGCCAAAAGGGTTTGATGACACTAAAATTTGTGCCTACCATCATGTGCCGGGAACGATGTGGAGAATTACAAGGCTTTGAAAACCATCCTTATCCCGTTGTGTTCTCCAAAAGCTAACTTTGACGATGACAACCTTTTTGATGAGAACCCCACTTCAGGTGACACCCATTCCTGCACTACCCACTCAATAAACACAATCTCCACCCCCTGACTCCTAGAACCACCCCCAAGATTCAAAATTAGCTTAGTTCACATTAGATAACTTGCCATGCCATCACCTAAATGTCATTGCACTCAGCTCACCTCATAGGGTTTTTCTCCTCCGATAGGTTTTTACCCATCACATCATTACACCACCCATCCTACACCTTATCCATTTGCTAACTCTCCTCGGATCAACATAATCCACATTACTACCCATGCTCGGAAGGATAAAGGAAAATCAAAGCCAATCTGACTTGCCAATCAATCCTATACCCAAAATACCATTTGCACCCACACCTAAGAATACTATCCGCGGACCCACATACCCTATTTCTAATGGGGTCACACATCACACATCCTCAAACAATTACACCAACCCCCTCAAAATGTCCCGATATGACCTCATCCAAACCTAGAATCCCATCGTCAAGCTCTCATGGAAGTTCTTCAACTATTGAGGTTTTACGCAACGACCCTACACCCGTAGCCTCCATTATCACACCCCATCATGTAGCCTCTCTTACCAAATCACCACCTTTATCCACACCTCACCCTAATAACCAAATAGCCTCCCTTAGCTTTTCAGAGGAAGAGATCACACCACACCAATTGGATGACCCAAACCCAGACCCTCTTCATCTTTGTCCAAATCGATGATATACATGTACGACATATAATGATTGATGGGGACTCTAGTATCAATATCATTTCTTCCACGCATTTTCTCAAATGCACATACCTAACAATTGCATGCATAAACATCCTATCATGCTATGTTCATTCAATGATGCTATCACCTCTACATTAGGCACTGTCATTCTCCATGTTAATGTGGGCCCCCACATTGTTCTAGAGCTATTCTACATCTTGGAGGGGGAATTTCAATATAACTTGTTGCTTGGCATACCTTGGATTCGTGTCATGGGTTGTGTTCCTTCCACGCTTGCATCATTGTGTAAAGTTTGAACATGAAGGAAACATGTGACAAGCTTTACCGACCTAATGATGTGCTCATACCCATTAAAGCGTCTACCTCCATAACCACTACCGCTTCACCTGCTACCGCTTAGACATTCACCACCTCATTGCGCATACCTCTTCGACTCCTACCACCGCCACAACCTCCACGGCCAACCCATTAGTCTTCCAATCCATTAACTCCACCTCCACATCAACCTTTGACATATCATCTATTCTCGCTACCCACATACCAACCAACCACCGATCCCTTGGAAGGTGTTTTTCAATGCCTCAACTGGGAATACCGCCATATAGTGTCAACACATTCTTTACTCCAAAAGAGTATGGAAGTCTTCACCAACAACCGCACTATGATCACCACATAAGAGAACACCTCCTTTAAGGTCCTCCTCATCTTCATACCAGTTTCACCTATGGGGGACTTGATACTACCATGTATACACCGAACCATCGTCACAAATCCACCCATTTATACTAACTTCCAGTCTCTCACCAATCACCATTTTTCCCACACCTTCCTCCATCGATGTACATGGAAGGGTTTTGGTTTTGGGTATTTACGAGCAAGGCCACCATAGCGTTATTCCATATACCACTATTAAAAAAAACATAACAACCGTAGTGGTATCAACTTTCCTAAACCACCTAGCAAACAAGCCCGTATTGAACTCATCAAAGACATCAGCCCTTCTCCACCTCCTTCACCTGCTCCACCTTCATCACTGGATCGCTAACAAAGTCGATGGATCCTAAATTTATCCTCCTAACATTTTTTTCATAAACACCATTTCCTTGGGGCCTTTGACTTATCAACGCGACGGTGAGGCCTCTTCCTCTCTTCCCTTCCTATATCCTAAAATGATTGATGATGATACAACTTTAATTAATGTCATTTAATGTCGGGATGATGAATCTATACTCACCTACCTTAGTTCAAGAATCATATATTCATCCTTCGTTACCCATCGAGATGTAAACCATGTTGAATGATTCTATCTATCAAAATCCGAGCGACCCAAAGATCGGCCGAAAATTTTGTTCCGATCCCTCGTTAGGGATCCTCATTCTACGTTAAAATTGCAAAATCCCTCGTTTCCTCGGGCGGAAATCCCTTTTAGAAATTTTCCGAACTTAGTCATTTTTGGTCTTTTGGTTGGGCGCATGGAATTACTATGTAACACCAACTTTTGGTGCCCCCTTTAAAACCTTTAGTGCATATTTTCCTATGTCAACACAACTTTTGGTGCACCTTGATATGTTGAGTCTTCCCTGCGTGCGCCAAGGCGCATGCGCCTTCATGTTAGCAACCCTTTTGTTGCGCCACTTTTTGGTGCACCACAGGCGCATAATCTCATGTCGACACCACTTTTGGTGCGCCAAAGGCGCACTTAATTCCATGCTGGCAAGTGCTTTGGTGCGCCAAAGGGCGCATGCTTTCCTATGTCGACAGTAATTTTCATGCGCCCTTTACAAAGTTGGTGGTGCATTTATTACTGACTCACCATATATATATATTTTCGTGCCTGCAAATGTCATTATCACCAGAGAAATCACGTTTTTTTTATTATATTCTCGAGCTGTCAAGACACCGCCGCTCATTTTCAAACATAGTGGACCCGTTTGCACGTTTTTCACTATTTATCCGGTAAGAGGTTCTTATCTCTTTCATGTGTTTTGCGTTTTTGGTTCTTTGTATGCTTGTTGGTTTGGTTTTGGGATTGAAATATTGAACTAGCCCCCCTTGCTGTCTTTCCATATTCCTCCCCCTCTTTCCAGATCTGCTGGTAGAGGAAGTTGTTCTGAAAGCATGGTTTAAATCCCTTCTGGTTAAGCCATTTCATTACCCAAATAACCCTGCAAAAAGAGGAAAAGAAAAGAAAAGAGAAGCTAAACCATGTGAAAAACCCCTCTGAGGGTGATTAAAGCTCTAAAAAGACTCTGTTTTCCTTTTTCCCTTTGGCGCATTGGCACGTCCTGCAACATCAAAAATAGTTGCGCCTTGGCGCATCTGTCACCCCTGCAACATGATTAAAATCTGCGCCAATGGCGCACCCATCATGCCTGTTACATCATGAAATTTTTGCGCCCTCAAGGCGTGCTTCCTTCGCTTCATGCATGCAAGCACTAGCCTGCACTCCCTCGCGCACCCAAAGATCGGTGCAACATCAGCTTAATCCGCGCTAAGTACAAAGCTTTGAAGGCGCAAGCGCATTCCCCATTACAGCAACATCATGTTGTGTAGACCCTCAGTGCGCCGCGCCAAGTTACCTTTGGCACATGAAAGTTCTGTTACACAAACCATACATGCGCCTTTGGCGCACCAAATCTCCATGCAACATGAAAAATCTATGCGCCTTTGGCGCATCCTGTCTCTATGTAACATGGTGTTTCCATGCGCCCTTTACAAAATGTACCCTACAGTATCTATGCGCCATGCGCCTTTGGTGCTGATTTAACCCTTGCAACACCTTTTTTCTGTGCGCCTTACCTATTTAGCCCTGTAAGCTGTAGCTTTCATGCAGCCCTGCGCCCTGAGCCTCAAAATCACTAACTCTTTCTTCTGTTAACATTTCAATGGAAGATCAAATGGCTAATACAACCTTTTTGCGTTGGGTCTCGCTTCTTCTTCGTGCAGATCAACAACTAAGCTCGAAAGAACATATGTCTACATCAAGCAGGAGACCTACCAAATCCAAAGGCAAGGCCAAACTTACAGAAGAAGAGATGAAATACAAGTATCAGAGAGTCAGAATGCCCGACTCCCAGGCCGAATGCGACCTAGATATCAGGGACTCAGAGTTGGGTCACATTGATATGGAGGAATTCTGGGTCAGAACTCAGAAGGTAACAAGAAGTCCATGGATGGAAAAACTAATGGGCAGTGCCCTACACTTCGCTGGAGGAATCCCAAGTCAGACTTGCCGATAATGAATTCATGATGGTGGTCGCCGGTGCTACAACAAGGACACAAGGTGTGTCGTAAATGACAAGGGCGAGGTAGTCATTAACCTCACTGCCCGCCACTTTGAGATAATACTCGGCATCCCTCATCACCGGCACTTCGTGGCCATCAGCCGAGAGGATTGCATTAAGGCCTGGGATGACAACGAAGATCAGTGCATGCAACTGATGAACGAGGTCTATTTGAAAAACAAAAAGGTGGTGACCCGATGGCCTCAAATCATCCACCGCAGTGACTTCTCAGAGGAGCTCAGCGACACCATCACATTCCTGAGCAGGGTCTTTGGGCTTCCTGATGCCCACTTTTTCCATAAATGGATGTTGCGGTACTTAGAGACCATGAATAAGAATATGCCCGATCAGCGCTTCGAATGGGCAGAGATTATAAGCAGCACAATCTCTGAACAACTTCAACAATTTCTTACAACGGGAAGATTCTACATGAACTCCTATGTTGTCTATGCTGCAGCATCAGAAAGAGACTACCAAGCCCGACGAAGTGGGGTTTGGCCTCAGGTCAAAATATATGAGTACTACCCAGAATTGAGGCTGGAGAATAGCATCTCTCAATTCACAAAGATTAACGATGTGTTTTTCTATCACATCATCTGCCTGTTGAGGCCAAATATGACTTACGGTCGCACGACCAAGAGCATAGTGGCAGCCACTGAGAAATGGGGGGCCCTGTTCACCCAATTTCCCACATTCACCTATCTGAGGGCAGCCAACTTCTTGGGAGAGCCGACCAGACTGCCGAGGTATGCTGGGCCCAAGCTGATTTTGTTGGAGCTGTCAAGACAGCTGATTACATATCACGAGAAGTGCCTCAAAAGAAAGAAGGGTGGAACTCCTTTCCCCCTCACAGTGGGCCGATATACATGCCTTACCCACCACAAGGCAAAGGACATGTTCGCAGAGCTGGAGCTGCTTAATTTGAGACATGATTTCCGACCAGGCCTACCTTCGACCCAAGGAATTGTCTGCCAAGGGTGAAACTCGATCCAATCCACGTCCCTCAGATCGAGGACATCTACATCGACATCATCCATGAGGTTGAGCTCAGGAGAAAGGATCATTCTCGCTTAGCCTTGGCAGAAATCATCCAATATGGGGTAGCAATTGTCCCCAAAGGCTTCCAAACTACGGAAGATGAAATAGACCAAGTATATACTAACACGGATGGGGACAATTGGCCTTTTCCAGCCATTGATAGAACTAAGGCACCTCAGACGATTGAGGAGAGGATCAGGGAGACTCTGCGCAGGACAGAGCATTGGTGCCGGATGAACGGGTTAATCTACCTTGGGGTTGATTTCACAACCTCCCCATTGGGTAACGCACCTCCCCGATCTAAACAGCAGCCTAAAGGCAAGGGCAAAGGCGTAGAAGGTGAATCCAGCACCATTCGAGAAGAAGCCCCTGAGAGTCCTCCTTCCGCGGCACCCGAACAGGTAATAACTCTGGTTACGCCAGAGAAAGAAGCAGAAGAGGATATTCCAATAGGCCCATCCACTCAGGATGTCGGCATTGCTACAACAACCGAGGTCCTTTCTGTCCCTTCTTCTTCTCTTCCTTCCCCTCCTCGAGTGACTCAAGCGACCATCCCTTTGGTCGTGTCCTCTCCCCCTTCTTCTACTATTCCTCCCGCTTCTTCGTCCATCTTCTCTTCCCTCGCGGATCTTTCCCCCTCCATTTCTTCCCTCATCTCTGAGCTCCCTTCCCTTCCTATGTCTTCCGCAGCTGCAGTATCCCTTCCTCCCGTGGGCACTTCTTCGGCTATTCTCTCCATGCCGCCTCCACGTGTCTCCACGTTTTTCCCCTCTACTACTGCAGCTGCCCCCTTCTCCAGTTTCCGGCCCTTCTCCCATAGGTCCAGCCTGGATCTCCCAGCAGCTAAGTCAGCAAAAGAGGAAAGTTCCCATCGCTCCGATGGACTTTTCTGTAATCCCATCTAAGGGGGCAAAGAAGCAGAAGCCCGTCACACGCTTCTCTCAAAGTGCTGCGGGAGAGAGGGTTATGGAGATCGCGTACCCCAATCCTCTCAAGGAGAAAAAGGATCTGTCTCCGACAGATTATACTGTGACCCAAGTCACAATGGGGACATCTTCTGAAAGCCTTCAGGGGGAGGCCCTTTCTGCAGTTGATGCCCTCTGCAAGAAGCTTCAAGAGACAAAGGAAGAGAAAAGGCAATTGAAAGAGCAAAACAAATATCTGCTCCAAGCCTTACAGAAGATGGGTAGTGCGCCTCCCACAACTGCCGCCGAGACTTCTGAGCTTCTCAGCCAGGAGAAAATTAATGAGTACGCAAAGATCGGCGAGAAGGGTATGGCCGTTTCCACTTGGAGGAGCCAAATCCTCAAAGACAGCGAAAAAGTAATCGCCGAGTTCTCCAACTTATATCTAAGCATCAATAAGGCGAATAAAGAGCTCCAAGCGTTAGCGGGACCCATATCGGAAGAGCTGGAACATGCTAGACTGCAACACGAGACCTTCCAACAAATGTTTGACTGTTCAGTCAAAGATCTGGTCAAGTTCGGTGTCTTCGGCCATCCCAGGGCCCTCAACAAAATCATGTCCACTCTGGATTACCGGGTGGATCAGCTAGAATTTGTCCTAGAAAAGATTGACAAAGTGAAGGAAGAAGCCCTGGACGCGATGCACCAAATGGAACGGATCATTCTTAACATGTCGCCAGGGTTACTTACTCCTTCCTTCACTTTAAGGAAAGCTGATGAAACCACCCAGATCTTCAAAGAGATCGTTTCTCAAGGGATGGGGCCAGAGGTCACTTTTGACGCAGAGTCTATCAACAACCTGCTGGCCTGCCGAGACTTCATTGGGTTACTCATTGAAGCGGAAAAGACTATTCCAAACTCCCCGAGAAACTCATAGATGAGCGGGAGACTTGTGAGGCGATTAGTGATCGGCACAAGGATCCTTCCCAGGATCAGCTAGGGCCAATGATCAACAAGTTTATGGAATACCGCTCTCAATTCCATATCTCGTCACCTGAGCAACAACAAAAGCAGTCCACCCCCTTTCGGCCGCAGGATGACGACGACGAGTAGCTTCTTCTTCTTCTTCTTCTCTCTCTCTCTTCTTCGACTTTCTTTTTGGGAATATCTGGAGTATGTTGATACAAATGATGACATCATCCATGTTGCATCATGGGATGATGTCATCCATCAAGTTGTCAAAAGTCAACATGACTTTTAGATATTTTGTAAATATCTTTGTAAATAAGTTGTTGGCTCCTTTTTGCCTTCTTTTCTCTCCTTCTTCTATAAATACCCCAATACTTGTTGTATTATGGATGGATGAATATCTTTCAGATGAAAAATAGAAGTGAGGAGAAAAGACTTTGAGCTTTTTGTAACAGAAGGAAAATATTAATACAATATTTAGACTTTGTGCTGAATACATGTGTTATGTGCATTAGATCTTTCTTACGTCAGATCTGTGTGTTTATTCTGTTGGATCTGCTTCTGTTTTATCGTCATTTATTTATCATCAGTATTGCTTTGCTCGTTTATGCAAGTAGGTTTGGCTCTGTTTACTACCAATCCCAAAACATAAACCTTCTGACCTTTCTGCTTTGGAATTCATTTCTTTTCTCCCTTCGGACCTGCTCTTTCTTCATCCCCTCTTCCTTTCCTTTCTTTTCGCAGTCGGAAACACCCCTACTGGGATGAGATCCCAAACCCCCGAAGGTAGAATTTGTGAGACTTGCATTGGTAGAATAGCAATAAACCAGTTTTGCTTTGCTGACTCAAAGAGGGGCTATGCCCTACACACTGTTGGCTCGTTTATCCATAGATCTGCCCAAGCAACAGATTTTCAGACCAACAGGAAGCCATCACTTTTTTCTCAAAGATCATAACCACACTTTTTCTTGGTCTTATGCAGACATGCCCGTGTATTGACCCCACCATAGTGGTCCACAATATCATAACCATTCCCGATTCTAAATCCATCAAACAAAAGCTGAGGAAAATGAATCCTCGCATTACCCTTCTTCTCGTCAAAGAATAACTTCAATACCTTCTTTCCTTTTACTTCATATTACCCATTGATTATCCTCGTTGGATTTCTAACACAGTCCCTGTCACTAAGGTGAGAAGAGGACTTCGCATTTGCATGGATTTACGTGACCTCAACCTAGCCTACCTAAAAGATTACTTCCCCTTACCCGGTATTGACCAATCTGGTTGACCTTACTACTGGTCACAAGATGGTGTCACTCATAGATGGCTTCTCCCGGTTATAACCAAATCCTACTTGCCCCGCAGAGAATCAACATAAAACCGCATTCATCACCCCTTGAGGGACCTTATGCTATTGAGTCATGCCTTTTGGCCTTAAAAATGGTGCCACATACCAGGTGGTCTATGAATTATATCCTCCATGATATCATGCATCATATATTGGAAGATTACGTGGATGATCTCCTAGCCAAATCTAAACACCACTCCGAGCACCTTGCCATTCTCAAAACCATTTTTGACTGTCTCATTAAATATTGCATTCACCTTCAGCCTAAGAAGTGCATCTTCGTGGTCCTCTCAGGAAAAATTCTAGGCTTTATCATTTCCCTATGTGGTATAAAAGTTGACCCTACTAAAGTCAAGGGCATTCTTGAAATGCCTCCACCTACTAACCTTAGAAAACTCCGTATCCTGCAAGGTAAGTTGTAGTCTATTCTCCATTTCATTTCACAAGTATCTGATCGGTGCCAACCATTTCATCATCTGCTCAAGAAGGATGTCTCCTTTAAATGGGATGATGACTGCCATAAAGCTTTTGAGCCCCTAAAACAATACCTTCTCCAACCACCCATACTCATTCCACCTAAAGACGATCAACCTTTCTACCTATACATCTCAGCTACCAATCACTCCTTGGGAGCCATGCTCGCACATCATGATGAACAACACAGGGAGCAGGTGGTTTATTACATAAGCCATACTCATTTGGACTATAAAACCTGATATAACCATCTCTAAAAAACTTTTCTTAGCCTTAGTTTTCATTGCCACAAAACTCTGCCATTACCTACTAAACCACAAAACCTATGTTGTGACCAACACCAACCCCTTACACTTCATGTATGCTAAACCTTACCAAAATTAGTGTGTTGTATGTTGGCTTATGTTGTTAGGTAACCTCAACATCAAATTCATTCATCAAAAGTACATCAAGGGCCAAGCTATCACCGACCAATTGGTGACACACCTATTTCTAGGAATCAACCCTTTAGTTTTGACTTTCTAGACAAGTCAATTGCTACCCTTTCCTTGGATGAACCCCCTTACCAAATGACACTCTTCTTTGATGGTTCTAAGTGTCAGCGTGGTGGTAGGGCTAACATTATCCTCATTTTGCTTGAAGGTGAACCCATGCATTTGTATTTTAAACTAGATTTTGATTGTCAAACAATATTTCTTAATACGAAGCACTCGTACTAGGTCTCCAAGCTGCCTATGCCCTAAATGTCAAATCAATCAACATCTTTGCTGATTCTCAATTGGTCATAAACCAAGTAAATGGTATATACTAATGTTGTAATGATATACTTCAAAAGCATAAACATCATGTAGACATAATTTTGACCACCTTTGACCGTTACACCCTTCAAACCATCCCTCGCTCAACCAACAAATTTTGAGATACCATGGTTTGCTTGGCTTCTCGGATACGCACTTCGCTCACCAATTCTAAAATATTTGTCACCGTATAATGACTCCAATCACCCTTTTACTTACCTCACAATTCTTCCTCCGTTAGAACCGTCACCCCTAACTTGAGTGACCTTTGCTCTGAACAATACTCCGACTATCTTTCTCTCTCCATCTTACCCCGATCTCACCCGTAATAGATAACTCACCTTCCTTAAAAGGTATCTCTTTATGTCATCATCATGGGGCCTCCTCTATAAGCACGACTTTGATGGTATTCTCTTATGATGCCTCACGAGTTATGAAATTCCTTATACCATTAAGGAAGTTTGTGATGGCATATGTGGAGGTCACTTTAGTGGCCTTGTTTTGGCTAAGCGTATCCTTTGTCTAGGCTATTACCAACTGACCCTTAACCATTATTGTTGTGACTATGTCAAGTGTTGTGTAAAATACCAACAACACACCAACCTTCATCATACACCCAGTCATGCCTTATAGGCCACTTGTGACCTTTGGCCCTTCTCTCAATGGGGTTTGGATCTTGTCGGAGAGATTAACCCTCATTCTTGCCAACGACATCAATAGATCATCACCACTACTGAATACTACCTAAAATGGGTGGAAGCCATACAAATAATCTCCATAAAAGCAAGAAAATATGTGAGTTCATCAATCATCACATCATTTGTCACTTTGGTGTTCCTCATCGCCTCATCATTGACAATGGAAAACAATTCAAAAATAAAACCCTATAAAAAATTTATGACGCCTTCGCCATTCAGCTAAGTTTCTCATCATCTTATTACCCTAAACCAACGGCCAAGCCGAATACACTAACAAAACCCTAAACAAAATTCTCATTAAAGTGGTTAACGCTACGGGAAGGATTGGCATACGTACATTCCTTTCACCCTGTGGGCATACCACACTAGTATTGCACACTTCCACTACTACCACACCTTTTTCTCTCGGTCTATAGTATGGAGGCTATTCTACCTCTCGAAGTCCGATTCCCTCACTCCGCATTTCTCTCCATGATATGCTCACTCGATGATGAATTTTGTCAAGACCGTTTACACAGCTTGAGTTATTAGAAGAACGTTGTCTTAACGCTCTTCATCACCTTAAAACGTATCAAACATGCCTATGACAAACGTGTCCATGAACGAACCTTCTAAGTTGGTGACCTTGTCCTAAAATAAAATCAACATGTAACCATAGCAAAAAAAAGTAAACGGGCAAATTTGCTCCTAATTGGCTTGGACCATACATCGTGACTCATACTTATGGATCAGGTGCTTATCATTTATCTTCACTCGATGGTAAACCCAAACCTGAACCCCTTAATGCCTTGCATCTTCAACCATTCTATTGTTGACTTTTAGTCCTACCTCACCTTTTTCTTCTTTCCATGCTCATCCCTTGAGTGCTATCCACTTCATACACCTCACCAACGATTAAACAAGAATCATGTGAGTACCCATCACATGTTATCTTATTTTGAATGTGTGTACCACAATGCTACACATAACATGATTCTCATGGATACTTTTCATCTACCTTTAAATGAGATCCATGGTTGTTTCACCTGCTTTCGAACAAGAATCCTATTCTTCACCTTGGTCTTTTCCATGACTTCAAAGCCCCACATGGGACCCAAATCCTTGAGTCAAACTTCTAAAAAAAGATGACTCCCTCAAAAGGACATCTTCCTCTCAGAATCGCTGCATAAATAGACTACTCCCCCTAAGGACAACTATGTAAAGCCAAAAAAAAGAAAAAAAAAAAAAAAAAAGCGAGAGAATTTGAAGTTTCTGTATCGATCACTTCACGAAGAATTCAATGAGTTAAATTCCTCATCCCATATAGACTTCCCACATTGATCATTCTATCTCAAATACAAGTCAAAATAGAGAACTTTTTAGTCATGGAATTTCCCATTGTGACCTCGGATCTCTTGCTCAAAGGGTATGCCACCTCATACCTTATAAAAATTAACTACACCCTTCTCACTATTCCCACTCCCATTTCTGACCCGATCCATGCCTAAACAAACTGACTCGATCCATGCCTAACCAAACCTAACTCGATCCATGCCTACAACCAACCTAACTCCATCATGCCTAACTCACCTAATTTCCATCCATATCAGAACAAAAATAAAAAGTCTCATCAAAACACCAAAAATCAAGCATCTCATGTATCTCATCATATAAATAAATATGTTCTCAATACAATGTATACAGGATATGCAATCATGTCCATCATCTCAAAATAATCGGCACACAGGTTGATACTCAATACAAAATGTCATCAACATAAAGGCCGGTATCATATACACTGAAACAATAAACCAATACAAAATCTCTTTGGCATGTAGGCGATATATGCTCAAAATATTAGAAAAATCCCATACATCCTCACTATCTTCGGCATGCAGGCCGGTATATAACCAAAAAAATAACTATAATACATCAACAATCAGGAGCCATATCTCAGGCATCTCGGCACACATCCTCCATATCTGTGTTGCCTATACCCTCTACCTCCTCGGCCCTAGCTTGGGTCCCTGTTAATGCCTCACCTAGAGCTGGTCTCCGTGAGCTGGTGGCCTCTCCATGATCTGGCCTTGGAGCTCGATGGCCCCCTGTGCTCTCTAAAATGTGAGTACATGAATCTAGTCCTCTTAATCAAGGCCTGCTATGCCTGATACTCTCCATAGGATAGGAAATATATCCCGGCCACCATCAAGCTGGTCACAGTGTGTATCTCGGCCTCACCTAGGCCATCCTGTAACCTGGATATAGGCACAGTCTATGGTGGTCCCATAGGCCTCAACCCCATACTTGTCTTGCGGGACCCTGTCCTACTCTGCCTATGAAATGGGACCTTGTCCGGTGCCTATGGTGGTGCCCTCTACCTGTGCTTGTATTTGGTCCTGTAAGGCCCTAATCTATGCCTGAGCTGTGGTCAACTAGCCCTAAAAACTGTCACCTATGCCTGTAAGGCCACCACCTGACCATCATCCTCATCTCCATCTCCATCATCCTCGCCATCTCGGGCTTGCAGACTAGCCACCTGTACATGTAGCTCCGCTACCTCTACCTCTGAGCTCGCAAGCTGTGTCTACACCATACCCAACTAGGTAATCATAGTAGCCACTTGCCATTGTAGGGTGTCTCTCGCCTTGTGATGGTGGCTAGATCAAGCTACTACAGTGCAGGTGGTATGGCTCGTAAATGAACCACCTACCACTGTTTATACCTATTTATGACCTTGACATCGTCTATTCACTGAGGTCCATTACTGCTCCTCCTACGCCTGTGGGTAGTGTTGACTGTGGTAGAGGTAAGGGCCTCTCCATGTCATCTCTCCTATACTACGGGAAGGGCGGAGTTATGTCCTGTATTAGCCCAAACTGCCACCTGACTCTATCAACCAAGATCATCTTGTGCTCCCTAGCACAATGACCCTGTATCCATCTCAGTAGCTGTAGCTCAGCTAGCTCATCACACATCTTCCTATATGAGGGGAAGCCCATATATGGCCTCCAAATGATATCCACCCCATACAACCCCTCCAATAGTCACCGTAAATAGGCCACATCATGTGTGGGCCTAGCTGATCTCCACTCTCCAATAGTAGGCACCCATCACCTATACCCCACTCGATACATAGCCAGGTGGAAACACATCAATCCGGGGCATGCCCACTAGATGCACACAAACAATGTGCTCATATGCCCAACAATGCAGTAAAAATGTACAACACAGGCTCAACTGCGTAACCATCCATATGCCCCTAACTCCTATATAAATGCACCGGGAATACTAGTGCCTAGGTAAAGTGGGTCTAGTCCATCATCATGTCATGTAATAACCCCATCAACGAGCGGGGAAATGTTCCACCCTATGCATTTGGCGTAAAGTAGCATACCGCCTCCATCAATAGAACTACAAGCCTCATCTCCTCTGGATGGGCAAGGTACATCTCTCCATAGTGAATGTTGGCACTATGGGATGTCATCTCGGATATCCCCTCTCCAAATACCATCAAGCATCAGCTCCTCCAAGGCCTCGGAGGAGATAGAGTAGACCTGTGTACCCAATATGGATAGCCACAAAATCTTGAACATGTCCTCGAGGGTGATGGTCATCTCACCCATCGGTAGGTGGAACGTGTTGGTCATAGAATCCCATCTATCGATGAGTATGACCATAAAAATAGGCTACCGGACTACATGTCGGTAGCAACGTCAAACCCCACTCAAGCCTACGCCTCCACATATCACAACTCCTCGAGGGTCGTTGCACGCACACTTTTAGGAGCAGGGGTGGAACCCTGTCTTGCATACGTAGCTGATCTCTCCCTGCATCCAATACAAACAACACATTAATCTACATTTATCACACCCATACTTTCCCCCTATCATTTTCCAACACCATATTTTATCCCTACCTATCTCAATCACCCAACCTATGGCACTTTTGACCCCTTTCTCTCTAAAACCTAACTAGTGTTAGTTCTCTATAATCGACCTTGGTCACCCATAACCGACATCATTCACCTATTTCGTGACCGATACGGGTTTAACCCTATCGACACTAGCTTAGCCCAACCGATGCGGTCACTATCACGGTGAAAACCCATGACCCCCAAACCCCCCTTTCTAAAAAAAAAAAACACCACCCTAACACTTCTCCCACCTAAAATCACCTACAACTCCCTCTTACATCATCATCAACTCCCCTCCTCTCCCACTTATCTCTCTTCCCCCTCCTCTTTTACCCAATTTACCATCTCATTTCCAAATTTTATTCTTTCTCCCACCTAAAACATAACCCAAAAACCAATTTGTAAATCATCTAATCTATCTAACCAAATACAACTTGAGTTGGACGCTTACCTCATCATGCTTTCGTTGTCACGTGGCATGTCTCGGCCACTACACCGGTGGCCCTGGGATCGATCCTCTCTCGGCCTCTACCATCACCTAATCTCCACCTACATCTCCAACCAATCGAATCACATGCACCGATCTTATGGACCTGTCTCTCACCACCCAATCACCCACCATCTAGATTACCAACTCAACACTCCATTCCGTCCGAACACTTTTCCCCCTTTTCTCTCTCTTTTTTCATTTTCAAAATTTGCTATATGACAAATGAATAACAAAAAACATAGATATTTTTTTTTATAATAAACCTGACTTAACCAACGTCGGTTTTCCCTTAATCGACATCACCATGTGCCCTACCTTACCATGGTTAGTTGCACTATACTAGCATTAGTTACCCTTGACCGAGCATCAGTCACCCTCTCTTACTCAAAACCCAACCTTTTACCCTATTACCCTACCTATCCCTCCTTTTTTCACACCTACCCTTTACCCTGACCATTTCCCTCACCCAACCATTACCCTGAATATTTACCTCACCCTCCTAACCTCATCATTTACTACCTCCCTTTTTCCTCCTTTGGGGACTCATTATTTTATCCATACCTCATCCTTACCCACACCATGACCTAGATATTTGGACCTAGACCATCGCTAGTGACCTTTTCCCTCATATGTTCGCTATACCTTATGGCACTGTTACCTGTGTTGTTGACCTAATGAGCTTACCCTACCTATTACCGTGACCATTTATCTTGACCCTACCTTTGGTGTACCGGAACATACCTAAACGTTCCTGCACCTAACCTACATTGTGTTTCCTAACCATATCCTACACCTTGGATACCGGAATCACTTCAACCTTGTTTGGATAAACCTATTGACCTTAGACGATGTAGAGTTTTACTACTCTTCAACCTAGTAATGTGCTGCAGTTTATATGTGTGCATGCATTTGACTATTCCTACCTTTGACCCTGACCCATTACCTAGATTTCCTGAGTCGACCTTTTTCCTTTTTCCACCCGCTCCCCACCTTTCCCTTTCTCACATTTACCTTTTATCAAACCACTCACCGATTCTACCTTCTGCCTTATCAGTTCTTGGTTTGCGGGGGATCACCTTCACCCACACATGGGGCAACCACATCTTTATTTTGTTAGCATCACTTAACCAATACAAGATACGCAAAAAAAGGGGCAAAATGTAGACACTAAAATTAGGTCACACTCCCCTTTGGTCCCTCGACAAATAAATACCTTCATCACATTCACCTAGCCATGGTCCCCTTCACCCCACTAATATTAATTTAATTTAATTTTATTAAATTAATTCATTATCCTCACCATATTTATTATTTAAATATCATAATTTAGATAATACCCACATTTACACCTCACCTAGACACCTCACTAAGCCAACTCACCCTAAGACCTATTCTTAGTAAGTTGCCATAACTAACTAAGACTTACCCAAACCCCAAAAATCAATGCCTACATTCCCTCTAACCACATTCCTGCATGCTTATAGGAAGCTTCCAATCTAATCCACGGGTTAATGACACGAGATCCCATAAAATCAAGGGGATCTACCTAGTTTAGTAAAAATAGGAAATCCCACCTTGGCGACACATTAGCTACCCCTAACCGTCATCGGTTAAGCGGAACCACTTTATCGGTCACCTTTTAATCCATAAAACAACCTTAATTTAAAGGTTGGTAAACATTAGTAGATTCTGAGAGATATCACATCTTTTGAGAACAAGTTTCCATGAGAACACGCATGCAAAGAAGGAGATCAATCATTTTCTCTTACACAAGCATCCAACCTTCACCCGAATGACCATCTAAGCGACCATCCAAAGACAAATTTGATCCAATCAAGCAAAAAGGAATGCACATACAGCCCATGTAGAAGCCTTCCTATGTTTGGTGATCCTCAACAGCGTTCAACCTCTTACTGTAACCTTCATCCATCACTCACAAGCACCTTGAACACAAGGGTGGCTAGAAGTGCGTTCTCGAATGTGGCCACAACACGCAATGTGACATTCCTTGGTTTTATGCCCACTAGTCCATATCTTGGTACTATCCCACCTTACATGCATATGTATTGAAAAATCCCCGGATGAACCCATATGCCATTCCCACTCCCTACATTCCATATCAAGGAGCTCCATATGTTTTAGTCAATGCCTATAATGTAGCTTATCCAAATCCTACTCCTCCACCTCCTCATCAAGGATATTCAATGGTGGAATATTACGCAATGGGTACATACACTGAGTACTTAAATGATCCTCTTGAATTCACCATACGTGGTGTCATGCTTTATGCCCATCACTAGATCTTCCAAAATTTAAGGGAGAAGGAGACTTGAATGCTCATATCAAGGCCTACGCTACTTCTATTAGGAGTTACTTCCTTGGGATGTTGTAGTGGCTAAGATATTTCCAAATACTCTCAAAGGAATCACATTGGATTGGTATTACCATATTCTAGAAGCTTCTATACATTCCTTTAAACAACTTATTTACTAGTTCATAAAAGCATTTGACATGAATAAGTTGTTGCATACAAGGATTAGGGAGTTCCTACATATTAGATAGGAGAAAAATGAATCTACCACCCATTTCATCTAGAGATGGCACCAAGTTCTCTATTCCTCTGCAAGTGTGCCCAACATGGACCAGATGGAACTTTGTGATCTTTTCCTTCACTCGCTCAATCAAGAGACTAAGGAAGAGGTCCAAAAGTTTCCTTTCCTTAGTTATCGGAAGTTTAGGACATGAACCCATTAGTTCCCTTATCACTTGACTTCCCGACCCAATAATCCCACCTTTTTGGCAACAAAAATTATTGGTCCCTTGACCTCATCAAATCCTTCCTCTACATTGGCATCCACCCCTATTGTGTCTTATTTGGGGCACCGTATACCTCGATAAAATGGCCACCTCCATGGTCATATAATTTTACATCCTTTCTTGGAAACTAGATATACCATTTTCTTGACAATCTTCATAGTTTTGCACATATTTTGATGTCTTCCTTTGAACCTTTCATCTCAAAAGCTTTGAAAATCCATACAGTGAATTCCCTTTGGATTCCCTCCATCCTTGTAGTATTCTTCGACTCACGGGTCTGTAGGCCATTAACATCACCTCTGTTGAGGTCATGTTATGTTCCCTACCAATGTGTTTCAAAGGTTATTACCATGTTTAGCTTATGTTTTCAACATGGTCATTTCAGATTCTAGGTATTTCTCTAGGGCATCATTTTTCATCTCTCATCTTCTCATCTTTCATCCTTTCATATTTCATCTATCTATCTCTTTAAAACTCGTGATCGGTTCCATTTTTGGTCATCAATCCCTAGTTTGAGGGGGAGCACCTCATCATATAATTGTGCATCTTTCACATTCTTATCTTTCACATATTGTTTTTGTCTCACGGCTTGCCTACACCAAACCACTAAACAAAAAGGGAAAATGTAGACACTTAAAATCAGCACCACTAATTCCTATATCCGCATTCACTAGCCCCTGAACATGATCACATCACTATCATATTATCCATTAAACCCTTATTATGAGTATTATTTATCCCCCATCATATTTACTCCCTGTAAATATCATTCTAAAGCTGTAAAATCCTATTTTACTCCTTTTAAAACCAGCCATACCACTTACAAACTAAAATCAAATAAAAAAGAAACAAAATCAACAATTTCTTAACTATTTCACAAACTCCTAATTAGCATAACCTCTTTCTAGCACACATCTTTCATCAAAAAAAACAAAAATCTTGATTTGTGAAGTAGTTTCAACCTTTTCCCAATGAAACCGGATAGCCTATGATCCACCTCGATCACCAACATTTCTCCCTATTTATTAGCGATCCTTTCTACATGAGTTTCGACCCCCTTTTAGGAGGTTGGGTTAAGGTTGCTTCATGCTAGTTACTTTCTAAATCCTTACATTGTAGTTTCTTTGTAATATTTCCCTATCACGGAGACAAGATCATCACAATATCATTCAAGACATCAATAATATATTCTTTAGCCTTTGAATATCATTCAAACATCTAGGAAATATCTCAATGGTCTTATTACATCTACAATATTCCCATCTCTGGTTATATCATATTCTCATCCTCATTTATCAAATAATACAAGGTAAGTGATTTCATTTCACATTATTATCTCATTTACTCATCATTTACAAGATTCAATCAACTTTTTCTTGTTTATTAGTAGCCTATACATTTCCATAGTAATCATCAATGGTTCTTCCCTAGATCACCAATGATCCACCTTGATTGCTGGTAATCCACCTCAATCACCACCAATCCACCTTGATTGCTATCAATTCATCTCCTCCACCATACTAAAAATCCATCCCAAACACCAATTATCCACCTCAATCACTAGTGATCCATATCCTCTTCGTACTTAGGTGATCCACCTTGATTTCTAGAGATCCACCTCTAATCTCTAACAATCCATCTCCAATTTCCAGCAATCTATCCTAATCACCGGTGATTTGTGTCTTGTAGATAACTTAACTCCTAAATTCACCCTTCTAACATTGAGACCCAACATCAATTACTACTCTGCATGTGCAAGTGTCTTTCCGGTCATATAAAACTCCTTTGAGCCATATTTATGACTCTATCATTTATCTAAATCAAATCTATCATATCATTCACCTTTGTGAGTGCTCAACTAGCTACATCCTTGCTCCTTTGAACCATTTTGTGATCCATAGGCTCCCATTGGATCAGATATCACCTTCTAATCATCGTATATCCATGGAACACGTTAGTCCCTTTTCCTTTGCATTGTTGTTTATATCGTTATGTTTTATCATTTTATCTTATCACTATTAGATTGATTTCTTGAATGCGGATTGAAATCCTTGCAATGAAGTTGATTGAATTTCAAGGACTGGACTTTTCTAGGAAATCCATCACATATCTATCTAATCCTATATTTTTCTAAGTTTTTATGCATTACACAAAGCCTATCTCATTGTAAATGAGTTATGTTGGGGTTAGCATACCGTTTGTACAAACAATATATGAGATCTAAGCATATATGTAAATAAAAGTAGATATTCTACTAGAAGAAATATATAAAACAAGAGACATAAATCAACACCAAATTTAACGTGGTTCACCCAGTGTGGGCTATGTCCACCAAGAAACAAGCTAATATATTATCCAAAGCTTTGACAAGATATACAATGAAGATTTACAATCTTCCACACCTCTCAGATGTGCAATACTTTATTTCTCTCAAGCTTTTTCTTCATCACCAAGAATTCTCTCTCACCAAATTTTACAAGTTCTTTCTAATTATTTTTAATCATCTTCTAAACCCTATATTTTATGCTTATATAGTTTTTATAGACTTACGACACTTAGCCATGTAATTATAATCAATAGATATAATTTATGCTAAAAATAGATTTAATTCCCAAGAGTTAATTAAAACATCCTCACACAGGTAACCAATGCTGGTTAGACCTAACCGATGTCAGTTCCTCCCTTGCCTAACCAATGTCGGTCATCCTTGACCGATGTTGGTCCTGGTGACCGATCCGATTCCCCTAACCGACCGATGACGATTCTTGTATTTTCCAACAAGTTTCCATTACATGCTAAACTGAAGTAATTGAGCTCCATAACTCACCAATCTCCCACTTGGAGATTAATTACCATACCATACCTGTATAATGTCATTCTTTGATCCTTCCTTATTATTTCTTCCTCTTCAAATCTCAATCTCAAAGACCAAAAGAAGTGGAGTGTAGCTCCAACTTCTCCTTTTCTAATGGCTTCGTTAGCATATCCATAGGTTCTTGCTCGTATGAATATTTTCTAGATTCAACTATCCATCCTCCAATACCTACCGTATGAAGTGATACCTCAACTGAATGTGTTTCATTCTTGAATGAAATGTTGAGTTCTTTTCCAAATGAATTACACTCTGACTATCACTGAACAATTTACAATCACCTTTCTCCTTTCCTAACTCTTCCATGAACCTACTCATCCATATCATCTCCTTGCTAGCCTCTATAGCTACAACATACTCTTCCTCTATAGTAGACAAAGCCACAACCTTCTGTAATCTTGAAATCAACTAACTCGCCATCCCACCTACTATGAAAATATATCTAGTAGTGCTCCTCTTACCATCCAGATCTCCATTGATATCCAAATCAACATAGCCACATAATGAAATATCTAAACCTCCATAGCATAACCGCATGCGAGATGTCCCTTTCAAATACGAGTATCCATTGACTGCTTTCCAATTCTCTTTACTTATATTAGCCATATATCTACTCACAACTCCCAATGCTTGTGCTATATTTGGTCTGGTACAAACCATAGCATACATGAGACTTCCAACTGCTAAAGCATATGTCACTCGTGTCATGTATTTGACCTCCTCATGTGATGATGGATACCAATCTTTTCTCAATTTTAATTCTCCAGCCATAGGTGTATTAACAGGTTTATCATTCTGCATGTTGAACCTTTCTAACACCTTGTAGATATAATCCTCTTGAGACAAATACAATTTCTTGTTTTTTCTGTCTCTAAGTATTTATGTGTCAAGAATTCTTTTTGTAGCTCCTAAATCCTTCATAGAAAATGTGTGAGCTAACTTTCCCTTAAGCTCACTAATGTCCTACATACTAGATCTTGTAATAATCATATCATCCACATATAGTAAAAAATAATATAGTTCCCATTTTCAATCTTTTGAAATAAACACAATGGTGAAATTCACATCTCAAGTAACCATGCTCATGCATAAAACTATCAAATCTCATGTACCATTTCCTTGGAGCTTTCTTAAGCCCATATAGGCTCTTTTTCAACCTACAAACTAGTTTCTCCTTACCCTTGACTTCATACCTAAGCGCTGCTCTTGCATATAAATCTCTTCATTCAAATCACCATGAAGGAAATTTGTCTTCACATTTAGTTTCTTTAAATGTAAATCTTCTCTGTAACTAAGCTCAAAATAAGTACAAATAGAAGTCATCTTAACAAAGGAGAAAATATTTTACCGAAGTTAATACCCACTTTATGTGCCAATCCCTTTAGTAAAAACCTTGTCTTGTACCTTTTTTTGTCCACCCTTTTCTTTCTTAATCTTGTAAACCCACTTGTTCTACAATGTTCTCTTCACTGCTGGCAACTTAACCAAATCCCAAGTGCGGTTATGTTCTAAGGAGTCCATCTTCTCATCCATGCCATGCTCCCACCGAGCGTGAATCATATCTTGCATTGCTTCTTCAAATATCTTTGGTTCACCATTATTAGTTAATAATAAATAAAATAGAGGTGTACATATTTTTGGAGGTTTACTTACCCTTTGAGACCTCACAGGAGTTTGGGGTAACAGAGGTTCAATCTGGACCTCCCTGGACATTTGTATCCAAATCGACGTGGTGATGTCGGTCACCTCTAATGATGTCGATTCCCGCTAACCGATGCGTTTAGATCATTTGTAACCGATACCATTTTTTTGATTGGTTTCGGTCGGGGTCAATGACATCGACATATGTAACCCCTGTCGGTAATTATTTTAAATCCAAGAGTTCATTTTCATTCACTAACTTCTCAACTGGTTCATCCTTGGGTACAAAAATTGGATCCTTGTACATTCTCTTTTCATTCCATTCAACATCACGAATCCTAATAATTTTAGAATTCTCTAAATCCCAAAAAATAGAAATTGAAATCACCGGATCCATAAGCAATGAAAGTGCACCTCTTGGATTTTGCATCTAACTTCTTTCTATTTTCTTATTAACATGCACAAAATCTTTTGAGCCATAAAATTTAAGAAAAGAAAGATCTACCTCTTTTTCGGTCCAAGCTTCCTCTGGTATTCCTCCATCTAGTGAACTTGAAGGCCTACAGTTAATCAATAAACTATTGTATCAACTACTTCTATTCAAAACTATAAGGGCGGTCCAAAATGTATTCTCATACTTCTAGCATGCTCCATGATTTTCCTATTCATTCTTTCCACAACACCATTCTCTTGTTGTGTTCTTGGAACCATTCTTTCTCTACGTATTCCATTCTTTGAACAATAAACATTGAAAGCCTTGTTGCAAAGTATTCACCACCATTATCGGATCTAAGGAACTTTAACTTAGAATTTGATTCATTATCAACAAGGGCTTTCCATCTTTTAAAAGTCTCAAAACATTAGATTTATGTTTAAAACAATAAACCCATACCTTTCTTGTAGCATTATCAATGAAAGTAACATAATCTGGGATCCTCCATGAGAAGCTACTTGAGCTAGTCCCCACACATATGAGTGTACATGCTCTAATTTTTTCTCCTTCTTAGTTGCCTCAAATTTGAGAAATCTCACTCTCTTTTGCTTTCCAAAGATACAATTCTCACAGAAATCAAGATCTAAATCTTTCAAATATGATAACTTACCCTTAGCCTTTAAGATTTGCATTCATTTTGACTCATATGACCCAACCGATTATACATCATGAATCGAATCTGAAGTAGATAATGCGAGAAAATGAATAAGTAATACTGGGTAGATAAATATAATGTTCCTACCTTCTTACCTCTTTCCACAACAAAAGCACCCTTGGTGACTTTCAAGAGTCTCTTGTAAAGTAACCATGCAACTGCATTCACCTAGTTGCCCTACATAAATAAGATTCCTCCTAAGGCTTGGCACATGCTTCACATCTTTCAATACCCATTTATTTCCATTCTGCAATTTTAGATGGACTTCCCCTTTACCATTAATACTGCAAGGTTCATCATCACCCAAATAGACATGCCCAAAATTTCCTTGGACATAATTTCATAAATAACCATTATTAGGGGTTGCATGGAAAGAAGCTCATGAATCTAAAACCCATGATTCAATTCTATTATCTAAAGAAATAATAAGAGCATATTGCATTACCTCTAATGCAACAAGATTTACTTCTTTACCTTTGTCTAGTTGTTGGTTCTCTTTATCCTTTGACTAACAATCTTTCTTTTCATGTCCTTTCTTTCCACATTTCCAACAAGAAATTCCCTTACTTCTGGATTTAGATCTGTTATCCCTTGAATTTTATTTCCCATTACTCTTACTCTTGGATATCTCCTTCTACCTACCCCTTCTTTCTACATTCAAAGCATTTCTAGATGATGATTCCTTTGTACTCTTCCTAAAATTTCTTCATCTAAAAGATTATACTAACCACATCATCAAAATTCAAAATATTATTAGCAGATGTTGTATTACTAATAGCCATTACCAAGTTGTCCCAACTATCAGGAAAATAACATAAGAATAAAATTTCTTTTACATCATCATCAAATGGTATATCAACTAATTTTAACTAATTTACAATATATTGGAAATCATTCAAATGACTATATGTAGATCCACCTTCATGCATCTTAGAACTAAATAGTTTCTTCATCAAATAAAATTTATTTGAAGCACTAGGTTTTTCATATAAATTAGCAAGAGATTTCATTAACTCTACCATAGAAGCTGCTTCATAATATTGGAAACCATGGATCTTTGTCAGGCTCAATCTTATAGATCCCAAAGCCATTTCTATCAAGATTCTTCCATTTTCATCGAGTCATCTTCGTAGGTCTAGAATTCTAATCCAATGGTAAGTATATATATCTCTTTGATACATATAATCCTTAATCTACATCTTCCATAGTTGATAATTACGACCATCAAATTTCTCTACCTTGTATTTTTTTTCTTCTGCCATTTTTGTAGCTCCCACTCAATCAAAAAACCCTCTATGAGTAAATATGTCAACACACAAAACCCTCAAACAAAGCTCTAATACCAATTATTAGGGTTAGCATACTTGGTTGTATAAACAATATATCATATCTAAGTATAAATTTAAATAAAAATGGATATTCTACAAGAAGAAATATACAAAACAAGAGACATAAATAAACACCGATTTAATGTGGTTCACCCAAAGTGTGGGCTACGTCCACTAAGAAACAATCCAATATATTAACCAAATCTTTGACAAGATATACAATGAAGATTTACAATCTTCTACACCTCTCAGATGTATGGTACTTTCATTCTCTCAAGATTTTTCTTCATCACCAAGAATTCTCTCACCAAATTTTACAAGTTCTTTCTAATTCTTGTTAATCATCTTCTAAACCCTAGCTTTTATGCTTATATAGTCATTTATAGACTTAGGGAACTTACCCATGCAATTACAATAAATAGATATACTTTAATGCTAAAAATAGATCTAATTTCTGAGAATTAATTAAAAAATCATCTCATAGGTAACCGATGCCGGTTAAACCTAACCACTGCCGGTTCATCCCTTTCTTGATCGATTCTAGTCATACCCGACCAACCTGGTCCTAGGTGACTATGTCGGTTCCCCCCTAACTGATGACGGTTACTATATTTTCCAGCAATTTTCCATTACGTGCTAAACTAAAGTAATTGAGTTCAACAACTCAACAAGTTAGGCACATGCTTGGGTCTACAAACATCGATCATCCATCAAGTATCAACATCCATCATTGGAAAGAGAAAACTCTCTAGTATAATAGGCATAATATAAAGAATAAAATCTTACAAGGTTTAGTGAAAATATATATTACTTTGTTTGAAACGTTAGATCTAAAAGAAGGAATAAAACCATGAAAAAAAGGTGTAAAGAGAGGGCTAGAATCGAGAAAGAGATATCAGACTTGAAGAGTGATTTGCATAGGTTGGGATCATTGGAAATAATTTGGTTACAAGTAAGAATTTTGGTAAGAATTCGAGATACGTGGATGGAGTTTGAAAAAGAGAGTGAAGTGGCCAATCAAGTCACTTGTGAAGACAAAAGAAGCATTATATAAGAAGTAAAAGAAGCAAGGAGGTAAAATCTTATACAAGATTAAGGAAAATATATTTTCCTTTTAAGCAACATGAGGAAGAGGAAGAGAAGAGAGTTCTCATTGTGGAGAACATAGTGAAAGATGAAGAAGAATGGAGGAGAAGAAAGGTGCAAAAAGAAGCACTTAGTGAAGAAGGGTGGATAAGGAGGAAAGTGTCCAAGAGAGAGACACTCATGGAGATAATGTAGTATATAATTTATGGATTAATGTTGTGTTTACATGTGTGTATAAAGGTTTGAATAATTTTGTGAATATGAATTAACAAATATAAAAATTGTGAAATCCTCATTGTAGATTCATGTATGATTTGTAAATGATAAAGCACAAATTTAACTCAAGAAATAAACTAAAGAAATATAAATCCCTAATTGCAATAGACTGAATGGAAGAATTAGTTGATTTCTTAATAAATACAAATTTTTTATGGATTGGAAAACTAATGAATAGGAGGAGGGATAGTCACAATTGTACTCATATAATTTTGTAATTGTCGGAATAGGCTAGACTAGGGCACCTAGAATGGGAGTAGGGTACCAGGCACCAAAGACCTTGGTCGGTGCCTATGAATGCTAAATCTCAGAATTTAATTTTTCTAGTGTTGCAAGGTGGTCACTAACCTGTTTTATTGGTCACCTATATGTTGCACTATGTCTGTAGGATTTACTCGTAACCTATAAAACAAGTGATATCCTACAAAACCTAAAACTACATCAAATTATAAAAATGAAATATGTAAATTGGGATTAGTATTGACCCCAATAATCACCCAACAGAGTGAACTTACAATTGGGTACTACACTACATCTTAGACTCTATGTAGTTCTTATGCGTGTGTGATGGAATTATGCCCTATGAATCCTCTTGTGCAAGTGTGTGTGATAGTGGGCAGTAGCTAGATGTAGTAATATAAGTAGATGTGTGGATGGAAAAAAATTCCCCTTATGCCTGTATGTGTGTACAAGTATTCTTTTTCCTAATTTAGATTGAAAGCAAGAACTACCACCTAAAATATGGTTCCATAACCTAGATAGAAACAAGAAAAGAGTACCATCAAGATGAAGAAATGAACAAGGCCTACACTAGCATCATAACTTTGAAATAATGAAATCAAACATAATGCAAATAAAGAACTCTATTATTCTAATTGCCTAATTAAATCAAGTGGAATTATGTAGTCTAATGGCAATAAACAATATTGCTTGCTTTGATCCTTCAAGGATACTTGGGTGTGAGGCTTAGCTCTTCAAGATGGATGATGGAGGGGCTTGAGAATGGCAAAAGGCTCTTAGTGCAAGACTATGTGCTTTCTTTTATTTTTTCAAGGGAAATAGATGTAGGTATAAAGGTAGAAGGAGGGATCCTTATATATCCCAATGGATAAAGGAAACACTTCATCCCTTTGCATGTGGGATAAAGGTAAAACATGATTAGGAATGGATAAGGTTGCTTTATTAAAGGTAACCTTACTTTAGAAGGGTTTAATTTATGCTTAGCAAGTCATGGGAGTTGGGGGTGTTTTAATTAATCAAAGGTGATTAACTAATAGGTAGATGTAAGCTTATAGAAGCCAATTAGAGGAATATTAGTACGATTTAGGCTATTAGGAGGGGATTAAATCAATTAAATATTGATTTATTAGTTAAATGAAGTGGAAGGCTAATTAATTAATAATAATTAATTAGTCTGGATAGAAAGGGTAAATAATTAATGAAGGTCATTAATTAGGTTTTTAGTTGGATATGTGACTTAATCAATTAGCGTATTGTAATTAATTAACAACAAAAGAAGAGGGAATATGAGCGCTTTTGATGATATGTTGTCAATTTACAAGATAAAGAGGATAATTAGTGCAATTTAAGTATTTAAATTGCTTGGGCATAATTATAGGTGTCTACATTTGCCCCTCTTTGGGGTGGCGTAAGTGACGCCACTTCAAAGATAGTAGATGAAAGAAAATTTTGAAGGGATAGAAGAAAAATTAGTAGGAGAGAGAGATGCCCCCTCGAGTGTCGATGGGGTGATGAAAGAAGTCGATCGACGATCGAAAAAGATGAGAGATAGGTAGAAGAATGGGGAAGGGGTAGGATGCCCGATGAGAGAGAAGATTAGGGGTGAAAGGAAAGTGATGTAGAAGAAATATGGAGGAGGGGAGAGAAGAGCTTAGCCTCTAGCCACTATTTATTGGAACAATTTGGATGTCATCATATTGCCACAAGAGCTATGTCATCGGTCCTTATGAAAAATATAAGCATACGACAAAGGTAGAATGACATGAAAAGCCATACATGAACAATTGTCCATTATTGAAAATACCCACTCCATGCAACATATAATAATGCAATGTAATACGAGAAGGAAACAAGCTCATCTAACAGGGAAAACAAGTATGAATGCACATACCCAACCCAACAATGGTCAAGACAGTTGTACAAATGTTTTGTTATCAGTGCTGAAGAGATCCACAAGTTCATGATTGATGACAAGGGTTAAAAATGATGCCCCGAGCAAGGATACATGCAATGGGGAATGAAAATGGACATGGGGTCCATGCAAAGTGTTTTTGCACAATGAAACAACACTAGGTAAGAAACACATGCCTAGAGTAGTATGGCAGAAGCAAGCAACTAGCTTTGTGAATGGTTGTGAATCCGGTGATCCATGAGTCATATTAATCGGGGAAGATGTGAGACAAACCAATAAGATATGGAGAAAATACCATGTGCAAGACACAAGTTTCGGCCGTAATAAGTAGGTTACCATTTTTGTAGGTTTTTTTACTTTTGTAGGATTTTTGAAAAATTTGCCTTGTTTTTGGATTTTTGACATATATATTATTTTTATTGTTTGTGCTTTTCAAATTGTGGTAAACAATAGAATAAAATAGAAGAAAGAGAATGAAGGGCCTAGGGCAACAGAAAGTGCCCTAGGTGGAAAAAGAAGAAACAAGTGACAAATAATGTCCTTATGTAGTGGAAAAATTAAGAAAAAATAATTAAAAATAATTATTTACGAGAGTGTGGAGAATAATAAAAATCACCAGGAGCAATAAAAATTGTCCGAGGGAGAAGAAAGGGGTATCGAACAACAAAAATGCCCCAATACGATGAAAAATAAAAGAAAAATAATTATATAATAAAAATAATTATTCCACATTGAATAGAGGAGAAAATAACGATCAAAATGGGCCTCCGGCCCTTTTAACGATGAAAAATAGGTTAATATACCCGACACAGGGGGTAAAAACATCACGACCATGGGGCCTCTCTAAATCCCCGGATTCATGCCACCAACGAGATCGGTGAGACATCCCATACCAGAGTAGCCGATTGGACAAGGGCCATCTCAACCTCTAGTGTTACGTTGACCGAGAGAGGACAGATTTGGGAGCTCCGGCGAGGGCGAGAGATGCGGTTGAGATCCACATTTTTTTGTATAGATTATTTGTATGTATGCCTCTTATGAAGGCCAATTTTGATGTACAATCTTATATACTTGTATTTTGATGATGCCTCGTGATGAAGGCTTGATTCTTTCTGATACATGCCCCTTTTTTATGGCATTTTGTATCGATGATGTATCATTTTGAGTACCGATTTGGACAATGTATACTTGTATAGATATGTGGACATTTTTGATGTAGCATCTTTGTATGCCTTAGCTGAAGGAATTTTGATATAGAGTATTGATGTGTATCCATTTTTATTGATATAGATGTATATGACACACATTTATATATATGAGGATTACTTTATGCGCTCAGATACACATGTTTATGAGATGATGTACTTTATTGTTTGTGTGTTTGGATGCATGTGACATGATTGGGCATAATTCTATGATGTAAAATACCCTTTTTCATAAATTACTCTATGTCGAATCTTATTGCATGTTGCATGTTTTGATTCAGCACTTATGGATGTGTTATGATGGTATCTGATTTTGTACTTTGTATGTATCTGATCTTGATGTTTGATGTTTACATGTGCTATGGATGTTAGATGATAGATCCATAGATGATATCAAATGAATTTCCCATGTGTTATTGTAGACGTATATGGATGGGATGATATGATGATATTGGTGCGGGGGGATAGATTTTTGATCATGCGCAACCCCTCTTGCCCCCATTGATGATACAATATATGATAATTATCTTAGCATACATGCATGATGTAAAACTTAGCATCTTGTTTATATATGATGTATAAATGATGTTATATGTGATGATAATGATGGTAATGTGATGTTAATGATAACAAAACAATGCACATGCAATAAACACAACCAAATGCTAACAAAGAACACTAGGAAATAATACAATACACCACGATTCACCATGCTTCATTAACATGTAATAAACACAATTAAATGCTAAGAAAGAACACAATGAATTAACACATTACATCATGATTTCCTAATATTTACTAGCATGAAAAAACATACCGCAATATGCACAAGCAAGAATAAATCTAATCTAAGCAAGAAAAGATGAATCCTAACAAAGTACGCCCAAGCAACAAACAACCCAAAAGCAAAAACATAAAACAGACAAACAAGCAACAAGCAAAGCAAGAAACAAGACAATGCAAGTAAATGTTTTTGTAAGATTTGTTTTCATGCCCCAATTTTCTATTGTTTAAGTTGGTGTGAAACAATTTTCTATTGTTTAGGTTTTTGTGAAACAATTTTCTATTGTTTAGGTTTTTGTGAAACAATTTTCTATTGTTTTGGTGTTTGTGAAATAATTTTCTATTATTTTTGGTGTTTTCTAACGGTTTTCCAGAGCTATGTACAGGTAACCAAGAAAGTGTGGACACCCCCAACATTAGATGGGGAATATACAAGGGCAGAAGCCACACGCTTATGAACAAGAAGGTGAAGTCGTTGAATTTTCCCCCAGCGTAAGATGGGAAATAGCGAAAGACCATACCCCTACATAGACGAATAAAAGAAGACAAAGCCAAATCAAGGCCGATAGGATGGGGCTCACAGGGAATCTTGAAGGTAGAACTAGGGCTAGGCCAAGGAAAACCACCCTCCAGATACCAGATGCTTGTGAACAACGAATCCTCCCGAGGCACCGGAAACCAGTTTTCACCCAAGGACTTATCCAAAGTGCCATAATTGCGTGGTTTTCACTAGTGGATGACCTATTTTCTCTTTTTCTTTTTCTGATTTTTTGATTTTTTGTAATTTTTGATCATTTTACCATTTTTTTATTTTTTGCTATTTAACCTCCCTGCGCCATGTTTAAGCATAGAACCACTTAAGATGAATGGCGTTCATGGGCTCCCGAGCTCATCACCATTGGGGTGAGCCAATTTGTATGTATGCTCCGTGTCGTATTTGGTGACTATAACATAGGGTCCCAGGGTCCTAACCAATGTGGTTCGAACTCCCATTTCTTTTCTCGTTCCACTCGGCATTGAACTGGTTTCTCCTTTATGACTAAATCACAAACCTCAAACTAACGAGGATGATTCTTTTATTGTAGTTTCTAGAGAATCTGTGTTGATACACTTTCGGGGATTAAGAGCGCAAATGCGCCTCTCATCTAGGAGCTCTAATTCAGCTAGTCTTGCCACTCGATAATCCTCATCCTTATCCAGATAGTCCCGAAGATAAATTCTCACGAGACGGAAGTTTGATCTTTAAATGAATGATAGATTGTGTCCCAAACACTAGGAATATGGTGTCACACCCATAGGAGTGCGAATGGATGTTCTATAAGCCCAAAGGGGTGGATGGATTTTTACGTGTCAGTTATAACCTATTTTGCTAACCATCTTCTCCAATATCCTTACCAAAGTCTTGTTTGTGGCCTCTGCTTGCCCATTACCTTGAGGGTAATATGACATGGACCATTTTAACCTGATTTGGAACCATTGACAAAGACCTTTCACAATTTTTTTCTTAAATGAATTCCCATTATCTGTAATGATGGTTGTGGGAATACCATATCGACAAATGATGTGATTCATGATAAATTTAGAAATCTAGGCTCCTGTTACATAGGTTAAAGGGACAACCTCCACCCATTTTGTAAAGTATTCTATAGCCGTGATGATATGTGTATGACCATCAGATGAGGTAGGAGTAAGTTTTCCTATCAAGTCAAGTCCCCACTTGGAGAATGGCCATGGGGTAGTGATAGGTTGTAATGGTTGCGATGGAGCATGAATGAAGTTTCCATACTTTTGGAAAAGTACACATTTCCTGACATAATTGCAACAATCAGTTTCCATGGTAGGCCAATAATAGCCTACTCTTAACAATTTCTTAGCTAAGACCATGTCGTGTATATGTGCTCCACACACCCCTTCGTGCACTTCTTTGAGTGCTTGAATCGACTCCGTCACATCCAGACAACGTAACAAATTCCCATCATAGCCATGATGATAAAGTTTACCTCTTAAAAGGGTGTAACGGGCTATTTGGTGAATCAGGATTTACTTTTCAGAATGGGAGATATCAGGATGGAACGTGGTGTCCTTAAGATAGGTAAAGATGGGTTCATACCATGGGGAATTGGGACCAACAACATCACAAGCCGGGAAAGATTCGGCATGTCATACACAGTGGAGTAGATTTTCTACAAAGAATGGCATGTCATTATTCCCGATGGAATACAAAGCATATAACCCACTTTGCCGCCATGGCACCTACCTTTGATCATGTTATGTGCTCTTGGGATTTTTTCAAATGTAATGTGCACAAAGTACTCCTTTAGAGTTTCTACTAACTTTTTGTAAGGTATGAGCTTGTCATCCTTAACCTTGTATTCATCATTAACCTATTTGATAATTAACTATGAATCACCCACAACCTTGACATGATGGATATTCCACTTGATAGCTAGCTTCATTCCTATAATAAGTGCCTCATATTCTACAATGTTGTTTGTGCAAGGGAAGCCTGGGAAAAGCCTGCATATAGGATCACCAAAAGGAGTAATAAGGACCACTCTTGCACCTAAACCGTGAAACGTAAAGGATCCATCAAAATGTATTTACCACATGACATGATTCTTCAAGGTAGAGCAAAGATGAATCTGGAAGATCCAGATTCAAAGGTTTCATGCCTTGCAAAGGTGCTTCTACTAGCTGGTCAGCAAGTACTTGTCCTTTAACTAATTCTTGATGTATAAATTATATGTCAAACTCACTAAGTAGAATGATCCAATTATCCATTCTACCTATGAGGGTGGGTTTAGACAATAAATACTTGAGTGGATAAACCTTGGATATTATCTTGGTTTTAGTATTCAATAGGTAATGGAAATTTTTTTGGAAAGTAAAAACAACAACCAAGTAAGTTTTTTCAATTTGACGATAATTGAGCTCATAGGTGATGAGGGTGTGACTCGAGATAATACATTGATTTCTCCTTATAGCCAAGGTCATATTGGGCAAGCAATGCACTAATAGAAAATTACGTAGTAGAAATATAGAGCAAGAGTGACTCTACAGGAGTGGGAGGCATGAGGACAGGTGGATTAGCCAAGTATTGTTTAAGAAAAGAAAAGGCTTGTTGTTGCTCGGATCCCCAAATGAAAGTGACATATTTTTTAAGGAAGTGGGTGAATGAGTGACATTTATCTCCAAGATGGGAGATGAAGTGGTGAATGGCTTGAATTTTCCGTTGTAAGTTGCGCGATTGCTTGATATTCTTAGGTGGAGGCATTTTAGTGATAGCAGACACTTTTGTAGGTCTACCTCAATACCTCGTCTTGATAGAATGAAGCCCAATAGTTTCCGTAATAGCACACCAAAGACACACTTCTTTGGATTCAACCCGACTTTGTATTCATGCAAGCGTTCAAAGATATGCTACAAAATGATAGGGTGATTCTCTCTTGTTTTAGACTTTCCCAGGATGTCATCCATGTAGTCCTCCATGATATCATGATATCATGAAAATTACTTTGTCATTGCCCACCGATAAGTAGCTCCTACATTTTTGAGGCCAAATGACATCACCACGATAACAGAAGGTTCCCGAGGAGTCGTAAAAGTTGTTTTGTGTTGGTCTTCTTTAGCTATCTTGATTTGATTATATCCCGAAAAGCCATCCATGAGTGATAGCATCTCGTACCCTGTTGTTGAGTCAACAATCATGTCAATATTTGGCAGTGGAAAATCATCTTTAGGGAAAGCTTTATTGATGTCCCTAAAATCTGTGTAGATTCAGATACCGATAGGCTTTTTCTGGACAGGAACAATGTTTGATATCCATTCAGAATAATCAATTGGCCTGATGAATCTTGCTGCAAAGCAATCTTTCCAACTCTTCTTTAACCAATAAGGCTACTCTTGGGTGCATCTTTGAGTTTTTGTTTGATCAGCTTAGTGTCTGCGTGCACAACTAGGTTGTGCACGACCAAAGTCAGATCTAAGTCGGGCATGTCTTTGTAAGACCATGCGAACACATCTATAAACTCTCATAGCAGCATAGTGAATGTCTTTTGTTCTCTAGAGAGTGATGCTCCCAATTTTACTATCTTGGGATCCTCTTCTATACCAATATTGACATCAATGGTTTCTTCGACTAGTAATTTTGATAAGTCCTCCATATGCATAGGATCAGGAGGTAGGTTGAGATCTTCATCAAAGGATGTCTCCACGAGATTTTCATCCTTGGCGTGGTCACTTTGTTTGTCATTGATTTTTTTTTTGTCAGCTAGTGCCTCAAAGAGGTTTTCACTATGCAACTTGGACTTTGATTTTTTTCGAGGCTTTACTTTGGAACTTTTCCCCTCGCTTTTCTTTAAGTTTTGTTGGCCACAAAGTTCAGTCTCCTTACCGAAGTAGGCACAGGTATCTAAGTCGATAAAGAAACCTTTCTTGTGATCTCCAATGGGAATTGTATCCCTTATGCCCATGAACTCTGTGATAGCTTCATCATTCTCGAATAAATCTAGCAACATGTGATGTTGTTGGTCCCATTCAACAAGGGAAGGGTATACAAGGTCAAGGGTTGGTTCCGTGGGGGTTATGGTTAGGACAACATTGTTCATGAAAAGGTTTGTGGAGGTTAGATCCTCATATTGGCTATAATGGGAATTTGTATCACTATCTAGATAGTCAGAGCTATCCTCACATTCAGAACAAGTAGCGTCATGGTCATTGGGGTGTGCTCCATAAGGGTGAATCCCGATGCCTAATCTTTATATTTTGAAATGTGGAAGAGGGACTGGTTCTCTTTGTCCTTGTTCATTTCTCCCACATCCTAGGCCTTTGTAGCCCATGGAGTACATCATTTTACTAGATTTTTCATATTCCAGGTTCAATAACAGGATGGCTGAGTATCCTTAGGAACCCAAGTTGTAGGTGGATCAAGCAATTTTTCCTCAGCTAACAAGCCTCCAAGTAAGAATGACCCAATAGTTTGTTCCTTTCTAGGTCTTCTAAAGTGGTAGTTGGGTCAACCTCTAGTCTTGGGTGACAATGAGAGGTCTAAAACCAAGAGTACTTTTTGTACATTATACTCCCCACAACCATATTCAAGGATTTTCATCTCCCATGAATCAAATGGAGATGTTGAAGTAGACGGACCATGAGTGTAAGAGATAAGAGAATCCGAATCCACAGGATTCCATAGCCTCAGGACCGAAGAGGGATAGCTATATCTATGGAGGGACATACATATGTACCCTTTCATGTAAAGCTACTATTGAGAGCTCTACAATGAGTAAAGGGCTCTAAATCTCTTTGTATTGTATTGGTATGTCCCTCATGCTGCAACTTAATGCATTGATGAAATGTTGATGGCACGGCCTGCATGGCATGAATCCATGGTCGGCCTAGAAGCATGTTATATGGAAATTCCAAGTCCAGGACATGAAACTTTGTCTGATGGTGAGTGGGACCCACCTCCATGGGCAGCATGATGGTGCCTATTGACTCCCTTTCCACGTTTTCGTATGCGGTGATAGTGATAATATTAGACTTAAGATCTTCCTCAGTATGTCCTAACTATTTAACCAACTTGAGTGTGAAAATGTTCAACCCAGATCCATTATCCACAAGCACCCGTTTGATCTTCCTATAGGTGACAACTACCTCAATGTATAAGGGAATATTATGTGTTGGATTCTTAGTAGGGATATCCCTATGGTTGAAAGCAATATGTTCATTTGGTACAATGTTTTCCACTACGGCTTGAAGCTGTGTAGGATTGACTTCTAAAGGCACTCCCGACTGCTGAAGAGTTTGGTACAAATGTATTTATGCACATTGGATATCTTGAGAAGATCTAAGATGGAAATCTCAATGATATATTCTCAAGTATCTCTAAAAGGTTATATTTACAAGTTTGTGGGGTCAACGGAGAAGGTTTCAGAATCAAGAGGTGGGCACACCTTGTTACTGCAGCGTAGTCCTTTCCCTTGATTCGGATGGTATTGACATGGTCAGCATGAGAGCGAATACATCTAATAAGTGAATCATAATTATTGTTGTCTCTTTTGGTGTACAAGTAATTCACGGCTTTATAAGTTTGGGATGACTCTCCCCGATCTAGCTTTGACTTTTTTGACTTATCATGATTGGAGAATGGTTCTTTATATATCCCCATTTTCTTGTTAGGTGTTTGTGTTTTGCTTGGGTTATCCACCTCTATCTCCCCGTTGTTAATGAGGTCTTGAATATAATGATGAATCCATAGACATTTTTCTGTCTTATGTCCTTTGATGCGATTCATTTTGCAATATTCATGCTTCTTGTACCATGAAGGTTTTGGAGTGTTGTCCTCAAATGGTTGCATTGTAGGATAGGTCACAATGTGGGCTGAATCTAATTGCTTTAGTATAACTAACAAAGGTTCATTAAGAGAGGTGAACGTTCTTCACTTTGGTGGTGGTTGAATTGGGCCCTTAGTCAGTTTAAAAGGTTGACAAGTTTGGACCGTTTGAACACATTTGGAATCAATGATTCTGTCTCCCACCACATTTTTGTTTTTGTTAAAGATCTTTAGGTTTTCCATGGGTTTGACACTTTGGTTGTCTCTAGATTGGGTTTTGAGGGTGCCTTTAGCAATGAGATATTTTTCTATCGAACACCTTTCTCAATAACCTCCTCTAAAGTGCGAACATAATGCATTTGGAGGTGGAAAGCTATATCCGGGTTGACGTTGGGAACAAAAATACTAACCAACTATTTTTCAGGGAAAGCACAAGGGAAGCGACTAGCTATCCCTCTCCACGATTGAAGGAAGCTGGTGAAAGTCTCATTATGGCATTCCTTAGCACCACATAAGTCTGCCATGGTGACATCACTCTCTATGTTATATGAGAAGTGACACACGAACCTTTTCTCGCCAATTCGGCTAGGTGAAAATTGATCTTCGTGGTAAGCATATAAACCACTCCAAGGCTTGACTTCGAGACTCTTGGGGAAAATTCGATGAGATAATTGTCACTATAAGACACCTCTTGACATGCCATGTAGAAATATTTAACATGATCTCGTGGATCTCCTTTCCTGTATATTTTTCAAACTTTGGCATATCAAATTTCTTTGGAAAGGGTTGAAGGGTCATTGTCTTGTCAAAAGGATAGGGCATAATTCTTCATATTGATATTTCCTAATGCTCCCTATATTGCTCTCTTGTAAGCTCGTGAGCATCACTTTCATAGATTGCACCTCTTGTGTGAGTAATTTTTCTCACGGTGGGAGAAGTGGGATTTATACGACACTTAGTTTTCTTGGTTTTCTCGACATAGTTCATTGATCTTAACCTTAGGCCTTGACTTTTGAACATTATTTTTGTCTTCCTTCATACGTACATGGGAGGTAAGCAAAGCTAGTTGTCATCTTAGGTTACTAATTTTTTGGATTGTGGCTTCTTCTTCTAAAGGTTCCTCCACCTCGTATTGTGGAGGTTCTTCACCCATCTCATGTTCTCCTTGTTTCTTCGTGGCACTTTGATAAAGGGTATTCTATGCCCTACCACTTTATCATTTCTGTGTAAGAGGTAGAAGCATGTCCGTGCATCAAAATATCCTCCATATTGATAAGGGGATGTTCTTCCTCAAGTAGCATTATTCGTAGGTGGTATTGTTTCATTTTCAGTTGGTAATTTGGCCCCTAAATCGATGACCCGTGCTAATAATCTATCTTTGTTTCTGAAAATAAACTCATCTAATAAAGTGGGGTCAAAATCAAATTCTGCGTGTGGGGATTCTAATTCATTTCCACTATGATCGACCATATCTTCTATTTATTTTTATGCAGAAAACAACGGTCCTAGATCATGAACAATGAAGGGGTTTGAACCTTTTCTATTAGAGACTTCCCAAACTTGCACTTTTTGTTCCTCGTATGTATGTTGCTTTAGTCCTAATCATGTTTTAGGAGCCATGTTTTCATGATAGTTTCACTAGGGTAAGTTGTAAATGTGTTTAAAACTCAGTGACCACCCCTAAGTGAAATGCAAGATGTACTTGTTAAGAATATGAGTAAATCAACAATGTGAGAATACCAATGTGATAGAGTGATAAATCACCAGTGACACAAGCATTTGGTATCTAAACTTGTTAAAAGAAGTACCTCCTAGAATACATTTTAAAAATTAGTTTCACATCGCAAGATGATTAACAAGATGTTTTCACTTATACCAAGTTTAAGGGAATGAACAAAATGTAAGTAAATACAAGAAGTCAATGTGACCTCCTAACAGATATATACTAGAGTGAGCTCAAACTTGATTAAGACCCATATCTCAAAAAGTTCAATTACAATTCGTGAATGACACAACAATATCACTAAGATATGTTAACCCACTTTAAGAGAAAGTAAGGTATTGATATCATGGTGCTATTGATATAACACGCGTAAATGGTAACACCTAGCACTCTTCAAAATCGAGGTAATAATAGAACCAAACTAAAAATCTCAAAGTATAGCTAGGAATAGTTTAAAATGTGTGCAGCGTAACCTTACAATATAGACATTTATGTCAAGTTTACAAGAAACAAGACGTAAATATCAAAATTGTATTGATATGATATAAACAAGCTAACTCTTCTAAGGAAGTCCATAGTGATGAACCACACCTAACTACAATGACGATCTTGACATGGGTATCATGATTAAAATGGCTACTAATGATGTGAATATGTCTCTACACACTTTAGACATTTAACTTACCCACCGCAAACATGGATGGGTGTAAACAAACATAAAAGTAGCAGAAATAATCGATTGGTAACACAAAGGTAAAGTAGTCACCCTTCTTCCGATCAACAAAGTGTCAAAAGAATGTGAAGGAAGAAAATAAAAAATGGGATGAAAATACTAGCTTCACTTGGCAGATTTTCTCCTTGCCCTAAGGCAAGTAAAAACTAAGAAAAAGTAACGCGTCACACATTTCACAATGAAAATACGGTTCACAACTCAACACTGTTTTACAATAGTCAATAGTGGGTTCTTGGCCAAAGTATATCTTCCTAGGTGATACAAAGATTATCCACAAGTGGGATGATTTACCCAAAAACTTACACTTACTAGTTTGGGAGTATCTCAACTTTGCCCCCTTCAAGCACAGTGGGCATCAGATGCATCCAATTGTGTACTTAAAAGGGTCATGTAGGGATAACTTGTAACTCTATCTCACAAAGGAATTACTAGTCAGATAGGTAGTGCGGAGCACTTCACATTTTGCCCATAAGGTTCCCTCTTACGTGGACTACTTTGGGGTTCTGGAACCACCCCCATTGTTGTAGCTTAAGGCATTATGCCAAAGGGGTTATGTTCCAGTTGAGCGGAGAGGGATGTACCCTTTTCCGAAACCTGCAATACAATGTTTTGAATATGTTGTTCATTTTATCTTTTTTAATTAGATGTGGTTTGCTCGAACACTGTTTGGCAACCTGTATAACAACTGTATTAGTAGTTTTTTTTGTTTTTGCTTTAATTCCTTTGTTCTTTGGAAAACAATGGTGTTTTGGTCTTGTATGATGTTTTTAGTAGTTTTCCATCAAAAGAGAAGGCATCATTTTTGATTCTCCAGATCGTCCAAGGATGCAAGAGAAGAGCATACGTGATTGCCTTCAAAAATCCAAAAAGATATCAAAATGGAAAAACACTTTTAATTCAACTATGCCAAGTTAGCCAATTCCCACTCAAATATTCCTAACAACCTCAAAGCATCAAAAGGACTTAAGAATCATTTTTGATTCCCAAGATCACCCCAAGGGACATGAGGGAAGAGCATACACGATCTTATTCCTATAAGTAAACAATGCAAAATATTACCTAATCAAATACAAACATGTAAAAATAGCCTGCAAAGACAAATATATGATTAGATAAACTTGCAAGAATGTTAGCACATCAACACCTTAATTTCAAAAATACAAAGGACACTTGTGCCCCTTTTTAGTACCTGCATGTGGGTTAGGGTGTATATGCCACTCTGTGTTGTTTAGGATTAGAGTTCACATGTGCCACTCGAGAGGTGTGTGTGCCACGAAAACAACATATGCACCATGAAAACAACGTATGCACCACTATGTAGATTTTTTGACTTACCATGTGCTGTGCCACCAGAGAGGCATGTGTGCCACAAAAGTAGCATATGCGCCACTCCCAAGAAAAACAGATAAGAAAACAAATAGAACAACCGTGTCAGGAAAAGGTGTGCGCAACCGAAAAGCATCTCGCACTACTAGGAAAACATGTGCACCACCACTTTTGAAATAGCTACAGATTTTGACAGAATGTCTACATCATCAAAAATGTTTCTACACCACTAAAACAACATGTGTGCTCTAGTTAGGGTGCGTGCGCTGATCGATAGGTTTTGAGAATGTAGTGAAGGTACAAGACAAAATGACTTACGCACAGGTTAGTGTATCTACACACTTTGGTTAGGGGTGTTTTCACCTGGGGTTAGCATGCATGTGCGGTGGTCAGCAAATAGAGTAACAAGTTTTGACAGTGCACCTACACCACCAGAGAGGTGTGTGCACCACGAAAACCGTGCCTGCACCCCTAAAAATGTACCTGTGCTAGAATCGCAACCAAAATACGGAAACAAACACAAGAAAACTCACAATATCTCAAATTTTGACAAGTTAGCTTAAGAATGGCAATAACCCATTAAAATTATGGCTATGAACATGAGGTTACACATATCAAATTAGCAAAAATTCCAAGAAAATGGACATTAATTACTACATGTGTATATCAAAAATTAGCCAAAATAATGAAACTTAAACTAAAATGCCATGGGACTAAGTGTCCCACTAGGGAATCATGCCAAATGTGTACAAGTATTCTTTTCCTAAGTTAGATTGAAAGAAAGAACTACCACCTAAAATGGTTCCATAACCTAACTAGAAACAAGAAAAGAGTACCATCAAGATGAAGAAATGAACAAGGCCTACACTAGCATCATAACTTTGAAATAATGAAATCAAACATAATGCAAATCAAGAACTATATTCTTCTAATTTCCTAATTAAATCAAGTGGACCTATGTAGTCCATTGGCAATCAACAATATTGCTTTCTTTGATCCTTCAAGGATGTGTGGGTGTGAGGTTTAGCTCTTGAATATGGATGATGGAGGGGCTTGAGAATGGAAAAAGGCTCTTAGTGCAAGACTATGTGCTTTCTTTTGTTTTCTCACGGGAAATAGGTGTAGGTATAAAGGTAGAAGGAGGGCTTGTTATATAGCCCAATGGATAAAGGAAGCACTTCATCCCTTTGCATGTGGGATAAAGGTAAAACATGATTATGAATGGATAAGGTTACTTTACTAAAGGTAACCTTACTTTAGAAGGGTTTAATTTATGCTTAGCAAGTCATGGGAGTTGGGGGGTGTTTTAATTAATCAAAGGTGATTAACTAATAGGTAGATATAAGCTTATAAAAGCCAATTAGAGGAGTATTAGTACGATTTATGCTATTAGGAGGGGATGAAATCAATTAAATATTGATTTATTAGTTAAATGAAGTGGAAGGCTAATTAATTAATAATAATTAATTAGTCTAGATAGAAGGGGTAAATAATTAACGAAAGTTCGTTTATTAGGTTGTTAGCTGGATAGGTGACTTAATCAATTAGCGTATTGTAATTAATTAACAACAATAAGAGGGATTATGAGCACTTTTGATGATATGTCATTGATTTGTGAGAAAAGGGTATAATTAGCAATTTATGTATTTTTGCTTGGGCGTAATTATAGGTGTTTACAGTATGCATAAAATACATTCCCCTTCCCCTTGAATGAAAGCTAGATGGATGTCTTTTATGCTCTTAGATACCTTTGGATGCAACATTATGTGATGATAATATATTTTTAGAGCTTGGTCCTTTATTTTGGTCACATAGATTTGTATTTATATGATTTCCTTGGTTGAATTTCGTAATTGAAAATTGGAAGGCCAACATATAAGAAAATAAGAAGTCCAAAAGATAAAAGATGCCTACAAAGAGTGAGTAAAATAAAAAGAGGTCGAGGAACCCGGAAGGATGAGAGCACGGGTGCTAACGTCCTATTTGGGTGTAAGTGTTAAGAGTAATAAAAAGATAAGTGAAATAATGACTCGATTTTAGGGTGTATAAAGCCAAATAGAAAATAAGAAACATAGACAAAATGCCAAAGATAGTTGTGAATTACAAGTCTTCTCACTTAGGAATCATATGAATAGTAGTAGGTGATTAGGACCTAGAAATGTACCTAAGTACATTATTTTGTGTCTATATTTTCTCCCATTTTATGTTGTTTAGTGAATACTCGATAACTATGGAAGCTATAAAAGAGGAAGTGACCCTAGGGGTGAAGCATATGTGTTGTGTCATGTTTTACATGTTGTCAATGTTGTGCTTTTTCTGATGTAGGGCTGCTTCTTGTTGTGTATTAAGGACGAACTTGTAAAATAAGACTAAAATTGTACTCAAAGTCATATTTTATGATAACTTTGTAAAATTATTCAAAATTACACATAAATGCGAAAAAGTAGTAAAAGGAAGCGTGCATGTGATCCTTGAAGAGTAAAAAGATAGATAATGTCATGAATTATTGTAGAAAAGGGTGATTTGATGCTAAATGTAATTTTTTGGGTGATCTCACGCCATGATAGAAGAGTGTTGGGGATAAAGGTCTATTATTATTCTCCATCCATGAATTCTTCCGAATTTATACACCGCTCTAGATGGTGTGATCTTGGTTTTTTTTGCATTTTCCATTCGATCTAAGTAGAAAAAGGAGATAGAATGCATTATGATTGCTAGAGGACTATGCATGTTTGTACAAAATAATCTATAGAATGTTGTTAATTGTGTTGATTAGAAAAATAATTGTAACTTCCTCTGGTCATAGGTGTCAAGAAAGGTCGGGAGTGCCCGAGGCACTAGTGTCTATATCTAAGAATTGGTGTCTTTGCTAAACTGAGGTCCCAAGCTATAATTTAGGCCATTCTGTGAATGTATACTACTATCTTCTTGTATTATTCAGGTCTGTATTGAAGCTCTGAGTTGTTGAATGGGGTGACTAAGTCATCCACTATATGCCCCCTCATTTGGGGTGCACACAACGTCGCTAGGAGAATGATACCTAAAGGAGAGGTCCAGATTTTTATCTGAACTATGTCCCTACATGGGGGAGGAATGTGCATGGTAGAAACTAAGGAACATCGAAAAAAGTGGCTAGAAACAATTGTTAGTAAAAAAAGTGATAAGAATGTTATAGAAGAAAATGTAAATAAGCAAAAATGTATACAAACTAGACCATGGAAAATTTGTTTCAAATATGAGACATCATTCACAATGTTGCAAGACAACTGGGCCAAAGTGGCTGAAATCACACAAACAATGAACAAGCAATACATTGGGAAAATCCCGCAAATAGTGGCATATAATGTAACATAATGGAAAACAATATCAAGCAAAGTATCAGACAACCATTGTGGCAAATAGTTCCTACAAAGAAAATGTTGTACATAAAGTTCATGTTAGCATGTTATAAAGATAGGAAGTATGTCAAAGCATGTATGATCTGATAAATAGGAGTGTGCTAGTAATAATAGGAAGTAGTAGAAAATGAAACAATAACACTTGTAGTGTGTATGAAAGTAGATGCCCACAGGAGCCTTAATGGGAATGGTAAGAGGTACATTACCAAGCATCAATGTTATGTGTAAAGAGTTATATGAAGTATACATTTACAATTAAGGAACAAGTGAACACACATGTGTATATGATAAAGATAATGGTATAATAGATATCCACCTAACATAGTAAGAAAACAAGAGTAAGTGCAAAAATATATGCAACATATTATGAGTGAGTGAGATGGAATTATATACAATGTGAATGTGATAGAGCAATGTTACCCCTAAGTGGATGTGTACGTATGTGTATGAGATGAGGTTCATTTATAAAATACCCTCAATAGTCAAGAATGAACCATAGAACAAGAGTGCGTCATCGGAAATGGCTTGAATTATGTGTTCTAGATAGATAGATCAATGAATCATAGAGTGTAAAGAGTGAATGAGGTGAGGTTCATTTCAGATCTATACCCTTAGTAATCAAGTATGAACTGTGGAACTAGAGTGCATTATAGGCTTGTATGATGTGTGAGGATGGGATGCTAGAAATATGTATCATGAATCCTTGACAGTGAAATGTGTAGCATGTGAGGTTTATGGATGGAGTATGCCATCAAAAGTCAAGTGTGAACCTTATCACAAGAGTGTGTCATAGGGAAATGGTTCAAAATGTGTGCTAGATAGATAGACCAATGAAACATATAGTGTAAAGAGTGTGAATAATTTGAGGTTCATGTATGTAGTATGCTCTACGAATGGTAAAGTTTTAACCTTCACAAGAGTGTGTCATAAGGTGATGATCATACATGTTTTTGTATCAATGTATGTACGATGAATGAGACAAATCAGATGTGATGTACAAAGTGTGATAGTAGAAATAAAAGACACTTGATAAGGATAGCAGGGGAAGAAATAAGCATGAATACCCCCAAGTTTATGGTGATGAGTAACCTATCTAAAAAATTGAATGACCGGGGTCCTCCACCCAATGCTTGCAGAGACAAACGCATGTGACCATGCTCTAAGATCGGTGAGATAATATGTATACGTGATAGAAGATGGGGAGGTGATGAAATATGTGAAGAAGACATACGAGGTGATGAACACCTATATGAAGGAGGCGAGGAGGTGATGAGCACCATATGAGGAAGACAAGGAGGGCGAGAACCTATATGAAGGAGACCGAGGAGGCGATGAAGGAGGTGAACTCCATGTGAAGGGGCTATCGGAGTGGTGGAACTAAACTAATGAGATTGACTAGTGGATTGATGAGACCAAGTAGGGTGTGTATGAATAGGAGAGCTAGGAGTATATTATAACTTCAATTTGAGAGGTCCAGGGGACCTAGATGCTCTAGTGAGTGCAATGGAAACCTCAAAAGGAGGCTACCGCCATGACATGCATGGTGGAACACCTTTAATGGTGATAAATTTCTTGTTATGAATGGACTTTAGACATAAGTGATGTAATTAAAATAATATTTTTCTAAGATCTTAATTGCGAGTAACTAATAAAAACAATAATAAACAAGCTGTTAGATATGATAAGACGCAATCAATAAATCATAAAAGTATAAACCCTAACTGTAATGAAGAGTTAGGTCACTTAGCTAATTTCATGAATATTATGGAAGTGTGTGGAAGTGGAAGACTAATTAAACCAAAGTGTAGGATGTCGCAACCAAGCCAATAAAAATGCGAAGTGTAGGAGAAGCGAGGGACCGGGGCACCTAGATTGGTCTTGTGGCACTTGGGTGCTTAGGATACTTCTCTAGGCACTAGGGTCTATGTGGGAGCTCTAGATATGAATTTCATCGGTTTGTTGAGTTTTTGAATCCTTCATTGTTTGTCTCTATCTTGTCGCATAATGATCATCAATGTTATTGATAACTGCGATAAAGAAGACCACCCATGAAAACCCTCAAAAGGGAATCAAATCCCAAAAATAAAATAATGAAAAGGAGGGATCATAATGTCCTTAGTTGTCAAACAAGTGATATTACAACTAAACGTTGCACTACATCTCACACCCAATTGATTTCTATGTGTACGTGTGTGGAGTTGTTCCTTAGGTGGCTCTTGTACTGTCACATTTGATAACGAGAAAGTAGCTAGATGTAAAATATGTAGATATATGTGTGTATGGAAAAATTAATCTCCCTCCTATGAAGTGTATGAACAATAACCATCTCTTGTCCCTTAAGTGAATTTATATGGATGCTTGATGCTCTTTATATGCTTGTGAATGTAACCTTAGGTGGTGATAGTAGATGTTTAGATATTGGTCCTTTATTATGATCCCATTACATAGTATTTATATGCTTCCCTTATTTGAATTTTTTAATTGATCACTAAAATTCCAAACCCTAAGAGATAAGGATGCCCAAAATCTATAAAGTACCTAAAAGGAGTGAGTAAGATACAAAGAGGTATCGGGCACCCGAGGGGATGAGGGTGCCCAGTGCTGGTTTGATGTTTTAACCGGGAATTGGTGTCGAGAGCTAGAAAAGGCAAAGTATCAAATATCAAAATGGGGAGTAAAGTATGTAAGGCCAAGAAGGACACCAGAGGAAGAACCTAAGAGGCCAAAGATAGTGATAAATTAGTAATTGTCTCCCTTATGAAACATATGAATATAATGCATGTGATTAAGACCTAGAAAAGTACCCAAGTGTGTGATTTAGTGTCTACATTTTCACCCACTTTTATGTTGAGTGAAATCTCGGTAACATAAATTAGATAGAGATGTGTAAGATAAGCGTGAAGTGATATTAAGTAAAGCATGGAAGCTAGAGAAGAGGAGCTACAAAGTGATGAAGATTACCATACGGTGAAAACATATGTGTAGATGTCGCATTATACCTATTGTTGATGTCATAATTGAAGTGTGATTGATGTAAATTGATGTTGACTACTTCTTCCCATAAGGATGGGCATAAAAAATATAAGAACGAACAAGTAGTCAAATACATGTGTATATAAATATTTTTAATAAAACATCTATGAAATGCATGTAAAAAGTGTGTAAAATGCTGAAAATGGAAAAATTATCATGTGCATATGGTTCATGATGAGTGAAAGAGATAAAGGATCTATAAGTGTTTTAGAAGAACATATTTTTTGGGTGATATCTTATGCCGGTTGTGTTGAATGTGATTTTTGGGCGATCTTACACCATGGCATAAGTAGTGTAGGGAGAAAGGTATAGTTTCATTCTCCAACTTTGACTACTTTCCAAATTAAAAACACCACTACATATGGTGTGTAGAAATCTAATCGAATCCAATCCATACACAAAAGTAGAAAATAAGGTGTAATACATGCATGCCGAGATCTAATAGATGTAATTTCTCTGTAAAATTCATTATGTAAACTACTAGGAACTATTCCAAACAGAGAAAACTATGTATCTCCCCTTGGTCTCAAGTTCCCATGAAGGGATAAAGTGCCTAGACACACATGTATTATTTTGGGCACTATTTTATGTGATGAAGTAAGGACCCAAGTCTGATTTTGAGCCTTGTTTGAGACTATAGATTGTGTTGTCTTTGTGCTGAAATGTGTTGAATTATGTCTATGTATTGTTGAATGGGGTGGCTGATTCACCCAATAAATTCCCCCTTCATTTTGGTTATATGAGACATCACTAGGATGATGTGAAAAATTAAGGCACCATGCTTAACTAATATTGGTATGTAGAAGGAAATGTGCTTGGTAGAAACCACGACACATGAAAATAGTTTCTAGAAGACAAGTGTTAGTAAAAAACAAACATGTATATAGAAAAATAATGTAATATAACAAGAAAGAAGACAATGTAAATATGCCAAAAATAGGTAATAAACATGGGACATAAATCATGATGTCACAAGACAATTGAGGCCATAGTGGGAAAAATCATATAGTGTGCACACACAAAAATGCATAGGAAAAGCCACGCATACAATAGCATACAATGGAAAAAAATGGCCAACAAGATTAAGAAAAACATTAGACAATCATGGTGGTGAATGGTTCCTACAAAGTAAATAATCATTTACACATGAAGCACCCTTTAGCATGTATGATCTGATAGAGTAGTGTGCTAGTACATGTCGGAAGTATTATAGAATGAAACAATAACACATGTAATTTGTATGAAAGTTCATGCCCCAAGAGCATGTTGTGGGATTGGTAAGATGTATAGTGCCAATCATCCATGTTGTGTATAATGATTTGTGTAAAATATGTGATCACAACTAGAAAGAAAGTGAACACACATGTGTGTATGATAAATATAATGACATATAATGTATCCGACTAGCATAATAAGCAAAGTGTTCATGCGAGTATAAGGAAGTAAGAACTACGTGCAACGAAGATATGTAACATGTTGTGAGTGTGAATAGAATGAAATGTAGTGTGAATGTGATAGGGGAATCGTGCTCCCCCTGAGTGTGTATGCATGAGTTCAAGGAGGTTTATTTATAAAAGGCCCCTCAACATTAAAGAATGAACCATAGAACAATAGTGTGTCATTGGGAAATAGTTTGATCAATGTGTATGCTAAAAAGAGTCAAGAAATAAAATGTGGAGCATAGGTTGTAGAATGATATTATGTGATGTGTAAGATTGAGTGAGGCATTAGTAAAATTGATGATGTAGGAAGTGTAAAATAATTTGGAAGATGATACAAGTATTGAATATGAAGCGCAAATCATAGTTTATAGAAAAAGATAACATTGTGTGCTAGAATGATTTTGAAGACCAAATATTGAAATGTAGAATGATTGTTAGAAAGATTGATTGTGACGAGTGTAAAATGATTTGTCTAAGATGCTTAAAATATTTGAATATGAATTTGAAGTGTAATATTTCATATGTTGCGATTGAGGCGAGGTTCAATTAAGATTTAGACCCTCAGTAGTCAAGTATGAACCTTGAGACTAGAGTGTGTCATCGGGTAGTGAAGATATGTGCTAGAAATGTTTGATCATGAAGTGTAGAATGTAGAATAGAGTAGTATGATGCGTAAAGAGAATGTGCTAGAATGATGTAGATTGAAAGTGTGTAGTTTGAGAATGTGACACTAGAAATATGTATTGTGAATGTTTTGGGTGTTAGAATGCATTAGTGTGCAAAGTGCAAATGTGTAGAATGTTTATTATTAGAATGTCTATAATGTTTAGAATGTGCAGTGTAGAAAGTGCAAAGTGTGGATGATGTAAGAATAAGATGTTGTAGATGTTCCTTGTGTTAATTTTGTAGTGTGTGAGTTCATGCATGTAGTATTCCCTTAATAGTCAATTTTGAACCTTAGCACAAGAGTGCATCATAAGGTAATGACGATATAAGTAGTGTATCAAATTATGCAAGATGGATGCCTAGAAATGTGAAGGATGAGGTATAGAATGTGATTATATAAATGATGGACACTAGTGATGTAAGGAGTGGGTGGGAGGAAATGATCATGATATCACCCAAGCGTATGATGAAGAGTAAGATCATGTAATATCATCTAGAAGAACATCATTGTCATGGTGAAAGATAAATGGAGAAGCATAAAAACTTGTTAAGTAATAATATTATGCTAATCAAGTAAAGATATATTGAGGTGTAAATTGTACATGCCCATAGCATATTCTTCATCAGTTAAAGGGGGTAATGGACATCCATTTTAATACCATCAAGTGAGATTCTACGTATATCCATGAAATGAATCATTACAAAAAAAAAAAAAGACCAAATGGAATAGTAAATGAGATGTCGGTATAATCAGGGCTCAAAATTTCCTTCAATGTAGTCAAGCAAATATTTCCCAAGTGTAAGTGGAAAAGCACGAGGATCTCATGCAAGAATATTGTGAGATGAAAGATATGAGGACCATAAGCAACAATTATGTGGATAAAATAGTGATAAAGATGAGGATCATGGGGTGGAGGATATAGATCATCAAATGCTAAGCCTAATCCAAGTCAAGCCATCATGTGTACATATAGTGTCATCGTAAGTAGGATCAAATGGAATATGCTCCCAATAAGAATCATTCATGAAAAGTGTACATGTAAAATGAGGACGTGCCAACGGTGGTGGAATATGAGAAGATGAATAAGGTAAAATGATTTCCGATGCATGGATAGGCCCCCGATAAAGAACCATAGCAATTATAGAAGTAGGAGGGGGAAATGATGTGAATGGAGATAGTATATAAAATGTAAATATCACCTTCAAGTGGTGGAAAGTGAGGTGGAGAATCCATAGGTTGTGGGTCATTAGTAGTAATAGTTTTTGGAGTAGGGAGTGTAGTAGTTGGATCACAGTTGATAATTGTTCATGGTCATTAGCGATAGTATATTCGACACCCTCATGTAATAATTTAACACATCGATGTACTATAGAGGGAGGAATTTCATGGCATGAGACCATGGTCTACATAGTAAGAAATTATATTAAACTAGGAAGTCAATGACAAATAAAATTGTATGAAGGGTTTTTGGCCCAATAGTGATAGGTAAAGTGATATGGCCTATGCATGGATGAACAGAGCCATCATATGCACAAAGAGAAATAGATAAAGGACTGACATAATAAACAGAAAGATCCATAGCCTTAAGAAATGATAAAGTGCACAAATTAATCTTAGATCCATTATTGACTATAGTTTGTTTGACACCCACATCATTGATGTGAATCATTATGTATAAAGGTGGATCATTGTTGAAAAAAACAAGCTCATCATGAGGACTAGATGGAAAATCAATGTGCTTTGAAAATGCATGTACAAATGTGTTATAAACTATGGTTAGATGAATATCGAAAGAACATGAGTAGTATCCGAGAGAATAATGATTTTAACTCTTAATTCAAGATGGATGAACATGAAATAATGAATAGAAATGTCCATGACGTGAGGATATTAGAAGTGTACAAGAGACATGTTGGTTGGATATTTTTTCAAGAAAAAATATGAGGTTCAACCACAGTGCATGGGATAAAATCCCTCCTTAAAGATAGGTGAGGCTACTGTTTATTACTAATCTAAAACACATCAGAAATGATATGTACAATATTTACACTAATCTAACCATTGGGGTTGGGATAGAATCCCAGAATCCATATCCACAGTAGATGGAAATATTGCTGCTTTTGAAGTAAAGTGGATTGAAAAGAATACACAATGGAAATGAAATGACAAAAAAAAAAATGTATTTTCTTTCGAGCAAACACAGATCACAAAATAATCATACACGTTCTAGATAAAAAATGTAATGTAGTGTTTGAAATGCTCGAAATGATTGAGAATACTAAATAGAGAATAGCTTAAGATCATGAACATAAGAACAATATCTTAAGATGGATGAATCTCACAACACAAATTTTGCAAAAATAACATCAATTTCTATTCCTTGAATGATTGAAAGAAAACACAAAGTTCTTCTTCTTCACAATAGCTCTCAATATTCCAAAAATCTCAACCCTTTGGAATGCATAAGCATCCCTTATTTATAATAAAAGAGTAGAGAGAAAATAGGATAAACCCTAGGAAATAGTCTTTAACAAGAGTTCTATTATTCTTGACTCTCACGTAGGAAACCAAGTTAAAATTTTCTTCCTACATGATGAAATAGAAATGAAAAAGACATGTCAATTTCAAGATTGAAATGACATGTCATATTGTGCCTAGTCTGAATAATCATCTTTCTCCTCTTCCAACAAAACCTGATTCTTCTGAAATTATTGGAACTTTTGCATTCTACCTTGCATTTCATTTTCATCTGGCATGGTGCAATGATCACTTAGAACTTCACATGTTTCCGAGTGTCGCTAGTGTTTTAGAAGCTTTTTCAATCTTTTGTTGAGTTTCTTCAGGGTCTCCAAAGAATGTTCGATCTTCACAAACTTGTCAATGATTTCCATGCTAAATCCGTGGGTTTATTCATGCTAAATCAATTCTTGGATTTGTTTGAAAATATCATCAATTGCTAAGATACCTAAATATCCACTCAACACTTTCACACAAATTTTGACCAGCTCTTCCTCTAAGTCACTCTTGCCATCGATCAATTGGTCTCTTGATTCTCTCAACTTTCTGCAAGCTTCATTGAGAATCTTTATTCTAAACTTGATGGCTTTGGTCAACTAGAAATGTTTATCTGCATGTGGGATGATGCCCTCTTCGACCAAGATGTGGGATGGAATTTGTTTTAGCATTTGGAGAGCTTCTTGAAAGTCAACTCCAGGTTCTTGATTTCTGAAGAAAACTCATCATCCATTTTTTCTCCATCTTTTCTTATATCCTCCAAAGATTGGTAGACTTCCCTAGTATCTTGGATTACTTATTTTCCCTACTGGAGTAGCCTTTAGATCCATTCATCGACTACTCTCCCCTTTTCGTTAATCCTTTCAATCATGGGTACCGATGAGAAATCAAACCCGATAGGAGTAGAGGATGATGGTATTGACTTGAGAGGCTTTGAGAGCTTAAGTAATACTTCAGTCAACTACTCCACTTTCTCTTTAAGCTCATCCATATTTTCCTTTGTTTCCTTTAACTTCTGACATAGCACGTTCATAACATCTCATGCATCTTGTTGTGCTCCTTCTATTACCATCACCTTCCTAGATCAACCTTGGTTATCTGATAGTCAGAGGCCACTATGTCCTCTCTGGTCTTGTCAGTTGTAGGAGTGGTGATCTCTACAAACTTGTGTCCCGAAGCATCTACTAAAACCCTTGAAACTATTTTGGGTTTCTTGGCTGATTTAGGAGTAGAAGTCTTGAGTGAGCTGAAATCGAAGGCTGGTATGGGAACTACCACCTTCCTTTTCCTCAGAGTCTACTCAAGCAACCATTGAGGCATGCCAGAGGAAGTTACTACTGTTGTAGGGGTTTGGGTTGCACTTGCAGGTGGAGTGGGGATAGTCACAAGTGTGGTAGTGGATTCAGTGAAAAGAGGTGTAGAAGGAGGAGGCATATCTATGATTGCTTTAGTTCCAGCAGAGAGAGGTGAGAGTCTGGAGAAAATGTTGGCCATGGCTGATGAAGAAGATGGAGAAAGAGGAGGTGGAAGTGGTTGTGAAGGAGGAGGTGTAACTGGTTGTGAAGAAGGAGGTACAACTCCTGAAGCCAAATCTGGGAAGCGAGGGATAAACTTACTTCTGTTGAGAAATCAGAAAATGGTGAAATTAGAGTTTAGCTCACCTCTACCTCCAAAGAGATTTCCCCAATTTCTAGTGGTGTTGGTGATTATGGTATGTTGACAAATTTGACCTTTATAGGCATCTTAGAAGAGCTCTTGACCTTTTCCTTTTTGGAGGGTCCCACTTCCAAATCAATCAACTTTGAAAAACTATCTTCCTTATAACTTGTTCCCCAAGAGGCAACCCATGCCTTTGTGTGTGTGAGAATTGGAGCTGATCTATCTGCGATAGAAGCCTTTTCACCAATAGACCAATCAATAGCTGGGAAAACATATTGGTCCTCATTCAGTCCATCATATGAAGGATCTAGAACACTTTCATTGTCACAGTACCTTCTGGGATGTCAGCGAGCTCGAGTGTCCAAATTTCTTCAAGTGTTAATCTACTATGATCCTTTCTGTGGATAGTAACTTCATCACGAAGATCAACCCAGATGTCTTCTATGCTAGGCACATGCAAGTACATGGTTCCATATGACTTAAGAACTCCTCAAAATTTGAACCCATCTATGGGCTTCATGTGCTTCTTTAACTTGTCTTGAAGCTCATGAACTACATTCTTGGATTTTACCACCATTGAGCAGGTATACCTTCCAATAGAAATTGGGAAGGATATGGCGAATTTGTGCTTACTCTGTTGGAACTTGTGAAAATCCAACAATTGCCTGACCAACTCCATTAGGACCAGCTTGTCTCCTGGATATTTGGGAAATCAAAAGGGATCACCTAGGTACATGACCACTTGAAGATACGTGAACTTCTTGAATTTTAAGAAGACACAAACCAACTTTGAAACTTTAGCCCATGCCTCATAGAGACTCTTGTTTTCCTCAGTTTAGGGTTCATCCTAAATATGTTCTCGTAAAAGAAGGCATCATTTACTCTTTTGAATTGGTCCTCGGACCCCTTCCTTGTTAGCTGAGGAAAATGCTGATAGATGTGTTCAACTACCTTATTCCCTTTTGTGTCCAATCTGGGATAGTTCCTCATACCAGCTACTACATAGGTGACATATGAGGACATATAAAAATTCCCCGTAGACAAGATTATTTTCATCTGGGAGTCTATCTCATCACTGATAAGACTACCCCAATCAATCCCCTATTGATTCTTCTTAATGATGACCATGAATTGGTACATCCATCCTTGGAAAACATTTGACTCGGGGAATCCAAAAACTTGACTCAACAGAGTAATGATATCATTGATCTCTTGAATGAAATCACTTCTAGGAACAAGTCTTGGAAACCTAGAAACAACCGGCTTGGATTTGATCAAAAACTTCTTATTCACATGTTTAATACAGTCTTCCGATGTTTTTCGAGGCTTTCTAGGCTGATTTGAGATCAATGTCCCCATACTCTTGAAAGTTAGGTAGTTTGAGAAGGTCATCGAAGTAACCTCCATCTAACTTGACTATGACTTCTCCTACCTAATTTCTCACTGAACAAGAGGCAGAGTCATAATTTGAAGCACATGCCAAGATGAACTCGGGGCACTAAGTAGACATGGGGAATCTTGCTGTAAGAGGGAGACCACTGCTAGCTATTGACTTCATCCAGGAGGTTTGGGAAGAACTCTTGACTCTATTCCAAAAGTCTTCCATGTCTACATTTTTGAGTTCTGTATCCCGGATGTCATAATTACAATCAATGTAAGAAGGGGACTCTACCTTCCTGAATTTGTATTTCATCTTCCCTGATTTATCTGACTTATCCTGTGATGAACCAGGATCGACATGAGGATTCTTGGAGGAAAAATGCCTTGACAACCTCTGGTTCAAACACTTCGGGTTTGAAAACTTGTTGAATAACCACATAGACCCACCACACTACCCGGGTTTGAGGACTTGCAAAGCACCTGCTGGAACCCGACACACTGGAGAGAATGTGTTAGAGATTAGGTTGTGTTGGACACTCTACAAACCCTGATAGTCAGCCGTGTATGTCAGAAAACCGAGGATGTCAGACACTTGATGAAACCTAAAACATTGCAGAAAACTGAGGATGTTAGACACACCGCTAGACCCGACACACTGGAAGTCAGATGCAGGGAGATGTTAGATGCTTGAAACTTTGGAAGACCCGACACACTGCGGGAAGTGGGAGATGTAAAACACCCTACAAAACCTGAAAATAAGGGATCAGGTTTTTGAGATGTCCGGACATGAATTTTTCCCACCATCTCAACAGTTCAAAATTTTGTCTTCTTCTTCTCTTCTTTTAAAATTCAAAAGGCATATTCTCAGGAATATAATAAACAAACACCCTAAGGGTGAACCTTTAAACAATGATTTCTACTAGAATATCACTCAAAAAGAAGAAGAAAAAAATCCAAAACCCTAAACCTAAAAATAAAAATGGGAAAGAAGGCAAGAGATGTAAAGGACATCACAAAAATATTTTTAAAAAAACTTCACCAGCAAAAGACAGAGTAAATACCTTCAAGGAATTTAAAAAATAATTGAAAATCGATCACGTGAGTGAGCATGAGATTAAATCAGGTTCGGAGGCCGAGAGAGCACACAGGAGAAAAATCCATGCAATCAAAAGCACAAAAGGTAAAAATGACATGTAAATCCAGCTATTTATAAAGACCCCACATTTATTACATCTCACCTGACACATGTGCCAACTACCCTACAACTCGGCATGAATGCCATGTCATCATGTTCTGATTGTCGCAAACCCAACACACTGAGTTGATATGTCGAGATGTTTGAAGGTTCCACGTAGACCCGACACACTAAGTTGATATGTTGAGATGCTCAGATGTTCCGTAAACACAACACAATGAGTTGATATGTCAAGATGTTCGAATGTTCTAAAAACCTAACACACCGAGTTAATATGTCGAGATTCTTGGATGTTCCACAAACCCAACACACTGAGTTGATATGTCGAGATGTTCGGATGTTCCACAAACCCGACACAAGAGAGTTGGATTGGGTTTCGGGGTTCGGAAGACATGTGACATGAAACATGTTTTTGATCATGCATGTTCCAATGCTTAGGAGTTCCACAAACCCGACATAAGGGAGTTGGATTAGGTTTCGGGTTTTAGGAAACAATGAGCATCTTGCATGTAAATAACATGTTTGCATGTTGTTGAAACCCGAAAACCTGAAATACTCTTCAAACGGGTACTTTTAGTCAATTTTTTCAAAAATTTCTATGGTTATCCTTATTTTAGTTGGAATTACTAGAATGGGATAATAGTTGGCTCTAGTTGGGGACTTTCTTTGTGATGATAAAGGAAGAGAACTTATAATTTCTATTTTATTCATTGGGATATGGAGTATGAAGAAAGAAGAACTAAAAACAAATGAAGAAAGAAAGAAAAAAGAAGCAAACACACGACAGAAATAAATTATGTACAATGCAAGAGAGCATCTTGCATTACTGATGGAACAACTTCAGATGTTGACCACTGAAAGGTAAAGGAGCAACTCTCCATCAAGGTATGATAGACAAAAGCTATTTTCACCATTCAACTAATGAATCTTGAAAGGTCCTTTCCACAAAGAATCAAACTTTCCATGCATTCCTTTCTGCTCCCTTCTCTTATCCCAAAGAAGCACCAGATCTCCAATTTGAAAGTCACGTTGCTTTGATTTTTTATCAAATATCTTCTTTACTTTTCTCTGATGATCTGTAATGCGATCAACCACCTTGCTTCATTCCTCTTCTAGCCTGACTAGGTACATCACCCTTTTCTCAATAGAGTTTTGAAAAGTCTCATCTTCGACCGCTTTGGCCAACTATAAGGATGGCAGTTCCACGGAAATGGGAATTTCAACATCAATTTCATATAGCACTTGGAAAGAGGACATTCCAATAGCTCACTTCGAGGTAATACAATCTTCCCATAATGCATCATATAATGCTTTGTGCCATGTCCTTTGGTTTTCATCCACTAGCTTTCTAATTATGGTAACCAAGTTCTTGTTGCTAGATTCAACTTGACCATTACCTTGAGGATAATAGTCAAATGAGTGAGCAAGGTGATCTCGAATCCATAAAAAATCAGTCACTCATGTGACGAGAAATTGGAGGCATTATCAGCCACAATCTTGTGAGGCACACCAAATCTGACAATTATATTTTCTTTAAGGAATTTACACACGGCTTCTGAGGTTGCTTGCTTGATTGGCATAGCTTCCACCCACTTGGTGAAATAGTCTGTAGTAGTGAGCATGTAATTATGTCTAGCACTAGAGGTAGGATTCAACATTCCAATGAAATCAATTCCCCACTAGCGAAAAGGTTCTTCAATCACTACGGGCTTCAGGGGAAGAGCTGCTAGCTTAGGGCGACCAACGAAATGTTGACAAGCTTCACACTTGGATACCCATTCTGCTGAATCTTGAAAGAGAGTAGGCCAATAGTACCTAGCCTGTAAGATCTTATAAGCTATCATGGAAGATGAGAAATGTCCTCCACATGCTAGACTATGGAAGGACTCTAGTAACTTCACCTGTTGTGACTTATCAACACAACGTAGGAATACACCATCAATACCTTTCTTGTATATTCCATTATCCCATAGAATGTATCTTACAGATCTTAACTTAACTGTCCTCTTCTCCTTTTGGCTTAAATGTGTGGGGAATTTTCCATAAGTTAGAAAGAAAGCAATATCGTGTACCATTCATCAGTTGTGTTCACAAAAAAACCATGGGAAAATCGAAGAAGAGGTATCTTGAGTTTTGCATTCTGTCTCAGCATTATTGTCCGCAATCAATTGGCACAGGCCCCTTCCTCGTACCAACTTGGTAGGTCTGATGTCCAAGTCATACTCTTGAAATTTAGCTATCTAGTTACCCCGTTGACTACCCAGCTCTTGTTGAGTCAAAATGGATTTAACTATAGTATCGGGAATGAGAACGAGGGTATGAGAACTTAGCACATAGTATCTGAAATGTTTCACTACTCGTACCACCACATAAGCATGTTTTTCAATCTGTGACATTTTTAGTTCATGTTCCTTTAATGGGCAGCTCATGAAAGTGATAGGAGCTTCAATGCCTTCTTCATTCTCCTGCATTAGGATTGCTGACACTATGTGTGCGGAAGTGTAGCTATACATGATGAAATATTTTTGAAATATGGACATACCAGAATAGGAGCATGAGAAATCACTTTTTGACTTCATCAAATGCAAGCTTCCCTTCAGTACTCCATCGAAATGGAGTTTTACCTTTCATCATCCCAAGGATATCCTTGGTTTTATCAGCAAATTTAGGTACAAACCTCCTTAGGAAATTGACCTTTCAAAAAAGGAATGAACTCCAATTTTTCTTGTGGGTAGGGTAAGGCTTTGAATGGCCTTCACCCTCTCTAGGTCGATCTTGGTTCCTTCTCTAGTGACAATATGACCCAGCAATTTTCCCTCTGTTACTCCAAACATAGAATTCTTAGGGTTTAATGAAATCCTGTGATGCTGCATCTCAAGAGTACCTGCTCTAGATGATCATAATGATCACTCCATTTTTTAGAGAAAATGGTCAAGTCATCCAAATATACAACTATAAATTTTCCCATCAAATCTCTAAAAGCCAAGTCCATAGCTCTCTGAAATGTGGCCCCAACATTGATCAAACCAAAAGGCATCCTCCTGTAAGCAAAGGTCCCCCAGGGGTTGTGAAGGTTGTTTTATGCTGATCCTCAGTAGCTACCTCAACTTGGTTATATCCTAAAAATCGCCGAGTATGGATAGCATCTACGATCCAAAGTAACATTTTGTAACACACGATCCATGATAGGTAACGGATAGTTCTCTTTTAATGAAGACTGATTTAGGTTCGAAAATCAACACAAATCCAAAATTCACCATTCTTCTTTTCGACATGAACGATGTTAGCAACCCAGGTAGAATGGTGGATGGGGAAGATAATTCTTACATCTAACATTTTCTAAATTTCTGCAAGAATAGTCCCTGAGATCTTAGGGTTGTAATGTCTTTGCTTCTACCTATGGGGTTTAACTTCAAGCTTCAAGGGAATGCTATGTTGCACATCTTTGGGCTTGAAGGATTTTAAATCTACATAGGACTAGGCCAAGACATCCATATATCTCTTCAGGAGTGAAGTGAATTTTTCTTTCTCCTTAGGGGAATAACATTTCTTGATATTTACCATCCTTGGTTGATCAGGAGAGCCCAGATTAACTTGGTCTACTTCTGACGAAGAAATGCCTTCCGTCTGCCTTTTATTTTGGATAAAATGGTCATGTTTATCAAACAGACCTTCAGAGAAACCAATCCCTTGGGAATCTTATTTCCTTTTAGCTGAATGAACTCACCATCAACCTCTTGATATGAATTTGAAACAGATTCATAGAAAGCTGATTCTGACCCTTCAAAATACAGTTCACTAAAATTATCAGCTTTCTCTAGAAAAGACAAAATCTATTGATCATCATTAAATACTTGCCAATGTGTTGAGTTATCTAGAACACTGGGACGATATATAATTTCAATGGTGTACGTGTCCCGTTTGAACTATGGATGAGGAAGGAGAAGAGACACAGACATGGCTAAAGAATCAGCTTTGTCATTATGATCTCTCAAAACTTCCTTGATGGAAAAAGCATCAAAGCATTCTATGTTATCCCATACCTTATTCCTGTAATGCTTTAGGTGATCATTTTTCACTTGATAGATCCCCTTCACCTGGTTAACAATCAGCTCCGCATCTCCTTGAACTTTGAGATTACGAATTCCCTTTTGTCTGGCCATTTCAGTCCTAATAACAAAGCTTCATACTCAGCTATATTATTAGTGTTATCAAACTGTAGCTTGAAGGTGAAGGGGAAGATTTCAAAATCCAGGATATAAGAACTACATTAGCTCCTGATCTAGTAGTTGAACAACTCCCATCAAATTCGAGGGTCCAAATAGCATTTGAGTCTTCTTCTTTGACACACACAGCTGATACCTCGATGTCATGAAGTAATTTCCCAAGCCAACATCTTTAAAAAGAATTTGAGCCTTGGGGTCATCTAATTTAGTGACCAAATACTTCGCTTGAGGTTCAGGATGGAGAATGCGAGAAACTCCATTAACTAGGTATTTTAGCCTTGGTCCAGTCCATGTTGATTTCTCCCCAATGTCTTTATAAAAACCCCTTCCCAAAAGAATACCATAAGCCACGGGATATCAGCAACTAGAATGGTCATTTTCACTCTCTTCTCCGAGAAGGCGACGAATGCAAATTGTGCATCTTTGATTTGACCAATCAAGGGGACTTGCTTGGTTTCCATGGAGTAACACCATCCATATGATTTGGTCAAAGTAAGTCCAAGGGCATGGGCTACTTTTGTGGGCATCACGTTATTAGAGGCTCCTGAGTCAATGATGTAATTGCTGAGTTTGAATCCGTTTATGAGTAAAGACAAATAAAATGGTTCGATCTTTCCTGAAGAAGATGAGGCCATATTGGTAGAAGGTGAAGATTGATTAGGACTTGGAAAAATGCCTTTGGAAGGTGAAGGAATAGTAGCCTTACTTCTAATGAATTTGGCAAGTTTCTCAAATTGTTCGGGTTTGATTGAAGGTATTCTGCTTCTGACATTTGGATCTTGGTTCTTTTTGCATGATCAATGATGTCAAAAGTAGTGTATGAAGGAGTGATGGTAGGTTCATTTCTGATCACATGGGCCTGAGTTGCGGTACTAGCCTTAGGAGAAGGAGAATAGGAGGAAGTTGTTACTTTTTTAGTCATCTCCTTTTCAGTTTGTGCTGAGATAGGAGAGCCTCTCTTAGCTATGACCGTGGGAGCATCTTTACTCTTCTCCTTGGAGCTTTCCACGGCTTTCTGGGATTCTAGGATTGAGATTGAGTGAAGACCATGAATGACTGACCATCAGAGTTCACATCCATCTTCTTTGTATTCCAAATACCCAATGTTGGAGTCACTAGCTGAATCATCATAGGACTCATCAGCGTATCCTCGAAGCTTCAAAAGCTTCATGAGAATCTGGTTCTTCTGCTTCTTCATCTTCTTCAACTATCTCCACTGTAGCATTAACATGAGGAGCTTCAATATCTAGTCTCGGTTGAGCAAAGCGATCGACCACGGTCTATCTCTTGGGGGAGTATCGTTAGTATTATTGAAATTATGTCTAGGAATATCCCTATACGGAACATTGCTCACTTGTTGAGACATTTTCTTTTTTAAAGCAATCAAGTCATTAGCCATCTTCTGAATCATGGGATTAGTAGTATTCTGAGAAGAATTCTAATTTTTAGGCCTAGTTGATTCTTTTTCGATCTTTCCGGCCAAAATAAGGTCATCTTATATTTTGGTAGCCGTAGCTTGAGCAGTGGCCAAATCAGGGATAATAAATCTTCTTAATAGGAAGCTCACATCCCGAGGTTGAACATTGATAAAGAATTTTTTTGATTTTCTAGTAGTAGGAACAACAAGGTCTGGAATCTTGGATCAGCTTGTTGAATTTGGCTATGAAGTCCCGCATGGGTTCATAAGGCTCTTTCTTCATGTGGGTAAGTTGTGCCAACAAGGCGTGAGAATATTCAGCTGGTTTGAACCTTGCTTCAAATACAGATCTCATGGTAGCCTAGTTGGTAATGCATGCATTTGGGAGATGGTAAAACCATTCCACTACTATACCATGCAATGTTTCGATGAAGAGTCGAACAGAGATGTCTTCGTGAGCAACCCCAAGAACAACCCTAGAACACCGCATGCAACAAAGAATGAGGCAATGTGTTCATCAGGATGTTATTTTCCATCACCATTGAAATTAGGAATATTCTTTCATGATCCATGAGGTAGGTCATGCAATGGTGGAGTAAGGGAAAGAGGACCAATAGTTGTGCCCCAAGGCACAGGTTGTGTTGTCATTCTTCTAAATGAAGTGTGAATATGAATCTAAATATCTAGCAATAATAATGCATGACAAGTTGTAGAGACTTTGGTTCTTGAGGAATCTAATTCCTTTAGATGGGTGAAGAAATTCTTGCCTAGCTAGACATAATGCTGTTGGGTGAAAGTCTGAAATTATGCTGTTGAAGCAAATCAAAGAACGGATAAGTTTCACCCGGGCTCGGGTTGACCGAGTGAAGATATTTCTGGCCAGCTTGAACTGGAAAATAGATCTTGTTGAAAATAAGGCAAATACAGAGTCGCTAGACACCAAAAGGATAAGCTTTATACTATCAATCCATATTCCCTAGTGGAGTCACCAAAAACTGTTGGTTGGATATTTTGTCAAGACAAAATATGAGGTTCAACCACAGTGCATGGGATAAAATCCCTCCTCAAAGATAGGTGAGGCTGCCTGTTTATTACTAATCTAAAACATAACAGAAATGATATGTACAGTATTTACACTAATCTAACCATTGGGGTTGGGATAGAATCCTAGAATCCATATCCACAGTAGATGGAAATATTGCTTTCAAAGTAAAGTGGATTGAAAGAATACACAATGGAAAGGAAATGACAAAAAAAAATGTATTTTCTTTCGAGCAAACACAGATCATGAAATAATCATACACGTTCTAGATAACAAATGTAATGTAGTGTTTGAAATGCTCGAAATGATTGAGAATACTAAACAGAGAATAGCTTAAGATCATGAACATAAGAACAATATCTTAAGATGGATGAATCTCACAACACAAAGTTTGCAAAAATAACATCGATTTCTATTCCTTGAATGATTGAAAGAAAACACAAAGTTCTTCTTCTTCACAATAGCTCTCAATATTCCAAAAATCTCAACCCTTTGGAATGCATAAGCATCCCTTATTTATAATAAAAGAGTAGAGAGAAAATAGGATAAACCCTAGGAAATAGTCTTTAACAAGAGTTCTATTTTGCTTGACTCTCATGTAGGAGACCAAGTCAAAATTTGCTTCCTACATGACGAAATAGAAATGAAAAAGACATGTCAATTTCAAGATTGAAATGACATGTCACACTGTGCCTAGTCTGAATCATCATATTTCTCCTCTTCCAACAAAGCCTGCTTGTTCCAGAAATTCTTGGAAATTTCAAATTATACCTTGCATTTCATTTTCATTTGGCATGATGGAATGATCACTCAAAACTTCACATGTTTCCTGAGTATCGCTGGTGTTTTTTGGGAAGCTTTTTCAATCTTTTGTTGAGTTTCTTTAGGGTCTCCAAAGAATGTTTGATCTTCAAAAACCTGTCAATGATTTCCATGTTGAATCCGTGGGTTGATTCATGCTAAATTGATTCTTGGATTTGTTTGAAAAGATCATCAACTGGTAAGATACCTGAATCTCCACTCAACACTTTCACACAGATTTTGACCAGCTCTTCCTCTAAGTCACTCTTGCCATCGATCAATTGGTCTCTTGATTCTCTCAACTTGCTGCAAGCTTCATTGAGAATATTTATTCTAAACCTGATGGCTTTGGTCAGTTGGAAATGTTTATCTGCATGTGGGATGATGCCCTCTTTGACCAAGATGTGGGATGGAATTTGTTTTAGCATTTGGAGAGCTTCAAAAGTCAACTCCGAACTTCCGATTTCTAAAGAAAACTCATCATCCATTTTTTCTCCATCTTTTCTTATATCCTCCAAAGATTGGTAGACTTCCCCAGTATCTTGGATTACTTCTTTTCCCTGCTGGAGCAGCCTTTGGATCCATTCATCGACTACTCTCCCCTTTTTTATTAATCCTTTCAATCATGGGTATCGATGAGAAATCGAACCCGATAGGAGTATAGGATGATGGTATTGACTTGGGAGGCTTTGAGAGCTTAAGTAATACTTCAGTCACTCGGGAGGCTTTTCCATAGCACGTTCATAGCATCTCATGCATCTTGTTGTGCTCCTTCTACCATCACCTTTCCTAGATCAACCCTGGCTATCTGATAGTTAGAGGCCACTATGTCCTCTCTGGTCTTGTTAGTTCACGAGGAGTCACAATCTCTACAAACTTGTGTCCCAAGCATCTACTAAAAGATTGAAACTATTTCTGGTTTCTTGGCTGATTTAGGATTAGAAGTCTTGAGTGAGCTGAAATTGAAGGCCGATATGGGATATACCACCTTCCTTTTCCTCGAGTCTACTCAAGCAAAACCATTGAGGTGTGCAGGAACCATTGAGGGTGTCTTGCACTTTCGGGTGGAGTGGGGAAGTCACAAGTGTGGTAGTGGATTGATTGAAAAGGGATTAGAAGGGGTTGCATTTATGATTGCTTTGGTGGAGTGGGGATAGTCAGAGAAAAGTGTGGTAGTGGATATGATTGAAAAGAGGGTGTAGAAGGAGGAGGCATATCTATGATTGCTTTGGTTGGAGTGGGGATAGTCAAAGGGGTGAGAGTCCAAAGAAAATGCTGGCCATGGCTTTGATGAAGAAGATGGAGAGTCCAGAGAAAAAGAGGAGGTGGATGATGAAGAATATGGAGAAAGAGGAGATGTGGTTGTGAAGGAGGTCTGACCCGAAGCCAAAGCTTGGGAAGCAAGGGATAAACTTACTTCCATTGAGAAATCGACAAATGGTGAAATTAGAGGTTGACTCACCTCTACCTCCAAAGAGATTTCCCCAATTTTTGGTGGTGTTGGTGATTCTGGTATGTTCACCATTTCAACTGGAGTGGCAATTGAAGGGGTTTCTTGTTCTCCTCCCTTCTTGAAAATTTTACCTTTATAGGCCTCTTAGAAGAGCTCTTGTCCTCTTCCTTTTTGGAGGGTCCCACTTCCAAATCAATCAACTTTGAAAAACTATCTTCCTTGTAACTTGTTCCCCAAGAGGTGAACCATGACTTTGTGCATGTGAGAATTGGAGTTGATCTATCTGTGATAGAAGCCTTTTCACTAATAGACCAATAAATGGTTGGGAAAACATATTGGTCCTCATTCAGTCCATCATATGAAGGATCTAGAACGCTTTCATTGTCACGGTACCTTATGCGGGATGTCAAAGCAAGCTCGAGTGTCCAAATTTCTTCAAGTGTTAGTCTGCTATGATCCTTTCTACGGACATCAACTTCATCATGAAGATCAACCCAGATGTCTTCTATGCTAGGCACGTGCAAGTACATGGTTCCATATGACTTAAGAACTCCTCGAAAGTTGAACCCATCTCTAGGCTTCATGTGCTTCTTTAACTTGTCTTGAAGCTCATGAACTATGTTCTTGGATCTTACCACTGTTGAGTAGGTATACCTTCCAATAGAAATTGGGAAGGATACATCAGATTTGTGCTTACTCTGTTAGAACTTGTGAAAATCCAACAATTGCCTGACCAACTCCATCAGGACCAGTTTTTCTCCTAGATATCTGGGAAATCGGAAGGGATCACTTGGGTCCATGACCACTCGAAGATACATGAACTTCTTGAATTGTAAGAAGAAAAAACCCCACTTTGAAACTTTAGCCCATGCCTCATCAAAGACTCTTGTTTTCCTTAGTTCAGGGTTCATCCTACAGATGTTCTCGTAAAAGAAGGCATCATTTACTCTTCTGAATTGGTCCTTGGACCCCTTCCTTGTTAGCTGAGGAAAATGTTGATAGATGTGTTTAACTACCTTATTCCCTTTTGTGTCCAATCTGGGATAGTTCCTCATACTGGCTGCTACATAGGTGACATATGAGGACATATAAAACTTCCTCATAGACAAGACTGTTTTCATCTGGGAGTCTATCTCATCACTGATAAGACTACCCCAATCAATCCCTCTTGATTCTTCTTAATGATGACCATGAATTGGTACATCCATCCTTGGAAAACATTTGACTCGGGAATCCAAAACCCGACTCGAGTGAAATCTTGATATCATTGATCTCTTGAATGAAATCACTTCTAAGAACATGTCTTGGAAACTTGGAAACAATCGGCTTAGCTTTGATAAAAAAATTCTTATTCACATGTTTAATATAGTCTTCCTGATCTTTGTCCTAGGCTTTCTGGGCTGATTTGAGATCTACGTCCCCATACTCCTCAAAGTTAGGTAGTTTGAGAAGGTCATTGAAGTAACCTCCGTCTAACTTGATTATGACTTCTCCCGCCTGATTTATCACTGAACGAGAGGTAGAGTCGGACATGAATTTTCCCCACCATCTCATTAGTTCAAAATTTTGTCTTCTTCTTCTCTTCTTTTAAAATACAAAAGGCATATTCTCAGGAATATAATAAACAAACACCCTAAGGGTGAACCTTTAAACAATGATTTCTACTAGAATATCACTCAAAAAGAAGAAGAAAAACCCAAAAATCTAAACCTAAAAAGAAAAACGGGAAAGAAGGAAAAGATGCAAAGGACATCACAAAAATATTTTCAACAAAACTTCACTAGCAAAAGACAAAGTAAATACCTTCAAGGAATTTGAAAAATAATTGAAAATTGATCACGCGAGTGAGCACGAGATTAAATCAGGTTCAAAGGCCAAGAGAGCACGCAGGAGAAAAATCCACGCAATCAAAAGCACAAAAGGTAAAAATGACGTGTAAATCCAGCTATTTATAAAGACCCCACATTTATTACATCTCGGCCGACACGTGTGGAAACTACCTAAAACTCGGCATGAATTCCATGTCATCATGTTTTGAATGTCCACAAACCTAACACACCGAGTTGATATGTCGAGATGTTTGAAGGTTTCACAAACCTGACACACCGAGTTGATATGTTGAGATGCTCGGATGTTCCATGCAAAACCCAACACATTGAGTTGATATGTTGAGATGTTTGAATGTCTCGCAAACCCGACACACTGAGTTTATATGTCGAGATGCTTGGATGTTCCACAAACCTGACACACTGAGTTGATATGTCGAGATGTTTGGATGCAAACCAACCGACATAAGAGAGTGAGATCATGTTTCGAGGTTCGAAGACATGTGACATGGAACATGTTTTTGATCATGCATGTTTTGATGCTTAGGAGTTCCACAAACCCAACACAAGGGAGTTGGATTGGGTTTCAGGTTTCGGGAAAAAATGAGCATTTTTCATGTAAATAACATGTTTGCATGTTATTGAAACTGAAAACCCAAAATGCTCTTCAAATGGGTACTTTTAGTGAATTTTTCAAAAATTTCTATGGTTATCCTGATTTTAGCTGGAATCACTAAAATGGGATAACAAGACAATGAAAGAAATACCCTAAAGGTGCTCAAAGAGGATAGGGTCACCAAATGATTTAATAAACATAATATTTTCCTAAGATCTTAATTACAAAGTAACTTATAAAAACAATAATAAAAAGTTATTATCTATCATATGACGCAAGAAATAAAATATGAAAGTATAAACCTTAAGTTAAATAAAGAGTTAGGGCACTTATCTTATTTCGTAAATATCCCCGAGGTGTGTGGAAGTGGAAGACGGACATAACTAAATTGCAAGATGTTGCAACAGAGCCTAGAAAAATGTAGAAGTGCAGGAGAAGGAGGACCAGGGCTCCTGGACTAGTAATGTGGGACACGGGTTCTAGGATCCCTCTCTAGGCTTTAGGTTCTACGCAAGAGTTCTGAAAATGTATTTCATAGGGTCGATGAGTTTTCTGAAGCCTTTTTTTATCACTATAGTGTCGTAAAATGATCACCGATGTCATTAATAACCTATAATAAATAATACCACCTATAAAACCCTTAAAATCACATCAAATCCCAATGATAAAATAATGAAAATGAGGGGTGAGACTATCCTCACATGTCAAAAAAGTGATCTTATAAATGATTACTTCACTACATCTCAAACCCAATGTAATTTTATGTGTATGTGTGTGGAATTGCTCCTAGGCGGATCTTGTGTGTGTCGCACTTGATAGCAAGCAATTAGCTAGATGTAAAAGACGTAGATAGATGTTTGCATGGAAAAATGAACTTCCCATCCTATGAAGTGTATGCATAATAACCAACCCTTGTCCCATGGGTGAAGCTAGATCTATGTAATTATTCTCTTTAGATTATTATGAATGCAACATTAGGTGGTGATAGTATATGCTTAGATCTTGGTTCTTTATTATGATCCCATAACATTGTATTATATGATTCCCTTTTTTGAATTCCATAATATATCACTAAAAGGTTGACCCCTAAGAGATAAGGATGCCAAAAGCTAGAAAAGACCCAAAAGGAGTGAGTAAGAAAGAAAGAGGTATAAGGCACCTTGAGGGGAAGAGGGCACCTAAGCACAGGCGTCCTAGCTTGGGCCGGTGCCCAGAGCTAAAAAGGTGAAGTATAAAAGGTCAAAATGGGCAGTAGAGTATTTCAAGTACAAGAAAGAGACCAAATAGGAACATAAGAGACAAAAGATAGTGTTCAATTAGTAATTTTCTCTTCGCAAACATATGAATACCCAAGTGCGTGATTTAGTGTCTAAAATAATTGATTCACGGAAATGATAGCGTGAATGACACTGAGCCAATGAATACCTAAGAGCATGTCACAACCTTTTATTTAAGGTAAAAGGAGTGATAACCAGATTGTACCAATCCAAGAACATAGATGTTAATCAAAACATCATGATCTATAAGATGAAAGCAATTCGCCAAATTAACTTTACATAGAACCTTTGCAAACAAATTAGTAGAAATATCATATATTATTATGGAACTCAATGAAATACAATGAGAATGGGCCTTGCTTATATAGGTAAGGAATAACAATCTAAGAACAGATTAAGGTCGTAGATCAATCCATAAATCAAGGAAATAACTAGTCATCAAAGAACTAGTCAAGACCATAGATTTAGGAGATAACTAGACATCAAGGATCTAGTCAATATCAGGAGATCAAGGAAAGAACTATACCTAACAACTAGATATATCTCCTAATATCTAAATAAAAAAATATCCATCCACACACATAAGTGGGTGAGGATAAATACAATAAAGGTAAATAAAGTACCTAGGTGAACATGAGATAAGGTAAATACCTACTCTAACAAAAGGTGACACAACGAATGGAAAAATCACGGTTAAAGGCTCAACTATAATAAGAATCTTGACGTCACCATAAGATTTAGGTACTAGATATGAAATATGAGAGATTAGATAGTTGATATTAACAAGAATTTCAATAGAACACACACCCATATGAATCAATGGATCGATTATTGTATTATTGATAGCAAGAGGCCCGATAAAAGCATTGATATGAAATGTTTCATAAGAGAATGTAGCATGATAATCATGATCAAGGTGTATAATGAATTGTGGAGATGCATCATCCTAAGCAACTAGGAAATTAAGATCTTGCCATAAAGGAGAAGGTACTCCATGATATGTTTGATTGAAAGAAAATTCAACAAATTTATTTTCATGTTTGGGGAGAGGATCATTAAATATAGATTTTTTTTGGTTTTAAGATTTTTGCGGATTGGCGTAGATGTTGAAGAATCGGGGAACCTAATTTCATTTTTCTCTATAAGATCTTGAATGATATTCTTGAGTTTGAAACATCGATCGGTAGAATTCCCAATGCATTGATGATAGTCACATCTAAAATTTTCGTTATAATTTTGGCCTTTAGGGAAATATTGATTGAGATTAAGTGGAGGGGGAAGCGTAATAACATTTCTCTCAATAAGTTTCAAAAACAGAATATGCAAAGCACAAGGAAATTTTGTGAATGTATGCTTTGGAGGTTACCATTGAAGCTTTTCAAGAGTAGAGACAATGTTGATAGTAGATTTTTCTTTATTAGGTTTAATAGATGGCTTTATTTGAAACCGATTAGAGGATGATGAAGCTTGATCATGATACTTGAGTTTTCCCAAAGAGATATTTTTTCCTTCACGTAATTTAAGAGTATGACATAATTGATTAAATGAAGAAGATTTATAAAAGATGACACTATCTTTTAGAGGTGGTAAGGTACTTTGGAAAAATATATCTTGAAGTTCCAAGTTAGCGAGCACGGTGGTCATCCTAGCTAGGTTGTTCTTATATTGTAAAACATATTTCTTTAGATTCTCAATAGATCCATGTTTTATTTTTGTAGTTTGCACATAGGATATATTAGATCCAATATTGATTGAAAAATTAGAAATAAAAACATTGGATAAATGTGTAAATGATCTTACTGAATGAACAAGTAGATCGTAAAATGAATGCATAGCATAATCTAGGATACTTCAAGGAAATATTTTTCTAGTAAAGTATGATCATCCACATAATTGAGACATCCCACATTAAAATATCTAACATACTCTTGATGGTAACCATGGACATTGAAGGTGGGGAGCTTAGGGGTGAAACAAATTGGAGTGAGTGGATACATTGAAATGGTGGGTGTGAAAGGAGTGTGAAGGAGTAAAGTGAAACCAATAGATAGAGATGGAAAAGAAGTAGCTATTTGAAGTTGTAATTTGAGACTGCAAATCTTGATAGAAAGAAGTTAAATTAGGAGTTTTTAAAGAACATTTAGGTTGTGTAGGAAAATTAGATTGAATGATGAGAGCAGTAGTAGTGGGAATGGAAGTAGGAATATGAAGTGGTTGAGTGGAGGCCATGACATTTGAGGAAGAACCAACAAGAGGTACAAAAGTAGCATTTTGAGAGGTTTTTAGCCATCGAAGTATGGAGAATATGCGGAAGATGTGTGGGATTGTCATGCAAAGCTTGACAAAAATTGGTAAGCTTGTCTAATTGTTCTTGATCAATGTTGGTGTCCTCATCATATGATTTCTTATTATTAGATGTTTTAATGTTTTCGAGAGGAAAATTTTGAGAGTTGGAAAAGGGGTTATCGATTTCATCATTGATTTAGAATAAAGGGATATCTATATGCTCAAAAGACCCAAAACAACCACTATGGGTGACGGGAATAAGAAGAAAACCATAGAAAGAAGGTTGGAGTTGAGAGATGAGTTCACCAAATGATTTAAAAATATTAGAAATTGTGAAATCATGATTGTAGAGTCCATTTGATAAATAAGTGCTAATGTACAAATTTGACACAAGTATTAAGCTAAAGAAATGTAAAACCCTAAGTGAAATAGATGCGATGGAAGACTTAGCTGATTTGCAATAAATCCCAAAGTTTTTGGACTTAAAAATTGATGAACAAGAGGAGGAGACTCTCATGACTACAATCAAATTCTTTTACAACTGCTAGAATAGGCTAGACTAGTGCACCTAGAATGGGACTAGGTGCCTAGGTGATAGATACATCTAGTAGGCATGTGTGACTACACAAAAGCTCATAATATTAATTTTCTAGTGTTAAATGTGGTCACTAACATTCACTATTGGTTTCTTATATGTTGCACTATATGTCCAGTAGAATTCTCCTATAACCTACAAAATAAGTGATATCCTATAAAACCCCAAACTACATCAAATCCTAAAAATAAAGATGCAAATGAGGAGTCGAACTCGACCATAGTGCTCACCTAATAGATTAAAATTACAATCGGGATTTTCACTACATCTCATACTCCATGTAGTTCTTGTGAGTGTGTGATAGAATCCTGCCCTAGGAATCCCTTGTGCAAGTGCACGTGATAACGGGAAATAGCTAGATGTATCAATGTAAATAAATGTGTGGATGAAAAATGAACTTTCTCTCCTATGCATGTATGTAGAAAATTCAATTCCTTTTCCCTTAAATTAAAGTGCTATATGGATGCCTTTGGATGAAAGCTTAGGTGATGATAATAGATGCTTAGAGCTTAGTCCTTTATTTTGGTCACATATATTTATATTTATATGATTCCATTGGTTGAATTTTGTAATTGACAACTAGAAGGCCAACCCATAAAAAAATAAGATGCCTAAAAGATAAAATATGTCTAAAAAGAACGAGTAAAGTAAAAATAGGTCAAGGGCACCCAAAAGGACGAGGACACCTAGGTCTTTGGCATCCTGTCTGGGCGCTGGGTACTGGTGTAAGAGTCATAAAAAGATAAGTGAAATACTAACTGGGTTGTAGGGTGTAGAAGCAAAAATAGAAAATAAAAAAAAAGGAAAAAAGGCACAAGATAGCTGCCAATTACTAGTTTTTCACTTAGGAATCATATGCATAATAGTATGTGATTAGGACCTAGAAATGTAACCAAGTGCGTGATTTGGTGTCTCTAGAAAAAGATCAATAAGAAGAAAATGAAAATTTCAAGAAAAGAGCCAAGTAGAGACTCCTTTGAGTTAAATTGACATGATAGAAGAAAAGAGCGGGTTATGGAAGGTCATGAGGAAGATGTTGAAGTCCTACAACATTTTGATGAAGAGGGAAAAGAAAATATAGATGTTTGTGATGCTTTGGAAATAATTTAAGTGAGAGAAGACAAGAAATAGAGAAAAAACAAGAAGATGGAAGGCAAAAAGAAAAAAGAAAAGGAAATGGTTACAAAAATTGTCTATAATTAGGTATGTTAAGATGTAAATCATGATTTACTTCATGCATATGTTAGTAAATATTTTGATATAAAATAATGCATGATGAAAGGTTAGATTGGTTCTTCAAAATATGTGTTCAAACATGGTTATATCATGCCTAAATGGATCAAAAAAATCAGTTGTTTATAAACAAGAGACAAAATTCAACCAAGGGACTAATGAGGTTGTGATACACAATGGAAAAAAAGAAGAAAATGATAGGAAAAGATCATATTTGAGTATGAGACAAGAATAACATAAAAGTGATCAAGGAATGAAGGAAAAATTTTAAGATGCCATTAAGCTAATGAAACAAGAGCAACTACTAAAATTGTTAGTGTAGGTTATTTTCCATGTTATTATTTTATGTACATGGGATTTCTCCACATAGGTGATTCATCATGCTTAGGTGTCCTAGGGTTTCATTATGGTCTTACGCACACCATAGAGCATCATAGAAGCTAAATTTGACTAGTTATTCCGGGAATGTAACTCCAACCTCTTGATGAATGCATTTGTGGGGGAGTTACATATCCCAACCCTATTTGTACACTCTTTGATCTTGATAAATGCATGGGATTGAGGATTTTTCCTTCACATCACTTGGACATCTTTTCTGCAAGTGTTCCTCTTCTTCACTCTAATAGTTATATGCATGTGACATTACCTTCGGTTCCTTGGCACTCTCTTACTAGACCTATGTCACACTTCCATGGATCAGACTTAGAGTTCTTTGTGGTGCTGCCTTCAATTTCCTTCATGGAATGAGAAGAATTCCAACACTCCATTTTTTTCGTTCCTAAGGGAAGGAACATAGTTCGATTCAAATGGCTCTTCTTTAGTCTAGAGGTAGAGGATCTTGTTATCGACACTCTTCGGGAGACCTCCTAGAGTTACTGCAGAGTTCAAATCCATCTAGGGCATCTTCTCGCATTCATCTCATCTCCCTCTTCTTCTCTCTTCTTCTTCCTTCGAGAGATTTCCCCTTTGTACATGAGTAACGTTTCAGGATAGTTTATGGCCTAGACCCATCTTTGGCATCTTACTTAGATTAGCGAGTGTTTTTCTCTTGAGGTGGATGTTTTTCCATGGTTTTTCTTCACTATTTGATATCTTTTTTATGCATTGGTACCTCATCATGCTTGTTGTTGAGACCCACTTCTCCTTGTTTTCATCTATGTGCCCACTAAAGGTATTCTTTAGGGGGTGTTAGTGTAGGTTATTTTCCATGTATTTATTTTATGTACATGGGATTCCTCCACATAGGTGATTCATCATGCTTAGGTGTCCTAGGGTGTCATTATGGTCTTACGCGCATCATAGAGCATCATAAGAGTTACATTTGATTGGTTATTCTAGGAATGTAACTCCCACCTCTTAATGGAAAAATGACTCTATTTTACACTCTTTGATCTTGAGAAATGCATGGGATTGAGACTTTGCCTTGCACATTTATGAGTTTTGGAGTATTTTGTGTTTGCATGTTCTTGTTGGCTTCATACTTGAATCCACACAACCTTGTGGCTATTCTTCTTATCATTTCCTCCTTGCACGTGCTCCAATAGAAACTATAGGTGTACATTAGCACAAAGGGATAAGAAACTAAGTATGGAAGGTCAAAGGAAGGAAGGAAGATTAGGAAGCCTAATAAGAGCTTTAGAAAAAAAGCAAACAAAAGAAGAACAATGTAATTTTTTTTTTTAATATTTTGAATAAACATACATGGAAAGAGGCCTTTGAGGGTGAAAATGAGATGTTTTAAACCCCAAGATATGCATTGTGAGAAGCTCGTGAATGGGTAAGTGCACCAAGTTGGGGGGTCAAAAGGGGGTCTTAAGTGGACACATTTTTTCTAAAAAAAAAAAAATTCAACTTGTACAAGTTTTTGAAATAGTTACACTCAAAATTGGAAGATGTTGTAGAAATATGAATCGTAGAATTTTGAGTCTAGTTTCTAAGATACTAAATTTTATTGAAAATAGATGAGTTTAAGTGGATCAAATGACTAAAATACCAACAAATGCTCATGTTTTTGTTAAAAAACATAATAGAGTGATTTTCGTGCCCCCACCATTTTTTGAGCACCATTTAGTATTTTTGAAAACCCTTTGGTAAAAAGATAGCTAGGAGCATCTTGTTTGGGCTCCATTTTTTTAAAGGTTTTTTTAGAGAATATTTTTTTATTTATGATTTTTCTAATACAAAAATTTTATGTTTTGAAAAATAATGGAGCTCGACCGTGCCCCCCGCACCCCGCCCCCCAACTACCTCACAAAATTTCAAAACTTAGATTTTTTTTTAATATGTATAGAATTATGCCTAGTTTGGGCTACTATAATTTTTTTCTAATTTTGATCACCCAAAAAAAAGATACACCATGAAAGATAGACATATTTACACTTGAAAAATAGCTATAAAAAGGCATAGTTAGAAAATAAATAATATGGATATTAGTGAGAAAATTTGAAAAATTATATTTTTAGAAAGAAGAGACTCTCTCTACGTCGTGGTATAATTTTTTAAAATGGATCGATTGTTTTATTTTTAATTTATCATAGAGGAAGTGTCATTTTACATTTTCTTGTAAAAAATCGTTGTTTGTTGTGTTTTTGTAGGTCCATGCCTTAGGCTTGGGGATCAAACTAGATCCCAACCCTTGAGGCATGGCTTGGGAAAAGAGAAAACGCAAAATACGTACGCATTTTTTTGTTTTATATATTGTGGCCCCCAACATCCCTTTCATCTCTTTCACGGGAATTCTGTAAACATTCTATTTTGTTTGCAATTTTCTCTACATTCTTGCACAATGTTGATTTTTTCTAATCATGGGTGAAAAACGTCGAGCTAAGGACAAGAGGAAAGTCAAGAATAAGACACCGGAGCAATTGGAAGAGAAGAGAATAAATAAATTGAAGAGAATGTAAAAACTTCGAGCAGGGAAAGGTACATCCGCTATATCAAATGTAGCTAATGTATTAGAAAATTGGGATGAAATACATAATGAAAATGTAGAGAATAATGATTTTACAATGAATAATGATATTGAATTGAATGATAATGTTGGTATGGATGAAGATTTTTTTATGAATCCAATTGTTGAACCCTTACTTGAGAATCCAAATGTTAACCCCAAAATTTGTATAAAAACATTTAATGAAGAAAGTAACCTTGTAAATGAATCTTCACCTCTAAGAACACCTCCTTCCATTTTGCAAAGAAAACCAATTCACTTAATTAAAATTGATGAAAATATTATAAAACCAATGCCTAACAAAATGTCTAAAAGAAATGCAAGAAGAAAAGCTAGTCGAATTTGGGATAATTACTTTGAGAATTTAAATGACACACAAAGATGTCAATTATTTGTTTCATTGATTAATTAATTAAGATGAGACCTATAATGAAGACCATGGGGTTAAGAACATCTAATGTTATTGATCAAAATGCATCAATTGTTGAAAACATACATAAAACATACCAAACTATAGGTGGAAAAAGATGCAACAAAGATAGTAATGTTACACGACATGCACTTACTAATTGTATAGTAAGTGATGAAAAATTTAATAAACGCTTGATTAGAAAAACAAGTAGTGCTTTGAAGCTAAACAAAAAATACTAATGAAAGCAATAGAGAGACGTAAATGTTTTGAGTTAGTCAATAACATTGACTATTGGGATTTATCTAGCAGAGACTTCCATGAAAAGATAAGAATACATCTGATATTCTAAAAGAATTAATTGTAAATTTTTGAATGAGAGCACAAGGGTGTCACTTTGAATAGAAGAGATATAGTAAAAATAAGAATAGGTTCTCATAATCGTGAATCACGTGCAAAAAATTTCTTAGATATGACTCAAACAAAATTGTTCTCTAAGTTTAAAAATAAAAATCCACAAATTAACATTAGCCAAAGATTCTTTGAAATGAGCAAACCCTTTTATGTGAAAATCAATCACTCATGTACCACTTGTTGTTTTCATTATGTTGAATTTTCAATACATTATGATGTTTTTTGTCAAATACGTAGTTTTTGCATACGACATCATGTTGCGGGAGTGTGGAATAAATGTCCCACAAAAAGTTTCAAAGGAATTTATTTCGACAATATTTTGTGAAAAATCAACAAGACAATTTTTTTATAACAAAACATGTTTGGATGGAATGTGTAATGTATGTGGTGGCGTGCCAAATCTGAAAAAATGTATCCATGAGGAGAGTACATATTCAATAGGAAAAGAATTGGTTGATTTCACCAAATATAGATCAGTGGCATATCAATTAAAAAATGGAAAAGAATTTAAGAGGTGTGAGCTTGTTAGAAAACAATTACCTGTATTAGAATATATGGTCAAATTCAGAGATGAAATTTTTTATGAGTATGCAAGGCACACACATAGAGCTCGATGGTTGGATGAAAAATTTAAGTTAAGCAAGGACACATTTCCACTTGGTACTATTATTTTTCAGTAGTTGACTTCACAGATAATTACACATTGTAGCCACAAATGGAGGTTTAGTCTCAATATTATAACTCAGTGCAAGTTTCTATTTTCGTGCATATAAAATTCATGCACTCTCCTAAAAGCACTGAGAAAGATCAAAAAATATTAAGAGAGTATCATTTCTACATTAGTGATGATCGGACACATTCTATAGAATATGTACAAGGGTGTTTCTAGGTGTTTTATGTGAACTTGAATGAGAGGAACATTAGTTTCGATCAACATTACATTTGGTCAGACAAATGCACATCATAATTCAAGAATGTATGGATGTTTTATTGGCTAAGAAAGATGCATAAAGAAACAAATATACAACATATCTGGAGTGTTACTCAGGAAGGGCATGGAAAAGGAGAGTATGATGGTGCAGGAGCATGTGTGAAAAGAGCACTTGCAAGAGAAGAGTTAAAGTTCAAGGATGGTGCTAAATTTATAGATGAAAAAAACATTGTTGATTGGTGTGTTAAGAATATGGGCCATGAATCTCAAGAGAGATCAATGGCTCATAGATATTTTTGGTTGATAGAGCAAAAACATCTCGCAAACTTTGAAGATTGTATGACATTGTAGGGTTAAGTGAAATGCACTCATTTCATAGTTCAGATGCAAATGCTTGGACTATTTAAACTAGGTGCATAACATGTTTTTATATATCATGCATTGATTTTACATGGAATTAATAAGTCATATAGTGGGTGGATGAATGGACTTATAGAGCTCTAATTCCACTCAAAACGCATCAAGTTCCATGAGCATTACAACTTGCAGGTCTTGAGATCAAAAGAAAACATCACCGACTTTGACAAAGTCTCGATTTAGTGCAACATGGTACATACATATATGTACATGCCATGTTTTAGATTTATAAATTATTAAATTGTCAACTCTTAATGTATTTATAAATTGAATGAATAGTTTTACTTTGTGATACACAGGGCATGTTTTTGCAGTTATTGCGATGGAATTTAACAAAGAGGGAACATACTACTTCTTATCTCATTGTGTAGAGGGGAAAAAAATTGACTTCCACAGTCATTGATGGTGAAGACCTTGAGTATCCCATTGGATCAGTGGTAGTCACTAGAACTTGGCTTCGATGATATCCTATAAAAAAATAAAACATTTGGTTGTTTGAAGACTATGAAGTACATCGAAAGATACTTCACTATTCACATTTGGTCCTTGCAACAAATATTAAATTGATCAAATATCGATGTCGGCCATCACACAAAAATATGTGGAAGGTTCGTGAATCAGATCATGAAACAATTCTTGCTAATGTCAAGAATAGAGTTGATCCTTTTGGTTCATTGGATTGAATTTGCAAAGGTATATTCTTCATGAATGTAATTTAAATATTTACTTAAATGATTTGGTTTAAATTTTGTATGATTTAAAATTCTATTTAATTGCTTACTAACATGTTTATGTAGATTAGTGGTGCCAAAAAAGCTTCCACCTTCATGTGGTTGGCACTGTCAAGTAGATAATTTATTATTCTCGAAGCCAAGTGAAGCTAAGAGAAATTAAATATTAGAAAGGAACAACAAATAGAAATTCTCATTTCACCACCTATATTGTATGAACCACCTATATTATTCAGGTGATTGGCAATCAACAAACTTACACTAACTTAGTCTGAATGGATATGGAGAAAACCGCGAGAGGATTTCGAAGAGGTACCCAATGTGGAGGTCTCGGATTTGACAAGACATCTCTAGGTGCCACGGAGTTCGAGAAATCACCCGTCGAAGATATGGTGTGTTTGGGCCTCAGGGCTCTTAAGCAACTACACCCAGATGGGGTAACCTGAAAGCACGGGGAGCATAGGGAATGAAAAATAAGCCTACAATAGCATTCACTAGGCCACTTGATGTCTGGCGTAGTTGGTTTGGTCCCACGAGCTTCCGTTTACAAACTATAGCATCTGAACCCTACACTAACTCAGACTACACTATTTCACGTGTTTGTAAACAATAACACAACGAGAGAACCGGATGGAGATGGAGAAAACCACGAGAGGATTTTATAGAGGTCCCCAACATGGAGCTCTCAAATTTGATGAGATGTCTCTAGGTGCCATGGAGTCCGAGAAATCACCTGTCGAAGATATGGCATGTTTGGGCCTCAGGGCTCTTAAGGGACTACGCCTGGATGGGGTAGCCCGAAAGCATGAGGAGTGTAGGGAATAAAAGAAAAGCCTCCACTAGCATTCACCTAGCCACCCCGATATGTTGGTGTAGTTGGTTCACTCTCATGAACTTCCGTTTGCAAACTATAGCCTTTGGCAGCCCTGTTTGACTTAGACTGCAATATTTCACGCATTTGCAAATAATATCGTAGCAAAGAACCGGATGGATACGGTGAAAACCACGAGTGAATTTTTAGAGGTCCCCAACATGGAGGTATCATATTGACGAAGATGTCTCTAGGTGCCATGTAGAGTCGAGAAATCACCCGTCGAAGATATGTGTGTGTTTGGGCCTCAGGGCTCTTAAGGGACTATGCCTAGATGGGGTAGCCGAAAGCATGGGAGCGTAGGGAACCAAAATGAAGCATCAAATATCATTCACCTAGCCACCCTATGATGGTGGCATAGTTGGTTTGGTCCCATGAGCTTCCGTTTGTAAACTACATCCTTTGGTAGCCCTACACTGACTTAGACTGCACTATTTCACGCATTTGCAAACAATAGCACAACAAGAGAATTGGTGATCGGGAGATCATTGTTTTTAAAATTCCTAAAAAGATCCCTAAATGGTGTCGAGTGTAGAAGATCATCTCGAGAGATTTCTAATGACTATGAGAACGTGACAATTGGACATCGGGAGCTCTAGATATGTTCGGTCAAAGTTCAGACAGCGGGAAAGTCAACTCTAGTCAACTGGTCAATATTGGACCAATGGCACTGCGACACGTGGCGAAAAGGCAAAAGGGAGTTGTTTATTGGTTTTCGATCACCGGTCTTTGATGAGCATAAAAATGGTGCACGGGAACAAGAGGCTCAACTTTTATTACGGAGGGGAGCTCGGCCGCCGTGTGGACTATGGTATTATCGCCGACGTGGTGGATCCACAAGCCACCACATGGCTTGCCACCACTCGTCGAATTCACTCGATTTGCCTATCGAGGGTCGACAAGTGGTATTTATTGCCATATTTCATTTGGAATGTCATTATATTGCTTGTGTCGAAATTTATATTACCTCGTAATTATTCACCATGTTATTCTTGGTAATGTTCGAGGCTTATATTATTCTCCATGGTCGAGTTGATCATATTTCCACATGGCACGTATGTTCATATTTATATCCCATATTATTGAAGCGGGTTGGTTATTGGAGGATGCGGTGTTGGAGGGCGGTTAAGCCTATATTGTCCCATGACCACTTCAAACAATGCGTGGAAAAGGCTTATTAAAGCCTTAAACTTCATCAACCCACAAAATGTGGGATATACATGTACGCTGTATTTGCATTGGGATTTTATCCCATTAAAATAGGTAAATCCGCCAAAAAAGAGGCCTGGGATTTGATCCCCTGACCTCATGGCTCCAAGACCAATCCTCCAACCAACTCACCTAGAGGCTTGGGTGCATTATAAAATGGGTCGCTTCCACTTATACAAGGGGGACAGGTCTGTGTAAAGCAGCTTAAGGACCAGTTTTCAGAGAACGCCATTTTTGAAGGCCTTGCACTCAGATTGGGAACTCAAAGTAAAAATATGAAATGAAGGAAATTCTAAGATGATTCCAACGATGTAAGATTTGATCTTTTTTGTTGAGTTTTAACCTATTTTTGGAAGCTTTGAATGCATATTTTAATAGGGATCTACAAGACAGCTAGTTGGAAAACATGAATTTCAATGCACTTGGTCGAATTGTGACTTGGTGTAAACATGAAAAGTGTTTAGAATTTAGATCTGATCTCAGATATATGATTTTTTTTCATAGAATGTTTTTAAATCTCCATTTGTAGGTGTTTTTATAACACAGTTGCAGGGAGATCACATTGTGAAAACACTGTAGGAGCCACATATTGTTCTTGGGACGAGTTTCTACTATTTTTCAGAGTTCTTAGGACATTGATCAGCTCATTTGCAGGTTTTGATTCATTATTGGTTGTTTGTAAGAGTTATTGTACTTGAATTTCAATATTATTAATGGATCGGTTCAATCTGAACCCGGGGACGTAGGAATTTCCGAACCCCGTAAACAATCTTGTTTGTTATCTGAATGTTTTTAGTTCTGATTATTTATTTACTACACAAGTTTTCTGCACTTCTATGGATGCATAATAATCAGAATTTAATCAATTTTTGGAGTTTAGAATACTTAAAATTGGTTAAGAAAATCACGATCTTTGGAAACTTTTAAAGTGAAAAAAATACAACACACGTTTTCAGATCAAGTTTGGTATCAGAGTAGTTAGATTGCGGATTAGCTTCTAATTGTGTTTGAAAATTTGGCTTTAGTTTCAGTATTGATTTCACTTTTCAGTGTGTAGACATTTTGGGGCTTGTTAATCTTCTTTCGTAGTGTGCAGTTTTGGAAGTACAGGTTGTGTTTGCAGGAAGGAATCATGGGCAAGTCATCCAAACAGGAGCAACTGGATGAGCTTGAAGCCATAAACCGCCAACTCCAAGAAGAAAACTCTTTCTTGAGAGCTAATTTTTATTCCTTAGAAGAGGAAATCATGCGGTTAAAATCTGAGCCACAATCCTCTATAACCAAGAAAGAGGAGTATGTCAACAAGATGCTTGAAGAGAGCAAGAAGTTGATGGGCTTTGTTAAAGAGTTGCAGGAAGAAATACGGACCAAGGATGCCCTCTTGGAAAAGCTGCAACAAGGTGAACACAAGAAGGAAATTCCTTCCAAATCAGATGCAAGTACTATGAGAAGAATGCACTATAAGTTGTTCACATTTTAATTCTTCCTCTCATTCAGTTTCAGATGTTCCTTTGGGTCAGTTTGAAAAACACACTAAGGGAATTGGGTCTAAGCTAATGGTTAAGATGGGATTTAACGGACGGGCCTTGGTAAAAATGGACAAGGTGATGCTAACCCAGTACAGGTAGAGGATCAGCCTCGGTTTGCAGGTTTGGGTTATTCTAGTGGGAAAATGGAAATTGGAGAAAGTTCCAAAGCAGCTGAAGGAAGACAAGCTTCCAACAGCCAAGGATCTACACCACTAGAATTACAGGATTCCGCCATCAGGAGGAACAATGAAAGGTGTAAGAAAATAGGTAAAAGAGGTAATCAGATTCCACCTCCTTCTACTTACACTAAAAATAGCACTAAGGGAAAATCAAATCCTAAAACTTCTAATACACTCTTTTACTGAACAATATAGCTTTAGTAGGCAGAAATATGCTTTCCCTTGCACATTTTGTGAAGGTACTAATCATTCTATTGCATATTGTTGGAAGAGGAAAAATTTGATTAAGAAGTTAATGCCTTTTGTGAATGATAAGGTAGGTGTTAAAGACCAATCTCACCAAGGAAAGGCGAGAAATGGCAAGAATGTTACCTCTCCTAAACAGGGGAATCATTCTCGTAGACAGAGTTCTGAGAATGGTAAAATGGGTAAGACTCCTAAAAATAGGGAAGTTAAATTTTGTTCCCATTGTAATAGGAATGGTCATGATGTTAAGGTTTGTTGGTTTGTTTCTAAACAACAAAATTGGAAAGTTGTTAAAAAGAACAATATTGTAAAACCAATAGTGCTAAACCTAACTAAAACTCATTTTGGTACTGAGAAGGTAAAACAACCAAAACAGAAAAACCCAAGTGATTGGTTTGGAAAAACACTCCTCAACTTTATATTTGCACTACGATAAATTGTTGATAGTAGGCAAGCAAAATATTTTTCAGAGCTATATTTTAGGGATTCCTGTTGATTGATAAGGATTTGTTCCTAAGTTGATATTTAAGCTTTGAAAATGAATGGAAACAACTGAAGAGAAGATTTGAGTGATAGGTTCATCATACTCATGTTTTGTTTTCTCAGATTGGTTGGTAGTTCCAATGTTGAAAACACTATACAGGGATAGGCATCAGTAGTATGTCTAAATTTGAAACTTGCAGTTGTAATCAAGCATAATCACAAAGTGTCAGTTGAACACTAGCTTCTATTATAGATGGGTGTTATTATCTGACTTATTATTTGTGATGGTGATATAGTGTTTTGGCATATTCATGTTGATTCAGTTATTGACTATAGCTATTTTTGGGCGTTGATAGTCTATTATATTCTGATAGTGAATACTTGCGGTTATGTTATATTTGAGATGGGAAGTGGGCACTAGCCAAATTGTGGGTAGTTTAGATGTCTGTATATCTTGATCATGTGTTATGGAATTGTAATTTTTGGTAATCGGCCGTATCACAAAGTGACAGTTGAACACTAGCTTTCCGTAATAGAATGGGTGTTATTATCTGGTCAGTTATTTGTGATGGCATTACAGTGGGGTATGATAGTTCACGGTTGTGCGTAGAGTTGTGTGGTGGTTGACATTTCGATTGAACACTAGCTTAATTGGGTGTTATTATTTGATCGATTTTATGTGACTAGCTAATCAACTATTTGCATTTATTTAACCTATAATGTTATTTTGGGTTCTTCTATGTGTTTGTGCAAGATGCGGAAGAGATAGCATGTTTTGTGGGTTGATAAACAACTTTTTGTGGACAAAAAGCCTTTCTCGGTGGGGAGGTGTGATCAGAAATCATTGATTTTAAAATTCCCAAAAAGATCCTAAATGGTGTTAGTGCGAGAAGATCATCTCGAGAGCTTTCCAACGACTGTGAGAATGCGAAAATCAGACATCGGGAGCTCTAGATATGTTCGATCAAAGTTCAGATAATGGGAAAGTCAACTCTAGTCAACTGGTCAATATTGGACCAATGGCACTGCGACACGTGGCGAAAAGGCAAAAGGGAGTTGTTTATTGGTTTTTTATCACCGGTCTTCGATGAGCATAAAAATGGTGCACAAGAACAAGAGGCTCAACTTTTATTATGGAGGGGAGCCCGGCCGCCGTGTGGACTATGGTATTATCGCCAACGTGGTGGGTCCACAAGCCACCACGTGGCTTGCCACCACTCGTCGAATTCGCTCGATTTGCCTATCGAGGGTCGACAAGTGGTATTTATTGCCATATTTCATTTGGAATGTCATTATATTGCTTGTGTCGAAATTTATATTACCTCGTAATTATTCACCATGTTATTCTTGGTAATGTTCGAGGCTTATATTATTCTCCATGGTCGAGTTGATCATATTTCCACATGGCACGTATGTTCGTATTTATATCCCATATTATTCGGGATTGGTTGAAGCGGTGTTGGAGGGGCGGTTATGCCCACGTGGAAGGATGGAGGATGAAGCGGTGTTGGAGGGGGCGGTTAAGCCCATGTGGTCCCATGACCACTTCAAACAATGCGTGGAAAAGGCTTATTAAAGCCTTAAACTTTATCAACCCACAAAATGTGGGATATACATGCGCTGCATTGGGATTTTATCCCATTAAAATAGGTAAATCCGCCAAAAAAAGAGGCCGCTGGGATTTGATCCCCTAACCTCATGGCTCCAAGACCAATCCTCCAACCAACTCACCTAGAGGCTTGGGCGCATTATAAAATGGGTCGCTTCCACTTATCTGAGGGACAGTGCATGTAAAGCAGCTTAAGGACCAGTTTGAGAGAATGCCATTTTGAAGGCCTTGCACTCAGATTGGGAACTCAAAGTAAAAATATGAAATGAAGGAAATTCTAAGATGATTCCAACGATGTAAGATTTGATCTTTTTTGTTGAGTTTAGCCTATTTTTGGAAGCTTTGAATGCAGATTTTAATAGGGATCTACAAGACAACTAGTTGGAAAACATGAATTTCAATGCACTTCTGGTCCGAATTGTGACTTGGTGTAAACATGAAAAGTGTTCAGAATTCAGATCTGATCTCAGATATATGATTTTTTTCATATAATGTTTTTAAATCTCCATTTGTAGGTGTTTTTGTAACATAGTTGTAGGGAGATCACATTGTCAAAACACTGTAGGAGCCATGAATTCATTCTTGGGACAGTTTCTGCTATTTTTAGAGTTCTTGGGACATTGATCAGCTCATTTGCAGGTTGTGATTCATTATTGGTTGTTTGTTAGAGTTATTGTACTTGCATTTCAATATTATTAATGGATCGGTTCAATCTAAACCGGGGACATAGGAATTTCGAACCCGTAAACAATCTTGTTTGTTATCGAATGTTTTTAGTTACGATTATTTATTTCTTTGCGCACAAGTTTTCCGCACTTCTATGGATGCATAATAATCATAATTTAATCAATTTTTGGAGTTTAGAATACTTAAAATTGGTTAAGAAAATCACGATCTTTGGAAACTTTTAAAGTGAAAAAATACAACACACACATTTTTAGATCAACTGGATAAAGAAAGAGAAACTACGTGAGAGGATTTGGTAGAGGACCTAACATGGAGCTATCATATCTAACGAGACATATCTAGGTGTCACGAGTATGAGAAATCACTCATCTAAGAGATGGTGTGTTTGGGCCCCGGGGATCTTAAGTGACTACACCCAGGCAGGGTAGCTGAAAGCACGAGAGAGCATAGGGAACCAAAAATAAGCCTCAGAATAGAATTCACTTGGCCTCCCCAATGTTTTGGTGTAGTTGGTTTGGTCCCACAATATTTCATTTGCAAACTACAACCTTTGTGAGCCTACACTGACTCAAACTACACTATTTCTCACGTTTACAAACAATAGTACAATGATAGAACCAAATGAAGACAAATACAACCACGAGAGGATTTCATAGAGAGCCCCAAAGTGGAGGTCTCGAATCTAAAGAGATGTCTCTAGGTGCCATGGAGTCTAAGAAATCACCCATTGAAGATATGGCGTGTTTGGGCCTCAAGGCTCTTAAGCAATTACGCTCGGGACGCGGTAGCTCGAAAGCACGGGTAGTATAGGGAACCAAAAAGAATCTTCCACTAGCATTCACCAAACCACCTCAACGTGTTAGCATAGTTGGTTTGGTCCCACGAACTTCTGTTTGCAATCTATAGCCTCTGGTAGCCCTATAGTCACTCAGACTACACTATTTCACGTGTTTGCAAACAATAGCACATCAAGAGAACCAAATGGAGATGGAGATAAATGTGAGAGGAGTTTGTAGAGATTCTTGATGTGGATGTCTCAAATCTGATGAGACATCTCTAAGAGCCACAGAGTCTAAAAAAACACCTGTCAATGATATGGCGTGATTGGGCCTCATGGCTCTTAAGTGACTACGCCTGGATGCGGTAGCCCGAAAGCACGCGGAATGTAGGGAACAAAAATGAAGCCTCCACTAGCATTCACCTAGCCACTGTGATGTGTTGGTGTAGTTGGTTTAGTCCCACGAGATTTTGTTTGCAAACTACGGCCTGGCGACCTCTACACTCGACTCAAATTACACTATTTTACGCATTTACAAACAATAGCACAATGAGAGAACCGGATGGAGATAGAGAAAAAGAGAGGATTTCATAGAGGGCCTCAATGTGGAGGTCTTGGATCTAACGAGAGGCGTCTACAGGTACCACGAAGTCTAAGAAATATCTTGTCGAAGATATGGTGTGTTTGGGCCACAGGGATCTTAAGTGACTACGCCCGAGATGTGGTAGCCCAAAATCATAGGGAGCATAGGGAACCAAATGAAGCCTCCACTAGTATTCACCTATCCACCCGATGTTTTGGCATAGTTGGTTCAATCCAACGAACTACATTTTGCAAACTACTGACCTCTTGCAGCCCCACACTTATTTAGGTTGTAGTTTACAAAATGGAAGCTCGTGGGACCGAACCAACTATGCCAAAATTTTGGGGTGGCCAAGTGAACCCTATTGGAGGATTATTTTTGGTTCCCTATGCTCTACGTGCTTTAGGCTACCTGTCGAGGGCATAGTCCCTTAAGAGCCCTGAGTCCCAAACATGCCATATCTTCGATGGGTGATTTCTCGGACTCTGTGGCACCTAGAGACGTCTTGTCACTCACGAGACCTCCACATTAGGGAAATCTAAAAAAATTTCTCGTGGTTTTCTCTGTCTCCATCTGTTCTTTCATTGTGATATTGTTTGAAAACACACAAAATAGTGTAGTTTGAGAGTCGATGTAAGAAATTTTGTCATTCTATAGTTTGTAAAAAAATCTTGTGGGACTCGAACCAACTATGCCAACATGCCAACACGTTGGGGTGGCTTGGTGAATGCTAGTGAAGAATTTTTTTAGTTCCCTATGCTTCTGTGATTTCGAGGCTACCTCATCGGCGTAGTCCCTTAAGAGCCACGAGGCCCAAAGATGCCATATCTTTGACAGGTGATTTCTCGGATTCCGTGGCACCTAGAGACATCTCGTTAGATCCAAGACCTCTACATCAAGGTCCTTTATGAAATCCTCTTGCATTTTTTATCCATCTCCATCCGGTTCTCTCGTTGTGTTCTTGTTTGCAAATGCGTGAAATAGTGCGATCAGTCGATGTAGGGCTACTAAATGCTATAGTTTGTAAACAAAGATCATAGGACTAAACCAACTACGCTGACACGTCAAGGTGTCCTATTGAACACTATTGGAGCATTCTTTTTGGTTCTCTACGCTCTCTGTGCTTTCGGGCTACCTCATCTAGGCATAGTCGCTTAAGAGCCCTGAGGCCCAAACACGCCATATCTTCGACGGGTGATTTCTTGGACTGTGGCACCTAGAGATGTCTCGTTAGATCAGGCGACACCTCAATGTCGGGGCCCTCATGAAATCCTCTCATGGTTTTCTCTATCTCCATCTGGTTCTCTCAGCTATGCTATTATTTAAAAACGTGTGAAATAGTGTATTTTGAGTCGGTGTAGGGATGCGAGATCTTGTAGTTTGCAAACAGAAGCTCGTGGGACCAAGCCAACTACACCAACATGTCAGGGTAGTTAGGAGAATGCTAGTGGAGCATTTAATTTGGTCCCTATGCTCCTATGCTTTCAGGCTACCTCATCCAGCGTAGTCATTTAAGAGCCTAAATGACTAGATTAGCTAAAGAATGAATTTGATAGGGGTATGTCTAAGAACACATGGGAGTTATCAATCACCTAGTAATTCTTTCTTGTTTAGTTCTTGATGGGAGTTAGCTAGCCTATGACTTAGTGACCTTCCATTCATTGATAATTTATGTTATGATAAACCCATGGTTGCTTTCAAAAGTTCCTTAAAAAGGATAGGGGTAGTCATCAAGCATAGTGAAGGATGTGATGTGATTTCCAAATAACTTGAAATGCCTACAAATTTAAAGGTAATAACATGAATTAGATAGGATTAGAAAATCAACAATCATTGAGTGTCTAAATCAGAATGTCATTGCATCTAGAGACATTCTCAAACACTGGAGTAATGTATATGGAGAGACATTCTCAAAATATCAACAGGTGAAAGGCATCAAATTATGATGACTGTCAGGTGTTTTAATAGGGGAGAAGACTACGAAGCATAGAAGAATGTAGTAAGTGCATGATAAGATAGGAACCAATACAAAGAGACCATGAGCAAGAAGAAGCGCAAGTAAGGTAAATACACATATACACATTGATAAATTGAATGAATAATTACTTAGATTAGGTAACTCTTTATATACATACATTATATAAATATTGATTTCCAAATTTTGATGCATATTATACATTGAAAATGTTAGTACATGTACATCACCAATAAATGAAAAAATAATCCATAATGTCTTAAATATTGTCAAGTGCACATCATATTAGATTCATGCAAAAATAATCTCAGAAATGTAAGGTCTCATACAAAATTATCAAGTTCCAAATAGTATTTTAATGTGTATAATAAATACAAAAATTCCCAAATAGGTCATATACCATCAATTTCAAATGCCATATAGGCGTACATAAAATGCCATGCACATAGGCATACAAAAATAATGTCATGTAAGACATATATATTTCCTACTCATCAAAATCTATCCCTCTCTTGGCCTTGCTCGAAGAAGGCCCTCCCTTAGATGAAGATGGAGATCCATGAGATGACTTTGGATCATTCGAGCCCATGCTTGAGTCCTTTTCTGATGAATACTCACTTGTAGATGATCCTATAAATGCAAATAATTTTTTTGTCAAAACTTAATTTATATATGTTTTCGACATGTATTTAAGACCATGCTAGAATGAAAGTATTTACATAAATACACAAACTTACATGAAGTTGTTGATCACGCCAAATTTACATCTCATGCTTAGATGAGTCATCGGGATCTCTATATGAAGTACGAATGGGGGCACAAAGATGACAAGATGGAGGAGTCCATGCCCTCGAAGTCAAAATGGAGGGTTGAAGTTACCTACATACACATAAGATAAAAAAATCTATCATCGAATTAGCAAAAATAGAGCTAAGTACATGTATCCACATAATGACAATATTTTAACTAATTTTATCAATATAGAACTATTGTTTTTACCCCGCCACACTTGTAAATCAAATGAATAGGGCTCTTACTGTCATCAGGTAACTCTTGCATATACACAACGAAGGACATTATTAACAAATTTCAATAATTCTACAATGAAAGACATTACTAACATGTAATTTAACATAATATGAATTACAATAAATTTAACAAAATTTATGTGTTGTTTGAATACCTCAATGAGTGGCTCCATGAGATGAAATTGCAGCAGCAACACCTTTATCTACTTGTTGTAGAGATCTTTGGGGTGTCTCAAACAGTGAAGTCAACATCTTTATCAAATATGAAAATATATATATACACATGTATATGAAAAATTTACGTAATTAACATTCTAAATTACCTTTGTGAATGTATGTGTATGCATGGTGCTTGTTACCTATGGTCGGGATGAAGATGCTTCTCCCACGCACTATAATATCAATGCATGTACATGTACAAATACAATTATTTCAAAAATTTAACATATATAAGTAAATTAGGTACTCCAAAATTTTTGTAACACACATAAAAAATTTACCTACGAAGGTGACACCGATGAATGTAATCCAAATGCCTCACTCAAAAGGACATCTGACATAGTGATATTATCTTGTTCACCCCTAGCACTAGGTGCACCAAAATCAGTGCGCATGAAAGTATCGTCCTCCTCGGGCCCCAAACATATGCTACCACATGATGAGAAAAGATGTGGCCTCATGCTAGTACTCCACGAGGGAATACTCTGTGTACCTCATGTAAGCATTTTTCTCGAAATATCCTCGTATGTCAAACAAGGGTTGCAGATAGCCCACGAAGCATGTGGAGTGTATCAATCTCTACTGTCTCCTTCACTGCTTGAGAGACAATCTCGGGCGAGGGTGCTTTTGTGTGGGAATCTACCCTCTTGAATAGGTGCACATTGTGCACACTGGTCGATCATGTGTAGATCCTTTTCTTTAGCCCTCAAAACTAGCCCTAACCTAAACTAACCTAATTAAGACCCATGACTTGGTCTAGACTCACATCCATAACTAATGCCTCCTTACTCGCACCCAAAGCCGACCTTCTAGCCACTTGACCAAGCCCATGGCTGATCTCTCGGGAGAAAGCGGGGAAGGTGGGCTATTTTACTAAAAATAGCCTACTTTTTCCTTACCGATGCCGGTTCCTACTCGACCGCCGTCGGTTACGCAACCGCCATCGGTTCCCTGTAAATGGGCTCCCCAAACCAAAACAACGGATCGGAATTTCATTTTGGAGATCAGTCGAAGGATTTCTGGATCAATAGAGAGCATTGCGAGCGAGCGAGTCGAGATCTTCACTTGACCAGAGCGAGAGCGAGTGAAGAAACCAGAAGTGCTTGCAGTAGAGGATATCAACTTGCATCTTCGCCAAAACCAGTAAGTCACATCTTGCATGTCCTCTGTTATAACATTTCTTATGCTCTGTGAATTTCAGTCCTCCTAAATCCGTCTCTGAATCTACTACCCAACGTGTCATTGCATCTAACTGTTATTCTTTTATCCCTCATCATCCCATTTCCTAATATCATCCATAAACCAGCCTTACAAAACACCATAGCTACAAGAAGATCCTAGAACCCACCGGTATCGGTTATCAGTAACCGGCATCGGTTATCAGTAACCGGCATCGGTTCCTCTGATCAAAACCAGAAAACCAGCCTTTCCCCTACCCAGTTCAACGAAACAATTTAATTGATATTTTGCAGTCTTTTGTGTTAATTCATATTAGCGAGAGGCTGACCACCTTGAAAGGAAGTTTTATATTTCTGGGCCCAAGCGAGTTTCCTCATTTATTGTTTAATCAAAATCTTGTGGTCTTGTGTTCTTATTTGCGGGTAGTCCTTCGAGACAAAAGGAGTTCTCATGATCGGCTTTGATCTTTCTCTACGAGTGCGCGCACACCATCTCGACATTCAACAGGTATTCCTCCTAACCCTAACCTCATCTGTTTCTAAAAGGAATGAAAGGATAGAAGCAACTCTATTCCCGAAGCGAAACATTAGAGTGAAACATTTTGCACGCTTAGGTGGGACCCATTTTGGGTTTCTTTCTCTTGCTTATTTTCATTTTAGGAAGCATATTTCTTTGTTCTTTGCTTTTTTGTTATATATTTTCGTAAAGAATTTGTCTTGCTTTCCTAGTTTCGCATTAGTGAAAGTCATCTCTCTTGCTTCATCGAACATAATTTTCGATTTGGGTTTAAAACACATGCATTGCATTCTGCTTGTTGTTCTTGATTCTAGTGAACATAGATTAAGTAGCAAGGTCGTACACGTGGGGGTGATATCCACGGTATTGACGGAAATTAACCTAGTTTCTTTGCACAACACATCCGAATCACTTCACAATTAACACAACAGCTCAAACATCCCCCTTTTCGCGGTATTCCTCGCCCGATTGAGGTAACCTTATAAGCCAAAACAAACTTGACATTTCCCTAGGTCTTGTTGTTTAGGATTACGACATCATCTTACGTCTAAAGGCATAAGCCCACGATAACTAAAATTAACCCTAGGATTAGTCTACGGATTTGCGTGTGCATCTTGCTTGTTTTCAAATTCTGTTTTCTCTGTCATACTTTGTCTTACGTGATCAATAAGTTGATAAATATACTCAGCGTTGCTAAAAATCAAATTAGCGAGCCTTTTATATCTTCTTATCCTAGACTTTTGACACGGCATCGGTTAAGGGAGGCGTCGTTTTTCTCTGTGACCGACACGGTTAGTAAACCGATATCGATTCTTGTCTTCATCACCCACGACAAACCCGCAACTTGCCAAATTCATCATTACGAGGTTGTTTTTGTTCTTGATAGATTGAAACTTTCTGTGTGTTCTTGTCCATGGTTGTCATCACTCGGAAGCAAGCCGCCGCCATGGTTTCACATGCTGCTCTGTGTCTTTGCTGAATCACCCCCTTCACATTCTATAGGGAACCCTACGGACACCGGTGAGATCCCCCAAATTCTGTAGGAGACAAGGACTTTGCCAAATTTACGGATGCTAATCCCAGTATTTGTCTGATACTATTTGTCTCATGCCCCTTTGACCGTCGCTTTGATGGTCGGCTCCTTATTGGCATGCCTATTAGTATAGCTGCTCATTTAGCTCCCACTCCTCCACGATAATAACTTTGCCTTACTTCTGCATCTCTAGCCCGTCTCCCGATCGGCGGCCCGAGAGGTTCATACGACCGATTAGCTTTCCTTTGGTTAATCTTGGACCCCACGTATCGTTACCACCAGCTTGCCCCTACCTCATCTCTCTTTGAGACCACTCCATTCATGACTTACTCTCTGCCACCTATTCACACGAGCTTTCCTTCTCAAGCTCCGCCTACCTTTTCATTCCCATACACGTATCCATTAACCCATACACCTTATATGGGACATCCCTATGTTGCTAACCTCATCCTCCATACCTTATCAACATAGCCCCACCATTGACATCCCTTGGTCGACTTGCCTCCGTTTACCGTGGCACCATCATCTCATCCGACCACAGATTTCATCAAACAAATGATGGACAAAATGCAAAACCTGGAGGCTTCTGTTTCAGGAAGTCGTAGCGCCTTGACATACGAGCAAGTTTGTCGGGAGCCCATTCACCCTTCTGTCCCCCTTCATTCATATCCTCCTCAATGGGAGTTGCCAAAATTTACTCGTTTTAATAGTAAGAGGATCCTCAACAACACTTGCGATCATTTAGACATGCTTGTTATTTGATTGCCCATGATGATGCCTTGTTACTCCGCACCTTCCCATGTCCTTATCGGGACCCGCCTTGGAGTGGTACGGTGCTTTAACCTTGGCACTCGATCTTCTCTTTTAACAACTAGCCCAATCTTTCTTGGATCATTTCTCCATTAACATTGCCAAGAAAGTATCTATCACCGACCTCTATGCCATCAGACAATTTGAAGCGAATCTATCATGATTTCGTTGGACGATGGCGGGGCCTTATCGACCAACTTACGTATGCCTTGCCTCAAGCCAGAACTTATCGAACTATTTACGCGGGCTGCGCTAAGCTCATCTCCCCTACCCTCCAAATTCAAACTTTCCGCACATTCGGCGAGGCCTTTACCATGGCTCGGAAACTAGAAAGTCGAGCCTTAGAAGAAGAGAAATTGCGGTTGCGTAACAAAAACCCCAATTTCGAACTCTGATTCTACCACAAGCCAAACACCACCACTCCTCACGCGTCCACTTCTTCTAAATCAAAGGAGCTGTCCACGCGGTAATGGTCAAATCTCAAACACCGTCGATACTCATGAAAACCACTTATAAGTACAAAGCCAGAGCCCACCAATTACACTCCTTGGGAGAAACTTATGGCGTCATCTGGAGAAATTGCTCAAAGTGGGGCTATCACCTTGCCCCTGTTAAACCTCACTCTGGGTTTGACTCCACCATGTAATACCTTCACAGTACAAAGAAAATGACTTTTGTAACTTTCACCGCGTAAAGGACATAGTCATGAAAGCTGCAAGATGTTGAAAAACATAGTGCGGGAAATGGTTGATGCGGGGATATAACCCTCGATAATCCTAACGCCCCCTGCTTGCGAAATCTGAAAATTTTCAACAAGCCATTCCCGAATCACTCGTCCACGATGCGTAAACCAAGATATCTTAGCGAGGAGAGTGTTCATGAGATCCATGCGAGTCTTCGATTCGGCCAAAAGCCTCTATTGAAAAATTTTTTTGAATCAAGCCTCTCCACCAACACGGGAGTCTGAACCTCCTTCACCACCATCAAGCCAAAGTGAAATCATTCCTTTACCCATAGAAGAGTTAGCTGCCGGACTTCTCTTCTCATCGTGAGTCTTCTTACACCACATCCCTCTGAGGTGTGAGCGGATGTTATCTAATTTATCTATTTCCCAAACGTCCCCTTCTACCGCTCTTGCTTTGCCTGAGAGGAAGGCTCGCCACTCCTTTTGACATCCTTAGGAGAAATCTCTTACACTTGACATCACCACATTCTTTAAACATAACGGACCCCCTCAAACACGCCCTCCTACCTATTAGTCCTTCATCGCCTAAATCTTTTCAACGACCGGTTGACCTCTTAACATCTATTGATACAGTGCCTCATCTACCTCCTGTGTCACACCCGCGGTGGGTGGAATTACAACCCACCTTTCTTAGTACAAAAATTACAAATCACACACAGGTGTGTCATTCCACGGAAGATGAGACGGGCCCTATGGGAGCGTTTGAGTACCCCTTTTTCTACTCAAATGCAAATGGTGATCTGATGTCTCCACCATATACCCGAAGTGTTTACAGAAGCTTAAAATGCCCCTGTTCTCACCTTCACCCCCCTCACCTCTACCAAATGCCCCGTCCACTTCTATCAACTTAACCAGATCTTCCCCTACGCTTGGGACCTCACGATGCCCGGTCTAACGCACCCGCCTAAGCGACTCGATCTATCAAAAATAAATCCGTCCCGCCACCTAGGAGACAAACTCAATCCGTGCCCCTATCACAATCAAAACCATCATCGTCATACCTACCTTCCATATTGGGACCCCATCCCTCTACCTTACATCAATATATCATACCTCCTGCGTTTTCTTCAAAACAACCTACGCCTTCCGCACCTATACAGAAATTCCAGGGTATAGCAACACCGTCACTCCGCGTATCTGTCCACCTATCGACCCTAAACAAATTCCATCATCAAAAGATTTGTTTTCGGTCCTCCTATTTCCCGTGGTTGTTTTACGATACCACATCATCTGCGGCCTCATCATCAACATAGCCTGCGCCGAAGAAATCACGTTTAGTAAAAACCACGTATCAACACCCCTCGGCTAAACCACCACCCGTGCGAACCAACCATGCCCAAACATTACCAAAACCCGCCTGACCAATACCCTCATCCTCTCCGATTTTGACCCACTCAAAGGATCTTACGCCAAAATCCTTGCTATGTTGGTGGAGAATGCGACCATTTCCCTACCTCCACTTAGACCTTATGACCCGTCTAAACCCCGACCTATGGGTTACGATGAGTCTAAAATCTGCGCTTATCACCGCACACCGAGGACATGATGTGGAGGGATGCAAAGCTCTAAAAACCATCCTTCGTCGAGTCACCTCTCCCGGATAGAAAGATTAAGAAAGACAACTTACGAAGGGAGAGACCTTTAGTTTCCATTCCCTCTCTATACCATCGTCCCCGCCTCACCAAGATCTATCATTATTCTGACCCCACCTCTTGAAGACCATGAGTTATCCCGACCATCTTCCTCATCTCGGGTCTACGAGATTAATATGATTAGTGTCATTACTAGAGGCGAGAAAAACAATGGGAAAGCAAAAGAAAACACACTGCGGCATCTCTTTCTCGTCGAACATCCCGATTGCACCACCACCTAAAGTGGTCATTCGCGGACCCGCCTATCCGTCTCTAATGGCATTGCCCACCGAAATATGATTAAACGACTTCACCGATCGCAGTAAAAATGACCTTTGTATGATCTCATTGGACTTGAATCTCATCGACAAGCTCTCGTTGAGATCCTTGAGGATAGAGGTTTTACCTAATGAAACCACACTGTCGCCTCCATTCTAACACCCGATCACGTTGCTTCTCTCACCAAACAACCCCCTGCCCCAACCACTTACTGTCTCATACAACAAGCTGCTGATCGGTTTCTCGAAGATGAAATTGTTGACTTTAGTACGAGAAGACCACGACCCTGCCCTTTTCATTTCGCTTACGTCGGGACATTGAGTACGTCGGGTTATGATTGGCGGGGGTGCTAGCCTAAACATCATCTCTTGAAAAGCCTTCCAACAAATGAATATCCCTTCTAGTTGCGTGTGTGCCGACCCCATCATGTTGCGGTCATTCATATGGCGCTATTACTTCTACCTTAGGCACCGTGATCCTCAACATTCGGGTAGGACCACGTACTTTACCCGAACTCTTCTATGTCTTGGAGGAGAGTTCGATATAATATATTCTTTGGGTCGTCCTTGGATCGAGCCATGGGATGCGTTCCCTCGACATTACATAGATGCATAAAATTTGAGTACGAGGGAAGTCCTACTGCAGTAAAAGCTGACCCTCCCCCTTTAAAACCTGCATGATATGTTATACCGCCCTAACGATGTGCTTATACCAATCAAGACACCCATACATTCAACCCTGACCATCCTCTTGAATGTACCTCAACCATCCACCTCCTCGGCAGCGCCCTCGCCTTGGTGATGAAACCACCATCGCAAAAACCACTTCCCTTCCCATGACTAACATTCCAACCTCAGACCCCTTAGTAGATGTTTTCGGCGCCTTACTGTTTGGGGAGTACCGCCTATATAGCGTTAGTTCTTTCCCTACCCGCGGGAGTACGGACAATTACATGCACATCCCACCTACGACCGTCGCGTGGGGGAGGTAATCTCTTACGGACCACCCCATTGCCGCACTAACCTAACGTATGGGGGTGTTGACGCATCCTCCATTACCCCTGAACCTCCTCTTGGTGTGGTTCCCTTCGATCGATTTTCAATACTTGACAAATCGTCGTTTTCCCTCACCTTCTTGACTCATTTGTGCGTGGAAGGCTTTGGTTTTGGCCTTTACTGAACAAGGCCGACATACACTCATTCCGTGACTACCCGTAAACATAATGATCGTAGTGGTCTCGGTTTTCCCGAAACACCTACACAGGAGACACCTCCTGTCAGTTGTATCCTGGAAGAAGAAGACGTCGCCCCTACCAAACCATCATCACCCACTTTGCCATCATCACCCACAGAATCTATAGACCACTGAATCCATCCCTCCTAACTTTTTTTTTCATAAATGCTATCTTCATAGGTCCTCTCACTTATCAGCGATAATGAGGACCCATCTTCTCTTCCCCTTACGTATCCGGACATGATCGAAGAGGATTCGCCTTTGATTAATGTTGTTGAATGCCGGGATGATGACTCCATCCTCACTTACCTTGGCGCGGATGATTCTTATATTGACGAGCCTTACCATCGAAACCCAAACCATCTTTGAGCAGATCTACCATAGAAATCAACATCCACACGGAGGAGGATCCTCACATTGTGAAGATTGGACAATCCCTTAACACATCGAGAACAAGCCGCCTTTACTACCTTTCTCGTGCGTGCTCATGACCAAGCTTTCGCATGGTCTTACGTTGACATGCCGGGAATTGATCCTACCATTGCCGTCCATAACATCACCTAAACCCGATTCCAAACCAGTCAAACGAGAAATTGAGAAAAATGCATCCACGCATTGCTCTCTTGGTCAAAAGGAGCTCAATGACTCCTTTCTGTTTCCTTCATCTTGCTGCCTATTGACTATCCTCGATGGATTTCTAACATCGTACTGTCACTAAAGCGCGGGGGACTTCGGATATGCACGCAGATTTAGGATCTTAACCTCGCTTGCCCTAAGGATGACTTCCCCTTACCTAGCATTGACCAACTTGTTGATCTAGCTGCATGAGTCATGAGATGCTCTCTCTCATGGATGGCTTTTCGAGGATCTGACCAAATTTTGGTTGCCCTGCCGATCGATCAACACAAAAGCTTGCCTTCATAACTCCTTGGGAACCTTACATTATCGTGTCATGCCATTTGGCCTTAAGAATCTTTGGTGCTACCTATCGGCGGGCTATGACCTACATTTTCATGACATTATGCACACTATCCTTGAAGATTATGTCGACGATCTTCTCGGCAAGTCTAAACATCGTAGTGAACATCTCGATGTTTTAACCATTATTTTTGATGCTTTATTCTACAATATTACATCGCCTTGACCGAAGAAATGTGTCTTTGGTGTTCTTTCGGGAAAACTTCTTGGCTTTATCGTCTCTTTGCGTGGCATTGAGGTCGATCCATCTAAAGTCAAAGCTATCCTAGAAATGCCCCCACCCAAAAATCTCAAACAATTGCGTAGTTTACAAGGTAAGCTCGATCTATCCGGCGTTTCATCTCCCGACTTCGGATCGATGTCAACCTTTCCATCACCTCCTTAAAAAGGATATTGCATTCGATGGGGCGAAGAATGTCACCAAGCCTTGAAGCTCTCAAATCCTATCTCTTCTTGACCACCGTGCTTATCCCACCCCAAGCGACCGCCCTTTCTACCTTTACCTTTCCTTGCCACCGACCATGTTTGTAGGAGCCATGCTTGCACATCGTGACTACGAGAATCGTGAACAAGCCGTTTATTATATAAGTCGTACTTTGGTGGACTATGAGACTAGGTACACACATATAGAAAAGTTATGCCTAGCCCTATCATTCGTGGCCACCAAACTCCGACACTACCTTCTAAATCACAAGACTTTCGTCATCACCAATCTAAGACCCCATCCATTACATGTATGCCAAACCTCATCGAACCAACGCATTGCCCGATGGCTCATGCTTCTCGCCGACCTCGACCTTGAGTTTGTCCACCAGAAATCAATCAAAGGACAAACCATCGCAGACCAACTTGCAGAAGCTCCTTTACAGGGAACAATTTACCAATTTCACATTTCGAGCGAACTCATCATTACTCTTTCCCTCACGGAGAGTCGTACCCAATGACCCTCTTCTTGATGGATCTAAATGCCAGCGGCGGAGGAGCGGCGTTGTTCTCATTCCTCTCGGCCTTTGAACCTATGCCTCTTTCATTCCGGCTCGATTTCCCTTGCACTAATAATACGGCGGAATACGAGGCCCTTGTTACAGGTCTCGAGTTGCGTTACACTTAGGCATCAAATCTATCAACATTTTTGGTGACTCTCGATTGGTAGTCAATCAAGTTATGGGCGTCTACCGATGCAAAAATGAGGAACTTCAAAAATACAAACACTACGTGGATTCACTTCTAGCCTTATTTACCACTATTCTATCAAACCATTCCACGCTCCACTAACAAATTTGCGGACACTATGGCTTGCCTAGCCTCCCATGCAAATTCCCTTGCCTGTTGACTCTGAATTATTCGTTGTGGTCCAACAACTTTTTGCCCCATCTATTCAACCCCGGTAGTTTGTATGATAAAATCGTGTGTCTACTAGTTCGCGGGATACTTGGTATCACCAATTTCACGATTATCTTACAATCTCTGTCCTCCCCCACTGACCTTACTAGTAGTGCAAGCGTGCTTTTCTTAAAAGTGTTTCGCGTTATGTTGTCATGGGGGACTCCTCTATAAACGTGGCTTTGATGGCATCCTCCTTCATTTGTCTAGCGGCGCGGAGGCCACTCATACCATCAGCGAGGTCCATGACGGTATTTGTGGTGGACATTTTAGCGGCCTTGCCGTGGCAAAGCGAATCCTTCGCCTTGGTTATTATTGGCCTACTCTCAATACTTGACGAGCTGCTACGAATATGTTAAGCGTTGTGTTATGTGTCGACAACATGCTGACCTTGACATACTCCTAGCCACCCGCTCAGGTCGCTCGAGATCTTTGGCCCTTCTCTGATGGGGTTTAGACCTTATTGGTGAGATTCACCCGACCTCTTCACAGCGTCCGTTGGATAATCACAATGACCAGAATATTACACAAAATGGGTGGAGGCTATTCCACTCATTTCAATCAAAAAAGAAAAAAATTGTCGAGTTCATTAACCACCACATTATCTGTCGTTTTGGTGTTCCTCATCGCACGATAACGAGATAATGGAAAATCTTTCAAAAACAAGTTGTTGAGACCTTTGGACAACTTTGGTATCAAACTTAGTTTCTCATCACCCTACTATCCACAAGCCAATGGGCAAGCCGAGTCCTCTAATAAAACACTAACCAAAATCCTCATGAAAGTTGTCGATGAATCCGGAAGAAATTGGCACGATCACATTCCCTTTGCCCTTTGGGCTTATCGTACTAGCATTCGTACCTCTACTAATGCCACACCTTTTCTTTGGTATACGGTGCAGAGGCTGTTTTGCCTCTCGAAATACAAATACCCTCCCTTAGAATATCTCTTGGGATATTCTCACCAGCGATGATTTCCGCCAGAAGCGGTTAGCCCAATTGGAGCTTCTTGTGAGCGCCGTCTTCTGCTCTTGATCACCTTCAAATCTATCAAAAACGCATTAAACGTGCTTATGATAAGCGACTTCATGAGCGTACCTTTAAGGTTGGTGATCTTGTCCTCAAAGAGAATCAACATGTAACCAAACTAGAAAAGAGCAAAGCGTGGAAAATTTGCTCCCGATTGGATTGGATTGGGCCTTATATAATCACTCACACCTATGGATCGGTACTTATCGTTTAGCTTAAGCAATGGTAAACTGAGCTGAACCCATAATGCCTTGCATCTTCGACCATTCTCTTGTTGAAATTAGTGTTATATCACTTCTTATCTACTGTAGCTCGTCCCTTGAGCTCACTTACCACTACATACACTCTGTTTCCTACACCTCATAATAACAATCAAGCTCACATAGTTTGATTCTCACCTCCCCTTGATGATGCCTTCCCCTTTTTAGTCTAGTCCATGACTTCAAAGTATTAAAATAAGCCGTATTCTTATGGGATTTTCTTGAGTCAAACTTCCTACTAAACTAGATGCTTCATGCAAAAGAACATCTAGTCATCTAAATTAAATATATTGCTCCCTCGAAGGACGGCTATATGCCTTAGAACTATTGCTTTCTTTATTATATATATTGCTGCTCCCCCAGAAGGACAGCTATGCATTAAAATCATATCTGCTACTATAAGAAATTTGCTCCCTCGAAGGGACTATATACACGAGTCGGCCTTTATCGAAGCTTCTCGCATTGATCGAACCGTGAAGACCTCAAGAATAATACAATCAATATCCCTTGTAGACTTCCGCATCGATCGGTCTACATTGATAAAATAAAAGCCTCATTGAAAAGAACTTTTGAGTCATGGACTTGTCTATTTAGGGTAGGTTCTCTTTCGTAGAACACTCACTTTGTAATAAGTTCTCGTACCTCGGCTATATCATCCACCTCACCTCACCATTTGTTTTGACTCAAGGGACGTACGTACGCTCGATATATTGTGATCATCTGACTCTTTTCACCTATTGACTTCTCGTCTATGCACGGTACCTAGGGCTCCAAGCTCGTTCTACGTGGTGTGGTTTGTTTAGCTCTCTTCATCTACGGAGCACTCTTTCTGCTTTGCCTCGCATCTAGGATTGTGTGTTGACCTTAATCAGGACATGATTCCCTACTACTTGGGTAGGCTAACTTTCGCTTCCCTTATACCTTTTACAACATCACCAATTCATTACCAACACCATCAACCTTACCTTTACTAATCTTAATATTTTTACCAACCAACCAATTGCCTAAACCGTACCAAATTGCCTGAATTCGCCTCTCCACGATCCTAAGGAGAACTACATCGATCGAGGCCCCTCCTTGCTTTGTGCTTTGATGGGCTATGTAGGAGCACTTCGGAGACATGGGGTCTCCCAAGGTTAGCTCGACCATCCCCTACCATAACCTATCATGTGTGGTAAATATAAATATTTTTGTGTATTTCTATTTAATCACATTCCTCTTTATCCTTTTTCAAAACACAGAAAGTCAAAAGCGAAAACATTCTTATTATTATAACTCAAATCAACATACATATCTCGTTTTATTTAGATGTTAAACAAATACATCTTCTCTATCATCGACACGCGAGTCGGTACTCTTATTTATTCTTATACCTTGCTAACATTTACTCGGACCCTCACGCCTCATCCAGAACTAGGTGATGATCGTGATCGTCGACCCCTCTCGCCGGGCCTCTGTCCTCAAAGGTACCACGGCTATTGGTACCGCCCAGCGATCTGCCGATCTCTCTGTAACATATGAATACGCCCTCTCGCATGGAGGACTCCAGCCTCTAGTCTCTCCCCAGTGACTCATGACCACTAACAATCCTCTTGTCTCATTCACTGCGTTTGGAGCTCTTTGAACCAAGCAGCTGAGACGATCCCTCTCTGCTTTGTAATCACCGCTATGTCGGGCAATCGCTCACGTACACCTCGCGGATTCTGCTACCCACCATAATCTATAGGCCTCTGTCGTTCCTGCATCCATTACCTGCGATCATTGCTTTACCTCTTGAGGCCCTTACGGAGGTGTTGGCGGGGAGGTGAGAATCTTTGCCTCGGCGTCGATCCTCATATATGGTCTATAAGCCGGGGTATATCTGCACAAATCAAATTGTCGCGCACGCGATCTATAGGAATCCTCTCATATTCACACTGGCTGTGCCCTGTGATCCACCTCATTCGCTCTACACCCCTTAACTCCTCGGCTATGCTCTCTGTTACCATATAGTTCCGTAAGGCCTCAGCGAGATATCATGACCGTCACTCTCTCCCATACACTGTAATACTCAATATCACCCGTCACGGCTGGATCTCGGCCTCTTGTTACTCATCTGGACCCATCGTGCGAATCCCGACCCTCGTACTCCGGTCTCTCTTTGGATGGGATTGGCCTATTGGTCGCACACAAACAATGTGCTCATAGGCCCAACGAGTGTAATAAGTATGAACAATCCAGCGTCGTCTGTGATTTCACCTCAAGCCCATAAACCCCTGTATAGCTCCGCCAAATATGCGGTGCCCATGCAAGCGTAACGTTCCTTTCTACCATCTCCCGGATAACACACATCAATGCCTTTGGAAATCTTCCTCCATACGCCTCGGTAATGCATAATACCCTACCGCTATCATTAATATCACTTTGCTAACCTTGTCTCCTCGGGGTGTCTTTGCATACATTACCCCATACGTAAAGGATAAACCTCATTTGTGTCAAATCTCGTGCGTATGGACCAAATCTTCTTTGTTATCGCTCCCGTGCCGTATTTAGGTAGTGCACGATATCTTGGTTTCTCTGTAATAGGGAGTCTCAAAATCGAAACACATCTTCGATATTCTTGTCATCTCCTGTTGGCGGATAAAGGTATTTGTCTCGGGATTCCATCTCTCAATCAATGCTGTGCAACATAGCATGGTTACGTGCGATTCGTGAATAATAGCGGATTCCACTTAACCCCCAAGCGATTTATCAATGTCCATTCATTTGGTGTTACATCCGCTCGGATCGTGACAACAGTCTTTGGCACACTATCATTCATCCTCAACCACCTGCCTCTGCTGCATACACCAAAACAACAAACAACCATTCAATCGTCGGGGTTTTCAAACATTACGGAAATTCCTCCGATGTAACGGTATGGTTATACATAACGATATCGGTTGATGCCGATCCGGTTCTCCTAACTAGCATTACCGGTCAGCTTTATCGATTACATACATCTTGCCTAAAACAACCACCTACGACGATAAATTGCTCGTTTATTCCTCTCTGTATACGAGACATACCCGAAACCCTTGATTACCTACCACGTAACACTTACCTCACCTATAACCCTTCTTTATCATGTTTTCTTCTTCATATCTACCCACTTAATCTCTTATTCATAACACATGCAAAAATCAAATCACAACCAAAACATTTACCTCGGGGTTGCGGTAGCTTGAGGTGGCCCTTGTCTTCCCTCTTGTCCTGCTGCTTTGGATGTTTCTCCTCGTCTGCCATTATCACCACTCTTTTCAAATTCACCTTTCTACTTTACGAATCTCGATCGCATTCACCTTCCCAGTCTCTTTTCTTATCACCCAAATCTCTCATACAATTTCTGTCTCTCTTCTCCTTATCACTCAAATCTCTCATGCAAAAACTGTCTCGTCTCGGTCGTCAAAAAGCGTCGCGTTCGCGTATTTAACCTCTTGCATGGCTCTAAAATTAAAACTTAAGTTGCCACCTAGCTTTTCTATTTTTAGAAAAGCTCATACCTAAATAACGGTATCGGTTACTTAGCGATATCGGTCTATCATCTACCGATATCGGTTCCTAACGATATCGGTTACACCTATCTTTTCTCAACGCGTTCTTTTCTTCATTTCTCACCTAAATTTTTGTCGCGCCCGCCTCTTTTCTGCATAAACAACACAATTTACCACATTTGTTCATCCACCACACATAGCATTACAATTTCATTAACATCATTTATTTTATACAAATACACAAACCATCGACTACGGATATCAAGAAACTATCAATCTATACATCATTTGGATCGACTCATCGATTACATATATCACAATGTCACAAAACCAACAATTCATCACATAACTTTGACATTCATATATACGTGCAAAAACAAAAACATCAACATCATCCATCTATCGACATGTCAACTAAAACTTATCATACATTATATATTGACCATTAACAAAATATTTAAACACATTTTGAACAACTTTGCATGTGGATCAAAACATCGTCTCTATATATATACAAATTTTCAAAAATACAATGTGCCCTACATCGGGGCCTCTGTGATCTCATAATCCACCAAAGCCGGCACGCGAGGCGCGATAAGCTGTCAAAAAATCTCGGCTCGGCTCGCGGGCGGTCCCTCGTATCAAAAATAGATATATACTCGGCTCGCGGGCGGTATCCACTATCTGACCCCTACTCGGCTCGCGGGCGGTATCTGATAAATGAATAAATGAATACATGAATAATACATAGGCACGTGAGGCCTCTGTCAATACACCGGTTCGCGAGACCGGTGCCCATCTATCAATACACCATGTGCAGGATCTCTCGGCTCTCCCCCCACCGCCCTCGGCACCTCCCCCCCATTGGTCCTGTGGTGCCTCTCGCCTCCTGCTGTGACGGACCCACCGGTGTGGCTGCGCCTCCTGAGACCTGCGGCTCAGGAGGTCTCTGCTCTATGTGCCGCATAGGGCTGATAATCAGCCCGGTACCATCGAGAATATCGATAGTATCGGGCCTCGCTCTAGCCTCCATATAGCGCTCTCGAGCCACCCGTAGAGTCTTGGGGCTGGTCCTGACACCTCTACCGGTGCCCCCTGTACTGTGCTTTTGTCTTTGGTGTGCATTGGTGGTGCACTGTGTGTGGTGTGGTACACACTGTACTGTGCACATGCTGTACTGTGCTGTTTTGTGTGTGTACTGCTTTGCTTGGTGGTGGTGGTGCACAGTGTACTGTCTTCTTTGCTTGCTGTGCACTGTACTGCTGCTTTTGTGTGGGTGTGGTCTTGGTGGTGGTCTTTTTGCAATGCACTGTGCTGAGCACTGGGCTATTTGCCCCCTGTAAGACACCTATACGTACTGTCTTTGCATGACTATTTGCCCCTGTAAAAGCTGCACTTTGACCCCACTGAGGCTGATCTCTCTCTCCTATCACTGCTGCCCAAGTCAGGCATTTGTGTGTGGGGTACTATCTTGCTGCTCTCTGCCCTTGACCCACCACACCTGTATGCTCCGTGCACCCGGCATCATCTACACCCTCCTGCTTTGGCCTCTCTGCTGCTACCCAATCGGATCAAAGGTGTGTGGTGCGGGCGGTGGGGCCTCTACATCATCTCTCTGTCTTGAGGCGGGAGGTGGCTCGTCTGTCGCGGCCCCATCTGCTGCGTACCCTCTCGGGGGTATCGCTCGTACTCTCTGGCCTCGATCTGCTATTATCCGAGAATGTGTCTTGGATTAGGCGCAGCTGTAAGCGGGCTCCTCTGCCGGGATGGTGACCTCTGTAGGGTCTCCATCAATGTCTCTTCTTTGTAAGGCCCTCTGTGAAAATACATAGTATGCCACATCCCGACTGCCTGCCATAGCTGCTCGTGGTGGCCCACGACCCTGACCACCTCGAAAGCCATATCGGTATATGACTGTGGCCACATTTCTTTGGGGTAACCCTCTTGGCGATGCATACGATGTGCTCGTATGCCCAACAATCTGACAAAATGTAGAACAAATACCAAATCGCCTCCTCGTGATAGCCCCATAGCTCACTGTATAATTGCACCGGATATCTTTGGTGCCCGGGCGTAACTTGGTGTGCTCCTCCACCATCTCAGCGGCACCCCCATCAATGCTCGTGGGAGCGGCCTCCCTACGAGTCGGGAGGCGAAGCGGGTGATCCCGACCATCATCAACCACGGCCCGGTCGTGTCTCGTGTCGATGCGCGGTACATGTCACCGTGCCGATACTCGCATGTTATGGTAGGTCGATGGCGTGTGTTGCATCCCCAAAAAACTGCGGTATCTTTGTCCATGGCGATCTCTGAATCTACGGAAGGCTGCCTCTCCCTCGATAGGTAGCGAAGGATGCGATACACATCCTCGATGTGACGGTCATCTCCCGGTCGGGAGATGGAACACATTGGTCGCGGATCCATCTCTCGATGAGGGCGACCATCGGTGTGATCTCTCTCTATCGCTCTGTACCTCTGGACTCCACCGAGTCCCACCTCGCGCATGATGGCCCGATGAGCCGCGGATACGTGTGGCCTCATCCGCACCATGCAGCAGCGGGGGCATCTATCCCGCATCGTCAGCTGGCTTGCGTGCTGCAAAACCAACCCACATCCTTAGACCTACTCTTTATTACAACATCTACTTTATCATCTAACACCCCTTTTTATCCCCGAGGCCATGCCCCCGACTCTCTCCCACCCCCTCTAGCAACCTACCACCTAAAAACCCAAAACCATCCCACCCAAAAACCCACCCAAAAAAAAAACCCAAAACCCAAAAACCACCCAACCCTGACCCCCCAACCCAAACCCTGACCCCCCCAAACCCAACACCCAAAACCCAACCCAACCCAAAACCCAAACCCTGACCCCACACCAAACCCTTCTCCACCTAACCACCCACCCAACACCCCCCAAAACCCTGACCCAAACCCAACCCAAAAAAACCCAAACCACCCCCCCAAAACCCAAACCCAAACCCCAAACCCAACCCCAACCCAAAACCCCAAACCCAAAACCCAACCCAAACCCCAAAACCCAAAACCCCCCACCAAACCCTTCTCCACCCCTAACCCAACCCCCCCCCCACCCCACCCACCCCAACCCAAAAAACCCAAAACCTAACCCCAACCTAACCCTTCTCCACCCCACCTGACCCCCCCCCCCCTGACCCAAAACCCAAAACCCAAAACCCAAAACCAACCCCACCTAACCCCACCCCAAAACCCACCCCAACCAAAACCCCACCCCAACACCCAAAACCCAAACCCAACACAGCGGCGGCCGATACATGACCGGCGGCGGTCTGCAAAAGTCTCCTTTCCCTAAAATTGTGCGGCCGATGCGGTCGCTTAGTGACCGACATCGGTCTTTGTCTCTCTCCGGGCCGAACCCCGCGTGGCCCCCAAAACCCATTTTTACCTATTTCTACCCATCTACCCCCAAAACCCTAAAAACTTACCCACCTACCCACCTTAGCCTATCCAGCCTATCTACCCTCTCCCTTTTTCAAATCATTTCCATTTTCTCATTATTTCCTAAAAAAGGTTAATTCTACCCAAACCCCCAATTTAGCATAATCTGACCAAATCACCAAATTAAAGAGTTTGAATCTACGAGCGACGACACGTCGTCGTGGTGGGATGGGTGGTGGCGGTCGGTGGTCCGGCCCCTCCGGCTCCTCTGCTGTGCCATGGCTCCGATCACGATCTGCTTTGGGTCCCCGGCCGATCAGCTCTTGCCTCCTCCTTAATCGGGCCCACTATCGACTCTCTCGCCAATCTGATAGCTCCACCTCACTCAATCAAGCCTCTAATCCCAACTCTCCACGTCGGACAAGTCGATTTGGTTTTGCAAATAACAAAATAACAAAAGTGACAATGCCGTATTTTTCTTTTATAGGTTTTTCGCCTTTCATAGATATCGGTTTCATTTTGCCCTAAGGAGCCGGTATCGGTCCCTGCTCCCGATATCGGTCATGCGGAGAATCGACATCGGTTCTCTACCCAACTTTCCCCCATTTTTTGCCCTTATTTACCATTTGCCCCTTTTTAACCACATATCGCCTATATCCACCTTTCTTGCACCACCACACCATTTGTTCACCTACCTATTGGGCCCTAAGGCCTCGGCCCTAAGGCCTCGAGCCTAGGCCTCGCCTACCTGTTGGCCCGACCCTAAGGCCTCGCCTACCTATTTGGCCCGACCCAAGGCCTCGCCTACCTATTGGCCCGACCCGAGGCCTCGGCCTACCTATTGGCCCGACCCAAGGCCTCGGCCTGTTGGCCCGACCCAAGGCCTCGCCCCCATTTGGCCCGACCCAAGGCCTCGCCTACCCTGTTGGCCCGACCCGAGGCCTCGCCCTACCATTTGGCCGACCCGAGGCCTCGCCCTACCCATTTGGCCCGACCCGAGGCCTCGCCTACCCATTGGCCCGACCCCGAGGCCTCGCCACCCATTTGGCCCGACCCGAGGCCTCGACCTACCTATTTGGCCCGACCCCTAAGGCCTCGGCCCCCCCTCGCCCTACCTATTTGGCCCGACCCGAGGCCTCGCCTACCATTTGGCCCGACCCGAGGCCTCGCCTACCCATTTGGCCCGACCCGAGGCCTCGCCTGACCATTTGGCCCGACCCGAGGCCTCGCCCTACCATTTGGCCCGACCCGAGGCCTCGGCCTACCATTTAGGCCCGACCCGAGGCCTCGCCTACCCATTTGGCCCGACCCGAGGCCTCACCTACCCCCGGCCCGACCCAGGCCTCGCCTAACATTTGGCCCGACCGAGGCCTCACTCTACCCTTATGGCTGACCCCAGGGCCACCGCCCCGACCACTTGGCTTTGACCCGAGGCCGTATCACTTGATACCATACCCACTGATCAGCGTTTTATTTTATCCATCCATCATGTACCTTTTGTTGATCGAGCTCACTGTTCGTGTTTTAGCATGATTAGGGTCCTTGACTTGATCGTCGACCAACTTTGCCTAGACCTAGACCGTGGCGTTTATCTCAACCAAACCGACCATTTGAGTGCTTGCCGAACATGCCTAAGCGTTCTGTACCTCACTGTTATATACCACTGGAGCTACTTCCTATGCCTTGGATACGGGATTATATCACCCTTGTTTGGATAAACTATCGACCTTTGCCTACACATTCTTTGGTTTGCTTGTCGAATCATGTACCCTCGTAAATCTTATTGCATTTGACATGCGTCTGCTTCCTTGGACCTACCCCACCACCTTACCATCCTCTCTCTGACATGTACCCTTTATCGACCCTATCCCTGATTTCCCGTTCACTCAATCGGCGATAGATTTGAGGGGATTACCTATATCTTTAACATGAGAAACCACTTCATATTATTGTCGCGTGACTTTACTGAGAACAAGCTACGATGATAAGGGGCTAATGTAGACACCAAATTTGTGTCTTACGACCCCTTGTGACCCGCATCCATTCATGACCTAACCTCATTACCTAAACCTTACACAATTATTTATTAATTACCTTATAATTGATAAATCCACATCACCTTACCCGCCACCTCACTTTGCCTCCTCATCATGACCTAGCCCTAACCTAAACTAACCTAATTAAGACCCATGACTTGGTCAGACTCACATCCATAACTAATGCCTCCTTACTCGCACCCAAAGCCGACCTTCTAGCCACTTGACCAAGCCATGGCTGATCTCTCGGGAGAAAGCGGGGAAGGTGGGCTATTTTACTAAAAATAGCCTACTTTTTCCTTACCGATGCGGTTCTACTCGGCCCGCCGTCGGTTACGTAACCGCCATCGGTTCCCTGTAAATGGGCTCCCCAAACCAAAACAACGGATCGGAATTTCATTTTGGAGATCAGTCGAAGGATTTCTGGATCAATAGAGAGCATTGCGGCGAGGAGCGAGTCGAGATCTTCACTTGACCAGAGCGAGAGGCGAGTGAAAAACCGAGAAGTGCTTGCAGTAGAGGAGATCAACTTGCATCTTTGCCAAAACCAGTAAGTCACATCTTGCATGTCCTCTGTTATAACATTTCTTATGCTCTGTGAATTTCAGTCCTCCTAAATCCGTCTCTGAATCTACTACCCAACGTGTCATTGCATCTAACTGTTATTCTTTTGCTTCTAATCATCCCATTTCCTAATATCATCCATAAACCAGCCTTACAAAACACCATAGCTACAAGAAGATCCTAGAACCCACCGGTATCGGTTATCAGTAACCGGCATCGGTTATCAGTAACCGGCATCGGTTCCTCTGATCAAAACCAGAAAACCAGCCTTTCCCCTACCCAGTTCAACGAAACAATTTAATTGATATTTTGCAGTCTTTTGTGTTAATTCATATTAGCGAGAGGCTGACCACCTTGAAAGGAAGTTTTATATTTGCCCAAGGCAGTTTCCTCATTTATTGTTTAATCAAAATCTTGTGGTCTTGTGTTCTTATTTGCGGGTAGTCCTTCAGAGACAAAAGGAGTTCTCATGATCGGCTGATCTTTCTCTACGAGTATGTGCGCACACCATCTCGACATTCAGCGGGTATTCCTCCTAACCTAACGAACAAGGAGAAATCTAATGAAGATAAAGGAAAACTACATGTTCAAGAGAAAACATAAGAGGGAACATATGATGAAAATCCTTTAAGAACAATAGGGTTAAGAGAATATGATAAAAAATGGCATGAAGAATTCAAGAAAGGGAAGAATGAAGATCAAAATAATTCAAAATTTTATCATCATTTTATATCTAATAGTGCTTCTAGTTTTGTTTGTGTAGTAAACACTCAAAGAATGAACATGGAAGGTGGAAAAACACAAGCAAAAGAAGAGAAGGTACAATTGAGTCAAGAAGGAAAAGATAATGAAGACAATGAAGAATATTTGAAGCAAAGTGAAGACATGAAGAGAAATTTAAAGACAAGAAGAGACAAGTCAAGAAAAGAGAAGAGTAAGATAATTGTAGATGAATTCAAGAAAAAAAAGAAAAAGACCATTCCAAGAAAGAAAGAGATTGAAATAAATAAGGAAGACAAAAACCCTAATGGGAGTTAAATTTTATTACCATAGGAGAATGATGCATGAACATCCTTGTGAAAGAAACAAATTTTGTTATTTATTATAAGTAAGAGGTGAATAAGGCTTTTGAGGTCTTGATGGGTGTATTTTAATGCCTCCTTGGTCTTATAATACCCTTTTTGTGTGATAGATGAGTCATTTAGAGTTTCCCTCCGAAAAGGGAGTATTTGAAATTTGAATTTTAAATTTTAGCTTGAAGGTGTAATGTTGAAAATACTGTGATGATATGTTGTAAAAGTCCAGTAAATACCTTATGAGAGGAGATATGAGATGTATACACCTTGGTGTAAGGGTTACATGGGTCATATATATCTTTACCTTAGTTAAGTTATGGTAACTTGAGGAACTACTTGAAAACTATGAAAATATAAGGTGAAACTCGAATTGGAGGAGTTAGTTATGCATTGTAGAAGGAGGATTTGGATTGGAGAAAATGTGTGAAGATCCCTAACAAGCTCTAGGGGTGTGTAAGCTATTTGCGAGAATGAATAAATAAGATTTCCTCTTGAACAATCCATAATTTGCATGTTTCTTGATTATTCTTAGTTGAATCACGTGATTCTTGTGCTTTTGTATCTGAATCTCAATATATTAAGTGAAATGAATGATGAATTCAATATGAAAGTGTGTCTCAAGATGGAGAAGTTAGTATGTTGAAGGGTTGTAATGGTGACTAAGTTTTCTCAAGGGTTTTGGTAATAATTCCAACAATGTTAGAGGTTTTAAAGCATGGTTCATATCCCTAGTTTACATCATAACTAAATGAAGGAAAATAAACATGGTTGGAAGCTTTAGAAGTTCTTTGATTCTTGATACACTAGGTAAAAGAATATGATTAATATTATGTGCTAATAAGATCTCTAGACTAGGAAAATAGAGTGATGATTTGCTGATAAGGGAAAATGTCATTTGGTAAGATATATGTATTGAAACATGTTAACACATGGTTGCGGAGCTTGAAATGGATGTGTTGAGGAAATTTGTATTGTTTTGTCTGATATGAATGAGAGCCTTAATGAGTCTAAAAAGAGAATATCATTTGTATATAGTCTTAGGTACCATGTTATGAGGGTTTTGTACTAAAGTTTACCATTGATTTGAAATATTCTATTTGATTAATCATATTGATATTGTTCAAGGTGAGGAGGCAATAATATATGTAGGGTAACAAAGAAGATTAAAGATAGATAAAACCAAGTATATGGTAAATTTTTCTCACTCGGTGTTTTGATAGTGTATGGCCGAGGTTAGAGGCTTGATTCTAATTTTCTCCCACCAATGATCTAAAGCACGAGTCCAACGATCATATACATCAACAAAATCCTGATACACGTCCAAGTCCTTGGTCTTTAAAACAATATTTTCTTTGATGCATACATAGATAACCACTCATACAAATCTATTGGAAAATAGAAAAATAATGACTCATAAAGCTCATGATAAATATGTCCTTCAACCCACTCATGCACATTGAAATCAAGTCTAGAACCATATCTTTAAGAAAGCTGATTTTTCTATCAATCACCCAATCTTAAATATCTGTAAGAGTCAAATGATATGCCATCATCATACAACATTTTGGTAAACGATTTAAAAAGACATCCTATAAATGGAACCACAATGTAGTCTTTATTTTACCACCCAAACCCTAGACTTATTGGCCCATCACTCACAAATCTAAGCACTCACCCAAAGCATGAAAAGGTATCAGGTCCCTCTTTTTTACTTCCTTACCATGGTGTTAGCATGCATGTTCATTATATCCATAATCAAAGTGCATATTCCATTCAATCAATTAAACCTATGAGCTCAATTTAGAAACACACATAATAAAGAACATACAGATCATATAACGATTAATACCAAATTTACCAAATAATAACCATAAGTAGAGACATCAACAATCAATATCGACCATATTTATGATCCATTGTATTAAATCGTGAACACCATCGAGATGAATACATACTTAATACCATCACAAAGTCATGCACACAAAATCATACTAGCCTAACTCTATTACATAGAGTCATGCACACTCTCTTAGATCCCTAATCCATGCAAATCAACACATATATATAAAGGGTGGAAAATTTCCCTTCACCACCGTGCACTCTCAAAATAGGTTACATGCTATGAATAGCCACATGCTTCTACAAAAATACACAAAGAAGCATATAACCTTCACCTAATAATAGATCATCTCTATATTTAACACTAGATCTATATCTTATTATTAGTTCGGACTCTGCATGACTCTTGATCTTCCACATGTTCCCAAAATATAATTTTCTTTTCCTTCAAGTATTCATGCCTCATTCGATCCCAAGATGTTGTGTGAACGCCATTCTAATCATTCATTATATTTTTTTATCTCATGGCTAAAAATGTGACTAAGTCCCAAAGGTATTCTTCCTATGCACGAATCTCCATTTACTCCTTGACCTAATTCTACGTGTGCCTTTGCACCTACCTTTCTCACATCCAAAAATATTTTTCCGATCATACTTAGCGTATTCCAAGGGTGCATCAACTATGCACTACCTTTATAGTTAAATTCCACATTCTTGAGTTTTAGTAATTGAGTATTACCATGCTCAAGGTCATCAAGTAGGGCTTATCTAAAAGTGTACGAGAGAACAATGTGTAGTTTAAAATTCTATTATCGATATATCTTATGATATTAACAGAGCCAATGTGTACAGTGGTTCATTGGAGACTTGTTGACTCCATTTTTAGTGGCCTTATCACATAAAACATTCACCGATCTAGGCGAGGCTTTGGAAGTGGCTCTGCATGCTAAAGAAATTAGGAGTGCAGATGGTCGAGTGAGCCCTTTTCTTTAGGCAAAAATAACAACTATGGATAAGTAATTGGAGAAGATTTCTTCCAAATTGACACATGAGACACACAATGGGTTATGGTGTACCAATTATAATGTGGAAGGGAATACTAAGGAGATTTTTATGTGAAGTAATGTGTGCACGTTGTTACAATATTATGATATTTTCAACAATAATCATGTTGGCCATAATTATCCACTCTTACAATGTGCAACAAAGAGGAATGTTTCTATGTATTGCAATATTTTTGTTGAACATACCAAGGATAAATCTAACTATCAGTTGATATATCATATTCATAAGGATTATGATACTAGATTATGAAGACCACTATGGCTAGTAATTCTCAAGGTCATGAATCCCAACCTAATGAAGGAAACAACAACGGATATGGGGTGTTTTGAGGTGGATATAAGAGTTGAGTCCATGGTGGTAGAGGAAGGTTCATGCGTAGGAATTTATATACTTATGGTTCCCAATATCATTACTAGCATGAGTGTCCTAATAACCAAGTATGAGTGTACTATGGAAAAGCACAAAAATTTGAATATTTTCTAGACCTCTATGAAAATATTAGTTACCCATGTATATTGGAGAGGGAAAACATGACTCTTTTTCTTCTGTTCTATGGAAGAAGCTGTGGAAAATGAGGAGATAAACATAATATGATAAATTATACCTTGCAAAGAACAACAATGCGCTTTGGTGGGTGACATACAAAGAAAATATTTTGGGTTGGCGCAAGGTAAGGGAATCCTTTATAACAAGGTTTACTTAGAGAAATGACCCTTCTCTTATACACAAGTATGGCATGAATAATCCTACTTTGGTACATGTTCAAAGCGTGAGAGAAAATGGGCACTAGGATCGAAATAGTTACCACCATCTCTTTGGTTATAATTTATATTAAACATTGAAGGGTTGCGTGTGTGCATGGTATGGACATCTTGAGATAAAATAGGAGACTACAAGTTAGTGAGGCATGACTTGAGGTATGGCTCACACTTTTGATTACTTTTCCACTTTGAGCCACTTATACACCGGGAATTACAAATCATGAAGCGTATCATATTAGGTTTAAGCCAAGGAATGAAGTCGAAAGATGTAGTAGAGACATAAGAGATCTAGCTAGGGTGCGCCTAGAGAGAGAAGGGAAAAGGGAAGATGGTGTACCTCATTGATGATGATGAAGTAGAGAACCTGAATATTAGCCACACTAAGGGTATGGGTGAGGTGATGGAATCTTTGGATGAGAAAGAGCACGCATAACATGAACCTATGAAGACTAAGAAGGTTAATATTGGGATTAAGGATGTGCCTAAGAAGGCTATTATTAGAGATTATGTGTTAGAAGTAGAGGTTGTGAAGATCATTGAGTTATTGCATGGATTCCAAGATCTATTTTGAAGAGGTTACCATGAGTTGAAAGGTGTGCATACAACATTGGGGAGATGACGATAACGTTGAAATAAGGTGAACTTATCATTTGTAAGTGGAATTGTAGGATGAACTCAAACATGTGCGTGAAGGTTAAGGTGGACATTTAAAAAATGCTTAAGTCTGGAATTATTGAACCAATTGAGGAATCTGAGTTGGTTATTCTTATGGTGATCAACATCAAGAAGGATGGATGGATAAGGATTTGTGTTGATTACATCAACTCAATTTTTCATGTGTCATAGATCCTTTTCCTATGCTATTCACAAAGGATATCCTTTTAGGAGTTCAAGGCACAAAATATATTCATTTCTTGATGGATTTTAAGGGTTCGGTAGGTGTGCATTGGGCATGAAGATCTAGAGAATACCACCTTTTCCACTAAATGGGGAAGCTTTGCATATATTTCCATGCCTATTGGGTTGAAAAATGGGCCGACAATATTCTCATGTATAGTTGTGCATGTATTTCAATAATTTATTCAAAAGTTCTTGTAGGTTTATCTAAATGATTGGACTATTTATGGGCTTGTGAAAGACCACTGTGATAATTTTAAATTGATGTTTGAAAGATATAGGTGGTTGGGAATCTCTCTTAACATTAAGAAGTTTATATTTTCCACCTCCTTTAGAAAATTACTTGTGAAAATCATTTGTAAGGATGGATTGTTGGTAGATTCAACTAAGATTATAGTCATTTTGGGATAACAATAACCTACTAATTAGAGTGAAGTGTGAGTTTTCCTCGGGCATATTGGATATCACGGGAAGTTTATCAAGGGTTATGAAAATATTTTGTGCCCCTGGAAGAATTTATCAAGGCCAAAGGAAATTTTTATTGGGTGATGTGCAAGTAATATGATTTTGAGACCTTGAAGGATAATCTTACCAATGTACGAATCTTGTGATTTCATTCATGGAAAAAAACCTTTTCATGTACATGTAGATGCCTCGACATGGCTATTGGCATAATCTTGGTGCAACCAAGAGAGGGTAATGTGGATCATCCCATATGTTTTACAAATAGGAAGTTGACACAAGTAGAGAAAAATCATACAACAACAAAGTACAAGGTATTATCCATGATTAACATTCTTCACAAATTTTGACAGTACTTATTGACCACACTGTTCATATTTTATACAAATCATATGACATTGAAGTACTTGGTCAAAAATGTTTTTTGCGTAAGGGCGATAGCGGTGGAGACTCCTTTATAAGGAATATTATTTTACAATCTAGTCAAGCCAAACAAAAGAAAATTGGGACACGATAACTTGTCAAGGATCAATTTTAGAGAGAATGTGTAGAGTATTAAAGACATTATGCCAGATGCATAGTTGTTCAATTTGAACTTCATGTCATCCGATTTATAGGACGTAGAGTTATTTTTATGCACAAGGCTTGCGCTTAAAGAAGGCATGAATACCTTAGAAAAGAATCAACTTGCTATTTAAGCCATACCCTATCAACTAATTGGACAAAAATTATATAAAATGGGTAGATATGACATCTTGTGCATGTGTGTTTTATAGAATGAGCATGAAACCATTATGGGGAAAGCTCATGAAGGCATCACGGGAGGAAACTATGTATGGGAAGATACCATGTGTAAGATCCTTTTAGATTTCCTATGGTGGGAGACATTGTATAAAGATACTAAGGATTTTTCAAATCATGTGACCATTGTCAAAGAATTCGAAATCCTCGGAAATTGAGATGAAATTCCTTTGATTCCTATAACAAGCGCAAACCTTTTGAAAAATGGGAAATTGATTTTTTAGGACCTATTGCAACACCCATGCACATAACTAGGTTGCTACATTATCACATGTACTAATTATTTGACAAGGTGGGCAGAGGTTTCACCTACAAAATATTACCTTTGACCGCAATGACAATAAAAAAATTTATTTGGGAAAACATCATTAGTAGGTACAAATTCCCATTAATTCTAATGAGTGATAAGGAACTCAATTTTAAAATTATAGTATTACAATTTTATTGGCATATTTTATGGTTAAGCACCGTAAGACTAACCCCTATCACCCTCGGACTAATGACACTAAAAATATTTCAACAAGATCTAGGGAAAGACATTAGCGAAGATATGTGATGTTGGAAGAAATTATTGGGATGAAAAGGTATCATCCATTGTTTAGGCATATAGAATAACCTATAAACAGTTGAACAATTCCACACCCTTTCAGCTGGTGTTTATTACATATGATGGAATACACATGGATTTTATTTTACCATCCCTACATATTACACACATAAGTGGACTAGATGATGAACATTAAGTTGATGAGTGCATTTACAATTTGATACAATTGGATGAGTGACGTGACATTACACATTGGTGTTAGTAGATAGAAAAGAAACAATAGAAGGTGTGGAATGACAGACACATGAAGAAAAGTCTTTTTAGTTGGAAAGATGGTGCTTTAGTCTTCTATATGACTCCAAGTTCATGCACCACCTTGGGAAATTGAAATTCCATTGGTTGGGACCCTTTGTATCAGACAACTAAGATACTAGAATCATGTTTGTGTCAATTCAAACCTTTGGATAAAATCATGTTTCTAGTAACTTAAATGGGAGTAGGTTGAATCCCTACTATAAATAATATTATTTTGTGTTTTGAATCAGGTAGTATTGTCACTTAGATTATATTTCCCTTTTATATTTTTACTTTTCTTCATTTGATGTAATAAACATGTTTACACACATAGGATCCGATTACTAATTTTTGAGTTATTGTGTAGTGGACCGCACATACTTTTATGGTGGGGTGAAGTAGGTATGACTACATGAATTTTTTTGAAATAAGGGTACTCGATGGATACAAGTTTTGGTATGTGGAAAAGTAAAAGGAAGGTGTTGCGGGTGCCTAGGTATGATGGTGCTTGAAAGGAATTTCTTAGATTGGGAAACCACATGAGCAAAATACCACACATTGTAATGTGAGGGAGGCAACAAAAGTATGAACTACTTGATATATGACATAGAGGAAGATGGGTTAATGCGTAGAAACATACGTAAAATGATGTCTCCAGTCTTGAATGTGTAGTGCGCAGAAGGTTACTACTATCACACACAAAGGAAAGAAGGAAAAATAAAAGAGTGCATTTAATGTTTTATCAGTGATAGGTGAGGAGAAATTAATGTGGATTCTTTTTGGAAAACTATAAAAGGAGTGTGGGTGATTGATGAAATGCAACATGATCTTTATCACTCGGATGTGGAGAAATGGGTAGAACCCAAGAGGATTTGACCTATCCTCACTACTTTATGGTTGTGCCTTTTAACCAAGGTGAGAGGACCCTTTTATAGCCTGTTGTTTATGGAGGAGATGGAGATGTCCTTCCTTGTGAAGTATTAAGAAGACCTTGAAGAAAATATGATCAATGCAACAAAACCTAACTCTCACAAGTTTTCACTCTAGATAATGGAGATATTTTCTAGGAAAGGTTTAGGCCACTAAAGACAATGAAAACCTGATTGTTTTTGCATGTTTTGGTAGTAAAATTATGCATTTGTATACATACATGACAAACAAGGGTAGTATGGGTATGATTAATTGTTTTTGAATGAATTTTGGTGGGAGGTGAAGTAGGATAAAGTTGATTATACCAAATCTTTGAGAAATTTTACAAAAATGGAAAGCTCGAATAGTAGAATGCTTTTAGTAGCTAGGGTGTTCCTTTAACTAGAATATGTGCTTCAATGGAGGCCCAGATCAACACTTTTCACATAAACTTCAAGGATCCAAATGAAGGCTCAAATTGGAAAACTTAACTAAACATTATCAATCTCTATTTCATCACGCCTAAGATACCCTCAAAGGCTAACAAACAATCTTATAGTCATGTTAGGAGTCACAGTGATTTTAAATTTGTTTATTTCACTATCAAATGAAAGCTCTTTTGATAAATGAAATTGCAAATGCCACCAAACTATCACAAGGATAAGATCTTGTGTGATTCACACAGATTTCAATGTAAGAATGCAATGGGAACAAGAAAAACTACTTGCAGACATTTAGAAATGAAGAAAACACAAATTTTGCCCAAGAATAACACAAATTAACTCAAGTTTGGTTAAATTTATCAGGGAAAGTTTCTCGAACAATCTCAGAGAAATTTTTCAATGGTTGTACACTCGCAACCACCTTGACATGATCAAAATTTAACACAAAGGAGATAAACCAGTTTCTTCGAGATAGTTTCTAAAAATCATGGGCTTTATGAGCTTTTCTCTTAGAAATAGTTTTGACTCCTAACACTCCTACGTTCACAAATTCCCAACCCTTTTCATGGAAAAATCATGCCTATTTAACATTTTACAATAGAGGACTTTTCCCCAAAAAACCAAGACATTGCTGCACTAGTGCTCACCATGATCTCGATCACGATCCCCAAATCAAATCAAAAAAGTTGTCAAGGTGCTCGGGGGAGATCTCTTGAACATTTCCCACATTCAACTCCTTTCCAGATCACTTTTCCCTTTACTCGCCAACCACTTCCACCCCTAATCAATAGTTCTCTTGCGTGCTCAAGAAGAAGAAATGGAAGATCAGATCGAGCCCAAAGGTTAGGATCTCATCTTAATGGTAAAATACATCCCCAGATTTTTCTCACCAAACCTAGATATCAACAGGTCTTTCACGTGCCAAGGAAAGAAAAATGGAAGCCGAATCCATTCAAATTACATATTAATGGTGAGAGACATTTACAGACCTTCCCCACAAAACCAGGATACCATATTAATGCTCCTCTTTATTTGGCATGCAGGAGACTCCAAGAAATGATAAAAACCATAAGAATATGCATCCCCAGGAGCTCTGGAGTGAAAATGGTAGAAAAATCAGATATAGAGCACAGTTGCCATTGATTTCTATTTTGAATTTGGACCATCCACGTGGGAGATCCAATTTAGATGGGCTATGGGTTCCTTTTTCCTTTTACAACTTTTGGAAAAATGTAAAATTTTCACATTTTGCTCTCACACCTCCGCCCTTGAGAAATGAGCCTGACACGTGTCCTAAGGTGGGTCCCAAAGGAACCGCGACCAAATTCTACTATTTCACCTCTTTTTGGAAAAGGAAAATTTTCCAAGTTTTCCCCATATCTCCACCCTTGAAAAATGGGCCGACATGTGTCCCAATGTGGGTCCCATCGGAACCACATGCTTTCCTTTTCACTTTTAACTCCTTTTTCCACAAAAGGAAATTTTTTCCAATTTTCCTCCGAAAGGTCCGCACCTCCGCCGTTGATTGGAGCAAGTTTTGACTTTTCTCTATCGGGCCCATGGGTCATTTTGATGATTTTAGTCATTTGAATATCAAGGGGAAAAAAATCCAAGTTGCCCCCGATGGCCCGCCTCCCCGCCTTTTGACATTTTCAATGCCAACTTTGACCTCCTTCTTGTCGGGCTTGTGGGCCATTTTGAGATTTTAATCCTTTTGATGACAAGAGGCAAAAATCCAAGTTGCCTCGATGGTCCGCTTCCCCGCCCCTTTGAATTTTCAAACTACTATGCATCACAATGGCGCATCTTGAGATGGTCCCCAAAAGTTGAGACTTGATGAGCGCGGGCTCACCACGTGTCATTATGGCACAACTTCAAAAACCTTAAGGCTTCAAAATGATTTGGTGGGGGCGCGCTTCCATTTTAGAATTTTACTCCATTTTTCCAAAAGGGAAAAACATCCAACTTACCTCGAAGGCCCACTTTTGCCATTATTTTTGCCACGTGTCCTCTTCTATGGGTCAAAGTAAGACTTATTCCCTGCCACTTAAAATTTGCTTTAATCAAAAGCCTGGTGGGGCTAGGGGGTTCAAACTTTTTTCCAAAGTAGCCAAAAAGAAAAAGTTGAAAAAACCAACCCACCATGCCCCATCCAATTAGAAGAAGCCACGTAAGCACCAAAAGAACCAATCAGATTTGAGTGGAGCTACGGGACCAAATTTGCCTTTTTGCCAAAAAAAAAAAAAAAGTGATAAGTTAAAGCATTTTCCCATCCCCTAACCAACCAAAAGAAGCCACGTGACTGTTAAACACTTGAGGAATAATTTTGATAGGAAAAAGACACCCCCGTAGACCATCAAAAACATAAAATTCACCATTCATGCCCATAACCTAATTTTTTTCTAAGGATGAATTTTTTTGAAAAAAAACCAAGTGAATCATGGTTTCGAGCATCTTTCGACCATGGTTTGGATTTTCAAAGGCATAAAAATAAATTGATCATTCTTGAGCTTCCATGGTTGGGGAAAGATAGGGAAAATGGCAAAGCCCGTGGATTTTGAAGAAATTAGGCAAAAACAGGGCAAACTCGGAGACTCCTTCAAGGAGGGACATGAAAATGGATTTTAAACAATTCGAGGCATTCAAATGGAGGTAAAATTTCAGAACACCCACATTGAGAGACAAAAATGTTTCAAAACACAAGAGATAGGAAAATTAAGGGCAAATGGTGTGAGATCAAAATGAGCACCAACATCGGCTCCGACTTGGGATGGGCACTCCTATGCGAGTGCCACAAGAAATAAAGGTAGACCAAGTGCCAAAATATCCATTGGGATTCATGAGTCACCAAAGCTAACAAAAACCATCCCCCAAAAACTAAAAAAAATGGCTGCCATAAACTAGGGCAAACCATAAACCGACAAAACACCAAAAATAGAGCAAAAAACCAAACACTATACACTGTATAAGTGATACCCACCTTGATTCAAACAAATCAAGGAAATTTCCAAATGTCTTTTATGTTGGATATGACCATGCCAAGAGGTTTTGATATGTTTTCATCAACTGGAAATATACCTCTTTTTCTTCTTTGTTTAGTTTGTAAACCATCCATTTTCTCTGAAGCTCCTCCATTGTGTTTAGGTCAAATTCTTTAACATTTTTCAAGGCTGAATCATAGACCAAATTCCCAAAAAACAACATACTTAGGAGCTTTTTTTTCAACACTTTCATACTCCCTAAAATCCACAAAACTCACAAAGTTGTTAAGATCAACATCTGCTTGCAAAACTTCATAAGATGCATTGCTTGGGTCTTCAATCAAGTACAACATCTTCTTCTCTCCATATAATTTCACCAAGTTTCCTTCAATGGGGATAGTGGCATAAGACATGTCCATTTGCACACTACCACCAACACTGCTGCCCATTTTCTTGACAACAACATCCCCCACTTGGTTGGGCAAGTCAACAATCACTACATCAAGTTTTAAGTTCCTTCCAGGATAAGATGCAAGTTGCACAACTAGATCTTTGACACATCCCACCACTGGCACCTCTCTAGAGTCCATGGAAGTGCACTTCCCATATGTTATTATTACTTTGATACCTAATTCATTCATGACCTCAAGAGGCATGACATTACATGAAGCTCTAGAATCAAACATACAGTTATGTAACAACTTGTCTTTGATAACCAAGGTAGTGAAGAATGGATCCACATTCAGCTGGGATTTAACCAAAGAAGTTCCTAAATAAACCTCTGTAGTGGTTCCCCAACTCTTCCAACACTTGTGGCTTTTCCAACTCTACAACAGTAAGGGGAATCTCAACCTTGTTTACATCTTTCCTTGTATGATCTCTTCCTCTTTGAATCCTAAATATTCAAAATCCCTCTTCTTGTGCTCAAGGATCCTAAGAAGCTCAACAATTGGGATAGGAATTTTGATTTGACTCAAAACTTGGGCAATGTCATATGGAACAAATTTGGGTAAAGCAACACTAGGAGAAAGATTGGAAAATTCATTAGATGGAATGGGATTCTTTTTAGTTTGGGCATGGGGAGGAACACAAGTTTTCTTGGGGAAACAAGATCTCTCTCCAGATGCATTTTTCTTTGGGGTTTCTTTGGTAAGCAATGGAAATTTTGACTTGGCTTGTGGCCCCTTGGTAGCTTTACTTCTAGTATTGTGCTCCTTTTCTTGGGCAACTACAACATTCATTAATAGCTTCCTATCTTCTTCTGAAGGAACTCCTCCATCATACTTTTCAATCATTAATGCCCTCAAGTATTCAAAATCATTAGTGGGAAATTCAAAAGCTTGTACAATGTCTACTTCTAAAGTATGAGAGGGAGGAAGAAGAGGTACCGGTGGATGCAATCCCAAAAAATAGCAGCAGATTCTAGCACTTATTACCTCAATTGAAGTTTCTTCCCTTGGTGAACTTGCAGGGATCTCCATCATGTAGGCATCATCATCAATTTCATCATCTGTTGCTTCTTCAACTTCTTTCTCTTGAACACATGGAGCATGAGGCATAAAACACCTATCACACACCAGTCAATCACATTTGCTTCCTCAACAGCAACAAATTAGCATTTAGAGGATCATGAATAGATCTATTCTCATGAGGTATAGGTTGTCTATTTGCAGATCCAACAAGCCCCTTACCTCTGTCATCTGACCTCTGATCACCGCTAGGATGATTACCAAATCTATCATGATTTTGTGCCTTTTTGCTGACCTTGTGAACTCTACCCAATTCCCTTTTCTTCTTGAGCTAATTTTAAGATGATATTTCTTTAAACCCATAGTGCCAAAGTTTTTCACAACTTCCTCCAAATCAGCAGCCTTACTTGTTTGAGGTTTTTTCGGGTTAATTAGTTTTACACCCTCCCTTTTGGAGGCTTTCTAATTTCCTTGATGTTATTCTCAATTTTAGAGCCATGGTGAAGGCCTACCTCAAATTAGTAGGGTTTTTGTCTCTAAATAATAGTAAGCAACCTTTTTATCAAATGCATCTGAATATTTGATCAAACATGATTCATCACATGGCCTTATCCTAATAGGAAATCTTCTCAAGGTCTTATTAAACCTTGTGTTGAAATCATGTACTGACTCATTAGGATTCTTCTTGATGTTTTCAAATTCTGACAGAAGAAATCTAGGGTTAGTTCTATCACCATATTGCAATCTAAATGCATTATTCATCTCGGTCCAGGAATCAATGGAATTATCTAGAAAAGCTTTATACCAGTCCTTGCATCCTCTTCCAAAGTATGGATAAACAATTTGATATATACATCTTCATGTTCAATCTCAAAGTCTTCCATCATATTGATAAAAAGCTTTAAATGTTGATCACCAATTATAGCATTATTTCCTTGGAACTTTGGTAATCTATTTCTCACATCTGGAACTGCATTTGGATAACCAACCATCCTGTAAAATTTATAGGACCAAAGGTGTTTACAACAAATGGAGGTCTGGGTGGGGGTAGGGCCATGTTGTTTTGAGGAGGTGACCCTAGAGGGAGACAAATTGATAAGGGGTAGAGGGTCTTTGAAACACAAGAGTATAACTTTCAAAATGGATATCCCCTAAAGGCCTTGTTTCTTGGAAATCCCTATCAACTTCTGAAAAGACAGGGTAGAATGAGAAGCAAACTTTTCAAAATCAAATGAAGGCCCCTCTCTAGTTGGAGAATTCAATTCCACAAAGAGGCTACCTGATTCAGAAGCACTTGAATGGTAGTCTTCAATGATAGGTCGATCACTTTCATCAATGGAGATCCCTTTTTTGTCTGTTGATCTCCAAAACATCTCTCTCCAGGATTTTCTTCCTTCTGACTTTGCTTTTCCTAGCTCTAGAAATAATGTCCTAGTAGGATCCCTAGCAAAGAAATACCTTCTTCCTTCCATCTTTGCAAAGGTTAGTAACAAATCTCACTTGACAGAGGTTAAGACACTAGTACTCATCAAGAATCAGATCAACAGGGAGTCACCACTAAGGATTTCCACCTTAGTTGTGTAAATGCACTAAATATGATCTGTCAAATGTATGTCAATACTAGAAACTGGAAATGGGAAGATCTTGACTTTTCTTTACCCAGATTTATCAATGAAAGCTAGTGCATTAGGTGTAGGTGTGTGGAAGATGAAAGAATTACACACAAACAAGAGCTTATAGAAGTGTTTTACTTTGAAATGAACTTCTTACATGCTGAACACAAGATGATGTTTGAAAAAATGATATTAGCACATAAAGAATACAAGAAGTGTTTACAAAAATCTAAATATGAATCTGTAACTACTATGTCTCCCAATCAATGGTGCCAATAAGGTGTGTGGGAAAAATAGATATGAATGGGCAATAGATCAACAAATCTATCTCGAAACTCAAATTAGTTCCTAAGAACTCAAATTAGGTCCCCGACAATGGTACCAGTAAGGTGTTGGTACCCAAATTGATTCTCCCTTAGAAGTTGAGCAGCATCACAGGTTTGGCAGGAAGCTTAGAGGCAAGAAAGCATGTAAGTGTGTCATTTTGTAGCCGAGGATGAAATGTAACTTGCTCTTTGTCACTTAGATGTGGAGAAATGGGTAGCACCCTCAAGAGGATTTGACCTATCCTCACTACTTTATGGTTGTGCCTTTCAACTAGGGTGAGAGGACCCTTTTGTAGCTTGTTGTTTATGGAGGAGATGGAGATGTCCTTCCTTGTGAAGTATTAAGAAGACCTTGAAGAAAATATGATCAATGCAACAAAACCTAACTCTCACGAGTTGTCACTCTAGATAATGGAGATATTTTCTAGGCAAGGTTCAAGCCACTAAAGACAATGAAAACCTAATTGTTTTTACATGTTTTGGTAGTAAAAATTATGCATTTGTATACATACATGACAAACAGGGGTAGTATGGGTATGATTAATTGTTTTTGAATGAATTTTGGTGGGAGGTGAAGTAGGATAAAGTTGATTATACCAAATCTTTGAGAAATTTTACAAAAATGGAAAGCTTGAACAACAAAATGCTTTTAGAGTAGCTAGGGTGTTCCTTTAACTAGAATATGTGCTCAATGGAGGCCAGATCAACACTTTTCACACAAACTTCAAGGATCCAAAATGAAGGCTCAAATTGGAAAACTTAACTAAACATTATCAATCTCTATTTCATCACGCCTAAGATACCCTCAAAGGCTAACAAACAATCTTATAGTCATGCTAGGAGTCACAAGTGATTTTAAATTTGTTTATTTCACTATCAAATGAAAGCTCTTCTGATAAATGAAATTGCAAATGCCACCAAACTATCACAAGGATAAGATATTGTGTGATTCACACAATTTCAATGTAAGAATGCAACATGGGAACAAGAAAAAACTACTTGCAGACATTCAGAAATGAAGCAAACACAAATTTTTCCAAGAATAACATAGATTAACTCAAGTTTGGTTAAATTTATAGCAGGGAAAGTTTCTCAAACAATCTTAGAGCTTGTCAATGGCTGTACACTCATGCAACCACCTTGACATGATCAAATTTAACACAAAGGAGATAAACAGCTTCTTCAGATAGTTTCTCAGAAAGATGGGCTCTATCAAACTTTTCTCTTAGGAAATCAATTTCTAACTCCTAATACTTCTACGTTCACAAACTCCCAACCCTTTTCATGGAAAAATCATGCCTATTTATACATTTTACAATAGAGCCTTTCCCCCAAAAATCCAAACATTGAATGCACCAGTGCTCACCATGATTCGATCACGATTCCTAGAATCAGATCTATAAAAATTGTCAAGTGCTCAAGGGGTGGATCTCTTGAACATCTCCCACATTCAACTCCTTCCTCTTGGTAGATCACTTTTCCCTTTACTCACCAACCACTTCGCCCCTAATCTATCAAATCTGGTTCTTTGCGTATGCGGGAAGAAGAAATGGAAGATCAGATCGAGCCCAAAGGTCAGATCTCATCTTAATGGTAAAGACATCCCCATATTTTCTCACCAAACCCAGATATCAACAGGTCTTTCACATGCCAAGGAAAGAAAAATCGGGTCGAATCCGACAGTCAGATTGCATATTAATGGTGAGAGACATTTACAGACCTTCCCCACCAAACCAGGATACCAGATTAATGCTCCTCTTTATTTGGCATGTAGGAGACTCCAAGAAATGATAAAAACCATAAGAATACACATCCCCAGGAGCTCTGGAGTGAAAATGGTGGAAAAATTAGATACAGAGAGCACAATTGCCATTGATTTCTATTTTGAATTTGGACCATCCACATGGGAGATCCATTTTAGAGTGGGCCTGTGGGTTCCTTTTTCCTTTTACAACTTTTGGAAAAATGTAAAATTTTCACATTTTGCTCTCACACTCTCCCCTTGAGAAATGAGCCTGACACGTGTCCTAAGGTGGGTCCCAAAGGAACCGTGGCCAAATTCTGCTATTTCACCTTTTTTGGAAAAGGGAAAATTTTCCAAGTTTTCCCCATAACTCTGCCCTTGAAAAATGGGCTTGACACGTGTCCCAATGTGGGTCCCATCGAACCACGCTTCCTTTTCACTTTTAACTCCTTTTTCCACAAAAGGAAAATTTTCCAATTTTCCTCCGAAGGTCCGCACCTTCGCCATTGATTGGAGCAAGTTTTGACTTTTCTCTATCGGGCCCATGCAGGTCATTTTGATGATTTTAGTCATTTGAATATCAAGGGAAAAAAATCCAAGTTGCCCCCTGATGGCCCACTTCCCGCCTTTTGACATTTTCAACACCAACTTTGACCTCCTTCTTGGTCGGGCTTCATAGGCCATTTTGAGATTTTAATCCTTTTGATGACAAGAGGAAAAAAAAATCCAAGTTGCCTTCGATGGTCTACTTCCCTGCCCCTTGACTTTTCAAATTACTATGTGTCACAATGGCGCATCTTGAGATGTCCCCAAAAGTTGAGACCTTGAATGAGCATGGGCTCTTGCCACGTGTCATTATGGCGTAACTTCAAAAAACCTTAAGGCTTCAAAATGATTTGGCAGGGGTGCGCTTCCATTTTAGAATTTTACTCCATTTTTCCAAAAGGGAAAACATCCAACTTACCTCTCGAAGGCCCGCATCTCCGCCATTAGCTTTGCCACGTGTCCTCTTGTGGGGTCAAAGTAAGACTTTTTCCTGCCACTTAAAATTTTCTTTAATCAAAGCCTAGTGGGGCCATGGGGCGGGTTCAAACTTTTTTCCAAAGTAGCCAAAAAGAACAAGTTGATAAAAAATAAACCCACCATGCCCCATCCAATTAGAAGAAGCCATGTAAGCACCAAAAGAACCAATCAGATTTGAGCAGAGCTACGAGACCAAATTTTCCTTTTTGCCAAAAAGCAAAAAGTGATAAGTTAAAGCATTTTCCCATTGTCCCTGACCAACCAAAAGAAGCCACGTGACCACCGAATCTTTGAGGAATAATTTTGACAGGAAAAGGACACCCAAGACCGTTAAAAACACATAAATTCACCATTCATGCCCAGAACCTATTTTTTTCGCTAAGGATAAATTTTTTTGAAACAAAACCAAGTGAATCATGGTTTGAGCATCTTTCGACCATGGATTTGGATTTTCAAAGGCATACAAATATAGATTGATCATTCTCGAGCTTCCATGGTCGGGATTAATAGGAAAAATGGTAAAGCCCATGGATTTTGAAGAAATTATCGGGGAAAATGGTAAGAGATAAAAATGAGAACCAAAAGAAGGAGCGAGGGTATAAAATACATGAGGGTTAGGGTTTAAAGGGTCTTTATTCGTAAAGATAGGGTTTGTATAAATGTGGAATCAAAAAAATTGAATTTTTAGCATTACGGCACCAAATTGAAAAGAAGTAAAACATGGCTTGTGTTGATAGGATTATTCATCGAAGTTTGGATAAGTTGCAAATTTAAAGAGATAGCCACGGAATGAAGGAAAAACTACGCATAAAAGGAGAAACTATGAGACATAGAGAAACTATGCATAACTAAGGAAACCTGCAGAAATATAGATGATTCTGCAGAAGACTAGAAGAAACTGACATAATGGTACAAAACTACAATACATAGAGGAATCTGCAAAGAATAGGAAAATTCGTGATACACTACTGGAAGTCATGGAAGCCGACTAAAATTTGTGTAATGAAGATGAATCACACCAATATGATACTAAATTCGATAGAGGAATGAGTCAAAGGAAGTGTCTTTTGAAACATATTAGATCTTGTATATCTATTGTAATTAATGTATTATATATTGTGCATCACAAGGACACATGTGTGGATGCCATTTTGAGATTTTGTAAGAGAGCTAAGTGATATAGAATGAGAAAAGATGTATGTACTGAAAACTGATGTAATAATGATTGAGGAATAAATAAAGAATGAAGTTTGGAGCATAATTTTTATCTGTGTTCATTTACATTTCTATTCTTAGTATAGTGGTGGTGTATTTCCCATGTACATCCTTAGCAAAGATCATTTCTACCTAAGCCTCATAAGTCTATCAAGGTTTTAGTTCCACATTTGATGTCTGAGCCTAGGTTTCTTTTGTTAAGTGGATGTCAGGAAAGATCTCACCACTAGGGTATTGGAAACCCATGTTATTAGAGATTGAAAATTGGTGGGAAAAACATATCGATATATTTGTTAAAGGAGAATCAAAAAGATGAAACATAACTTATAGAGTAGTAGAAAATAATGTATTTGGAGAATACGGAGAGGAATTTTGGGTAGAATTTCCACATAAGTTGTGGCCCTGCTTATTGGCGCACGTAAAAATAATTAAATAGATGTGGATTTACTTAAGACATCCTTTTGAGTGACCACCAAAATATTGAAAATAGTAAAAAAACCTCACGATCCGTGGACAGAGCAATTGACTCTTTTGGTACAAAACCACTTTAGATTCTTATATTATTACTTAGGAAATATAGGGTTGGACAAGTTTTGATGATAAAAAATATTGGACCCCTGGAATATTGACCAAGTATGAAGGTGCGTAGGCACGCAAGGTCCCAGTTATGGAATGACACATAAGGAAAAAATGTGCAGAAAAGAAGGAATTAAGGAAGCACGTAGCATGCAAAATGCGTGAAAGGATAAGGAATTAGTCATTTTGGACATCTGGAGAAGAACACATGAAAAACATGACTGGTTGTGTTGGATAAGGCGTCAGCCTAGTGACATGATTGTCCTGGAAGGAGCATGCTTGCGATGGAATCTTCTAGAAGAACATCATGGAATGAAGTAGAGAGCTCGAGCCGGAGAAGCATGCTCGCATGGAGGACCACATTCAAACACTTGGCACTAGATATGAGGGCGTTGGAGGGTGATTTGGTAGTCAGAAAGCTATAAATACAAACACTGCAGAGATAAAGATAAAGACACATGGAGATATACATATAAATATCCATATAGACACCTAGAGAGTGAGTGGAGCTCTATAGAAATGTTGTGATGACTCTATTAGTGAATAGTTGTATTCGAGAGAGAATGCACTAGGCCATGGGTTGTAAATTTTCTTTTGGGTAGCTTAGTTACATTACATCTAGTCTGATGCATGACTACGGTCTACTTCTGCGACCCTCTGTAATGGTTCCATGGATGTAATAAGGTTACCTATTATAATATATACATGAATATCAATGGTTCGAATGCATATTTCTCTCTTATGAGCTCTCTTTCCTTTCATGTTGTATGAATACTTGTATGTTTCTTTCTGTCACAATACATGTTGTGGATTATGTTAAGCACTCGATCTGAAATGACTGCAAGGATCTAGAGGCCATTCTAAGCCCTATGGTTCTTACATGTCTTAACTTCCCTTCTGAAATCTCTTACACTAATCATAGATGATGTATCCCACTAAACTCATATAAAAGAGAGAGTTGGTACCCGTGTGTGCCTCGGGTGAGTGCTCAATTTTCCTTTGGGTGTTAGGCCGGTGCACATGGGGTTCCTTTCTTTTTGATAGGAGTAAAACCAACTACATTTGGTTCCATTTAGGACCTCTTTTCAAAGTTGTAGTGAGATTTTAGCATACATCATGATTTGTGTAATGAGTAATGACAAAAGCGGTTAACATTGGAGAGTGTTGAATCATGGTTCAAAAAGAGTGGAGGATGAATTTAGTCAAAGATTCAGCACTAGGCCTAAGTTTAATGCACGTAGATGGGTGGAAGAAAATCTCTACCATGATCTGTATGAAACTTTTTTTGTTGTTTCCCTATGGAGTGTATGAATGGCTCTCGGCCTACGCATCTAGATTAAGTTGGCATTATAGATCACATCTATAGACCCAAGAGGAGTACCAAAGGCTACAGGATATCAGATCTAACTTGGACCCATGTTGTGGATCATTGGTGAAATGAGTATTGACTACCTATGCTCTAGAGTATGCCATTTCCACATATTCTTTTGGAGGTGGCTAAGTTTGAGTTTCTGAGGGAGCCCAAAGGATCATTTCTATGTGGTATCCCTCTGGCTCTGAAGATCTTAATGATTACCATGAGTTTAGAGGCTTTCCCAATGGCTATCTAAACCATTTTAAGTGTTGGGCAAGGAAGTTAGGGTGGAGGAAGATGACAGATGTTGCAGTGGAGAAAGAAAGGGAGGAGAGATGACTCAAGTATGGTGAAGTGCATGAAAGCAAGATTACTAGATGACACAAGGTTGCAGGTGTGATTGATGTATGGCAATAGACATTATGGGAAGGATTTAAGGTTCATGCTTTGAGGATGTGGAGCTGAGTAGTCATGCAACCCCATCTTGGCAGCGTGTGAGAGAAACCCCTTTGCTTATGATGAGAGTTTGTCGTGTGGAGAAAGAAGAGCTGCTGGCATGAATTTGAGCCTACTTAGTGACCAGACCACAGCGCTTGGTTTTCCGGATCAAAGGGATAATATTGCTAATCCGATTGATTACATTAGATTTTATTGTTCTACGCCCATGAGGTATAATTTCTCATTTGGTACTTCTATGGCTACAAACACCAGCCCAAGTGTTAGGACTTTTTGGGAAAGGTATAGGCACACAAGTGTTTGGTCTCACGTGCGGAAGTGGCGCAGGGTATACTATTGGTAGTGGAGAATTATCACAAACCTTAGGAATGCAGCTCGGTGGAACCGTGGGAATGCTTGGCATGACTACTTCAGGACTTGGTGGACTTGGTGGATCTAGTGGTTTAGGACCTAGTGGACATCTTTGGATCAGATGGTGGAGGAAACATAGGTAGAAACCAAGGATCGGTGGGGAAGGATTTGGAATCCAAACACCCCCACAAGTTTTCTTTGAAACATATCTACATTTGACCAATTATAGAGGTATTGAGGATGCTGTAGAACATGTTCACAAGTGTGAAATACTATGGCATGCAAAGGGTGTCACAACTCTAACGGAAAGCTAGTCATTTTATAACCACATTGTAAGGGCGTGTGCATAGCTGGTATGAGAAGTATGACCCTCATCAAATATTAGTGGATTATACTACCTTAAAGAATGCATTCTTGGTAGAGTTCCACATTCCTAAGTTTGAGAAGAAGAGCATCAACGCTTTGAAGGAGATTCAACAAGGAAAGGCAAAGAGTGTGTGGGAGTTTGATGTGTGCTTTAAAACTCTCTTGTCTAAATTATCATATGATATTCACCCTTCACAACATGCTCAATGGTTTTGGAGGATCGATCAACCCTTTTAGAAGGACCTTATCTCATAAAAATTTTCTGAGACCCATGCGAGGTATTAGTAGTTGCCTCTTGTTGTCCTCTCAAAATTTCCCTTCTTTCGAAAGTCAAAAATTGAAAATTTTTGAGTTGACACCTTTTTTGATATTTTGGTAAGAAGGAAAGTTGAGAAGTTTGAAAAAAATTCTGCATTTTTGAGTCATTTGTGTGATTTTGGGTCATTGCACATTTTTGTCCCATGTGTCCCAAGTTAGCTAGGGCTCTCTATTCACCGATCATTGCTTTCTCTAAAATCTCTTTACTTACAGGCCCATCGAAATTTCTATTCCAACTATCCCAAGTTCACTTGGGCTCCCTGTTCCCGATCACCCGCATCGGCCGCATCATGCACTTCACGTACTTTTGTCCCTCATGTCCCTAAAGCATTTGTGCACTCTATCCTCGTATCACCCACATCGGTTGAATCACGCTTTCACGTCCCGCTTGTCCCAAATGTACCAAAGGCCATCCAGGCTAATTTTACCTACTCTTCCGATGCTTACTTTTTGAGTTGGTGGATATGAATTTAATGCACATTTATAACCTTCTCTCTCCTAAAATAGCTATTTAATAGAACGCCCCTCTATGCATTTTTACACACTACTTTATCATTGCCATTTCCCATACTCTTACACTTGAAATCACCTACTCACGTCCCCATTTCCCCTGTATTTTTAATCATGGATTCAAGCTGTGAATTTACTTTTGCAAGTAATGTCAACATGAAGATTAAATTCCAAGGCAGAATAGGTTTATCCACTCGAGTTTTCCATTCCTAATATCAGGGATAGTGAAGTTCGTCACCTGGACTTTGCTAATTTTAGACCGAGTTAATAGACCGAACCCCTCTCCAATGGTGCAAATGATTAACGATAGCAGCTTGGCCTTTGCTGTTGGTTTTCCTATCTCAGTGTAATGTGCAGACATGGTACTCACTGCTGGCAGGCTCACTTGACCCCAACTCGAGAAAATTAACAAATTTACATGGGGAGCTCATAGCCAAGCTTGACACTTCCACCATTGTTGCTGCCCTAAGAATCCAAGAAATGGATAATTCTATGGTGATCTCCCAAAATCAAGCATAGGTACTCTTTGATCAAGACAGTGAAAAATACAAAGCTAGAATTGTAAAGTCTTGGCTGAAGAACCCTAAGAAAGGGGTGTCTCGACTATCTAAAGCTCTATTTATGTTTGATTTCAATGAGTTATTAGACTTCATAATCCTGTTAGCTCGGGTCATGGGCTTACCCTCTACTAACGAGTTCCACTTTTGGATGTGCCCACTCATCAACATAGTGTGAGGGTTTCGGAGCATCAATTGGGCGAGAGATCATCTGCATGATCTTGATAGAGCATGCTTTCAACATACAACATACTAAGAAGTTTTACATGACTTCTTATCTGATGTATACCCTTATAGCTTCTAGACAGTGGTTTGGCTTCACCTACATTGATGCTCAGAAAGATGATCCCATATATGATTACTACCCTCAGTTCACCCTGAACACTAGCAATCATAATTTCAAGAGGGTGAATGATGCTTTCACCATGTACATTGTAAGGCTTCTAGAAAGTGACACTGCTAGGAGATTCTTAGATGAAGCCATGAGCCTGATAGTAAAGTATGGAGCCTACTTCATTCATTTTAGAAGGTTCTCTTATATCAGGATATTAGGTTATGAGAGCAAACCTCTAAGCTCCCCATGTTCTGTAGTGATAAGATGGCCCTAATTGAGGTGTGCAGGCAATTGGATAAAAACATAGAAATTTTAGAGACAAGAAAATCACTAGTCTACACTTCCCCATATCTTTGGGGAACTACACATGCAAGACGGCTCTGGATGCCCAAAACATAGAGAGAGACCCTAGTTGCAACTCTTGGGCCTAGAACTTGTTTGACTTGAAGAAATTCATTGAGTTGAACATCAGAATCAACTATCATCATAGGGTAGACACTGAAGATTATTGGGCTAACTGCATAGATGATTTTGAGGCCAGAAGGAGACATTATCACGGGTTTCCCCTCCGGTGATACAAGAGCTTAACTTGTATCAAATTCCTAAAGGACTTTAGGATGACAACATAGACCTATTGTCATATGAGTATGAAACTATGATCAAGCATACTCCCATAGAGGACATGGATTGGTTTAAAAAAGAGAAAGATGATTTGGCTGAAATCCTCACCCCTGTCCTGGTAAGGACTAAAGTCTGGTTGATAGAAAGATTCATGAGCTGAGGAAGAATGCAAGAGAATCCTCTTCTAAAGACACCTCAACCTCGAGGAAGGAGGAAAAACACCTAGTTTAGAAGTCCCTATACAGACACCTCCTACCTCATCAAGTAAAGGCCCTGCATTCTCCACTCCTTCATCCTCCACTAAAGTCTATCAAAAGAAGGTGAAGGAGGTTAAGAAGGAGCCTATTGAAGAAAACCCTCTGCCAAAGCATTTAGAACTACCTTCTGGGCCAGAGAACATCATTGTTCTCAGTGAGAGTGAAGATAATGAAATACCAATTCCTGTAGATGCTTCAGAAACCCCAATGGATACAGAGAAAGAAATTCAAAGCACTAAGCTTCCAAGCACCATTGGCTCCTCTGTTCCAGAAGCCTCAGCTACCCCACTCACATCTCAACTGGAGGCAATAGTGGTACATACTCTAAGTGCCATGAGTTCCCTTTCTCTTGTTCCTCTTGCCCCCCCTTCTTCTTCCTCCTCCTCTTTTACATGGGTGTAACCTTTTGTTGATAGTAGGAAGAGGAAGCCTTCTTCTCGGTTGATAGGACCCAACTTTGATGTTGTGGCGGCCTTGTTGGGCACTACTCCTTCTGCTCCTACCAAGAAATCTAGGACCACTTCAAGAATAGTGTCTGATGCCCAAGGTCAACAACTCCTTGAGATAGCTAAGCCCAAGGTTGATAAGACAGAAATATTTGCAGACCTCTGATCTTGAACTTTCTAGGATCTCAATGGGAGAGTCTACCCCTGAAGGTGAAATACACAACCTTCAAGAAACATTCACCAGGGTCATTAGGAGGGTAGAAAAAGGGCAACAGACTATAGAATAGCTGGAGGAGTAGGCTCAAGTGCTTTCAAGTTTCATCAAGTCACTTTGCTATCTAAAGATAAAGTTCTAGATCCTTCCACTAAGCTTGCTCCTTCCACTTGCTTGTGATTCTCAAAGCCAAGATGAAGTCTAGAGCATGAAGGATATACACAGGTACTCCATCATGGGAGGCTATGGAGGCCATGGTGGATGAAATGCTCATTTTAGGGTTGAATTTCATTAGAGAAGGCTTCAAGCTCAATGAGAAGGTAAATAATCTACAATGAAGCTCTCCTCCACAATTGGAAACATGGATAAAGAGCTCAAACTTTGGAGTAGCTGCATAGTACACCTTCACCTGATGGGGCAGATTGATGAAAATATTTTGATGGAAAGTAAGGTCTTTGATGATGTGAAAGATAATTTGTCACCATCATGGGTATTCAGTGTGGAATGGAAAATCAAAGTGTTGGAGGAGGCTTTGGGAGAATTAAGGAATAGTTGGCAGAAGGGAGAAGCTTTCAAAACTCTGGTGATATCTACTTTTAAGGATATCCACTGCCACCTCCATGATGAGACCTCAGGTGTACCTTTCTCCTGTAGGAAATCAAAGCTCAATTCAGAGCTTTTGTCAAAGGAAACTTGTTTAAAGAGGATTCCATTACCAAGGAGAAGATCAAGGAAATTTTCTCCCTCCAATCTACCATTGAGGAAGCAAATAAGGAGTACCACACACACTAAGTTCGACAAGGAGATGGAGAAATGTCTGGGATCTTGGACCCAGGCTATTTCAAACATATCGGTTCACATGGAAGAGACATATGAGAGGCTTTAAAAGGTTTTAACAGTGAGATCCTCAAGTCGGTGGGCCCTTCCTAATCATGAACACTTATCTTCCCCTCCACGGCTTCTTTCTCTCCTTCTTTCTCATTTGAGACTTATTGTAATTAGTTGGGGTTTTGCGTTGGGCATCCCTTTACCTAAAATTTTAGTTAAAAAAGTAGTTACCAAGTGTAACTGATTTTTAAAATTATATAATGGTCTCTCTCCACCATTTTGTGGGGGTGAACTTGGTTTATTTTTGAAAGTGTAAAGAGTAGCAAAGCAATCAATACAAAAGGATTTTCTTTCTTTGTCCATCTGATCCTATTATTCTTTGTTATCCATTGAATACTGTTGAATCATTTGTCTGCATTATGTCAAGAAGCTTTGTATTCTTGTGGATGTTATTTCTGGAACTTTGTGTCTTTGCAATAGCATCGTATTGATTCAAATACAAATGGTTCTATTCCAAACAATCTTATTAGCATGCATAAGGAATTATTTTGTTATCTATAGTTCTGGAGAATGCCTTTCTGCTCATTTCCACTACTTCATTCCTCTGTACTTTTGTATTGATGATCCATTTTTAAAAACACTTTCATGGTATCCAAGTTCCACATTGAAACTATGCATTGTATATATGTAAATAGGTTTTGCTTTTGAATAAGGGAACCTCTCCCATTAAAGAGGAGGGACTTCTTGTCCCCTGACTGTTGCTCTCAACAAAGTCCTTTTTGATGACCAACAGTTTTTGGCAACTCCATTGGGGAATCATTTTTCTTAATGTATTCCATTTCTATAAACATTTATTTATCATCCTTTGATCTGGTGACTCCACATTTTACTCGCGAGAGAAGGGCCCCTGGTATTGAAGATTCTCAATTTCAACTTTTGGAACAAAAAGGTTTTCCTTTCCCTTCAATAGGAAGAAATAGAAGAGCTCATTCAACAAGAACTCCTCTTGTCAAGGATAGAACCCCTATGGGTGGTATTCCTTTAGAGAAACTCAGCCCTAATCTCCGTGCTCTGATTCTTGTTGGTGTTTTGGTTCCCCTTCAAGCCATTTTTCCAAGGATGGTAGCACCATTGCCTTGGGGAAATCATGTTGGGCCTCTCACCCTTCCTCATCCTTTGCATGAGTTACCCAAAGGTAACAGGAAGAACTTTCCCAAGTTCAGAGGTGATGGTAAGGTACATCCTGATGAACATATCGCAACCTTCATAGTTACATGCGGAGTTCTCAGAGTTGAACATGAAGATGTTTGGTGAGGCTTTTGAAGAGAATTTACAAGGTAATGTAGTGGATTAGTTCTATCATATTCCGTTTGGGGCCATCACCGGCTAAAACACGATGAGAACAAGATTTGAGAATCGTTTCAAACCTGCAGAAGACGTGCATGCTCTACTGGCCCAAATTTCTCAAATAAATAAGGAATCACAAGAACCCATGAGAGAATTTGTGGCTAGATTCAACAAGTTGATTAACAAAATCCCACTAGACACTCAACTTGTAGATCAAATTCAAAAATGCTTCTTCCTGAATGCCCAATTGCCTGAAGTTAGCTATGCATTAAGAAGAGCCAATCTTGCTACATTGGCCGAGGATCAAACTCTTGCTGTTAGTGTCGAAGATGATTTGATTATGTCTAGAAAGTTGAAAAGAGACCCTTCTAAGTCTAGATCTTTTTACGCCTCCATTTACGCTCCCTAGGCCTAATCTTTGATCCATTGGTGTAAAATCTTGCCAATGACCTCATTTCCATCAAGAAACAATTGGCTCAACATGCCCCCTATGCAGATGTTCCGAGGAGGAATTTTCAACCTAGGAATCGTTTGCCTACTTCTTAGACAAGGCTAGCACTTGAGGGGCCACCTATCAAGGTTCTGTTAATGCAACCTGTGAGGTTGAAGAGCCTAAAGATGAGGAGGTTAATGAAGATTGTGAAGAACTTGAAGAAGAGATTGATGGAGAAATGGAGGAACTTGAGGGATCTCGAGTTAATTTCTTCACTACTGAAGGTGTTGATGAGGAAGATGATTATGATGAAGTGGTAGCAGATATGAATAGTGAATCATACGTTGTTATGACTCGAGAGTAGACAAATAAAAGGGAGAAAGTGATGCATCCTGCTAAAATATCCAAAGAGCATCCCACGACTATCCCTGTGATTGCAAAAAGAGGATCTCCTATCCCCACTACATCCACATAGAAGGTGAGTTCTACCAATTCTACTTTTCCTAATCCTTCTACTAAAATTTCTTCTTCCACAACTCCTAAATCTGACAAACCTAAGGTTCCAAGTGATGATAGCCCATCCACCTCTGGGTCTTTTGATATCATTGATCACCTAAAAAGACAAAGGTTAAAATTTCAGAGGCTGAGTATTATCAAACCCATCCCAAAGCCTTTGCCAAAATGGTTCACTTTGTTAATTATGAATCCAAAATTTCCACCAAAGGCCTTTTACCTACTCCATCCTCCATGCCTCAACCCAATCTAGTAGCTACCATCACCTCACCTAATGATAAGATCAAACCATTTTATGTGACCCTCCTTATAGCAGGCCATAAACTCAGCAACTGTGTCATAGATTCAGGAGCATCAGATAATGTAATGCCTACCAAAGTATCCCATGATTTGGACGTAAATCTCACATGCACTTATGGGTCTTGTTATTCCATGGAGAGTAAGGAAGTGCCCCTAGTTGGAAGAATTAAAGATGCACAAGTAGCTTTTTGCTACTTTACCTGAGAAAAAGGTCTTGGCTACTATCCTCGTAGTAGATATTCCACCTTCATATGGTATGTTGTTAAGTAGGAACTTCTACAAGGATGTGGGAGGAGAAATTCAAATGGATTGGTCACATGCCCTCATACCAGTTAATGGGAAAATGAAGAAGTTATTGCCCGAGAAGCAATCTGAGTATATTGTACAAAAAACAAATGATCCCAAAGTGCAAATACTTTATGAAGATATGGGGCATGGTAACTATATGATTATGTCTCGAGAATAAAATCGTTTCCTAAAGTAGTACTTCATGATCCTAATGAGGTTTGGATTTTAGAATTTGATGGAATTTGTTCCTCGATGGTTACGGAGCTGGCGCATAGTATTGGTGCCTCTGAGGGAAAGGTTTTCCTTTCTCATTCAAACTACAATTTGAAAATACCAATAATATAGTAGAGTATGAAGCTCTCATTCTTGGGCTTAATGTGGTGAAAGAAAAAGGTGTGAAGAATCTTCTAGCTCGTGGAGATGCAGAACTAGTTGTTAAACAAGTTAGAAACCTTTTCCAAGTAAAGAATAGAAGGTTAAAGCATTATAGTTTCTTTACGCTTTCGAATTTCTTGACACTTTCTCCATTGAAGTAGTACCTAGGGAAAAGAACACCAAGGCCGATTCACTAGCTGTCTCAGGGTCGTTGTTGATACCTCATCCTGACTTTTCTCAAGATAGGTTTACCATTGAGATGATCCATAGGCCTAGTGTACCTAATAACGCAAGTAACTAGCAAGTTTTCAATGATGATCAACATTTGCTTTCTTTCTTAGAGCTCAGGGATAATTTTGAGTAGTTGTACTTTGAAGGAAGTGACAATTTTCCTCGTGAGAATGTGTCTTCCCATGAAGAGGATGTCAAAGAAGAAATAGATCAAGATGGATGTATCAGGCTCAAAGGTAACAAGATTCCAAAAGGACTGGTGAGTTTAGAAGAATTTTTGATAAGCATGACAGGTATGTGAATTCTAAAGCTTCCACTGGACCAAAACAATCTGCTGAGTATGAAAAAACTAATATTGGAAGTTCTGTTAATCCCAAACTTGTAAACATTGGAAAATGTTGTACACCAGAAGAAAAGAAGAAAGTAATCAACCTTTTAAGGAAGTATAAAGATGTTCTTGTGTATTCCTATGAGGATTTGAAAGCCTCACAACCAAAGGAGATGCAACATTTCATTCCTCTCAAACTTGGGATTAAACCTAAGCAAAAACAAAGGAAATACAATCCTAAGATAGCTGACACTATTTTTCAAGAAATACAAAAGATGTTGAAAGCCAAAATCATTTTTCCCATCCACCATTCAACATGGATTGCCAACATTATGCCTATCAGGAAGAAGAATGGTGAGATCTATATTTGTGTTGACTTCAAAAATCTAAATCAAGATTTGTTGAAGGAAAACTATCCTTTGCCTATGATGGATCAAGTCTTGTAAGCGGTTACGGGATCTGAAATGTTGTCCATGCTTGATGGCTTCTCAGGGTATAATCAGGTAGAATTCAATACCGCAGATCAACACAAGATGGCTTTCACTACTCCTTGGGGTACTTTTTCCTACAAGAGGATGTCTTTTGGGCTCATTAATGTTGGTGCCACTTTCCAAAGAGCTATGGACTTGGCCTTTGGAAATTTGAAAGTGAAATGTATTGTTATATATCTAGAGGACTTAACCGTGTTTTCTAAAACAAGGGAAAATCATTTTCAGCATATGGAAATAGTTCATTTGAAATGTAGAAACATGGGATCTCTTTGAATCCTAAAAAATTTGTCTTTTTTGTCACAGAGGGAAAATTATTAGGGCATGTTGTCTCTAAAGATGGCATCAAAATTGATCCTGAGTGAGTTCAAGCTATTTAGCAGATTCCTCTTCCAACTAGCAAGAAGGGAGTGTATTCTTTCTTTGGTAAGATTATTTTTCTGAGAAGATTCATCCCTAATTTTGTAGAACTAACTTTGAATATCTCTCAAATGATGAAGGGGAAAAAATGTTTGGCTGGTCTTACGAAGGAAAGAATCCTTTGAGGGTAATAAAATGGCTATTGCTAGGACCCCCATCTTAGCATGTCAGATTTTTAGCAAAGATTTAATTATCTATTGCTATGCCACAAATAACACCCTAGCTCTAGTTTTTTGACTCGAGAAAGATTCTACGATATGAGCTCCCAATTGCATTTATGAGCTACATTCTTAAAAATCATGAGTTGAAATATACAATGATGGAGAAACATGCTTTTGCAGTAGTCAAAGCTGTTAAGTAGTTTCATTTTATATTCTCAACTATCACTCCACAATACTTGTGCTTGACACAACTATCAAATCTATTCTCACACAACAAGAGTTTGGATCCAAGAGAGGGAACTGGGTGGCCAAGGTTTAGGAATATGATATTGACATTAGACCAACCAAACTAGTCCATGGAAAAGGCTTGTGTGAACTCATTGCTTGAGGGAGCTGGACATGAGTTGCCTAAGGATGAAGTTGATATTCCTACTGTCCTATTTCTCAGCTCAATTGATGAATGGTATGCTAATATCACACATTTTCTCACCTATGGGAGTGTCCCTTTCATTTGAATGCTAAGGAGAAGAGAGCTATTAAGTTAAGATCAGCCCAATATGTATTGTGGGAGAATGCTTTGTTCAAGCATGGGATGGATGGAAGATTTCTAAAATGCATGGATAAAGAGCAATAGAGGAAGCTTCTTTCAACTTTCCATGATCAAGCATGTGGAGGTCATTACTCATCTATTGTCACTGCTCATAAGATTCTTCATGTAGGATATTATTGGCCTACCTTGTTCAAGGATGCATCAAAGTGGATTGATAAATGTGAAGCCTGTCAGACCTTTGTAGGTAGACCCAAGTTGGTTGCCTTACCTCTTAAGCAGTCATGATTGAAGAACCTTTTCAGCAATGGGGTTTAGATTTCATTGGAACACTTAATCCCTCTTCAAGTGTTGGACATACCCACGTGTTGACTACCACAGATTATTTTACTAAGTGGGTAGAAGCCATCCCAGTAAAGAGTACTACTTTTGAAGTAGTGTGCAATTTTATCAAGGAAAACATCCTAGTAAGGTTTGGTGTGCCAAACAAGATTGTAACAGATAATGCTTCAAATTTTTCTTCAATTGAGATGATGGATTTTTGTTATGGATATGGCATCTCCTAGCTCACTCTTCAGACTATTATCCTTAGGGGAATGGGCAGGCTGAATCAACAAACAAAAATCTAGTGGCCATAATAAGGAAATTGGTTAATGAATCTCGGAGGAATTGGAACAAGAAGTTCTAAGGAATTGGGCGAGATAGGATCACACCTAAAAGAGCTATTAGTATGTCTCCTTTTTAGGTGGTATATGGAGTGGAAGCTCAATTGTCAGTAACAGTGGAACTACCAACCTTGCATTTAATGAAGGCCATTGAAGACACCAATTTCAATGATTCTTTGGATAAGAGGATCATGTACCTTTATAAATTGAATGAAGATAGATTGAAGGTTGCTGATAGAATATCTACTCACCAACAAAAGGTGAAAGCCTTGTTTGACAAGAAGGCTAGGTCTAGGGATTTCAAAGTTGGAGATATTGTTTTACTATGGGATAAAAGACATGAACCTCGTGGCAGCCATGGCAAGTTTGATTCTCTTTGGCTCGGACCTTTCAAGATCAGGCACTTTGCTAGTGAGAATTCTTTCTACCTTGATTACATGGATGGTTCTTCTCTCCCACTTCCTTATAGTGGGTAGTACCTAAAATTTTTTAAGTCCTAGGTGAATAGGAAGTCCTCTGTATATTATGTATAGGTGTCTCCTTTCTTGCTTGTGTGTTTTTTCCTTCCCTTTCTTTTTGGTGTGTTTTCCTTTTTTTGGGGTGTTGTTTTTTGTATTGGTTGCTTTTGACTCTGTGGCCCAATGGATAAGGCACTAGTCTACTTCCCCTAAGTTTTCTGAGAGTTCTTGCCTTGTCTCATTCTTTGAATCTAGCCAAGTCATCCCTAGAAGGAGCCAACTGTTGTCCTCTCAAAATTCCCCTCTTTCGAAAGTCAAAAATTGAAAATTTTTGAGTTGACACCTTTTTAATATTACGGTAAGAAGGAAAGTCTAGAAGTTTGCAAAAAATTATATGTTTTTTTGAGTCATTTGTGTGATTCACGGGTCTATCAAAAATTTTTGTCTATGTGTCCCAAGTTAGCTAGGGCTCTCTATTCACCGATCAGCCGCTTTATCTAAAATCTCTTTACTTGTGGGCCCGTAGAACTTTTTGTTCCAACTATCCCAAGTTAACTTGGGCTCCCTGTTCCCCAATCACCTGGATCGGCTACATCGTTCACTTCACATACTTTTATCCCTCATGTCCCTAAACCATTTGTGCACTCTGTCCCGCATCACCCACATCGCCTGCATTGGCCAAATCATGCTTTCATGTCCCATGTGTCCCAAATGTACCAAAGGCCATCTAGGCTAATTTTTCCCGCTCTTCCGATGCTTACTTTTTGAGTTGGTGGATATGAATTTAATGCACATTTATAACCTTCTCTCTCCTAAATGGCTATTTAATAGACTGCCCCTCTACGAATTTTCACCATTACTTTCTCATTGTCATTTGCTCATACTCTTGCACTTGAAATCACCTACTCGCGTCCCCATTTCCCCTACATTTTCATCGCGGATTCAAGCTGTGAATTTGCTTTTCCAAGTACTATTAACATGAAGATTAAATTCCAAGGCTAGGGAGTAGGTTTCTCCACTCGAGTCTACCATTCCCAATATTAGGGATAGTGAAGTTCATCACCTGGACTTTACCAATTTTTGGACCAGGTTGATAGACCTAAACCCCTCTCCAATGGCACAAATGATTAATGATAGCGGCTTGGCGTTTTCCCTTTGGTTTCCCTATCTCGATGCAATGCAAAGACACGATACTCACTGCGGGCTCACTTCAACCTCGGCTCGAGTGAATTAACAAATGTACATGGGGGCTCATTTCCAAGCTTAACGCTACTACCATTACCATCGCCACGAGAATCCATGAAATGGATAATTCTATGGTGATCTCCCAAAATCAAGCACATGCACTCTTTGATCAAGACAGTGAAAAAAACAAAGCCAGATTTTTAAAGTCTTGGCTAAAGAAACCTAATAAAGGGGTGTCATGACTATCCAAAGCTCTATTTACGTCTAATTTCAATGAGGAGTTATCAGACTTCATAATCCTATTAGCTCGGGTCATGGGCTTACCCTCTACTAATGAGTTCCACTTCTGGATGTGCCCGCTCATCAACATAGTGTGTGAGGGTACTCAGAGCATCAATTGGGCAGAGATCATCTCGCATGATTGTGAAAGTCTGTCAACGTACAACATACTAAGAAGTTTTACATGACTTCTTATCTGATGTATACCCTTGCATCTTCCAGACAGTGGTTTGGCTTCACCTACATTGATGCTCAGAAAGATGATCCCATATATGATTACTACCCTCAGTTCACCCTGAACACTAGCAATCATAATTTCAGGAGGGTGAATGATGCTTTCACCATGTACATTGTAAGGCTTCTAGAAAGTGACACTGCTAGGAGATTCTTAGATGAAGCCATGAGCCTGATAACGAAAGTACGGAGCCTACTTCATTCAGTTTAGAAGGTTCTCTTATATCAGGCTAGTAGGTTATGAGAGCACCCCTCTCAAGCTCCCCATGTTCTGTAATGATAAGATGGCCCTGATTGAGGTGTGTAGGAAATTGGACAAATTACACAGAAATTTTAGAGACAAGAAAATCACTGGTCTACACTTCCCCATATCTTTGGGAAATACACATGAAAGACGGCTCTGGATGCCCAAAAGATAAAGAGAGCCCTAGTTGCCATAACTGTCCACTTCTTTAGGCCTAGAACTTGTTTTGACTTGAAGAAATTCATTGAGTTGAACATCATAATCAACTATCATCATAGGATAGACACTAAGGATTATTGGTCTAACTACACAGATGATTTTGAAGCAAGAAGGAGACATTATGACGAGTTTCCCCTCCGATAATAAAAGAGCTTAACTTGTATCAAATTCATAAAGGTCTTCAGGATGACAACACAGATCTATTTTCATATGAGTATGAAACAGTGATCAAGCATACTCCCATAGAGGACATGGATTGGTTTAAAAAAGAGAAAGATGATTTGGCTGAAATCCTCACCCCTATCCTGGTAAGGACTAAAGTTTGGGTTGATAGGAAGATTCGTGAGCTGAGGAAGAATGACAAGAATCCTCTTCCAAAGACACCTCAACCCCGAGGAAGGAGGAACAAACACCCAGTTTAGAGGTACCTATATAGACTCCTCCTGCCTCATCAAGTAAAGGCCCTGCATCCTCCACTCCTTCCTCCTCCACTCAAGTCTATCAAAAGAAGGTGAAGGAGGTTAAGAAGGATCCTATTGAAGATCCTCTGCCAAAGCATTCAAAACTACCTTCTGGGCCAGAGAACATCATTGTTCTCAGTGAGAGTGAAGATAATGAAATACCAATTCCTACAGATGTTTCTGAAACCTCAATGGATACAAGAGAAAGAAATTTAAAGCACTGAGCTTCCAAACACCATTTGCTCCTCTATTCCAGACGCCTCAACTACCCCACTCACATCTCAACTGGAGGCAACAATGGTATATACTTGAGTGCCTTAAGTTCCCTTTCTCTTTTTCCTCTTGCCCCCTTCTTCTTCCTCCTCCTCTTTTACATGGGTGTAACCTTTTGTTGATAGTAGGAAGAGGAAGTCTTCTTCTCGGTTGACAGGACCCAACTTTGATGTTGTGGTGGCCTTGTTGGGCACTACTCCTTCTACTCCTACCAAGAAAGCTAAGACCACTTTGAGAATAGTGTCTGATGCCCAAGGTTAGCAACTCCTTGAGATAGCTAAGCCCAAGGTTGATAAGCCAGAGTAGGATTTGCAGACCTCTGATTTGGAACTTTCAAGGATCTCAATGGGAGAGTCTACTCCTGAAGGTGAAATCCACAACCTTCAAGAAATAGTCACCAAGGTCATTGGGAGGGTAGAGAAAGGGCAACAGACTATAGAGTAGTTGGAGGAGTAGGCTCAAGTACTTTCAAGTTTCATCAAGTCTTGCTCTATCTAAAGATAAAGTTCTAGATCCTACCCCACTAACTTGCCCTTCCACCTGCTTGTGATTCTCATCCAAGATGAAGTCTAGAGCATCAAGGATATACACAGGTACTCCATCTATGGGAGGGATATGGAGGCCATGGTGGATGACATGCTTGTTATAGGGTTGAATTTCATTGGTGAAGCCTTCAAGCTCAATGAGAAGGTAAATAATTCTGTGAGAATCTCTCCTCCACAATTGGAAACATGGATAAAGAGCTCAAACTTTGGAGCAATTGCATAGTAGACCTTCACATTGATGGGGGGAAGACTGATGAAAATATTTTGATGGCAAGTAAGGTCTTTGATGATGTGAAAGATAATTTGTCACTATCATGGGTATTCAAGTATGGAGTGGAAAATCGTGAGTCTTTGGAGGAGGCTTTGGGAGAATTAAGGAATAGCTGGCAGAAGGGAGAGGCTTTCAACACTTTGGTGATATCTACTTTTAAGGATATTCATTTCCACCTCCATGATGAGACCTCAGGTGTACCTTTCTCCCTGTAGGAAATCAAAGCTCAATTTAGAGCTTTTGTCAAAGGAAACTTGTTTAAAGAGGATTCCATTACCAAAGAGAAGATAAAGGAAATTTTCTCTCTCTAATCTACCATTGAGGAAGAAAATAAAGAGTACCACATGCACACTGAGTTCGACAAGGAGATGGAGAAATGTCTGGGATCTTGGACCCAGGCTACTGCCAACACATCAGTTCCATGTGGCAGAGACATAGCAGAGGCTTTGAAAAGGTTTAGACAAAGCAGATCCTCAAGTCAGTGGGCCCTTCCCAATCATGAGCACTTGTCTTCCCCTCCTGGCTTCTCTCTCTCCTTCTTTTTCTCATTTCAGACTTATTGTAATTAGTTGGGGTTTTGTGTTGAGCATCCCTTTAACTAAAATTTTAGTTAAAAGAAGTAGTTACCAAGTGTAACTAATTTGTAAAATTATATAATGGTCTCTCTCTACGCCATTTTTAGGGTGGGGGTAAACTTGGTTTATTTTTGAAAGTGTAAAGAGTAGCAAAGCAATCAATACAAAAGGATTTTCTTTCTTTGTCCATCTGATCATGTTATTCTTTGCTATCCATTGAATACTGTTGAATCATTTGTCTGCATTATGTCAAGAAGCTTTGTATTCTTGTGGATGTTATTTCTGGAACTTTGTGTCTTTGCTATAGCATCGTATTGATTCAAATACAAATGGTTTTATTCCAAACAATCTTATTCTGGCATGCATAAGGAATTATTTTGTTATCTATAGTTATGGAGAATGCCTTTCTACTCATTTCCACTACTTCATTCCTCTGTAATTTTATATTGATGATCCATTTTTAAAAACACTTTCATAGTATCCAAGTTCCACATTGAAACTATGCATTGTATATATGAAAATAGGTTTTTCTTTTGAATAATGGAACATCTCCCATTAAAGAGGGGGAATTCTTTTCCCCATTTATTGCTCTCAAAAATTCCTTTTTGGCGACCACCACCTATGCATCGAGGTTGTTGGTAGTGTTGACACGGCATTAGCCCATTCTTAGAGGCTCGGAGAGTTGGCTATGGCAAGCGGTTGAAAAAAATATTTATGAACTCAACCCATGAGACTCGCAGTGGTTTGTGGTGCATAGATTGTGAAATAGAGGGGCACGTTAAGGATAATTTCCCTTAGAGGATAGTACGCACTATGGTAGTAGAGTGTGAAATTTTTCATGGGGACCATGATGCAAGTAGATGTCCCTTACTGCAGCACACAATTAGGAAAAATGTATCTTGTTATTGCAAGATTTACACTTCTATAAACCATGATACTAAGGAATGTAGGCTCATTGATCAAATCCATGAGGCCATTGATCATGGGGTATACCAAACAGTGTTGTCAGTAGTTCCAAGGGTGATGATTTTCATTATGAGGAGTACGTAGATTGAGGAACACATGGAAGAGGTTTTCAAGGGGAATTCCATGGTCATGGCAACCATGGAGGAGGAAGGAGTGAGTTCTCACATGGAACATGTTTCAATTGTGGATCTACAAAACATTACAAATGGGAATTCCTAGACCTGTTGTAGTGCTCGTGGTGTGGAAAGAAGCATAAGTATGAGGAGTGCCCATAATTGTTTGAGCATATGAATTAGCAGCACCGAAAGGAAAAGGGCACTATAATGGTCAGTATCAAGAAGGCGGACATATAGTGGATGCCTCGGGTAACACAGGATGTAGGTTTGGAGCCTGTCTTGGTAACAACAAGGGTAGAAGCCACACGTGCAAGAGAGGTACCAAGACAAAAGAACCTAGTTTCAAGGGAGGAGGTCATTCATGGAAAGTATCTAGACCCTGCGCATTAGAAGGAGATATATCAGGACACCATGGATGTCATTCAGAGCTTACAAGGGGAAATCCAGTGTCTAAAGGAGCAATCTAGGAGGGAGGAACAAGGAAGGAGAGTCAAGGTGTAAAAGGATGACCTGGATGAGGTCAAGGAGGTGTGTAAAATGCTAAGGTAGGAGAATATCATTCCCTTTCTAGGATCATGGTTGAGAGAGAAGGTACCACGCACTGGAGGAGAGTGTGAGAGATAGGTATTACACATGAACCTTCCCCCTCACATCCTTGATTATGACAAGGAGATTAAATTGAATGCATTTGTAGATGGATGGATTCTTAGTAATATCCTCATTGATATAGGCCCGAGAGGTTAATGTTCTAACTTTGGATGCATGACATTAGATGCGAAGACCTGTATTACATCCATCTTGAATGTGTTGTATATGGAAAATAAGACAAAGGAAATGCCCATTAGTTTCTTAAAGGATGCAACTATTACTATCCAGTGAGTCAAGTTTACTGGTGACTTTGAATTCTTGGTACTTGTCAAGGTGGATAATTTCCCAAAGCACTACTTGGGTGCCCTTTTTGTCTACAATAACAATGTGGACCTTCGGTTCAACAAAGGGTACATCAGCTTCAAGAAAAGGAGGAACGGGTCATTATACCCATGGTTGATGGGAAGTCGACACCATATATTGAACGATTGGGGAAGAATTTCTAGACATATATATGTGCGCTCAATCGAGACCACGAGATGATAGACCCTACTAATAGGTTTATCGGTTTGAAGATGATTAGTTAGTGAGTGATACCACCATCCTGACATGTGACAATTGGGTGCATGGGACTTATGAATTGATGGGCTGGTAGTTGAGAGGGTCAGTGACCAAGGTAACAAAGTCATGCATGGTTCGACACCTTGGAGGAAAAGAACTACCCAAGTATTCAGGAGGAGCCTTCCCTGAGATCTTTCTACAGGAGGTGGAAGCTCAGTGGAAGGATGAGAAGGAATGGAGGGGGATGTTAAGTTATGTCTTTCTTGGCACAGTAGCGTAGTGGTGGGCTACACATAGGAGAGCCTTTTAGAGTGGCGTGAGGTAAGAATTTCTCTCTCTGTCAGATTTTCTAGGAGTAATGTACCCACCATCATCAAGGAGTACCATGGGAAGGAGCCCACCTCTTTCCATATCCAAGAGTGTGAACGGGTCTAGAGAGAAGGCAAAAGCTTTACCACCATCCCTCTGGGTGCACAAGTTGTATTCTACACTATAGGGTTATGCGCACGCATGGTATATTCATTTGGAGACACGCCACCAAACAAGGAATTGGTAAGAGCTCGCGGCTGACCTTATTCAAACCTTTGTGATTATCAGAGTACCAAACCATTGTTGATAAGGCCTTGTAGGGTATCAAGTGCCTTACCATGGGGAATAGTGCCGATGGATAGTAGATAGGCTATTGGAATTACTAGGTGAACCAAGGTTGGGGTGCGCTTTGAAGAAGTAGAGGAAATAGAAGAGCTATAACTTGAGCACGCGTGTTTGGAAAAAGAAAAAGGAAAGTTGGTATATGTGATTGATGGAGAGGAATCATAAAACTTAGATGTTAGCCATTCTGTAGGGATGTGCGAGGTAGTAGATAGTGTAGATACTCACGTGCGCGCCTACCATGAGCCCTTAAAAATGAATAAATTTAACATCGGTTTAGGAGAAGAACCTAAGGAAGCTATTATAGGAGATTACTAGTCAGAGAAGGAAGTATCTAAGATCATTGATCTGCTGCGTGAATTTGAGGATTTATTCCCACATGGGTACCATGAGCTTAAAGGCTTTCACCATTCCTTAGGGAGATGAATATAAAGCGAAGGATGGTGCACGCCGGATAGGAAAAGACCCCTACCAGATGAATCCCAATTTACACGTGAATGTTAAGGAGGAGATAGAAAAATGATAGCTTCTGGGATCATTGAGGTAGTGGAAGAATCAGAGTGGATAAGCTCGATGGTAATCAGCATCAAGAAGGATGGGCGGATTAGGATCTATGTGGATTATAGGGAATTGAACATAGTTTGTGTCATTGATCCCTTTTTGATCCCCTTCATTGAAGAAATTTTGGAAGGAGTCACTGGGCATGAAATCTATTCCTTTACGGATGGATTTTCAGGGTACCACCAAGTTTGGATTGCAAAGGAGGACTAGGAGAAGACAACTTTCGCCACCGAGTGGGAAAGTTTTGCATATACGGTCATGCCCTTTGGGTTGAAGAATGTGTATGCTGTCTTTTCACACATAGTGGTGCAAGCATTCTAGGACTTCATCCATAAGTTTCTTTAGGTCTATTTGGATGATTAGACAGTGTATGGTCTGCTTAAAGAACATTGTGACAATTTAAGGTTAATGTATGAGAGGTGTAGGCGAGTTGAGGATATCTTTCAACATAAAGAAATTTGTGTTTCGACACCCTTTGGGACTTTATTGGGGCATATCATATATATGGAGGGCTTGCTGGTAGATCTCGCTAAGGTTGTAATTATTATGGGGTTAGGCAAGCCTATTAGCCATAGCGCAATGCATGGATTCCTTGGGCATATGAGCTATTATAGGAAATTTATTAAGGGATATGCCAAGATCACCGTGCCTTTAGAGAAGCTGATTAGACATAAAAGTGCCTTCCATTGGGGAGAGGCGCATCAAAGGGCATTTGATACATTAAAAGATAGGATTATCACTACACCTATATGACGTTTTCCCTCTTGGGACAAGCCCTTTCATGTCCATGTAGACACCTTAGGGACCATCATTGGAGTAGTGCTTACATAGCCAAGTGAGGGGATTGTTGATCATCCTCTATGTTTTGTAAGCAGGAAGCTGACACCAGCAGAGAAAAATTATACCACAACTAAGCACGAGGTATTATCATTGATCTATGTGCTTTTCAAGTTTAGATAGTATCTATTGGAAACACCCTTTGTGTTTTACAACAAGCACATGGCATTAAAATATTTGGTGAACAAGCCCATCCTATAAGGGCGCATATGTCGGTGGGTGTTGTTGTTTCAAGAATTTGAATTCACCGTTGTAATGAAGCTTGGAAAAAGCAATTGTGGGCCTGATCATCTATCAAGAATTGATTCAGGGGAGGATGTGCAAAGTATTGAGGAAACAAAGCCGACACACACAATTTAGATTGCAGCATGTGCCCTCGGATTTGGAAGAGATTGTAACATTTTAAAAGGAAGGTGTGGTGCCAGAATGAATGAAGAATTTAGAGAAAAATTAGTTGGCCATACACGTCATGCCCTACATGTTAATCAGTGGAGACTTATACAAGTTGGAATGTGATGAAGTTTTATGCAAGTGTGTATTAGAGCATGAGCACTTGGCCATCATGGAGGAGGCACATAGAGGAAGTGTGGGTGGGCATTATGTAGGTGATGCCACCGTGTGTAAGATATTAATGGCAAGTTTGTGGTGGGAAACCCTATACAAGGATTGTAGAGACTATTGTAAAGCGTGTGACCATTGTCAAGCACCTTGGAAAACTAGGAAGGAGAGATGAAATGCCTTTATGCCCTATCCCTAGCGGAGCCTTTTGAAAAGTGGGCAATAGACTTTGTAGGACCTATTGCACTAGTGACGCATAGGACTAGGTCACGTTATGTCATCACTTGCATGGATTACCTAACAAGGTGGGTAGAGGCAGCTCGACTAAAGATTACATAATGAGCAACAATGAAAAGGTTCTTGTGGGAGAACATTATCACGAGGTATGGATGCCCGTTGAGTTTAACTAGTGATAGGGGTATGCATTTCTTGAATGATACCATGAGGATCCTATTATCATAGTTCATGGTAGCTCATCACAAGACTACACCCTATCACCCACAAGAAAATGGAACCGTGGAAGCATTCAACAAAATACTGAGTCATACCCTGACCAAAATTTGTGATGTCGGAAGACAAGATTGGGATGACAAAGTATCAATAGTATTGTGGGCTTACAGGACAACGTATAAAAGGCTGAACAAAGCCACACATTTTTAGTTGGTGTTTGGCGTGAAATTTGTTTTTCCAGTTAAATTTATGTTTCCTTCTCTATGAATAACGTGCACAGGAGGGTTAACTGATGAACAAGCACTAGAAGAAAGAATTGAGGAGTTAATGAAGCTTGATGAAAGATGATCACTCATCAGGTGGAGCCAAATAGCAGAAAAAGCAAAGTAAAAGGCTTGGCATGATCACCACATTAGAAATAAGAATTTTTAGGTTGGGGGTTGGTGTTAATATATGATTCTAAGTTTCTATGCCATCCGGGAAATTGAAAGTCCATTAGTTGGGTCCTTACACAATCTCGTACATCCTTGATTGGGCATTTGCGATTCAAGTGCTTTGGATAGGATGAAGTTTCTGGACACTTCAATGGGAGTAGGCTAAAGCCCTACTATAAAAAATTCTTCTTGGTGTTTGTAAATAAGGCAGTTTTTCTAGTTAGTTTAGAATTTTCCTTTATGCATTTCCCTTTCTTGTGTTTCCCTTTCACGTTGTTGTTTTGTTTTGCACCTTAGGCGTTGGTAACCTTATTGCTATTTTGGAGAATTTGTGAGTGCACAGAGGACCGCACATCATTTTAAGTGTGGGGTAGAGAAATGTGAAGGAGTGCATGATTAGAGTGCTAAGGAAGTTGTGTTGAAAATCCCTATTGAATGGCCCAGTTGAAAGAGGTATATGAAGAGAAAAGATGGAAGAAGAATGGTTGGTGCCAGGATAAAGCTACTTGTAGATCCCATGTACTAAGGAGGAAAAAGTGCATTTAAGAAACATGAGGTAGGTAAGAGCAAGAATTAGGATAGAATAAGTGCCTTCGGTGTGGGTTATGGGTGCGCAAGAGTCTCCTGTCATGTTAGATTGGTTGTATGCCAGAGGGTTGGAGGAGTTTTCACGCATGTTGGGTGTGTGAGTGAAAGTGTTGAAGATGGGCTTTGTTTGAACAAGCCACATTAAATGAAAAAAGTATGATGGTAGGAGAATTAACATTTAATGTTTCAAAAAGAGAAAAACTATAAGTAAAGGGTTGAGGCACTTTCATTTTCACTTTGTGAAATCGAGAAAGAAGCGAGTTTTATAAATTAGGGTTTCCAGATTTGATCGAGGAAAGAAAGATCTATGAGATTGAAGCATGAAAAACCAGTTGGAGTTTAAAACCAGAAGGAAGGGGTTACACAGGCATGAAAATAGTTGTGAGGTGTTGTCTTGTGGAAATTTTATCCCAGTTAGGGTTCGAAAAACTAGGGCACGGGTCCAAGAGATTTTATATCACTGATTTGAGATCGAAGATTGGAAGAAGTAGTAGGATAGAGTAACAAGGATGGAGTGGAGTGATAAGAAGACCTCGAAAATGGCACCCAACAAAGGAAAGGGCAAGGCCAAGGCCAAACAACAAGAACTTCTCATGAACACAAATGAAGAATGGTATGCGGAGATGTAATACCCAGATGGGGTGATGATGGGTAAGGAGTGGGAATCCCACCTGAGAAATGTGCCTGTAAGTGATTATAACCACCGAAAAACATGATCAAGAAGGAAATAACACTGGAGTTAGTGTGCCCCATGAGTAAATGAACACTAGAGGGCTTGCCAATCTACGATGATGACGTAAAGGTCAAAATGGAGAAGGTAGGGTTGTTGCAACTCTATGAGTTGCCCTATTTTGGGAAACTAGAGTGCCTGTATCAATGGCTAATGTCATGGGTACATGAAGATTACTTCCACTTTGTAGGGCACAAGATGTGTGTTACTCCCCAACTTATCTCTCAGTTCACAGGCCTTATATGTGAAGGAAACAACTTGGAGGATGACCTGAGTGACAAGGAGGCAATTTAGGAGACCATAAATGAATATGCCTACAAAAAGGGGTCGAGGTACTACATGACATTTCAGACATCAAGGACCCCATGATGAAAATGGCCACGCATCTGGTAACGAAGTTGAATGGCTAGGAGAGATGGACCCAAGTCAATAAGCCTTGGTTACATGTTTGCAAAAAAATTATAGAAGGCACCATATACAACTTGTCTGCTTACATTGTGGAGGAGATTGTTAGTTGCATGAAGGAGGGGGATAGAATCCTCCTGAAACAACGTCCTCCTGACCATCATATTTTTGGAGATTGGAGTTCCTAACACACTAGACAAGTTTTTATGGGAGTACCCTCCTAAGGGTCCTTCACCTATGAAGAGATTGAGAAGTATGCCTGTACACAATGACAACACCCCATAAGGTGTGACTGGAGAAATGGTATACACGCCTAAGGAACGTGTTCGAGGTAGAGTGGAGAATCCTTGAACAACTCCCAGCAGGCACTGAAGGGGAATCCTAATTCACTGTATATCAACATTTCTACCTAGGTAGGTTCACATTGATAGATGAATCATGGAGCCCTTGGTGCAAACTTCCCTTTGTGTTCACTGCTCAATACTTCCAAGTGGGAGTAAATAGATTTAAGGAATCAAAGAAGTTAAAACTGGAACTAGGTAGTCTAGACTGGGAGCATAGAGAGATGCGGAAAATATTGAACTACCCCGGTGGCAAGCATGTGTACGTGGAAAGGTACATGTCACACGAGATCCAGATGACAAGGCTGATGACACTACCCATTGTAGGAGGATCTGCGGTGCGCGTGTACCTCCATATAATGCTAAATTTTGAAAAGGGTGCGTACCTAGAGAATGATGTCTCCATACCCGAGGATCCAATGGGTAAGAAGAAGACCGCGCCTAAGAAGAGGAGAAGAGAAGATGAAGGAGCACCAAGTGTGCAAACTCCTCAGACAATGAGCATGCCAACAACAAGTGCCAAGCCCAGTACTTACATGTGGAGTAAGAAGTCCCCGGTGAAGGAGAAGACACCAAAAGTGGAGGCACCTATCACCAAGGAAAAGTCTCCTGGGGAAGAGGAAGAGGCCAAATCCCTTGTCAAGGAGCCACTTCTTAGGAAAAAGTAGAGGGTGGAAGAGGAAGCTGACTCGGAGGAGACCAACAACTTGGAAAAGTATATGGATAAAAGAGAAGGTGAGAGTGAAGAAGATGACAACAAGGAAGATGATCCTGAGAAGGACCAAGAGCCACATGTGTTCAGCGTGTACGACTCAGGAGAAGGGAGTGAAGATGAGAAGCAGGAGTTCATATTCACATGGTAGAAGGGCACCCAAGATGAAGAATGCACCCAGAGACATGGAAAGGAATGAAGAGGTTGGCATGGAAAAGTAGGAAGCTATAAGCTTCACAAAGGAGTAGATCACTAAGGTGGCAGAGAGAGAGAAGTAAAAGAGAAAATGCTCGAGGTCCTAGTAGACCAATAGTTAGAGTGCAACATTGACATAGTCTTTGGCGGAAGGAGAGGAAAACACTGATAAGGAGGATGGTAGCATGAGAAAATGTGCATGCTTAGGAAGGAGGGCCCTTAATATGAACAAAGACAAGTGATGGGCTACATTAATGACTTGAGAAAGGTACTACACATGGTTCTAGAGCATGGTACCCATAGAAAGGCTTTTAGCCATGGGGTCATTTGAGAAGGAGGTGCGTACCCCAGAATGAAGAAGATGCTCTCTTGGGCATTTGAGTCCCACATTGACAAGCCAGACTTTGAAGTCTACCAAGGAGTGATCATCACAGTACCAGAGTCTAAGGGAGCCAATCCCTTGGTAAATGCCTAGGAACTCTTAGATGAGCAAGTTTGTAACGTGCTCAACAAGGTCGTGGTTGAGATAGAGGCTAGGCTCTTCACGCGTAATGACAGAATAAGAGTATTGGAGGAGAAACTAGGGAAGAAAGAAGAGGAGCTGGTGGAGAAGGCCAAGAGTTTGAAGCAAGAAGAACTGATCAGCACACAACTAAGGCACAAGTTAAAGGAAGAAAAGACAAAGGTGTAGGAAGTGTACAAGAAGATGGAATCTATCAAGAGCGTCATCCTTTTAAAGCACCCAGACTTAGCGTCGCCCACACAGAAGTACTCATCCCTTTTGGAATGTTTAGAAGATCTAACGCATGTCCTTACTATGCAGAGATGACCTTTGGCCCTGAAGTCTATAGAAGAAGTGGTCATGTACTTAAAGGAGGAGGATGGGTTTAAGGTGGTAGCACTCATTTCGGAGTATAGCTAGGTGATTGTAGAAGTCAAAGTCAATGCCTAATCTATTGAGGCCACATATATTACCTACATAGACGAGGGGATAAGGTAGGAAGCTCCTTGTTCACCACACTCGAAGCAGAGAGTCTGAAGGAGTTCGGGAAAAGAAAAAGGAAACAGGGAGAGAGAGACAAGGTTCTTTCCGAAGTGGAAAGAAAATCTGAGGTGATTGAAGCAAAAGGAGTTTAATCAAGGCCCAGCTGAAAGAACTATATCATTAAATTACCAGGAGGATGGACATGCTGAAGACCTGGGCAAGGATATGGAGAAGATTGTTGACACCTTAGGCACCTAGGGAATTAACCCGAGTTTTAACGAGGTGAGCATCCTGATCGGTGACTCTCCGTCGAGAAGACACAGAGCGAGGTTGACCTTTGGAATAAGCTGGAGGCAAACTTATGAAAGGATTTTCCCAGCTTTCTGAGTTGATTCCCCCCATTCTTCATTCTTCCCCTATTATTTCATTCCTTTATTCTTTTACAAAATGTAATATTACACCTTGAGGCAGCCTACATCTTGGTTAAGTTGAGTGTTTCCATGGATGGAGAATAGGTGTAGTGTGGGGTGATATTGGACCCCTAGAATATTGACCAAGTATGAAGGTGCGTAGGAATACAAGGTCCCAGTTATGGAATGGCACATAAGGAAAAAGTGCACAAGAGAAGGAATTAAGGAAGCACGTAGCATGCGCGACATGCAAAAGGATTAGGACTTAGTCATTTTGGACATCTGGAGCTAGAACACATGAAAATCATGACCCGGTTGCATGTGGATAAGATGTCAGCCTAGTGACAAGTTGGCCCAAGGAAGGAGCATGCTTGTGATGGAATCTTCTAGAAGAACATCATGGAATGAAGTGGAGAGCTCAATCCTAGAGAAGCATGCTCACATGGAGGACCAAATTCAGACACTTGGCACTTTGGATCGAGGGTGCTTTGGAGGCGAGTTGGCAATCTAGGAAAGCTATAAATACAAGTGCTGTAGAGACAAAGATAGAGACACATGGAGATATACATACAAATATCCATATAGACACCTAGAGAGTGAGTGGAGCTCTGCATAAATGCTGCAAGGACTCTATTAGTGAATAGTTGTATTTGGGAGAGAATGCATTAGGCCTAGGGGTTGTAAATTTTCTTTTGGGTAGCTTAGTTACATTAAGTCTAGTGCAATGCATGACTGCGGTCTGCTTCTCTACGACCCTCTATAATGGTTCCATGGATGTAATAAGGTTACTTGTTATAATATATACATGAATATCAATGGTTTTGATGCATATTTATCTCTTATGATCTCTCTTTCCTTTCATGGTGTATGAATGCTTGTATGTTTCTTTCTGTCACAATACATGTTGTGGATTCTATTAAGAACTCAATTTGAAATGACTACATGGATCTAAAGGCCGTTTAATCCCTATGGTTCTTGCATGTCTTAACATCCCTTCTGAAATCTCTTACACTAATCATAGATGATGTATCCCACTAAACTCACATAAAAGAGAGACTCGGTACCCGTGTGTGCCTTGGGTGAGCGCTCGGCTTTACATTTGGGTGATAGGGTAGTGCGCACATGGGGTTCCTTTATTTTGTGATAGGAGTAAAAATGACTACAAGAATAATAATTTTTAAGTAGAGCCCATGGAAGATTTATTGAATGAATTCATTTTTAATTAAAGTGTTGATGATTGAGAAATGATTAATTAGAGAAGCAGAAAAGTTCCTTTAGGGGGACATGCACCATGGGATGGATGATGCAAAGGGGGTGATCCAAGAGTCATGACTTATTAGTATTAATGGGGCATTGGTTGGGGTGGTAGAAATAGGCCGACATGAGAAAAAGAAAAAGATAGAAAAATTAGAAAGTTAGGAGGAAAATATTAAAGAGGATTAAAAATTTGTGGAGAATTAATTAAAATGAGGAGAATGGAAGAAAGAGAAAGGTTAGTTACAGAAAATAAGGAATTAGAAAAGAAGGTAGAGAAACAAAAATTGGAGAGAGAAGAAAGAGCAAAGAAGATGAAAGAAAGAAAGGAGAAATTGAATAAAGTTAAGAAAGAAGAAAATAAAGAAGAGAAGAAAGTAGAAAAGAAAATAGAAAAGGTAGAAGATTCACCCACATCATGTGGAGGCCAGAAATTGGCTCACCCAAAAATGGAGGTGGATCGTTCAAGTATCATTATAATACCCACATCTTGTGGACACCGAGTTTAGGTTTTATTACCCCGCAGAATCTTGTGGTACAATATATGGTAGAAAGTCCAATTCAGCAAGCAATGACAAGACAAGAAATATTAGTAAGAGATCTAAAATTAGTAGGAAGTTTAGACCCAACATTCAAAAGGGTTTTAGAAGAAGAAATATGGAAAGAAGAGGAGATAAGAACACCATTGATGATTAAAGAGAGAGGATAAGAAGAAGAAGAAGTTAGTGTTATGAGGAATTTAATAGAGGAATTTGGAGAGAAAGTAGAGATAGCGGATGGAAAAAATAAAGGAAAAGAAAATATAGATGAACAAGAGGAGGAAAGGATAGAAGTGATAGAAGAGAAGATTGAAGAAAGAAATAGAGAAGAAGACTAGGAAAAGAAAGAAGAAAATAATAAGAAGAAGAAGTGATGAAGAGTTAGAGATAAATCATAGGCTAAGGAATATTAAAGATAGAAAATTAGTTATTGAAAATGTTAGTTATGAAAAGATGCCAAATAAAGAGATGCCCCCAACCGACACAAAGGCCCAAAGGATATGAACCTGCAGATCGGATGCCATTCCATGTGCCACTTGATACACCAATTGAGAACTTAGATAAAGGAAGAAGTCTGGAGGAAAGATATCAAATCTTAAGAGAAGAGAGTAAGAAGGAGACAAGAAATAGTAAGAGAATTTCAAGAACTACTCAATGAACTTTACTTTGATATTGAACTAAAAAGAGATAAAGGAAGAAAGATAAATTCAAAACTAGTACATAATCAAACCAAGAAAGTAAAGCAAGTGATACAATAGCCTGTTGTTCAATATAAAACAAATAATCGATTCGCAATGACTCAAAACATTAAGATTCCAATCTTTGAAAAGTTTAACTGATGCAATGGAAAATTTATTCCGATTAGAAAAATATTGAAAGAGTAATAATACCATGGATGAAGCTACTAAGACACAAGACTTCACATGTTCATTGTGGGATGATGCACTAAGGTGGTATATGAGGTTATCATCACAAGGTATGAAACCATGGGTGGATATTGAGAAAGAATTCAAAACATATTTCCATTTTCTAGAGGCACTAGTGGAAGGTGTGAGCAAGATAAGGGATATGGTTCCAAGGAAAGGAGAATCAATGAAAGAGTTTAGTCAAATATTTAAGATTATTACTAGAAAATTAGAAGATCCCCTGATGGATAAATAGAGGGTTGAGTGGTTCACTTCCAACTTTCTTCCCTTTCTCAAAGTCTCTCTAGATACAAAGCATTTTAAGGTGCTATCAGAAGAAATTGAGATGGAAATTAAGCTGGAGGCCCAGCCATGGATAAGAGAAGGGTAAACATCAATCAAAATTGAACTAGAAAGGGTACAATTGGAACTTGCAAAATTAAAACTACAACAAGAAATATAGAGGACTGAAGGATTAAAGAATATTTATCCTCGTAAAAGTAACTCGAGGCCAAAAATGTGGTGAACGATCTTTTGCAATGAAGGCCATAGTCTTATTGAATTCCCATATGCTAATAATATAAAGAGAATAGCCATGGAAAGAGTACATTCCTCATAGAAAGCATCATCCAACAATATATCCCCAACAAAAAGGACATGGTGTGGAATTTGTAGACTCGGGACCAACATACTTAGGATACTTGTCCCTTACTAGAAGTAGCACCACCAATGAACCATTTAATGTGTTATACAACATTTGGATGATAGAATAATTATCACCATAATTATCATACTATGGCTGCATTAGATGACTTAAAATATTATGCCAAGTAGAAGAGCTATGGCCACAAGACAAAATACAACATCTAACCCTCCTCCTATGTAACCACAAATGATTACAACACCTCCGCCACCTACACAACCATCACAACAAATGATAACCACACCATAGTACCAAAATACACAAGGTGGTCAGCCATAGTTTGGAGGTGGATAATAGGAAATAATTACAACCCAAACTATCAAGGTTATAATGATGGAGGTTACCATGGAGGGTACCATGACGGATTTAGAGGAGGTTTTAGAGGAGGATATAGAGGAGGGTATAGAGGAGGATATGAAAACTATCAAGGAGGTAGAGGTTACCAAGGATATCAAGGATATAATGATGGTGGTTACCATGGGGGATATAATCAAGGAGGTGGTTACCAAGACAAAAGACCAATGAATTGCTACAAATGTGGGCAAGATGGACACCTTGCTAGAAATTACATAGAACTTGATCCATGCATATTTTTTCATAAGAAGGGACATGATGCATTCCATTTTCTGCAAGCTAAAAATTCTATGGAAATGGATCAACAAGATCAGAGGCGTTAGTAGAAGAGACCCATATAAAATTACAACATATAACTAGAATTCCTTGGGATGAAGCTACCATAGTAAAATATTAAGCCACAAGGACTCGCCGCTTATGGGCTACTACTTCAGAAATTTCTACTTAAGGATGGAGAACTATGGAAGAAGATAGAAAAGATGAAACCAAAGAAAGCTACGAGAAGAAGGAAATAAAAGCAAGAAAAACATTGAAGAATCACAAGATAGTAGTAAAGATGAGTCACAACTAGAAGTGCCACTAAAAATGAGGTCATCCCAAAGAAGAAGAAAGTAATACAGCTTCCACAAGAACAAAACTCTTAGATGAAGAAGAATGGAATCCTAAAGAAATTAGACCAAGATTTCACTTAAAAGAAGTGGAAAGAAGTAGAGTATTGGTACAAGAAACACAAGCTAGTGAAGAAAGGGAGAAGAATTGTTTTGTTGAACAAGAAGTGATGGCATTGAAGGAATTGGCAAGGTTGACTATCAAAAATGGTTTAGTGGATATGATGAAAGAATTCAACAAGTACTTGAAAAAGGAGGAAAGAACCCAAGGATATCAAGGATACAATGATGGTGGTTATCATGGGGGATACAGTCAAGGAGGCGGTTACCAAAATAGAAGACCAGTGAATTACTACAAATGTGGGCAAGATGAGCACCTTGCTAGAAATTGCATAGAACCTGATCCATGCGGATTTGTTCATAAGAAGTGAAACAATGCATTCCATTGTCTGCAAGCTACAAAATTCTATAGAAATAGATCAACAAGATCGAGAGGTTATTAACAAGAGTAAGATACCCAGAGAAAATTACAATAGATAACTATAATTCCTTGGGATGAAGATACCATAGTAAAAGATTAGGCCGCAAGGATTGATGCTTTAGGGGATATTACTTTAGAAATGAATACTTAAGGATGGAGAACCACATAAGAAGATAAAAAGAAGAAACCAAATAAATCTACTTGAGAAGAAGGGAAAAAAAAGTGGGAAAAAGCATCAAAGAACATGGTACGGTGGCTTGATCCACAACTAGAAGTGCCACTAAAAGTGAGGTTGTCCCAAAGAAGAAGAAATAATACAACTTCCCCAAGAACAACACTCTTTAGATGAAGAAGAATGGAATCCTAAAGAAATTAGACTAGGATTGCACTTAAAAGAAGTGGAAAGAAGTAGAGTATTGGTACAAGAAACACAAGCTAGTGAAGAAAGGGAGAATAATTGTTTTGTTGAACAAGAAGTGATGGCATTGAAGGAATTGGAAAGGTGACTATCAACCATGGTTTAGTGGATAAGATGAAATAATTCAGAAAGTACTGGAACAAGGAGGAGAGAACCCATCATGTCCATCGAATTGAAAGAGGACCCAATAGGAAAAGAAACACATTTCGCACTCAGAAAACATGGCACAAGTCTCGCCATCTATCTAGATGTGGATATTTTTGACACCACCATCACCAAGGTATTATTGGATCTTGGCGCGGATGTTAACATGATGTCTAAGACCACTTGGGAAATTCTTAGAAGACCTACTCTAGATCCCGTGAGGTATTTTATTGGATTGGCGAGATGGATCCTCTTGACAACCATTAGGGGTGTTGAAGAATGTAGAGGTAAATTTTATGGGAATAAATAAATTGGTGAACTTCAAGGTGGTGGAGAATGTTGCTGAGAACCCCTCATATAACACCATTTTAGCTTTAGAATGGTTCATCGATTGTAATGGAACTTTAAGTTCTGAAGAAGAAGAGGTAACTCTACATTCAGATGGGGTATGTGTTCATGTACCATTACATGCTAGGAATGAGTGTTGCATGGACAGAAGAAATATGGCATGATCCCGAAGAAGATGATTTTGATGAAACAAACAAAGTATTTTCATTAAACTGCTTCCCAAACATCGACAAGGAATTTATACCAAAATTAGATGGTGAGATTGTGGTCAAATTAGAAGATCTTGTTAAAGGATTAGACAATGTGGTGAAGCATGGATTCATAAGTTTTCAAATTCAAGCACTCATAAATTACACTTGGAAAGAAGAATACCACCAAATTTATCACATTAGAAGATGGTTACAATACCACGGGTGACATTTTTACACCCGCCAAAGACAAATTTGAAGAAGAATATGAATATTTTCCACACGGGAAGAATAAGATGATATCTTTATGCGAAGCAGAATAGTTTTTCCACGTAAAAGGAAAAGATGAAGGTCCTTCTAGTCAAGATTGTATATCGATTGATCCATGGGGCATCTCATCGACAATACCAAAATTTTCCCACTTTAGAGATCTAGAAGGATACATCAAGATCATGGAGAGAATATTTCGAATGAAAAAGCAAGGATGGAAGCATTGGATGACACCTGATGATAAATGCCACAAGTTGGTAGGTGATACATAAAACTAACATATCTCATTGAAAATCAGTCCACTACTCTGCTAAAAAGGTAGATTCTTGGAAAGTGAAGGTTATCATATTATTATCCTTGAATACTCACCCATTAAACACATTCATGCCTATGAGCAGCATTAGATGTTATGCGGGAGACCTCTACCCTATTATGGAATCAAATGTTAATATGGACCCTCGGGCCCATATTGCGGTCATGGTATACACACCAAGAGATTAGGTAGGAAACTAAAGAATGGGATCACATAGTGAAAGATTTAAGCCATACTTTTCCGTTTAGGACGCAATACGAGAAAATATACGATTTACAAGATTGTAGTAGTAGATTGGACAAAGCATTAGTGAGGATAAAATAAAAGCTATAACTACACAAGATTGATGGAATAAGGTACATAAACATCCCACTCCATCCAAACTAGTCCCACTTATCCAAGAAAATACAAAATTGCAAGAGTGGATAGATTAGGTGAATAACCATTTGGATTCTGGTTAAAGTATGAAAATAATATTCTTCCACAAATAACCAAATATATGCCGCAAAGTACACCTTAAGGGATTAGAGGCTAGGACATCCAAAAACCCAGTAGGGTGAGTCGAGAAAAGGAACCCTTCCTTTCGCCAGACTTCCAAGTAGTGGGGAGGTTTATGCCTCCATAGTCTGGCATCCCATTAATCCAGTCGGGCAATTCGAGTGAGGGAACCTTTCCCTACACTAGATGCCTAAGTCCTAGTGGTTGATTCCCAACTCAGTTTTGTTATTCGGCCATAATTTTTGAAGAATATTTTGAGGAAATATAGGAGTCTTCATCAATTGTTGTCTCAAGAATGAGAAAAGGTTAAAAAGGGGGCACAATGTTGATAGGATTATTCATCAAAGTTTGGATAAGCTACGAATTTCAAGAGATATCCACAAAATGAAGGAAAAACCATGCAAAGAACGAGAAACCACAAGACATAGAGAAACCACACATAACTAAGGAAAACCACAGAAATATAGACAATGTTGTGAAAGACTAGAAACCAACATAAAGGTATAGAACCACGATACATAGAGAAAGCTGCAAAAGACTAGGAAAAGCCACAATACACTACTAGAATATGTGGAATCTGACCAAAATCCACGTAACAAAGACGAATCACACCAATACGAGATGAAATCTCACAAAGGCATGTTTCAAAGGAAGTTTCTTTTAAAACATATTAGATCTTGTATATCTAATGTAATTAATGTATTTTATTGGGTGCATTACAAGGACACTTGTTTGGATGCCATTTCGAGATTTTGTTAGAGAGCTAAGTGATATAGAACAAGAAAATATGTATGCAACTGAAAAATGATGTAATAATGATTGAGGAATAAATAAAGAATGAATTTTGGAGCATAATTTGTTATTTGTATTCATTTAAATTTCTGTTTTTACTATAGTGGTGGTGTATTTCCCACATACATCCTTAAAAATATCATTTCTACCTAATCCTCACAAGTTTGTTGTGGTTTTAGGTCAACAGATTCAAGCAAGTGAAAAGGATATTTATAGATTGATGTCCTTTAGTACATCAATTGAGTAAGTAATTTAGAACCTAGGGAACACATTTTTCTTTTTCATGCAATTTTGAAGTCGAACAATTGTGAAATCGTAATGGCACCTAAGAAGGTATCACCAGTTAAGTAGTCACCTAAGGGAAAAGTAAAGGTTAAGAACAAGAAGCCCGAAATGGAGGGCGCTCTAGAATAGTGGTTTTTAGAAATAGAGTACCTCGAAAAAGTGATTGTAGGACATCCATGGGAGTCACACTTGATTAAGTTCAATTTTAGTGACTATAATAATCACTCGAAGGAAAATGAAGCCAAAAATAAAAAAGGAATTAATGAATTAAATGGATCAAAGTATTGTGGAAGGGAATTTGGTTTATGATGATACTAAGGAGAATACTTGGAAACTGTTGGAGTACTTAAACTCTATGAGTTACCTTTATTTAGAAAGCTGAATTGATTATATCAATGGTTGATGTCATGTGTCCATGAGGACTACTTCTACTTTGTAGGAATGATAATGCACGTCACCACACGCCTGATTGGAAGAGATATAAGCTTACACAACTCAAGATTTTATATAGGGTGAGACTTGGAGGATGACATAGGAGAAAAGGCCACTAACACCACACTTAACTATTAATAGGAGGCCACACAATGGATGTTTTAGGCATAGTTACCCAAAGATAATTTTCTCCGAACTCCTTTCTAGCCTACAAGATAAGTGCATATGAGAGGTGGTCATAGGTAAATAATAATTGGTTGTTTATTGCTTACAAAATGGAGCATAAAATGAACTAAAATATTGTGCATTTTATTGCTGAGGGCATAATAGAATAAGTGTGCATCCAATTAGTTAAAGGTGAGAAGATAATTTGGGGCACTATCTTACTCTTAATATTATTTTGGGAGATATGGGTATCTAATGGGCCCTATGATAAGGTCTAGATATATATAATATAGAATAATTACTCATGTATAAGTTCATATAGTACTCATGTGATGGAGGAATTACGTTTTCATATAAGCTTCAAGTGGACAAATGCAACATGTGAATGTGGGAACTATTCAAGGATGAGTGGCGCGTGTAGAGGGATATGTCCTTGATTTTGGATGATAAGGTAGAATTCATATTTCACAAACATTTTTCTTGGGAATGTTTTATATGATCACTGGAGATAAGATTCCATGGTGTAAACTACCTTATAATTTCACTTCTAAGTACTTCCAAGCATCATTGAATATAACTTTGGATGTGTAAAAGTTGATTATTGATGAGATAGGTTAGATTATGACCACCACACATTGTATAACAAGTATGTATATACCTTAAAGTCATCTTAAGTGGAGTTGATGGAGTCTAGTAACATGGATAGTACCCTATGACTCTTTTTGTTGGGAGGGAAGTAGAAAAAGTATATATAAACTTAAGAACAAAGATGAAGAATGTGAAGTATCTAGATACTAGAGACCTTAGCCTTCTAAAGATTCCTAAGGGAAATAAGACTACGGGCACTAAAAGAGTGCACGAGGATACCCCTCCTAGACAGGAAGAAGAAGAAGAAAGAGATAAATATGAGGAGGCAGAAGAAGTTGATGATGTCATGTTTGACCATAGTCATAGGAGAAAGTTACAGAGAGGGTGCAACAGAAAAAGTAGTGGCATAGAAATTTTTGAGGCAAAAAAAATTTCTCCCAAGGTTACTCTGACCAAGTCAAGGCTAGAGAAGAAGACAAGCCCTCCTAGGAGAAAAAGGTGAAAGTTGGTGACAACAAAAGAGAGTGATGAGTATAATTTCATGGAAAATGTCACACATAATTAAGAAGCCCCCATCATCCATAAATTGGATGAGGATGAAGAAGATATTAAATATGAGACTATGGAGCATGATGTAGAGGTACACAATGCATGTAAAGAAGGTGGGAAAAAGAGGAAAAAAATGTGATGGTGAGCCATCTTGAGAAGTGTGTGAGCCACGGGAAGAGATGGGGATAGTGTGCATCCAAGTGCATAAAGATAGGTACCAAAAGGTAAGTGAAATGGAGGAAGGAGGAAGTCCTGAAGGCACCTCATATGAATTATGTAGATGATCATACAAAGGTGTTGCATGAGTAATATTACAGAGTGTAATGCATAAAAGGACCTCTATGGCTGGGAGGTCATTGATCTAGAAGGAATGAAAATGTCCAAAAAGAATATTCTCTCTGGAACATATAAAATCACATGGAGGAGCCTAAGTTTGAAATTAAAAATAAAGCATATGTCGGGGCATCGAGATAAATAAGGTGCAGTGTACGATCCTCACAACAATTAAGACTATAGAGTTGAATAATGAGAAAGCAAGCAATTCTCTGAATAAGATGGTTGTGGATTTAGTGCACTAAAATTTGGATAAGGGGCCACTATCATATTATTTCTATAAGATAAGAGATAAGAACAAGAGGTTTGATGAATCACAAAGGAGTTACAAAAGGATGAGAATCAGAAAACTATGCCTTCACCAAGTCCACTCACATTGTGAATATAATTACCACAACATGCCCCAACTTTTGTGTAAAATGCTAAGGAATAATATTCAAAGGAGTTGCACTAATTGGAAGACACGGAAATAATGTTGTTACATGAATGAGCAAGTATGTGAAAGGGTTGTGATGTAGAAGATTTGGTTGTAGGGTGAGAGAAGAATAAGGAATATGTGGTGCATAAAATAGTTGAATATGAGGTATTGAGCACCATGGTTAAGTAAGGAATGAAGAAATAAGGATGCACATTCGATAATTATCAAGACCTTGATCCCATCCTCAAAGCACACCTCATTTAGGAGGAGACCGAACTCAAGAAAGTGCGGGCGCTAAGAAGGAGAGTTAGGTTAGGCATTAAGATATCATGGTCAACATTGTGTGGAATCAAGATTTACTTAAGGTCATGAGAGACACATTTGAGGCCATACTTAAGGAACTCAATTCTTTGGTTGTGAAGAAGATGGATGCATTGGAGGGAATGGCATCAGACCTTGCTGGAGTTATGAGGGAGTTAAAGTAGCATGGTAAATAAATGACCCTGAATAGGTGTTAGACATTTCTGGATTACTCTCATATGTAGTATGAAGGAGCTTGTAGCATGGGAAGAGCTAGAGAATATCCTAAATACAAAGTTCCCAGAGATACTCCAGCTACCCGAGGAATGAATTATATTACATGCCTATGGGAGATTTCCATTATTTGATTCATTGGTTTATACACAACCATTTTTTTCAATTCTTCATTCTTTCATTCTTTAAAGGTCTTTATTTTTGGCATATTTCAAGGATGGAAAATATACCTAGTTTGGGGTAATGTTATTTGTAGAAAATTGACTAAGTATTAACATAGCACATAGGATCACGTCTACAAAGGTGCACACACATGAGAAAAAAAGTATCACACAAGGAGTACACATCGGGGTAAAACAAGTCAGCACATAAGTTTGTGCACATGTATGCATAAGTTTGGAAACTTACCCAAATTTCCAAGAGGGATAAAAATAGAAAAAATGAGTTGGAGTGCCACTCAAGAAAAGATCCGTAAATAGATAAACACATGATGAATTAATGGCTAAGAAAGGAGAAAGAAAGAACATGCAAAGAATGGAAGGGAATAAATGCATGGATTGAGCTAATTAAAAGGTTTAAAAAATTTGTTATAATTATCTTAATCTAGTATTATCACATATTGTAAAAATCATGCGAGGATATTGTTAAAACACCTATTAGTAGTGATGTGCAAGAAAGCGGTTAAGGGAAAGTCTCCACTTTGAGTATAAATATGGTGAATGCTTTCTTGTTTTGTGTGGTGACTATGGGTAAATAGTCATTTCTAGTTATATTTCAGTATTTCTTGGGTTTTGGAGTCCTGTATGAGATCGCGTATTGTCCAATGCATTGATGTAATGGTCTATATTGTATTTTGCTCACATGTTATGTAACTAACTTTGGATTATAATGGATAAATGCTTATGAGTTTCAAATATCATTGTGTTTGACCATGGTATTCAAATTATTATTGTTATCATCCATGAATGATTTCCTTGTTGTATGTGTTGTTAAAATGGTCATTTTATGATGTTTCTCTACACATGAATGGTGGTCTTGGTTATGAATATGAATATGAACATGTATTCTAACATCTTGCTAGGAATAGAAAAAGAGGGACCTGGTGGATGTGTGTGCTTCGGGTGAGCTTCCAAACTTTTCTTGATGAACTGCTACTATACATAGCTCTGTTTGGGTGATAAAAGGATACATTTAACAATAATTATCCCTTAAATTTCCCAACATGGTACTAAAGCTTGCGTTTATGCATGTGCATGATAGATTTGGATGTTTTTGATTTGTAGGTGTGAAGAAAATTGAATATTTTCAAATATGTGAAACCCTATGTTATTTCATGGATTTCTTCAAGTTTATCAAGTTCAAAATTCCAATTCCTTCCAAAATAATTTTAATGATATGAAGTGTTAAATCAGTTCACAGAGATTAGATATTTCTTGTGCATGTGTTTCTAGCCTCCACAACCATTTGTGTGTCTAGATCTTCATTTATCACCTTATACTGCCTTCCTCTCTGTTTAAAAGACATTTTTTATAAATTCTAAGTCTTATAAGGCTTATTTTAATGTTTCATGCCTTTTATAGTCATTTTATAGCTGTTTTGCAACTTATTTGATTTTTCCTTTTTAGTCTTTTGCGGCCTTCCTTAGAATTTTTAAGGCTTGCATTTTTTTGACTCGTCCAAGTATTTTTAGTATTTCATGGATTTTCCAACTCTTCTATGACCTTTTTGGCTTGTGTGGCATTGTTTCTTTGTTTCTTGGCTTTTTACCTACTTGTTACATGGGTTATTTATCTCATTGTTTCATTTTATTTGTTACATCGACTCATGTGTTCCGTATCTTTCTACTCTTGTGATACATGGACTTGTATTTTGTGGCTCTCTAATGTGTTACATGGATTATTTGGTTTGTGGCCTCAAAACTTCTTCATGTATTTTATCCTTGTGTATTACATTGAATACCTTTGTACCATATTTTTGTGCTTTGAGGCATCTTCGAAGTTATGCCTCTATTTTGAAACTTTCCTCTATTTCGTGGAATTTTAGTGTCTTAGCGACTTAAATTTGTATCACAACCTATAAATTAATCAAAATTCCATATATTTTCCTTAGTGCCCTATGACATCTTGTGGTTTTTTATTTGTGTTTTATAGACCTCCGTTTTTGTATTAGAACTGGTCTTTTTTTTTTTCATCAAGTTACAAGTTATTTAATTTGATTTTTAATCTATTCTAGATTACTTCTTTGTACCACAAATCTTTGTAACTTCTGAAAACCTACCTAACACTTTGATTTTCAAATATTACTAATCTTTTCTTAAAAATTATATTTCTTCTAGTTTTTCCATGGATAAATCTCATATTTTTAATGAAATTAATTACAATACTTGTAAAATTTTGATTAAGTCTATCCTTATGGATAGAAAAATATGGGATTTAGTTAGTAGTGCTAAGAAGAAACCCCTTTGGGAGATAAGCTACTCCTAAGAACATAAGTTTTTCTCTAAAACATACCAAGTGGTTACATCCATCTTATTACAAAGTATCACAGATGAGTTCTTGGTACATATTAGTCATATTGAATCTCTAGTTGATACATGTGATCAATTGAAAAATATGCATGATGGTAGCCACCTCTCTATGATAATTAAGTTAATCATGTAATTGTTTACAACCCTTATGAAAGTTGATGAATTTATTTTCAATTACCTAGCTAAAATTAAGGATATTCAAGATCAATTAGATGGATGTAATTTTGAATTGTTTCATGATAAGTTTGTTTACTTTTTAATTCAAATTAACATTCATTAAGATTTTAGAATCTCAATTCTATTTTGAATTCTAAATATCAAAATTAAGATGATTACCTTGATTTAGACACTTTACCTTCTCTTTTTATTCAAGAATAGAATGTCATGAATAAATTTGACTTAAAAGAGAACAATTCTCAAGATTTTTTTCTCTCAAAGTCAGAAGTCTTCTAAAAATTAGAATAACTATAATACAAATCTGCAATCAAACTTTAGATCCACATTTAAACATATGCACAATAAGAATAATCAAAAGTTTAAAGTAAAGTTTGATGGAACTTATAACAATTGTGGTAAATTTGATCATAAAGTAGCTAATTTTCATACTAACTAGTCTCAAAAATCCTAAGAATAAGAAAAAAAAATAAAAATAAGAAGAAAAATAAAAATTAGAGGCATAATAACAACCAAGCCAATAATGTTGAGTCATATATTTCTCTTTTACCACCCTTTCAGCCTCTAATGATAGTGAATGGATCCTAGATAGTGGTGCATCTAGACACATAACATATATGCATGATATTATTCATGATGTTGTTGAGTGTCATGAAAATATTTATCTAGGAGATAACTCTATCATCAAGTTTGAATGTTGTGGAAATGTTAAGTTAGAAAATTGAATAATTAGAAATGTGCTATTTGTTCCTAATTTAAAGAAGAACCTTTTATCTTGTTCATAATTAACTAAAGATGACTATAAAGTTGTGTTATTACAAGATAAATGGTATGTTAAAAATGAGCTTGGTAAAGTAATTGTTGCTGGTTTACAAAAGAATGGATTGTACTTTTTTGATGGATTTGTTGTTGAATCTTGTCTTTCCACTTCTTCTTGTAATGTTCAATTTAGGCACGAAAGGATTGGGCATGTAAAATTTAAGAGTTTGTATGAGATGATATGCCTTAACCTTGTTACATTTCTTCTTAATTTAAAATCAAATTGAATCTTGTGAAAGTTTCTTATGTGGTAAGCAACATGTACAACCATTTCACAAACACCATGATTCTAATTCCTCTTTCTTATTTTATATTCTTCATAGTTATTTTAGAGGTCCTGTTGGAAGTACGTTCGCTTGAGGGATTTATATTTTATTAGTTTTATTAATGATTTATTAAGAATGAATTGGTATTATTACATTAGGAAAAAACCTGATGTCTTATCTAAGTTTCAAGAGTTAGAAGCCCTTGTTGAAAATATGACTAAAATAAAAATTAAAAAAATCATAATTGATAATGGAGGAGAATATGTTAGTAAAATTATTGATGATTTTTGTGTATCTAATGGAATTCAATGTGAGATAACATCTCTTTATTATCCTATGAAAAATGGAATAGTTGAAAGAAAGAATAGAACATTCATATAAATGGATAGGACCATGTTTCATGCTTCTAAGGCACCTAAATTTCTTTGGGTTAAATATATGATTATTTTTCATATTCTAAATAGAATTACTATCAAAGTGTTGCATAAAACCACACCTCATGAAGTATGGACTAATAAAAAATATGATATTTATTATTTTAAGATATTTGGTAGTCCTGCATCCATTCTCATTCTTAGAGTTAAAAGATAAAAAAATTAATCCTACTTCCCACCCTTGCATTTTTATTGGGTATGGTATTCAAATAAATGATTAAGATTCTATGATCCATTTAAGCATGAGATTGTAGAAAATATGAATTTGTGTGTTCTTGAGAAAACATTTAATAAATCTACCTCTCTTCCATCTTTTGAGTTTCCTAAGTCTAAATATGATTTTCTGGATGATAATCCTTTCTTATACTATATGGAAACTAATTTGAAAGACATTATTCATCCTTCTACTAATTTGATGGATGTAGAAACTATGGGGAGTTGTCTCAATCCTTGTCTCAATCTAATATTCCCATAGACCAAAAATATGGTTTCAATCTCTCAACCTAATGATTTGAGAAAGATGACCCATTGTCGACATTATTATCATGCTTTGTAAATTTTTATGAGGTTTTAACTTCAATCTTTTGAAGAATCCATCCTAGATGAAAGATGGATTACAGCTATGGAAGTTGAATACAATGCTCTAATCAATAATCAAACTTGGGAATTAGTCCCTCTTCCTAATAAAAGAATCATTGTATGCTCTAAATGGTTGTATAAAATCAAATATAATTTTGTTGGTAACATTGATAAATTCAAATATAGATTATTTTCTAGAGGGTTTACTCGAAAACGTGGTTAGGATTATGTTGACACCTTTGATTATGTTTCCAAATTTATCAATGTTCTAATTCTTATAGATTTAGTTGTTCAACATGGTTGGGAGATATACCAAATGGATGTTAAAGATGTGTTTTTAAATGGTGATTTAAAATAAGAAATGTATATACATTAACTTAAAGGTTTTGAAAAACCTGGTAAAGAATTATATGTGTGTAAACTTAATAAATATCTATATGGTCTTAAACAAGTTTCTAGAACTTGGCATGCTAAGATAAATAGTTTCTTTCATGAGTTTGGTTTCTCTAATGTTTTTGATGAAAATGATTTATTTTTCAAGTATGAAAAAAGTTATATTATCATTATTGTCTTATATAATTATGATCTCTTGATTACTAGTAGTGATAAGAATCTAACTCTTAGACTCAAAGAAAAGTTAAGACAACTTTTTGAAATGATTGATTTAGGATTGTTAAATAATTTTCTAGGCATGGTTATTTATCGAAATCACAAATCTATTATTTCATATTAATCACAATATATTACTAATATTCTTAAAATATTTCATATGATTGATTGTAAAATAGAAAAGTAAGAGTTAAATTAGATCCAAATCCTTCTTGTGATAAATTTATTCCTAATTTATATAGACAATTGGTTACTAGTTTTATTTATTTAACTAATAATAGGCACTGATATATCCTATCAATTAGAATTTTTATAGATTTGTGCAGGATCCTTATCAAGACCATTAGAAATTGAATAAAAAGGATTCTACGGTATATCAAAGGTACAATGAATTATGGTTTGTGTTATTCTTATTTTAATATTGCAATTCTATTTGGTTATTGTGATTCTAACCATATTGGTGATATTGTGGATATAAAATCTACTTATGGATATGTTTTCAAGTTGGGTGCAAGTGCAATAACTTTGAGCAAAAAGAAGCAACCAACAATATATATCTCTTCTACTGAAGTAGAGTATAGGAGTGCCATAGAAGTAGCAAAAGAAGTCACATGGCTCAAAATACTATTGGAAGAAATTTATATGGGTGTGAAAGGAAGCACTCTACTTCATGTGACATCTAAAGTTGTATCGCTCTTGTAAACAATTTAGTCAACATAAAAAAATTAAGCATATTGAAATCCATATGCACTTCATCAGGAGACATTTCTCAATGGTGATATAGATTTCAAGTTTCATTCCTTCTAGAGAAGTTTCAGACATTTTTATTTAAGCCCTTAGGTCTAAAAATTTCTAAAATTTTTGCTCTATGTTGACATTTAAGATATTAGCTCTTATGATCATATGATGGACATTGATCTCTACCTTTGAATTAGATTTTGAGCATATGTTTTTAGTCTTATGATCATGTGAATGAAATTGATACTCACCATTTAATCATATAATTTTGGCCTTTCAGAGATGCCCTTGAGGGGGAAATAAGAAATGAGCATGTTGAATTTTTTTTCTTGTGTAATTCCATCTCTTAATGACTTGATTGTGTCAAAATGGATACTCCCTAGAATATTTATATGTTTTTTAAGTAAATTATCATGTATGTGAATTTTACTTGTAATCCCTAACAAAGCATTAGATATGAAGAGTTTATTAACTCCATAATATTATATAATACTTCATCCTTAATCACTTTATCTTGAGAATTTGTAATTTTCCTTTGTATTGAGGTTTTTATAGAATATACAAAACATTATTTTAAACCACATAAAAAAGTGTATTGTGCCTTCTCTAAAACCCACAATATGGTTATAGTCATTCCCAGATTTTATAAGTCCATGGGACACTTTTATGGTAGTAGATCATGGTGTTGAATAACCCACAAGACTACTATAGTGCATCGCAAAATTACGAAACTGATGAAACAAGTGTTTTTTTACATGCTAGCCTAAATCACTTGTTGATTTATGGATTATAATTCCTATTTTACTAAAAGGTGACTTTGCATGGGTTATTTGAACAATATTTAACATGTAAAAGTAATCTTATGTGTTTCCCTACTTAACATTAAGGGGGAAAATTCTTATTTTAGAAACTGCCTGATAAAACTAATTTTTTTTTGGCTTATAGCTTATATTTAAAATATAGGCATGATAAACCACAAAGCTAGTCAGCTTTATAAGTGGATCACCACCCACCATGTATATAACAATGTGATATCATTATAGATCGGTTATAGTGTTGATGGTAACAATTATGCGAGTTATATGAGTGATATGATAGAGAAATAGTGGGAGTGCAAGGTGAAAATTTATTGTCAATAAAGTTAAATGAATTTGAGTGGAATTTTTACCTTCCATTGGTTTGCGCACTTATATCTTTTGTCACTATGTTCATTTTCTTTCATTTTTATTCTATTTACATAATGTAATATGTAATATAAACAATATATTAATTTATGTTTTTAAGTATTGCACTTCATATATTGTGGATTTATAGTTTATCCCTTAAAACATGGACATGAATTCCAAAGTCTTTATGTGTATGAGATTGTTGAAAAATTTTCACTCTCCAAAACATTGAAGCTCAAATTTAAATCTTGAAATGTTCACGAAGATAAGCATGAGGAAAAATATAGTCATGGGATGCATGCACAATGGATGAACTGTTTATATGAATCTTCCACATATTTTCATTTAAATTGACAAAGACATGACACTTATAATATCATACTCCAAGCCTTCATGCATGGTCTAAAAATTGGCCAAGATTTCTATATTCCTACATAGAATTCACGTGACATATTTGTATACAAAAACCATAAATATCATACTAGCAAGTAATAAATTCATGTTTAGATAGGTAGGGAACTATTTAAGACCATATGATATGCTCCAAAAGGAGGAATAAACATGGAAAAAATAAAAAAGAACTTTTAAAAAACTATCATAATTTACATAAATAAATATGATAAGATGGAATATGGGTACAAAATAGGGTGTCATCATTGAACAAGATTACATCACTTATAACACTAAATTTGGACTTATTTCAGTTTGAGAAGCAAAAAAATATACATAAATATTGGAATAAAAATTACTAGTTTTGGAATCCAAAATTTTAAATATTGGAATTATCTGGACTCCAAAATCTCACATATTGGAATCCAAAATCACATATATTGGAATCCAAAATCACATATATTGGAATTTACTGCACTCCAAAGTCCCATATATTGGAATCTAAAAATTCAAATATTAGAATCCATTATATGGGATAGCGATCGCTAGGAATTATCTATGCCTTGTACTAAACAAAACATTTATCTATTTTATACGGGATATCGATTCTAGGTATTATTTATGCTTTGTTATATAAAGAACATGTTTATGTTTTATAAGGGCTAGTGGCCATAGGCATTATTTATGATTTGTTATAAACATAACATGTTTATGTTTTTGTTGGTCCGAAAAAGCCGGTAAGGTAGGTCGTGGGGAAATAGGCCAACAGTGTGCAAGGCATAGCCCCTCTTTGAGACAGAAAAGTGAAACTAGTTTATTATTAGCTTGATACATCAAGCAAGAATCTTCTTTAAATCTACAACATTCTTACTTCGGGGGTTTGGGATCTCATCCCAGTAGAGGTAGTTCCAACTATAAATAGAAATGTAGGAGGGAAGGAATGGAGGAGGGTAGATCTGAAGGAAGAAAAGAAATGAATTCCAAGATAGAAAGGTCAAAAGGTTTATGCTTTGGGCTGGTAGTAAATAGAGCCAAACTTACTTGCATAAATAAATAAAGCAATATTGATGAACATATGATGATAATAAGAATGAATCCAACAGAATAAAAACATAGATCTAACTTAAGAAATATCTAATGCAAATAACACATATATTGAGCACAAAGTCTAAACATATATATTAATATTTTTTGTTACAAGAAAGCACAAAGTCTTTCTCTCTTCACTTCTCTTTTCATACAAAAATGTCCACCTAGAATACAACAAGTATTCTAGTATTTATAGAAGGAGAAGAGGAAAGAAGACAAAAACAAACCAACCACTATTTACAAAATATCTTACAAGATATTTACAAAATATCTAAAAAGTCAAAAGTTGACTTTGGGCAAGTTTTTGGATGGCAACATCCCATGATGCAACATGGATGATGTCATCATAAATGCCAACATGCTTTTAAATATTTTTACAAAAATGATCAAAGCATACACAAGAGGAGAAACTACTCCTCATCATCTCTTTTCTTAAACTGAGTGTCTTGCTTCTGATCAGGAGAGTTGATGTGACACTGTGCTTGATATTCCATAAACTTGCTTGATCATTGCTGAAGTTGATTATGATCTAGACCTTTGAAATGGTCGCCAATGACTTCACAAGTTTCTTTTCATTCTTGAGCTTGTCAGGTAACCCGGCAAACTCCTCGCATGCATCAATCAAGAAGCCAATGAAATCGCGGCAGGCCAAGAGGTTATTGATTGACTCTCGGTCGAAAGTGACCTCTTGATGCCAAACCTTGAGTGACTATAACCTTAAAGCGCTGGAATGTATCGTCTGCTTCCCTCAAGGTGTATGATTCATTGAGCATCCCTAGAGACATCTTTGTAACTATCTACTCCATGTTGTATCGTGCATCTAGGGCTTCATCCTTGATTTTATCTATCCTCTCCAGGATATATTCCATTTGATCAACTTGGTAATCTAATGCAATGAGAGCTTTATTATGTGCCCGTGGGTGATCGATGACGCTGACCTTCAATAGGTCATCAGCTGAGTAGTTAGCCATTGCTTGGAATGTTTCATGTTACAACCTGGCATTGTCCAACTCCTCGGAGAGGGAACCTACTACTACTTGTAGCTCCTTATTTTCTTGATCTATATCTGGTAGAGCACTGTGAACTTCTTAATCATTTCCTCACTATCTCTGAGGATTTGCTCAATCCAGGAGGATACTGCCACACCTTGTTCACCAATCTTAGCATATTCATTTATCTTATCCTGACTGAGAACTTCAATGGGTTTCGGTAGTCACAAGAGGAGCATTGCCCATTTTCTGCAATGCTTGGAGGAGATGTTTGTTTTGCTCCTTGAGTATTCTTTTCTCCTCTTTTGCTTCTTGAAGCTTTTTACAAAGTGCATCTACTGCAGATAAGGCTTCTCCTTGTAGGCTTTCAAATGAGGTTCCCATTGTGACTTGAGTCACTGTGAAGTCTGTGGGAGATAGATCCTTCTTTTCCTTGGTGGGATCTAGGTAAGCAATCTCCATGACTCTCTCCCCGAAGTGCTCTTAGAAAAGTGAGTTATCGCTTTCTACTTCTTGGGTCCCTTCTTCGAATGACGGAGAAGTCCATGGGTGCGATGGGAACCTTTCTCTTATGTTGACCTAGATGGTCAGAAATCTAGCTAGGACTTATGGGAGAGGGAGTAGAGGGAATAGAAGAAGAAATGGGAGTGAAAGGGGAAGCAAACTATAGAGGCCTCAGGGAAGTATGTTGAAACACTTGGTGGTGGCATTGACAAGGAATCCAATGCATGTTTTGCTTGTGGGGCCTGGAGTTACTACAGGAGAAGAAAAGGACATGGAAATGGAAGGGATCTATAATTGGATGGAGGGAACACTGGGTGACAGATCCGTGAGAGAGGAGAAGATGGAAGAGGTGGGAGATGGAAGGGAGGAAGGGAGAGAAGAAGACACATCCATAGGAATAGATGCTTCAATGACAAGAGGAGGGAAGAAATGGAAGAAGGGATCGTTGGGTACCTCGGTAGTTGTAGTTGTGACAACATCCTGAGTGGATGTATCCATTGAAACTTTTGTTGTCTCTTCTTCTTTACCTGGAGACACCAGTCGACCACTTACTTATCGAAAGTAGAAGGAAGGCATTCAGAGCTTCTTTTCCCGGTTTGCTTGATTCTCCCTCCTTATCTTTTCCTTTTCCTTTCGGCACTTGGGCCGGTCTGGAGGTGCTCTACCTGAAGGAGAAGTAGTGAAATCTACTCCGAGGTAGGTGAGACCATTCTGTTTGCACCAATGTTTGGTGCGCTACAATGTGGGCTTAACCCTTTCTTGAATGGTTTTCGTGCCTTGGCTCTGTCGATCTCGCGAATGGCCAATCATCCCCATCTGTGTCAAGGTAAACCTGATCAATTTCTTGATCAGTCTCTTAGAATCCTTTGGAACAATGGCTACGCCATAATGGATGATCTCCTCCAGAGCCAGTTGGGAGTGATCCTTTTCCTGATGTCTATTTCATGTGTTAGGTCGATCTAGATGTCCTCGATCTCAGGAACATGGATGGGATCAATTTTTTCCTTTGGGAGGTAACTCCAATAGTTGAAGGTGGCTTGGATGGGAAGTTGTGCTTTAAATTTATCAATTCTAGCTCAGCATACATCTCCTATGCTTTGGCCAGTGTGTGGTAGGTGTATCACCTAAATCTGTAAGGGGGAATGGAGTTCCTCCTTTCTTTCTCTTCATGCACTTCTCATGGTAAGTGATCAATTGCCTTGATAACTCCAAGAGGATCAGCTTGGGCCCTACATACCTTGGTAGCTTCGTTGGTTCACCCTTGAAATTCACCACTCTAAGATATGTGAATGTGGGGAATTATGTGAACAATGCTCCCCATTTCTTTTCAGCAAGCAATCACACTCGAGTTATTCGACCAGTGTCTCATGTTTGGTCTTAGCAAGCAGATCACCTCATAGAAGAAGGCATCATTGATTTTAGAGAACTGGGAGATGCTAGCCTTGAGCTTTAGTTCTGGGTAGAACTCATATATCTTGACTTGGGGCCATACCCCATTTCGAGCTAGGCCTACGAAATCCCTTGCTGATGTAGCAGTGTATACAACGTAGGAATTCATGTAGAACTTCCTAGTTGTTAGGACTTGTTGAAGCTATCTGGGAGATGGTGTCACTGATGATTTTTCCCTAGCCAAAATGTTGATCAGGCGCATTTTTCTCATGGTCTCCAGATACCTTAGCATCCATTTGTGGAAATAATGGGCATCAGGAAGCCCAAATACTTATTCAGAAGGTGATTGTATCACTCAATTCCTCATTGAAGTCACTACGGTGGATGGTCTGTGGCCATCTGCTCACCGGCTTCTTGTTCTTTAGATAAAGTCTCATTCATCATTTGCATGCATTTATCCTCATTATCGTCCCAGGCCTTCTTGTAGTCTTCTAGACTTATTTCTACATATTGCCTATGATGAGGAATGCCCAGGGTCAGTTCAAAGTGATGGGTTGTGAGGTCGATGATCATCATTTTTCTCTTTGTCTTGACACATCTAGTGTCCTTGTTATAGCACTGAGCAACCAACATGATAAATTCATTATTTACAACACTTACTGGCAGCCTAGTTGTAAAGTGTAATCCACTACCCACCAGTTTGTTCATCCACGGGCCATTGCTTGCCTAGTTGGTCCTACCCAAAATTCATCCATATCAATATGCCCTAGCTCAGAGTCTCTGATGTCGAGGTTGCTCTGCATATGAGTCAAGCATCCTGAATTTCTGATATTTGTACTTCATCTCTTGTTCCGACTGCTTAGCTTTAGCTTTAGACTTTGTTGGTTTTTTGCTTGATGAAGACATGTGTGAGCTCAAGGATGGTTGTTGTTTTGCAAGAAGAATCAAGGAGGTCCAACATAGAAGAGCCATGTCAACCATCATGTTATTCATAATGAAAGCTTGCAGAATGAAGAATGAGCAATTATAAGGCTTAGGTGCAAGGTACAGGTTCATAGCATGTTGCAGAGGCTTAAAAATGTTGGGCACACTTTTGAGGATGTCGACATGAAAAAAGGTGCGCCAGTGTTTATAGGAGAAAATTTGCTCTTAGCAAAAGGGAACATTTTTTACGGATGTTAACATGTAATTTTGGGTGCCAAAGGGTAAAGCACGGGCAGGTTAGCAACACACAACATGTCATGTTGACGTTAAGGGAAATGCACCTGCACCTTAGGGAAAAATTGCTTTGAGTAGGTGCTGAAAAGATTGTGTTGCATGGGTTTAAGCTACGCCAAGGTGTAACTTTGAGAGATGTTGCAAGAAGGTACAATGCACCAAGGAAAAACACGTGGTGTGGATTTGCAGTACACAACATCCAATGTTGATGTTGCACAAGTGGTGCCTGCACCTTAGGAAAAATTGCTAAGTGCTCTTTATACTGGGCACGGGTTTAGGTTATGCTTGCAAGAAGGTAAAGTGTGCCAAGGCACAATTTTGGTAGATGTTGCAAGGAAGGACAACGCACCATGCTTTTAATCAGTTTTAACAACTTAGCTTATTTTCTTTTTTTCTCTCTCTCTTTTGGATTTAGATGGTAAAGAGAGGGTTTGTTTTGGCAAAGCAAGGCAACACACAAATAAAGATGAGTTTTTAGTTTCTTCAGAGGTAGGGGCCTTCCAGATTTGCAGATCTGGAAGGAGAGGTAAAAGGGTTTTAGTTGGTTTGCAGATTGTTAGGTGTGTTTCTTTAGATCTTATCTTTTACATTTAACCCTAATACCTAACACAACAAAAAAAAACAAAACAACAAGGAGAGGAGCCTCTTACCTAGATTTATAAAAGACGAAGGATGATGTGGGATCCACAAGCTCAAAAAATGGCACGAGGGGGTGTAACAAGACGATAAGGATTGGTGACAGTAAAGAAAACACTTTTCACAATTTTCAATTCATGAAAATAACAGGTGTCAGTGCCTATTTATAGAAAATTAGCATTTATTATTTCACCAACTTTCTTTGGTGCACTTTTCAGAGTGTTGACACAGGTTAAAATGTGCCTTGGCATAGTTTTATTGGTGTTGACATAATACTTTTAGTGCCTTAAGCGCACATTTTACAATGTTGTCATGATAATTTCAGCACCAAAGGGGCACAACTTCATTGATGTTGACATAATGTTTCCCGCACCAAAGGGTTTTCTAGGGGCACACATTTCTTGATGTCGACACGAGAATTCCTGTGCCTATTTCAAAAAGGCATGTTTTTGAGAGTGTTGACACACCATTTTCTTTCCCAATTAAAGAAGCTGAAAAATGGCTAAGTTCTAAAAAACTTGATTTTCAAAAGGGGGTTTTAGGCCATTTTGAACGTTATCAAACTTCTTCAGGGACCAAAATGGAATTTTTGGTATGGTTACCTGAAAATTGCCCTTGTCAATTTTGCAGGATAATAGTTTTATATGGGCTAGTGGTTAGGAATTATTTATGCTTTATTATATACAAAACAATTTAATGTTTAACATGGGATAATAGACGCTAGGCATTATTTATAATTTTTATAAACATAACATGTTTCGTTTTACACTGGTAGCGATTATTATGCATTATTAATGCTTTGGAATAAGGTTCTTATCGCTTTTAAATGTCTCAAAGAATTGAATGATTAAAATGCCTCATGGTCGAGTGGGTCATTGGGATGATGAAATTCAAGAGATTTTAGATACTTCTAGGTTCATGCAGTATGATGTGATTGAACCTCATTGTAAGTAGAGAATTACTAAAGATATTATGAAGAAACTAGAAGAGGACAAGTATTTATAGTAGGAGAATGTAATTAACTAACCATTCCATGTATATTTTCAAATTTAAATGTTTATATGAAATTAATTAAAATTAACTGTAAAACCAATCTAGATAGATTTACATATTCAATTATAGATATGAAATTTAATTTAATTTCTTTACTAAAGATAGAAATGTAGGAAAACATTTAAGAATTATTTGAGTTTTATTGTAACACTATTTCCGAAGATCCGAAATTCCAAATTAAAAAAATAAATCATAGTAAAGCTAAAAAAGCTCCGTCTAATTAGGTTTTTTATCAAACAACATCCCAAACATCTTCCATGTCCTTCAATGGTCAGTAAAAAGGCCGTAACCAGTGTTAAATTTGATGCCTCTTTAGCATTATTTAATGTTTTTAGCCATAAAATACTGTAAATCTTTGAAATAATTGTCACATATGACTTCCATATTTTATATATGACCGAAGTTTTTCTAAATATTTATTTATATATTAATTATATTAAAAAAACATTTTAAAAATTAAGTATATCTTGTATAATTTTATATTTATTTTATGAAGAGTGTAAAAACAAATATACAATTTTTTGAAGGGTAATTTTTGTAATAATTCACCACACAAGTTATTCAATCATACTTTCAAATTATAATCAGTGAAAATATAAATACTCCCAACTTATATTTCTACAATCTTAGCATAATATAATAGAGTTAAGCAATACCTTCATAATAACATATGAATGTATATATTATTTACAATGTTAAGTAGTACCATCATAATAACATTTTGAAATGATAAATAGTTATTTAACATTTTCTTGCTCCAAATATTTGATGCCCTCTACCACATTTAATCCCTAAGACACTATTTGTGATATTTTTTTGTACAAATTGGCCATCAACCATTTATATTTGTAAATTCTTTGTGTTTTATTTTCATCCCAACCATAAAATTTTCAGGAGGGTTTCCTTTGCACCTAATCTATTACACAAACTATTTTTAGAAGCGTATGAAAACTATTTCTACTCCAAACCTTTTCTAGGTCTCTTATTTTTATTCCCTTGACTATATTGCAATGTTCCTTTCCCCAACTGAGTATTGGATTCAATACATTCAATATTTTTTATTGAATCCTGTTGATATATTTTTAACATCAGCAGAATGATGTTATCGGACTAGAATCATAATTCATAGTACGGTGATAGTAAATTTATAAATTCGCACAAGCCACCTCGCAGTTTATAGTTTTCATGCCGAACCTGAATGACATCTTCCTATTGTATGTTTTTTATCCCATATATAAATTCCTCCATATCTAAAATAATTAAATAACTCTTATCGCTACCTGCAAGGAAGTAAAAAAATTATTTTCATCATCCACATATGAATCATAACCAATTGAAATAAACACCATTTTACCTTACAACTAATAGTTATTGATTGAGATCAGTGTCTTGGATTACACTTCTATTACAAGATTTTGTATCCGCTGATGTAAGATCTATTTAAAATAAACATTTTTCAATTCATAATATATTTTTTCTATTAAAAATCATAATGTATTTGAAATAAACATTAATTAAAATAAACATTAATCAATTCATAATCGATTTCATGTTGTGGAAAATGAAATCTTAATTGGAAAAACATAATGGTTTCTATGGTAATATGGTAAGTACAATATCAATTGTTCTCTATCTTATGATTCAAATTTAGCAGCCACTAGGCTATGCTTATATTCATTGAACCACCCTTTTCCAAAAAATAGTCCTCACTATTCATGAGGATTTGCGACCACTAGGCTATGCCATCATTGCATGAACTACAATTTGTTTGACAACCTATAAAGAGGCTAGCCAAGTGTTGCTTTACATACCTACTAGCAAGAGAAAACCGTATGTATTTGTTTTTACCATGATGTTGAAGCTAAAACAATGTTAATTCAATGTAAGTAGTTAGTATGTAGTAGTGAATCGGTGAAACATTGAGACAATATGCATTTGCAAATCTGCGAGACATTGATGAATGTAAGTTTTTTTAGTCTAACAATTACTATATTGAACATGGATTCATATAGTCCACTTATCTCTATACTTCATTTTAAATTGTTAGCATTTCTTATAAATGGATTTACTTAAAATTTTCTTTCTATCATATGACAAGCATATAAACTAGTTTCGTTAGTTATTATTTCCTATAAATTTACGGGCCTTATAAATGATTTTGTTTTAAAATACACATGGCTAACATACTAGGTTGTGAATTTTTATTCATGCTAGATAGCTCCATGCCCTCCACGGTTATGTTCTCTTGTTTTGGTCATTTGTATAATCATTTATTGTCTTATAAATTTGTGGGGCTTATTAATGGTGTTGTTTGTAAATTCACACGACTAACATACCAAGATCTGATTGCATATTCATGGACGATGTACCGTGTCTTACATGTTTGTCATTTGAACTATAAAAACATAAGTTTGTAAAAAAATTGAAAACCATGACAACTAAAAATAGAGCTCATTAAACATATTTATAAAATGATTGAAGGTAAATCATTAATTAGTTGTGTAGCGTTGAGTTGAAAGGGTCAGTACATCATATTTTACAGCTTTGTGGTTATCTGCATAAATAATAAATGTATAAGTAACATATATAGGTTCAAAGCCATTAAACAAAATCACTTGTTGAAGTTTTCTTCGACAACAAACCTTTCTTCATATGAGAATAGTAATGTTTCAAAAACATTTCTTTATTATGTGTCTAAACATTAACAAGAGCAGATAGATTATAATAAACTAATCCACATATTCCAACACTACCATCATAAATTGCTAGTACTAGATAATTTTTGGAACAACATCGAGTGAATATATCAGCCAAGAACTCATATGATCTTTCGCAAGGAAAAAGATGGATGTTTCCTTGAAAGTGAATTTCACTTGCAGTTTCAAATTTTTGTACAGTTTCTCTATCCAATCCCTAGTGACCTCTTCTCTATAATCAATGTTATTGTCACAGTTATGCACACCAAATATTATGTGCATAAGACACAAACTTTTAAATATCATGTTGTTGTCATAGAGTCTATAGTATCCATCCATAATTGATACTCCATTGTATTTAAACTTTTCCATGTATCATTTTACTTTGTATCTTAACATTTTTGAATAATCAATTGATATTAGAACAATAATAATACAATCCAACATGTTGGTTCGATAACTATTAGAAGCTCCATTATTAAATCAAAATAAATATCACTAGCCAAATTGTAAAAATCAGCAACCATGCATTTAGCATTTAAAGGATTAGTCGATGGAATAGCTGATAAAGTTGATGGAAGTTGGAATGGATATGCACATTTACAAGAAAAGTATTTTTGTCTTCCATCCTTGCTGGTATATTTCCTTCCAACAACATCACATAGTTGTCTAATATTGTCTCGGCCTTGACGAAGAACTTCTTCCACCTTATGGTATTTTTTTCTTTTTTTCATGTTTTCCCATATAAAGGAATCTAATTTTATTTTTCCATTTCTCTCTTCACCTAATAGTACAGAAAACTGGTGGTTGTGTGATCCACGTTATTTAAAATTTTCAATTACATTGGACTCACTGTAGGCTATTAATACAATATTATCTAGATGCTTATTTCTTAAATAATGTAGAAATTTTTCTCTCATTTTGTTGTCTCCTTTTATTCTCTAGCAGTAAGAATCAAATGTATCTGCTATTACACTAGCCTCAATAGACCTAGTTAACCAAACATCCCCGATTGCACTTTATCAACTAGTACTGATAGTTCTTTTTTGGTCATTCCACTAGCATCCCTGAATGGATTGTCTATGAATCTTGTAAGTGAATTTGGCTGAAAGTTAACTTGATTATCCTTAATTGGTGAACAAGCAAGGCCACCTGATCTAAAAAATAGAAATTTTGTTGTCCATTTAGTTTATATCATAGGAAATAATAGAAAATTCCATTTATCGTATAAATTCATTTTTTTCACTGGAAAAATTGCGAGGGATTGATTCTCAAATCTATGCATTCAAAGGACAAATATATTTATTATCTTTTTACATGATGACAATAAATGTTAATATCCAATACAATATAGTTAAAATACATTACCTTCCAATCTTCCATCTCTGTTTTTGTCAATCCAGGCCATTGAGGACATCCTAGTAATTTCCAAACTAATCTAGCTTTGTACAAAAAATCAATAAACTTGGTTTCATTCCAAGTTTTGTTTACTTCATTATATTGTTTGCAAATATTAGAAATGGCTTTGGTAGATGCATTTGTAGACAAAATGTGAGCCTTTTGAAACCTTATCCTCGAATGTAAATACTTGTAAGTTTCTGAGCCCAAAATATTTTTTTGCACACATATTGTATGTTGGCCATCAAGTATATAAAATTTCACATCATCACTTTCTAGGTCATTCAGATCATGGAGTTCTACAATGTTATTCATAGATTGTAAGAAGGGAAGAATAATTACATTTGTCTATGTAGGAATAACATTTATCAACATGGAGTGGAAAATAAGGTCAACATTTTCATCATCTATCAAACGATACTAATATTCTAGAGGTGCTACATGGCATCTTGAAACATCAATTGAAAATACTTTACCATTGAACAAAAACAAATGAAACTATTGAATAGTCAAAGGTTTTATTTTCTCAAATATAGTGGTTTCCTTCTTCAACAATGTAGCTGATTTAGTATTCATTTTCAACCTATTGTCCCAAACAACTCCCCTAGTTATTTGGGAAACTTATATTTTATTCTGGCTCTGATGTTTCACGTTATAGGTTGCGCACACTCAATTTTGTTTCTTTGGCACATTTCATGTGACTACGGTTCTTCCATGCACCCCCACATGCCCTACTTCCTTCTTCCTTATGCTCCATTTCCCCTTCATCCTCTATCTCCTTCCATCTCCCCTTTGCACCTTCCTTCTATAAAACTGCTTTCATTCTAAAACGTTACACACCCCTCGCGTGCAATTATACAAACTTACCTTCCAAATTGCTAAGTCCCCGGCATTCCTCCTTTTGTGCCATTTCTTCCTATCTACACATGCCACTCCACAGTTATATTATTGTGCCATGCTTCTATAATTTCCTTCTATAAGTATGCCTTTTTTCCTACCACATGTCTATCTTTCATGTGTGCACCTTTGCACCTCTCGCTTTCATGTTTTGTGTCTTCTATGCTAGTCATTATGCCACATCATTTGTAAGACTTGAGTGTGATGCACAAAATCTATAAAAAAATTCCACTAGGGTGTCGAATCTTGAAAACAAATCAATGAGTGACACATGGTAGAAAAAAAAGAAGAATTACATAGTTGGTCTTCCTTTCAACCAATTCACACGTGCCTCGTGTCCGGCATGTGTAGATGACTTTGACAAAATTCTTATAGCTATATATTTTACTACAGAGCTCCAATCGGCATGTGCCTAGTCTCAATCGATATTTTCTCACATAGGCTATAATGCTTGATATTAAAATTCAAATTCTTGGTGGATCTGGTAGTTGAGAAACTTGAAAACATTTTTATGGTAATTAATGAGAAGATATGATTACTCCAACTCCCCGATTTGAACCGACCTTCCCTCTTTTCTCTTCCAACATTCCAAATAGACTTGGGGAAGTGTATTTGAAAGATTTGTAGGAAAATTTGTAGGAATTAAATGCTTCTTATTTGTTGTTGTATTTCAAATTCATATTTTCCCTCTTCTCTTCTTCCTCCATGGATTCATCTATAAATGTAAGTGTTGGGCTCATTATTAAGGTTTGACACTTTGGATCCTTATACACTTGGCTAAGGACTTCATATTTCTATATTTTGATTCAAAGACCTTTATATCCGGCTCATCTATGTGGATATTTGCCTCCTTCACTATTGTAATAGTTTTGTGCATTTATGAAAGTAATGGAATCATCATTTTGTGACTATTTTCTATCCTAAGCGTGTTTATATTCTTTCTTCTTGTCTTTCTTTTACATTGCATGCTTATTGTGTCTTTCTACATCCCTAGCTTAGTTATTTTTTAGTTATGTTCCATGAAACCGATTTGGTAAATGTAGTTTAGTTGTGCTACATGTGCCTAGCCTTCTTTCATGTCCTTCCCTTCATTTTCACTGTAAGACAGATAGTTTTCATCCCTATTTTTTCGGTGCTATCACCTTCCTTAGTTTAAATTTCCATTCTATTATCCTTATTTCCCTAGTCCTTGGCATTGTTACCTTAGTTTTACCTTTCAGCATTAGGAGTACCGGTAGTAGTAGAAATAGATAGAGGAATCAGCCTTCTCCAGAGATCCATCTCAAGTGTGCAAGGTCCCACAACTTGGAGATGGTTCCATTGTTGTATCAAATAATTTGGTTCTTCTAGATCTGAGACATGGGTGCAAGTTTGACCACCAATAGTTTCTAGCAGGCTTGTTGGGACAAGAGTGAAGAGGTTTACATCTTAATCTCAACAATTTTGATGTGTTTTATTGTGATCTCACCTTTGGAGGCATATTTCAACACATCTAGTGACTCCACTTATTTGAATGCACCCACTATTTCATTCATAGACCACTCTCCCCTCCTTCTTTCATTCATTTCTCCTTATTTCCATTCTTCCAGCTTTTTCTTTTGAAGTTGTGTAATCATGACTTCTTTCCCTTCATAGAATTACCATTTGTAGTAGAAGATATATTTCCCTCCATCACCACAATTTCAAAATCCTCCTCCAAATCAGTTTTATAAGCCCCATTATTCTAAGATGCATATTATCCACTTTTTTAACCAAAATATTTATGAAGAACATGTTTTTACAGATAATGGTGGTGAATTCATAGTAGAAGCTGATTTGGAGAGGAAAGTGCACAAGATGGAGATGAGCATGATGTAGCTCATAGTCAAGTGCTCCATAAAGGTAGCTAGAGTTGGCTACAAGGTCCCTTATCCATGGGTAGACCCTCTATTAGGCTAGTTTAACACCTAGTAGAAGTTATAGTTTATTACCGAGATGATGCCTCAAGTTAAAAGTAGATGGAGCTAATGGAGGCTCACAAATCTAATGTTTGGTAACCCTATCAATGGGGAAACCTTGCACTACCGTCTAACATTCCTCCCACTCCTTCACACCAAATTACATCATCTCAGCCTATTACTCATGTTCCCATCTTTCTACATGCTGCTCCCACTAAGGATTCCATTTCCCCACCCTTCTCCCTTCCATCCCACCTTCACTTATCTTCCATCATCCCTTCTCCACTCACTTCCATTCCTCTTGCTCATGCTCCTTCTATTTCAATCCTCCCTCTCACTAAGTCCCATTTATCTAGATGTTCTATAAACAAAAATTGCCTACCATGCACCATCTCTAGCCAATGTCATCATCTTTAAAGAATGTAGAAAAGTTGAATAATGGTATGACTCATGTGACTCGACTTCGATGATGAAATATCGTGGCACCTGCTCCATAAGGAAGTCAATTAGTTCCTAAGGGTGCATCTTAAAGGACATTGATTTGCTTGTAGAGGAAGAACCTCATGCACCCGCACTCTGCGTGACCCATCCTACAAGACATCACCTTCGGAGAAGGAGAGTCTCACGAGAAAATCCCATATGTGGGATTGAGATTTAAAGAAATGGGAAAATCACAAGGATCATATCATACCCCATCAAATAACTAAGCGAATCAAGAGCCTAAGACAGAGTTAAAACCGGTAATGCTCACTTGAGCATGAGGTAGAACTTTAGCGCACCAAAGATTAGCAACAGTTCCTCCCAAATTCCAACATAAATAAACTTCAAGAGGTATATATTTTGTTTGTTGATACTTTAAGGAGAAGGGTGAGAAACCAACTACAAATCAGTTTCTCACTCTTGCTACAGACCATGTCCAGTGCCAAATCAATTACATGGTCATAATTTATGAGGAAGGGAAGCTACTTCTCCCTGCCTATTGTAGGTTTTACTTGAGCTCCCTTTTCCTCTAGTTAGTGTAGGGTAGAGTAGGTTTTCTTTCAATAACACAAGTGCTTGTGCACACTCATCATGTACCCCTTCAAAACATATATGATTCTCAACTTTGTACATATTTGTATTCAACGTGCTTCCTATGGAGCCCTTTTTCAACTGTTATGATTCCACGTGCCCCTTTTGTCGTTTCCTAGGATGGTACTTCAATTTTCAAAAGAGGCAGTTCCAACAGTCTGCACAAAAATTTTCACTCTCATAAATCCAAGTTAGAACATCTTCACATGAGAGCACTAGTTCAATGTAGAGTCAGAAAGTGTTATAGGTGACTTGTGGATGGTCTTCAAGTTCTGAGATCAGATCTTCAAGTTTAGCACTTGACTCCATGCCTAATGGAATTCTAAGGCTACTGGTCTCTTCATATAGTAGGAAGATGGGCCTTGAAAGTTTCTAAAACTTTTTTCCCAAATAACTCCCCTAGTTATTTGGAAAAATTATATTTTATTATGGCTCTGATGTTTCACATTATAGGTTACGCACACTCAAGTTTTTTTATTTGGAAAATTTCATGTGTCTCGCAGTTCTCTCTGCACCCTCGTGTGCCTTGCTAACTTCTTCCTTATGCTCCCTTTCCCCTTCATTCTATATCCTTCCATATCCCCTTTGCACCTTCCTTCTATGTAGCCATTCTCATTCTAAAAAATATCACACCCTCGCATGTACTTTTGTAGAATTTCCTTCCAAAATGGCTATGTCCTTGGCATTCCTCCTTTATATACCTTTTTCTTCCTGTTTCCGAGCACTCGTTTCGCATTTGGATGTTCGCACCCTACTCCCATACTTTCCTTTACATTTATTCCTTCTTTCCTACCGTGTGCATTGTGTTCGCACACCTTTCTTTCGCATGCGCATCTTTGTGACTCTCACTTTCACACTTTGCATCTTGTGCATTAGTCACTATGCCACATCATTTGTCAAACTTGAGTGTGATGCATGCAACCTGTAAAAATGCGCCATGAGGGTGCCAAATCTCGACAACCAATCAATGAGTGACACATGGCAATAAACGACAAGAATATTTACATAATTGGTCATCTTTTCATCTAATCCACATAGACTTCATATATAGTGTGTATAGATGACTCTAATAAACTTGTAGAAACCATATCTTTTACTACAAATCTCCATTTGGTGCATGCCTAGTCTAAATCAATAGCTGTTGACATAGGCTATAGTGCTAGATATTCAAATTCAAATTCTTAGTGGATCTGGTAGTTGAGAAATGGGAAAACGTCTTTCTGGGAATTAATGAGAAGATATGATTACTCCAAACCCTTGATTTGATCTGATCCACCCTCTTTTCTCCTCCAACATGCCAAATAGACTTGGGAAGTGTATTTCATAGATTTGTAGGAAAATTTGTAGGCATTAAATTATTCTTGTTTTGGTTGTATTTCAAATTCAAATTTTCCCTCCTTCTCTTCTTCCTCCATGGATTCATCTATAAATGTAAGAGTTGGGCTCATTGTTAAGGTTGGACACTTTGGATCCTTATGAACTTGGCTAAGGACTTCATATTTCTATATCCCGAATCACAAATCTTTATATGTAGCTCGTGCATGTAGATATCGTCCTCTTTCACCATTGAACAATTCTTTGTATTTTTGGAAGTAATGGAAGCATTATTTTGTGACTATTATCTGTCCTAAGCATGTTTGTATTCTTTCTTCTTTCCTTCCATTTACATTGTGTGCTTGTTGTGTCATTCTACATCCCCTATAGTTCCATTTTTAGTTATGTTCCATGAAACTGATATGGTACATGTGTTTTAGTTGTACTACATGTGCATAGCCTTCTTTCACACCTTTCCCTTCATTTTATTTTAGAAAAGATAGTTTTCATCCTCTTTTTTTTTTTTTTGTTATCACCTTCCTTAATTTTGTTTTCCTTTCGTTATCCCTTCTTTCCCTGGTCCCTTGGCATTGTTAGCTTAGTTTTACCTTTCAACATTAGGAGAAGCAGTAGTAGTAGAAATAGATAGAAGATTTAGTCTTCTCTTGAAATCCATCTCAAGTGCACAAGGTCCCACAACTTGGATCATACGGTTCCATTGTTGTCTCAAAAGACTCGGTTCTTACAGATCCGAGACACATGTGCAAGTTTGAACATAAAACAACCCATACAACTTTTATTTAAATGGGTCATTTTCCAATTTAGTCAAACATGTTTGCCTCAAGCATAGTAAACAACTTGGAATGTATTGGAGGTGAAAGTAAATTTTTTTCATGCAAGAAATGACAAACAAAAGAGGTTTTTTCATTTGTATGCATTTTTTTAAAACTCTAAATATACCATTATGAATTTCTTATGCATTTGAACAACCAGCTTTGAAAGAATCTATAAGCATCCCCAAATTCCAACCATATTTTGAATAGTAAAATGGTTAATTGTTTATTAAGGCATATTTTTTCCATTTCTGAATAAAGAGACATTAAACTCCATATCCGAATAATACACTTATTATTTTCAAATTAAATTCATATGAATTAAACATACAATTGTCCTCAAATCAATAATTTATGATGATAGAACAATACCAACTTCCTCTTGATTGTCATCTATAAAAAAACCACAGGTCAATATGGTAGTTTTCAGGGGAATGGATTTCAAAAACCATTCCTCGTATCTCTTTTCTTCCAACAATTACCACCTGTAATGAATGGAATTTTCATGAATGGAGCATGAACAATGGAAGACATTTTACCTATAATTAGAGTAAAATACATTAATAATTAGGTCATTTCTAAAGTTTAAAATGTTTTTCTCACATTTTATGATAAGGAATATAAATACTACCCTAATGGTCACCAACCTCTAGAGTTCTTTACTATGTATCATTAGAGAGTAATTAACTTAATGGTTAAAAATGCTAGGCTTTGACAAGACATCTTATGTATCATTTAATCAAGTTACACTAATTCATATCTTATGTATCAAATCAATAATAACATAATTTTTCTAAAAGTATGATAGAAAATAATGATGTTGTGAAAGATAAGAAACCATTTGCATCTTTTGAAAGGATTATCGATGTCTCGGAAAATCTATAACATTCTATAGATGGCATGATATGAACGTTAAAAAATATACACTTTACTCACAAATAGAATTCTAGTCAACATAAAAAATAACAACTTAAAACAAATTTTTAGCCATTTATACCTATTAAATGGTAAAGAGTAGAGATCATTAAGATATAATGTTTGGTAGTTTAAAGATAGTGTTTGAGAAACAAATCATAGAAAAGGATTTTATGGTAGTTCATGTTTGTTTTCTAGAAGAAGATGTGAATCATGTGTATATCATTCATAATGTAGTCATGAGTATTACATTCCTATAAAAAGGCTAAGGAAGATGTATAAAGCCTAGCGGTCGGAAGATATAATGCTTGGTAATTTGAGGACAATAGTTGAGAAAGAAATAACATTAACAGAGTTAGTGGTAGCTCATCATTTTTGTTATATAAGAGAATGTGATATATATGTATATTAAACATACTTTATTTGTGAGAATTAAATGTTTGTAACTAGTCTAAGTATGATATTTAAAGTATAGTGGTTGGTGGTAAATTCCTCAACAAGCTATCAAATACAAATGGGAAGGATTACACTTTTCCTAAATGTAAGTATGACCCTCATCACTATAGTAGTTTTTTCATGGAAACAATGGTCTCTATAAGGTCATGGTGGGTTATTCTTATTTCAAAAAAATTTGATTATTAACAATGTTTATTGAGTACCACTAAAACAAGGGTCTATTATCTCTTACTTTGACTATAAGTTAGATTTACAATACTAATTGAAGAAATTTATTCCAAATTGTTCAAACTTATGTTAATGCATTTAGAGTGTCAATATTCTTAGGCTGCAAACATTTACTATTTGATACGTTGTATCAATTGAGGGTAAAAAGCACTTAGTTTAAAAATAGTGATAAAATAACAAATCACGACCTAGCTTAGCAGCCGCTAGGGTCCTACTATTACATCTTGTCATTTTAATCATTTCTATACACTTTTGGCTCACTAGTGATTTTCATTGATTATAATTATATCATATTTATTTGAATATCCATGGCGGAGCAAATTTCTACACTAAAAACCCTCGAGAAGGATCAAACCATATGTAGTGTCCATAAAATATATTATTTGTAACATATAATTCACAACATTTTGTATGTGAGAAATATTTTATGAACACTTAACTTCATTACTTTTCGAAAGTAATGACATAGACAAATGTTAAGTTGAATAGTTTCTTATATTGAAAATAGCAATAAAATAATAAATCACAACCTAGCTGAGCAACCACTAGGATCCTACCATTACGATCATTGTAAACAATATCTATATAAATTTGGATTGCTAATGTTTTCCATTGATTATAATTGTATCATATTGGCTGGAATGTACCTGTCAGAGACAAGAGTTTAGTACATACCCTCTAGAGGGATCAATCCTTATGTAGTTCCCATAAGATATATTTTTTAACATATAATTCACATCGGATTTTATGGGAGAAAATGCTTAGTGAACGCTAAGCTTCATTACTTATCGAAAGTAACGACATAGTGGATGCTAGGATCAATAGTTTCATAATTTGAAAATAGTGATAAAATAAAAGATCATGGTCTAGTTTAGTAGTCATTAGGATCCTACCATTACGATAGTCATTATAAACACTATATGTACAATTTGGATTGCTAGTGTTTTTCATTGATTATAATTGTAACATATTGTTTGTGTCATCCTTGGTGGATCTAAGTGCTGCAATACAAACCCTCAAGAGATCATGGATCAAACGTATTGTAACATATAATTTTAGTACTCATATGAGAGAAAATGTATTGTTTGTAAGCATATAATTAACATCTCTAGGATCAACTATTTCTTATTTAAACACTATGTGTATAGTTTTAGAATGCTAGTGTTATCCATTGATTTTAATTGTACCATATTCACTAGGCTATCCATGGCAAGAGAAAATTCCTACACTACATACCCTCAAGAGGGATCGAGACGTATTATGTGTTTCCCATAGGCTAAAAAATTTTTTATTTTAAAATTAGCCATAAAATAACAAATCATGGTATAGCTTAGTGGCAGCTAGGCTCCTACCTTTACCTCTTCTCATTATAAACACTATTATGTACAATTTTGCATCACTAGCCTTATTATGTAGTTCCCATAAGATACATGGTTTTCAACACATATTTCACATCATTTCCTATCAAAGAAAATGCTTAGTGATTCTAAGCTCCTTTACTTATTGAAAAAATGGCATATTAGACTCTAGGCTCAAAATTTTCTTATTTTAAAAAATAGGCATAAAATATCAAATCATGGTATAGCTTAGTAGCCACTAGGCTCCTATCTTTACCTCTTTTCATTATAAACACTATCTATACAGTTTTGGAACACTAGTGTTTTTCATTGATTATACTAGTATAATATAATAGCTTTGGATCGCTAGCCTTATTATGTAGTTCCATAAGATATATTGTTATGAACACATATTTCACATCATTTCCTATGAAAGAAAATTCTTAGTGACCACTAAGCTCCTTTACTTATTGAAAGAAATAAATAACAACCCCTAGGCTCAACAATTTCTTATTTTTTAATTATAGAATGAATAAGAAACAAAATACAAATACCTAACACTTTATTATTTTAAATCCATCATTTGAATAACAAATCATATCAATTGAGCTTAGTGGCCGCTAATTGATTTCCTATATATAATCTGATTTGAAATATGTGTCAACTATAATGTAGCCCAAATAGCTTGTTTGAACTTGCCATGTGGCACATTTTAATTGGAGAATTAATTTAAATTAGTGCACACTATATCTAACAATGTCAAATCGATTTTGATAAAAATTAAAATTAAATGTTTGTATATTATTCTATTAAACTTTAAAACTATGTTTAGGATTTATTTCTTTTGTTTTCTTATAATATATATTTTTACTATGCTTGTTTTAATATATGTTATATAATATATTTGTTATTATGTTTATATTATTATAGGCTATAGAAAATGAAAAATTGTGTTGTTTTTAATTCATGTTTAGTTTTAATTTTTAAACCATGGAAAAATTAAAATTGTGAAATTCAACTCCCCCGCATTTTTGAATATTTGAAATTTCAATAGCCCGCCCTTTTTCTCTAAAAGGGGAAAGTGAAAATTTAAATTTTTGTATCCCGCTCTTTTTCTATTTTTGAAATTTCTTTCATGGAATATTGCCAAAAAATTATTAAATACCTCATGGAGAAATGTTGATTAGGTTTTTGATTTTTTTGGTCATGCATAAAAAGCATGTCTTCAAATTAAAAAAATACACATGTCGTAGATTCCAAGGTCAGTGTTCAAATCTGGTTGATTTTTGCAAGTGAATAATTGTTTTTATAAAAGGCACAAAAATACACACAAAAAGGATACACAAAAAGGAGGAAAGGAATAGAGGTTGTGAATAGAATCACATAGATAGTTTGATTGAGGTAGTAGCATATGGAGGTTTCACAGAAAACATAAAACATGAAATAATCCCAAATATTACTAAATTAGGTATTTATAGTAAAGGTGTACCTTTTTTATTGTGGGATCTATTAGTTTCTTTGTAGTCGACTAGTTCCTATGTTTTGCATGTAGTCCAATCATGATCCACACCAACATTGTTGTGTCCTACTGAATCGTGCTCCATGCATTCAAGCCATGCTTTCCAGTTTCTTTTGATCTCCATGCTAAACCACCTTTTTCTTCATGAAAACACAATTTTTTTGTGCGTTAACGAAAGAAAATTTAATCCCTTTTCTACTCTAGTATTTATCTTTGTTTAATGCTTTCCCATTTCCACCATTCTATGTCTCTCTTGGGTATTTTCATTTTGAATTTTTCATTCTTGTTCTTGTGATTGTTTTGTTAGGATAATGATGGATTGTGGCATAGTCATTTTTTAAAAATATATTTTGGTTGGGAGAACCAAAATATTTTAATGTTGTTTATTAAGATGATGCAAATGAAACATCACTAATTAGTTCATATTCCATTTTTACATGGTTTGTCGCTTAGACATTTTAGGAAAATATATGAGGTTAACAAATTACTTTAAAACTAGAAAACCATATTAAGAATTCAATTGTATGATAATTATTTTCAATTATATATGTGTTTCCATGTAGAAATAGCCAAATGGAATGTCTTCAAAAATTTTATGTTTTGTACAATGGAAGTTAAACATATTATATATACGTGTAAATATTATTAAATATAATTTTTAATCACTATATATTTAATAATTAATATATACTTCCTTTTGAGCCCACTAATCTATGCCAAAAATTCACATAGATTTGTGGCCACACAATATAATTCTTTGTTTTGAAACCAATTTAATAAACCCAAAATTTATTTCAAATTAAATACACGATTCTACATGTATATTTATGTATCCTTTATATAAACTCCATATTTATTTGTTATCAGTTTATAGATTTTCAATATGATTTCTCCTGTATGAATACACTCTACATGAAAAAATTTCCTACCCTAGCGCCCACTAGGCTATAATTCTTATTTGGAGAAAACATTCATTTATCTTAGCGGCCTCATGGATCAATTATTTTTATATATAGGACACACTATTTTTGGGCTAGTGATGCTTTGTCATTTTTATCTATCATAATATGAAAAGATTAAAAATTTAGATTTATAACACAACTTCATTATGAACATGACATATTTACCTTTAAGAATAACTTAGTAGTTAGGGTACAATGAGTAGATCATGTCATATCTAAAACTTGTTGTATAACTTTCGATTCAATAGTCCAAATAAATTGTCATAAATGTAAAATAATTATGTCAAAATCTCATAAGAAATAGAGAAATCTATATGTATACCTATATAACACATAAAATACATGATTCTACACGTATATTTATGTATCCATTATATAAACTCCAGATTTATTTGTTATCATTTATAGCTTTTCAATATGATTTCTCCTGTATGAATACACTCTACATGAAAATGTTTCCTACCCTAGGACCGTTAGGATATAATTCTTATTTAGAGGTCATCTTTGTTTAACTTGTGGCCTCACGGATCAGTTGTTTTTATATAGGAAACACATTATTTTTGGGCGTATGATCACTTTGTTATTTGTCTCTTGTTTTATAAGAAAATATTAAAATTTAGATTCATAACACAACTTCATTATAAACATGATATATTAACTTTTAAGAATAGATTAGCATCCATTACTAGTGCAATGACTAGATAGCATCTTTTATTATTATATCAAAATATTCGTAAAGAAATAGAGAAATCTATATGTATACATGTTTAACACATAAAAGGTTGATGTTTAGAACTTTGTGGTCACTAGGTAAAGAAAGATCTGTATACATTAGTAAAATTTATTGTTTGGATTTTAGAATTTAAACTAGGATATTTTTATCTTAGTAGTCTGCTAGGATATACTAACACATAAAATTTTGACTTGGTTATTACATTTTTTGTATGATTTAATAATTTCAATTAAGATATTATGACATTAGTGGAAACTATTCTATCCGGTGACATAATATTTATGGAAAGGATTTAACAAATTAATGAAAGATATTTTGAGCTTAATGACCACTAGGTTAGCCCAAGACATAATATTAGGAGCTTATGGTTGGTTGGAATAAACAAATTAAATCAACATATTTTGAGCTACGGATGCTAGTTACTTCCACAATATAATATTTTGAGCTTAGTGGTCACTATAATTTATTAAGTTATTAAATGCTATTTTGAGATTAGCGTCCACTAGCTTATGACACAACATAATATTTGGATCTTAGTAGTCTCTTTAGGTTTCAAAAAATTAAATCAACATAGTTTGAGCTTATCGACCACTAGGTATTAAATAATATAATATTTCAAGCTAAAGATTCACTAGCATTTAACAAACTAAAGAAAGAAATATTGAGTTTAGTGTTTTTAGGTCATGTTTCAACATAACCTAACAAATGATATTGTAATCTTCAAAGTTGCAAACAAGATATGTATATATTAGTTGAATTTATCGTATGATTTTAAGATTTTAAGTTAAGATATGTCGAGCCTAGTGCTCGCTAGGTTATGCCACCACACAATCTTTGGAGCCTATCGTCAGTGGTTAGGATTTAATAAATTAAATTAAGATATTTTGAGATCTTAATGGCTATTAGGTTTTAACAAATTAAAATAAGTTTTTTGAGCTTAGCGACCTCTAAGTTAGTCAACAACATTAACTTTGGAGATCTTTATAGAAATCAAGAACAATATAAATTAGTTGAATTTTTTGTATGATTTTAAGATTTGGAATTAAGATATTTTAGCTAAGACTTTTCTAGGTTATGCCACCACATAATATTTGGAGACTACTGGTTTAAGATATTTTGAGATTAAACCATATTAGCTTATGCCACAACATATTATTTGGAGATTGTATTCACTAGGGTTCAATAATTCATAATTATGATATTTTACAACATTTAACAAATTAGAGGAAGATATTTTGAAACTTAGCTAGCACTAGTTTAAACAATGACATAATATTTGGAGCTTATGGTCGATAGGATTAAACAAATTAAATTAACATATTTTGAACTAAGTAGAGGCTAGGTACTTCCACAATATATTATTTTGAGCTTAGTGGTCACTATCATTTAACAAGTTACTAAATGATATTTTGAGCTTAGTGTCTACTAGCTTATGACACAACATAATATTTAGAGCTTAGCATGAACTCACTAGGTTTAAACAAAAGAAATAAGATATTATTAGCTTAGCTTCTAATGGGTTACATGCCAAAACATAATATTTGGATCTTAGTGGTCACTAGGATTTAACAAATTTGAATCAACATAGTTTGAGCTTTTTCATCATTGATTGAAGTTAGGTACTTAAACAATATAATAGTTTGCGATTGAGGAAAATGATTTACATTTAACAAACAAAAGAAATATATTTTGAGCTTAGTGGGCCTCTAGGTTATGCCACAACATGTTATTTGGAGATTGCATTCGCTAGGGTTTAATAATTCATAATTATGATATTTTACAACATTTAACAAATTAGAGGAAGATATTTTTAACTTAGTCTAGACATACTCCACAATATAATATTCCAAGCTTAGTTTTCACTAGCACCTAACTAGTTAGAGAATTATATTTTGAGCTAGTTGCTTGTGTCACTTTTTATATTTATTTATGTTATACCATAATTTTTAGAGCTTATTTACTTTTGTTCACTAGGTTTTATCAAAATAAAGTAGGACATTATTCCATGATTTTATTTAGGTTATACCAAGACATAATATTTAGAGCATAATGATCTTAAGGATGTAAGAAAACAAATTAAGATATTAGGAGCTTAGTCGCATGGCTATGATATGCCAAAACATAATTTTTTGGAATTAGGGTAAAAGTGAGGGTTTTGAAATGACCCGCATACTTGTACAAAAAATCCCTCATGGAAAGATATTACAATGAAATAAGAAGAGAACAATCATATGCAAAAAAAAAAAAAACCAAAAAGGCCCAAACCAAATGAAGCCAAATTACATTTTATGGATATTCTTGAGAGTAGTTGCTTCATCCTTAGCATCAACAATAAGGCTTCCTTCAACCATCACATCCACTAACTTAATGTGTTCCTGGAAGTCTTCGTTAATTTTCCTCCAGGTCATGTCCATGTGAATTTTCCATTCTTTGATAGAGATATTGAGTGTAACATAATATTTAATGGCCTCATGTGAGTCAGGTGAGATATTCTCCAAATTCTCATGGTGTTCCAAAGCTGCAATGGGGGAGCCCATTTTCTCTCGATAGAGGAGAATCAGGGTAAACTGAGGAGAGATCCCATAACACATTAAGAATTTATGAGTCCATACTAACTTCCATGGAAATAGGATGGGGGGAAAGCCACATATGCTTCCGTGACTAGGTATTTTGAGTCATTTATAGCCATTACAATGTTTGGGGAGATGGGAGGAGAAGCCAGAGAAGTTTTGGAAAGAGGTAGAGAGGATGGAGATGTGGGGTCGAAAGTGGTTTAGAGACCATGGGAGAATTTTCATGAGGGGTCCAAAGGGTTAAGAGCCACCAGAGAAGATGAGGGAGAGACATGAGTGGAAGAATGGGAGACCACTAGACCACTTTGGCTAATGATCATGATGTCCGAATCAGAGTTGGAAAGGGATGAAGAAAGTGATGAAAATGACGGAAAAGAGCCAATGAGAAATAGGGGGACACAGAGGAGATGGTTTGGAGGAGCAAGGGGGATATGAAAATGCTTTCTTTCTTAAATCTTAGAGGGAAGCATGAGATTTATTTTTGGGAAGCTTCCATTTTAAAGAGAAAATACAAAAGGCCTTAGTGGAGGAAAGGACCTTCCTCTTTTCTATCTAGTCTAAGGGATTGCTCAAGCGAGTGAAACAGAAAATCCACAAAGTTTACCTTATGATCATGCTAAAGATGCACAAGAAGAAAAATTTGAGGTCCATAGATCAATTTTTAGTGTCCCTCTAGTGTGACGTACCTCATCAATTTCTCATCAAACTCTATCCCAAGGTTGTGGAAGTGAGTCTCATTCATATCTGAGTGATACTTTCTCATATTTTCACTAGGACACAGGAACTCATCCATCTCATCCTGAAGCGAGCATTTAAAATAAATGTCTCCCTTCAAGGATCCCCGTCACATCATAATGGACTCTATCAAAATAATAAATTTCTTCTTTCCCACTTTGACTCTTCCTTTCTTCTAGGTTTTCAAGACACATTGTTGGTCACTTGGAAAGAGTGACCTAGACAATCTTTCCATAAATGATGTAACACCACCATCATGCAAAATATTCCATACTTCTAGGTCATGCCTTGACCTCTTCATAGGAAGAAGGCTCAATGCATTTGATAGTGCTACCCATAGTGAATAGGGAGATTGTGACAGTGATTTCAAAGGCCCAATATAGATGATGCTTAAATAGAGATGTCGAGAACCTTCATTCCAATCTTCCACATATGTCTCCAAGATTTCTAATTGAAATTTTCCTAATTAGTAATATTATCTCATGTGTATAGTCATTAATTGATCTTTTCATCACATGAACACAATCTATCAATGTCATAAATGCCCATAAAATCCACACTTTTCATATCCTCTTGTCGTTGCCAAAAGAGGTTATGCCTCAACATAACCTAAAATATTTTATTGTAATCTTAGTTAATGTTGAGGAAACCACAACATTAATTATCATTTTCCTTACAAAATGGTTCTCATTAATACTACATTTAGTGGAGGTTGAAGGTTTGAATGTTAGTGATATTAGATGTATTTAGTTACATATATATTATAAAGGAAGAATCTATAAACAAAATGGAGAAAGGTGATATAACTAACATGGCTAGACATGATTTCATATTGTATAGATTATCCAGACAACAAATCAAAGCAATATCTTATTAGAATTTATTTATTGACACATCTATCTTATTACATTTAGGTTCTCAAGGTTGTTCATATTGCACATGGACATGAAGATGGTAAGCACAAAGATGTTACAGGGAGCACAAGCAACACTTCTGATTGGCATTTTTTTGTGAGATTTGGTGAGGTGATTTCACAAAACACTTGTTTGACTTGAATGAGACTGGGATGATGTTGTGTGGAAAATAAATGCATCCCCATGAGTCCTCTCTATCCCGAGGTCTTCTTTTCTCAATGGATGAGACAATTTTCAAGTAAACAATGACCATTTCTTCCTTTAATATCCCAATTTTTTCATATTAATTTAGTCCACTGGAACTCTTAAAATAGATAAAAGTGTGTCTTGAATTTTTTTCTAAAGGGACAAAATTGGATTTTGGGAATTTTGTTCCTTTTCCACTTTCCCAAGAGGAATGTTTTCATCAAATCTAAATCAATCCACTTCAATACTAGTAGTAGTACACTCTTATGTTTGCCTCTCTCTAATTGTATAAGGTTCCACAAGAAAAATAGTTGGAGAAAGCTCGTGTTGATATAATTTTTGCTACATTTGACGGAGAGAAGCAAATGTGTGTAGTTCAAACCAAGATAAAATTAATTATAGATACAATTACAGGTAAATGACAAGAATATTATGCTTATTGGGTTTTTGTTCTCTTTAAATGCTTTTCTTGCATGATCCCAACTCATGTTGACATGGAAAAGCATAAATGTAGGCTGATGAGGGATTGATCGATATATTAATATTGTTTATGGACTTAATTTTGTGAAGTCAAGGATGATGGTTGGGGGATTCATAACTAAATTTGTTATATAAAAATAAAGGTATAGTTAGTTGATTATTGTATTAATTTTGTATAGTCAAGGATTTTTTTGTTCTAGGTACTATTATGACTGAAGTGAACCTTTATATTTACACAAAGTGCATATACTAGTTTTGATTGGATAACATTTATTCCAAGTTGTGGAAAATGCTACTTGAGATAAACCTCCAAAAGTTGGTTTCCTTAAACTACCTTCCATAAATAGACACAATATTCTTGTAATGACAGGTTGAAAGGGCAAGAAGAGTGCAAACAAACACAAGATGGGAAGATGCATTCACAAACTTGTATTTTATTGAATTTTCATGACATGCATAGTTTAATCTATTACAAGATAAGGGCCTGGTTCACCATCCAGGAGTCCACTATAAGGGCCTACAATATATTGGTTTCATAAATAAATTTTTACAAATATTATCTACAACAAAGCTACCTCTTTCTTACAATGAGCCCAACACTCCAATTTATAGAAAATAAGAAGAGAGAGAGAGAGGGAAAATGGAAATCCTGAAATCTCTCCTTCAACCACTTGTAAGAGGTATTAAATAGAGTGAAATGATGTTATTTTTCTTTAAAAGGCTCCCATATTGTCTCATGACTCGTAGCGAGTGAAATATATCAACGCATGTTTCATTGAATGCATCCAACTACCAAATAAAACACTATTCTAAAATTGGAAGAGTTTTTCAGGAAAATATCCATTAATCCTCATCAAATCCATAATTTATTGATTTTAGTGCAAAGATTGGAAACATGATTCCAATGGTACCAATTTCATGCAATTTCGTTGAAAAATGCAAAATTTATGGCCTTTTGAGTGCGAGCAGCTATTTTGGGTCCAGGCATTTTTTGTCATTTGACGGGAATGAGCATTAATTGACTAGAGATGAATATGTTTCTTTTATTTTAATATATCTACCCTCATAAAAATTAATACATCTAGTTTTGGTGATGAATAGGAAATTTTGCTCGTTCCAAAATTCCAATTTTATGAAAATCAGAGCTCGAAGTCAAAAGTTATGGCCGTTTGAAGTTCGAGAGGTCAAACATTGACTTTTCTCTTCATTGCAGCTATTTAAAAAAATTGGGTGTGCATGTCCTGGCTGTCAGGACACATTCTTCTACATTGCCTGATTTAGGCTTCCTTGTCCTTATGCATCCGCCATTGACCGGGCCGCGAGGGTCGTTGACCTCCGCATTCTCCGCAATGTCTAGTTCCTTTTGTGGCCTTTTTTACCATGCTGCGTACCATGTGTACTTTTGTCCCGATTGTCCCATGGACCATGTGGGCAAAAAATTTTAAACTTCACCTATTTCCCTTTGACTTTGGCATTTTCGGCAATGTGTTATTTTATCCCCTATTGAACTTGATGCGGTCCTGGGACATGGAAAGCGATTTAGCTGATTCTTTTGTATTTCAGCTCCAAACCTGGTATGATGAACCTTGGTATGATCCGCACTAGTACGATCCATAGCCTCCAGACCCACAATGCATTAAAACAAGCCTGTGACTTCATTTTTGGATTTTTTCAATTTTTTCTAACTTTTGGATTTTTTCCTTGGATGGGGAAGTTAGAGAGAAACCAAAGGGACCCCAAAACATGATTTTGGGCCTTGAATCAATTCTAATTTCTCGGGACTGAAGAATGATGCATGTTATCAAAATTACCTTGAGGGGTGAATTTTGGATAATAGGTACCATCGGTAGTTAGTTGCTTAATTGCATTTTATTCAATTATCATGTATAATAATATAATTTTTTTTTGAAGTGATTATGGCATCAGAATTATTACTTTTTTAGTCACAAGTCAATGTTAAAATGTGTTCCCTACACTTTTCACAATGAAGGCACTCCATTATGCAACATGGGTCCCCTCCCACATTTATCAAATCCCAATAAATCAAATAACTTATACCATTCAACGTTCACATTGCAATGTACACATGTAATTGCTAGAATATATATTATAAAGGAAGAATCTTGAGTTTATTTATTTATATATATAGTATAAATTAAGAATCTTGAGTTTTTGTATGTTCCCATGTGTAAAAATCCATCGCTATTAGGTTGTGCAAAATATATTATTTTGAGCTTAGTGGTCACTATCATTTAACAAGTTACTAAATGATATTTTGAACTTATCGTCCGCTTCCTTATGACACAACATAATATTTGTATCTTAGCGTTGTCTATGTTTCAACAAAAGAAAGTAAGCTATTATTTGGATCTTAGTGGTCACTAGGATTTAAAATATTAAATCAACATAGTTTAAGCTTAGTGGCTACTAGGTATTTGAAGAATATAATATTTCAAGCTAAAGAGTCATTGTCATTTAACAAGCAAAAAACGACATATTGAGTTTATTTTCTGCTAGTATATCAAGTTCCTCAATGATATTTTTAACTTTGCATCTGCTAGCTTATGAAAAGGCATAATATTTGGATCTTAGCGATCTCTTGGTTTCAGAAAATGTAAGTAATATATTTTAAGTTTAGCGGCATAAGTAGGTTACACAAAAATATAATATTTTGATCTTAGTGGTCACCGGGATTAACCAACTTAAATCAACATATTTTGAGCTTAGCGATCACTTGGTATTCAAACAATATAATATATCAAGCTAAAGAGTCACTACCATTTAACAAATTAAAGAAAGACATAGTTAGTTTAGTTTCCGCTAGTATATCAAGTTACTGAATGATATTTTTGACTTAGTGTCTACTCGCTTATGAAATAACATAATATTTCGATCTTAGAGGTCTCTAGGTTTCAACAAAAGAATAATATTCTTATTGGATTTTTTTCTCTTTAAATTCTTTTCTTGCATGATCCACTCATATTGACATGGAAAAGCATAAATGTATGTCCAATATTAATCTTGTGATGAACTTCCACCTAGTTGGAGGATTGAACTGATATAACAAAAAATTATAGTAGTTGATTATTGTATTAATTTTGTGAAGTCAAGAATGACAGTAGTTGGGGATTGAAGTGAAATTTGTAACTTCTTTTTTAAATTTGTTACTACTTGAATGAAGTGTAATTATCCTGGGGATGTTAAAATTTCTTTTAGTTTAGGATTGAACTCTTACATGACTTAAGATTGGTGTGGGTACATATATTAACTTGGATCAAGATTTTTCTATTCTAGGTAACCATCGGCAATTGGTTTCTTAATTTCATTTCTTTCAATTTAAAACATACACTATCTTCAACTTGTAATAGGTAGGATTTCTCTACTAGGTTCTTAAAAATGTTAATTTCCATCTCAATAAGTGCATTGAAAGAATACTACAACATACACCAAAATTTTTGAAGCCTTGTCATGATACGAGAGATTTAAGTAAAGGGGTAAGTATTGCGTAGGTAGTTTTGTTTCCAAAATTTAATGAAAAAAATGATTTGGGATTCTTGGGAGTCGGTACATGCATTCAAGGCATGGTCATGTACAATCATTATGAGTGATTTACATCTATAGGATCCTACCTATATCCTCATAGTCCCCGTTCATTTCAAACCACAAGAAAGTTACTTAAAAATGGCACACCCATCTACACTTAGAGCAAGAAGAAAGGAGGAGTTAAGACTAATTTCAGTAAACCAAAATAATCCATGGTAAATACTAGTGTCTACTATAATATTTGGATCTTAGTGGTCACTGAGATTTAACAAATTAAATAAACATAGTTTGAATATAAGTGTCCGCATTAAGTATTTTAAAAATATGGTATTTTGAACTAAAGAGTCGCTAACATTTAAAAGAATAAAGAAATGCATATTGAGTTTAGTTTTCATTAGTTTATGTTATTTTGAGCTTAGCATCCGTTAGCTTATGAGGAAACATAACCTAAAAAATATATTTTAAGGTAATAAGTCACTAGGTTTTAATAAACAAGAGCCATGTAGTGGTAAGTTCCGCTTCTATAGTTTAATGTTGTAGACATTGATAATGTTGAAAATTAATATAATCTATCGAAGTTACTAGCAAAAATGTCTATACATGTGTAGACAACAAATTTTTGTCTTACGACCCCTTGTGACCCGCATCTCATTTCGCAACCTAACCTCATCACCTAAACCTTACACAATTATTTATTAATTACCTTGTAATTGATAAATCCACATCACCTTACCTGCCACCTCATTTTGCCACCTCATCATGACCTAGTCCTAACCCTAAACTAACCTAATTAAGACCTATAACTTGGTCCACACCTACACCCATGACTAATGACCCCTTTCTCACACCCAAAACCGACCTTCTAGTCACTTGACCAAGCCCGCAACTAATCTCTCAGGAGAAAAGCAGGGAAAGTGGGTGATTTTACTAAAAATAGCCTGCTTTTTCCTAACCGATACCGGTTCCTACTCGACCGCCGTCGGTTACGTAACCGCCATCGGTTCCCTGTAAATGGGCTCCCCAAACCAAAAAGAAAGGTGGAAGGATTTTTGAATCGAGAGGGAGCATCAGGAGAGATCAAGAGAATCTGGATCTTTACTTGGTTGAGCAAAGACAAGTGAAGAGACAAGAAGAGTTTGCAGCAAAGGAGATCAAGCCCAAAACTGCAACGGAATAGCCAGAAACCTGTGATACTCAGCTGATCATCGGGAGGGAGATCTCTCATCTTCTGTGTGTCAAGCCATCTTACCTAAGTTCTACCTTTGTTATCAGAGTTCCTGGACCTGCATCTTCGTCAATAACCAGTAAGTTACATCTTGCATGTCCTCTTTAATAACATTTCTTAGACTTTTTTAATCACAGTCCCCATAAATCCATTCCTAGATCCACTACCCAACGTGTCATTACATCTAACTATCATTCATTTACCTCTCACCATCTCATTACCTAATATCACTCATATACCATCCTTACCAACAACACCATTACCCTCTGACAACACAACCACCCCATAAAACAACCAACCTACGGATCCTAGACCATACCGATATCGGTTATTAACAACCAGATCGGTTATTGTGGACTCAAAACCAGAAATCAGCCTTTCCCCACCCGCAGTCTCAACGAAGCAATTTAATTGATATTTTACGCTTTTGGTGTTAATTCATATTAGCAGAGGAACTGACCACCTTCGAAAGGAATTTTTATATTTCTGGGCCCAAGGAGCTTCCTCATTTATCGTCTAATCAAAATCTTGTGGTCTTGTGTTCTTATTTGTAGGTAGTCCTTCCAAGACAAAAAGGAGTTCTTCGCAATCAGCTCGATCTTTCTCTACTGGTACGCGCACACCATCTCGACATTCAACAGGTATTCCTCCTAGCCCCAACCCTTATTTGTTTCTAAAAGGAATGAAAGGATAGAAGCAACTCTATTCCCGGTTTAAGAAACATTCCGAGTGAAACATTTTGCATTACTTAAGGTGGGACCCATTTTGGGTTTCTGTTTCTCTTGCTTATTTTCATTTTAGGAAGCATACTTGCTGTTGTTGTTTTTGTTATATTTAGTGAAGAATTTGTCTTGCTTTCCTAGTTTCGCATTAGTGAAAGTCATCTCATTTGCTTCATCAAATATCATTTTCAATTTGGGTTTAAAACACGTGCCTTGCATTCCTGCTTGTTGTTTTCAATTCTAGTGAACGTAGATTAAGTAACAGGTCGTACACGTGGGGGTGATATCCATGGTATTGACAGAAATTAATATTACTTTTCACCGCACAACACATACCGAATCACTTCACAATTAACTCAATACTCAAACATCCCCCTTTCCGCGGTATTCCTCCACCATGATTGAGGTAACCTTATAAGCCAAAACAACTTGACATTTCCCCTAAGTCTTTTGTTTAGGATTGACATAATTCCACGTCTAAAGGCATAAGCCCACAATAATCAAAATTAACCCTAGGGTTAATCTCGGATTTGCGTGTGCATCTTGTTTGTTTTCAGTTCTGTTTTCTCTGTTATACACTGTCTTCTGTGATTACCTTAGAACAATTTGATAAATATACTGAGCAAATCAGCAGCTTCTTATATTTTCTTATACCAGTCTTATTACACCAACATCGGTTACTGATCGACGTAGGTATATATAGTATAACCGACATCGGTTATCGACTGATATCGATTAGTCTTTTTCAGTTCTGACAAACCATTGAACCTACCAATTTTACCATCGAGTTTGTTTGCGTTCTGATGTGATTGAAACCCTCTTTGTGAACTCCTGTCCATGGTTGTCATCACTTCAAAGCAAGCCGCTGCCATGGTTTCACATGCTTGCTCTGTTTCTTTGCTGAATCACCCCCTTCACATTCTGTGGGGAATCCTACGGATACCAGCGAGGTTCCTAAAATTCCTGTGGGAGATAAGGACTTTGCCAAGTTTCTGGATGCTAATCCTAGTGCTGTACAATACTATTTGTCTCATGCCCCTGACCGTACGCCCGATGGTCAGCTCCTTGTTGGTATGCCTATTAGTATAGCTGCTCATTTAGCTCCCACTCCGCCTGATGACACCGCCTTGCTTCCCGCATCTTTAGCCCCGTCTCCCAATCCGATGGCTTCAGAGGTTCATACGACCCCGATTAGCTTTCCTTTGGTTAATCTTGGACCCCACATATCACTACCACCGACTGCCCCTACCTCATCTCTCTTGTAGACCGCTCCGTTTATGACTTGCTCTCTGCCACCTATCCACACGAGCTTTCCTTCTCAAGCTCCGCCTACCTTTTCATTCCCATACATGTATCCAGTGACCTCAACATCCTATATGGGACATCCCTATTCGGTCGCCTCAACATATTCATCCTCCATACCTTATCAACACTTAACCCCACCAGTGTCTAGCGGTGGCCCTTGGCCCAATTTGCCTCCGTTTACCACAACCACACCATCATCTCATCCAACTATTGATTTAATTAAACAAATGATGGACAAAATGCAAACTGGAGGCTTCATTTCGTGAAGTCGTAGCGCCTTGACATACGAGCAAGTTTGTCAGAGCCTATTCACCCTTCGTCCCCCTTCATTCATATCCTCCTCAATGGGAGTTCTTGAAATTTACTCGTTTTAATAGTAAAGAGGATCCTCAACAACACTTGCGATCATTTAGACATGCTTGTTATTTGATTGCTCATGATGATGCCTTGTTACTCACCTTTCCCATGTCCTTATCGGGACCCACCTTGAGTGGCAATGCGATTTTTAACCAAAGACTCAATCTTCTCTTTTAACCTAACTAGCCCAATCTTTCTTGGATCATTTCTCCATTAACATTGCCAAGAAAGTATCTATCACCGACCTTTATGCCATCCGACAATTTGAGGACGAATCTATCGCAGATTTCGTTGGACGATGGCGGGGCCTTATCAACCAACTTACGTATGCCTTGCCTCAAACCGAACTTATCGAACATTTACACGCGGCACTCTGCGCTAAGCACATCTCTCCTACCCTCCAAATTCAAACTTTCCGTACATTTGATGAGGCCTTTACCATGGCTCGGAAATTAGAAATTCGAGCCTTAGAAGAAGAGAAATTGCGGTTGCGCAACAAAAACCCCAATTTCCGAACTCCAGATTCCACCAACAAACCTAACACCACCAATCCTCACCCATCGACCGCTTCGAAATCAAAAGGGGCCGTGCACGCGGTGATGGTCAAATCCCAACCACCGTCTAATACCCCGCCAAAAACCACCTATAAGTATAAAGCAGAACCCATCAACTACACTCCCTTGGGAGAAACATATGGTGTGATATTGGAAAAATTGCTCAAAGCAGGAGCCATTACCTTACCTCTGTTAAACCTCATTTCGGGTTTGATTCACTCGCGCCATACCTTCTGGTACAAATAAAATGACTTCGTAACTTCCACCACGTGAAGGGACACAAGTCATGAAGCTGCAAGATGTTGAAAAACATAGTGCAGAAATGGTTGATCACGGGGATATAGCCCTCGATAATCCTAACACCCCCTGCTAACCGAAATTTGAAAATATTCAACAAACCATTCCCGAATCATTCTTCTAACAGTAATCTAAATCAAGATATCTTAGCCGAGGAGAGTGTTCATGAGATCCATGCGTCTTCGATTCCCAAACAAAGACCTCTATCAAACAAATTCTGAATCAAGCCTCTTCACTAACGCAGGAAACCGAACCCCCTTCCTCGTCATCAAGACAAACTGAAATCCTTGCCATTCCTTTACCCATCAAGGAATTAGCTGCCCAGAGTTCCCTTCTCACAAATGAGCCTTCTTACACCACGTCCTTGCAAGACTGTGAGCGGATGTTATCTAATTTATCTATTTCCCAAACGTCTCCTTCTACCATTCTTGCTGTACAAGAGGAAGGCTCGCCACTTCTTTTCTCATCCTTAGATGAGCAACCTCTTGAACCGACATCACCACATTCTTTAAACATGACAGATCCCTCAAACACACTCTCCTACCTATTAGTCCCTCATCACCTAAATCTTTTCAAAGAACTTAAGTTGATCTCTTAACACCCATTGATACAAATTGCCTCATATACCCCTTGTAGCACACCCACAAAGTGGACAGAATCACAACCCACCTTTCTTCCATACAAAAGTTCCTCTTCACACGTGAGGATTTGTCATTCCACGAGAAGATAGACGGGTCCTATGGGAACGTTTGACTATGACGTATTCTACTCAAATGCAAATGACCGATCTGATGCCTCCACCATACACCCGAAGTGTTTATAGAAGCTTAAAATGCCCATGTTCTCACCTTCACCCCCTCATCTCTACCAAATACCTCGTCCACTTCTATTAACTTAGCCAAATCTTCCCATACGCTGGGACCTCACCCATACCTAGTCTAACACACCCACCTAAGCGGCTTGATTTATCTAAAAATAAAGCCATCCATCCCATTAGGAGACAGACTCAATCTCCTCAACCTATGCCTCTATCACAACTAAAACCATCATCGTCACACCTACCTTCCATATTGGGACCCCATCCCTCTACCTTACATCAATATATCATACCTCCTGCGTTTTCTTTAAAGTGACCTACGCCTTCTGCACCCATACAGAAATCCAAGGGTATAGCAACACCGTCACCCCGCGTATCCTGTCCACCTATCAACCCTAAACAAATTCCATCATCAAAAGATTTGTTTTCGGTCACTCCTATTTCCCCGTGGTTGTTTTCTGATACCACATCATCTGTGGCCTCATCATCCAACATAGCTTCTACGTCAAAGAAACCACGGTTAGGGAAAACCCATTATCAAAACTCCTTGGCTAAACCACCCCCTATACAAACCAACCACACCACGTCATCACCAGAATCGACCCAGTCAATAGCCTCATTTTCCTCTGACTTTGACCCACTCAAAGGGTCTTACGCCAAAATCCTTGCCATGTTGGTGGAGAATGCGACCATTTCCTTACCCCCACTTAGACCTTATGATCCATCTAAACCTCGACCTATAGGTTACGATGAGTCTAAAATCTGCGCTTACCACCGCACACCAGGACATGACGTAGAGGGATGCAAAGCGTTGAAAGCCATACTTCGTCCGCCACCTCTCTCAGACAGAAAAGTTAAGAAAGACAACTTACGAAGAGAGAGACCTTTAGCTTCAATTCCCTCTCCTATACCACCTATCCCCGCCTCACCAAGATCTATCATCATTACAGCCCCACCTCTCGAAAACCAAGACCTATCCCTACCATCTTCCTCCTCTCATATTCACGAGATCAATATGATTAGTGTTGCTACTGAGGCGAGAAAAACAATGGGAAAGTGAAAGAAAACACACTGCGGCATCTCTTTCTCATCACAACCATCCCGATTGCACCACCACCTAAAATGGTTATTCATGGACCCGCCTATCCTCGTCTCTAATGGCATTGCCCACCGAACTATGATCAAACACTTCACCAATCGCCCGTAAAAATGACATTGTATGATCTCATTGGACTTGAATCTCATCGACAAGCTCTCGTTGAGATCCTTCAAGGGATAGAGGTTTTACCTAATGAAACATTGCCTGTTACCTCTATTCTAACACCCAATCACGTTGCTTCACTCACTAAACAACCTATCTCCCCAACCACTTCGTCTCATCAGCATGCCAGTTCGCCATCGAGTTTCTCGAAGATGAAATTATCGACTTTGGTGCCGAAGATCCTGACCCTGCTCTTTTCATCTCAGCTTATGTTCGGGATATCCGGGTACGTCGTGTTATGATTGACGGGGGTGCTAGCCTAAACATCATCTCTTCAAAAGCCTTCCAACAAATGAATATCCCTTCTAGTTGCATGTGTGCCAACCCCATCATGTTGCGATCATTCAATGATGCTATTACTTCTACTTTAGGCACCGTGATCCTTAACATTTGTGTAGGACCACGTACTTTACCCGAACTCTTCTATGTCCTTGAGGGAGAGTTCCAATACAATATGTTGTTAGGCCGCCCTTGGATCCGGGCTATGGGATGCGTTCCCTCCACCTTACATAGATGCATAAAATTTGAGTACGAGGGGAAGTCCTACACCGTAAAAGTTGATCCTCCCCCCTTCAAAACTTGCAATATGTTGTATCGCCCTAATGATGTACTTATACCAGTCAAGACACCCATTCATCCAACCCAGCCATCTACTTCCGACACACCTACACCTTCAACCAATGAAACCGCCGTTACAAATATTACTTCCTTTCCCGCAGATAACATCCCAACCTCCGACCCCTTAGTAGATGTTTTTCAATGCCTTACGCTGGGGGAGTACCGCCTATATAACATTAGTTCTTTCCATACCCTTGGAGAGTACTGGACAATTACATGCATATCCCACCTACAAGGCTGTCGCGTGGGGAGGTAATCTCTTGCGGACCACCCCATTGCCGCACCAACCTAACGTATGGGGGTGTTGATGCATCCTCCATTACCCCCGAACCCCCTCTTGGTGTGGTTCCCTTCAATCCGATTTTCAATACTTGACAAATCGTCGTTTCGCCTCACCTTCTTGACTCATCTTGTGCTTGGAAAGGCTTTGGTTTTGGTCTTTACAAACAAGGCCGACATATACACTCATTCCCGTGACTACACGCAAACACAATGATCGCAGTGGTCTCGGTTTTCCTGAAACACCTACACAGGAGACACCTCGTGTCAGCTATATCCTAGAAGAAGACGACGTCACCCCTACCAAACCATCATCACCCACTTTGTCATCATCACCCACAGAGTCGATAGACCCTGAATCTATCCCTCCTAACTTTTTTTTTCAGTAAATTCTATCTTCATAGGTCCTCTCACTTATCAACGCAATAATGAGGACCCGTCTTCTCTTCCCCTTCTATATCCAGACATGATCGAAGAGGATTTGCCTTCGATTAATGTTGTTGAGTGCCAGGATGACGACTCCATCCTCACTTACCTTGGGGTGGACGACTCCTATATTCAACGCCTTACCGTCTGAAACTCAAACCATGTTGAATGAGTCGACTATAGAAATCAACATCCACGGAGGAGGATCCTCACATTGTGAAGATCGGACAATCCCTTAACACATCAGAACAAGCCGCCTTTACTACCTTTCTCCGTACCCGCAACCAAGCTTTCGCTTGGTCCTACGCTGACATGCCGGGAATTGATCCTACCATTGCCGTCCATAACATCACCCTAAACCCCGATTCCAAACCAGTCAAACAAAAACTGAGAAAAATGCATCCACGCATTGCCCTCTTGGTCAAAGAAGAGCTTCAACGACTTCTTTCTGTGTCCTTCATCTTGCCTATTGACTATCCTCAATGGATTTCTAACATCGTACCTGTCACTAAAGCGACGGGGGGACTTCGGATATGCACGGATTTCCGAGACCTTAACCTCGCTTGTCCCAAGATGACTTCCCCATCCCAAGTATTGATCAACTTGTTGATCTCACTTTGTCAGGCCATGAAATGCTTTTCTCATGGATGGCTTTTGGGATACTGATAAAATTTTGCTAGCCCTGCCGATCAACATAAAACCGCTTTCATAACTCCTTGGGAACCTTCGTTATCGTGTAATGTTGTTTGGCCTTAAGAATGCTTGGTGCTTTACCTATCAGTGGGCTATGACTTACATTTTTCATGACATTATGCACACTATCCTTGAGGATTATGTTGATGATATTCTTGGCAAATCTAAACATCGCGGTGAACATCTCGATGTTTTAACCATTATTTTCGATCACTGTTACATAATATTGTCTGTTCGTCTTCAACCAAAGAAATGTGTCTTTGGCATCCTTCGAGGGGAAAACTTCTCGGCTTTATTGTCTCTCTACGTGGCATTGAGGTCGACCCATCTAAAGTCAAAGCTATCCTAGAAATTCCCCCACCTACTAATCTTAAACAATTGCGTAGTTTACAAGGTAAGCTCCAATCTATCCGACGTTTCATCTCCCAACTCTCGGATCGATGTCAACCTTTCCATCACCTCCTTAAAAAAGACATTGACTTTCAATGGAGTGAAGAGTGCCACCAAGCCTTTGAGGCTCTCAAAGCTTATCTCTTACAGCCACCCATGCTTATCCCACCCCGGAGACGATTTGCCCTTTCTACCTTTATCTTTCTGCCACCGACCACGCTGTAGGGGCCATGCTTGCACATCTTGACTCTGAGAATCGAGAACAAGCCGTTTATTATATAAGTTGTACTTTGGTGGACTATGAGACTAGGTATACACATGTAGAAAAGTTGTGCCTAGCCCTATCATTCGTGGCCACCAAACTCCGACACTACCTTTTGAATCACAAAACTTTCGTCATCACCAACACAGACCCCATCCATTACATGTATGCCAAACCTCATCTCAACCAACGCATCACCAGATGGCTCATGCTCCTCGCCGACCTCAACCTTGAGTTTGTCCACCAGAAATCAATCAAAGGACAAACCATCGCAGACCAACTTGCGGAAGCCCCTTTACCTGGGGAACAATTTACCAATTTTACATTCCCGACGAACTCATCGCCACTCTTTCACTCGGGGAGGAGTCGTATCCAATGACCCTCTTCTTGATGGATCAAATGCGCGGCGGAGGAGCCGGCGTTGTTCTCATTCCTCTCGACACTGAGCCTATGCCTCTCTCATTCTGACTCGATTTCCCTTGCACTAATAATACAGTGGAATATGAGGCCCTTGTTCTGGTCTCAAGTTGCGTTACACTTAGGTATCAAATCTATCAATATTTTTGGCGACTCTCGATTGGTAGTCAATCGAGTTATGGGCATCTACCAATGCGAAAATGAAGAACTTCAAAAGTAAAACACTACGTGGATTCACTTCGGCCTTATTTACTAGCTATTCTATCCAAACCATTCCCGCTCCACTAACAAATTTGCGGATACTATGGCTCGCTTAGCCTCGTAAATTCCACTTCATCAATGACTCTTGGTCCAACAACTCTTTGCCCCATCTTATTCAGCCTCGGTTGTTTGTACGATAAATAATGTGTCTGCTAATTCACAGGATACTTGGTACCACCAATTCCATGACTACCTTACAACCTCTGTTCTCCCACCTAACCTTACTAGTAACAGCAAACGTGCTTTCCTTAAAAGTGTTTCTCGTTATGTTGTCATGGGGGGACTCCTCTATAAACGTGGCTTTGATGGCATCCTCCTTCGCTGCCTAACCGGCGCGGAGGTCACCTATACCATCCAACAAGTCCACGATGGGATTTGTGGTGGACATTTTAGTGGCCTTGCCATGGCTAAACGAATCCTTCGCCTAGGTTATTATTGGCCTACGTTCAATAACGACTACTACGAATATGTTAAGCGTTGTGTTATGTGTCAACAACATGCCAACCTTCAACATACTCCTAGCCACCTACTACAGGTCACCCGAGATCTTTGGCCTTTCTCATAATGGGGTTTAGACCTTATTGGTGAGATTCATCCATCCTCTTCGCAACATCACCGATGGATTATCACAAAGAACCGAATATTACACAAAATGGGTGGAGGCTATTCCGCTCAATTCAACTAAAAAGAAAAAATTGTAGAGTTCATTAACCACCACATTATCTGTCGTTTTGGTGTTCCTCATCGCCTGATAACAGATAATGGAAAATCTTTCAAAAACAAGTTGTTGCAGGACCTTTGCGACAACTTTGGTATCAAACTCAGCTTCTCATCACCCTACTATCCACAAGCAAATGGACAAGCTGAATCCTCTAATAAAACCCTAACCAAAATCCTCATGAAAGTTGTCAATGAATCCGGAAGAAATTGGCACGATCACATCCCCTTTGCCCTTTGGGCTTATCGTACTAGCATTCGTACCTCCACTAATGCCACACCTTTTTCTTTGGTATATGGTACCAGAGGTGTCTGCCTCTCGAAGTACAAATACCCTCCCTTAGAATATCTCTTCAGGATATTCTCACCAACGATGATTTCCACCAAGAGCGGTTAGCCCAATTGGAGCTTCTTGACGAGCGTCGTCTTACAGCTCTTGATCACCTCCAAATCTATCAAAAACGTATCAAGCGTGCTTATGATAAGCGACTTCATGAGCGTACCTTTAAGGTTGGTGATCTTGTCCTCAAAGAGAATCAACATGTAACCAAACTAGAAAAGAGCAAACGTGGAAAATTTGCTCCTAATTGGATTGGGCCTTATATAATCACTCACACTTATGGATCAGGCACTTATCGTTTAGCTTCGCTTAATGGTAAACCTGAGCCTGAACCCCTTAATGCCTTGCATCTTCGACCATTCTACTATTGAATTTAGTGTTATATCACTTCTTATCTACCTGCCGCTCGTCCCTTGAGCTCACTTACCACCACATACACTTTGTTTCCTACGCCTCATAATAAAAATCAAGCTCACATAGTTTGATTCTCACTTATGCCTTCCCTTTTTAGTCTAGTCCATGACTTCAAAGTATTAAAATAAGCCGTATTCTTATGGGATTTTCTTGAGTCAAACTTCCTGCAAAACTAGATGCTTCACGTCAAAAGGACATCTAGCTATCTACCTTATATATAGACTGCTCCCTCGAAGGACAGCTATATGCCAAACTATTGCTGCTATTATATATAGACTGCTCCCCCGAAGGACAGCTATGCACTAAAATCATATCTGCTACTATAAATAGACTGCTCCCTCGAAGGACAGCTATACACAGTCAGCCTTTATCAGAAGCTTCTCGCATTGATCAGCTTTGTGAAGACCTCAAGAATAGTACAATCAATATCCCTTGTAGACTTCCCACATCGATCAGTCTATATTCAGTAAAATAAAAGCCTCATTCAAAAGAACTTTTGAGTCATGGACTTGTCTATTTAGGGTAGGTTCTCTTTCGTCAGAACACTCGCTTTGTAACAAGTTCTCTGTACCTCCGTTATATCATCCACCTCACCTCACCATTTGTTTCAACTCAAGGGACGTGACGTACACCCGATATATTGTGATCATACAACTCTTTTCACCTATTGACTTCTCGTCTATGCACGGTACCTAGGGCTTCAAGCTCGTTCTACGTTGTGTGGTTTGTTTAGCTCTTTTCACCTACGGAGCACTCTTTCCGCTTTGCCTCGCATCTAGGATTGTGTGTTGATCTTAATCAGGATATGGTTCCCTTCTACTTGGGTAGGCTAACTTTCGCTTCCCTTATACCTTTTACAACATTACCAATTCGTTACCAACACCCTCAACCTTACCTTACCAATATTAATATCAATATTTTTACCAACCAACCAATTGCCTAACCATACCAAATTGCCTAAATTCACCTCTCCCTAGTCCTAAGGGAGAACTACATCAGTCTGAGGCCCCTCCTTGCTTTGTGCAATGGGCTATGTAGGTAGCACTTCGGAGACATGGGGTCTCCCAAGGTTAGCTCGACCATCCCCTACCATAACCTATCATGTGTGGTAAATATAAATATTTTTGTGTATTTCTATTTAATCACATTCCTCTTTATCCTTTTTCAAAACACCAAAAATCACAACGCAAACATTCTTATTATTTTCATAACTCAAATCAACATACATATTCAGTTTTATTTAGATGTTAAACAAATACGTCTTCTCTATCATCGACACGCAGGTCGGCATCCTTATTTATTCTTATACCTCGATAACATTTACTTAGACCCTCACGACTCATCCCGACCCAGGAGATGATCGTGATCGTCGACGCCTCTCGCCGGGCCTCTCCGTCCTCAAAGGTACCACGGCTATTGGTACCACCCACTGATCTGCCAATCTCTCCTGTAACATATGAATACGCCCTCTCGCATGGAGGAATCCAGCCTCTAGTCTCTCTGCTCGTGACTCCGCAACCGCTAACAATCCTCTTGTCTCATTCATCTGCATTTGGAGCTGATGAACTAAACTCTGCAGACGATCTCTCTCCACTGTAATCACAGCTATGTCAGGGTGATCACGTACACCTCGCAGCTCTGCTACCCACCATAACCTATAGGCCTCTGTCGTTCCTGCATCCATTACCCTGCGATCGGCTGCTATCTCCTCTGGCCCTTCTGGAGGTGTTGGGTGGGGAGGTGAGAATGCTTTGCCTCGGTGTCGATCCTCATATATGGTCTATAAGCCAGGGGTATATCCTGCACAAATCCAAATTGTCGCCGCACGCGATCTAGAGGAATCCTCTCATACTCACCTGGCCTGTGCCCTGCGATCCACCTCAATCACTCTACACCCCTCAACTCCTCAGCTATGTTCTCTGTTACCATATAGTTCCCGTAAGGCCTCCAACAGATATCCGCAATCGTCACCCTCTCCCATACCTGCTGTAATACTCAATGTCACCCTCACGGCACGGGATCTTGCCTCTTGTTTCGCAATCGGACCCATTATGCGAATCCCAACCCTCTGTACTCCGGTCTCTCCTGATTGGATGGGTCGGCCTATTGGTCGCACACAAACAATGTGCTCATAGGCCCAACAGTGTAATAAGTATGAACAATCCAAGTGTTGTCCTGTGATTTCACCTACAAGCCCATAAACCCTTGTATAGCTCGCCAAATATGCAGTGCCCATGCAAAAGTCACGTTCCTTTCTATCATCTCCCAAATAACACACATTAATGCTTTTGAAACCTTCCCCATCCACCCTCAAAGAATGCATAATACCCTACCGCTATCATTAATATCACTGCTAACCTTGTCTCCTTAGGGTATCTTTGCATACATTATCCCATATGTGAATGTCAAACCTCATTTGTGTCAAATCTGTGCATATGGACCAAATACTGTATTATCGCTCCACGCCGCGCTAGGTAATGCCTAATATCTGGTTTTCTATAATAGGAGTCTCAAAATACGGAACACATCTTCCAATATTACTTTGTCATCTCCCTGTTGGCGGATAGAAGGTATTCTTCTCTGGATTCCATCTTTCAATCAACGCCTGCTGCAACATAGCATGGTTATGTGCGATTTGTGAATAATAAGCAGATTCCACTTAACCCCAAACGATTTATCAATGTCCATTCAGCTCGTGTTACATCGCTCGGATTCGTGTGACAAACGCTAGTACACTATCATTCATCCTCGGCCTCGCTCTGCACGCACATGTCACAACAACAAATAACCATTCAATCCATCGAATCCCTAAAGGTTTTTTCTCACATTACGGAAATTCCTCCGTGAATGGTCGGTCAATTGTATTTACAGGAATCGAACCTCCGCTTGCTGACCTACATTTTTCATTTTTCTCCCTCTCTACCCACCCAAACACCCTAAAAACCTACCCACCCAAAGCCGCCTCGACTTATTTCACCTATCTACCCTCTCCCTTTTTCAAATTATTTCCATTTTCTAATTATTTCCTAAAAACATGTACATTCCTACCCAAACCCCAAATCTAGCTTAATAACATCAAATGAACACAATGCAAGGTTTCGAACTTGCAGTCGACGACACGTCGTCGTGGTGGGATGGGTGGTGGTGGTCAGCTGGTCCAGCTCCTCCTGGCTGTGCCATGGCTCCAAATGTCCTCTTCTGGGTCCTCAACCAATCAACTACTGCCTCCTCCTCACTCGGGCCCGCCAATCACCTCACTTCTCCACTCAACTAGTGCCACCTCAGCCAACAAATACACCAATATCAATATTCCACCTCAGACAACTTAATTTGGTTTCCAAATTGACAAAGTGACAATGACCGGCCGTATTTTTCTTTTTATAGGTTTTTAACATAGAACCGATACCGGTCAAATCGTGCCCTAAGGAACCGGCGTCGGTTATCTAACCGGTACCGGTCATAGATAACCGATATCGGTTTTGTCCTTTTTTACCCAACTTTTTCCCTTATTCACTACTTTCCTTTCCCACCACATTGCCTCTTTACCACATCGCCTATATCCACCTTTGCTAAACACCATTTGTTCACCTATCCGGCCCGACCCAAGGCCTCACCCCTAACCATTTGGCCCGACCCAAGGCCACCACCAACAACTTGGCCCGACCCAAGGCCTCAACCTACCTATCCGACCCGACCCAAGGCCTCACCCTAACCATCCGGCCCGACCCAAGGCCTCAACCTACCTATCCGGCCCGACCCAAGGCCTCACCCTAACCATTTGGCCCGACCCAGGCCGCCACCCAAGGCTTGGCTCGACCCAAGGCCTCAACTCTACCTATCCGGCCTGACCCAAGGCCTCACCCCTAACCATCCGGCCCGACCCAAGGCCTCAACCTACCTATCCGGCCCGACCCAAGGCCTCACCCTAACCATTTGGCCCGACCCAAGGCCGCCACCCAACAACTTGGCCCGACCCAAGGCCTCAACCTACCTATCCGGCCTGACCCAAGGCCTCACCCTAACCATCCGGCCCGACCCAAGGCCTCAACCTACCTATCCGGCCCGACCCCAGGCCTCACCCTACCCATCCGGCCCGACCCAAGGCCGTAACCCAACAACTTGGCCCGACCCACGGCCGTATCACTTCAATACCTTACCCAACATCAACAACATACACTTTTATCCACCCATCATGTAGCTTTTTGTTCCATCGAGCTCACCTGTTCGTGTTTTAGCATGATTAGGGTCCCTGACTTGATCTGTCGACCAACTTTGCCTAGACCTAGACCGTGACGTTTATCTCAACCAAACCAACCATTTGGTACTGCCGAACATGCCTAAACGTTCTGTACCTTACCTCTTATATACCTGGAGCTACTTCCTATGCCTTGGATACCAGGATTATATCACCCTTGTTTGGATAAACTATCGACCTTTGCCTATGCATTGCTGGTTTGCTCGTCAAATCATGTACCCTAGTCGCACTATTGCATTTCAACGTGCGTCTGCTTCCTTGGACTTACCCCACCTTTTCCCCATCATCTCTACACCATTTACCCTTTATCAACCCTATCCCTGATTTCAAGTTCTCTCAATGTGATAGATTTGAGCGGATTACCTATACCCTTAACAGGGAAACTACTTCATATTATTGTCCGTGCAGCTTTACAAAACAAGCTACACGACAATAAGGGGCTAATGTAGACACCAAATTTGTGTCTTACGACCCCTTGTGACCCGCATCTCATTTCGCAACCTAACCTCATCACCTAAACCTTACACAATTATTTATTAATTACCTTGTAATTGATAAATCCACATCACCTTACCTGCCACCTCATTTTGCCACCTCATCATGACCTAGTCCTAACCCTAAACTAACCTAATTAAGACCTATAACTTGGTCCACACCTACACCCATGACTAATGACCCCTTTCTCGCACCCAAAACCGACCTTCTAGTCACTTGACCAAGCCCGCAACTAATCTCTCGGGAGAAAAGCAGGGAAAGTGGGCGATTTTACTAAAAATAGCCTACTTTTTCCTAACCAATACCGGTTCCTACTCGACCGCCGTCGGTTACGTAACCGCCATCGGTTCCCTGTAAATGGGATCCCAAACCAAAAAGAAATGTGGAAGGATTTTTGAATCGAGAGGGAGCATCAGGAGCGATCAAGAGAATCTAGATCTTTACTTGGCTGAGCAGAGACAAGTGAAGAGACAAGAAGAGTTTGTAGCAAAGGAGATCAAGCCCAAAACTGCAACGGAATAGCTAGAAACCTATGATACTCAGCTGATCATCGGGAGGGAGATCTCTCATCTTCTGTGTGTCAAGCCATCTTACCTAAGTTCTGCCTTTGTCATCAGAGTTCCTGGACCTGCATCTTCGTCAATAACCAGTAAGTTACATCTTGCATGTCCTCTTTAATAACATTTCTTAGACTTTTTGAATCACAGTCCCCATAAATCCATTCCTAGATCCACTACCCAACGTGTCATTACATCTAACTATCATTCATTTACCTCTCATCATCTCATTACCTAATATCACTCATATACCAGCCTTACCAACAACACCGTTACCCTATGACACAACCACCCCATAAAACAACCAACCTACAGATCCTAGACCATACCGATATCGGTTATCAAAGAACCTTGATGTATCGGTTATTGTGATTCAAAACCAAAAATCAGCCTTTCCCCTACCCATCTCAACGAAGCAATTTAATTGATATTTTACGAGTTTTGGTGTTAATTCATATTAAGAGGAACCGACCACCTTCGAAAGGAATTTTTATATTTCACGGGCCCAAGGTAGTTCCCTCATTTATCGTCTAATCAAAATCTTGTGGTCTTGTGTTCTTATTTGCAGTAGTCCTTCCAAGACAAAAAGGAGTTCTTGATAACTTTGATCTTTCTCTACGATACGTGCACACCATCTCGACATTCAACGGGTATTCCTCCTAGCCCCTGACCCTTATCTCCGTTTCTAAAAGGAATGAAAGGATAGAAGCAACTCTATTCCCAGGCGAAACATTAGAGTGAAAAAAACATGTAAGCATTAGACTAGAGAATTCCCCATTGGCCTTCCTCATATATGGCATTTAGTCTAGAGGAAACTTAGACAAGTTTAAGTCTGTTTCCTTAACTAGAATTGAATTGTAAAGATTGGAGGACAAAATTTGTATTTATTTGAAAGATGTGTTAGTTACTACAAACTATCTTTTATGTTGTACTTATAATATGTTGTTGTTTGAATGAAAAATATTGAACATGTTTCTAAAATAGTTTTATGTCTTTTAAATGTCCTAGATCAATTATTTTCATAAAAATGCTTTTCCTACATGCATTGATGGAGATCAATGACTACAATGCTTAAGTATAACACCTGACATATCATTTATTGGACCAAACATATTCATTTAAAGAAAAATGTTGTCTTACATAGCATTCACATGGTGGAAGTATTGGAACAAAACGATTTTTGGAGGAAAAATTTGATTAAGGATTTATTCCCAAGGTCAACATGTTTTTATGGTTCATAATTAGACATTAATAAATTTCCTTAGAGATACTAAAAAAATCTTAAAGAGTTTGATATATTTGATCTTATTCATACACCTAGAAAGGGTAATAAATGTGCAGATCATCTTACCAATTTGGGGGCTAAAGGTAATAATTTTAAAGTGTGGGAGAGGGGAGATGATATCCCCAATGTTATTAATCTCATTAATAACATTAAGTATGATGTGCGCTTTTCTATTTTTCCTCAATGGTATGTAATCCTTGATCTTATGGTTAGCAGGACCCTTTGCACATGTACAAGATATATAGTGGGATTTGTATTAAATTTTCTCTTGAGATTCATTTTGGCCATTGTTTCTTCAATTTTCATTCTCAGTCAAAAACACCATAGGAGGTGGTTGTTTGAGAACTAAGCCCACATTCCATGCTATGTATTCCTGAAGGACAACCTCCTTGTGGTGCATTCTAAAAATTGGGGGTTTAGCAATTTTATCTAAAAATCATGTCATCTAATCCTTATCTTGCATTAGAGTTTGGTCAAGCATGGAACAATGGTAACATGGTGATCACGACATGGAAATTTTGGATTCAAAGGCTTCAATACACAAACAACTAGAATGGATATGGATGGCTTAAATATATTTAAAGACCGCATCAGAATGCAAACACAAAATTGAGAATTTCTTCCATGGTAAATAAAAGGTTTACCTACTTGTAAATGTAAAGCTAGATTTACATCGCTGATATTTGGAATACGGTCTACCTCAACTTTATGAGGTTCATTACTCTTGAAGGAATTATAGAAAGATATATAATCAACATCTCACTATGCTTAATATGTTTAGTCATAAGATTGCTATGAGCCTTCCTTTTCTCTTGTTTATGTCCCTCTCTGTATCGTGAATATTTTCAATAGGGGAAGATTAAAAACCCATTAGACCATGGTCTAACTATTTTTATTTTTAATCATGGTAAATTGTTGGTGGAAATGGCATTAGTGCCCAATTCAAGGTATTCGATGAAAAGTGTACTCTTGCTAACGTATGAAAAAATGAGGTGAAATAAGAGTATGACATCTCAGGGGAAGGAAATCTTAGTACTAGGGCTGTAGGTTCTCTGATTGATATGAAAGGGGAGTCATCTAAAGGGAAAGAGAGAGTGGAGTTGGGTTGGAATGTGGATTTTGATAAAATTTCTCTCAAGGTGAGGTAGGTGGAAAGGGATATGGAGGCCTTAGGAGAAGTTGGAATGGATATGGGAAACAATGTCATGCATTTCATCGATGCCTCTAAGAAAAATTTCATCTCCCAAAACTCTATCAGGGTGGATATGGAAGAGATAAAAAGTTTGGTTTTAGAGTTGTAGGGGCATGTGGCCAAGCTAGAGCAGGGACACAAAGTTCTTAGGTATAATATCCACCTAGTAGTTCTTATGAGGAAGAGCAAGTTGAAGATGACAACCCTATCACGAGCAAGCAAGAAGATCGAGATGAAATGACATGAGGATCTTAACCAAAGGAGTATAATTGTTTGAAGACTAACTAGCTCCTTGGCTCTTGGAGATTTTGTTTGACTATTTGTGGATGTTATAGTTTGGGATGACTTCCACTTCTGTTTTTTGTTCGGCTTGGCCTATTCTTTTTTGTGGTTTTTCCTTGTATGTTTCTGTTGGAATGTAGTTTGTGATAAGTTTTTTATTTATTTTTTTTTTTCTTGTTTGATGTTTTTTTCCTTCTTGGTGATGGTCCTTAACGATGAATTCTATTCTAAATTTTCTAGGTGGAAGCCTTAATCCATGTCTAAACTATCCAATCATTATGTTCACATATATTTAATAAACCTTGTTAAAAGTAATTTTATTAATGACATTTTAAATTAAACAAGATAGAGTGGCAAGTTCATGCCTCAGGGTTGGGAGATGTGCTACTTGTGGGATTTTTTTAAATTTTTCTATAATTTTTGCATTACATACTTTACTTTCCTAAGAATAATCAAATTCAATTTTTTCTAGAAAGTATAATGTATCAATACTTAATATATGAAATCTGCACACATATGGTATGTCTGACATCAAAAGACTTCTAAAAATAGAATGCCCCTATGTAATGATTTTAATATATAAAATATGTATGTATGTCAATTCCCAATTTCAATTTTACACATAATGTAAATACCCACGTTGAAATTCGATAGAAGACAAAACAAAAATAAAATTATGCATCAAATATATAATTCTTTGGAAAAAATAGAGTGATCTAGAATGCATAAAATATGCATCCGATTTTGATTATGCATGAATACCGCATAAACAAATACCCAAAATAATATTATTATTGAAAATATTTTAGCAATATAGGTGGCATTTTAATACATAATATGCTATATTTTTCAAGTGCAATAACAAAAAACCACCACACTTTTACAAGTTGAACATGCCTACATAAAGATAAAACTTTGATATTAAATGGAATAGGTGAAATAAGTCAGTTAAAATATTTATCTGGTGAATATGTTCAAAACACACCTAACCTATCAAATGATACACAAATTCCACTAAATTTAAAAGATATTAAAAGATTTCCAATAATAGATCAATTCAAGCATGTCGCACCTAGCCTAAATGTGGGTATAAAAAAAAAATACTGGGATAATCTGAATCCTAGATATCAAAATCATCATTAGAGTTTCATAATGAGTTCAAAATTACAACATCACATGATGAGACCAAGTGTATAAAAGTATTTGCAAATAGATGTAGATATCAAAGTACTCACAGACAGAGGACCCACATTTTATAACCGAGGACCCACTAAAATAATGTATGTAAATGACTAGAGTCATGAGTTCGATCATGTATGAATTATCAGCGAGGTGATGTGAAAAGTCAAGTGAAAATTCCAATGTCCATAGATATTGTTGATATTCATTGGTGACTCATTGAACCATGTCCATGTATATTGTTTTGGGGGAGTGTCCCAAATCCTTGGGAGCACATGTGTTAGAAAAAACCATGCATATGAAAAATAAGTTGAGATCCAAGTGATCAGTGCGAGTCAGCAATCACCCAAGTGAGAAAAAATTATCGAAGATGAGATTTTTGTAAAAATATTGGGGATTTTCTACAGGTTGGATCAAAATATTGTGGATGTAGTTGGTGAGGCTTACATATCTTTACTCGATTTAGATAACAATGGAAATCAAATAGGATTTATCCATTTCTTTTTTGTGGAAAACTTGCACATTTCCAATTCAACTAGTGAAATTGTCTTGAAATTAATTTAGGCCTACATTTTAAAACAACCATATAGTGTTAGATATATATTTATCTAGAGTCATATAGTATATTTTTAATGGAAATAAACATAAAACCAATAATTTATTACTTATTACGGATTTGTAGTCCACCATTGACAAGGCCTCCATTATAGATGTATTCTAATTGGTGATAAATTTAAGAAGATTGATGATTTTCAAAATATTAGAAAACCAAAAAGCATCAACAAACCCAACATGAATCCCTCAAATCAAGCTAGGTCTATGTAGTTTCCCAAATTATTTTTTCTATAACTATGATGCTACTGACATCATTTATTTCAAAAGCCTCGTCATTGAAGATGACAAAAGGAATTTCTAATTAAACCTTTTTTATTTTTTCCCTACTATTTTTTTAGAATGGTATTAAATGTAATGATGGTCGTTTCAATATATTTTGTAGGAAAGTCCCATTTTCATAAAGCTTATTCACTTTTGAATAGACATGACAACTGAAATATGTCACTTCCAAATTTCTAAAATGTCATTTCTTATATTTTATATATGTAGTTAGTTTTTTTATTTTAAATGTCTCCTCATATATGTAATGAAATATAAAAAATCTAAATAATAAATGCATCACTTTAAAGTTATTAAATATGATACCATGTCTTGTTCTCGATATTTATTTTTAAAAATTAAAAATTATGTATTGGAAAAAGGCTTTCAAATATGTCTTATCATATAAAACCACCAATATAGAGATAGATAAATGATTTATTGTATAATTCAAATTTTACAAATTTAGATATCCAACATTTACACATTACAAATATTGACTCTGGGAAAATAAACTTGAAAATGATTGGTTAGAAATTTTGAAGTAATAAACTTGGATGAAAGGTATAGTAATTTTCTTATGACATGAAATAATAATAATATTATTATCTTTTCTTTGTATATAACTAATATAATTCATATTAAAATTTTATATTGTTAAAAATTTAATACAAACATAGAAAAATTTGTATTAAAAAAATACAAATTTTTACAAAGAAAGAACAAGGATAAAGCAAAGCTAATTCAACGGCAACAAAACCAAAATAAAAAGAATATATATACAAAAGGACTATGGGATTTAATTTATAAATGTTTATGATGTGATTTGTTAAATAAATTTTATTGATTTTTATGAATAGTGTATTATTTTGGATGTGCCTCTTGTCCAAGCTTGCAAATAAGTCTTCCTTTTTGGATAAACATTAAATGCAGTGAATATTTTATTAACATTTATTTTTTTCTAAATCTTATATCTTTTTAAATATTGGACAAATGTCTTTCTTACAATTTTGAATTTTATTAAATAGAATGGATCAATGTTGCAACAAGGCCTCATATTTGTCAAATCGGTACTAACTAGCAAATAAAGTAAAAGATAAATAAGTTTGGTAGATCAAAAATTATTTAAATAAAACATGGACATTAGAAAGTTTAAAAGTTATAGAATTTTTTTAATTTTGATTAGTGGATTGAGGAGAAATTATTTGTTTGAATGAAATTTATAGAATTCATGCAAGAGGTAGGAACTAATAAAGTAAGATGTTTTGAGCTTAGCACCCACTAAGGTAAGATAATACTTCCACAATATAATATTTTAAGCTTAGATTTCCACTAGATTATGACACACCATAGCACACCATAGAATTGGATATTAGCGATCGATAGGATTTAACAAAAATAAAGAAATTTATTGTCATCATATAGTTTTCTAGGTTATACCACAAAATTTAATTCGATGTACAACTACAATTTCCATTTTTTGGAAAGGGTAAATAAATGGGTTTTGAAAGGACCCGCATCCTTTTATAAAAAGGCCCTTAAGGAAGAATATGACATTAAAGCATATAGAGATATAAATCCTATAGGCGAAAAAAGACAAAAATCCATAGAGGTAAGACCCAAACAAGAGAAAAATTACATTTTATGAATATTTTTGAGGATAGTTATTGCTTCCATAGTAGTAGTAGTGGTGCTTTTGTTAAATATAATAAGAAACATCTTAGAGTTTCCTTGTTCCTCGAAATCTCCTTTCACAAATCTATATTCATTATTTTGTTCTCAAAATTTGTTTGGTTCTCCTACTCTTGCATTACCATATTTTTTCACAAATACCTCACTGTAATCCAACACCAAAACATTGAGTGGAAACTCATTCTTAACATGAATATCTTCTAAAATATTGTCATTGAAAATGTCAACAATGTTATAGCCATTAAATTTTATTGAGTATGTGCAACAGAGGACTATTTGTGGACAAAAATAAGGCAAAAATAATATCAAATTTATCAAATACATATTCTATGCACCACCATGACCGATTCCGATATTCAATTTTTATTGTGAAATTGACCTACTATCCATACCACCAGGATTCTTTTTCAAAACACAATAGAACAAGTTCTTGGTAGGTGTTATGGGTTTGTAAAAAGTCTACAAATTTTCCTCTCATGTTATTACGGATTAATCTGCATCATTTATTGTCAAGATGTTCTTCATTCCATCCTCTTTCACTATTTTAACTATTGTTAAATATATTACAAAATTATTTATTTGATAAAAAACTAAATTGTAAAAAATATTGAATAAAAAACTTGCTTCAGTTTAATTATCTAGAAAATCCCTAAATGAATATAAGCCCTAATTAGCTATGGAAAATTTTACATTAATAGAATTTCATAATTTTGGAGGGGTTGATGGTGAGAATGCATACCAATTTTTGGCACGAAGAGGAAATCAAAACATTTCTAGAAATCAAGCACAAAATTTTCAACGCTTTCCCTACTGATATTTTTCTATTGATGAACATAGTGTCTGCTTATGCATATTGACGAAGAGAATAGAAAGGAAAATGTTAAAAATATAAACTCAAAAATATCTATTTATAGTGATAAGTAACTGACAAAACCAACCACCAATTTCTTTGCATAAATGAATTTAAGAGGGCACGCACATGATTTTCATTTCCTTAGATTAAATGGCTAATTAATGGTTAAAAATGTTACATGTTCCGAATAGTGCACATATTTCCAATGGCGCATATATTTTTAAATGGTGAATTTTACATAGTTTTTTTAATGGCTAATTAATGTTGAGGCAACCACAACATTAATTAGCATTTTCCTACAAAATGGTTCTCAAAATATTGCTTTTGGTATTGTAAAAAATTAATGTAAGAATTTAATAATATAATTTTTCTATTATAAATAAAATACCTTATATAATTTGGGTAAAATACGGCCCTTAATTATTGTGCTTGCACTTTGATGTGTGAGGGATCGCACTTAGCTGTGTGAATCAAGACTCACACATAGAAGTGTGAGTCGAACTCACACTTAGAAGTGTGAGTTGAGAAGTCACATTTAAAAAGAGTCGAGAACTACGACTCATGGCTTACATTTAAAAATATGACCAATCACACTTGTAGGTGTGATCACTCACATTTTGACTTTCAATCTAGTAAATATTTCTATGAGTGCATGTACAAAACAATATTACTTATGCATTACTTTAATTTTTGATAAATTACTATTCCATATTTTTTAACTATGCTTAATATATAAAAATATTTTTTATATAAACATACATAAAAATTAACGGTCAAATTTTAAACATCCAAGTCACACGTCATGGTTCTAAACTATATTTGAAATATGTTACATCTAAAATCACAAAAAACATCTAAATTTCTTTCAAATTTAACACCATTCAAGGATGTTAAGTTCTAAAATAGATGACTTCTATATTAGAGTATAATTTGGATAGGATTTTCAAGTTCAACGTTTATTGATTTGAATAAGGTATGCATAAATAATCTTATATGTATGATGATATTAAGATTGATATGTGGCAAAAATGAAAACAATCACTTACATAATGTCTTAAATGCTACCCAAATTCTACATTTTTTCAAGATTTAGATTGAAGGAGGTTTAAGAGATGTTCATATAAGATGTTTATTTTTATTTTTTCATTTTGATTTCAAGCATTTGATTTAACCTTGGAATTGTTATTGATATTTCTCATTTTCAAATTCTCCATATAAGGTTTAAGATTTAAGTGGCCACGCTACAAAATTTCTCTTTTATGTGTGGATATAGTTGAAAATGAACTTTGTATTCAAAGGAGGACCATATGTAGATATACCCTCCAAAGGTGTGATAGGTGCATAGGGACTAGTATATCCATAAAGAAATACACTCATTGCGCATTGAGAGAAATAGGGTCTAGCTTATTCTTTGTCACAATAAGTATTGTATTTAATGGAAGAGTGAGAGTGTCATACACAATTAATGGTTGTGAAACAGAAAAAGAAATTGAAAACAAGGGATGATTTACTAATGTCATGGAATCATGAAGAACACCCATTATGGATAAAACAATCTTGGATGAATGGTGAGAGGAGGGAATAGAAATGGAAAAACGAAAAAAAGAAAAAACTACCAAAGAGTGTCGCAAACAAGAAGTGTACAACTATTGCATTGATATCCATAACAGTGGAGAGAAATTGTGATATATCACCACACATGTATCGTTAAGTGGAACATTTGTCCCATGTTTCAATCACAAAGAACAATTATTCATCAAATGTGATGGAGTGCATAGAGCTTAAGAACAAACGTGCAACCACTTCATGTCCAAAAACAGTGGCACAAGTAGATCAATGTCAAAAATGGAAAATTGATTATATTTCAAAGTTTTCATTCAACTTACTATGCTCGTACATGATGGGTAGATGATACTAATAAAATCAGCTTACGATAATGTACTTATATGGATGGGCAAGGTAGAACAAATTCCAATACATGATGTCCATACAAAGGCTCAATAGATAAGTGGAAGTTGGTGGGAATCAACAAGAAAATAAAATACAGAAAAAGAAAGGTAGAAGGAATGCTTAAATAAGAAGAAATGATGGCCAAAATGAAGGAAAACATCACATTTTGATATAGACAACATCACCCGGTAATGGACACCAAGAAAATTATGGAAAGGAGATCAAATAATTCTTTTTGACATGTATTCTATTCTCAATTGTAACAATAAATCTATTAAATTGTTAAAAAATGTTGCTTTCAAGACAAGTTTTAAAATGTTGTATAAAAATTAGTTACAATTAGTTTCAATATTTGAAGTATTTAATTATATATAAATACTTATCAAGTGGGAAATTGTAATTCACAATATTATTAAAATTAAAATATAATAAAGTTATGATAAAATATTTAGAAAAATATTTAGTGTGACATGCTTGATAAAAAAAAAATAATAAAATATAATGACATCATGCATTCTTGAATAGGTGGCATGTACTTAATAGTATTTTATTTTGAAAATGAAGAACAACTCATTTGTACACTTATAAAATATTGATATTAAAGTTTTCATAATTTTATGACACTTGTTAATTGAAGATTTTTCCTTCAAATATCAATAAAAAGATGTACTTGAATATGACCCATAATGTGTCTTATCAAATAATAGAAAATGAAGTATATCAATTTATTCATTTTTTAAAATCATGAAATTGTTTAATTTATATTCCAACATTTGAAATATAGACACTAGAAAAAATAATTTCTTTGATTGAAGGATATGGTAAGAACTAATAAGTTGTGGTGAAATGTATAGTAACCTGTCATGGGTAGAAACAAATAAAGTATGAAATCCATGTTTCAAAACAACATGTTTAATGTAATTATTAACTCGTTGTTGTTCTATATTATTTATAGACTAGAAAAGCATAAAAGTAGTTCACATTATCTAGATTATCTTTGATTTTGAAATGCCTAGCGAACACTAATTTATGTCACAATGATTTATATTTTATAAACTAATCAAATAAGTGTTGAAAAGATGTTACTAGTTTAATTAATTATGCATAATATAAATTGATTATTTAATTAATTTTATTAATTAAATAATGTTGTTATATGGTTATATTATAAACCATATTATTTTTATATTTTGTTATATGGTTTTATCAACCATATTTGTCTTTTATTTTCACATGTATAATTGTTATAACAATTATGTGCTTCCCGGATGTAATATTGGAAGCAGTTGTGAGTTTAGTTTTACCTGTGTAACCTATTTCTTTGTCTGCACATGGTTGTTCAATTCCTATAAGAATTGCAGCACTCCATTATATTTTGGATTGATTTTACATTAATAAAATCTATAGGATTTCGTCCTTGTTTTGTGAAATTACATTTGGTTTCAGAGCAGGTTGAAGGATATTAGAGGATTGCAGCAGAGTTTGAGGAGCATTGGAGAAGCTTGTGCAAGCAAAAAGAGAGCCAGAGTTGCCTCTGCAACTTCCCAGCCCCATCCCCTGCAATACCACCATCAAATTCCTCAAAACCACCTTTATTCATTGCAATTAAGGTTGAGGAGGATAGAATTCACCAAGGAAGAGATTACAAGCTCAAAGGAAGGAAGAAAAATGATCTAAGGCGCCATACACACTCAAAACCGCCTTCATTCTCACCAAAACCGCCTGTCATTTTTTTCTCTTTTCTGGAATTTTTTCTCAAAACCACCTTTCCAAAACCATGGTTTTTTGAAGAGGTATGGTTTTACAGTTTGGAAGTGTTTAATTACATTTTGCTCTTTGCTTATACTTGTTTAGCTTAGCCGCCCAAGTGGCTAGCATAAATTTTGTAAGACACTTCCCATCAAGAGAGGTTAAGGGGTCAAATCCCCCTCCCTCACCCACTACCAAATTTGACAAAAATTTAGTGGAACCGCTAACTTTAGTGAAAAATTTAAATTTAGTTATAACTAACTAAATTTAGTGAGAAAAACCTATTTTAGGGAAAAAACTTTGTTTTTCTCCAATCTACATAGTTTTGCATTCCGAGCACATTTTTCCAAAGGAGGGCTATCTAAAAAATTCATTTTGAGCTATTTTTTTACCATTTTTTGCTCTTAGCAAGACGTATTGGGCTCCATAGGCCACCAGGGCCCGCAAAACAAAAAAATTATTGCCATTCAATTTTTTATAAATTTTTTAATGTAATTACATGCTGCAATATATTGTAATAATTTGTAGGTTGTCATAGGTCAACTGCAAACTTTGTAATTGATCGAAACAGGCACAATTGTAATAAAAAAAAAAAAAATGGGTTCTGTAACACTCACGAGATACTATATCTCATTCACAGTGTTCGGTATATACAGTGCCTCTGGGAAGCGCTTACGGGTAAATCCATCATGACTACTATTACACTTAATGCCTAATATAATGCAACAACATCATTTGGGCATCATCCCTATAAATCAATGGTGAGTAATAAGGTCACAGTGCACACAATATAATCCATCCCATCCATCTATGAATGATTACACAACATAAATTTGGATTGAGAAATTATCCAAGTATATAGAAAATTTACGCACGCGTATGAGGATATTTCTTTGAACCGGTGTCAATAATCACATGAGACCCTTTCAGTACTTTCTTAGTACCACATATTGAATTCTTTCACGTAGGTTAACGTCTCTTTCACGTACCGCCATATATATAGAAAGGGTGAGATTATTCCATGTACCACAAGGTATATCCGAAGGCGTGTATATATAAAGGTTGTGTATATCGACTGACGGTATATAGATTGGGAGACCTTACACCTAGAGTGATAAGAGCCAAACCCTCGGTGATTTCTGAAATGGGCACCAATGCCCCCAAGGTTTTCTTCCGGATTCACAATTACTCATAGGAAACAACTATGTTGCATGGAAGACCAAAATTAAGACATAACTTGAGTTTGAAGAAATCTGGCTGTCATTGTGAATGGTACTGACTAGATCAACTACCGATACAACACAACAATAGCATTTTGATAAAGTAGTTCAGAAGGCAAAACTCATCATCTTGTTTAGAGTGTCCGATAATGTGCAACCCCACATTCGAGATGTCAAAACAACCAAAGAAGCGTGGGATAAGTTAAGCATATTATATGAGGCCAAGAACAAGAATGTTATATTAAATTTGTAGAGACAGTTACACACATTGAAGTTCAAGCAGAATGAAAAATAGAAGATTTCTTAAGAAGAGTTACAGAATTGAGGGATTCACTTCTAGCCCTAGGATAAGCGATCAAAGATGATGATCTCATTCCCATTATTCTGAGATCACTCCTTTCTTCATACCATATTTTTATAACAACACTAAACTTGTCAGATACGACATTTAGTTTTGACATATTGGTAAACTTACTGTAACAAGAGGAAGCAATGCACAATAAGGATGATGAAGAAGAACATGAAATTTCTTCACATCAAAAATGGAAAGGAAAAGGTAAAGGAAAACCTAATTCCTATCAAAAGTCCCAAAATCAAAATCAGTATCAAGGGGATAGACAATAGAAGAAGCAATGTCCAATCTGTAAAAGAGGACATAACCTAAAAGATTGTTGGTATAATACTTACAAGAAAGGTTCATCAAGAAACTTTGGACCTCCACAATAATCTCACAAGGGACATTCTAACTACAATAAAGGGAAAAAAAAGGGGAACTGGAAAAGAAGACCCCATCAATGAAGGAAATATTGTTGAGCAACTAGAAACAATCAGACAATGAAGACTACTTGTTCACAAACTTGATCAAGTGAACCATCCACATCATCTAATGATGTTTGGTATGTTGATTCGAGGGCCACTCGACACATGAATAGCCACAAAGACTGGTTTATTTCAATGAGGGACATGCCATTGAAAAATCATTTTCGTTGGGAGATGATTCTTCATATATGGTTCAGGTGATTGGGAACATTTCTCTACCCCTTGGTTCACGCAACTGTAGACTTTCAGATGTCTTATATGTCCCTCGGTTGACAAAGAATCTACTTTCAGTCAGTCAACTCCTAATCACAACCTAAAAATTGACTTTGATAGTCATTCGGCAAGAAAACATGTTTAATTTGAGATAAATCATGAGGCTTGAAAATAGTTGCAAAATCCTCCAATGTGGGACGCATGTTCCAACTTGATTTTTTTCATAGAGATGATCAAGCACTTGTGGCTAAGAACTCTACCTCAAGCACCGTTGTGGCCTCAAAGACTTGGTCATGTAATTTTCAAGTATTTTCGAGACACTTCTCTGGCACAATATGGTACATGGGCTACCATCTCTTCAAAAGGATACAAACAAGTGTCCTCACTATCTAGCAAGAAAACAACATAGAGCTTCATTCCAGAAGAGTACATATCGAGCTCATGGTCATCTTGATCTAGTTCATACCGATCTTTGTGGTTTTATGTAACCAAGTCATTCTGGATTTCAAGTACTTCATGCTATGTGTTGATGACTATTCAAGGAAAATGTGGATTTTTTGTCTTCGCAAGAAAAGTGAATCTTTTGAAACTTTCAAGAAGTTCAAAGTAGCAATTGATAATGAAACCAGTCATCACATCATAACTCTCCACTCAGATCAAGGGGGGAATTGACTAGTAGTGAGTTCAAAGACTAATTACAATCTCATGGGATTTGTAGATAAATTCCTCCTCCACACACACCACAATAAAATGGTGTTGTTGAGAGAATAAATCATACTATCATGGAAATGGTGTGATGCATGATCAATGACTCTGTACTTGCAAAGACATTCTGGCTAGAAATAATAAAGACCATAATGTATTTATTGAATAGAGTGCCCATAGTTTCTCTTGATGGAGTAACACCACAAGAAGCATGGTCAAAATGGAAACCATCTATTGCACGCCTTAGATTATTTGGGTAAAAATTAAGTATGCACATACCCAAGCAGAACAGAAAGAAATTGGACATGAAGTCACAGAAACTCATCTTCATTGGGTACAGTGAGGAGACTCTTGGGTACAGATTGATGGATCCTAAGACTAGAAAAGTCTACACCAATAGAGATGTTAAGTTTTTTGAGAAGGAGGAAGTAGATCCTCCTCCTCTAGACTCATCAGATGTAGATTTTTCTCCAATTGTAAAAATTGAAGTTGATGTTCCCTCAGAAGATAAAAGTGATGATGGGGATGATGGTGTTGATTCGATAGAACCACGACCCACAGGAATAGTTCAACGCATGCCCAAGTGGTGTACTAGCACATTACGAGATGCAAGAATGGATGCTCGACTTGGATACATCCACCCTGGACCATGGACTCACATAGAAAGCAAGAGAAGAAGCTAACTTTGCTTTGATGAGTAGAGTTATTGAATTTGATGAGCCCTCTATAGTCCAGGAAGCCCTACAGTCAAAATCTTGGAAAGATGCCATGGATTCTAAATATCAATTAGTGATGAAGAATAACACTTGGCAACTTGTCAATCTTCCACTAGGAAAGAAACCCATTGGATGTAGATGGATATTTAAAAAAAAGTACAAAGTAGATGGGATAATGGACAAGTATAAAGCGAGACTAGTAGTAAAGGGGTATGCACAAAAAGAAGGCATAGACTACAAGGAGACATTTTCTCCCATAGCTAAGATCAAAACAATTAGAATGATCTTTTCTCTAGCTACACAGTTTGGTTGGAAAGTCCATCAGATGGATGTAAAAAGTGCCTTCCTAAATGGAGATTTACAAGAAGAAGTCTACATGACTCAACCTAAGGGATATGTAGTACCTGGTCAAGAAGCAAAGGTATACAGACTCAGGAAATCTCTATATGGCCTCAAATAGGCACCCCAGGCATGGTACATCAAGATTGATGAGCATCTCATACAACATGGATTTGTTAGAAATCCATATGATCCCAATATTTACCTCAAAAAGAAAGGGGGAGATTGTGATTTTTGTTGTCTATGTCGATGATCTAGTCATCATTGGAAGTTCAGTGAGGATGATCGATGCAACGAAGAAATATTTTAATCGATCATTTGACATGACCGATCTTGGGTTGATGCATTATAGTCTTGGATTGGAAGTAGGGAAAAAGAGAATCAAATTTTTGTTTCTCAGATGAAATATACCAAGACAACGCTTGAGAAATTAAGGATGATGGATTACACACCAATTGCTACACCCATGTAGAATAGATTGTAGTTATCTCATTTAGATCCATCTCCTAAGGTAAGTGCCACTCTCTATTGGAAGTTGATTTAGAGTCTCATTTACCTTACCTACACTAGACTAGATATCTCCTTTGTAGTAAGTTATCTATCTAAGTTCATGCAAGAACCCAAAGTTTGTCATTGGAAAGTAGCAAGGTTCATTTTGAGATATCTGAAAGGATCGGTGGATCTTGGTCTAGAATATAAGAAGAACGAAAAATTCTTCTTGACTAGATATTTGGATTCAAATCAAGCAGGAAATATTGATGACAGAAAATCCACTTTTGGCTTTGTATTCTTTATGGGATATAGACCAATATCATGGGGAAGTAAGAAACAACACTTTTTCTCACTCTTCCACAAAATCCAAGTATCGTTTTGCAAGAGAAGTTGTCTATGAAGCGATTTGGCTACGTCGTATACTAGAAGGACTTGGAATACCACAGGACAAACCAACCACCATGTATGTTTACAATGAAGGTGTTCTCAAACTTGTTCGCAATCCATTTTTTCATGAGAGAACAAAGCACATTGAAGTACATGTTCATTTCATACACAAACATGTATTAAAGCACAACATCTAGTTCAATTTCATCCAACAACAACAAGGGGTAGATATCTTCTTCCAACTTGATTGTGTGTCTTATTGACCACAAGGACTATGTTGCTTATCAAGCGCTTATGTAACTTAGTGGTTGTAAGGCTTATGTAACTTAGTGACCACTAGGTTATGTAGCTTAGTGGTTGTAAGGAAGACATAATTTTTTTGCCGTATGGTAGATGTAACTTTGACGTTTGTTAAGATTATTTCACCGAGTATGTACTTTCGTCATGTAAGTTAGAGGTTGTTAGACTTATGTAATTTAGAAACCGCTAGGCTTATGTAGGTTGACACCATTAGGATTATGTGGGAGAATAAAATAATAACAAAATATAAACCCTAAAATAACAAAACTAAAATTTAAAGATATGGATTTAGAAATTGGATTCCAATAATAATGTTACTAGAATATTGTAATAGTAAAATTGGAGTTCAATAAAGGAAAGTGGAATCCAATAATATGAAATCAGAATCCAATAATAGCACTATCGGAACTCGAATAAGTCCAATAATGATAATATTAGAATCCAAAGATTGCTACCAATGGAATCCAATAATAGTAATAATGGAAGGAAGTATAGCCAAAAATGGAATCCAATATATGTAAAAAATGGAGATGGATTTCTTCCAATAGATGTAATATGGATTCTAGATTCACTGGAATATTTCCAAATTTAGTGAATTAAGTTTTTACCCATGGCATGAATTTCAAAGGACATTGATTAACTAAAATTATTAACTAGTGTAGTAAATGATAGTTAATTTAATTTAGGAGGACATATAAAAAAATTAAAAAAATACACTAAGATGGTATGTAAATGAGATAAGTAATAAGTCTAATGAAAATAGAAACCCTAATGTGCAAGAAGAAAGAGGAAAGAACTTAATTTATTTGATGAAGTGGCAAAATTATGTCGTAGAGGACATTGGAAAATTTAGAAGCACGTGATTACTATGTAGGAGTGCCACAAATGATGGATCTAGAGGATCTAGCTAGAATTGAGAGCCTAGAGGAGGTCTCAGGGCACTGCGGGTGCTTTGGTCTGCAATCTAGGTGCCTTGGTCTTCGTAAAATCTATGGATATGATCTTCATGAGGCCAAAAGGTGATCTTAAATATTCACTATCTGTCACGTCAATTTCATTGTCTCGCACAAGATGTCGACAATATCTCAAGATGGAATAAAGACCTGTAAGACCCCAAAACAAACATCAAACCCTAAAAAGGAAAATTCATATGATGGGGTAAGATTGACCTCAATTGCCACAAAAGTTGACTTACTAATTGAGCATTGCACTACATCTCAGACCCTATGTAGTTCTATGTGCAAGTGAGTGTAAACATGCCCTAGGTTGCTCATGTGTTAGTCACACTTTGTGAAGTAGTGAGAACTAACTATGTGTTGAAAATGTAATAGAATGTGTGCATGAAATATAATATAATCCCCCGTATGAACCGTGATGTAGATGTCCTAGCCTTGTGCCTTGATGATGGATCTATGTCGATGTAAATTATCTCTAATGTAATAGATGGATCTAACTCTAGATGAAGTGATAGTAGTAAGTGATGATAGGTCCCTCATTATGGTCTCATAACTTTTATATTTATAGGTTTTCTTGGTCTAATTTAATAATTAACCCTAAAAAGGCCAATGACAAGAAAGATAAATATTTAAAACAGATAGAAAAAGCCCAAAAATATACGAGAAATATATAGGACCAGGTCACCCATGGTGGGGCTAGGCACCACGGTGCCCCAAGATTAATTTGGGTGCCCTAGTCGAGGCTAAAGTGATGTCGGATGACAAAATATAACTGGGAATATGGGTGTAATAGGTTCATAATGACAAAATAAAATAAAATAAATTAGCCAAAGGATAGGTTTTAAGTAGTACTCACTTCCCTAAAGAACATTCTAATTAGTATTATGAGACTAGGATAAATAAATCTCTAAACCGCATGATTTTTGACTACATTTTTCCCCACTTTATGTTGGTGAGAGGAAAGCTTGATAACATAAAATAGATAGATATGTGTACCGATGTCGATGTAAAATGATGAAGAAGGTGTGTCAAGGGCTAGACAAAGCATGGAATGATAAAAATATGGAGGAGTGTGGAAACTAAAGATGAAAAATGCATAGAGAAAAAGTGATGAGACTTAACCTAGGGAAGAATGTGTTTCTAGTTGTTGCGGTGTGTAGTTTACCTGCATGGTTAGTAAAGCATGTGTGCTATCATGCAATTTTTTTTTGTTGTTGTTTTTATTGCTTGTTGTTTTCCCCATTTGACTTCTTGTTTCTCATATGGCCGGACATGTAAGGAGAAAATGATCAAGTAGTCAAATTATTATATATGTAAGTGTAAAAATCCAATGTAAAAGATACATATATATGTAAAATACACAAATGGAAATGGAAAATGTAAATGTAAATGTAAATGGAACATGTGCATCTAATCCATGTTGAGAGAGATAATATAGAATGATATCCTTTACTGTGATTTTTTGGGGTGATCTCATGCCATAGGCTAAAGAAGTGTAGGAAGGAAATGCTTTGTGTCCTCCAAGCTCTTACCGCTTCCCTAAATATGTGTATAAATCTCTATATCATCATAGGTTTTTGGGTGATCCGATGCCACTAGCTGAAGTAGTGTAGAGAGGCACTCCCACTGTAACCCCCAAGCCTGTAGCTGCTTCCCAGAATGCTAAGGACACCATGTCCTATAAAATACATTGTGTATGGAGTTTTTAGACTAGTCTCGAATCAACTTGCTTAATGTAACCCAAGATTACAAGGGCAAAAATTACATTGAAATGAATTGGTGTAAATGTGTTGGGTTTAGTATGTAACCCCAAATGATGTCCCCCTCTTTGGGGGTACATGTAATGTCATTGATAAGAGAATACGACCCTAAAAGAGGTCCAACCACATGTACGTTGTAATGCTAAAAATTTCTTGATAAAAACCAAGGCACATAAAAACAAGAATGCTATCTAAAAACAAGTGTAAACACACATGGATATAGAAAAAAGTGTATAAGCTATGCAAACAATGTATAAGCTACCAAGAAAAGTAATGTAAACACACAAGATGACAAGTAAGCTACACAAAGCAGGTTGCAAACATGGGACATCACTCATGATGTAAAAATACATGTAAGGACATCATGGCCACAAAAAAACAAACAATTGTGCACACCAAATAAAGGGAAAGGCCCATCAAACAATAGAAAACAATAGGAGACAATATAACAAACAAGAATGGAAATCAATATTCCTACATTAACAATGTTGCACATGAATCACCCTGTTAGTAGGTGAGAAACATAATATAGCATGTCAAAAGTTTGTATAACCAAGTAATGTAAAGTGCTAAGAACAAAATGAAACAATAGCACCAGGAGCGATGAATGTCGAAATGCCCCCAACGACAAGTGTATGAAGGGTAGAAGGTGAGCATCCATTTTGTGTATATGAGAGTTGTATCTATGATCACAACTAAAATAAGGGATGAATGTACATGTGTGGATGATATAGATAAATTAATTACAAGTAAGCTAACTAACATGTGTAATAGAGTGATCATGAAAAAAAAGTAAACAAGAATAAAAGAAATCATAGTATGGAGCATGTTGTGGATGGGTGGAATGAAATGAAATATGGAGTGATAGGAGCCACATGCACCCCGAGTGGATGGATGTGTATGCAATGAGGTTCATTTTTTTGTACCCTCAGTAGTAAATAATGAACTATAAATGAGAGTGCATCATCAGGAAATAGTCGAGATGTGTGTGTTGTGTCTAGCACACTATGAGGAATGTGTAGGTGTACTGATAAGATGCGACCTAGCGATGATGTGCTCCTGAACCTTACAGCCAAAGTGTATATCATGATCAAATGAATGTAAAAGTAATGATTTAACATAAGTGTATATCACTATAAGATTAATAGATGAGTGATGATTTAAAAGGAAGTGTGTATCACTACAAAATGGAAGGAGGGTGTGGTGATGTAACCTAAGGTGTAGACCACTAACAATGAGAATAGGTGATGATTTATCCTAAAGTGTATATCATGATAAGATGAGTAATAAGGCAATGGTGATGTAACCTAAGGTGTATACCACTAAAAATTATTGAATAGGTGACGATTTAGCCTAAAAGTTTATGTCACTTGCCTAGGAATGTTGCAGATAGTGAGAATATCAAATGTGTAAGGTCCATTTGATTTGTAAACCCTTGGAAGTTGAGTATGGAATGAGGAACTACAATGTGTCATTAGGTGGTCACCTGCGAGTGCATAGAAAATAATGTCGTATATGTAATGGACAAATACGACCATGTGATGAATAGATTGTGTCAATAAGCTATGTGTAGAATGCAAATGCAAGATGTGTATAATGTATAAAATGTAATTTATATCACATAGTGTAATACATGTAGATAGATGAGTAATGTAGTATGTAGGGATGAATGTAATGCTAGACTCATATGCGATGAAGACTAGTGTAGTTTATAGAATATGTATGACATGAAGACGTGCAATGTATGATGTATGGTATATGACTATGTATAGGATGTGAGGCAATATGCGTAAATATCCTAATAGCGTACGATGTAAAATGCGTAAGGTTATAATGAGTATAGTGTATGATGTATGAATATGGAAATGGCGCAATGTTATAGAAAAATGTGGAGAATGTATGGTTCATGGTATATGACACGCAATGTGCGATGAAACACAATGTATAATTCCCATTGTGAAGTGTTTGGGGTTCATTGTAGAAGTAATCCCTAAACAATCAAGTATGAACCAAATCACAAGCATTCATCATTGGGTAATGGTCAACTAAAATGTGTAATAAGTATGCTTATGAATGGTAATGCAAAGATGAAATAGATGAACTTGTGTTAATATGATGAGGGGGAGATTGTGTTAGATTTCATGCCACCCAATTATGTAAGCGATGGAAGTCTAGTAAAAAAAGGAGTATTTTCCTTTTAAAAAGTTATGGGATGTTGAGGTGGTAATCTCATAGACGAAGCTTGAGTGGAGGGGTATTTCTTTACCAATATGATTAGAAAACAAAAGTGGAGTAGGATGGCAAGAAAGCTTGAATGCTGGAAGCTTTGGTGGTACTGATGACGCTACCAAAGGAGGAGGAGGATTGACTTTGAGAGACAGTTGCGCACCTTGACTTGGTAATGTTGTAAATGTATTGGTGTTTATAGGTGATTTCTTAGGCAGTTCTTGTCTTTTCAAAGAATGTGTCTAAGTCAGGTTGGTGTGATGCTCATTAAGTAGAAAATAAGAAACATCATAAATAGGAGAATCATGTGATGGAACTATATTATTTTTCTAACTAGGAAGAGAATCTTTATGCACATGTGAGTGACCATCACTATCAAGTGTGTAATGAATAATAGAATTATCTATAACTTCCTAAGAAAGATTAGAAGAAGGCTCACTAGTTACCGCATAGCATGGTATAACAGTTGTAGATGGGAATTCAAAATTTTTGTGAATTGAATGATATAAATTCCTAACACTCAAGATGTTTGACTCTATGTTATAAAGCATAACAATCATTTTCATTACATCCATTGATCCTATTATAGTTGCAATATGGATGAGCTTGATATTTTGTAAGCCGATAAGGAGGATAATAATGAGTAGGTGGCAAAGTGATCAACTAATGACTAAGAAGTTGAGTAAGAATGTCATGTGGCATAGTATTATGCTCAAACATAAGAGTATCAACAAATGTATGTCTTGAGGTTTAGCTAGATGACATGTAGTGGACATAGATTGTGTATAAGATGTAGGAGCACAAACATGTGATTGAGAAGAATCCTTAAGTTGTTGAATTTCATATCTAAGGGATGTAATCATTGATTCCATAGCCTTAAATTTAATCTAATATGGGTTGAGTAGATGGCGGATCACTACGATCAGATTTGTCAGATAAACGAACGAATATAGAACCGATTTGGTGTGGTAGTGTATTATCGCCAGATACATGCAGTCTAGTTGTTTTTGTAAAATATCCCTGGAATGAGGATATCTATTAAGTAAAGTAGATAAATAGACTTGAGAAACTTGGTGAGACATGATATAAAAGATAAGAAAAGTCCTAGAATGAAAGTGTATTCAAAGGTTGAGTTCACCAAAAATGATTAACTAAAAATTGACTAACTAGTGTAGTAAATGATAGTTAATCTAATCTAGGAGGACATATAAATGCAATAAATAAATGCACTAAGATAGTATGTAAATGAGATAAGTAATAAAACTAATGAAAATAGAAACCCTAATGTGTAAGAAGAAAGAGGAAAGAACCTAGTTGATTTAATGAAGTGGCGGATCATTTGTGTCACTAAGGAGATTAGAAAAATCATAAGTAGGGACGATTGTGCAAGAGAGACAAAAAGGATGTAGTTGGAGGATCTAGTTGGATTAGAGCCCCTGGAAGAGGACTAGGAACTTGTGGGTGTTAGGGTTTGCAATTTGGGTACCCCAGTCTACGTAAAAACACTAGATCTAACCTTCATAGGGCCAAAAGGTGATCTAAAATATTATTTGTCTATCGCATCAATTTCATTGTCTAGTACGATGTCATCGATATCTCAATATGGAAGAAATACCTGCAAGACCCCAAAACAAACATCAAACCCCGAAAAGAAAAATGGATATGAAGGGGTCGAATGACTCGAGCCGCCACAATGGTTAACTTACAAATTAAACGATGCTCTCAGAGACCCCTTCGACTAACATCCCCCTACCATGACCCCTCTACACATTATTATTAATTTAAATACCCAAATTAAGTTAATAATTCCCTCATCCCTCTACCTCATCTCTCCACCTCACCATGAACCCATTCCAAGCCTATTTATTAACCTAAACTAATTCACCACTCCCCTTAACTAACTAAGACTCACTTAATCCTAAAATTCATTACCTATTATCCCTCCTACCAATTTTGTGCTTCATTTAGCACCAACCTGCACTCTAGTCCATAAAAAATCTTGACCAACGCTAAAAATGGAGAGAAAAGGAAAGTTTTGGCAAAATAGGATGTTTTCTCTCTAACCAATGCCGGTTATTCCTCGGTGGTGCTACTCACCTAACCACCATTAGTTTCTTTAAATAAGAAATTCCAACCCTTTGCCCGTGTTCTTCCATCTTGGTTTTTGGAGTTATGGCATGGGTATTCTCGAGCATCTAGAGACCTCACGATGAACCAAATATCATTCCAAGCATTCACAACCTTCACCAAGCATCAACAATGTGTTCCAAAGAATTTGATCTCTCATAAGGAAGTACAAAACCTTCTACTATTGTTGCACGTGATCGGGACTTGTCTCTCCTTTAACCACGCTTATTCTTTATATAACTAGATTTGAATTTGCAAGTAAGTGATTTCTACCTTCTCATTTCTTTTAGTATTTTGGTTGTTATTCATTTATCATATTTCTTTTACCTTCTACCCTTCCCATATATTTTCCATCTAACCTCCACCCAATCACCCGCCCATTTGACCTTTGTGTCCATCCTAAATGCTTATTTCTTCATCTCGATCTTTAATAAAATCGTATGACCTTGCCTAAGCCTCCTCAACACTCTAAGCAATCACAAAGAGCTTAAAACCACCTCAATTTAATATTTACACCCAATTTACCCTATCAGAATCGGTCACCCAACTAATGTCGACTATTATTGGGTATCGGCATTCGTCACCCATTTGATACCAGTCTTTGTGAGTAGTAATTTGTCTTTGACCAACAAGCTCCTAACTTACCCAAAACCTTCCCAAACCTCACCTAATCTCACCCAGACCTTCCTAAACACCTCTTCCACACTTGTTAGCCTTGACAACACCCTTCCTTCTCTAGATTTAGTTGTATATTCAATATTTAGCTTAAATCTAGTCTATTATTTGCATATGAGATACCTAAATCATATTATTACAATAGGACCTTTCTTTTACTATCATTTCTTTACATTAAGTTGTTTTTAAATAGTGGATTGACAACCTTTCTAGGAAGTATCACACTTCTCGGATCTAGCATATGCTAGGAAGTCCACTATCATATGTTATTTAACTCTATTTGGTGGTATTATTGTGCTTTTATAGGTAGTCCTTCCTAGCCAAAAAGGATCTCTTCACGATCAGCCTAGTCTTCTCAACAAAGTGTGTAACCTTCTTCGACTTCATAGGTATTCCTCCTCACCTCACTTTTACCTTATTTTTTTTATACGCAACATTGTGGTGAAACATTTTGGCATGCCTAGTGGGACCCTTGTTTGTGGGTTCCTTTATATTCATATAGGTTACATCTTGTGTGTTTCCTTTCTAAATCATTATTCACTAAATCTTCTTCTCTGGTAATCTGCTCCTTATTTCTAATTGCTCTAAATAAAACATTTATTTTAGTGCATTTAAAAATAATCCTTCTTATTTTCTTCTAGGTTTTCATTAGTGAAATTCATTCTTCATACTATTCACTCTTGTTTACTTAATGTGTTTATTTAGTTTTTTCTTGTCTTACTTGCAAATTTCATATTTCGATTTGGGGCCTAAAACACTTGCATTTCATCCTTGTATGTCTTCATATTTAGCTCTCATATTTTAGTAGTGATCATATGACGGAGGTCATGACCATTTTTTTATTGATTAATAAAGCGTAGTTCACATTTATGCACACACAGGTACCTTCGTTATCTAAACCATTTGTCTTAAGGCATAATCCAACTAAATCACTTAACACAATTCATATTTTTCAAAATTTCTTAAACATTCCCTTTTCCTAAATTGGTCTTTCTACCTAAGAAGTCGTATCTTTGTTTTGGATTTACCGAGAAACAAAAACATACTTCACCAAACACCTATTTCTAAGTTCGTTAATTGGGCCCTTCTTGGTGTCACCAACATGCTGGGTTTATCATATTAGAGCTTAGACCTCTATGTACCCCACAAGATATTTGAGGACTCCTTTGAAAATTTCCCATATCGCTATATCCCGCCATATATGTGGGACACACCCTAGATTTGTATAGTTCTTTCCCGGGAATTTGGTCTTCTCCTTCAACCAATTGGCCCAAACCTTCCTTTATCACGCATTATCATAACCTATTTTTCATCCTCAATCAATATCTCTAAGAAGTATCTATGAAAAACTTATACTCTATTCACTAACACGAGGATGAATCTATTTCAAATTTCTACACTAGCATGTCATATGTGACCTATTCATCTAATACTCTTATGCAAAGGGGTTCAATCTAAGTGGGGCCTCATAAATAAACTCACCTTCGTAATGTCCTCACTTATGATGAAATATGTAATGAGCCCATTCACCCATCTTTACCTATTAACCCTTATCATGTGTAATGGGAGTTACTAAGTTCAACCATTTAAATAGGAAGCTCATAGATCATTCAAACATGATTGTTATTTTTCACAAGGGAATTTACTAGACACTTTTCAGAATTCTCGACTCTCTAGGTTGAGACATTTCACACGTTTGATGAAGGATGAATCTATTTCCTTCACCATGGCCTAGAAAATGGAAATATGTGCCCTTGAAGAAGAGAAACTTAAGTTATGGAAGAAGAAATTGAATGAATCTTCTTCTAAGCCGTTCAATAACAATTTTAATAACCATTCAAGGCCAAAGAATCTGGAAATGTGTTTATTTTGAAATCCAACCCCTCTCATCCATCTAATCAACCAAAACCACCTGTCAACCTCTCTCGGTCTTCAAAACTTCCAATACAAGTATGAACATAGGGATTACACTCCTATCGACGAACCATATTATTCTATGTTGTAGAAGCTTTTAAAACCTAGAGCCATCACCCTTCCACCTATTAAACCAAAACACCGGTTTTGATAATTATCATCCTACATCATTATCATACAAATAAAATGACTTCTATAACTATCACCAAGTTAGGGGACATAACGATGGAAATTACAAAACCTTCAAGAACATTGTCCAAGGAATGCTAGATAGTGGTGATCTCATCTTGGATAATCCTAATGCAGCTACTGGTGCCAATATGGGTGTGTTTAAGAAACCTTTTCCTAATCATACCCCTTCATCAAACCAACATTTGAAGACCTCTATTGATGACACCAAGGTGCACGAGGTTCATGTAATTTTTGACATAGTACCTGTTCCATCTAGCTAAATTTCCTCCCATAGTGTCTATCGAGGAAATTCTTGCATGAACTCCTCTACCCATAGAGGAGCCTATCACACATACTCATTTATCCCAAGAGGATCCTATCACACCTACTTCTCTAGCCATGGAGGATCCTACCCCACCTATTTCTCTACCTACCACAGAGCCTATCTTGCATGTTCCTCTACCCAAGGAGGAACCTATCTCACATGTTCCTCTACCCAAGAAGGAGCTAACCCTATCTACCTTTCTACCAAAAGAGGATTTTAAATCACTTTTTTTCCTTCTCCTCAACCCATAGAGGAGTCACTCTTATCTCCTCTTCCTATAGGTGATTCTTCTCCTAGGGTATTCCAAGATCCTGTCAACCTTCTTACATCACTCCTACCTACTAAATCAGAGGTGAAAACCTTCCCTATATCACAAAACTCTGTGTTTTTCATCTTCTAAACCAAAACCATTCTTGTTTTTGTGGACCAATTAGAGTATATTGATTACTCCACACTGGGGGCACCTTCGACTCCCAATATCCACCCAAATGTAGATGTTGTCCCCAGATACCTCAACTATCTATCCTAAGGTATTCAAGGCAACTAAAACCATAACACCTGAGCCAATCATATCAACCCCTTCTTCTTTAGCCTCACCTTCACCCAAACCCCTATTCATACTGAAACTAACACTTCTTTAAGGGTCCTACCAACACCTATCCATCGCATCCCGTAGTGAAACTAGACTTGTATATTCAACCACCACCGTCATAAAACCGATTACCACACCTAAGAGGAAGACCCTATCTCCTAGGCCTTGTACCCTGGTCTCTCCTACACCTTCTCTTTCACCTTTCCTCTACCTTATATTTTAGGCCCACACCCTTCAACCTTCATCAAGTTACCTTTTCAAAGCAAGGAAAATCCAAGGCACGATAACATGCACCCACACCTTTACCTTCTCTTTTTCCCACACCTTCAACTTCATCACCTCTTCGCATATGTCTTATCCATTACCCATTACCACATTATTTCCAACATCACCAATAGGCTATGCCATCATTGGCTGGAATAAACATCGATTCTAATGTCTATATCATTATGTCGATACTAATGGTTTATGCAAACAACCAATAACCTAGTAATTACAAATTATGTAGCATTGGATGCCACCATGAACTTTTGAAATAAGAATTCCTTATTTCAAAATGGTTCCACTTCTAGAATTAACTGATATCATTTTCTTTAAATTTTTATCCTTAGAAATGGTTATGTTTAAAAATACGCATGGCTAACATACTTGGTTCTAACTGCATATTCATGTTGGTTACCACTACGCACTCCATTGTTACTTTCTCCAGTTTTTGGTCATCTGCATAAACCATTAAATGTCTTATAAATTTGTGGGGCTTAGTAATGGTTCTTATTTATAAATTCACATGACTAACATACTAGGATTTTCTTGCATATTTGTGGATGATGTGGTTGAGTTCTCCTCATCTGTCGTTAGATTTGGTTAGATAGAGTACTATTAAAAAATGAAAAAATGGCAATTGAAAACAAAGCTCATTAAACATATTTATAAAGTGATTGAAGGTCAATCACCATGATGAGTTAGTTGTGTAGCATCAAGTTGAGAGGGTTCTTACATCGATTTCAATTGTTCTTTGGTTGTCTTTGTAAATAAGAAATGTGTAAGTAGCTTTTTTAGTTGAAATAATTTTAACATAATCACATGTTTGAGTTGTATTTTGGTACAAACCTTTCTTCATATGAGAATAGTAATGTTTTAAAAACATTTCCTGACTATGTGTCTCAACAATAAAAATAGTAAATTGATTGGATTCAACTAATGCATGTAGTGCAAAACTACCACCGTATAGCACTAATACTATAGAATCCTGGGAACAACATTGAGTAAACATCTTAGACTAGAACTCATATGATTACTCACAAGGAAAAGGATGTTTGTTTCCTTTTAGGCCAATTTTTCTTACTGCTTATCAATTGTTGTGGAATTTTTCCATCCAATCCCTAGTGAATTTCTTCTCTTTCATCATTGTTATCATTGCAGTTGTGCACTCAAGTTATTTTGTACATAAGACACAAACTTTTAAATTACTTGTTGCTATCATAGAGTCTATAACATCCATCCATAATTGATTCTTCATTGTTTTTAACATTTTCCATGTATTTTTTATTATTTCTTTCAACATTTTTGAATATTCTATTAGTATGAGAACAATAATAATACATCCAGCTCACGAGTTCCAATAAATGTTAGTAGCTCCGTTATTTTTTTAGAAGAAATATCGCTAGAAAAATGTAAAAATCAGCGATAACACATTCTGCATTGAAAGTATTGGTGGCAGGAATAGCTTCTAGAGTTGATTTAAAGCTAGAATCAGTATGCACGTTGACAATTAAATTATTCTTTATTCTCTATTGTTGCTAGTATATTGTCTTCCTTTAACACCACATAGTTGTATAATATTATCTCGAGCCTCAATGGAAAGAACTTCGCCACTGGTCTTTTTTCATTTAGTTTTTTGCCCTATGTGGAAATCATATTTTTTCTTTCATTTCCTCTCTTTACCCAATAATACAAACAACCGGCGGTGGTGTGATTCATGCAATTTAACTTTTCAATTACATTGGATTCACTACAGGATGTCAATAGATCAATATCTGGATGTTTGTCTTTAAAATATTGTAGAAATTTTTCTCTCATTTTTCTGTCTCCTTTTATTCTCTAGAAGTAAGAATCAAATGTCTCAACTATTATGTCTTCCTAAATAGGGCTAGTTAACTAGACATCCCCTGATTGTACTTTATCTTCTAGTACTGATAGTTCTTCATCGTTCATTCCTCTAGTAGCCCTGAATGAATTGGCTATGAATCTTTCCAATGAATTAGGCTGAAATTTATCTTGATTATCTTTAATGGGGGAACAAGCAAGGCCACCGGATCTAAACAACTAAATTTTTTTAGTCCATTTAGTCTAGATATCATCCGTCCATAATAGAAAATTCCATTTGTCGTATAGATTGTTGGTTGTGTCTGTTTTTAAAATCAAAAGGCATTTACTCTCAAAATTTTACATTCAAGGGACAATTAGGTGTTTTATCTTTTTATATAAGGAAGATAAATGTTAATAAAAATGCAATAAAATTAAAATACATTACCCTCCACTCCTCTGTTTTGTTTTTTTCCAATTCGAGACATTGAGGACATCCAAGTGATTTCCAAACCGATCTAGATTTGTACAAAAATAAATAATCTTGGTTTCTATCCAAGTTCTGTTCACTTCATTTTGTTGTTTGCAAATATTAGTAATGGATTCATTAGTTACATTTGCAGAAAGAATGTGAGCCCTTCGAAATCGTAGCCTTTTATGTAAAGACTTGTAAGTATCTAAGCCCAAAATATTTTTTTGCACATAATGTATGATGGTCATTAAGTATATACAATTTAGTGTCATCCATTTCCAATTATTTCTGATCTTGGAGCCCCACTACCTTATTTGTCAAATCCAAGAAGGGAAGAAGAATTACATCCCTCTATGTAGGAATAAAATTTATCAACATGGAATGCACAAGAAGGTCAACATTCTCATCATCTACATGGTGATATTGATACTTTGGAGGTGCTACATGGCACCTTGAAACATAAAATGAAAATGCTTCACCATTGAACAAAAAGTAATCAAACTTATGAATAGTTGAAGGTTCTATTTTTGTGAATATATTGGTTGCTTTATTCATAAATGAAGTTGATTCAATATTATTTTTCAACCCCTACAACTTTGATCTTGATGGATTGACCTCAAACTTAGAAAAATATGTTTGCCTCAAGCATAGTAAACAACTTGGCATGTTTTGGTGGTGAAAGTGAACCTTTTTATTTAGAAAATGACAAAAAGAAGAGGTTGTATGAGCTCTATACAATTTGCTTAGGAGTGCAAGCATGCCACTCGAATGTCTTATATATTTGAACAAGTTTTGTCATTATCTACTAACAGCCCCAAATCCCAACCATATATTGAATAAGAACATTGTGTTTTGTCTTCGAGGCTTTCATCTCCCATTTCTTGAATAAAGAAACATCCAACTCCATATCCATAATAAGACACTTATTATTTTCATAGTCAATGTGTTCCACTTGAACACACAATGTACTCGAATCAACAACTGCAGAGGATATAACCATACCGATTTCCTCTTTTCCATCATCTACAAAAAACTGCATGACGTTGTAGTAGTTTTCAGGGCCATGGATTTCAACAAACCATTCCTCGTCTCTTTTCTTCCAGCACTCAATGCCTTCAATGAATGGAATCACCGAGAATGGATTGCAACCAATGGAATACATTGTACCTGTAATTCGAGTAGAATATATTAATGATTACTAAACATGTGGAGTAAATTTTTTTCCCATTATATGATCATGAATGTAAGTATTAGCCCTTGTGATCACCAATATCTATAGTACATTACTTTTTATCATTTGACAGTAATCAATGTAATGGTTAGTGATCATTAGGCTTCAACCAAAAATGATATCTAACCTTCAACTAGTTACTGTAGATCATATTTTCTAGATCACATCGTTAATAATAGAAACTAGGAAAAATTGTTTTGTACAACAATAGAATGGACTAGTATATAGGACATTAATCTTTAATTTTTTGAATGGTGAGAAGAGTGTGTGAGAAACACATCACAATAATTGGTTCGACGATTGATAAGAAGAATTTGTTAAACCTAAAAAATAATGAGTCGTCCCATAACACATTTTGTAAATAGTAACGTAGTACCCACTTAGGCCTAATGAGTTTTATTTGAAGTTGAGAATTTGAGTATGTCGTAATTCACATCCGTTTGTAGAAAATAAAATGCTCCATGGACACGAAGCGCAATTACTAATTGAAATTAATGACATAAAAATTGATAAATATTGGTGCAAATTTCTCAATGAAATTTTATCATAAACTTATTGAAACAAACTACACACAATTAATAGCATAATTTTTTTATTCAATTTGATTCATATGGGATAATAATACATGAGAATGATTTACATATAAATAGCTCAATGAGCTCCTTAAATCAAGGAGTCATGGCTCACCCAATCCCTACCATCTCTCAAGCATTATTCTCTCCTAGAGAATCTCTCACACCCCTATCTATGAGTTGTGCATTACAACTATTTACACACTCATGTATTATTTAAATATTCAATAATATTAGTATTCAAACCATATGTTCACACTATGAACACAAATTTCCTAACAAAAATAGTTAGGAATTTTGGTTTTATATTTAAAAGGAAGGATAAAATATTAAATCATTGTCTAGCCTATCAGCCTCAAGGTTCCCGACATTACCTCTTGTGGTTATAACCACTATCTCTACAATTTTGAATCGATATTGTTTTTCAATGACTATAAATTTTTCATATTGGTTTAACTATTCCAGACAAAACCAAGTGTTGTACTATATACCCAATGGAAGGATGAAGCCTTATATTTTTATCATAAGATATATTCTTTATGTCGTATAATTCAGTTAGGTTATTATATTATAGAATGCGTAAAGACCGCTAAGCTGCATTACTAATTGTAAGGAATAACACAGTGGCAACTAGGCTCAACAGTCTCTCAATTTAAAAAAGGGACCTCTAAGATCTATTACTAGTTGAAAAGAATAACGTAGTGGCCGCTAGGCTCAACATTTTATTCATTTGAAAATAGCCATGTAATAACAAACAATGATCTATCTTAGCAGCCACTAGGCTCCTATGATTACCGACTGTCATTATAAGCACTATTTGTTCAACTTTGGACTGATATTATTTTTCAATGATAGCAATTATATTGTATTGGCTAGACTTTGCATGATGGACCCAATTGTAGAACTACATTCGAACAAGACGGGTGAAGACTTATATATTTTTCCAAAAATATATCTTGTTAGGATTAAGAAAACTGATTAGTTATCCCATAACACATTTTATAAAGAATAACGTAGGTCTAGCTTAATGACCACTACAATCCTTTCGTTACCTCTTGTCATAGTGTTTCTCCAATAAGATACATATGTATGAGCAAGAAATATAAGGTAAATGTGAGGAGGAATGCGTGAAATGAAGGTAGAAGGTAAAGTGCACGCATTTTGATTTCCTGATCCAGTACTGATTACTAGAACTTCCTTTTTTATAGGAGGAACTACCTATGAATGCAAAAAAAGACCCCAAGAAGAATATTAAACAATATATGTCAATGGACTGCTTATCATGTGCTAGATCTAGGAAGCATGATACTTCCTAGATGGTTTTCAATCCTTTGTTTAATACAATTTATTGAAAGAAATAACATAAAAAAATAACATCCTACTATATTTTTATGATTTAGGTATCTCATTAAAATAAAATAAGGAAATGTAATCTAAAAATTCTAGTTATGATCAGATCTGGAGGTTGGGTAGGTAGCCAAAGTGATTAGAACATGTTAGGATCATATCTTAGATGTTTTTGGGCTATTTAGATGAGGGTTATTAGGTTATTGTTACATGGTAGGATTACTATTACTGAGATCATCGAAGTCATTTTAGTATGACCAATGTCGATTAAGAGGAAAACTGACGAAAGTTTAGGTTAACCGACATTGGTAGAGGAGGAATGGTAGAAACTCAATAAAATTTAGTCTTGGAGATTCTTTATGATTACACAGAGAATAGAAGAATGATTGCTAGGTTGCTAAAGAAGATGAGAATGCTCAGATATTTATGAGGTTGGATGTGGGGAGCTAAAATATTATGGGTAGTCAGATGGGTGGATTGGAAGGAAGGTGAGGATGATAGGATGCAACAGAGAATAGGATTTGAAAGAGAAAGCTAAAGAAATGATGATCAAAGTAAGTATGGAATGATGCGATTAAAACACACTTACATGTATTTTTAGATCTGGTGGTTAGATGAAGGTGATGGTTGATCTATGAAACTAGTGGTCGAGTGTTGGGGAAGTGCTTCCTTGAATGCTAATGTCTTCAGACCAATCTTGGTGCTGGCTAGGGGTGTCTGGATATGCGAGAGGTCTCTGGTTCATACTTACATGCAGATCTCTCTCTCTCTAAACTTGAATAATCCTTATAACCTCTAGAATAAGTTTACCGAGTGAATATATAGTAACCGATGATGGTTTAGGTTAACTAAGCGTCGGTTATAGTGGGAAATCCTAGGTTTGCTAAAATAGCAAATCTTGCTATCTTTTTAGTTCCACCCATTGGTCGCGGTCTAAAATGGTATTTTCCACTTAAAGTAAGTGGGAATTTTGTTAGAGAAAGGATAGGAATCTAATTTTAGGTTTAGACTAAGTCTCGAGTTAATTATGGTAAGTAGAGATTGAGACTTAGTTAAAAGGAACATGCTAAGAATAGGTCCATGATGAGGTGTCTAGGTGATGTGGCTAGATAAGGTGCTCAAGTGAGGATATTTATTAAATTAATTAAAATAATTAATTCAATTAATCATGTGCATTATGGAATATGAATATGTAAGGTATGGTTAATTTGATTAAGGGCTATAAGGGTGGTATGACCTAATTTGGTGTCTACACATAGCAATCACTAGTTGTACATCTTTAGATCAAGATTGTAATTATCCATGATTATAATGTTAGGAAATAAGAGATAAAATATGTGGAATAATCCTCACGAGTAATCATAATAGTAGAAACTAATATGCATAAAATATTACAGATCTCGTATAAAAGTGTAGAATAAATAACACATCACGAGAGACAAGATTTAACGTGGTTCACCCAATTTGGGCTACGTCCACCAAGAATCACTTTCTCGATTTTATTACAAGCCTCCACTCTCTCAATACAATACCCAGATCCATTTGGAGCTATGCTCAACAAAATATACTGAGAATTCGCACCCGAATTCAAAACACATATGTAATACATTTTCTTGTTTATCTATCATATGCATAAGACCATATAAATAGACAACTACTTAAGCTAGTTTTACAAAACCATGGGTATCAAACAATGGGCAAAAAAACAAAGCTGTCCCATTAACCTATGCGTAGCCGAAGAGGTTGTTTTACAAAACAATGGGTACCGAAAAACCATGGGCCCAAAAATAGCCCATAATGGTTACCCATTACCCATGGGTTAATAAACCACCCATGAAAATTTGCTTGGGGCTTTGTCCCCAAACCCCCTAACTTGCTCACCAAATGAGCGGGACCACCATAAAAATACCCGAGTGTAACACATGGAAGGTGTACCACACTCTAACATGAAAATAGGCTCCACAAACATAACAATCTCCCACTTGGAGACTGATTTCCATTGAGCAAGCTTCTCAACCCTTCACTGTCATCCGCGAAGGCCAACCAAAGTTGAACATAGCTTTAGTTTATCCCTTGTGACCACCTTGGTCATCATGTCTGAGGATTCGACTAGTGGTATGAATCTTCTCTAACTTCAACTTATATTCCTCCAAAGCTATTCGATGAAGTGATATCTTAACTGTATATGCTTCATCCTAGAGTGGAAAGCAGAGTTCTTAGCTAGGTGTATAGCACTCTGACTATCACTATGCAACTTACATTCCTCCTGCTTATGCCCCAACTCCTCAAGCAATTGTTGTAACCAAATCATCTCTTTGCTTGCCTCTGTGGCAGCAACATACTCAGCCTTCGTGGTTGATAAAGCCACCAACTTCTGTAGTCGTGAAATCCAGCTCACTGTTGTCCCACCTATAGTGTAAATATAACTTTCGTGCTCCTCCTACTATCAACATCTCTAGCCATGTCTAAATCTACATAACCACGTAAAGTGGTGTCTGATCCACTATAGCATAAAATTGTCCCCATGGTCCCTCTCAAATACCGAAGGATCCACTTTACTACTTGTCAATGCTCTTTACCTAGATCACTCATAAATCTACTCACAGCTCCCACTGCATGGGCAATATCAGGCCTAGTGCACACCATAGCATACATCAAACTGCCAACCACTGATGAGTAAGGTACCATGGACATCTAGTTTCTTTCCTGCTCTGTCATGGGACACTGCTCCTTTGATAACTTGAAATGGCCTGCCAAAGGAGTCCCAACCGGTTTAGCATCTTGCATGTTAAACCTGTCCAATACCTTCTTAATGTACTCTTCCTGAGATAAAGTCAACTTCCGTTCCTTCCTATCCCGAGTTATCCTCATACCAAGGATTTGTCTGGCTGCCCCCAAATCCTTCATATCAAAGGATTCACTTAGTTGTTTCTTGAGTACTTTTATTTCCTGCATGTTTTTACCTGCAACCAACATGTCATCAACATACAAACACAGGATAATATAACTTCCATCCTCAAATTTCTTTGTATACACGCAATGGTCAGAATGACATCTAATATAACCTTGCTCCATCATGAAGCTATCAAACTTCTTATACCATTGACATGGAGCTTGTTTCAGGCCATACAAGCTCTTCTTCAGTTTGCACACCATCTCCTCTTTACCTTTGACTTCATATCCTTCTAGGATGCTGCATATATAGCTCCTCCTCCAAATCACCATGGAGAAATGCGGTCTTTACTTCTAAGCTATTCTAAGTGCAAGTCTTACTGCGCCACTATTCCAAGAATAGTTTTGATAGAAGTCATTTTTATTACGGGAGAAAAATCTCATCAAAATCTATACCTTGTTTCTATGCAAACCCCTTGACCACCAACCGAGCCTTATATCTTTTCTTTCCTCCTTCTTCTTCTTTAACTTTGTACACGCACTTGTTCTGCAATGCCCTTTTTCCTTCCGGTAGCTTCACCAAATCCCAAGTTTGGTTCTCCATGAGAGACTTATGCTCCTCATCCATGGCTTGCTCCCACTTCTTACTGGAATCAACCTGCATTGCTTTATCAAAGCTCTCGGCTCTCCACTATCAGTGATTAATAAATAATAAAGAGAAGGAGAAAAACGTTCAGGTTCTTTTCTTACCCTAGAAGACCTCCTCACTGTAGGAGTTTGGGGTTCCTGTTGAGTAGGTTCCTGAACTGATTCATGGGTCACTTTCCCATCTGGAAGATCCTCTACCACTGCATATTCTTTCTTGGATTCTTCCCTATTTTCCTGCAACTATTGCTTATACATGACTTTCTCATTAAAGACCACATCCCTAGACCGAATGATTTTCTTGTCCTTAATACTCCAACATTTAAACCCAAAGTCATCACCACCATAACCAATGAAAGTACATTTTTCTGATTTAGCCTCTAGCTTGGTCCTATCATCCTTGTCTATATGAACAAACACCTCACATCCAAAGACTCTAAGAAATGAATAATCAACTTTCTTACCATACCATGCCTCCTCAGGTATGCCTCCATCCAAGGCACTTGAGGGTCCTCTGTTTATCAAGTACAGTTGTGCTCACTGCTTCTGCCCAAAAAGAAAGAGGCAGTCCTGCATGTAACCTCATGCTCCTAGCACATTCCATTATTGTTTTGTTCATCCTTTTTGATACCCCATTCTGCTGTGGAGTTCCTGGAACCGTCTTTTGCCTACGGATTCCATTCTTAGAACAGTAATCATTAAATTCATTGCTGCAATACTCCCCTCCATTATCTGACCTGAGACATTTTAGCTTAAGACATGTTTCATTCTCTACCAAGGCTTTCCATTTAACAAAAGTGTCAAATACATCAGATTTGTTTCTAATACAATAAACCCAAACTTTCCTTGTTGCATCATCAATAAAAGTAACATAATAACTTGAACCCCAAGAGATGATACTTGAGCCGGCCCCACACATCAGAATGTACCAGCTCTAACTTACTCTCTTTCTTCGTAGGTCCAACCTTGAGAAACCTTACTCACTTTTGTTTCCCATATATGCAGTTCTCACAGAAATCCAAACCTGTTTCTGTATATCCAAGAAAATTCTTCTTTATGATGTTCATGCCCTTATGGCTCATATGACCAAGCCTATAGTGCCATAATGTTATATCTGCATCTGAAGCCACAAGATTACAATCATTAGTACTATCAATGGTTAAATACAAGGTTCCAACCTTCTTACCTCTTGCCACCACAAGAGCACCCTTGGTAACCTTCCAAGAGTTAATTTGTAAATATTACAGTTCAACCATCACTTCCTAATTGCCCCACCGATATCAAATTTCTCCTTAATGTAGGCACATGTCTGACATCCTTCAATAGCCATGTATTCCCATTCTGCATCTTAACCTAAACAGAACCTTTTCCAACTATATTGCAAGGCTCATCATCACCAAGAAAAACATGCCCAAAATCCCCTTGAACATAATCAACAAAATAATGCCTATGTGGAGTAGCATGAAAAGAAGCCCCTGAATCTAAAACCCAAGATTCAGTAATATTATGCAAAGAAAGAATCAAAGCATCCTGACATACATTACCCGATGCCACATTTGCCTCCTTGTTTTCTTCTTGTTGTTTCTTCTTGTCCCGAAGCTCCCAACAATCCTTCTTTGCATGCCCAGACTTTCCACAATTCCAACATACAATCTTGCTCTTGGATTTTGACCTTGCCCAATCTTTCGATTTTCCATGGTTTCCTCTATTCTTCTGTCTCCCTCTAGTTTCCCTTTGTCAAAGTATTCCCGAAATCGAAGATTCCCGAAGCTTTTCTTTACATTTCCTCGCTTAGAATCACCCCTACAACATCCTCAAACTTCAACTTCAAGTTAGCTGGAACCGAGTTGCTTACCGCCATTACCAGGCTATTCCAACTCTCGGGTAAAACATGAGAATTAATAAAGCCCTAACTTCTTCATCAAATTCTATTATAACCAAAGCTAGCATATTCACAACCATATTGAAATCATTTAAATGATCTAGCTTGAACTATTCTCAGACATCTTCATATTAAACAACTTTTTCATTAAAAATATCTTGTTAGAGGCAGAGGGTTTTTCATATAACTTCCCTAATGCATCCATTAGATATTTTGTAGTCTTTTCCTTTGAAACATTAAATAATACCGAAGATGCAAGACACAGCCAGATCGTTACAAGTGCCTTCCTATCCAACAAATCCCATTCCGCATTTGTCATACTCAAGGGTTTGTTCACCTTCTCAGACAATGGAGTATAAATATCCTTTTGATAAAGGTAATCTTCCATCTGCATCTTCCAAAGACTGAAATTCTACCCATTGAATTTATCAACCCTAGATCTTCCATCATCTGCCATAGCTCCCACTCAAGATAAAACTTTCCCTACGATTCAACACTTCAGCAAACCAAACCAAGATCTGATACCAATTGTTAGGAAATAAGAGATAAAATATGTGGAATAATCCCTTACAGAATCGCAACAGTAGAAACTAATATGCAGAAAATATTATAGATCTCAAATAAAAGTGCAGAATAAATAACACAACACAGAGAGACAAGATTTAACGTGGTTCACCCAATTTGGGCTACATCCACCAAGAATCACTTGCTCAGATTTTATTACAAGCCTCCACTCTCTCAATATAATACCCAGATCCGTTTGGAGCTATGCTCAACAAACTCTATAGAATTCACACCGAATTCAAAACACATCTGCAATACATTTGCTTGTCTATCTATCATATGCATAAGACCATATAAATAGACAACTACTTAAGTAGTTTTACAAAACCATGGGTATCAAACAATGGGCAAAAAAAAAAACTGTCCCATAAACCTATGGGTAGCCGAAGAGGTGGTTTTATAAAACAATGGGTACCGAAAAACCATGGGCCCAAAAATAGCCCATAACGGTTACCCATTACCCATGGGTTAATAAACCACCCATGAAAATTTTCTTGGGGGCTTTGCCCCGAACCCCCCTTGACCCGCTCACCGGCGAGTGGGACCGCCATAAAAATACCCGAGTGTAACACATGGAAGGTGTACCACACTCTAACATGAAAATAGGCTCCACAAACATAACATATAATTATATCAAATTAACTTCATGTTACTCCGGTGGAGGAAATTTCTGCACTACTTTCCATCAAGAGGGATCAATACTTTCTCTTCGTATCAAATAAAATTCCTAGGAATTTGCTAATCTTGATTACTAGTTGAAAGGAATAACGTTGTGGTCGATACGTGTAACTGTGATTTCAAAATTTGAGAATAAATATATAATAACAAACAATGGTCTAGCTTAGTAGCCACTTTGGGCTCCTATCATTACCATTTTCCATTGTAATCACTATTTGTTTTGTTTTGGATCGATAGTGTTATTCATTGATTGTAATTGTATCATATTGGGATGACTTTACATGGCAGACACAATTAATGCAATACATTCCATCGAGAGGGATCAAGACTTATTCATTTCTCCTAAGATATATCTTTATAAATTATAATCCATATTCGTTCATATAAAATAAAAAATCTTATGGCCGCTAGGCTCAAAAATTTCTCAATTTCCATGTAGCTACTGATTAACAAATCATGTTCTAGTTTAGAGGACCTTAGGATCCTTTCATTACCCATTATCGTAGTAATCAATATCTTTACATATTTAAATTGATTGTAATTTGCAATGATTATATTTGTATCAAATTGGTTGCACATTACCTGGTGGAGCCAATTCTTGCACAATGTTCCATCGAGAGGGATCAAGACTTTTGGTTTATGTTAAAGAAAATGTTTAATGACCTACTAATCTCCATTACTAGTTGAAAGGAATAACGTAGCGGCCACTAGGCTCAACAATTTCTAATTTGTGAATAGATATATAATAACAAACAATGGTCTAGCTTAGTGACTGCTAGGATCCTATCATTATCACTTGTCATTGTAATCACTATTTGTTCTACTTTGGATCGATATGGTTTTTCATTGATTGTAATTGTATCATTTTGGGAAGACTTTACATGGCAGCCCCAATTGTTGCACTACATATATATCTCATGTAAGATATATCTTTGTAAATTGGAATCCATATATAATCCGAGAGTAAGTGATATTTTTTGTAGTTTTGATAAGATAAATCATTGCAACATATAATTCACATTGGTTCTTATCAAATAAAATTCATAGTGACCACTAAGCTACTTTATTTATTGATTGAAATGACATAGGGTCCATTGTGCACAACATTTACTTAATTTGGAAATAGCCATATAATAAAAAATCATGATATAGCCTAGCGATCCACTAGCTACATTCCAATACCTCTTGTCATTGCAAATGCTATATCAGTAAAGCTTTGAGGCGCTACTATTTTTCATTGTTTTAATACAAAAAACACCATCTGGGATTTCAAAATTTTCATGCCACGTGTCATTTTTTAATTGGTAGCTATTTATATTATAATATCACGGTTTCATATAGTTTCAAAATATTTTATATTCATTTCTTTACATTTAAATTTCATAATAAATGTGTCAATTATAATGTTTTCTAACTATTAGGTTCAAAACATGCCATGTGGCATAGTATAATTGGATAATTATTTTTCATTTACACACTACATCTAACATTGTATAGGTCAATTTTGATAAAAATAAAAATAAATGTGCCTATACATTCATACACTTTATTTCATTTTTTTATTATAATATTATATTTTTATTATGTTTTAACTATTTTAAGCTATTGCCATGTGTCGTCGTTTCTTGGTTGTTATTTATATTATAATATCGTGGTTTCATATTATACTCATTTCTTTACATTTTAATTTCATAATAAATGTGTCAATTATAATGTTTTCTAACTATCAAGTTCAAACTTACCACGTGGCACAAAGTAATTGGAGAATTATATTTCATTAGCACACTACATCTAACATTATCTAGGTCGATTTTTTATAAAAAAAAAAAAAAAAAATGTGCCTATAAATTGATATAATTTATTTCTACTGTTTTATTATAATATTATAAGTTTTATTATGTTTCAACTATTTTAAGCTATAGCCAATAACAAAAGGCGTTGTTTTCAATATTGTTTATTTTTCTATATCCCACACCTTTTGTTAATGAGTGGTAAATTCAAAATTTGAATTGTGAACCCGCCCACTTTTTGAGAATTTGATATTTCAATATTAACACAATTTCCCATGCTCTAATTTTAGAATTTCCATATCCCAAAATTTTATTATTTTCAAAATTTCTAACGTGGAATGTGCCAAAAATAATATTAAATACCTCAGAGAACTATTTTTTAGGGTATTTATTTTTTCAATCTTGTAGAAATGTTGACTTGTGAAATCATAGAACAACATAAGCAAGTGAAGATTGCAAGGACAAATGCATGAGAATCCTAGTCATTTTGGCGAGGGGACCAATTAGGTAGTAATTACAATCTCGTTCGTGGATTAACAAAAAGAGAATAATCGGGGAAGTAATAAAAAGGGTGAACACACACTAGGGAATCAAAAGGGGTAGCATAAAAATCATGTAGATATTTAGTTCGATCTGATAGAAGGCATTTTGACCGGCATTACCAAGCACGAAATAATCTCATATCTAAATCAAGTATTTATGAAAAAAATTACTATACTAAATATGTACCTTTTTATAGCGGGCTTATTCAATCATTCTATCTTGACCGGATCATGTATTTTTCACATTAGTCTAGCCCTCTGTTTCCCTACAAAAACGCGCTCTCGCTGACTCTTGTTACAATACCTTATGATATTTTTTTCAAACCCCCTGTGATTACTAGTTCTTGTCTTTTTCACATCAGTCCAGGCCTTTTTCCCAATGAAAGCGTGCTCCATGTCCCACTCGCTTACCGGTTCCTTCTTATCGTTTTGTCACACCACCTTGTTGTTCAAGAAAATAAGGAATCTTTTGTGCCCAACCGAAGAAAATTTAATTATTTCCTTTTAACGCTTTCAAGTTTCCACCAATCTATGTCCCCCTCTAGATTTTTTTTTCCGATAATGATGGTCAATCACATAATCACTAGTTTTTAAAATTGTAATGTTTAGCAAGACTCAAAATATTGTTTTGGTATTCGTTACATCCCCCTTTTTCCCCTTTTATTATGATGATAGAAAGAACCCAAGATAATTATTTCATTTTACTTTTTTGATATGGTTACCACGTTGACTTTGTGAGAAGATATTCAAGGTTAACAAAATGGTTTAGAACTATAAAATCATAACAAGTTTATAATTGTGAGATAAATGTTTTTATCTGATGGACGATAAATAGAATATATATACGCCTAAATTTAATATATTAAATATTGTAATCACTATGTATTTAAATTTATATTTTAAATCATATTATCATATTTAAACATATTGGTGCAAGATAGAGTGTTGTCATATATATTAACTCATTAAGGTTTCTATGGAAGGCCACAAGTATTATTAGTCTCTATGAAGGCCACAAACTAATATGTTGAACATTAGGGTTGTTAGAAATTAACAAATTAATGAATTATATTCTTATTGTAGCGTCCACTAGGTTATGTTGCAACATATTATTTGGATATTAGTTGTTGCTACAATTTAACAAAAATAAGAAAGCTAGTGCAAGCTTAGTAGCCGCTAGGGTATAACACAATACCATATTTGTAGCTTAGCGATTAGTAGTCAATAATGGATATTTTTAAGTCTAGTAGTTCTAGGGTTTCTCAAAATAAAGTAAGGTAGTTTGAAATTAGTTCCCACTACGTACTACCACAACATAATATTTAAAACAACACTTTTGACCAGATTTAATATTTTAAATAAAATTGATTTTAGCTTAGTAGTCGCTAGCCTTTACAAATATGTAATAATTTAAGCTTAGTGCTCGTGAAGATTTAACCCATAATATTTGGAGCATAGCGATCGCAAGGATTTAACATATTAAATAAATATTCTAGGAGGCTAAGCGTCACTAGAATATGCATACTCATAATTTTTGAAGTTGTTAGCGATATGCTTTAACAAATAAAATTAACAAATTTTGAGTTGTGCGGCATCTAGGTGCTTTCACAATATAATATTTTGAGTTTAGATGTCTCGAGTAATTAAAAAACATAGAATAAAAATTTTAGCTTAGTGTTCGCTAGCTTATGGTGCAACATTTTATTTGAAGATATGTTGTCACTAGGATTCAATGAAAATCAAGTAAAATATTTTGAGCTTAGCGGTTGATAGGTTATGCCTCGAAATGATTTTATGAGCTTAGTGATCAGTTCTCAATTATGAATATCATGAAGTTATAAGTCGTTATGACATTGCGACATCATAATATTTGGAACATAGTGGTCGCTAGGATTTTAAAAAATAAAGAAATATATTTTGAGTCTAGCATTCGGTAGGTATTGTTGCAACATATTATTTGGAGCTTAGCGGTTGCTAGGGTTTCACAAAATAAATTTAGGTAGTATGAAATTAGTGGCCACTACGTACTACAACAACATAATATTTAAAAAAATCTTTCGACATGATTTAAAATTTTAAATGAAATTTATTTGAGCATAGCGGTCACTAGCCTTTACAACGATGTAATAATTTAAGATTAGTATTAGTTAGGATTTGTCCCAAAATATTTGAGGCATATTGGTCGCATGAGGACTTAACACTTTAAATTAGGATTCTATGAGTGTAGTGTCCTCTAGGTATTGCTGCAACATATTATTTATAGCTTAGCGGTCAGTATGATTTCACAAATTAAATTAAGGTGGTATGAAATTAGTGGGCCCTATGAACAACAAAAGCATAATATTTTTAAAAAAATTGAAAAGATTTAACATTTGAAATGAAATTGATTTGAGCTTAGTGGATGGTAGCCTTTGTAACGATGTAATAATTGAATTTTATCCTTTACAATGATGTAATAATTTAAGCATTGTCGTCAAAAGGATTTAATAAATTAAAAGAAGATTCTAGGAGGCTAGTGTACACTAGAATAAGCATATTCATAATGTCGCAAGTTATCTGCGTAATGCTTTAACAAATCAAATTAAGAAATTTTGAGCTACATGGTATCTAGGTGATTCCACAATAGAATATTTCTAGCTTAGATGTCTCAAGCATTTAACAAGATGAAGAATTAAATTTTTATCTTAGGATCCACTAACTTAGGTTGCAACATATTGTTTGAAGATACGTTTTCACTAGGATTCAATAAAAAAAAGTAAGATATTGGGAGCTTAGTGGCACTAGGTTATTCCTCAAAAACATTTTTTGAGTTTAGCGATCGGTTCTCAATAACGGATATCATGAAGTTATACGCCACTAAGACACTGCCACATCATAATATTTGGAACATAGCGACCGCTAGGATTTAACAAAATAGACAATAAAGTTTTGAGTCTAACGTATGTTAGGTATTGCGGAAACATATTATTTGTAGCTTAGTGGTCACTATGATTTCACAAATTAAATTAAGGTGGTATGAAATTAGCGGCCGCTACGTACTGCAACAACATAATATTATTAAAAAAACTTTCTATAGGATTTACCATTTTAAATGAAATTGATTTGAGATTATTGGTCATTGGCCTTCACAATGATGAAATAATTTAAGCTTAAAATTCATTAGGATTTAACCCATAATATTTGGGGCATAGAATTCACAAGAATTTAACATGTTAAATTAATATTCTAGGAGGCTAGTGTCCACTACAATATTTGGAGTTTATGTGTCTCGAGCATTTAACAAGATGAAAAAATAAAAAAATTAGCTTAACATCTGCTATCTTATGTTGCAACATATTATTTGAATATATGTTATCGCTAGGATTCAATGAAAAACAAGTAAGATATTGTGAGCTTAGCAATTGCTAGGTTATGCCTCAAAAACATTTTCTGAGCTTAGCGATTGGTTCTCAATACTAGATATTTTGAAATCTTAGGCCACTAGGACACTGCCACATCACAATAGTTGGAACATAGTGGTCACTAGGATTTAACAAAATAAAGAAAGATATTTTGAGTCTAGCATCCGCTAGGTATTTTTGCAACATATTATTTGTAGCTTAGCGGTCGTTAGGATTTCACAAACTAAATTAAGGTAGTATGAAATTGCAAGCTTAGCAACTGCTAGGTTATGCCATGAAAATATTTTTGAGCTTAGTGATCGGTAAGTCACTACCACTATTGTAATTTTCCATCTTTGATGTCGCTAGCATTTAACAAGTCAAAGAATGAATTTTTTTGGCTTAGCGTTCACTAGCTTATGTTGTAACATATTTTTTAAGATTTGGTGTCACCATGATTTAGCAAAAAAACATGTAAGATATTGTGAGCTTAGTGATCGGTACTCATTTATGGATATTTGAGCATAGTGTGCGCTAGTTTATGCCACAATGATATATTTGGAGCTTAGTGTCGCAAAACAACAAATGCATGTTTAGTTGAGTATATCATTTAGAATATATACTTGAACATTCAATCAATTATAAATATTCATATATTAACATGTCATACATATTAAAGTGCTTACCCACCTATCTCAAATACTACAATTTATGATTCATTGTGGTTCTTCCTTAACTATGGGTTATTGTTGAACTGATCCCAGTGCAGTTTCTTCCTAGGTTTGTTACTCTCGTTTGGGACATATTTTATCACCTAAATTTTATGCCTCATCAATAGCTATTTTGCAAATATAAGAATCTCTAGATATCTTGTTCATGTCAACAATTGGGCTTCTATATAGCATAGTGGACTTGTTAAGCAAATCCTTTTGACTACCAATTTTTTTTTTGGAAATTTCCTTCAGAGTCTCTATTTTATGTATTTTTCCTTTTTTGGAAACAATCTCAACAAGATGTGAAGTTTCTCCTTCATTCACCTCAGTTATTCTCCTTTTAAAATTAACCAAGAATTTCTTAAGTGATGTGGTAAAATATTCATCAGAAACCAATTCATGGTTTCCATTAAATACTTCCATGACCGAAGCTTCTGTGAAAACATGATTTCCTCTAGAAATAATGTCATCAAACTGCAAAGAAACTCTTCTTACCTGTTCATTCCATTCCCTTAGTCTTTCCTTCATATAATTAGCATATGTATGGCATATACCAATATCATCCATGGTCATAATTGAAGGGTTTTTACAAATGCCTTTTTATGGCCGCCACATCTGCGCATTAATGTTTTTGCAATGATGTCATTTGTGTAATGATTTTTCCATTATTCGTCAATTTTTTTGTATAAGCCATGCAATGCCTCTTCTACATCAAAAACTGTCGGGAAGGAACTATGGCCTTTAATTGAGTTTCAAGCTCTTTATTTCTAGCACATACTCCCTTCACTACTTCTATGGTTGCCTTATTTGTAGCCCTTATCAAAGATTTCGGATCTTCCTCATATTGCACCACTTGGGAGCCATTAGCTTTCCTTTTCTTTGTAAGAGTGAGGAGGTATTTTGAAGTTTCATGCTAAACAATGGCTTGTTGTGTTGACATCTTCTTTTTGGTTACCCTTTTCATGGTTCTTGTCCTTGTATTGAATTCAATGTTCACTAAGGGATCTTCTTGTGCCTCCCAATCTGGATGTTCTTTGTGGGAAATTATGAATTTCTCTACCCAATCATTTCTCACTTCATGTGAAGTGGAGGGAGAAGATTGAGAGGGTTGCACTAGGGCTTCACTAGCTGGAATTTCAGTTTTCATAGTCTCCTCTTCTTCACTTGATGAAGTTAAGGCATATGTGACCAAAGTTGGAGCTTCATTTGGTTCAAGAAATACTTATCAAAACTCAAATCAAGATTCAATTGGTGGAGATAAGGGAACATAGGGGTTTTGTGAATGTTCAATACAAAGATACATTTCTCTTTGTAGCCTCCTTTTTAACAATTACTCTCGGAGGTGCAACCACCTATGTATCCTTCATATTATGCATAAAAAATTTATTTTTTGTTTGGCTAATCTATAACCAGACATTATGATCATGAACGTGAGCATAAATATATTTAAATCTGTACTTTATGAAAACGTAGGTGCTTGAAAACCCTTTTGATTTTTTCATATTTCTATGGGTTGAGGAAGCCTTCAAATCGGACCACCTAATAAATATTCTACATCCCACATAGACTAGGAAGGGGGGATGTGTTTTAAGATTCTTCTCGTTACACTTTCTAGAAATAGCATTGCAAATTTGATATGCAACGTCTTATTCGCCAATTTATCTAGAAAATAAAATGGAAACTAAAAAGGAGGTGTAAGGATCCCCTTGATCATGATAATCGTATATTCTATATATAAGAACACGGCTCCCATTTTCATGTAATTTTTTGTAGAGAGCATGATACAAATAAGTGCATATATCCTAAATATTTGATCTGAAATAATGGGCATACAAGTTTTTATATTTCTCAATTATCCTCAAAGGGCTTGAAGGATACCATATTTGACAGAAATTGGACATTCAATAACACCAAAGACAACATCGAGAAGATAGGAATCCATGTAAAATGATTTCCCATTGTCGATGAAATTATTTCTTTGTCTCACTAAATTGACACAAAGCACTTGACCTAAGGAGGGAATCTATAGTCATCAATAATAAAAGAAAGTAACGGGATCTAGGAAACATCCACCTTAGAGATTGATGAATTTCCATATAGCCTATTCATGAGGGTCATGCCAATATAGAATCCTGGTATAATTTTTTAATAATAATATTGGCCAGATGGGAATCATCCATATTATCGAATGGTTCAATGGCCTAACTTTGCAAAACATCCCTAACTCTCCATTGGACCATCCATGACTCCTCTGTTGTTGAGTTGTACAATTATTTTGGCTCAATTATTTTTATGCTTACTCAACCCTATTACTTTCAGAAAATAAGGACAAATTAAATGAAGAATTAATTCTTTACGGAAACGGAAGAACCTCCACTTTATATCATGAAGAACCATATCATGGAACCATAGCACTTGATCTTTCGGTATACCATTTTTTCCTACGGCATTAACATAAACACCTTCATCCACGAACTTCATAAAATAGAGCTAGGTAATGTTGAAATTCATCACGCAAATTAGTTGGATCAAACACGGTATCTATGATTACTCTACCATCCTTGTTGAAATATAAATAAACATCTACCATCGACATTACCCACTCTCCCGCCATGTTGAAAAATTAAAGGGCCATGAACATTGCATACATCATCAACAGAAACAATTACTAAGACAAATGACATAATTGATTTTACAACAACATTCATATGTCCCTTATTATGAATATTAGTTAAGCTTAGAAAAAAATACAATAAATGAAATAAGTGTTGATCCTAGCGGTCGTTAGGGTCAGTCATAACTAAATATTGAGAGCTTAGCTAAACACCATTCAATGGACATCTATTATTGACTTGAGAAAATTTTTGTAATACATGTATTCATAAGGGATCAACCTTTACTTAGGTCTGATTAGTTCATTGCAAGATCATGAATACATCTCATTGCTAGGAATCATTCATAGAATTACTATTAATGGAATGAGCAAAGCGCGGCTATACATGCACCACTGAGGGGTCAAGATATACATATTTTTAACCATGGTGTTTGCTAGGAATCACTCCATTAAAAATATTAATGCAATGAGAAAATTTTATCAATACAAGCACTCTTGAGGCTTCAAGGCTTACGTAGTTCAAATCCTAGTGGTCGCTAAGTTGATCAACAATGAAATATTTAGAGATTGGTCATATCTAAGCTTTATTTACATGACAATTATTAATAAAATGGGAAAAAATATACAATTGTTGAACTGGTGGGAGATCTTGACATACGTAGTCTTGATCTTAGCTATCGCTAAGTTCAGCCACAACAAACTATTTGGAAATTCTCCATATCTAGGCTTATTTCAAAGCACAACTATTATTGCAATGATCAAAAGAACACAAATAATTACACTATTGGGGTACAGACATAAGTATTTCTTATCCTAAGTCACTAGGGTCAGCCAAAACATATTTTTTAGAGCTTAACAGTTTATAAGAATCATTAACAAATAAGTATGTACTTCTTTTCCTAGTTGTTATTATGACCATCTGCAATGATATACACGTAGCTTAGTGCTCACTAGGAATCATTAACAGGAAAACTACTAATTTAATAAAAAGAAAATATATAAACCTTAGTGGTCAATAACATCCACCTTGATAGGAGTAATTATCTTCCACTAACATTTGTTATCTTTCGAAAGGAAATAACATTCCCAGGAAGTAGGCGGGTAGAGGGGTGTGAAAAATGGAAGGAAACTATGTGAAGCATGTGAAAGAGGGAGGAATTTTGGGAAGAACTAGCAAGGGCCACAATCTAGGAAATGGGAGCCTGTGGGGATAGGTAGAGGTGTGGAGGGATTATGGCCTGATGTAGGAGAGCAGGGTCATGGCAGTTGGGAGAAACTAGGTGTAAATGCCCTAATCCTAGGGTTCCAATAAACATTATGACCTCGGCCGAGATCAGTGGGCTTGGCGGTGGATGTTGCGGGAAGATAAGTGGTGGGGTTTCGGGCATTAGAGATTTATCTCAACCCCATATATCTACTTCATTCAAAGAGGCGTTGCTAACAAAGGTGGTCGGTTCGCGGAAAACAAGCATCATGTTCCTAGAACTACCTGGTTGATTTGGCCAAGGCTATTCCTTCGTTAACCATCGTGAACCCAGAAGTTGAGGAATACTTCCAAAATTATCTCGAGATGCTGTGATTGGTAGGTTTAATGGATTTTGGCCTTCCTCCTCTACCTTTATCAGTGGGTCTTCAAAAACTGGACCAATAAATGTGAAATCTCTCTCTATTCCAAGGGATTTTTGTTGTTCATTTTAGGGAATCGAGGATTATCAACATTGTTTGACTGGCGGTCCCTGGTTCTGGGGGCATGCGGGTTTATTTTTAACTCCATGGTTTCAGATTTTGATCCAAATACCTATTTAGTGGCCAAAACACTAGTTTGGGTTAGACTTCCTAACCTCCCCTTGCATTTGTGGTATGCCCTGGAAGATATTGGAAATTCTTTGGGAAATTTTATTAAAGAGGACTTAGATAGAACACATTCATTAGGCTGTGATATTATGCTTGAATGTGCATGGAAATTGATTTGAGCAAAGGTATACCTGACCGCATTAATCTTAATTTTGGTAAATTTTAACATTCACAGATTTTAGACTATGAGAATATTACATTTTGGTGTAGAGTATGTAGAAATACGGGCCATTTACAAGATTCTTTTCCTTTTAATAAAAACCAGAAATCTGTAAAAAAGAATGGATCGACGTCATCTAGTGGTTGGGGTTTTGTAAATCTGGATTTGGTATCCACTTTGAAGTTTAAAGACAATATGGGTAATCTTAACACAAGCGGTAAAGTGGTTTCAGAGAAAGATGTTTCGAGAGGAAGGAATGCGGAAAACCCTTTGGGTTGTAGGGGAATAAAAGTGGACATACATCAAAAAAATTCATTATCAGACCAGATTCGATGTTAGAGAACATGATTTGGTGAACTCAAGCGACCTGGTGATGGTGATTTCATTTGACCTTGGAAAGTGGCAAGAAGTAAAGAGGAGGAAAACAAAAAGGGTCGAATGGGAAGCATTAAAGATTATTTTCCATCACAGGATGAGAAGTAATTCTAATTTAATATTACAGTATGGTTAGCTTTTAGTTTCTAGATACATTGGTAAGCTGGAAAGTAGCTATTGTGATGTTATTTGTTTCTGGCTATTATAGCCTATTGTTTTTTCGAGGGTTTTGCCTCAGATTTTGAATATGGAATGGTTCCATTCAACCCGATTTATCAATAAAAAAACATCCACCTTGACAAAATAATTTTGAACTTAGTGTTAGCTAAACACCATTCAATGGAAATATATTATTGACTTGAGAAAAGGTTTGTAATACATGTATTCATAAGGGATCAACCTTTACTTAGGTATGATTAGTTTGTTACTAAGGATCATGAATACGTCTCATTGCTAGGCATCATTCACAAACTTTCTATTAATGGAATGAGAGAAGCACTGTTGTACATGCACCTCTGAGGGGTCAAGATATACATAGTTTTAACCATTGGCTTCAAGGCTTATGTAGTTCAGATCCTAGCAGTCACTAAGTTCATCAACAATGAAATATTTAGAGATTGGCCGTATCTAGGCATTATTCACAGGAAAACTATTATTAGAATGAGAAAAATTCTATAATATTTTAAATAGTGGGGGATATCGACATACGTAGTGTTGATCTTCGCGGTTGATTAAGTTCATTCACAATAAATTATTTAGAGCTTTTACATATCTAGGCTTATTTCAAAGCACAAATGTTATTGCAATGAGCAAAATAATGCCAATCCTTGCACTACTAGGGGGTACAAAAATTAACAGGAAAACCACTAATGTATTGACATCCACCTCAAAAAATATTTTGAACTTAGTGTTAGCTTAACACAATTCAATGGTCATTAAATATCAAAATTTCCATATGCTTCCACCCACAAAAGTAATTTCAATAATCAATTTATAACTTTATTTCAATTAGTGGTCCTAACATTACCTTAGGTTCGATTGTCTACGAAAGCCATGAATGAATAATAGCCCTTTCCAAACAGAAATATATTTTCCTTAACCTTTTCAAGAACAATGATTTTTTTATCTTCGAACAATCATTGTTGTCCATGTCAAGAATTTTAGAAAACAGATTCTCGGTCCTCTTGCAAAAAAAATGCATTTCTTACAAACATGGTATACAAATATTTCACAATCATTTATGGATCATTAGATGCCAAAACTTTTGCATTGAGAATGTTTTGTTAAAATGCGTGAAAGAATAATGTACCATGAACAAAATTGACTATTGGAAGGGCACAAAATGGGTTTTGTTGAAAAGGCAATGGAAAATTCTACTTTTATAGAATATCAATAATTGGGAAGTGATAAAAAAGGATTTGGTTTTGCACAATTTCTCCCAAATAAATATTTAGAGCTTGGTTGTCACTAATCAACATTAACATGAAAACTATTAATTAAATAATCTCTGTGCGGTAATAGATGCATTATCGACGGGTCACAACATGCGTACTTTTGTTCCTAGCTGTCACTAATATGTGTGACATCAAAATATTTAAATCTAAGTTGTCGTTATGCTTCAAACAGTAAAACTATTAATGCAATGAGAAAAACTAGATATTTTTTTAACTTAGTGGGTGCTAGGTATAATTGTTGAATATATTTCCCAGGGTTAGAAAACCCGACATCAAAGGCATGTCGGAGGGTTAGAAAACCCGACATCAAAGGCATGTCGGAGGGTTGGGAAACCCGACACAAAGGCAAATCGGGTTTCAAGTCGGGGAAAGCATGGAAAGAAAGCATGTCGGAAGGGTTGGAAAAGCCCGACAAAGGAAAAATCATGTCGGAGGGTTGGAAAACCCGACAAGGAAGAAATGTGTCGGAGGGTTGGAAAACCCGACACAAAGGAAATCGGGTTTTGAGACGGAAAAGCAAGACGCAGGGAACATGTCGGGGGTCTCCAAGCGACATCAAAGGAACATGTCGGAGGGTCTCTAAAACCCGACATCAAGGAAATCGGGTCTTGGAGTCGGGGAAACAAGTTGGAAAAGCATGGGTCGAAAACATGTCGAGCCACCTCCCAAACCCGATGCATATGCGAGTCCACTTCCCGAACCCGACACAAAGGAAAACTTGGAAATACCAGGTGGAAGTGGGTTTCGGGAAAACATGAGCATCAAACATATGTCGAGCCACCTCCCAAACCCGATGCAGATGCAAAGGAGAAACCCGAACCCGACAGTGGAAGCAAGCCCCGACGCTGGGAAATATTAGATCACCATAATGTTTCACAGGAGCTCGGATTCACACAAGGTTGGACTTTTCGGAAAGCTCTCGGCGTCCTCTACGCAACTACGACTGGATATCTTTAATTGGGTGAGAACAAGTTCTTAAAAATGTAAAATACACTTCGCCACTGTTGGGTTGTTGAGATCCTCACCTACCGCCATAATATGATGGGTTAGGTGCAGTCTTGGAGGTGGTTGGGGCAGAATTCGAATCATTCTCTTCTCCCTCATTTTTTCCTCATATAAATTGTAAAGGAGGGGCTTTTTCTCATGGTTGGGCATTTCTGCTTTGCACCCTCCCTTCTCTCCTGCTTGCAAGAGAATTTGTGGAGTTTTCAAGCCTCCCATATGGATTGTAATGTTGTTTTTTGCCTCTTGGCCATTTTCATGATGTATTGAATCGATCCTTGAGCATAATATGTATGTTTCGTGATTGATTTTAAACCCTCTCATATATTCATTGCTATTATTTTGATCTCTCATTGCATTTTGGTTTCCTGTGCATGGTGTGGTATTACATCTATGTGGTCTGTGTTTAATCTTGCAAAACGGGTGTCCAACATTCCTCGGTGCATCACCTCCTTAGCTTAGGTTTATTTTTATGCATTTCTCTCTCCCTGTCTCCTTGGTAGTTAGATTAAGTTTTTTGGGTAAACCTCTACATTTTATTGGTGCATCTGAATAGAGGAATAGGAGCCGGCCTTCATCCGGAGAGCTTTTCCGATTTCGCGAGGTCCCACACTTGGGAAAAGCTCCATGTTGTGCAATCGCATTGAGATTCTCAACCCATCGTGTTCGCGAGTCCTGGGGTGTGCTGCGATTCCACACCAATAGTTTTGGCATGCCCGGTGGGACCAAGAGGTCATTCCATCAAATTTGAAGGAGTTTTCATGAAATTTGGACTAAAAATTGTAGTTTTACAAATTTCAGATTTTGCACCTCCTAGCCTGAACTCCGAAATCATTTTTCAAGGGTTTATCTTGCTCAAAACAGGTCAAAATTTCAACAGTTGGTAGATCTGAGGGTAATCTTCAAAAGGGTATCTTTAGTTTTTTGAGATTTTGATTTTCAAAATTTGGGTTTTATGTGATTTCGGGTTTTCGGGATCCGAGAACATCAAAGCAACAATTCAGGTTTTGGGGGATGCATTGCATGGTCCTATTCCGACAGCACAATTCGGGTTTTGGGGGATGCATTGCATGGTCCTATTCCCGACAAATTTCAGGTTTTGAGGGATGTCGGACATGTTCCAAGTTCCGACACATAGCAATTCGGGTTTTGTGAGTTGCATCGCATGACCTGAGTTCCGCCTGTACTTTTGGGGATCCGCAGCTACACAACAAGGCCCGAATTCTCGATTTGAAGATTGTCTCCTCTGGGTCCTTCAAATTTTAAATCATATTTTTAATATTGTCAAGTTTGGTGTGTGACTTGGCAAAATCTAGTCTTTTGAGGCTCGTTCTCTAACACATCTGGCGACTCCGAAGGGATTGGATTCAGCGGTGTAGCAGCACAGTTGCCCAGGCACATGAGAAGGATTCGAACCGGGTCTAAGCAAGAAGAGGGGCTATTTTTCCACTTACAAACACATCTGGCAGCTCCATCTGGTCAATAACTCATTCTCTGAGTTGCAGACCTTCCTTTCCATTCATTTTCATTCATTTTTCATCCATTCTTCCTTCTATCTCTTCCATCTCCTTCCATTCCATGAAGTTGTGCAATCATGACTTCATTTCCATCATGGAATTCACATCAACAACAGCAGTATATCACACCTCCAACATGTTTTACAAATCCTCCAAATCAGCATTTTGATCAAATTCAAAATCAACATGTCTACCCATATGAGCAGCAGTGCCAAAGTCAGTTTGGATATGAAGCATGTCAAGCACAAGGGTATGCTGGTTGTGAGGGCAGTCAAGAAGAAAATGCAGATCTGCTGGAGAAAATCCAAAATATGGAGGTAAACATGGTGCAATCTAGGGCTCGGAGCACAAATGAAAGCATTTGGAATCGGTTACAGAGCACCTTGTCCATGGGTGGGACCTTTTCCAAGGCATTATGGCCCCCAAGAGAAATTGGACTTCATGATTGCAACACTGCCATTACTTACAAGGTGGATTGAAGGAATAGAGGTATATGAGAGAAGTATTCTGCAACCTTGTCAATGGGTAAGCACACCATCTCATACTCTTTCTTTTCCTCCTTCTCAATCTATATCATATGAGCAGCAGTGCCAAGTTTTAAGCCCAGCATACGCTGCCCCAAGTGTGAAATCCATCCCTCCATCCCCTAGTCTTCCATCCCATCTTAGTTTTTCTGCCCTATTCTCTTCCAAATCCGAATCCCCTCCACAGGAGCCAAATGAAATACCTCCTCCACCACCACAAAAATTTGTAAAATCAATTGAGTTACAACCCATCCCTCCTCTTGCATTCCCAATTCCATGTGGGGAAGAAGAAATTGCAAAAATCAGTCATCAAGGACAGCAAGAGGAAGAGCCGAGAAAAGAAGAAATGATTAAAAGCTTAGTAAGTTTGGCTCTTAAATTTGGAGTTGATAAGATCCCTTTGCTGGTAAAGCCTGCAGAAGAGGCTATGGTTGAACAAATGGTGGTCAGGACTGATTTTGTTGCAGTAGAAGAGGAGCACAATCTAGCTGTGGAGGAGAAAATTGCAGATCCAAGGGGTTTGAGCACAAAGCAGGCTATGGGAGAACCTTCAGTTCTTCTTTCTACTTCACCTCTCCCAAGTTCTAGTGCCGAAAAGGAGTTTGATCTCTCAAACTCGATGTCGGAGAGTGAAAGAAACCATGGTGGTCAAGTTACAGATCAAGAAGACACCATGGAGGAAGTTGAGCATTTGCAGCAGGACAACAACGAAGTAGTTTATCTGTCAGATTTGGAGGATTGTTTTGATGGAGAAGAACCGGTTGAGTTTCTACCATTCTCTCTTCCATCATCCCCATTCCAAACACTTGAGTCTGCTGTCATGAAGGAGAGCATTCATTTACAGCAGCCTGCATCTTATAGCAGCTCTTTGGAACCAAGATTGGAAGATTTTAATCTTTCACAATCAGCCATGGAGGAAGAGAAAGGACGGAAGAGTTTCACCATTTCTTCCACACCATCCATTCAGGAGGGTCTACAAGAAGACTCCATTTTTGGAGTTGAAAATAGAGCAATGGGCATACTCAAAGGACCATGCCATGCCCAATCAGGTACTTGGCTTCATTGGAGCTAAGGGAGAAGTCAAAACCAGTCATGCTTGCTTCTAGGCATGAGGATGAGCTACAAAGTACCAAGGATCAGCTGCCATACCTCTTCAATCCAAATGCAGAACAACTAAAAGAGGTATTGAATTTTCCTTCAGTTGATACCTTGATGATTTGGGTGGAAGACCAGCTTCTTGTTGATTTTCCACTCATCCTAACAGCCATGATCAGCTCCAAATCAATTGCATGGCTGCCACTTCTGAGAAAGGGAAGCTATTTCTCACAACCAATTGCAGGGTTTGTTTAGCTTTCCTTTGCTTCCAGTTAGAGTAGAGTAGGAGGTTTGCTTTTAGAAGAAGTGCTTGTGCACACACTCTGCATGTTCCATTTTTGGAGCATGTATGATTTTCGATTTTGTATACATAGTTTTTTGGGTTTGCTGGTTTTGCTCGCACGCGATTCATTTCAAGTGGCATTTTGGTGAGAAAACTCTAAGTTCAATGGAATTTAGTGGCTCGAGGGAATTTTTCAAAGATCAGTTGGTTTCGGGTTATTGCTTATGACTCCATGCCCAATGGATTGCTAAAAGGCCACGATCTTCTACCTAAGCTTGAGTAGGTAATCCCGTTGAGTCACCAAATTGTTGAATATATTTCCCCCCAGGTGTTAGAAAACATGAATCAAAGGCATGTCGTAGGGTTAGAAAACCCGACATCAAAGGCATGTCGGAGGGTTTAGAAAACCCGACATCAAAGGCATGTCGGAGGGGTTGGAAAACCCGACATCAAAGGAAATCGGGTTTGAAGTTAGGAAAGCATGGAAAGAAAGCATGTCGGAAGGGTTGGAAACCTGACAAAGGAAAAATCATGTCGAGGAGGGTTGGAAAACCGACAGGAAGAAATGTGTGGGGTTGGAAAACCCGAAACACAAAGGAAATATGCAGAGGCGGAAAGCAAGACAAAGAACATGTGGAAGGGTTCCAAAACCCGACATCAAAGAACATGTCGGAGGGTTCTAAAACCCGACATCAAGGAAATCGGGTCTTGAGTCGGGAAACAAGTCGGAAAAGCATGGGAGGAAAACATGTCGAGCCACCTCCCAAACTCGATGCATATGCGATTCCACTTTAACCCAACACAAATGAAAACTTGGAAATACAGAAGGAAGCGGGTTTCGGGAAAACATGAGCATCAAACACATGTCGAGCCACCTCCCAAACCCGATGCAGATGCAAAGGAGAAACCCGAACCCGACTGGAAACGGACCCTGACGCGGGAAATATTCAGATCGCCATAACTTTTCACAGGGAGCTCGGATTCACACAAGGTTGGACTTTTCGGAAAGCTCTCGGCATCCTCTACGCAACTACGACTGGATATCTTTAATTGGGTGGGAACAAGTTCTTAAAAATGTAAAATACACTTCGCCACTGTTGGGTTGTTGAGATCTCACCTACCGCCATAATATGATGGGTTAGGTGCAGTCTGAGGTGGTTGGGGGCAGAATTCGAATCATTCTCTTCTCCCTCATTTTTTCCTCATATAAATTGTAAAGGATGGGCTTTTTCTCATGTTGGGCATTTCTGCTTTGCACCCTCCCTTCTCTCCTACTTGCAAGAGAATTTGTGGAGTTTTCAAGCCTCCCATATGGATTGTAAATGTTGTTTTTTTGCCTCTTGGCCATTTTTTCAAGTAATGTATGAATCGATCCTTGAGCAATATATGTATGTCCTGTGATTGATTTTAAACCCTCTCATATATTCATTGTTGTTATTTTGATCTCTCACTTTGTGAATTTTGGTTTCCCTGTGCATGTGTGGTATTACATCTATGTGGTATGCATTTAATTTGCAAAATGGGTGTCCAACATTCCTCGATGCATCACCTCCTTAGCTTAGGTTTATTTTTATGCCTATCTCCTTGGTAGTTAGATTAAGTTTTTGGGTAAACCTCTACGTTTTATTGGTGCATCTCGAATAGAGGAATAGGAGCCGGCCTTCATCCGGAGAGCTTTTCCGATTCGCAAGGTCCCACACTGGGAAAAGCTCCATGTTGTGAAAACGCACCGAGATTCTCAACCCATCGTGTTCAGAGTCCTGTGGGTGCTGCATTTCCACACCAACAATAATTACATAGAAATTTATTACGAGGAGTCAACACATATGAAATTATGTTCCTAGCGGTATCTAAGGTCAGCCACAACAAAATATTTACAAGCTTAGTGGTCACTATGATCAGCATCGACAAAATATTTTGAGTTATTGTTCATAAGAAATCATTCATTTAACATATATTATTGAAATGAGAAACTTGATTTGCGTTACATGTTTTTTTCAGGGGTCATGCTTTACTTAGCTCTGATTAGTTTGTTCCACAAATTTGTATACCTCTCTTTACTCATTTATAATTACACTATATTGGCTAGACTATCCCTGACAGAGCCAAGTGTTGCACTACATACCCTCAAGAGGGATCAAGCCTTATGTAGTTCTCATACTATTTACTATAAGTTATTGAAAGGAATATAAAAATTCCACATTTTAATTATAAATGAAATCTCAAAAGCGATGGTGATCTATAATTAGTTAGTAAATGAAGTCTCAAAGGCCATGGTATAATTTTAATAAATATAATGAGCACACTCTTTGTATTGTTAGTATGAACATATAGACTCCAAACCCTATGTATAATATCCCTTGTCATTAAACATCACAATTTCCCAAGATATCACATCTCCCTATTTCCATATGCTTATTGTCACATTAAGAAAGAAAATCCATGACATCTTATAATTTTTAGTGTTGATATATCATTAGCTTATTTAACTAAAATAATCAGAGCTGTAATTTTAATCTTTGAATTTTGGATATGTCTTTCCATAACTATCAATTAAGTGGAACATTATTCAAAATCTTGTTTAGCATAACTTCTCAAATATTAGGTTTTATAATTCTATTATTCATTGTTTTTCAGAGAGGAACCTATGTAGACATAACTCTTTGCATTTTTGCTTTGGCAGTCACATTTATGTTTTTATAAAAATTATTTCTAATAGTTTCCTTAAATAATCAAACAATTGTTATAAACAAGCAAACAATTATTTGTGTTACTATTACTATTTCATCTACTGGAAGTTATATCAGTATTTCATTAGTACAATTTAATTTATAATAAAATGTCTATATAAATTTGAATCTAGCCGTCCAAAAGCTGTAATTGAACAAAATCTATTTTCCTCAACCTTTTCAACAACACCCATTTTGTTCACTTCCAATAATCATTGATGTCCATGTCAAGTATTTTGTGAATCATTTCTCACTCCTCTTATGAAAAAATACCCATCGAATGTTTTAAATTATTCACAAGTGGGTGCACACATATTTAGTAAATCATTTATGGATCGGAAAATAAAATGAAAAAACAATGTCAAACCCTATCAATTGAGAAGTGTTTGTCAAACATCATCAAAGAATAGATAGATTTGACTACTAGAAGTAGAAAAATAGGGTTTTTTTGAAAATGTTACGAAAAATTATACATTCATACAATTTCAAAAAAATTAAGGAGAAAAGGTGTGACTGCATACCTATTTTTGATGCCTTCATGAAAATAACCCGTGCTCAAAATTTTGGAAATCAAACCATGATCAGATTTTCCAATGAATTATTACACTTACGGATTTTTTCCCTTATGCCAATGTTCTCTCCAGAAGCTTCACAAATATAAGTGTCCTTGAAATATACTAATAAATGAAAATCTATAATTACAAGAAACCGACACTTCTAATCGCCACTTTCTTGACACATGAATTACAAAAGACATGCGGTTATATTAATTTTCTTTATATTTAATGGCTATTAAATGGCACACATATTTTTAATATCGTGTGAACTTTACATTGTTTGGTTTAATGTTGGGGAACCACAATATTAACCATATATGCCACATGTAAAAATTATAAATATTAACAACATTATCATCAAAAGAACACCATGCTCATTGTCAATATTATCATCTTTAAATTACATAGTGAGTATATAGGTATTCCATACTTTGACTATACTACCAATGATATGTGGTTCAATTGATGTCTCACATATTGAATTATCATATTTCAAATATCTCACAAAGTTTACATTGTTTGGTTTAATGTCAAATGCAAATATTAACCATATATTCCACACACAAATATTATCAATATTATCAAAATTTTGAAACAAAGAACCCCATGCTCATAGGGAATATTATCATATATAAATTACATAGAGAGTATATGAGTATTCCATACATTGAGTATACTACCAATTATATGTGGTTCAATTGATGTCTCACATATGGAGTTATCATATTGTCATCAACAAAAATGTGCATGTTCACCGACGTCATTTTTAATTTGTTTTATTACACATATAGGTATCTTGAGTTGTGTGTGTCATTGATCTTTTTGGTGCCGATGATGTTGATCATTGGAGTTATTATGAAATAAAAGGAAGAATGCAAAATAGATTAGTATTAGCACTACGCATGATATTTTTTCTTACACTATGTATACCATCTTTTATAATGGAATTGAATGATGCAATACTATATTACTATGGTTAAAAACATTGAAATTTACCTAGGTAAAAAGACTTGTGACTTGAAGTTGTACATCCAATATTTTCTCCATTAGCTTTCTCGCTTTGTCCATTCTTTCATGCTCAAGTTGAAGCCTTCCCTACTTAATTTATTTTATTGTCTGATTGATTAGATGCATGTTATTTTCTATTACCTCTTTCAAATCTCCATAAGAGTTTATTTTTTCTCTTCACACCTTTGCTCTAAATTCCATTTTTATTCAAAGGGGTTTCTTTCTTTTCTCCTTCCAAATTTTCAATGTTGATAGAAGGGATTTCTAATTTCCCTCTCATGTCTTTTTCAGAAGTAGAAGTGGTTATATTAACCCTCTCTTTTCCATTAAAACCAATAACCTTGTGTGTTTTCTATGTAATGTGATCTATATCTTCATAGAAAGTCCATGTTGAATGTGTTTCCAATGTTGTGTTTTCCAATTGTTTCTCCTTCTTGAGGGTTTTCTTCAACTTGTTCATCTTGTATTTGCATTGCATCCTAGTGAATGTTTTTCCACAAACTTGATTCAAAGCATCTACTATATTATCCCAATGTTTCTTTCTAAGTTTTCCATGGTTTAAATGTTCATACACCTCTTCATATTTTGAAATAAATGTTTTCATGTCAGATTTTGACCACATCACTTCTTTGTATTTATTCATTAGCTCCTCGTTATTTCTATCTCTTTCATGAGCATGGGTTAATGAAAATGATTCTTCTAATTTTAAATCATCAATATCATCAACAATATATGGAGAATTGAGATCGATTTGTGAATGTGGAATCAAACTACCCAATTTATTTGCACCACTTATATTCTCTTGCAAATTTGAGACACTATTTCCATATAAGTTTTGCATGCGAAGTCCTTTACACGGCAATTTCTTAGTTGTGTTGAAAAAACCATATTTTCTTCATAGTTTCTTGGAGTTGATTTGAGAACTTGGGATTGGAAACGTGAAAACAAGGAAAATGGTGATATTTCCATGTCCTGAAAATTTATGAGTTACTATAAACATTCACAAATGAAACAATTTGCGTACTCCATATTTTATCTAAACTTAATTTCATTTTTCATTTTCTAATAATAAATATATAAGGGGTCTTATACTCTGTAAATTCACATAATCAAAACATGTGGAGAAACATTGAAAATTGGTTAATTACCTAATTACAAATGCACTATTTACAATCACTGTGAAATGGGTGCATAAAATTAAATTCTTCAAAATAAAATAACAATGCTCTACCTCATTTTATTTTTTGTGACTCTGTTATTCCCCCATTTGTATATGTGTTCCTTGTTTTGGTGTTTTCACCTTCAAAATGAGTATATAGTTTTCCATTTTATTGCATTAAAATACAAATGTTAAGATTTTTGTGGATTAAAATTTAATATTGTACCACTTAACATTAAATGCAATATGAAAAAATAAAAAAATTGTCTCAAGTGGCGATTTTACATTATACGCTTTAATGGCCATTTAATGTTTAGGGAAGCACAATATTAATTAGGAAACATTTTTATAACATAATTTTTAATGTATGAAAACTAAACTTTGACATTGTTTGAAACTTAAATTTGACATAGATATATTTAATTGAAATTAAGTCTTTAATATTGACAATTATTAATAAAAAACTACGTAGCATGGGTTACTTCTACTCAATATTATACACAATTATTAAAAATAAAATTATATTGTTAAAATATTACATAAGATATAAAAATCTTAGAAATAATTAATACACATAATTGAATCAAAGCATATACCACCATCGTTAATCAAATAAAGACTAAACTTGAACTCTATACCATAAAATAAACATAGCTATACAATTAGAGAATTAAATATATTAACGCTTTACTTCGACACAATATTAATGGCCCTAAATTTATTCCAAGAGGCTGTTAGGGTAGAAAATTTTTACTAGAATGGAAGGTGAAAATATGCCCTTTGATATACGAGTGATTGATATTCCAAGTGTGAATGCTCACACTTCATGTTGAAAATTCTTGTACTTTGTCATGCGAGGGATCACACTTCGACATGCAAGGGATCGCAGTTTGACGACATGCTAGGGATCACACTTTGACGTACGAGGTATCGCGCCGACGTGCGATGGATCTCTCTTTGACATGCGAGGGATCTCACTTCATAGATGTATGAGGCCACTACTCTCTCACACTACAATTTTCTATCACTAGCATGTCAAGTGTGATTTTTGAGCTTTGAATTGCGCTCGGTCACAAATTGAAGTGCGATCACCAACTTTCGGCCTCCAATTCAAGTCAATATTTGAATTTTAGCATGTAATAAAAAAATTAGAGTCACAGCCACTAGGCTATACAACTTTTGAAAGCTATAGGGGAAAGAGGGCAATGAATTTAAATAAGACAATAGTGAATCCAATGACTACGAGTGGTAATGTGAAGTATACTACCACTAGTTGTAAAAATCTAAGTCAACATTTATAACTTATATACTAAAAATTTAGAAAAAAGGTAGCCAATAACACAAGTAAAATCAAGTCACATGTACAAATAAGCCAATAAAAAGGTGACACATCAGTTGTCCCAAAAAGGTGATTTTATTCCCAAGTAAGGGCCAATATTAATTTTCTTTGTACTGAAAAGTACCTATTTTAAATCCCTTAGAAATACTTTTCAACAAAATTTAAATGCACAAAATAAAATGTGTGCATTATAAAAATCAAAGGGTGTAATACAATTTCCTCGTTTCCCCTACACTCATGTGTTTTATGGATAAAAGTATACACACAATAGCAGGATCTAGGGGTTTAATACAATTTGTTATATGTTTAAAGATTTGGATTAAATGAGGTTTTAAAGATGTTCATATAATATGTATATTTTTATTTTCTCATTGTGATTTCAATTCTCCATTACTAATGTTAAAGATTTAAGTGTCCTCAGTACTAATTTTCTCTTTTTATTTGTGGATATAATTGAAAATTAACTCTTTTTTGAAGATGGAGAACATGTGGATTTACTAAAAAAGGTGTGAAAGTTATGGAGGGACTAGTTTATCCATCCAAAGATACACTCCATTATAGAGACATGGGGTCTAACTTATTCGTTGTCACAATAAGTATTGTATTCAATGGAAGAGTGAGACTTCCATACACAATTGATGATTGTGAAACCATGGAAGAAATTGAAAACAAGGGATAATTTATCCCATGGGAAAGGAAGAAAATGATTAAGCATGTGATTTCAAATGTTTCACATGTGGGGGTGATGGCATTCAAAACATCATGAGTAAGTGACTCAGAGGATACATTTAATGAGGATGAGGGTTTGAATTCTAATAATGATAGCCATTGTTTCACAACTCCTAAAGATAGGGATGAATTTTCTATAATGTATGTGGTGCTAAAACATAAGTTTCCTCAAAAATAAGTTGACATAGCTGAAGGGTTTATATCCCTAGTATATGAACAACATGTGATTTCAGAAGTAGTGTTGGGACTCACACAGTTCGGTGTTTTTGGAGAATATTATAACTACATGAAATTATTTTTATCCAACTCTACAATGCAACAACGAAGTTTCCTGGCCAATCAAAAACCTTTATATCTAAAAAAGAACCATAATTCATGTGAATAGAAATTTTGAACTTCAAGAAACAACTGCCACATCAAACAGTGACTTCAATTTGAAGTTCAAGGGGGTCCTGCCAAGTTGATACATTTTTTTCAAAATAACACATATTTGTTAGAGAAGCAAAAATTACAAATGTTTATGAAGCAAGCATGGTGCACTTTAAAAAATTAGATGGAAATAAATTTGGGGTGTATGTTAATAAATTAATTAGGCCTTTTTACAAGGTTTCTCCATATCAAAAGGATCTCTCATCCAATGGCCTATCAGTCATTGGGCTATCGGGATGGTTATGTTGTGGAAGTAAGGATAAAGTAAATTCTAGAAGAGTTACCATTAAAAATGTGGAATGCATTTGAAGATCCATTTCCTCAACTAGTATACCCAAATTCATATGAATCCTCCATATGTGGTAGTAATGAAAATGTGATAAAAATACCTTACAATGCCTAAAAATTCCAAGTAAATTCTACTCCATCTAGTACACCAAAGGAAAAGGAAAATGAAAAAAAAGAACATTTTTGTCTAAAGTTGAGAAAAACCTTTACTGTGCAAGGAAGGATGTCTCTCAATCTATCTCTAAGTGCTTTCAATCACAGTTGGAATTTAACTCTAGGTATGAATGAACCTGCCATCAAAAACTTTGTACTTAATACATTCACCACAAATGCTATCAGTTGTGATCAAGGTAAAACTTTAGAACATACTATAGATAAATTAAAGTTATGTGGAAGGGATGTATGTCAGAATGCATGGTATAAATGTCATGGAATCCCGAAAAGAACCTATTACGGATACATACAATCTTGGATTAATGGCAAGAGGAGGGAAGTAAATGGAAATAAGGAAAAAAAAACAAATGCCAAACATTGTCACAACTATTGCATTGATATCCAAAATGGTGGATAAGAATTCTGATATATCCCCACACATGTCTCATTCAATGGGACAAGATGGTACTAAAGTAATAATGAACTGTTGCTTGCATGTTATATTTTTGCTTACATACTACAAAAGTGTAATAGAGGGCCTTTCACTGTTGGATCTTCCTCAACGTCACAATCAAATATTAACAAAATATGGCAAGAACATTTCTCCCATGTTTCAATCATGAAGAACAACTTCTTCGCCAAATGTGACGAGTGCGCATAGAGCTTAAGAACAAAGCGTTCAATGACTCATGTCCAAAAAAATCGCAAAAATAGATCAATGTCAAACATGGCACAATGATTACATTCAAATTTTGTCATGCAACTTACTATGCACATAGAGTGTAATCACAACAAAATCCTAATAGCTATTTGAGCATTGTGCATGAAAAAATAGACAAGATGAAAAATGTAATACCAAGGATGGGAAAAAAAGCAAAATCAATAAGCAATGTTATTAATCTCCACGTCACCATAACTTGTATGCTGACACATGGGAAAAAACGAGGGGTTTTGGGAACTTTGGTATCCTTTTTGTTGAGTGAGGAGAAAACTTCACAATAACATCATTGGCATTATGTATCCGGAAGCTAGAAGAACCACTTACAGATTAGTATGGTGATTTGTTATATAGTATTGGGACATCAAAACACCCATTACATGATGCATTGTTGCAAAATGATGCATATGACAAGTGCAAGGAATAAAATCAAAAAAATGAGGGTTCTCATACAACTAATATGTTAAGCAGATGTTCAAGTTCATTTAGAAAATAACCACCAACTCTCTACTTACAACTAGATAATGTTGTAAGTGACAAAAAAATCACACATTTTTTGTATTTACATCCATGCTGACAAGCTAGAAGGGTTTTCAACATAGTGTATATGATTTTCCTTCAGTGGGTCACACACATGAAGACATAGATGGGACATTCGACTGATTATCAACAACATTGTGCAAATTGGATACATTCTCTTTGCCACAAATAATGGACACTTACAAAACATGCCAAGAGGATTCCAACACATTCACTTTGTACCTTATCGAGGAATTCTATGACTTTAAGGACTTTTGGAACCACACTTGCTAGATGGTAACCATAAGATTGTGGGTATCAACAAACCAAAGATGTTTAAATTCCATGTTGAAAGAAAAATTCCCGTCATGAAGTTAAAAGCATCAATCATGGAGTCCAATTGGTCACACTCAATTAAGATCTAGAAAATAGTGGATGAGAAACCTTTCTTTCTTAAAGGGGATCCTCCATTGGCACCCTTCAAATAACTAAAAGAGATGGAAGACATGCAGAGAGGCATTCAGGCATACATCACACACTAGGAAAAGAGTTCAACTAATGGTGGAGAAGCATACTAGGTTCCAAAGATTGCATATTGGAAAAATGTTCTACGTGCCCTAGAGAATCCCTTTGTCAATTGTAGCATGATGAGGAGAGATTTTTTTGGCCAAAAAAAATCAAGATAACGCAATGTATGATCAAATAGTGGGTGCACCATGTCTTGACATGGATAGCTACTATAGTCAAAATGTCCTTTCAAATAAGGATATATATGTTGGGCCTATTTGTGATAGACCTCGAGAGGAATTCAACCCAGTAGTGGATGTGAATGTTGGGAAGATGATACTAGTAAGACAATGATGATAATGTACCTATATGGATGGGAAAGGAAGAACTAAAACTAATACAGATGTTCACACAAACACTCAAAAGATAAGGGTACATTGGTGGGAACCCACGGAAAAGGAAATACATAAAAATAAAGGTACCAGGAATTTTTAAAGAAAAATAAATGGTGGAAAAATAAGGGGACACATCAGATATTGATATAAAACATCATCTGGGCATGGAGTCCAAATAAAATATGGAAAGGAGATCAAATTAAAATACCGAATCAAGGTCATGAAGTTATCCAACAATACCTTGCACAAATTCAAGAACAATAATTAATACCCTTGTGAGGGATCAATGCTTATGTAATTTTCAATGTAATTTTCTGAAGGAATTAATTGCCTATGGAAATAAATTTTCAAATCCATTTCTTCAAAACAACTTTTTTAATGTAATTCTTAATTCTTTGTTGTTCTTTATGATTTACAGAATGGAAAAGCATAAAATTAGTTGACTTTATCACATGTAACTTGCATATTTACAATATCACTATCATTTTTATATAGATTTATATAAAAATTATATCAATATATAATATACATAAAATATTAAATAAATATAAATTTGAAGTATTTAAATAACTACTATTTTGTATTTTTAAAGGGCAATATCGTAAAATTACCGTCATCTAAAAATTGTTTGGACAGTATAGTTGGTCATCAAATTTAACCCCTGGGTTGTTGTAACTTTGTGGCACCAAGGCTTATGTAACTTAATGGCTGCTAGGATTGTGTAGCTTAGTGGTGGGTAGGTTTATGAAACGTGTTACTTGTAGGTTAACGTAACTTTATAGTCTATTAGGATTATTTCACTAGAAAAATCTACTCTTGTGTAAATTAGTGGCCACTAGGCTTATGTAAGTTAACAACCTATATGCTTATGTAAGATAATGGTCGTTAGGCTTATGTAAGTTGATAACCTATATGCTTATGTAAGATAGTGGTCACCAGGCTTATGTAATTTGATAGCCTATACACTTATGTAAGATAGAAGATTTATTCTTATCATCATTTTATATAAATTAGAGGGCACAAGGAAGTGTATGTAACTTAGTGGCATGCAAGGAAAATGTAACTTTAACTTAGTGGCCTTAAGGAAAATGTAACTCATATGTGGCCACAAGGCTTTATGTAAGATGTAACTTTGACGTCGCTAGGCTTATGTAAGATAGCAGCCATGAGGCTTATGTGGGGGATCAAATAATAACAAAATAGAAATCCTAAAATAGTGAAACTAAAATCCAAAAATTAGATTTAGAAATTGGATTCCAATAATGACAAAATTGGAATCCAATAATAGCGTTATTGGAATCCAATAATAGTGAAATTGGAGTCCAATAAAAGGGAAATTGGAATCCAATAATAGTGAGATTGGAATCCAATAATAGTGAAATTAGAACTAGAATAAGTCCAATAATGACAATATTGGAATCCAATATTGCTACTAATGGAATCCAATAATAGTAATAATGGAATCCAAAGTATAGACAAAAATGGAATCCAATATACGCAAAAATGGAGATGGATTTCTTCCAAATGAAAATGGAATTTTGGAATATGTCAGATTTAGTGAAATAAGCATTAGTTTCAAAAGAAAATGTAATGGAATCATAATATAAAATGTCTTTCTTAAAATGGCATGATGGATTTCTTCATTCTTGTTGTTATTATTGAATTTGAATAATTTGGTAAAGACTTAAAGGGACCTTAAGGAAGGATGTAAATGGAATCTAGGTAATGGGGAGGAGATTATTTTCTTGGGAGACAATTGGGATTATTTCCAAAACCTTAAGAATAGAAACTCCTAGGAACATCTTAAAAATAACCTTATAATAGTAGTTGGACAGAATGTTAGTGACTACATATGTTGTGTTGATGGGAGGCTTCAATGGAAGATTCTAAACACTAATCTTTCTTGTCATAGAGATCTTATAGAGGGCATACAAAGAACTCTCAGCCACATCCCAATAAGTCAGATCCAATCTAAAGATGAGTTCATCTGGACCCACTCATTTGATGGAGAATACTCGGTGAAAATGGGCTACCAATTATATGGAAATTAAACTCCTTGTGGGTTTCACTGGAGAAATATATTGTATAAAGAACTCACTCCCAAAATGAACCATTTCCTCTGGTTGGTTTTGAACAAGATCATTCTTACCATTGACAACCTCATTAAGAGGGGATCTACTATGCCTAATAGGTGCTACCATTGCAAAAAGGAGTCTGAGACAATTCACCACCTTTTCTTACATCGTCCTCACTGTTGTTTCTCTGTGGGAACTCATTTTAGTATATTTGGCATAAATTGGTCATTCTAGAGGATATAGTTCAAGCACTGGGAAAAATGACAACCTCCTTTCAAACATGGCATGATTAGGAAGCTTTGGAGGCTCATATTTCCCCACACCATCTGGAGAATCTGGAAGGCTCACAACTCCATCATTTTTAAAAATATCATGAAATCTAGCAAAAGGATTTTAAATGAAATTATTGTTGAAGCCAAGGAGAACATTATGAAATTTAAGCCACCCAAGAATTATAAGTATCCCAAGGAAGAGGAGAGGTTCTTAATTTCTTGGAATATTGATATTAAAAAGATTCAAGTTTAAACACCCAACATTGACAGGTCTCTTGTTCAATGGATTCCCCACCTGAAGGTTGACACAAATTGAATTTTGATGGTTCCTCTAAGGGAAACCTTAGAACAATGGGTGGTGGTGGTCTAATCAGAAACCATCTTGGACATCCCCTTGTTGCTTATGTAGGCCCCATGGGAAAACAATCTAATCATTATGCTAAGGCCCTTGCTGCTCTCTGGGGAATCATAACTGTTAGGGATCTCAAGGTAAGGAATTTAATTTATTGAGGGTGACTCCTTGAACATTATAAGAAATATCACAGGTACCCAATCCACTTGACCCTAAAATATTTCATCAATGAGGCCAAGATCTTATGTAAAGAGTTTAACAACATTAATATTTGCCACACATATAGAAGGGAATAGTGTTGCTGATGCACTAGCCAATGATGGTGTCATCATTAATCAATTTAAAATTTGGAATGATTATGGGGAAATCTCGCACACAACAAGAGCTATCATTTCCAAGGAAGCCAAGGCCACTATCGATTAAATTAAGTCTCGCCATGAAGTGAGTCGGCACATGTGGAGAAAAGATGTTTTGTACTCCATAGATTTGAGATTTATCTCTCTCAAATGAATCATTTTCCTCTTCTTTTTGTATCTCAGCTTTAACAATCGAGCTCTTAGGAAGCTTTAAATTTTTAGGTATCAATCTTTAAAAAGCTCCGTGTGTCCTCTGTCTTGGAATTTTTTGTTCATGTTCGAGACAGGTTGTGTTGTGGGAAGCTGATTTTTAGCTACATCTAGACTATTGGAGCCATGTGTGTGACTTTTCTCTTCAAAATAGGTAGAATCCATTTCCATGTGGAGCCAATCTGCAAACCTTCTTGGAAACAAAATGAAGAATTATGGAAGTCCCTTTATGTGGATGGATTCACAAACTTTATGAAGAGAATTAAAGTGCATGATACGCACATCTCTCTCACCTTTTCCGCAAATTAAAAGATAGGAAATTAAATTTAAAGGTAAAGATTTTACCATCACCGAGAGCTTGATTTATTTCATTACCGGGTTAGGGATGGATGAGATTAAGTTCTACAAAAATAAATTTGATAAGGACGCTGAAGAGAAATGATTTGTGGAGGGGATAAAGCCTTGAAAATTGGGAAATCTGGTCTTTTGTGTTCTTCTATCCCTCCCCCTTATGGAGAAGTTGCTAAGATGGTTGTAAGGTATATCACCTTGGAGGGATGTTTTTCAACCCTTCCACTCCATCATTTGGTCCTCCTAAATCATTTCAGGCACACTCCTAAGGTTAGTCTCTCTTATTATATTCTCCATTCCCTTGAGAAATTCGTCCTTGATGTTCAGGCTCACTGCGTGCCCTTCCCTGTTCATCGGTGGTTATTTTCCTTTGCATTAATATTTCAATGGCTTTGTGGCCAATAACCCTCCCCCTTTCCCCCTCCATGATAGCCTTGTGGTCGAATAAAGAATCCTAGTTTTTGTGCTTCCTCTTCGACCTCTTCTTGCTAAAAGGGTGTTGCGTAGTTTCTCTAAGGAAAATACATACTTGTGGCTAAAAATATCCTTCATATCATCTAGTCTGCCTTTAACCCCCAAGTAAACATTGACTTAGGATCCCATTTGAAACAATAGGATAATACAATCAAGGGCATTGAAGACAATGTTGATTTTCTTCTCAATGAAGGTAGCAAGGAGGACTTGGGTTCTACAGCTCTTTCAAAACTTGAGGAGAAGGTTGAAACTCTTACTAAGTAGTAGAGTGCCTTGGAGAAGAGAATGCAGTAAGTGGTAAACAAGTATATTAATCAACTTTCCATGTACAAAGTTTTATTTGATTTCATCCAAATTTAGGTAAAACAGATCTGTGACATTAACGGCATACCTAAGGAAATGTGGAAGGAAGGAAAACTATAGAAGAAGGTCATTGCTTCATGCAAATAAAGATCCTTTCAAAAACTTCCCTCAATCTCTATAAGGCCTTGTTGGATGTTCAGAAAGTTTTTAAAAATTTTATCAATTAGATCTCTGGTGTCCTTTTGGTTTTTTGTCTTGTTGTTGTTATTGTGCGCGTTTTCTTAGTTGTTGTTTTGTTGTTGTTGGAATTCTTCTTATCAATCTACCCCTTCCCGATCTTTACTTTTTTTTTTAGCTATCTTATGCTTTTATTGTTGGGGTGTGGCCCCACTTATCAAAAAACCACTATGTTTACTTTGTATATCCTGGCTTTTGAGCCCTTATGTACTCTAAGGTATGGTCCCCTTCAAAACCATTTACCAATAATAAAAAAACATTCCACATCACAAAACTACCACTTAAACACATTATCTACTCTATAGTTGCCCCACTATCTCATTTCAAGAGAAAGGAGGGACCACATATAGGGGGTTGACTCATATATGCATGCACACTTGTATTTGTGCTAAGAGAAGTATATGAGGCTTGCTCCCTCTTGAGGGGATGTAGAAAAATACTTAGATTGGTTGTGTAGGGGTTGATCATTAAGGGTAGTCCAACCTCACTCATGACAAAGTAATATTTTCTTTTGTTTTTAAATACTTTTACGAAGTGTAATTGTAGGTTTTTAGGGTTTTTACTTGTTGTAGGTCATTACAATTTGTATTAAGGTTGTATAATCTAGAACGACATACAATGATATTCATTTTTAGAAAAGAAAAGAGAAAACAAAGTTATAAAACCCTTTTGTTAGCATGTCCAAAAACATATAGGTGGTGGAAAATATGTGCCAAAGTCTAGGAAAAGTTTGTTAGCATGTCCAAAAACATAAAGAAGGCACGAATAATTGATGGAATAATAATAATAAGGTTCGATTCATTGCAACTTGTTAGTAATGATATGAATTCTTTACTTTGATAAAACGTACACGTATTCATCCAAACTATTCATGTGCAAGTGCAAGGTTAGTTCAAGGTGAATAAAAGATGTGAGGGGTTGCATGTGATCGCCGTGGAAACCGCTGAAGGTCAGCAGTACTTGTGTTCATACTTGATGGGCCGCCCACGTACATACAAATCATACATTTTACCTTTTCCCGGCCTATAAACCTCCTTTTACTTTGTTTTCCCACGGATTTCACTGACAGACATTTTTGTGTGGCTTTCTGTGTGCCATGGGGAGCGCTCAAATCCGGATTGGAAGGCCGTCTTCCACCAGAAGTATTATCTGAGCAGGCTTATAGCTCAGCTGCAGAGGAGGAGATTCGAACGCGGGTCGACCAGCTTTGGAGCCGTCAAATCGGCTGCCCAAATTTCCCTCGCAATGGCGGCGAGGGGTCGAACCGCGTGGAGTCGCGCCATTATCTTTTCCCGGACGGGCAAAAATGTGAACAGATCAGCTACCAGGGCGCGGAATAGGCGAAATTTTTATCTGCATTTGCAAAGATTAAGGAGATCGACTGCTACGGCCTGCAATTCCAGTCCTTTTTCTTCTTCAAAGAAGAAATTTTTCCGGCGACTGTGCAGGCCGGCGGAGTGCGAGGGTAGCCCCCGGTCCCATGGCGAGGAAGAGCATGGCGTGGAGTCTCGCTTAAAGACCCTGAGGACGCTTGTGCCGGGAAGCCGCGGGCTGGACACGCCGGTTCTTCTGGAAGAAGTCGCGGATTACATAATGGCGCTGAAGTTGCAGGTTGAATCCATGCAAACCCTCGCCAACCGCCTCGAAAATTCCGTTAATAATGCTGCTTCTTGAATGAGGTAGGTCGCAAGATCGAATCTCGGGCTGAACAAGCACAATCATAGGTTAATTGTATATTGAGTAATTGTATGTTGAATTCTTCATCGTTATTATATATAATCAGGAATTTTACAGTGAAGGTGTGATTTTTGGAAACCATTGAAAGTTTTGCAGTTCTATCCAAGAAAAGGCAAAATTGGCCAGGTTATATGTTGCAGCTCAGGAAAGTTTCCGACCTGTATTATTTAATGGAATTTGGAGAATTCCATGGCGTTCAGTGTTCCGATTCAGAGCACCATATTGTCGATAGTATAATAAGAAAACCGACCCGACATATTTTGTCGAAGCAGATGTGTGCAGAGCATATTTTGTGGACATTCTTTTTTTTTTTTTCTGTTTTGCATGTTTAATGGTGGACAATGTTTACATTAAATTTCACATGGTGGCGACTCATCATTCTCTCGTTTCCTTTTTTCACATTGTTCGTTCCGTCAGCGACAGGGATTCCCTTTACCATGTGCGTTCATTTTGTGGATACGTAATGGGCCACATATATTTTAATGTGTATTGATCTTTTTGTATTCATGAATCCCTCACACATGACACTACTTTTGATTTTTTCAATAAAAATAACGTTTTTAAAATTAAAGTATATATAAGCTCTTTTTTTCCTTTCTGTGTGATAATATACGTGGGCTGGCCTTTAAGACAAGGCTGTTTTCAAGGGAAAATGATTTTAGATCACCATTGGAATACATCTATTGGAATTATTTCTTGTTTTTCTAACGAGAAGAATGAGATGGAATTATACAAGCTATTCCAATATAAGTTGATAAGATGGGGTTTAAGAAGGATATATGATTTCACCAATATTTGGAATTAATTGTCAAGGGTAAACAACAAAATTAAAGTTTTAATAGTTAAATAGAGAGAATCTAAAAAATTACATTGAACATATGATTGTCAAAATTGTCAATTTTCCGTGGGGACCATTAAAATGCTCTTTTGAATCCGTTAAATGGTTCTTGCAATTATGACACATTAGAAATTCAACTCGATGACTATGTTCATTAGGTTTAATGCTTCAAAAACATCAAGCCCGATCACGTTATTCCTCATCTATCTCTATGTAACTAACAATCTTCCTCCAAACCCTTACAAGGTAGTTAGGTTTGCATAATGAGTTAGCAAAATATTTGTTTTGGGGCTTATGGTAAGCTAGAAAAGAGCGGGCCTTCCTTTATATTCTCATAGTCTTAAACAATTTGAGTATCAAAAACAACACACTAAGTATAAATGTAATGATTCAAGTGTGTGCGGTCTTGTCTAATGCAATGTCTACTCTATTTGTATTTCCATGTTATGAATACATGATAAAGAAACAACACGAGTTTCAAATATATTCATGCTTTGAATTCACAATGAAGATCTCTTAAGTTTAATATATCTCAGTATAGGACCATGAGTTTCCTAATAGCATTATGTTGGACAATAACTCTAATCATCACATAATAAATGATCTAATAACATGAAGGCTAGGAAGCTGGCTAGAATAGACTCACCCAATAGACATGAAACACTCTGCGAAGGTATGAAAAAAGGATAAAAACACATTACTCTACATTAGAATGCTTAGATGCATCACATCCACCATTTTACAAAATACGAGAGAGATGATGGGTATCTATAGCTTTGACAAGAGAAAGCTCCACTTTCCCTATTGGCCACATAATAGGCACACGTGATTGGTCCATGTAGCATTGACATCTATTATTGCTAGTGGCATCCTATTTTAATCCTAGGAAAGTGTAACAAAGTGCACTTAGTATAGATAAGCTAACCTAAGTTAAGTTATTATCAAGGAACATAAAATAATTGTACTAACACATTAATGTTTCTATACATGTATATACTTCTTGAATTCAATTTAGGACCCCAATGTTGTGTATGTCATAGGTAGGAAAAGCAAAAATGAAGGCCCAAAAATTGTAGGGGACCTAAATGAGGGTTATTATAGCCCATGCAACGAAAATACCTAGAACTACACCGCCACTATTTTTGGGTATTATGACCTCACATATATGGTTTACAGGAAACAAAAAACCAAATTTATACAATTTATGGAAAATGAAAGAACACAAAGAGAACAAGGAGAGAGAAATAAAGGATAAAATATTAAACCATAGAAAACACAATAGGAAATACATTGAAATTAGGGAAACACATCAAGAAGAGCCTAATCTAGATCAATAATAGAAAAAAACAATTACTCTAGACTAATGCCATTTGTTTGAGTTTTCATTGCACTTTCATATACCTTCACACCTATGTACAAGCCATTAAAGATAATCGCTAACATTGTTTATGCTAACATTTTACTCAAGGTTTCCTTAAGTGCTCACCCAAGTTGCATATATTCTATGAAGTCTTATTAGGTTGGATAGTGGATCTAACAAAAAATATCAACTATTAATGGATTTATTAAGATTTATTTAACATTTATATGAAATCAAACATATTCTAATGCATTTTCATTAGAATTGTTGCTACAAGTTTATTCAACATAAGAAACACTTATAACCAAAAAAAAATTTATGTTAATTGCCATAAATCATATACTATAGCATGCAAGTGCATCAAAGGTCTCAAGATCTAACAATGGAAAGTTTACATAGTTCAACATAATACAATAATCATACAAGAGCTCTAACACATGTCAAGGATCTAATCTCTCATAACAATCGACCAACTAATAGAAAAATTATTAAACCCTTACAAAGTACGTAAAGTAGTATTTTATAACCTAAGATCAACTACCTCAATTAAAATTAGAATTTCAAAAAACAACTTACATGCATACATGCCCAAAATCTCTAATTGGTGCGACTATTCATGTTTCATGATTTCTGCCAACACACATATGATATGTACTTAGTGATTAGTGAAACATGTGTCTTTCCTTAACTTGTGGATAATATCCCATATGTGTGCTAGTGGGTTCTACAAATATCCTTCTTCCTCTTATGTAGGTCACACAAAAATTCAATCCATTCCAACCTTTGTGAAAATGATCTCTTTTGTGTAATAATTGTCTAAGGAAAAACTTCTACTCTATATGTGTGCACGCATATATTTATTTCTTGGACAAAATGTAACATAGCCGAGATTTGGGACTAACATCTCCCCATACTAACTATCTTACATAGCCTTGGGTAAGTTGGTATCCTTCTCAAAAATAAAAATTTGGGGCCCAATTTTCTCAATACCCTCCATTAATGCATCCCAAGAATTAGTGGTGTAAATTTTCTCAATATTTCAAGGTATCTCACCTATAAGATTATTAATTGCTTCAAGTTTTACTTCATATTATATGCATTTTTCTAGATGATTTTTAGCTCCATAGAATGGCCCTCATGTGCCCTGTGTATGCCATCTTCCTCATTGGTTACCTTTAACTTTGTAATTTATCAAATTTCTTCACTAATTGAATACTTATATTTCTAATTGTTTCCATATTTATGCCCCCATTATAGGTATTTTTCCTTTTTCTTTTGACTTTCATGGAGTAGTAATTGTCCTATTTTCCTACTTTCTCATTTGTGAACTTTGATGACTTTTTGGATTTTGTGAAAGTGAGAGATCAACATTTCAAGTGTTTCCCTATCAAGTACATTCATTCAAATCTCCAAGGAAGCCACCCTTTCATCCAATTTGGCCTACTTTTTTGACATCACCCTTTTCTTTTGCAATAAGATAACTTTGGCCTTTAACATCTTTTATGACTCTAATCAATTGATGGGATTGTGTCCTCTGAATCCTAGGATGTTCTACACTACCTTCAAATAGTGTAATATGGAGTCCCAATTTTCACTATTCGAAATATTTACGCATGTCACATTCATTACAAGACATGTTAGCACAAAACCTTCTTTCTCTTCAATGAGTTTTCTTCATAAAATATATACAAAAAAGGAACTTTCACCTCTAATGGTTGGTCTATTAAGGATAAGATTTCAAAAGGAATGTTAAAACTAGATTCCTCCATTCAAACATCTTTAAAAATGTACAATTTTTTTGCTACATTCTACTCTCATAATGCCTCCCACTCTTCAAATTCTTTGGGCACCTAGTGCACACTTTTCATTTAATACTCCATCTAGTTTTCTCTATATTTGTTTCTTTATCCTTAGAATATTCATAACCTTTTTTAGCTTTCTAAAGTTGTCTCCTCCTCAATATGCTCCTATTTTGGATTAGGCCCCTAAGTCTCCTACATAACGATAGCTGATCCTATTTTTTTATTTTTCGCGGTTAAGTTTCACTTTCTTGCCTCTTGTTTATACTCAATCTATATCTAGTTACCTAAGACTGGGGACGGCGGGACGTCGGGACGTAGGGACGTGGTTTTTTGAACGGCAATTTTTTTGAAAATTTCCTAGGATGTTAATAAAAATATATAAAAATATATATAATTTATTAATTTTACAAATATAGCATGAATAATTCAATAAACTAAGACTTAAAAGTGAAAGTTTGAAGTGAAACCATTAATGATTAATCCAATTATTCACATATTCAAAATATTTCGACATGTGGATTTAAGAGGTAAGAGTCTTTATTTGAGGTTTTTCATTTTACTTTTTTCTATTTCCCATTTAAGTAGATCTATATGTTAGAAAGTTAAACGTTTGTAACGTGATTTCATCTACATGGTTAATGAGTTTTCTCTTCATAAAATAGAATATAACAAGAAAAGAGAACTTTCACTGTTCTCATGATTTTCAAATGCTAACACTGGTAAGCTATATATCTGGATAAGTCTCAAAAGGCAAGTCCACGAAAACTACAATATCTTTATAGAAAATTAAGCAAAACATAAAGATTACTCATTTTTCCATCCACAACTGTACAAACTATAATCTCTACTTTTTCTTTTTAAAAAATGTACTATTATATTTTATATTTGAGAATAGGATTACATAAATTCTACTCTCATAGATGGCCTCCCAAAAACTCTCGATAATAAAATCTTAAATGGGCAAAAAACAAAGAAAATGTCCTACAGAAAGATTTTCATCTTAATACTCATGAATTAACAAACACTAGTTATAGGTATGATTTTCACTGTTATTTACCTCATCATATAACATTGTTTCTTTATCCTTAGAATATTCATGTTGTTTTTTTAGCTAGAATGTATTAAAAGTTTAAAAAATATTGAAAAAAGTATTATGCTGAAATTCACATGTTTTAATTTGGAAAAGTGCAGATTTTGTTGGGGACGTTAGAAGTCCTCGGGGCCGTCGTAAGTCCTCCTATATACCACGAATCCCCTTGCTCCTTTTTTTTAATGGGGACGGCAGGTTAACGTCTCGCCCCCGTCCCCCAAGTTCACCTTCCGGATGTCGGGACGTAAGCAAAATCTTGTTTATAACTCGATCTATATTGTGCTTGCACTTGATGGTGCATTCGCAATTTAATTTTTTTAAATAAAATAAATTATTTCTAAAAATTTATTTACTAATTTGATTTGTAAAATATTTTTGGCCACCAAGTGGGACACACTTATATGTTTTAACCCTATTCAATCTACATTGTGCATACACTTGTATTTTCATTCTTGTGCATCACGCTCCCCATTGCCAATCCTTCCACATCAACTTGAAAAAATGATGTAGTTTCTATCTCGGAGTTCTTGTAAGAGCCCAATTTGTATGGTAGTCTAGTGCCAACTCTACACCTAAAATTTTTATACTTGTCCCATGCACTTCCTTCACTTATGTGGTTTTGTACTTCATTGTTGCTATTAGCTTTCAACTACCAAACACCCTCATTATTTTATGGTGGTTTCCTTTCACTACTTTGCATGCCTTGTGCTTCTTAGCCACTTTGTTCCTTAGAATCTTGGGAAAGATTACTTCTTGTATGAATGTTTGAGTTTCATGTAAACTTGCAATATTTAGGAAAGATTGCATCTTGTGTGAATGTTTGCTCCTTAAAAATTGAAGGTGTGATAATGTCTCATGTAGCCTTGCTCTTGTGCTTTACCTCACACTCTTCTTTAGAAGTGTCATTCCCATCATCCAATAGCATTTGTGTTCCATTCTTTTGATTTTTCCATATGGCGGTCTTCATATTCTTTCTTTTCCATCACTCATTCCTTTCGCGCACCTTTTTTTTTTTTTTGGCTTCTCTTTCTTATTTACATTATTGAGGGGGTTCAACAAGCATGTTAATCTACATATTGCCCCTATTACTTGCACACGATCAACAGTGACATTTTTTCTCTTTTGACTCATCTTGAAAAGCAATATCTTTAGGCCACTGGATTATCTTCAACAACCTTGAGATTATCAAGAGTTTTGAAGACGGTTCGTTTCATACGGTTCAAACCATGATTTACATACTTTGATGTGAAGGCAAATGGTAATCTTGTGGATCGTCACATAGAAGTCAACATCGATGTTTGTACGTGGCTTGGAGCTTTGTATAGATCCTTCATTCATCCCCTCTCAACCGAACTTAGTATCTATCTCGGTTTTATATTTTTGGGTAATTTGAGCCGTGCATGTACATGCCTTGTATCTATAAGTAGGAGAATCTAACCAAATAGGGTGCATTGGGCAGCTCATCACGTGAAAGGTCCATTGGGCATCCCATCAACTTCTTAATAGGAATAGTGTAGCCCAATATTTGATACTTCATCATGTTTGGAACTGCCTCAATCTCCTCCTTTTCCACTAATGATATCTTTACATTTTCACCGCTATTATGTGGATATGTGCGTCGTTTATGAGGTCATTCTGGATTGCAACAAAAAATATTCTTCATGGACTTATGAGAGAGGGAACTTAGATAAATTTTCATCTCTGCTAAAGAATGGCTACTCCCGTAATAGCAACACTTCATTCTCTTCAAGATCATTTTTAGTATCAATTCTATACGATTCATTCCGTAATTTTTTATGGTCGCTTGATAGTAGTCTTATTTTAATGGTTCATGAGGACGTATGAACATTATTTTCTTTGTACCTTTACTCATCTCACTAATCCATGTAGGAGCCTCCTCAACTATGAGAACATCTCTTTAGATGTTTTTGAAAGAATAAATAAGTGTGGGAGAGAAAAATAAGTCATTTACTTAATTTCATATTAGAGTTAGAAATAAGATGTATATTTAAATTAATAAGTAAATCTTAATATTTAGATCAAAATAGATATAGATAGAAATTGAGAGATAGATTGGCTAAAACATATATTAAATAGAGTAACAAATGAGAAGATAAACGCACTTAGCTAAATTTGGCTGATGTAAAGGTTGATATGGGTATGAAAAATATATTAAAAGGCTAGAAAATTCCTGTAGATGCTTTGTATCTAATTCTTGAAGTGTGTGCAATCATGTGCCCGAAACCATTATTTATGGACTAAACCATTTGGTGGTTCCATTCTCATTTGGTTGTTTCGCCGAGGATGCTAGTGGCACTTTGCAAATATTTGCACCTCTTTGAGTGATTGGAGTACGCTTCACTATAAGATTCTAGGTCTCACAAATATGTTGGACATTTTTCAATCAATTGAAATGACCCAAAACATGGGTAAAACCACTACAAAAAGGTTAATGCTTCGGTCAAGTGCAATCCATAAACCACTTAGATTGGCACTACTCTATAAAGGCCTCAAATAACACAAAGTTTTCCACCTGGAGATATCATATTGTACATATGGATACTAATTTGATCACCTAATAATGCTTTGTAATGACATGAATTGTTTGTGCTTGACCTAGCTTTGAGGGCTCTTGGCTTGGGAAGCTTGACTCTCGAAACTAGTTTGGAGTACTTCAGACATATGTGGAGGCTACTCCTAATTTGTGCAACTACTTTAAGAAAATTTAGGAGAGCTTTGTATTCCTTTTGAGTGTTATTTTCTATTAAGTGATAAGTGAATGGTAGTTTGGTACATGAGAGCATTTTACTTACGTATATAGTGTTTTGTAGATATAAGTTTGCATTACGGATAACCTATCGGGAAAGTACATTCCCATAAATTATAAATTAAATTAATAAAATGACCATTGGGTGGCCCTAGAAAAAATATTATTTTCATATTTATAAACTATTGGATAGTTTGGTTGTATTTGGATGATTTGGTCTCAGAGGGAGTGCAATGTTGTAAAAATCCGTGCACGATAATTACAACTAGTATACTACTTGTGACTGACACAAACATGTTTGTGAGTGACTTAGGATTGCAATAAAGAGATAAAGTATTGTAATGTGAATAGGGTATAACAATTTGGCTCAAAATAGGTGTAGAAGTCAAAATACATGTTTTGTATTATATGGGTGCCAATGTGCCAAATGTGTAAAGTGAAAGGGATGAAGCATGCTCATGCCCCATAGTGTGCATTGTAGAGTTGTTTAGATTACAATATACAAAAATTCAAATGGGAATATAGTACACTCATGCCCCCACATTATGTACCAAAAATTAGTAAAATCTTCTTTGAAGTTTGTATCTATCCCTCAATCTATACAAGAGATATGTGAAAATATGTTTGTTCCAAAAGCATTTGAATTGGATTTAAAAACATTTTTGAGGGTGGTACTATCGATTTAGGATAGTAATGTTCAATGTTTCCATACTTGTTGGATGGTTTTATCTAGAGTTAAATTTTGTAATAATTTATATTTGTTCCTTTTCTATGTCTCTATATTTTGTTCCACTATAGTATGTAGTATATAATTTATCTGTGTTTTTAAGTTGCATTTATATTCATGTGATAAACCCACTGAGTTCCGTAATTTTTTGAGGTGTGATACATTCTTTAGATGCCTCAAATAAAAATAATTGAAGTTTGTTTGTGTCAGGTGTAGCACATATTCATTGTTGGATCACATATAAGATAAGTGTAGGTGGCCAACACTTATAACATGACCCGCAAGATAGTGCATGGTAGAAACCATGGAACAAAGAGATATCATACAAAACAAACATACATGTATGTAAGCATATTAATTTAGGAGCATAGAAATAATTACCATGTATATATAGTCATAGAAAAGGCTAAGCTCCACAAAGAACTAGATAGTACCAGATATACAAACAAGGGTTATATGAACTTTTCTTGACATGTTTGTAAGTTCCATGATTATAGATTCATTTCTAAGTTGGATGGTGAAATGTTGATCACAACGTAAGAATTATTTGTCATAATCTAATCTAAAGGGGATGTGATCTCAAGTTGGGATGGGTGATGCATCCTAGATGATGGTGTTGGTCATGTAGATGTATAATGCTTGATATAGTCAAGGATGATAAGATCTAAAATGAATGACATAAACCATGTTAGTTTAGGATGATTGATGGTATTAATTTGGATAGTTTTTTCATATTTTTAAGTATTATGAGGATTGTTTAGGGAATTTTTACCTATAGGGTAGGCCTAGATAGTTATATAGGCATGAGGATGGTAAGATGTATATGTGCAATGAATGGGAGGAATCACATATTTCATGTCTAGCATGCTAACCAAAATTTCCGTTGGTTCAAGGTGAGGATTGAAGGTATTATTTATGTTGTTAATAGAATAATATATTTTATTTAATTCACATTGTTATTCATGGAATTGCATCATCATAAGAATGGTTACTTAATTGATCGGGAAAATTTTAATATGTTCATTTGTTTTAGGAAAGAGATTGTGATGATCATGTTGTTGAGTGTTGTCAAGCACCTTGAAAAATCCATCATGTATTTTAACAACCATACCATCATGATCAAATTATTTTCTAGGTAAGAAGACATAAGTGAAGGCTCTAAGTGATTTTTATTTCTTATATGAATGGACCATTAGTGTGTTACCAACATAACATATTATCATTATATAATGGGGGAGATGGCGAGAGGTATCCATAGGATATTGATATGGCATAGGTATACCTCTTCACAATTCCTCCATAGTGAGAGATGTGTGATAATCCATATGGGAGGATGGGGAAGGAAAAGAGACTTCTTTACGTTAAGGAGGGTTGGATCAATGATATGGATATTCTTATAGAAAACATTGCTAAGATGAAAGTTTCGATTACTCCTTTGTTTGCAACATTGTGATTCCTTGGTCTCATGAGGAATTATAATTTATTTTAGTTTTTTGTTCATAGTTAAAGATTTTTAAATGTTTGTATGAGATAGTCATCTCTCTTAGATTTCTCATAGGCTTCCTCTAAAGTGATTGCAAAAGTGGACTAAACCTTATTTTAAGGCAAGGTTCTAAAATGGTGAGAAATATTTGATGAAGACTATCATTAGATAAAGCATGATCATTTTATTTACATAGGGTTTTCCATCTTTTGATGAACGATTAAGAAGTTTCATCCTCATCTTTCTTAAACATGACAAAGATATGGTTGTTTTTAGGTAAGTCACTGGGTCAAAGCACAATGTTGTGTCCCACTTCGTGTCCCAAAACACAAGTAAGGGGTTGGGCGGGATCAAAAATTAGGGTTGTTCGCGCTAACACCCCTTTCGCATGAACCTGATTCGCCCGAACTGCCACGTAGGCCAAAGAAACTGGTTCACGTGAATGGGGGTTCGCGTGAACACCCTTCGCGCAAACCCTTTTGGGTTTAAATAATTTTGGCGGCACAGAGTTATATATAGATATTTATATAGCTGTGGGCTGCAGATTTAGGGTTTAGGGAGGTTTAGGCAAAGGGGGTTTCACGTGAGCCCCCTTCAGGTAAACCCCCTTTGCGCGAACCCCCCTATGTGGCACATTTTGGCACCAAATCCATTTGGAGGATAATTTATGCTAAAATGTGTCACTTAGGTGTCACGTAATTAGGGTTAAAGAATGAATAAAATTAAAAAGTTTTAACACAAAATACATAATTTTATTAGCTTTCTAAATATATAATTTTCATTTTTAAAAAATGTGTTTTACTATTTATTTTTTATATTTTGCTAACATATGGTATTTTAGAGCAATCAATCATACACAATCAACCCAATTTGAGAAATAACAAAATATAGCAATTTTTTTTTTTTAAACTTACTATTTGTTGAAGTATTCTTCTTACCTGTGAAAAAAAAATTCAATTTCGATATAAATCTTAAAAGTTATTGGCATAGACATTTGTACGCCATTTATTTGAAAATATTTTTACTAAATAATTAATTAAAAAAACATATAAGTCAAAAAATAATGAATATTTGAAAAGACCTCAAAATTCAAATCTTGAACATATATTTAAAATTTCATGGTGAAAAAATAAATTTTCATTTAAAAAAACCACACGGAATAGTCATTTCTCTTTTATAACATAAAAACAACATATGAATAAAATTAAGAAAAACCACAATTTTTGCCATTTTATTTTTAAAAATTTACATGTATTCTACCTTTGTAAACAAAACATTTTGTTAGTTTGTAGAATTTCATGAGTGTGTACGGTTTTGTGGCTATTACCTTTAGAAAATCAATGAAACTCGAAAATTCATGTTTATAAAGGTACAAAACATAGCAAAAGAGGGATATTTTATAGTGAAATTGCTTAAATACCATTGGCAATATTTTATGTTGATGTAGTTTCTTCAATTCTTTCACCAAATTTTACAATGGACAATGGCATAAATTGTAACATTATCTAGAGAAATCATCATGAAATGTGTGATTTTATTCTCCATTTGAGATGGGAATATCCTTTTTATGGTAGAGGTTTTTTTTTTTGGGTGCTTTTAACCCATATCACAAAAATAAATGCTGTAAATGGGAAGGGATGAAAGAAACCCATAATGAATTAAACACAAAAGACCATTTGAATAACTCATCGAATTCACTTCTATTCTTCATCAAATTTACGTGCATTCTTCACATTCATGAAACTAATAATGTATACATACATACAAAACTACATCAAAGCCCTCTTTAAGGCCAATATAACAGATCCACCTCTCTTTACAATGACCCTTGTGTCCTTTTCTAACATTTTCTCACCTAAATAGTTAAATAAACCATTGTTGACCTAACTTAACTCTTAACGCGTAGCTTAAGTGAATTTCAATTAAGCTTCAGATACTTTAGGATGGTGGGGAATTTAAATTGACAACTTCGCTTGGGTTATGTTGTGAGTTTACCCCGGATGAGTTCTCTGTTTTTTTGCAATATCAAAAATTCGGGCCACAACTCGTTTGATTTGACACGCACAGTTTGGTGACCAGTTCCCCGATTATTCATAAACCTGCATCGACAAACGAGATTGCTTGATGTTTTTCTTTACAAGCTGATAATGACTTTACTACGTTGAATCCGTGACCTCTTATCTTTTGGTGGTGCTGAAAAGTCTATCCACGAGCTTGGTTCAATCAACCATCGAGCTCTTGGTGCCGCGACTCCTGTTTTTCTTCACAGCCTAGGCTTGGATTGACAATCATTTCTTATGACCTTGGGATTCAATGATTTGACTTTACCTAAATAAATAGCTGTCTCATTTAACAGTGAATCAGAATATATATATATTATAGTGAGATTGTATGATTCATGTTTTGTATCTTTCAGTTACATCTGCTGAAAAAGTTTTTGATCCTTATCATCATTACCATTTTTAACATAACAGTAATTAGGAAATTCCACAAGATTGTCTATCTTTTCACATCATTTCAAATCTCCGACTTCTCTTATAAAAACGTTTTTTTTTTTGGAACTTATTGCAATTCCCAATCAAGTCATATCCCACAATTTGAATTCACACCTGGGGATTATATACTCTAGGAAATTCTAAATTCTAAATATAAATAGATAAAAAATTATGGTTATTCTCCATGAAGTTTAGTTCCTAAATTGTTGAAATAATTACGCCGAAGGCGTTCTTGTAGTGAACATAGACCTGGTGATTCTGACAATTGTCAGAAATCGGACGCACTTCATTCCTCCTCAGGGATGCGTTGAAATCGAATGGATAACAATATTTCAAGCATTTTAATGGATTTTTGCAGGCATTTGCTACTTTTCCCGCTGCATGGTGGAGACAGAGGGCTCAATGCATGCGATTTCTTTCCGGCTTCTACCACCACTTAAAGATCTCCTTCCTCCAGGGAGGCCATCAAGAATCAAGTTGCAGAACTATCAAGCTTGGTATGAACAGTTGATTTAACCGGCATGCGAATTTCAAAGTGAGTTTGAAGATGAAAACCCAGGGGCATCGCATGGCAATGATTTCGGTTCAAGAACCCTGATTTTATTGTTGATCTCCCACTTTGGAAGGCTGACCTGTTTAAGGTTAGGGTTTGAAGAAGAGCATAAAGAGACCTGTTTAAGGTTAGGGTTTGAAGAAGAGGGCAAATAGCTCACCTTTGATATCTCCCGCTTGGCCATTTCGAGTCAGAAAAATTATGGTGAAATGATAATCAGGGCTTGAATTGCATGTAAATACCATGAACAGTGAAAAGTAATTTACCATGGTGGGTGTTTTCCAAATATGACCAGGAGACCAGGTCATCAGAACAACAGACAGGGATCCCATGATCCCAAAATGGGTTCTTCTCCAACTGCACTGAAATCATCTCAAACACATCAGATTTAGGTATTCAAACCTCTCTTTACAAATTGGAGAATGGCCAAAATAAGAAGGTGATCAGATCAAATCAGATCGGCTAGGGAGCACAACAAACTGGATCTGCCTCTTGTAAATTTTCCCAAGTTTTTCCTAATTATTAGGTTGGTTCGAAAGCGATTCTAAGATTTATTTTCCATTCGTAGGGAAACTTTGAACGTGTTTTTGAGGCATTAGGATTGTTTTTCCTTCGTCTCCAGGGAAAATTTGAATTTGTTTTTGAGGAATTTTTGAATTCATTGGATTTAGGAGTGTGCACGAGTGCTATGAGAGGATCGAACAAAGGCCTTGTCCTTCACATATGTTTTCGACCGCCATAAGGATCACAAAATTGTTCGTGTCTATATTTTATTTTAAGTTATGTTTTGAGTTTGATATCAAGTTAAATTGTTACACTTTAATTGTGGCTAAAGTGGTCATGTATTTTGGGAATTGTTTATTTGTTAAGTTGTATCCTGCACGTACGTAAGATATATGTAAAAATTTTATGTCTTTTTAATTGTTTAATTTTCCTTTTTTGTTTAGGGTTTCAAGGGTAATGGTAAGATTCTTCCTTGTTGGAAGAAGTGTTGTAGAATCCGCAACGTCATGTAAATATTGATCTCAAACTCGATTTGGGTGTGGTAGAGAAGGAGCTTCAAAAAAATATGATGGGACATAGATCCCACAACGTCATGGTAAGTACTCGCATCTCGTTTTGTGTTAAATGGCCTCCTCTATTATTTACATTGGTGACACAATTTTGTATAAACTTGTAAAGGTAAATGTGCAAATTAATTGTGTTGTGTAGGATTTGAGTAATTTTTTAAAAAATTTTGATGATGATTTGTCAACACATTGCAGGTTGAGATTCCAATAAGATGGTCGTTGAAGACAAAAAAAACAAGGAAGAGACTGTTTTTCATATTTTATTTTTTGTTTTATTGTTTTTGCTGCTTTGGAGTGTCATTTTCTTTCATGTTTGGGTTATCTGGAATCTCTTCCCATGACCGTGCTACTTGTTTGTTTGAATGTGTTTTTGGTCGGTTTTAATGTGTTTTGCATGGTTATTATGGGTTTGTATTATTGTGATCTGAATGCTCTTTTTTAGGATTAAGTTCTATTTAATTTTTTTTTGTGTTTTTGGAATTTTTCCTTGTACTTTTAATATTTGTGGGAGGTGCATAACAACCAAGGAGAGGAGTAGATAATATCATATTAGTAAAGGAGAAGAGAAGATCGGATCTTACGTAAAATTTCCCCATTATGTAATATTTTTGCTTACATGTGGAATGTCCCGATGTTTAAGTTTCTCCTAAGCAAAGATCTGGGTTGTTCAAATTAATAACCTCATCTTTAAGTAATATAATTTTTTAAAGGTAATTAGTAAAATTTCACAAGCATGCAACGATTTATGATTATAAAATTCAAATGAAGTTTCTGAAATTGTGTAGTCTTTTGTTATAGCAGCATGAAGATTATTATATAATGGGTTGTTTCGTGTAGAAGATTATGGTGCTCCACATTAAAGAAATCTGGATTAGATATGGTACTAATGAAATTTGCCATTCAAGTATGCCATATATCACAGACTTGTTAGCTTACAAATAATATTGACATATTTCTTATTTAGGTATGATTTTTTTTTCCATGAAAGAGAGTGAGGATACCCTTCAACTAGATCCTTTATGAAATGGAAATTTCATTGAAACTTTCTAAGCTCATAAAAGGCGACGAGGAGTTGTGTACTCCATTGAAGAAACCTGAATTTTAAAGTTGTTCTAATGTATCTCTTTGTTCAGGGATGCATGATTTTGCAAGAACAAATCAATTAAATATGTTCTTTCTCAAACACCTTGTTTTATAGAGGGATTTTATACTGAAAGGTAGAGGCATGAACTTAATAAACAACACTAATATGTATTATTCCCTTACTCGGATATCCGAGTCTTGCTAATGAGCTTCCTAAATTTGATACTCAATTGATGCTTCTTGAGCCCTAAAAAATCAAGAAGTTACAATCCACACTTAGTATATGCCCTTGTTTAGGGATGGATAAATCTATTGTAGCATAGATCCAGGAGGTCCTTTTAATAGAGGATTACAAAGTGGAACTTTTCTACATTAGACACACCATCAAATATGTTCAAGTCTAGAAAGAGCACTGAAAAATCTCTTTGCTTATATATTTGGAAAGGATATAATCATTCCTATTGTTCAGGTATGCCAAGACCTTACAAATAGCCACAAAGTGGCAGAGCTTTTCTCTAACACCTTATTTATAGATAAATTTTGTATTCCAAAAATCCACAGTACTAATGACTCTTCCGCATAGCATGGGGTACAGAGTTCCTTACTATAGAGCACTACAAACTGGGAATATGTTTGATGTCATGAAGGGAAATGAAAATATCCTTTGGTGTTATAGTTGTCAAATATTTTGTTTCATGTTGTATTTTTTTTGGTTTGAATTATTTTTTATTTTGGTCTAGGTTTTATGTGTTTTGAATGGATCTTTTTGCTTGGTTCGAGGAAGTAGAGTAGCAAAGGATCAACATTTGGAATTTTTTTCCTAGGGTTTTTTTGTTTTCTTTAAGATTAAGTTCTATTTAAATTGTTTTTACGTGTTTTTGGAATATTTTTTCTTTTACTTTTAATATTTGTGGAGGGATAATAACAATCAAGGAGAGGAGTAGATGATATCATATTAGTCAAGGACCAGAGAAGATTGGATATTCGGTAGTTGTTCCCCATTTCATATTATTTTATTCTTGCCTGTGGAATGCCCCTCATGTTTAAGTTTCTCTTGAGTAAAGGTTTAAATCCGGGTTGTTCAAATTAATAACCACATCTTTAATTAGTAGAGTCTGTTAAAGGTAACTGGTAAAATTTCACAAACATGCAACGATTTATGATTATAAAATTCAAATGAAGTTTCTGAACGTGTTTAACCAAGTATTATTTATTTGTTTATGAGGGATTTTTACCTGGACCTTTGTTATGAAAGTGATGATAATGTTGATGATTTAGTAGATTTACCGATTAATGTTATTCTAATCACCAAGAGTATTGATATTATTTGATAATATGAATTTACAAGAAAACTGAATTTGCAAGAATTTTCTCATTATGTATACAATATTTCTGATTTATCTTCATAAGGTCTGTAGACATATACATTTTTCTATTGATTCCCATCTATTTTTTTGTTTATGTTAATGTAAATACTAACTGTTTAGACAGAAAATTAATATTGCACTAAAAAGGATCAAATATTCATAAGAGGGTTTACAAAGTGATTTAATGTAAGTAAAAGTCTTCTACTTTGTTTCTATTTCTGTTGCCTGTTTTCTTCCATTCCTTGCTCAATTGAAAGATGCTCAATTGAAAGATTTTCACCATTTTATCCTCTTCTCATTCACAGGACATGTGTTATTCATTATTGCATAAATTTGGTTTACCTTTTAGGCTTCATGTGGCCATGTTTCTTCATTGTTTAGGTTTTTTTGTTTAATTATAGTCTTGAATGGGTTTCACCATTCAGGATGTAAGCATTTGTTTGGTGCAAGAATGTTCTTAATTTTTAGTGCTTGATATATCGGTGTTTGCTATGGATCACTGCTCTTTATAAGTAGTGAATGCTTTTTTCAGTTATTTCTTTCCTAACAAAGTCAGCTACAAGATGGAAGGTTTTGGCAGTGACACAGAGTTTCCGTACGATCACGATATGTACAGTAATCAAAAACACACTTTTAATTGTTTTAAGGGTTTCGGGTAAAATGAATTAATATGAATAAAATATGGGTTGTTAAAGGAAAAATTGGATTTTTAGCCTTGAATGTTAGAAGTCTTTACATCCCTGTGAACAATGTGTGGCTTACATTCATGATGAAGATATGCTAATCATTTTGCAGCACCATGATCAATGTTTAGCTGAGTGCCCCAATCTAGCTTAGATTGGATTCTTTTATTTCAAAATGTGAATCTACAATGTACATATCCATTTTTTTTCATAACATAATCATTTTACTCATCGTGTAAGATGTTCCACATACTTTCGTTTACCATGTAAAAATAAAACAACATGTCTCCATGTGCAGAAATCGAATATCCATGCAACATAATAAGATTCTCCATGCGCAGAAAGTGAATATCTATGCAGCATCACAAGATTCTGATGCTTTATGCTTCCAACTATTTCCGGCTCAATTTTGAATTCACTCAAGCTTATTCTAAAGGGTTCCATGCTAGAAAATGCATTTTCACTCATTCCCCCTCAACTCTTTTCTCCCGTAATTTCCCTGTTTCTTAGTTTGTCCTCTTCATACACATATTGCACTGTCGTTAATAAAATACCTATACGATACAAACCATACACTGGAACTCAATGTCCTCCCCTTCCATCAAACCCCTTCTTGATCACCCCTCATCCTTTCCCTCTATTTCACTTCCTCATTTTTCATTCTTCACTCCATCCCTTTCGGTGTTTCCATTGTACACTTCACGTACGATTGCTAGTTATATTATCTAATATATATAGCCGTTCATCCCCATATATTATAATAATAGAAATTATGTTGTAAAATATAATCAGGTCTATATTAATTTATTTTTCCCATCTGGTCATTTCCATGCTTATATATATATATATATATATATATATATATATATATATATATATATATATATATATATATATATATATATATATATATATATATATATGAAGTTTACATCATAAAAAATTGCATCGTCTTTCATAAAAAGACAAGATATAATGGATGGGGTAGACTACAAAAATACTATATATATTTTGAGGGAAATTGAAAGATACATAAAAAGTGTTGACTATGATTACATCATTTTAAATTTGAAGAGTAATGAAGAAATGAGTAGTGTGTTTTTTTTTTTATTGTTTTGTTAGTTTTCAATGATGCATACAAAAGATTAAGTATTACGATCTTTAATGATACTATAGATGTATTATGTAACAACATGATATTTGAAAGGATAATGAAAAAGGTTGTAGAATATGTGTTTCTATTGGGCTATTGCAACTATACAAAAGTTTCCAAACCCTTATCTACAAACCCATTTTGATCATTTCATGAATAAACATCGTTTATGAAACCACATCTATATGAGGTATTTCTTTTAGAAGTTTTAAAAACTATTTAAGAATACCATTTTATAAATATAAACCAATCATGACATTCCATGTGATTATATTTCTAATTCATTCCTTAAAAATGGCCATGTCCACAAACCAAAAATTCAATTGAAGTACATGTTGAAATGTTTATTTTGAAAATTGACAACACTATATACATTTTGAGGGAAATTGAAAGATACAGGAAAAGAGTTGAGTATGATTACATCATTTTAAAGTTGAAGAGTAACAAAGAAATAAGTAGCATGCTTTTTTTTTTATTGTTGTTTTGTTAGTTTTCAATGATGCATACAAAAGATTAAATATTACTATATTTAATGATACTATTGATATATCATGTAACAACATGATATTTGGAAGGATAATGACAAAGGTTTTAGAATATGTGTTTCTATCAAGAAATTGAAAGTGTACAAAAGTCTCCAAACCATTATCTACAAACAAATTTTGTACATATCATGAATCGTCATCGTCTAGGAAACCACATATATATGAGGTATTTATTTTATAAGTTTTAAAACCTATTTAAGAATACTATTTTATAAATATCAACCAATCATGTCATTCCATGTGATTATATTTTAAATTCATTTTAAAAAATGATCATGTACATAGACCAAAAAAATTCAATTGAAGTACATGCTGAAATATTTATTTTGGACATGTTTATGACAACACTATATATATTTTGAGGGAAATTGAAAGATATAGAAAAAGAGTTGAGTATGATTACAACAATTTAAATTTGAAGATTAATGAAGAAATAAGTAATGTGCTTGTTTTTATTGTTGTATTTGATGGAAGCACATTGGACTGAGATTGGGGAGTGAATAATTTCTTCAAAACTTTAACCCATTGTATTTAACTCACATAAACCATTAACCATTCAATCATATATATTAATTTGATCTTAACAATCATCCATATGAACATAATCAAGAGAGAGTACATTAGAACACAAGATGTACATGGGAAACCATCAAGGGGAAGAAAACTCACTGAAACTTTTGATTATATTGTACTCAAACCAAAATTCTTGCATATGAATATGACACATCACATAAGATTTGTTTAGTGAGTCATCAATCTCACAACGTCCATCAACCCCTATTTAGAAAGCACAAACACCTATTTAGCAAGGCACCAACCCTGTAAGGAGGCTACAACCCCCTAAGGTGATCAAGAATGAACTAAACCACCCAAATATAAATACCATAAAATATTTTATTTTGTTACAACTGATAGTGATCACGATTTCAGCTCACAAACCTCAAAAACCTCTTCAAACACACTCTCTCCTACTTCGCTCAATCTTTCTTGTTTATGGACTAAATTGATCAATCACCCTTATTGATTTGCTTATCAAATATCCTAAGACATTAAGAAACTCTATCATCTCTTTCTTGATGCCCTTAAACCTCCCTCACACTCTCTCTTAGGTCGCACTTTTTCCCTCTTACACAACCAGTTTAAAATGAACACATACACTCACTTTAATACATGACTCTTCTCGTAAACATTAATAGGTTGGACATGAACCATAAGGAGTAATTCTAACTTAAAAATAGACCTAAAAAATCATATAAAAATATAACAAGGTCCCATATGGGTTGGAAATGCATCAAGACAACAACAATGCACAACTACGCTAATCAAGATCAAATCCTTTTCCATCGATGACACCATGGACTCTATACACTAATATAAGCTTCGTCATGCCTCCAAAGGCTCCAAAACTATAAAACACACACTCACAATGTACTCCATCAACTAAAAATACTCTGCATCATACATTCTTCGCATGACACCATCAAGTAGGGTGATTCCTACTCATTTTGAGCACCTCAACTAAACGGTCTTCAAAGATGAATACCTAATATCCAAAATACAATTCAACCATGACATGTAACCAATAATTTCAAATCCAAGAACATCAATAATAGTTATAACCATCGTATACATCATGAGTAAAAAAAAAAGTCAATAGAACAACTTCTCTTCAAAGAACTTGAACTAGCGAAACATGGTTTAGAAGTAGGACCTTCTTCCACCCTTTCTCGACACTTTAAATATTTATAAATTCATTGAATATGATAAAATTTCATCCCTATTCACTCTCCAATGGATAGGAATCATCAACCAATCAAAAATATTGGTCTTCTAGACCAATCTTCAGACCAAAGCATTGTTGTCCTGAACCAGTCAAACTAGGTCAACTTGTGACCTCAACCATGCCACCAAAAATGACTTGCAAAGCTAAAATAAAGCATGAAATGTTTAAAACACCTCCAAGGTTATAAAACTTCATCACCAAGTTCTCAAGAACTTCCATTCTCCATGACTGTTAAAACTTTATTTTAGCTCTAAAGACCATTATTTCTATTTAGACCTATGCAGACCATCAAAACACTTCACCAATATCTGAAATCACTATCTAATCCATTATCTTCTCAAACCATGAATATTTCTCCTATCGTTCTTGACCTAAGGTTTAAATATGGTTTTGACCATCATACCTTCTTAACAATTGTTCATAAATGTTAGGCCCTCATTTGATCTCATTCCAACTATGAGATCTTATAAAATCCATGCATCAATATCCCTAAAAAGATCAAGTCCCCATGCAAATATTATACGATCCAACCAATGCAAATCGTTTAAATTTGACATGGAAAACACACTTTTTTAGATCGATAGGATATTAAACATCATAAGTTGCAAAGTATTCATCATATCAACCTGAAATTTTTCCCACAACACTTGGAAAACCTATAATAACTTCTCTACATCTCACTTGATCATAAATAAGGTTGTATTTTCTCAACCACTTTGTGGCTTGCATAGCTAGGTCATAGGAAATAAGCATGTTTGAAAAAATAGTAGGATAACCTCATACCTCATCTTAAAACCTCTTCAAAAGGCCTTAAGAACCTTGAAAATCATGTCTCAATCATCTACATACCCTTATGGGATTACATATCTTTGAAACCGATGGTCATGTGTTATTATCCCTCCAAGTACCTAGACTATGTCTAGATGAGCACCTACAAAACTTGTTCTCACTTTACAAACAACCTCGAATCTTTATGAATGATTCAAAAAAGTATCCTCCTGATTTCCATGCCTTTTCCATGCTCTTAAAGATACCTCATGTATTCATCCCCTCCGATCAATTAATTATGGCTAGGCCTACTAAACTAGGTAAGTATTACCTTGTCCATCTCTTGCAACCATGTTACAAAATTTTTCCCATGTCACCATGATCTCAAATAACCTCTTACACTTCCAATCATCCTCCTTTATCATTACTGATCCTTTTACATCAATTACAACATAACATATACTCACATGCCAACAATATCCCCTTTGTCACTGATGGAAAACAACCTAGTTCTTATCCCCATTTTTACATTAATGAAAAAGAAAATACCCGAGAACATACTCTTCACCTTCATTGGCATAATAGGATCACCTCTTGGTTGTAAAAATCAACCAAAATCATCATTCAAGCAAACATACCCGCTATTCTCTTCTTGAATCTATTTTTGTCTTTCCTCATAACATTTGAGCACTATAGATCCACTTGGGTAGATGCATATCACACATTCACATTCAAAAAATTAAGCATAAAAATTCATTCTTGACTCCACTTCCTAATCTATCTCATATGATAATACTCTCACATAGACTCGACCATGCCATCTATGGACTATTTGAAACTTTAAAAACTTAGATCCCTTTAAATATTCTTCAAACCAAACTATCCCAACTTCACCTTTCTTTAGAAGCTCACATAAAATATTAAACAACACTTTTTTACCCCCCGAGGATATAACATCTCAATCTAACTTCCTAATAAAGTATTAGGTCACATACCGAACATACATGTCATGGAGATGGGAAAAGAGAATTACCAAATCTTGAAATAGTTCTTCAGTTCTTATGGCCTTTGTTTCAGGTCTATTCAATTTGAATGAATCACCGCCTTACACTCTCTTGGAGTAGACCTACCTATTCGTGCGAGAATCACAACACCCCTAATTGTCTACAACTAGATGAGTTGAGACTCTCTCGGTGTGATTTAACAACATGGAGCATCTCTTAAAGTGTTGGAATTTGAAATCGAAGGAGCTCTTTGGATGAAGGCCAGTTCCTATTCCTCTATTTAGGTGCACACAAATAATTTGCAGAGGACCTATTCTAAAACCTACTCTATCTTACTAAGGAGACATGGTTGAGAAGGTATGAGGAAAATAAACCTAAGCTAACAAGGTGATGCACCAAAGGAATTTTAAAAACATATTTTGCAATTGAACACAAACCATAGAAATACAATACTACTACCATTCATAGATAACCGAACTATAATGAGAGATCAGAAGGCAAAAATGAAAACATGAATGGGTTGAGAATCATCCAAAGACATATATTATTACTCCAAAGTTGATACAATACACTAAAGTAGCCAAGAGGCAAAAAATTGTATTACAACTCGAATAAAAGGTTCAGAAGCTCCACAAATTCTCTTGCAGACAAGGGAAGAAGCGAGGGTACAAAACAAAACTATCCAACCCTTTACAATGAGCCTAAATCCTTCTTTTATAGATGCAGCACAGAGAGAAGAAGAAGAGAGGAAGGGAAAACTAATTTGAAGCTCAGCTATCGGCCATCAATTCCACTATAAATCCACCCACAATCTGTCAAATCTACCTCGATTGCTTGTTTGGCACATTGAAGGAGGAATAACGGTGGATCAGATTGAATCCGATCTGGTTATTGGAGCAATTGGATCCTACATTAATGGCACGAAGATGTTTTCCATTTTTTACCCACCTAACCTTGTCAAAATAAAAGTTTTAGATCTCATGGCATAGACGAGGTAGAGATCTCTCCAATGGTGCCAAATTTTGTTGGATTTCAGGCACTGGATCAGAAGATATGCCCATTTGAATATAATCGAGTCCGTACGAAAAATTGTGGAAACTAGCTAGCAAAACGGGTCTATGGACCCAAAATTCACTTTGCGCCCCTTTTGCACAAAATTACAAAAATGCAAAAAAATTCCTTGCAGCTCCGCAATACATTTTTTGTCAAAAAAACCATCTTCAGGCCCGTCGGTCCACATGTAATTTAGACTTGACATGTGGCTCCTTGGGTATCGGTGGAGGCACGACTTATTTTTATACTTATGTCTCTTGGGAATGAAGCCAAAAGTTAAAATTACCTCCGGTGACCCGCCTTCCCACTTTGACTTGGAACATGGCCACATGGAGGGCTGGCATTTTTAGGGACCACTTTTGGATTTTTCTTTTGAAGTTGCGTTGGGATGACATGTGGCTCCTTCCGTGGCTTTGCTTTGTTCCTTTATGTTTTTGACTAAGTCCTTTATTTGGCAGGGCCATACATCTGACCTGGGACACATGGAGGCTTGGCGCTTGTCTAAGGACCCGCTTTTAGATTTATCTTTGAAGATGTGTCGGGATGACATGTGGAAGCCTTGCGCTCATTTGAGTCTCTACTTTGGGCGCGCGACTTTGAATGTGCGTTGTTACTTGACATGTGGCACCTTCGCCTGCACTCTTATACTTAACCGATTTGGGCCCGCTTTGAATTTGACCTTTGTTGACCCCTGGCCACGTGGAGGGATGGCACAAGTTTGAGTCTCCACCTTGGGCTCCCATCTTGAAATTGTGCCAAGCTGACACGTGGTTCTTTCCACTTGTTTGGACTTTTCAATTGGATCTATCCCTTTTCGGGCCTGGGATGCATGGAAGCTCCGTGCTCATTTGAGTCTGATTTTTGAGTTTAGCCCTTGGAGATGCGCCGATGAGGCATGTGGAAGCTTTTATTGATTCTCCATACTTAGCCAATTTTGGGCTCGTTCTGAATCATTCGTAGAGCTCGAAGACTTGAGTTTTTCTCCATTTCTTTTCCTTTGAGCCTCTGGTTTTCTTTGACACTATTTTCTTCCTTCCCCGACCCTGCTCCTCCATTTTAGAGCCCATCTGCAACCTGTTTGTTGGATTTAAAACGTGGGATCATACGATGGAATCGTCCCTTGAATTTCTTTTTGCACAGGGTTGTGTTTGATCAATTTTTTTGGGGGTAAAATTGAGATAAAAATTTGGCACATTCGTGGGGACGTCTTCCTGATAGATGAATAGACCAGTTATCTTGTTGTATCCATTGGGCATGGAGTCATGGGTGGTGGCCTAACGTTGGTCCTGTTCTTCTGAAAATGGACCTTTTGGGACCCGATTTTAGTTGCTTTGTATTTGTTATATTTTAAAATGAGCAACTATTATCGGAAACCATGGGTCTCCATATTGTAAAATGCTGAAGGGCCTGGCGCATTCACGTGGAGGCACGTTGACTTATATAACGATGTAAACCTAGAGAGAAAAAAAACTTGTGCCACAACACTTAGGGAAAAAAACCTATGCTACAACAAAACAATGTGCATACATACTTAGGGAAATAAAAATTCTATGCTAATATTTACAAGGGTGGAACCTTCCTTTTAGTAGCAATGTTTAAGATAGATCTTGTTAACTGGGATCTATAATTCTTTGCCATCCAATTTAGCCAGCTGGAAGGCATTGTTGCTTTTGCACCTTGTGATCATGTAGGGACCACTCCAAATGGCATCAAATTTGGAATGCTTTCCTAGCTTTTCCGATCTACATCCCACTTTAGAACTAAATCCCCTTCTTGAAAGGTCCGTGTTCTTTCTTTCTTATATCAAAACTCTTCTTGATCAATGCTTTATCCTTCTCCATGAATTAAATTGCATGCTCTTTTTCTTCTCCTATTTCCATCAACTTTGCATACCTAATTTCCATAGGCTCAAACTCGGATAGTTCCAATTGTTTCATGAGCTCCAAAGTGGGAAACTCCAATAATATGGGCAATACTGCCTCTTTTCCATATACAGGCTTGTATGGGGAGCTTCATGTGGATCTTTTAGATGTGATCCTATCTCGCCCATAGAGAGCTGATTTGAGATTTGTATGATGCCAAGTTATCTAATTTTCATCAAGAGTCCTTCTGATAATCCTTAATAGGTTCTTGTTTGTGGACTCTTCTTGGCCATTACCTTGAGGGTAATATTTTGATGAAGCGCTAAGGTATACACCATTCTGATCGCCCATTCAAAGTGATTCATGTACCAAGGAATGCTAATGCATTATCTGATATAATAGTGGCAGGGACTCCAAACATGGTGGCTATTCCTTCATAGAAATCCAAGATGTTGGATTCATTTGCTTCTTTTAGTGCCACCGCTTTAGTCCACTTGGTGAAATAATCTTTGCTGTAAGTATCCACTTGTGGCCCTGGCTTGAATTTGGGTTAATCACCCCAATGAAGTCTAGTCCCCATTGCATGAATGGACTGATCCATTGAAATTGGGTGAAGGGGAAGGGCTGCTAACTTTTCTTTCCCTGTGAAGAATGCACACTTCTTGCACTTCTTGATCCATGAGTAGTAGTCCCTAAACACTATAGGCCAATAATAACTAGATTTCATGATCTTGAGAGTTGTTACTCGAGGGGAAAAGTGGCATCCTACTTCTCCATCATGGAACTCATGCAACACTCTCTCAATTTGGCCTATCCCAATACACCTGATAGGAAACTATTGATATCCTTCTTGAACAAGACTCTTCCAACAAGCACATATGGGATGGCTTGTAGTCCTAAAGTATCTCTTTTTTTTTTGTTCCATTTCGGAGGGCACAAACTTGTTTGAGATAATGCACAAGGCTTGAGTCCAACATGGAATAGGTGTATCATTAGATAGTTGTTCTTGATCATTTTGTAGTAATAGGAAAACCTCTTTTTTCATCATCGACTCAGCTCTTTGCTTGGAAGTGAGATACTCACACAGACCCTTGCCACGAACCAATTTGTTCACTTTGATCTCAATGTCATACTCCATTATATGAGTGATCCAACCTGCTCTCTTCTCATTCAAGAGTCCTTGTTAAGGAGAAAATCCTTGACACCAACATGAGATACTAGAAGTTTAATCTTATTATTTGAGACCAAGTGTATGAACTTATTCAAGCACCTAATAACAACAAGGACATGTTTTTCAATGAAAGAGTACTTTATCTCATAGTCCTCCAAGCTCACGATCAAGAAGGCTATGAGTTGTTCGAACCTTCCTTGTTGGGCTGAACCAAGATGGTTGAGATGGTGTCGACCCTCCAAAAGCATATAGCATGAAGTCATTTGAAAATTCAGGTTAACAAGAGTTGGGGCTTGTGATATTCATGAGCTTGATGGCCTCAAAACTATCTTTGCCTTCTCTGTCCATTTAAATGCAAGACTCTTCTTCAACATCATTGTTAAAGGCTTCACAAGAGTGGCAAAATCAGGCACAAACTTGTGAACAACTTTTATTCTCCCCAAGAAGCTTTGGAGAGATTTCTTATATTGTGTCAATGGAAGTGTTTGAATGGCTTCAACCCTTTCAGGATCAATTGTTAACCCTTCTCTTGAGACAATGTGGCCAAACAATTTTCCCTCATGTGCCAAGAACACACACTTCTTTTTGGGTTTAATGACACTTTGAATATTCAACATCTCTGGAATACATGTCTAAGGTGGAAGAGATGGTCTGCAACATTCTTTGAGAAAATGGTGATATCATCTAGATACACCAGGACTATATTATTGATTAAGCCTTTGAATGCCATGTCCATAGTTCACTGAAATGTTTACCCAGAATTTGATAGTCCAAATGACATCTTCTTATAAGCATATGTACCCCATTTGGTGGTGAAGGTTATCTTAAATTGGTTTTCATCTTTCACCATTATCTAGATATAGCCCAAATATCCATCTAGCAATGAAAATCTCTCAGATCCATTCATAACCTATAAGATCTGTTCCATTAATGGAAGTGGATAGTGATCTTTTAGTGATGCTTTGTTCAGATCATGAAATTCCACACACAGTCTGATTTCTCCATTTCTTTTCCTCATAGGAACCAAGTTAGCAACCCAACTTGAGTGCTTGATAGGGAAGATGATGCTGGCCTCAATTAGCTTGTTCAACTCTTTCCTCATGAGAGGCTCAATGTGAGGATTTATTGGCCTTTGCTTTTGTCTAAAAGGCTTGGCTCCTGGATCCAGCTCGATAGTGTGTTGTGCTAGCTTTGGATTGAAACCTCTTAAATATTTGTAAGTCTAGGCAAAGACATCTAGGAATTGTTGACAAAGTTGAATGAACTCATATTTTTCTTGTTGAGTACTTACCTTTCCGATTTGCAACGTTTTTCCTTCTTCTATGGAAATGGGCTTCGAATCTTCACCCTTTACCCGAACATTTGATTCTCCTTTCAGAATTCATCATTTGGGTTGAATGTTGACTCCAAAGTTACAAGACCCTTTGGTAGTTTGTTGGTTCTCATCTGCACCACTTGGTCACCATACTATTGTTCCAATTTGTCTTGGTTTCTGGAGGTGAACTTAGCTTCTTCTCGTAGAAATTTGACAATTTTTTGATCATTCTCAAATACCTGCCAACTTGTGTTATTATTATGGACAACTGGTCTCACAACCAATTTGATATGGGGCTGAGACTTATCATTCTTGATACTCTCTACAACATCAAATGTTGCCCCATTTTCTACCAATCTATCTACCGCTTCATTCTTATTCCTCGGGATGGAATTGATGTTGAATGCTTTAAAATCCTCGATGAGGTCCCATACCTAGTTCTTGTAGCTTTTAAGAAGATCCTTCTTAGTAGAATTTTGTTCTCGGACTTGATTCACAACTAGCTCACTATCGCCAAACACTTGCAAGTTATTTATACCCCTTTTCCTTGCCCAATGCAGTCCATGAACCAAAGCCTCATATTCTGCTGTCTTTTTTGAACATGAAAATTGAAAACGGAAAGATAAGTAGTATTTCATACCTGGGGAAACAAGCATAGCTCCTCCTCCAGCTCCTTGTCTACTTCTTGAGTTATCAAAGAATAACTGCCATACCTCATTATCATCTTTGTGGTCTAGATTAATGATGTTAGGAAGAGGATGATCCTCCTCATGAAAATAGTAGAATCCTAGCTAAGATTTGTCCATCTCTTTATAGGGGTCAAAAGCATGCCTCTTATTTACCCACTCATCACTTGAGGGTCAAGTCTAGAATACAACCAACCTTGGTATCTGCTTCACAAGTGCTTGGGAGGTCCTCCTGATCAAAGGATGAACAATTGGCATTGATCGGGATGGGTACATATGACTCAATATGGTAATCTGTAATGGGCTTAGATCTAATTGTAGCCTTAGCTCCATACCTTGTTCTAAAAATCATGTGTGACCAATCAATGCAGACAAATAGCCTCCAATATTAGTAGTGAAGTCTATCGAAAAACACAATGCAAAATGTTTTGGCAAGTCTATGACGATACATTTTACAATAAAGTCACATCGGGGGCATGCGTGCAATATGAGGGTCAAATATTTGATGAATCCAACTGTTGTTATCGTTGTCCCATCCAATTACACTACACCCCTAGAGATGAATTAGTATTGAAGACCCAACTAATCGGCTATTTGTTTTGTAATTATAGAGATAATTTCCCCCAAATCAATCATGCAATTATGTACCAATTTGTCTCCAATGATCAATGAAACATAGAATGAAGGGGGCTTCAAATTATTACCTTGTTTTCCTTCATGGTTTCCTTTAGGTGAGCTACATTGGTAAGCACTTTCTCTTCTTGCTAGTTAGGGGGCTGATTTGAGCTTGACCAATTGGCCATAGCAGTCCGCAATAAGATCTCTCTAACCTAGAATGGCTAATGACTCCCACATTGAAATATTCACATTTATTCTTCATTTTTTTAATGATGTTAAATGAGCCATATTTTTCTTGCCCATTTCTTGGTACATTTTTCTCTTGCACGTGGGTCATTATAACCAGGTTCCCGAGTGGGTTTGGAAGGTGGCTTGGGCTGACTCTGCATATTGGGAGTTACATTTTGAGTGCCAATACCTTATGGAGTAATGGAGGGTTGAGGATTACCTGAGTTTGGTGATTGTCCCTCTCCAATATTCCTTTTCTTAGACCGTGTATTGGCAGCTACACTTTGAGAAGGGGCTTGATTCATACCACAGAAATCTTCAACCTGCCAATTGACAAGCATAGTTTCACTTGGAGGTGCCTCTTACTAAGTTTCTTGCTACTGATTTTCCTCTTGACTAGACTCTTATGACACACCAATGGTCTGTACCATCAAGGCCTGGTTTAGTGCACCATTAAAACACATTGATTGGTTGTGAGGTTGATTGCATGGGAAACACCAATCATATTATTGTGCCATATTGTTTTGTGTTGGAACCAAGGCCCTTGATGTTGAAGTTGTGTTTGGATCATATGGTCAGAAAGGCCTAGCAACTTGAGGTTTCCTTGGTTTTGGTTTTGACTTTCTTGAGTGAGTGGTGGCCTATTTTGCTGATATGGGTGTCTAGCCGATACTGAGTCTCGAGGCTGATATGGCATAAAACTCTGAGCTTGCTACCTTTTTATAGTCACTAGATCATTCCTTAGGTTCTGTAGTTGTTTCATAACCTCTTGTAGCTCTTTTGAAGTGCTAGAGGATGAGGTAGAGGCTTCAGCTGAACTTTGATTCCTTGGAGTAGGTATGGGAGCTAATGTGGGTGTCTGACTAGTGCTTAGAGCTCCTAGTTCTAGATATAGAGGCATAGGTGGCCTAGGAGCAAGTTTTACCCTGAATTAAACAATTTTCAGCTCTAATGGAAATGTTATAGGCTGTAGGTAAGGTTTTGCCTCCCATTGATTGAATCATTAAGGAAATATCATAATTTAAAGCTCTAAGAAAGTATAAGAAAGCACCTTCATCTGTGGGCCTCACGGCTAATGGAATCATGTCCCATGTCCTTTGGAATATGAAGTTGAAATATGTCATCTACTCATTAGGAGCCCTCTTGATTGGTTTTTAAATGCTCTAACAAGGATAGATTATCTCCCTTTTCTCAAATTGGTTGTGGAGAGCTCTGCACAGATGGTCCTAAGTCTTAATAGAGCCTGTTGTTAGACTCCTAAACCATTGTGAAGCTTTACCCTTGAGTGAAGAGGCTAACAACTTGACTGCAATGTCCATCTTAGTGATCTCATGAATTTCATAGACATTTGGAATGTCTTGAATGTGGTCACTAGGAGAAGTCTGGTTCTCTATAGTGAAGTATGGGATGCTCTTTAATGCTGCAAATGGGACTGAGATTTTGTGCATTGAGGGTGAGTGGGATGCTGCCAGTGAAGTTGACATAGGGATTGGGTGGTTATACCATTAAGATTGGCTTGAGAACCCTTTTTGATTCAATGAATGGCCTACCGGGTGGACACATTGACAATGTCCTGCTTGGTGGAGATGGATACCTATGGGCTCTTCTTCCCCTTCTTGCTCTATCTGGGGACAAGTGTAGATAGAAAAAAGTCCCTCCTCTCTAGTTCTTGATCTTGTTTTTATTCTTCTCATGAACTTGAAAATCTTGCACTATTGAAACCAGTGGATTCTGTCTCTTCTGAGTCACGAAGATGTGCAACTTCAGAGCTTCTTAAAAGCATAAAACTTACAACAAGTGCACATCAATCCTATTGCAATAAAAATGGAGACCTCTTGGTCCCACCGGGCGTGCAAAAATGTTAGTACAAAATCACAACACCCCTGAATGTCTATAACTAGATGAGTTGAGACTCTTAGTGTGATTACACAACATGGAGCATCTCTCAAAGTGTGGGAATTTGAAATCGAGAGAGCTCTATGGATGAAGGCCAATTCCTATTCCTTTGTTCAGGTGCACAAAAATAAATTACAGAGGATCTATTCTAAAACCTACTCTATCTTACTAAGGAGACAGGTTGAGAAGATACAAGGAAAATAAACCTAAGCTAATAAGGTGATGCACCAAAGGAATGTTAAACACCTATTTTGCAATTGAACACAGACCATAGAAATGCAATACTACTACCATGCACAGATAACGAACTATAATGAGAGATCAAAAGGAAACAATGAACACATGAAAGGGTTGAGAATCATCCACAAACATATATTATTGCTCCAAAGTTGATACAAGTACACTACAGTATCAAGAGGTAAAACTTTGTATTACAACTCGAATGGGAGGTTCGAAAGCTCCATAAATTCTCTTGCAGATAAGGGAAGAAGGAGGGTGCAAAAAAAAACTATCCAACCCTTTACAATGAGCCCAACTCCTTCTTTTATAGATGTTGCATAGAGAGAAGAAGGAGAGAGGCGGGAAAACTAATTTGAAAGCTCAGCTACCAGCCATCAATGCCCCTGTAAATCCACCCACAATCTGTCAAATCTTCCTCGATTGCTTGTTCGGGCGCATTAAAGGAGGAAGAATGGTGGATCAAATTGAATAAGATCTCGTTGTTGAGCAATTGGATCCTACATTAATGGCATGAAGATGTTTTCCATTTTTACCCACCTAACCTTGTCAAAATTAAAGTTTCAGATCTCCATGGTGTAGACGAGGTCGAGATCTCTCTAATGGTGCCAAATTTGTTGGATTTCAGGCATTGGATCAGAAGATATGCCCATTTGAATATTTGAATCGGGGTCCATACAAAAATGGCGAAACTAGTTAGTAGAATGGGTCCGCGGGCCTAAAATTCACTTTGCGCCCCTTTTGCACAAAAATACAAAAATGCAAAAATTTTCCCACACCCCGCAATACCTTTTTTGTCAAAAATCCATCTTCGCCCGCTGCACCGCATTTTTCATTTGGGAAAAAAATCACTTCAAGGCCCGCCGGTCCACATGTAATTTAGGCTTGACACGTGTCTCCTTGGGCATCGATAGAGGCACAACTCATTTTTATACTTTATGTCTCTTGGGAATGAAGCCAAAATTTAAAATTACGCTCGATGACCCGCCTTCACGCTTTGACTTAGAACATGGCCATGTGGAGGGTTGGCACTCATTTGGGGACCACTTTTTATTTTGCTTTTTTAGTTGCTTAAGGCTAACACGTGCCTTTTTCCGCGGCTTTGCTTTGTTCCTTTATGTTTTTGAATAATTCCTTATTTTGGGGGGCCATACATCCACTGTGGACACGTGGAGGTTTGGCACTTGTCTAAGGACTCACTTTTAGATTTATCTTTGAAGATGCAGTTGGGATGACACGTGGAATCCTTGCACTCATTTGAGTCACTACTTTAGGCGCGCACTTGAGTGTGTGCCCTTAAAACATGTGGTGCCTTCTACATGCACTCTTATACTTAACCGATTATGACCCACTTTGAATTTGACCTCTATTGACCCGTAGCCACGTGGAGGGTTGGTGCAAAGTTTGAGTCTTCGCTTGGGCCTCCATCATGAAATTGCATCGAGTGACACGTGGTTCTTTCGCTTGTTTGGACTTTTCAATGGTCGACTCTATCCTTTTTCAGGCCTGGACACATGTGGAAGCTCCACGCTCATTTGAGTCTACTTTTTGAGTTTATCCCTTAGAGATGTGCCGATGAGGCATGTGGAAGCTTCCGTTGATTCTCCCATACTTAGCCAATTTTGGGCTCATTTTGAATCATTCGTAGAGCCCGAAGACTTCAAGTTTTTCTCCATTTCTTTTCCTTTGAGCCTCTGGTTTTCTTTGACACTATTTTCTTCCTTCCTTGACCTTGTTCCTCCATTTTAGAGCCCATCTACAACCTGTTTGTTGGATTTAAAATGTGGGCTCGTATGATGGAACCATCCCTTGAATTTATTTCTGCATAGGGTCATGTTTGATCAATTTTTCTGGGGGAAAAATTGAGATAACACAACCACCATCAATAAATATACCATTCTAACCTTCTTAGTACTTTATACACTTGACTAAGGATCAATAATTGATCCCCCTACCGAAGAAGCCTCCATATTTGTATTTCATCATTTTTTCATACACAATCTTTATACATTATTATGATGCAACACCCACTCATAATGCAAGAGATCAACCACACAAGTCCTACAACATACCTAGCTTCACATCTTAAAGGTTTGTGATTACTTCAACTCTCCCTCAACACCATGCATTCATGAAAAACATCATAAAATTTACACACATAGATAATGACATGACATTCTTCACCTTGCTACTCTACAACCCCTTCGAGGAATGAACTTAGAAATAATACTACAGATTATATGATGATTATGTACATTCGTTGTAGTTCTCCACTAAGATGCCTACCTTCACTCTAGGAAATTATAACCCAAAAAAATTCTTTAACATCTTACACACCTATTAAAGAAACTTTTACAAACCCTAGTACCCATACACAGTCCTACCATGAAACAGATCAAATTAAAACTCACTAATTAGCTCTCATAGATCTAATCATGCTTCGTGTTAATCCATATATCTTCCGAGATGGATAAACAATGTAGAGACATCTTGATCATGATTCAAGGAATAATAACCCTTCATATGGACCCACCAATTCACATACTTAAAACACTATCATCATTTTAGTAATGAACTCAAATTTTGACACATAGACCTGTAACCATGTTTACCAACCGAAGAAATATTTTTTTTCACTTCTACAGTCTTCATAGTTCTCAAACACCATTACACAAATTCCTTGATGAAAAATACACTTGACACACCTTAGAGCATGAGTCAATAACTGGGACATATTTACCATCATAATAATAAAATCATAAAACATACCTTTAGACTTTTAAACTTCTACAAACCTCTCCATAGACCTAATTTAACAATGAACCCTTCTTGACACTATTCTCAAATACTTGGAGTAGATTATTCATTTTCCACGCTCCCTCCAAATGTCATGTCCTCTTCTAGTGACTACCAGGGGTAGTAATCACACCCAACTTACCTCTTAAAATCTCAAATGTTGTTCTTGGAATTTTCTTGGTCAAGATATTTACAATTTCTTCTTGGTGGACACATGTTCCAACTTGATTCTTTGATCACTAACCTGATCTCTAAAGAAATGATATTTAATTGGAATGTTCTTGGTCTTAGAATCCAAAACAAGTTTCTTGGATACACTGATGGAACATGTACTATCATAGAAAATGGGAGTAGGTTCATCACACTTAACCTTATAATCTTCTAAGGTCCATCTCATTCACAAAAAATGTACACAACATAGTGTAGCAACAATATACTCATCTTCACATGTGGAAAGGGATACTAAATATTGATTTTTTCTTAGCCAAACAATAAGGAATTTTACCACAAAGAGGGATCCTCTACTTGTACTTCTTCTTCCATCAAGGCTTCTTACCCAATAAACATCAAAGAAAGCTCTTACTTCAAAATTTTCACTCCTTGGGTATCACAAGCCATATTCTACAGCCCCCTTAAGATATATAAAAATAATTTTTACTCCTTGTAGGTGTGTCTCTCGATTCTTCTTAAAAACTTCCAACAAGTTCCAAATCTTTAAAATTTTCAGGACTTGAAGGAATTGCATATAATAAACTACCAATCATGGATCTATACTTTGTTTGGGTCACTTTAGAGAGATACCATCATTGCTTAACTTTAATCCAATGATCATAAGAGTCCCAAAAGGTTTACAATCATCCATTTGAAAGTTTTTCAATATTTATTTTATGTATTTGGCCTATGAAATGAATATACCATCCTTTGACTGATTGACCTGCAGTCCTAAGAAGAAGGTTAGTTCACCAAGCATTGACATTTCAAATTCTCTTTTCACGATCTTAGCAAAATCATGAGTCATATGTTCATTGTTTCCTCCAAATATGATGTCATCCACATAAACTACTACAATAAATAGATGTCCTCCTTCATCCTTGATGTATAAATTACTATCATCTACTCTCTTTTTGAAACCTTGATTAGTCAAGTACTTATCTAGTCTTCCATACCAAGCCCTAGGTGCTTGTTTTAGCCCATAAAGTGTCTTTTTCAATTTACACACATAATATTCCTCATATGCTAGAGAAACACCATCATATTTCTCAATGTACACTTATTATTCTAGATTTCCATTTAAAAATGTAGATTTTACATCCATTTGATACACCTTAAATCCCTTATACCCTGCATATGCTAGAAACAATCTAATGGATTCCATTCTAGCCACTCAAGCAAATGTCTCTTCAAAATAAACTCCTTCAACATGAGCATATCCTTTACAAACCAACCTATATTTGTTTCTTATAACTTATACATCTTAATTTAGTTTGTTCCTAAACACCCACTTATTTTCAATGAAATTTTGTCTTTTGGTCTAGGGACTAATTCCTAGTACTATGTTTCTCAATCTAATTAATCTCTTTATTCATATCATTGATCTAAAATTCATCTTTGCTTTCTTCTTTAACATTTTTAGGTTTAAAATAAGATAAAAGAGAAATGTTTCCTCGATTTTGAATACTTACAAGTTTTATTCTTATTGTAATCCCTGCATCCTTCTTGCCTAAAATTTGAGTTTTAGGATGATCTCTCCTAATTTTCCTTGAAGGAGTCTTGGTGTCATGCCTCTCTTCTTCATCAATCTCTTCTTTATCTATTGGCTTGAAAAGTTCTTCATATTCCTTATATCCCATATCTTGAGATGTATCTCTTGACTTAGAATTAGCTCTCATGGGGTATGATTCATCAAATCTTACACTTGCACTCTCAACCATAATTTTTAATATTTTATTATAACACATGTAAGCTGTAATTATTGAGGAGTATCCTAAAAATATACCCTCATCTGACCTTGAATCAAATTTCCCTAGATCATCTTCAGTCCTCTTTAAATGAAACATATACTACAAAAAACTATGCAATGTTCCACATTTACAGGTCTCTCTTTCCACATTTCATAAAGATTTTTGTCACAATTTACTCTTAATTGACACCTATTGATAATATACATAACTATGTTGAATTCCTCTTTCCAATAACCATTAGACAACTTGGATTCACTTAGCATTGTCCTAGCCATCTCCAAAATAGTCTTGTTTTTAAATTTTTACTACCCCATTTTGCCAAGGATTCCTAACAACCGAGAACCGCCTCCTAATGCCATGGGTTTCACAAAAATTCATCAAAATTATTAGACCAAAATTCTCCTCCTCTGTCTGACCTAAGACATTTGATTCTTCCATTTTCTTGATTCTCAATAAGTTCTTTAAATGCCTTGAAACTGTTAAGTGTCTCTTATTTTTCCTTTAAGAAGACTACCCAAGTAAATCTAGTATAGTCATCAATTAAGAGCATAAAATAGTACTCATAAGTCAAGCTTGTAGTCGTCATAGGTCTACATAGATTAGTGTGAATGAGTCATAAAGGCCTTGAGGTGGAATGATGATCTTTTGTCTTAAAATCTCTCCTTGTTTTCTTTCCACATAAACAAGCCTTGCATAGGGTATCTTATGGTTTTATTAACTTTGGCATGTTATCCACCCATCCTTTGGAAGTTACCTTAACAATATTATAAAAATTAAAATGTCCTAATCTTCTATGCCACAACTAGTCCTGTCATCCACTGTAATCATAAGACAACTTTCCTTGTTGATTTAATTTAGTATGTACATATTGTTGCCAGTCCTTTTATATTTTTCTATAAGCTTACCCAATTCTGATTTCATGATTTTACATTCTTTTTCATTGAAATTAAGAGTGTATCCTTTTTTGGACAGTTGTCTCACAATGAGAAGGTTGTATTTCAGTCCTTCAACATATAGGAAATTCTTAGTGAGATTCTTCCCATTTTATAAACTCAATGTGCCTCTTCCTACAATTCTCATAGCAGTGTTATCCCCAAACCTTATTAGCGTAGGATTTATTTTCCTCACTTTATTTGTATTATCTTACTCGGGATATTCCACCTCAATAGGAGTTTACCTATACTTATGGGATATGCTTGATTAGGTGTACACTTGACTATACTATTCTAAGTGTTGGTTATCACTTGATTACACCATTATAGGTGTTAGTTACCACTTGAATAAACTATTCTAGGTGTTGGTTACCACTATTCTAGGTGGATATTGCCATGATTATAGAAGGAGGTTACGATTCACCTCCTATATGTGCATCTCTTGCATTATTATATTTTATTGTATTAAGTTGGATCTATTTATGTGTTATTACAATTATCTCTCTTGAATTTTCATAATTTACATTCTTGTATGATTACATTTTTTTGTCTCGGAAAAATTCACATCTCGCATTGTTAACATGTGATTTCTTCAAACTAGTAGATCTCGTGGTGCTTCTTCGATAAACCGAACAGATCGATGCATTTTTATTTAAGGAAATGAATTTTCTTTTGTCACTACTCATGTGAGAAGAACACCAATTTTCAATATACCATATCATATTTTCATCTTGAATATGAAAGGTAGTTTGAGAAATTTGACACTCTTCATCTTTTTCCTTGATTCTACAAGACCTAAAACTAAATAACGATCCTCATTATATTATTTTCACTCTTCACCATCCTTAAAAGTTTAATTATTTTGATATGGAGAACATAAATTAAGGATGTAATACGATATATCAAAACCTAAGGGTTTCAACCAAGCTCTAATTTTGACAAAAGGAAAATTTTCAACTTAGACTAGTCTCCCTACCATACATGTACTTCAAATAATATCCGTCAAGTGATTATACTTCTTCAAAAGGACCTCCTCTAATTCAAATATTTATAATCAAAATGGAATGTGGGGGTGAATCATTCCTTCAAAACTATAACCAATTGTATTTAACTTGCATAAACCATTAATCATTCAATCATGAATTAACGTGAGCTTGAAAATATGAAAAAATCATCCACATGAACATAATTCAGAGAGAGTACACTAGAACACAATATTTAACAGGGAAACCCTCAAGGGGAAGAAAAACCACTAATTTTTTTATTATATTACTCAAACAAAAAGACTTGCATGAATATGACACATCACACAAGATTTTTTTAGTGAGACACTAATCCCACAAGGAACACCAACCCCTATTTAGCAAGGAACCAACCCTACAAGGAGGCTAAAATACCCTAAGGTTATTAAGAACTAACTCAACCACGTAAATTTGAAGACCATGAATATGTGTTGTTGTTTCAACCGATAGTGATCACAATTTCAGATCAAACATCTCCAAACCCTCTTTAAACACACTCTCTCCTACTTTTCTCAATATTTATTCTTCATGGACTAATTTGATCAATTTCCCTTATTTATATGCATCTCAAATCTCCTCAAACATTCACACTCTCTCTTAGCTCTGTCTTGATTCCCTTAAACCTCCTTCACGCTTTCTCTTAGGTCGCACTTTTTCCCTCTCACATTAATACACAAATCTTCTCCTAAAAATTACTAGGTCAGCTATAACCCATAAGGTAGGTCATTCCAACTTAAATATAGACCTAAAACATCATATGAAAACATAAAAATGACCCATATGGGTGGGTAATGCATCAAGAAAACCACAATACATAACTAGGCTAATTAAAATCAAATTCTTCTCTACCAAGCACATCATGGACTCCAAGCTATCATAAAAGTTTGATCATGCCTCCAAAGGATCCATACATGTCAGAAAAACCCTAAAAAAATTTCAACAGCTCACAAAAATCTTCATCATCCATTCTTATCATGACACCATCAAGTAGGGTCGATTCTACTCATTCCAAACATATCTAACTAACCAAGTATTCAAATATGAAGGTCTAACATACATACAACACCAAAAACATCGAATATAACCAATAATTGAAATGAAAATGATATAAATAAAAATTATAATAATATTAGACATCATGAATCAACCAACAAATCCAATAGAACAACTTCTCCTCTTCAATAACTTGAATTACTCAGTAAACCAATATTTGTAGTAGGACCTTCTTGCACCCTTGTTGAAACTTTAAATATTTATAAATTAATGGAATAGGATAAAATTTCATCCTTCTCAACTCTCTAATAGATAGGAATCATTAACCAATCCAAAATATTGGTCTTCGGACAAATCTTAAAACGAAAGCAAGTGTTGTCTTGAATCGGTCAAACTAGGTCCTTGTGACCTCATCCCGCCACCAAAACTGAATTTCAGAGCTTAAAAAAGAATTAAACACATCATATGGGATGTGTAAAACACCTTAAAGGTCATAAACCTTAATCACCAAGTTCTCAAGTGCTTAAGCACTTCCATTCTACATGACTACTAAAAGCGCCTTTTAGTGCTAAAAACCATCTAGCTATTTAGACTGTGTATACCATCAAACCACTATACCAAGATAAAAATAACTCCAAAAATATATAATTTTATGATCCAAAATATTTTTTTTATCAAACCATGAATATCTATCCTATTGCTCATGACCTAGGGTTCAACTAGGGTTTTGAACACCATACCTTATTAACAATCATTCATAAAGCTTAGGCCCTCATTTGATCTCATTTATACTCCGAGATATTATAAAATCCATTACTAAACATAATTGAAAGGACAAGGTCCCCATGCAAATATTACACGTGCTACCCAGTGTAAAATGTTTCACTTTGAGATGGAAAACACACTTACTTGAGCTCGATAAGACCAAAAACATCATAACTTGTAAAATATTATTCATATCAACCTGATAAAAAAACTTGGAAAACCTGTAATAAATTCTCCAAGTCTCACTTTATCATAATTAGGTTTTAATATTCTCAAACACCATGACTTACATAGATAATTCCTATGAAATAAACATGTTTAATCCAAGAGAGAGTAGGATAACCCCATATCTTATCTTAAACCTCTTCAAAAGGCCCTGAAAACCTTGATACATCATGTATAACTCATCTTCATTCCCTCATGGGCTTAAATATATCTACAACTAATGAGTATTTATTATTAGGCCTCTAAGCACCTAGACTAGGTCTAGATGAGCACCTACAAACCCTATTCTTGTATTATAACCAACCTTTGAACCTATATGAATGCTTCAACACACTCTCCTCATGTTATCCATGCCTTTAACAGGATCCTAAACCTACCTCATGTCTTCATTCCCTACTATCAAGTCATCCTACTGACTAGGCCTCATGATTATCCCTACTAGACCAACTAAGTCTTAACTTGTCCATCTCTTCCAATCATGATAGAACTTGTTTTCCCATGTCACCATCATTGCAAAAATAATATTACACTTCTAATCATCTTGTTTTATTATTAATGGGACATTTACATCAATGAAAACACAACAAACACTCACATGTGAATAGCTTTGTTAGTTTTTAGTGATGCATATAGAAGATTAAATATTAATATATTTAATGATACTATAGATACATTATGTAACACCATGATATTTGGAAGGATATTTATAAAAATTGTAGAATATGTGTTTCTATTAGGCAATTATAAATCCTTAATCGTGAGCGAGAGAATGATTTTGAATCCTACATTTGAGAGCAAAGAAGGGGACGAAGATGGATACGGTTAGGAATCATGTGAGACTACAAACGAATAGAGCGATGAGGTTTCCAAGGCCACATGGGAAGGTGTGGTTTCAATGAAAATGTCAAGTTTTGAAAAGGAAATCCAAAAGAGAGAGATCAAGCACCACATCTTTGATAACGATGACCACTTTAGGATACTAGACATAGTCATTCACAAATTTATGCAAATAAATAAGGTTTCCCTACTAGGAAAGCTTCATGGGTAAAGACCTAACATGGATGTTATTAGAATATGATCTTTTAGGAAATGGAAACCTAGAGGAAATATGGAGATTTCCCTTATGATTAAAGGGGTTTTTCTCATCTAGTTTAAAACACTGGAAGACTACACCTGTGCTCTTGTTGAAAAACCATGGTTTCTAGGGAACATGGGCCTATTTTTAAAGAGATGGTCGCCAACTTTTGATCCAGACAAAGAAAACATAAAGGTGACGCATTTATCGAATAGACTACATGGGTTACTACTAGAATTATGGGATGAGGATGTATTAATAATTATAGAAAGATATTTCTATTCTCTAGTGGATTTTGATGGTGCTACTAAGGTAAGAAAAAGACTAAATTATGCAAGAATATGTGTAAATGTGGACCTAGAAAGATATTTACCAGATATAATCAATCTTCACTCTAAGCTAGGTATATGGAGACAATTACTGGAATATGAAACTACCATTCCAAGATGCAAGAAGTGCAATAAATTTGGTCACGACATGAAATATTTCCCCAGAAGTGGAAATATAAGAGAGCCCAAAAGAAAATGGAATGGAAAGAAAAATCAATAGATATAGTGGAGCAAGGAAAAGATGTTAGATAAGGCAGTAATAACCCAGGAACAAAACAACATGAAGAAAAGGAAAATCATCCTCTTGAGAACTTGGATAAAAGGACAAGTCTATTTGGAGGAAGGAGATTTTTTAAAAAATCAACTAGAGGAACTTCTAATTCCATACATAGAAATAGAAGAAAAGGAGAAGGAAAATGAAATGAAACATGAGCAAAAAAATATTGGTAAGAACAAAAGGATGATAAAACTCAACCTGGAAGATAAATAATTAAAATAAATGTCTCAAGATGAAACAAAAGAAGTTATAGAAGAGAGGCAAGAAGAAATTCAATAGGAGAAGGAAGACTCAAGAGAGACCAAGGAAAAAAAGGAAGCAACTCTAGGAAAAGAATCAGAGACACAACGAGGATCAACCCAGAAGAAAGATGAGGAAATCAAAATCCTAGTGACTCCTATTAAGGAAAAAATAAGAATCAAGAAGCCTCATCCTCTAGGACTCCTAAGAACTCCAGAGCAGATGTAGGAGGTTATAAAATTAGAGGAAAAGAATCAAAGAAAAATAAATATAAATAGGAGGCAATCTACATTGGACCACAAAGGGCCCAAAAAACCCCATAAGATTAACATAAGAGGCCTCAATGAAAATGTAAAAAGTAAGTGCAATCTTATGGTGGTAGGCTTCATCCTGTAAAATGGGAAACTCAACTACATTGGACCAATGAACTCAAGAAAAGAGATCTAACAAAGGGAAAACAAACAAGAGAGCGGGGAAGAACAAAATAGAGAAGAGGGAAAAATACATTAAGGATCTTGTGCAACTCTCTACTCATATTTTCAATCATAGTTGATCCTGTGTTTGTTTTTGCTCTTTGTCTTATTATTATTGCAATTTGTATGATTTTTGTTAGTTTTGGACTATTTCGAACTATCTTTACACTGATTTTGGGATGGTTTTATGTTATATGATCTAGTTGTTTTATATGCATGGTTTAGTTTTGACTCATGAAATGTATATGGTCATATCTGGATGATACAGAGGAAATTGCAAGGATAAGGATTCCCTAAATCCCCCAGGATCATCATAGTGCAGAACATAACTCCGTGATATTTATGTTGATTGTCCGAATGCAGAAAATAGAGCCCGTACGTGCAAATGGTGGCTAGTCAATGTTGAAGTCAACCCTAGAAGGTATGAGGTTAACTAACGAGTCACGACAAGCGGTAAAAATACAAATCAGAAAAGGAAAAAAGTTCGGGTTGATGTTTCAAGCCTCTAGTCTTCGACACATGATTACAATAGTCTTCGTTAGCGATAGAAAAATAATGCCACATTGTCAGGTCCTTGGGCCACCACGTGGCCTACCACCACCGCTCCTTGAGTTAACTCGCTGGGATATATGGTGAGTTATGTATCAATTTTGCATTGCATTAGTGGAGCTGCGATCGAGTTCATAGGTGAGTTGAGAACCGACTCGATGAGCTGGCATATCAATATCAACCGGGAAAAGCGGAGATGTGGCCCGAAGCCACGTGTTATTAACCTCCCCAAATCCTTTTAAGGTCATCCTTATCTCCACTTCACACACCGTGGATAATACTCTCACCTCGGAAGAAGACTTGACAACCACTCAACGTAGACGTGAGCCACATGGTAGGCAATGAAGGGGACACAACAACAACATAGGGTTATGTGACAAGTGGCAGCGAGGGCATATGGATGGGTGTGAATCAACGGTCGACGCATGGCACAATGCAGAGAGGAATCAAGCGGGCCATTTAATGGCCAAATGAAAAATGGTCGAAATAGGGTTTTGAACATGCTACCTCTCCTCTCCAAACTAGATGCTCCAGCGAACTCGCCAACTTGCCAAGTTGGTTGGGATAATGGCGATAAGCCATTTAAAAAAGTTTTGTGGGAGCTCAAAGGCTATAAAATCCATTTATTCCTTCTATTGAACACATGCTCACTTCAAGCATATGAGCTCATTTGAGCTTTAATCAAGCTCCTACTAAGCTTATAAGGCCCTCTCACAAACAAGGCCGAGAAGATGAACAAGGTCATTTTCAAGCTCAACCGACAAGCTCATTGGGAGATTAATACACCAGCTCATTCGAGCTCCTCCCGAGTTATGGACAAGGCCTTAAGGAGCTCGAAATCCATTTCGAGGTATAAAGAGGCCTTAGTAAAATATAAAGGCTATTTTAGAGATAAGAATATTTAGAGGCTTATTATAGGTAATGTATAAGTCCTATAGGCATTATTTTAAAGCTTCGAGTTCTCTCCAAGAAGCGATTCGATCCTGAGCCGAGGAGGATGACATGAATTTCAAAGGCATGATTATGGTGAAGTTATGGAGATGTAAGTCCTATTTTATTAAAGGAATTATGGAGAGATAAGAAGGCTTATATCATAATAATATACACATGATGGCCTATCTCGTAATAGTATGGGCATGATGAAGATTGATATCATACTAATATAGGCATTTTCATCATCTTCATTGAGGACTGATTATTATTATCGGAGAAGGTGATATTAAGTCCTATTATTTAATAGGCACATTATGGTTTGAGAGTTATTATTTTTAACTCATTGATCAAAAGTCTTCTCAAGATGGAGACCAGAGATGACATGGAGCCAAGGGACATGATATAGCATCAATGAAGCACCGCAGCTCGAATATTAGTACGTTGGACGTATTGTCAGAATGTTGGCTTCAGAGGAGGGTCCTTATTCAGTATTGAGATCATTGGAGAAAATTTTTGTCTAATGACATCCAGGACTTAGCACCACACAACAGGAGAGTGGAGATTTCTGGAAGAAGACTTAACACCATGCAATAGAAGTGTTGAGGTCTTCATTATTACAGGATTCGTCACCAAATCACCAGAAATGTTACAGAGCATGGACTTGAAGCTATAGGTTATTTTTAAAAAGAAGATCAAATCTGCTACATAAGTCAAGATGTTTTCACTTGGTGGTTGTGGAAGAGGTTCTTGTTCTTGAGGCTTATTTAACTACATAACCATAATGGGAAATTTCTTGAAGACCGACCTAAGGAGTGATAGGGTGTAGTAATAGCGTCTAGAATAGAGATCGAGGAGACACAGGAATTGTACCTTGAAGGTGAATCTTGGATCGAACAGTACAGAGAGGAGGTTTTTGTTCTTTTGTATTTAGTAATTATCATACTTTAATTATAATTTTTATTAGAATTGTAGTCGTTAAAGTGGATAATAAATCAATTTTATTGATGAATCCGAAGAAGTAGGTATTCTTCTAAACTCTGTTATCAACCTGTGTGTAGTGTGTTTTAATTCTTGCATTTCTTAAATTTGATTTTAATGGGGTAAGTTCAAAAAGAATTTAAAGCCTATAAGGGTCCGTGGTCCACAAAAACAAATTTGGTCAATTTTGGATCATTGGATTGTAGATCCTTATTGTAATAAGGTAGGGCCCCTGCCAAAACTTTTCTTTTACCAATTATTAACAAAAAAAATTGTACAAAAGTTTCGAAACCCTTAACTACAAACCCATTTCATACATATCTGGAATCTTCAACGTCTATGAAACCAAATCTATATGAGGTATTTATTTTATAAGTTTCAAAACCTTTTAAGAATACCATTTTGTAAATATCAACCAATCATGACATTAAATGTGATTATATTTATAAGTCATTATTTAAAAATGGTCATTTATATATAAAAAAATTCAATTCAAGTACATGTTGAAATGTTTATTTTGAAAAATGGGCTTGTAGCATAGTTATTGATAAAAAATTAAAATGAAGCTTCACCAAAAATTATTAAATTGAAAATGAATAGGAATGTCATTTCCTTTAGTTCCATTCACTCTACCTATTTTATAGTTGTAGAGCATGTTCTTTGTACATTCTTTTATTGTGCTCAATCCACACTAAATGAAAATAAAATAGGCTATTTTAGAAACATTCAAGTTACAAGAGAAATAGATAGAACATAAAAGGAATATGGTATTTACCACATCTTTATTACTACTAGATTGAATTTCATGGATATTTGTTGTTGAGATGAGAAAAAAATGAATCTTCACCATGTATCCCTTTATTGTTAAGGTGATTATTAAGAAATTTCTACATAAAGGAATCTCATATATTGTACATTTTTTTGTAGAAAATATGAGTTCTACAAATCACCAATATAAAAATTTAATCTCTAACCTTAAATAATCACACTAAGAATAATGTCTCTTCTATCATATGTTCAAAGTGCAATGCTTATTTGAAGACATGGAAATAATTATAGGTTCAAGAATATGTTGTTGGAAGCCATGCATGCAATAATATCATATGTCGAGACCAAGAAGACATTTTTTTCGTTGACTAAAGCCTTCTTTCACAAAATTTTCTTAAACAATAATGATTGAGAGTTGAAATTTATTATACATGTCCTATTTTAAAATAACAATTTATTGTTCCAAAATAAATTATATTAAAATAATTAATTGATCTTCCACTACTAATTCCTAAATAGGATTTGTTTTCGGAAGGGGGAGTCCGTATACGATTTTCAGTTTGTCCACAATGGACGAGCACGGAGAAAATATTCTTATGGCTCATGCGATATGGCACGAAGGAAATGATATCTTCAATGAGGGTTTTGTCTTTCAGGCCGCTTTTAATTTTACCTTGAGAACTTGCCAAGGAGACCAAGATTGTACTTGTTCTTGTAGAAAATATCTTGGATATTGTGGATTCCACGTTTGAAAAAGTGGAGAGAAGGAATATAGGGAACCTCTTCTAAAAAAATATCTTCATATTGGAACAAGGGGGACACCACAGGGAGTGGAGATTGAAGGAAAATCCACCATGGAATCCATTTCCATTCCATAAAAGCTAAGGTTTAATATGCTCCCAATCTTTCCAAATGATTTTACTAATGAAGGTGCCCACCACTTTGATGGGAACAAGGGAAATGAGAAGGTTGATGAAGCCAATACCTTTCATAACAAAAATAGGATTTTTTAGACATCATCGAAGACCAAATCTCGAAATTTCATATTTTTCATATCATCTTATGCATCTAATCACATTTCTAGGATGAAAAATGATTAAAAAAATTCAATTGAAAAATTAAAATATATTGTTAAGAATGAGATGACTATTATAAATATAAAGAAAATTTATTATAAACACTTATTAACAAATCATAGAATATATTTAAGCAAAACCATGCACTTACAAATGTTAAGAATGCATGAGAGTCTTATTGAGTATTTACTCCACCCATCCCCCACTTCCTTCTACCCGTAAAAGTTAATGTGAACTATGAAAACATTCAAAATTTATCAAGCAAACTATATATATCTGAAATACATGCATATGGCCCGCCCATTAAATTTTCTTAAATAAATCACTAATAAATATCCTACAATCCATCCATAATTATGTGATCGTATGCCTTTCTCAATTAGGCTTATCATTGTTCTCATAAAACATCTTCACCACACTAGAAATCACCATTTAAATGTAATTATACAATAAATATGTTGGCATTAATTCAAGTCAATAACATTAAATGGTAAATAGAAAGAGTCGTGACTTTAATTTATTTTATGTTCATCTCAAAAAATATATTAATCAATAACACATTCTGAGTCATACTTACAAATTTTTCTTCTTGTCATTGTTGAGTAAAATTTCTGACCAAGATTTTCAAAGATGCCTTACCATAAAAAAATCTTGGTTTTAATTACATATAATGAGAGGGACACAAAAAGAACTTAGTTTTAGTTACATACAATGAGAGCAAAACTCAAAACTCAGACATGGTGGCCAATTGGTATTAGAATATATCCCACTCTTATTTTAGGATTGTAATGAGTCTTCCAATTAGTTTTTAAAAATAAGTAAATTAAGAATTATAGTTTAAGAGAGTAAAAGAAATGAACAATCACCATGGAAAGAAGCATCCGATCCTAGAAAATATCTGATGAGATGAAGTGATTCAAATTCATTAGCTAGATGTAAAATGTAATTAAAAAATTAGAAAAATGAAAAGATAGGTAGCAAATGAAGAGTAAGTAAGAACATATATTTAGGAGGTAGGGGAAAATGAGTAGTCCTACATCCTTTCCTAAATTCACAAATCCCTAGATAAATAATTGAGACAAAAAAATAAGATCACACTTCACCTTATCGGGAAAAATTAAAAACATAAAGAAGGAAGATTTGGATTTTTTTAACACTTAAAAGGATATTTATTCTTGCTTTAAAGCCCTAATGTGAAATGATGCATTTGATATGTCTGAACATTTTTCAAAGATAAAAAATTAACATTCTAGCCAATATCTTCTAGCCAAGAGCACATTCTGCTCCATTTGTAGGAACATTTTTTTATTAAATTAAAACATATTTTGCATTACAACAAAACAATGAACCTATTTATGATAAAAATATTTATTATAAATTAAGTACTTTTATACTAGTTTGATATCTCATTATTGGATCTATCTTTAGAGAAGTGTAGAATAAAATTAATATTACTAATAATAAGAAATTAAACTCATTTTGTTTTGTCCCATCAAGTGATTATTGGTGGCATGCCATTGTCATTGATTTCTCATTCTCCACTATTGTATCCCCATAGACATTATGAATTTTCCAAAATCTCTAATATGGGGTAAATATGAAGTAAAGATTATCCACCCATCAAGAATTGGTAAAGGGAAGGTGGATCTTGCCATTGGTATTTTAAATATTTATTCCCATAAATTACTATTATATCACCTTGGAAGGATACATAAAAATATTGAGGAGATGATGATGAAAGCGAAGGGAATTAGAAACAAATTTAATTTCACAAGGCCATTTATCCAAATATTTCAAAACACTTGTCACGAGGGGGAATTCGAACAAGCTTAATAGGCATGACTGGGTATTATGGGCATCATAAATATGGAACATATTAATTCTAGGTCTCAACGAAACCGGAAGAGAAAAATATAGGATTAAAGGAGGTAGTATTAATATTCAATACTCATTTCCAAGATGTGGATGACCCATTGGAGGTTAAATTAGGAGATTTTGGAAATTTTTCAAAATGGTAAATCTTTTTGTACAATAAATATTGCATTTACTAATTCCTCAAATTTGATAGTGGAGTTGGCGGAGAAGGTTGCGATATCAAAGTAGAGAATCCTTGTAAGATTTTTAGCTAAGACTTTGGTAGCAACATAAGAGTTGCCTTTAATCTAGTATTTTTAAACATTGTTAAAGGTTTTAGTGTGAAGGTTAAGGTTGGTTGACCCCTTGTAAGTGAGAGAAGGGGTGATAGCTATGATATATGTATTGACTATATAGATAGAAAATATTATTTCTAAATATATTAGAGAAACTTATTTATCATGGGAGGTTACATCATTAGGATCCCTGTTAGGATTGAGAAGAGGACATTGGGGTGATTTATTTTCCACTCTCCACTAAATTTGTTATTGTTTTTTTAGAATAAGGTAAAAGTTGAGGGTATTGAAAGGACCCACATCCTTCTACAAAGATCCCCAAAGGGAAGAAACTACAATAAAACATAAACAAAAGATGCTCAAGATAAAAGGGAGAATGGAACCAAAAACGCCCAAAAGAAGTGCAAAGAAGAAACACAAGAGAGTAAACAGAGGAGAAGTACTATACAATGGCTGCAACTAGTTGCAGCAAAGAAGAAGGGAAGAGAAACCCCATAGAAGCAATTAGAATCAACGAGAAAAAGAGACAAAGGGAGAAGTGAAGATGTAGCTTAGGAAAGCTACAAGACAAAGGAAAGAGGAGAACAACAGGACAAAGAGGGGAATAGAAAGACAGTGAGATCAATGTCGTCCCTTCTTTCCCTTCTTTGTACAAACCAGTTGAAATTTATCCCGCGGAAGCATCTCTGAGATGAGAGGGTTGTAATCTGTTAAGTCCAAGGCCAAGGAATCAACAAGGGGAAGGCCAATTTCCTTAATCGAATATGAGTTATTTAATTCATGGTGCCTTTTCGGTTCCTAAGAGGGTCTTTCCAAAATTGGGAAAAATAGCTAGTAACTACCCAACTACTTAAGAAGGAGCAGAATCCGAGTGGCATGTAGTTGAAGGAGCAATAGTTGTAAATATTTGCTCCTCCAAGTCAGAATACTCTTCATCATCTGAGGTGTCTACTTCTGCTAAATTTGGTGGGCTCTAGTGTTTTGAAGTCTTTCCTTTTTTAAGGGAGTCGGGTTTTCTTTTGAGGCCGACAACATAAAGATGACCTAGAATTTTGCAATTTCGACATCTAAAGGTAGTATTTTCATAATCTAAAGTTTGGGAGCAACTGGTATCACCCATTTTGAGGATAATTTTATCCGGTAACCCCTTGCTGAGATCAACATCAACACAAATTTGAACATAAGTATACAAGCCACTCTGTAGCCTCTAGTTTTCAACCTTAATGAACCTCCCAAGGAGGTTACCAATGTCCTTTAATGAAGAGGTGAAGTGAAGGGGAGATTTGGTAATCTCACCCAAACTAGGACCCATGAGATAGAGAAGGTATTTGGGTCAAAATATACAAACCATGGCACAGTGAAAAGTCCAGCCGAGCCCCGGAACCAAGGACCCTCATCGATAACTCTCTGGTAGTCTTCCTGTTCATTAAAATAAACAATGAAGAAACCCTGACACATAGGAAATATTTACAATTATCAGTCCAAAACATGTGGATCCATTGAACTACTACGTTAGATGACGGACATATACTATTGAATCTGCATATCAAGGCCATTGATTTAATGTCCTGCAACAAGTTCAAGTATTCTTCATCCATGACCTCCAGAACCGGGGTTTCAAAGGCTTGTTCAACAATGTAAACAAGAGGAGGAGGAGGAGAAACTGCAGATTTCAATGGACTTGTATTTTTAAAGAGGGCCTCCTTAAAAGAGGCAAAGGAATGATTCAGGGCTCCACCCAGCAGGACACTAGTCATAAAAATCGTTGAATATCTACCTGTGCCGTAAGAACTAAGCTTAGAGGCATTATGCAATAGATTTACTCACAAATAAAAGTCCAAACTGCTCTATCGTGTAAAAAAATTTGTGAGCAATAACGGATTTCAGATCAATACCTCGAGAAAAGCGGTGGAACCAGAAGCGTAAGGTATTTCCTTCTAGAGGGCGAACAAGGACTTGTATTATGTCTGCGCATCTTCTAAGGTTTACTGCAAAATATAAGGAGGTGTTTCTGAATATAGAGTCCTCACATTTAGGAGCGCCTCCCACTCCATTTGCAGAAAATAGGGCCAAAAACCATGGTCGTTCCCTCCCCTTTGATACAAAATAGAACTTGAACTAAAAGATGCAATTGCAGTACCTGGAGAAAACACAGTCAGAGACGCTCCCAACTTAGGGCATCCATCGACAAGGCTAGCAGAGGAATTTCCGCAACCAACGTCAGGTGAGGATTCATGCACACATAGGCTCGAGATAGGGTTCGTGCAGGGGAAAACATCAGCGGAAGCCATTTTTAAAAACCTTGTGATGGTGTGGATGACTGTGTTGCTAGCTTTGTCTTCGTCTTATATTACAAATCCCACTAAAATTGTTATAGTTAGTTAATTATGCAAGTTATGTTTTCTTGAATTTATAAAAATTGGTCATTAGTGATATTTTTCATTGATTCATTTGGTTGACGAGTTGAAATATGAGTTGAGTTCGATCACTAAAAAGGATTATATTAATTATGATGATTTTTGGACTATATTAAAGAGTTTCTTTAGTGGTGACACCGTTCATGATTAAAGAAGGAGGGTTATATACAACAACAAGAAAAAACATGCTTTGGCTTAGTGTTACCCCATCAATCGCAATGTTACCCCATGTAGATTTTACTCCTAAATAAGAGGTAATCCATTGAATTGTGGGAAACTTGGATCAATTCTTACATAATGGGGAGTATAATCAACATATATGTTGTCTATGTTAGATTACTATTTCTTAAATTCTTCCTATTGAGTGATGTTGTTAAGATAGAATCTAGTGTCCCTTTTAATTGAAATATCTATTGGGAAATTTATTTAGTAGAAGTGTCATCCATATTGCAATCCATATAAAAGGGGGTTGGTTTGGGAGTACATTTTTGGTCAATGATTTAGTAAGCTAAGGCTTGTTGATTATTTTTCTAGATATAGAGACGAATCATCATATGAGTGTTTAGCAATGGATAGAGATTTTTTTAATTTATATGTATATTATGAGTTATTACTAAATAGATTTTATAAAGCAAATATGAATCATTCAAATGGTGGAGTAAGGTTAATGCTGATTTCAAAAAAATGTAGATAAGCTTAGAATGGTCGATAGAATACACTCTTTCTCTTTCCCATAATATAGATTAGGATAAGATGGGGATTATTCTTTGGCTACACATAGAGGGTTTGTAAGGTGATAAAGCCATAGATCAAAAAGATGGTAGTGTATACTATGGAAAATATAAATAAAGAGGAAAATTAAAATAATAAAAATGCAATCTTTCGTTGTAAATTCCAAAGCAACCTTGGATTAGATCTGACTAAAAGATAAGGGTTTAGTGATGATTTTTGTTGGATCCATTTTATTTGTGAGATTTGGTTGATTTTTGGATGCTCCAAAACTCCAAATAGAATATAGCTAAGCCAAGAGCATGAGGATGTGATTTGGGCAGGTGGTAACAATATGCAAGGTTGATTCAATTCACCAAATATTTTAAAAAAATAACAACATAAACTCTGAAATATTTTGGTGGATGATTTTCAAAGGAAGGATAACTGATTTATAGCCGAGGAAAGTGAATCCAAAATATAATTTATGATTGATTTGACTTGGAGATAACTTAAAATGAATGATCTATTTAGTTGAGTTTCAAGATTTATTGGAGAGTTAAACTGTTGTTCTAGATTTGCAAGAGTGTGTCATGGAAAAGTTGGCAATGGGTTACACATGTTTTCATTTTTAATTTTATATATTGTATTTTATTCACCAAAAAGTGTCATGAATAGTTGGATTTTGGAAGAAGGTGGATTGATTTTGGATTGTCATGACTTGGAAGATAACTTTAGTTAACTCAAATGCTGATTTGAGTCAATTTGAACACATCTTATTAATTAAAATAATGATTTTAGATTTAGTCATAACTTGAATTAACGAGGTGGAAAGCATATGAGGATTATTTAATTTATTTAAATGTGGAAGTGGACATGTGCATTTAAGGAGGGTGATAAGGTGCAAATAGAATTAATTAAATTAATTTTGGATAAGGGAAATTGATGTAATGCAATTTTGATCATTTATAATGTGTATTGGTAATTTGGGGGTTTCTATATTTTCCCCTCTTTAAAGTGTTATTATGGAGTAATAGAGATTTATAGATAGTAGATGCATATAAAATTGTGGGAAATTGATAACGAAATGGTAGAGACTACCTAATTTTCCCGGTGAAGCATTTGGATGCCTTGGTGGGTCCGAATTAGTATTAAGGGGAATACCTCCTCAATCGGGTGGGCGACGTGACTAATTGGAAGACAACCACTTGATAGGAGAGAGAAAATATATCATGGTCAAAAAATGGTTGGGAAAGTTAGTTTTGGCCACAAAGTCCAAAAATCGAGATATTAGGGTATAGTTTGAGGGCTTGGAGTAGATCCATAAGGATAGGTAGGTCATGAAGACCATCAAGATCAGTGAGATCAATGTAGATTCTAGCATTGATCGACGGGGACGAGAGATTGAGAAGTCTTGGTGTTAGAGAGAGTCATCATGACTCGATGTAAGATGCATAGACATTTTGTATTTTTGATATATGACTTGTGTTCAAGGAACACCATTTTGTATACAGATGCCCTCAAGGAACTATTCTATATGTAGATGAGGTTTTGAGATGTATACATTGGATATGGACATTGATATTATATACGATGAAGTGATGATTTTTTTGTTACTTTCTATGTTATTGACATGATTATACATATGGTTTAGATGGTAATGTGGTATTTTGATTAGATGTTGATAGATGATAGTGATGAAATGCCTATTTCTTAGCATCCATTGAGATTATTAATTTTAGAGCAGCCTATTTTTTATTGCACATTTAGAGATAGGATCATGATTATTAAACAACCATGATGAGTAACCCATGAGCGTAGAAAAAACACACACAAAGAAAAGAATAAAATGAATCCAATATACACGTAAGTGATATACAACATGGATATGAATAAACCAAGATGATAGAAAAATACTTGTAATTGGCATAAAAACATAAAAAAATTCCAAAAAAACCCAATATACATAGTAAGTGATTACACCAAAGTTATATATGAACTAAGATGCTAACAATATACCTGTAATTAGTCGAAGATGAAGATAAACAAAATAGTAAAAACCCAACATACCTAGTAATTGATTACACACCAAGACTAAAAATGATCCAATATGCTAACAAAATACTTACAATTAGTTAGAAACAAGGATAAAGATGAAAAAATCCTACACATATGGTAATATAGACATTCTAAGGTTATATACAAATCACAATGCTAACAAAATTACTTACAATATGTCAACAAATATTGAAAAAAAGATACACAACTTGAAATAATGACATCTAATTATGCCCCTAATGTGTTCCAAAGTGAAGAGTAAGAATATTTGAATGCCCCAAGCAAGGATACATGCAAGGGGATTGGATTAGACCGAAGAGTGGAGTTAAGAAAATCCTAATGACACTCTTGTTGGATCTCGTTGAAGTTTTATCTTAAATTTAATGGGTCAATTTTCCAAGAAAGGATACATGCGAGGAAGAACATGAGACCGTGCATGTCCACAAAGTGATGACACATGCAAGGGTTTTATTGATTATCTTACCCCAAGTAAGGATACATGCAAGGGGTAAGAAAAGTGATAATCATAGGATAGTCTAGAATGATCACTAGGATTGTAGTCAAAAGTGTGATATTGTTTAACTGTGTTGATAGTTGTTGAGATTTTTAGAATATTTTCATGTTTTTGAATGTGTTTTGTTTTTGACAATTTTTATAGATTTTTCTAATTTTTGATTTATTTTTATTTTTTTGGATTTTTGAAAATTTTGATTTTTTCATTTTATTAATATTTTGATGTTTTTTTGGATTTTTCTGATTATTTGGATTTTGAATATATTTTTATTTTTATTTTAGTTTTTACTTAGTAATGGGTGTACTATTTGAGCATATGTTCAAACAATTATAAACATTTCATTCCATTGGCAAAATGTTGATATAGTGATTAGGATGTCTTACTCCTCCCTTGACTCCACACAACTAGTAAGATGCGAGGGCTCAACAACAAGAGCCAAGAAGGATGTAAGAGATATGAGATAGTGATGTGTAAATTAAGATGATGGATGAAAAGAAACAAGGCTAACAATGGTCTATTTGAGAAAATGTGACTCATCTACGATTAAAATTACTTGACCAGCCCAAGAAGATTTCACTTTATAGGTGTGGCTAGACTTGGATCCATTGATGGCCTATTGATTGGAACTATTAGGTGTAAGGGATGGTTGTATCTCTTAAAATGAGAAAATAAAAATACTTTTTTTGGGATTTTGTATGATTAAGCACTTTGGATTTGGAAGGATTTCACTTGTATATTTATTGAAATTACCCCTACATCTTTCCTCATACCAATAGTAAGAGGTAAGGGTTCAACATCAAAGACAAGATGTAGGTGAGTAGGAGTACCTTTCTCTTTTCCTAGACTCACGCTACCAGAAGAAGCGTGGGCTCCAAACCAAATACTGTGAAGGATGAAAGGTATATAGATTTTTATTTTACTTGTAATTTTGGTTATTTTTTCCTTGTTTGTGTATTGTACTTGTTTTGGAAAGAGTGTTTTCATCCAAATATCAGCCCCATGCAACTAGTAGGATGTAAGGGCTCATAACCTTAGACTATGATGGATGGAAAAAGATCCATGTAAAGAATTTTAGTGCTTGTTGCTAAGGAGAGAGTTTTTTAAATGGAGGATTTACCACCGACAAGATTCTAGAAAAGACCATAAGTAGAATTATCCAGAGTGGTAGAAACTAACACATGAATGAGATATAACACACCCGATAGGAATAATATTAACCTACATCTTATAGGTGAAGTTTTTGAAGATATGATAATGAAATGATAGAGATATCCACCAATGGATTAACCAATTAAAATTATTTGTATAAGTGGCCTCCCCCAATGTAGAGAGTAGCTCTGAAAATGTATTTTTAGTCTACATTTTTAATTTGCATATAGTGCTCATATGAGGTGTTTAATATGATTTTTTTTTCTCTTTTTTCACCTTTTTTAAAAATTTCTCATGGATTAAGGTTTGTAATGGACTCATAAATGTGGAAGAGGTCCATGTTAATGAATTGTGATTGGTCCCGATTTACAGGACTTGGAAAAAAAGATTAAAGTCAATGGTATCAATGAAGGACTTTCAAGGAATTTGAGATTTGATGAGTTCTCATTTATGACACTTTGGTGGATGAGTTCCAAGTCAACGGAGTAGGTCGAAAGGTTTTTGATGAACCTATAATTTGATTGGTCCTAAATTATGAGACTTGGGCAGATGAGGTCCAAGTCAATAAGGTGGATAGAAATATTTTTAATAAATCTATTCTTTGATGAGTCGTGATTTCGAGACTTGGGTGGATGAAGTCCAAGTTAATAGTAAGATGATTTGATTGGTCCCAACTTATGAGATTTGGGTAGACAAGGTCAAAGTCAATGGGAAGGTGATTTGAAATTTTTTCAATGAGATCAAAAAAATGATGTGAGGATCAAGGTAATTTTTTAATGCAGAGAATATGTTTAAATTCATATTCCCAAACACCTTTTTATTTTTCTCTACATCAATGTGTTTTTCTTTTGAGAATGGAATGATGCAAAGAGTAAAGGATTGATCCACAGATGGGCCTCCAATGCATTTCATGGGTTTTATGGAGAAAATATTACTTTTTTCTCCTTTGTATATAAACGTTCTTTTGATTTGATGATTACTAATGAGATTTTCAATGTGTAATAATTTAGTGTTTGGAATGTTAATATTCAAAAGGTCATGAAGCCCAAATGATAGGACTGTATTTTTTTGACGACATATTTATAATTAAAGCTCTAAATGGTTGTGGGATGATACCCCTAGGGATATGCACCTCGAATAGTGCACACATAAGGATGTCTTGAAATATAGGTATCTTCATTGATTGTTTAATAATGTCATGAGAAGCCATCGAATAATTTTAATTGGATAAATGTTGTGAAACAATAATAAATTCAAGCTTTGTTTTTGAGGTATTATGGACATGGAAGGTTTCATTGTTGTAAGTGTCCAAACTTGTTGTTGTTTCATCGTTACAACACAACTAGGGATGTAAATTCTAAGATTAAGAGATGAAATGATGGAATCAATATCATTGTTCAGTGATTGAAATTTAAATGTAGATTCTTCATTTGTATCATGTGTTGGAAAGGATTTGTGAAAATTTTTGAATTTATCATTTGAAGTTTGAAGACAATTTTCCAAAAAAAAATCAATTTCTGATTGAACTAATAGAAGAGTATCCAGGAAGATAAGTTTATAAGTTTTCCTTTGTAGATTCTTAACCCTTGACATCTTAATCTTGGTGATTTTCATTGTGAAAATGGTATTGGAGAACTCTAAACTCGTCATTGGAAATTGTGGTAGTTGACATAGTTTCTAGTTTGATGGCTCCGTCATCGATTAATTCCTAGACATAATGGTGGAGATTTGAACAATGATCCGTAGAGTGACCTTTGATGCAGTGGTATTCACAATATTCTAATTTTTTATACCACTTAGGTTTGGGTTTCCCTTTTGTAAAGGGTATCATGATTGGATATATTAACTTCTTAGCTTATGCTAATTAATGAAACACACTAGATAGACTTTCTCCGAGAGGTGTAAATTTTAATTTGATTTTATGTGAGTATTTTCATCTCTAGGAGTATCTATGGCTATTTATTTGATTCTACATTGACTTGGGAAGCCATATCAGAGATTTGTTTCTCCATCTCATGAAGTTTTTTCAATAATACTTCATATGATGTATTGCATGAACCTACCATTGTATTAAAGGTAAAAATATAAATTGAAGAGGTGGTTTGACAATTGTGGTGAGACGTGCTTAGATTTTGAATAAAGTTAATATCCAATTACCTAATACTTGAGATTGAAATATGATTGCACTTGAACTTGAAAAACAGAATGTTGAAGTATAAGACATGAATGTTAGGATTGGTTTCGATTAAACTTGATAGCATAAATATCAAAGTATAAGGATTAGATAGAAATAAATTTCTTAAACTTTGACAAAGTGAATGGAAACGTATAAGAATTACAAATGAAATAGATTATGTAATGTTTGATAAAGTGAATGTCAAGGTGGATGACTTAGATAATAATGGTTGTACTTAGACTTTTACAAAGTGAGTGTCAAAATATAAGACTTGGACATAGAATGGATTAATTAAATGTGGACAAAGTGAATGTTTAAAATATGAGAAGTGGAGATAGAGAATGTTTTCGCTTACACTTTGACCAAGTGAATCTCAAAATATAAGATATAGGGATGAAATTTGAATTGCTCAAAATTTGAAAAATTAAATTTAAAAATAGAATAATTAGAAAAGGAAAGGGAGTGTTTAAATTTTAACAAGGTGAATGTTAATATATAAGACTTAAAAAATTAAATGGAGTGCTAAAATTTTAACAAAGTGAATGTTAAAATAAAAGACTTAGAAAAGAAAGGGGATTCCTCAAATTTTAACAAAGTGAATGCTAAAATAAAATAATTAGACAAAGAAAGAAGTTTGATCAAATTTTAACAAAGTGAATGTTAAAATAAAAAACTTAGAGAAAGAAAGGGGTATTAGTGTAGGTTATTATTTATCCTTTTATTTATTTATCAGGATAATTTTACACTTGTGTTATCCCTACACTTGTTGGGTTAGCTTGCTTAGGTGTATAAGTTGTGTGGAGTTAGCTTACTAGTTGTGTTCAGTTAGCTTCTCAGTTATGTAGAGTTAGCTTACTAAACTTATGGAGTTAAATTAACTACCAGTATCAGTTAGTGGGAGTTCTTCACCACTGATTTAGGTAGTAGTTGTACTTCCCTCCTCCTATATGTACATATTTCTTATTGAATAATTCAAGTCATTCTATTGTAATGTATTGAGCATTATGGATTATGATGGATTTCCATATATGGTATTTTAGCTCTTCTGCTTTGCAAATCTAATGTGGTGTGCTATTATCATCTAAGATCACGGCTTGGAACAATCTTCTTATCGTTCCTTTCATGGTATCAGAGTAATAGATGATGTAGACATCCATCTGTAAGTTTTTATTTGCAAGCAAGGGTTTATTATTTTCATGTATTTGGAATTTGTTAGCACTTTTTTGCAGCATGCATTTTTATGTAAAACAGAGTGCACCATTGGATTTGGAAGGTGCCAAAACCCTAGAATCCACTGTAAACTCGACCATGTTTTGAGACAGTCAAATTTGGATGTAGATCTGTACCATGGGTGCATTCTTTTATCCATTGGATATAAGTGTGTACCTTCCAGATGCATTCTTTAACCCTCTGGATATTTTGGTTTTGGATGTAGTCTTTTATCCACTGGATGCAGATCTGTACCCTCTGGGTGCATTCTTTTATCCATTGGATAAAAGCGTGTACCTTCCGGATGTAGTCTTTTACCCTCTGGATATTTCAGTTTTGGATGCAGTCTTTTATCCACTGGATGCAGATCTATACCCTTTGGGTGCATTCTTTTATCCATTGGATAAAAGTGTGTACCTTTCGGATGCATTCTTTTACCCTCTGGATATTTCAGTTTTAGATGTAGTCTTTTATCCACTGGACGCAAATATGTACCCTCTGGGTGCATTCTTTTATCCATTGGATAAAAGCGTGTACCTTCTGGATGCAATCTTTTACCCTCTAGATATTTCAGTTTTGGATGCAGTCTTTTATCCACTGGACGCAGATCTGTACCATTTGGGTGCATTCTTTTACCCTCTCGGGTATTTCGATTTTGGATGCGATCTTTTATCCTGTGGTCGCAAGTCTGTATCGTGTGGATGCACTCTTTTACCCTTTGGACATTTGGGTGTCACGTGTACCTTTTTAAAAGAAGATCAACATTAAAATATTATTTTAATAACAAAACCTTCTAGAGCTCATAACTTTTGATCCGTAGCTCGGATTAAGGTGATCTTTGTTTTGAAATTATGTATTTTTTCGAGATCTACGCATTGGTGAGATTTTTATACACATATTTCAAATGTAAAAGGTACTTTTACTCATTTTAATATTTACATGCACTCAATTATAAAGTGTCAATTTGGGAGGGTGTTGTAATCTCTTGTGGACGCAATTTCGGTTGAGCCCGACGTCCTCAAATTTTGGGTGTTGCATTTGTATATCTATGGGTGTATGCATTTATATCTCTTTTTTTTGTTGAGATATTCTGGATCTGTATTTTCGACACTTTTGGCATGTTGACAGTCTTTCTTCATGGGGAGCTATTCTGGTGGAGCCTAGTGTTAGTTTGTCAGTGTTCAAGTAGTTGATTTTGGCAACTCATACAGATCTGTGGTGTCACTCTACCCATTCAACAATATGGGAGGGTATGGTGTTGATATTGATTCTTTGGGTTTCGTGTCCTTACCTTGTTACGTGTTGATATTGCTTCTTTGGGTTTCGTGTCCTTGCCTTGTTACCTTGGATTTTCTTGGATCATGGCACTCCTATTTATTTGGATCTCGTGTCCTTACCTTGTTGCCTTGGTTATTCTTGGATCGTGGCACAACTATTTTAGCAGATTGATCAAATTATGTTTGGTGTTTGTTTTGCACTTTCGAAATCACTCCATGACAGTCTCCTTACATGGAACAATTCTGGTGAAGCCAAAGTGTTAGTTGTTTTTGAGTTCTATGATCGAGCAGTGGATTCATACCATAGTGTGCACCACACTTCTTCAACATTGTACGAGTTTTTGGAGCCGAGATTCTTAGGATATATTGCAGTGGGATTTTTCTCTCTCTACTTTGTTATTACTGGTTTTGGGTACCTTGCGGTGTCCATTTTTCCCATTTGTTGTACGTGGGTACCTCATCAGGCCTTGTTGTCAAGACCCACCTTCTTTTTCACCCACTTAAGCTATGCTTACGGGAGGGTGTTATTGTAGGTTATTATTTATCCTTTCATTTATTTATTAGGATAATTCTTACACTTGTGTTATCCCTACACTTATTGGGTTAGCTTGTTTAGGTGTACTAGTTGTGTGGAGTTAGCTTACTAGTTGTGTTGAGTTAGCTTCTCAATTATGTGGAGTTAGCTTACTAAAATTATGGAGTTAACTTAACTACCAGTATCGATTAGTGGGATTTCTTCACCACCGATTTAGATAGTAGTTGTACTTCCCTCCTCCTATATGTACATCTTTCTTATTGAATAATTTAAGTCATTCTATTGTAATGTTTTGAGCATTATAGATTATGATGGATTTCCATATATGGTATTTTAGCTCTTCGCATTGCAAATCTAATGTGGTGTGCTATTATCATCTCGAGATCACGGCTTGGAACAATCTTCTTATCATTCCTTTCAAGGGGATTGCTCAAATTTTAACAAAGTGAATATTAAAGTAAAATACATAGAGAAAGAAAGAGTTGATCAAATTTTAACAAAGTGAATGTTAAAATACAATATTTGAAGAAAATGAAATAAGATTTCTCAAAGTTTAATAAAGTGAATGTTAAAGTAGATGAATTAGAAAATAAAAGGATGTTTCTTAAATTTTAATAAAGTGAATGTCAAAATATAATACTTAAAGATCAAAAGGAACCGTGATTGTACTTGACTTTGAGAAAGTGAATACCAGAGGAAAATACTTGTATTGAAACGGATTTTCTTAACTAAGGATATGGGTATCTAAAAGAAAATAATTTAAAAGTTTGAGAAGAGAAGAGATTTTTGATGTTTATGATAGATAATAATTTGGAACACAAACTATGTGATTGGTAACTTGGACAAAAATAATGGTGGTAGGAGTAACTTTCAAGTATCTTATTTTAGTTAGTCAATATTCCTATGTATTAGATCTCTACCTAAGTACCAAGTGTTATCCAAATGAGCATGGTACACTACATTTTTTTCTAGTTGTTGGCATTAATCTACCCTACTCCACTCAAAAATAATCAAAGCTGGGGTTGTCACTAAGGATAACCTTGAATATAAACCTCATGGGTGTACTTGTCGGTGTATATAGGGTTATCCATTTCGTTGATAGTTCCCTCAAAGTGCTAACAACTTTGGGGTTCCTATGATACTCCTCATAATGAGTTTCAACCGGACCTTATTTATGCACTTCCCATAGTTAAAGTAGACACGAATAAACCTTTATTTGAACTCCGCAATACAAGTTTATATAAATTTTAATAATAAAATATTTTTAATTTTCTCGATCAAAGCAACTGTAGTTAAAAACTTGATTAACAATTCAAGGTAATTTAATTAGGATGTGGTCTTGCAATCAACACAATTATAGTTTTCCTACAATGAAATAATGATATTAAAAAATGGAAAACAACACCATTTCTAATTTTTAAGATCACCTAAGATGTTGCGAGAAAAGTGTTAGTGCAGAATAACAACACCGCCGAATGGCCTTGGATTTGAGTGGGCATTCGGTGTGATTGCACAACATGGGACCATCTCTCAAGTTGTGGGACTTGCAAACCTGAGATGGCCCTTCGAGAAAAGTCAGTTTTTGCTTCCTAATCTACCTGCCACAAGCTACTTGAGTGCAGGAAGAGCTAACCTAATCCTAATCAAACCATTCCAAGGAGAGAGAGAGCAGGGGGGTGAAAAAGAGCCTACACTAAGTGGTGATACAAAAGAAAAGGAAGTGTTTGATCATGGATCTGAATTCTCGAAGTGGAGAAAGGTGAGTAGAGGATAGGGTGGATTAGATGCACCATGCACAGAGATAGAGTTCACACAGAAGACCACTTCAAAAACCATTAAGCACACTCTCCGGAACTTGCAATGAACATCGAAAGTATGCATGGTATACCCCGTAATGATGAGAGGCAAGGAGAGACCATAAAATATGGAAGGATGGACAAAATGCATCACAAAACATATTTTATTTCTGCATGAGTTCACACAGTACATCATTAGTGGGCAAGAGGCAAGAAAATGCCATTATAGAGCCGTGAGAAGAAGCTTAGACTCCACATTCTATACTAAGGAAGAAAGAGAGAGGGGGGTAGAAGAGAAACAATGACCAACCCTTTGAAAATGCCCCTCCTTCACAATATATAGAAAGAATAAGAGAGAGAGGAGGGAAGAATTCAAATCCTGCTTCAACCACCTTGAGATATGCATTGAATCTTTCTTGAAAGCCCAACCACCATCAATCAATGCCTCTTACAAACCCACCCAAAATCGGTCGAGTCTTTCTCTCCTCATGTCTATTTTGCATGTTGAAGAAGAAGAACAATATATATCAAATCAAATCGAATCTGGTAGTTGAAGCAATCAGATTCTGCATTAATGGCCTGAAAGATGTTTTCCTAATTTTCACCTATCAGATCCTACTAAAGATAATATTTTATGCTTACATGGCATAGAGTATGTTGAGACCATTTAAAGAAGTCTACTCCCACCCAAATCTAAGTTTCCAATCGAAAGATATGGCTATCTGAAAATCTAGGTCACGGGCAGCAATATTTAAATGAGTTTATTTTTGTACGGGTCCACGTGGTAGCCCTGCACTTGTTTGAGTTTTTTCACGCTACCCTCACTCTTGAAATTGCACCCATGAGGCACGTGGCGTCGTCTATGGGCTACCCTATTTCCTTTGTATTCGACATGAGTTATTTCTACGGGTGGAGGTAGTGTGTCTTACATGAGACATGTGGTGGCTTCGTGCATGTTTTGAAACTACCCTCCGATTCTACCTTTGAGGTTGTGCTAGGCCGATGTGTGGAGGCTTCCATAGGATATTGGACTATTCAATGCCTGACCTTACCTTTTTGGGCTCTGGGACACGCAATGACTCTTTTGGCACTCATTTGGGGTTTGCTTTTGGGCCGCACCTTTGAATTTACATTGAGTTAACACGTGGCATCTTCCACCGCTTATCTTATACTTAGTCATTTTGGGCCCGCTCTATCCCTTTTCCGACTGGGACACGTGGAAGCTTGGTGCTTATTTTGGAATTTCTTTCTACTTTGCCCTGAAGGTGTGTTGTTTAGACATGTGGCACCTTTCACCGGCTTACTCGAATTACTTGTAAAACCCAAAGACCTTGAGCCTTTCTCCATTTCTCTCTTCCGAGCCTCTAGTTTTTCTTAACGCCATTTGATCTTTAGGCCTCTCGTTTCTCTTTTTTTTTTCATTTTCGAGTCCGCATGTAACCTAACTATTGGATTTGAAATGTAGGTTCATTCGATGGAAATGCCTCTTAGAATTCTTCCCCACAGGTGGGTTTGATCAATTTTTCCAGGGGGAAAAATTGAGATATCAATTTGGCAACTCACGAGGACATATGCCTACTAGATGAAGAGACCAAGTAGCCTGAAGCATCCATTGGGCATGAAGTATGTCTTGTAAACACAAAACTGATCTGAACTTTGAAGATCGATGAAACGAGTCACTTGGAAATTGCTACTGGAACTAAATTTGGTCTTGCCAAATGCCATGAACTCGCCCCGGTGTTCGCACTCTCATTTTTTAAGAAAATCATGGAGATTAGATCTCTGAGAGTAGAAAATTGTCTTTACCTGGGGCTTTTACCTGTTCTAGAAATGGACAATGGGCACATTAAACCACATAGTGACACAACCTTGGAGCAATGAAACACCACGACACGCTATGTAAGAAACTGGAAATCATACACGCTCCAAGTGGAACATGCAGAGTGTGCACAAGCACTTATTCTACTGAAATAAAAGTCTACTCCTACTCCTATACTGAACCTAAGAGAGAAAATTTAAACAAATCCTACTACAGAAGAGAAAAATAGCTTCCCTTCTCAAAAGGGGCAGCCATGCAAATGATTTGACATTGAATATGGCTACTTCTATGAGTGAAAAACTGACTATGAGCCGATCCTCCACCCAAATCATCAAGGTATCAACATCAATCAAAAATACCTCCTCAAGTTGATTGGTATTGGACTCCTGGAGGTGTTGATGGTGACCCTTGGTGCTTTGAAACTCATCCTCATGCCCTGAAGTAGGCATGAATGGTTTTGGATTCTCCCTTGGCTCTAATGAATCTAAGTACCTAGTAGGGCATGGTATGGTCCTCTTCATATGCTCCTAGATTTAAACTTAAATTCCAAGAATGGAGTCTTCTTACTGACCTTCCTAGGTGGATGGTGTGGGAGAAATGGGAGAGATGGGATCCTCATGCTCTTTCCTTTCTTCTTCCTGAGAAGAACATGGGAGATTTATATCTTCCAACCTTGGTTCCAGAGGGCCATTATGGAATGTAGGTTGTTGTACTTGAATGGCATCCTTTTGGGAAGCAGGTTCATGTGCTTGGAAGGTGGAAGATGGAGGAAAAAATGATGTTATCTCCTCAGGATCCTCTTCATCAAAGCAACCTTCCAAGTCCGACAGAAGTCTACCTCCTTGTGGTCCTGTTACATGTGATCTTCCTCCTCCATGGTGTCCTCTTGATCTGCAACTTGCTCACCATGGTTCCTTTCATCCTTAAACTTGAGGTTTGAAAGATAAAACTATTTTTCAACATTAGAGTTTGAAGGGGATGAAGTGGGAGGAAGAACTAAAGGTCCTTTTGTGGCTTTCTCCTCACTTGGAGCCTCGAAAATTGTATGGTCCTCCTCCATCATGGGTTCATCAATAAAATTAGGCCCTTGAAATGAAAGCAAAAAATCTTCAATTATGATTTCTTGATTTAGTGGCCTCAACTTTGATTTGATATCTCCCAGTGAACCTCTTCAATGGTATTTAGAGCTGGTTGTTACTCCTCCTTAACTGGTTTTGCATCTTCTAATAGATCAACATCCTTGAGACAAAGTGCCATAAATAGATTCTAATTTTCTTCCTCTTATTCTTGCTCTTCTTCTGCTACAAACTCAACATCACCCACCATTGGCTCCTTAACCTTGACCTCCTATGTTGGCTTAACCATCAAGGGGATCCTTGTAAACCCAAATTTGGAAGTCCAACTCTTTAGATTATGTGTCATTCTTCCTCTTCTTGTTGTTCTCCTTAACTGGATTCTTGAGTCTCTTCCCAACATGGACTTGGGAAAACAAGAGGAGTGGTATGTTGGAGCTCAACCGGTTTCACTATTGTTTGTGGTGGAGAGGGAGGTGGAACTTCTTGTTTGTTTGGAGGGAATGAATATTTAGGAAGAAAAGGGGAAGAAGAATTGGGATGAGATGGAAGATTAGGAAATGGAGAAGGGAAATCAACACTTGGGGCAGCAGATGGGAAGCTTGACTGTTGATCATGCTGAAATGATGGAGTTTGAGAAAGAGAAAATGAAGGGCAAGTATGGTGGTGACTTACCCATTGACAAGGTTTTCTGTGTGTCCAACTCATAAGCCTTAATCTCCTCATCCATTGTGCAATTTGGGGCATCATTTCAATCATGACGTCAAGCTTCTCCCGAGGGTCAGTAATGTCTTGAAAAAGGGTCAACCCATGTTCAAGGTGCCTTGCAACCAATCCTAAATGTCTTAATTTGTGTTGTAGCCCTTGAAGGAACCATGATGGCCTCCACGTGTTGAATCTTTTCCAATAGACTAGCATTCCCCACACAACCATCACCATTGTATGTGTCCCCTTGTTCTTGATAAGCCCCATGGCCAAATGGCTTTGACACCACTCATAGGGGTAAGCATAATAGTTCTAGATTTGATCATCTTGTCGATCTAGAAGAGTTGGGAAATACATTGGAGGTAGATCGCATTGTTGTTACTATGTAAGTGTGAATTCCAAGAAGGAAATGAATTCAAGATTACACAACTTCATGAATGGTAGAAGATGAAAGAGATGGAAGAAAAATGTATTAAAATGGATGGGGAAAGGTATGTAAATTTAGATATGGGTTGTTGACCAGATGGAGTCACAAGATGTGCTTGCATGTGCATCCAAAGGTTGAATCCTAAGTGAAGAAACACACCAACTTGCTAAGATGAAGTGGTAAGGTGCTTTGGACATGTCCCACCGGGTGTGCCAAAACTGTTAGTGTAGAATCAAAGCACCCCCAAATGGCCTCGAATCGAGTTGGGCATTTGGTGTTATTTCACAACATGGGACCATCTCTCTAGCTATGGGAATTGCAAACCTGAGATGGCCCTCTGGAGAAAGCCGATTCTTGATTCCTAATCTACCTACCACAAGCTACTCTAGTCCAGGAAGAGCTAACCTAATCCTAATCTAACTATTCCAAGGATACATGGAGAGAGAGAAAGGGTGAAAGAGAGCCTACACTAAGCAAAGTGATACACCGTAAAAGGAAGTGGTTTATCACAGATCCGACTACTTGAAGTGGAGAGAGGTGAGTAAATGAGAGGGTGGATTAGATGCACCATAGACCAGAGATAGAGTTCACACAGAACACCACTTCAAAACCTATTAAGCACACCTCCTAGAACCTACAATGGACATCGGAGTATGCACAATGATACCCTATGATGATGAGAGGAAAGAATAGACAATAAAATATGGAAGGATGGACAAAATGCATCACAAAACATATTTTTCTGCTCAATGAGTTAATACAAAGTACATCATTAGTGGGAAAGAGGCAAGTAAAATCCATTACAAAGCCATGAGAAGATGCTTAGACTCCACATTCTATACTAAGGAAGAAATTTAGAGAGGGGAAAGAAGAGAAACAATGACCATCCCTTTGAAAATGCCCCTCCTTCACAATATATAGAAAGAATAAGAGAGAGAGGAGGGAGGAATTCGAATCCTACTTTAACCACCTTGAGATATGCATTGAATCTTGCTCTGAAAGCTCATCCACCATTAATCAATGCCTCTTTTAAACCAACCCACAATCTATCGAGTCTTTCACTCCCCATGTTTGTTTGACGTGTTGAAGAAGAAGAACAAAGGATCAAATCTAATCTAATCTGGTAGTTGAAGCAATCAGATTCTGCATTAATGGATTGAAATACATTTTCCTAATTTTCACCCACCAAAGCCTGCTAAAGATAATATTTTATGCTTCCATGGTGTAGAGGATGTCATGACCTTTGTAAAAAGTCTTCTCCCACCCAAATCTGATTTTCCAGTGGAAAGATATGGTTTTTTGAAAATCTTGGTCATGGGTGTGCAATATTTAAATGAGTCTATCCATACCAGGTCCATGTGGCATCCATACAATCATTTGATTATTTCCCCCTCAGCTCACTCTTGAAATTACACCCATGAGACACGTGGCATCGTCCATGGGCCTCCTATATCCTTTGTATTCTATCTCGAGTTCTTTCTATGGGCGGAGGCACCGTGTCCGACGCAAGACACGTGGTGGCTTTGTGCATGTTTGGAAACTTCCCTTTGGATTATACCTTTGAGGTTGCACAAGCCGATGCATGGAGGCTTCCATAGGATCTTGGACTATTCAATGGCTAACCTTACCTTTTCGATCTTTGGGACATGCGATGAGTTGGCGCTTGTTTGGGGTTTGCTTTTTCGGCCATGCCTTTGAAGTTGTGTCAAGTTGACACGTGGCACCTTCCATCGGTCCTCTTATAATTAGTTATTTTGGGCTCGCTCTGTCCCTTTTTTGACTCTGGGACACATTGATGTTTGGTGCTTGTTTGGGAATTGCCTTTTGTTTTGCCCCTTGAAGGTGCGCCATTTGGACATGTGGCACCTTTCGTTGGCTCTACCCCATTTTGATTTTTCAATAGCTGATTCTATCCCTTTTCGGACATGGGACATGTGGAGGCTTGGCACTCACTTGAGTCTCCACCTTGGTCTCTTACCTTTGAGGTGCACCATTGAGATACATGGCAGCTTTTGCTATCTCTATACTTAGTCGTTTTGGGCCCGCTCTATCCCTTTTTGACTCTGGGACACGTGGAAGCTTGGTGCTTGTTTGGGAATCACCTTTTGCTTTTCCCCTTGAAGGTGCACCATTTGGACACATGGTACCTTTCGCTGGCTCACTTTGAATTATTTGTAAAACTCGAAGACATTGAGCCTTTCTCCGTTTCTCTCTCTCGAGCCTTTGGTTTTCTCTTGACGTTGTTTGATCCTTTGGGTCTCTCGGTTTTTTTCATTTTTGAGTCTCGCTTTGCAACCCGATCGCCAGATTTGAAACATAGGCTCATTAAAAAAATGCCTCTTCGAATTCTTCTGTGCAGGGTCAGGTTTGATCAATTTTTCTTGGGGGAAATTGAGATAAAAAAGAGCATACGTTGTGGGTTTGGATTAATTAGATTAAATGGAAATTAAAAGCAAACCAAACACATAAACTGATTACGGATGATAACTTTCAAGAAGTGTTAAAAATAATACTATAATAGTGAAAAGTAAAGACTTAACATGTTTTAAAATAAAGAATTAGTGGGAAAATATATATAGAATGCTACCAAATGAACTTGGATGTGCTAGCATAATAGTTAAAAGTAGCATGTTTAATTAAATGCAATAGCATAAAAAGGGTTTCTTGGTGACAAACTATTGACAGTAGCACATGAAGATGCATGTAAGAGCATGAATAAGGACATAGCTATGTGTAGAAAAATTTTAATGTCAAAATAACACATACAAGACAACAATAGTACATGCAAACAAAATATATTGTTATGGTGGCACATATAAGACTACACTATCGTGTGTAGGGTATAGTAATTAAGAATTTAATTTGATAGAAATATGTGAACTAATACACAAGAGCATTCACTATGATGCTAGTGCATGTAGTGATATGCTAATGTAAATCATATGTGACACTAGAAAATTTAACCTCTAGATGGACAAATCTGAAGAAATAAGGCCAAAGGATTTTTTTATTTTACTTTTCCTACTTGCTACACCACATAACCTAAAATTTTAATAGTTAATCTTAAAAATAAAAACAACGACAAGGAAAAGTTAGATTAAGAAAAGCTGATATAAAAGAGATAAAATATGTGTGGGATTCCCACAAAACGTGTAGAATGTATACTATGGAAAAGAATATTAAAGAGGAAAATTATAACAACACAAAATGCAAACCTTCCTTTGTAAATAACAAAGTAACCTTGAATTAGATTTGACTGAAAGAGAAAGGTTTATTGATGCCCTTTGTTGGATTCAGTGGTTCATTTTAAGAAGCCTCTGGTAAATTAGAGGTGGAAAATCCCTAGTGAATATACCTAGAACCACTTTCACTAAAAAGGTGAATTTTCCAGGATTTCAGAGTCAAATTTTTACCTATCAATTTCTTAAGGGGGAGCATTTTTTGGTGTCATGTGACAACAAGGTTTCTTTATCATGCGACAATAAGGATTGTTGGTGCGTGACAACAAACCTAGTTAGCACATGACACAAAAAAAGCTCCCCTTTTCGACTGCCTCGCAATCCCCGGTCTCACGTCAACACCCTCCCTTATCATGCATCAACACCCTCCCTTGTCACACATCTGCAACCCCCTTGTAACATGTCAACACCCTCCCTTGTCACGCATCAACACCCTCCCTTTTTACACGTCAACACCCTCCTTGTCACACGTTAACACTCCCTTTTCACATGTCTTCAACCCCTTGTCACGCGTAACCCTCTACCTTGCAACATGTTAACACCCTTCTTTTTCACATGTCAAAAACCTCTTATCACACATCAACACCTTGTCTTGTCACGTGTTAGCAAGTAATTCGGATGGTACCTCAAGTAAGTTTTTGTAAGTTCTTGGTATACTATTGGGAAAATTACCTAGGTTTATATAGGAGTGGTTTTAAATGGTAGGAGAAGCCGACACCTAAAAAAAATTATATTGGAAATTTTAGGTTAATAGTAACTCGACATTCTCCAAAAATTTGGCTTTTCAAATTTTCCTAAAATTGAATATTCGCCAAATTAAGAATATTCGCCACTAAAAAATTCCCTAGTTGGATCCATTTAATTTATGATCTATATATATTTTACGGATGCCCTAAGTACTCTAAATGGAAGATAACTAAGCCAAAAAAATGAGGATGTGATTTTGACATGATTTAGGAATCATAACAGTATGAAAGGGTTATTTGATTCACCAAATAGTAGCATGAAATCTAAACAGTTTTGGTGGATGATTTTCAAAGGAAGGATAATTTAGTTATACCTTCATAAAGTGAATCCAAAAGATAAGTTATAATTGATTTGATTTGGAGATAATTAAACATGACTGGGCTATTTAGTTTAGTTTCCAAATTGATTGGAGAGTTGTATTTGTGCTTTAAATTTTTAAGAGTGAGTCATGGATGAGTTAGCAAGGCATTGCACATGTTATAGATTTTTAATTTCATATATGTTATTTTATTCACCAAAAAAATGTCGTGAAAAGTTTGCATTTAGAAGAAGGTGGATTGATTTTGTATTTTCATGACTTGGGAGATAGTTTTAGTTAACTCAAATGTTATTTTGAATCAATTTCAACACATCTTCTTGATTAAAATAATGATTTTAGATTTAGTCATGAATTAAATTAAGGAGGTAGATATGATATGAGGATTATTTAATTTATTTAAATGTGGAAGTGGACATATGGATTTATTTATTTATTTTTATATTTAAATTAGCTAATAAAATTAGCTAAGGGGGTGATAAGGTGTAAATAGAATTAATTAAATTAATTATGGATAAGGACAATAGATGTAAATCGATTTTAAACATTTATAGTGTGTAGTGGTATCTTGGGCGTGTCTACGGGTAATTTAGTCTCTACTAAAGTAATAGAGTTATGTTTTCAGCAAAAAAATTAGCATGAAAACATTAAAAAAATGTCGTGACAACCTAACCCACATTTGGAAATGCCTCTGTCGGTAAATGTAAACCTATTCTCCAGCAAACTCAGTTACTTTGTTACCCTAATATTCACTAAGAGGAATGTGATTTTAAAGTGTTGTTGATGTATAAGGAGGTGATTCATGGATTCATTTAGATCTATTCGAAGGAATTTTTTGGAGGCCCAAAAAGGCCTATTTTCAAGCTTTTTCACACTGATGGACACCCCTTGGATGTTGATTATTGGGGAACAACGAACATAATATTTTTTAGAGGAGATAAAATATGCATTGAATTGATTTATGAAATTTTAGGAAATATTTGGCACCTATGGAAAATCTTATCGAAAACCGAGATATGTTTAGTCAATGATGGGGATTTCTTTTTCATAAAAATAGATTTTCGAGTTTCGAGATGATTTAGGATCCTTGGAAGGAGTTGGAAAAATATGATACTCATTGGAAAGATAAGGATGTCTAATTCATTGTGAAAAGGTTTGAAGGAATTCTAAGGAGCATATTTATATGTATTGCCTTGATAAAGGTGCGAGATAAAGATGTTCGATCTCTTGTGAAGGTTCAACTGAGGATTCTAGGAATTCCAAGGAGAGTTACAATATTATTCAAATTCCAATGTGACATATATGATGTCCCCTTCACATTGAAGTTTTTGTTTCTTATTTTCATCATCATGAACTTTGCTATCAATTTCTTTCATCAAGGCATAGGCTTAAAGGAATTGAAAAAGGGCCAAAATGGAAAATAATTATAGGAATAATTCCTTCAAGGGTGTTTTTATCTTCATTTTTCTTCATCCATTTAATGGATGACACTAGGTTTCATGGTCAGAATTGGTGTCTGGCGACCACCGACTAGGTAAAAATAAGGGTTTTACCTTTTGCACTAAAAGGAGAATCAAACCATGATGTAATGGGACATCAATTTTATTGTTTTAAAATAAAAAATGGTAGATACAATAAACCTATAGAGGAAAAAATATAGAATCATAGTCGATTCTATCAAGTAGTTTAGGATGGAAAGGTGATAGGAGAATATCTTCCTAAATTTTCCTTCTAGAGTCAAATATTTCATCACAACAAGACAAATGTTGGCCCAACGAGCAGGAGATAGTACAAAAAAACCATCATTATAAGAAACAATATGTTCACCGGGATAAAAAAGTGGCAATCTCATGTTTCCTTCTAGTTTTATCTTTAAATATTTTTGACCATCCATAGTAAGCCTTGTTATCTCAACTATTGATTCTTTAGAAACCCTTATTTTAACCCCCGAGATCAAATCCCCCATCAACCTAAGAATTTTCAAATTGAACAAAAGGAAAGGGTCATTACCTTCTAATTCTCCATATATGCATTGTGAATCCACCTCTACACAACAACTTCCAAAGGGTGGTGTCATTTTTTAGATAAAGGAAATAAGTTGGCTCGGTTGTGACCCTATCGCCGCCCATTATTTTCCAAGCACATTGTCTCCCTTAGAGATCAAATAGAGTGGATGTAAATTGAGAAACAGGTGGAATCCTAGTTATATTTATTAAACTCAATCAACCAAGAATACAATGGAGTGCTACAATTCTTATAGGAATTGTACAACATATGAATACAATAATAATTGTTACAACAACTTCCAAAATGCATCTAGGAAGCACATAATTGTTATAACAATCATAACAATTATACTTGTGGAAATAAAAGACAAATATGGTTTAAAAACCATATAACAACATTATTTAATTAATAACATTAATTAAATAATTAATTATATGATGCATAATTAATATATTAGGTAAATAATAATTAACCTAACATTCCCCCCCTTAATTGTGCATAGTCTCAAGGGATGAGGAGAGGAACTCTCTGAACAACTCAAAATTTTCATGTGCAAGTGAATTTGTGAAGATATCTACCCGTTGTTCATCTGTTGGACAAAATTGAAGCTAGATGTTGTGCTTCAACACATGCTTACGTATGAAATGAACCTATACCTCAATGTGCTTTGTTCTTTCATGAAACACTCAATTGTGAACAAGTTTGAGAACACATTCATTATCAACATACATGGTGGTCAGCTTTTCTTGTGGTATTCCAAGTCCTTCCAAGATGCATATAGGAAAATTGCTTCACTGACAACTTCTCTTGTAGAATGATACTCAGATTCTATGGAAGAACGAGAACCAAAGTGTTGTTTATTTATTCCCGTGATATTGGTCTAGATCCTATAAAAATACAAATCCTAAAGTGGATTTTTCGTCATCAATATTGCCTGGATGATATGAATATGAATATCCACCAAGAAGAAGTTGTCATTCTTCTTGTATTCTAGACCAAGATCCATTGATCCTTTGAGATATCTTAAGATGCACCTTTCTTCTTTCTAATGAAAAATTTGGGTTCCTACATGAACCTCGATAAATAGCTCACCGTAAAAGCGATATCCGGTCTAGTGTGGGTCGTAAATGAGACTCGCAATCAACTACCGATAGAGAGTGACACTTACCTCAAGAGATGGATCTGAATGAGATAACTGTAATTTGTTCTCCATAGGTGTAGCAATTGGTGTGTAATCCATCATCCTAAATTTCTTGCATGTTGTCTTGGTATTTTTCATTGAGAAACAAAGATGTGATTGTCTTTCTGCCATACTTCCAATCCAAGACAATAATGCATCAGCTCGAGATCGGTCATGTCAAATGATTGATTAAGATAATTCTTAGTTGCATCGATCATCCTCACTAAACTACCAATGATGACTAGATTCGACATAGATAGCAACAATCAAAATCTCCCCCCTTGATTTTTGAGGTAAAGATTGGGATCACATGGATTTCTAACAAATCCATATTATACGAGATGCTCATCAATCTTGATGTACGAAGCTCGGGGTGCCTGTATAAAGCCATACTAAGATTTCTTAAGTCTGCATACCTTTTCTTCTTGATCAGGTACAACATATCCCTCAGGTTGAGTCATATATTCTTCTTCTTGTAGATCTCCATTGGGAAGGCACTTTTTACATCCATCGATAGAATTTCCAACCAAACCGAGAAACTACAACAAATATCATCTTGATCATTTTGATCTTAATCGTGAGAGCAAATGTATCCTCATAGTCAATGCCTTCTTTTTGTGCGTCATCGTCATCACCAATCCTAAGACTATGATAATTCTTCACTAGGAACTCCTCGTGCTATGATTATTTACTAATGCATGCAGCCTTTAGTTTGGTGGACGTAATCTGAAACAAAACAACAACCGAACACAAGAATACCATCGACTATGATAAGACTAATGATGAAAATCTGAAATATCAAAGTAAATTATAATATTAACATGAAATTGTTACAATCTCACCCATGAGGTACTTCAACAAGACTATGGGAGAAACTTTACAATTACACCTCTCGATGGCTTCTTCAACACACCTTTACCGATGGCTTCCTTTCGCACACTTCCTACAATATTTCTCACTACTTCTTTCTATGCTAAATGAGGGGGTGGCCTCTCTATTTATAGAACTTCCAGCTTATCCATCCTATCTCTAAGATAGGATAAGAAATCCACTCGACGAATCATATTCCATACCTTAACTCTTATCTGTACATGTAAGCTTATCTCGTTAAGATAAGATAAACCTTATCATTTTACATGGGTTCCACATTTTTAGACTTTTTACAAATTAAATACACAAAATATTTATGACCTCACTCCTTGTCCTTATTACCAATATAATATTTCTAATTCCTAATCATGTAGACCCTACTTCTCTAATTACCCAAACTTTGACATTTTAACATTACCGGACCACTTACGAAAAATATTTACTTTTTACAACATTCCTATTGTACTTTGACTGTTACCGTACTCCACATTATTGGTGACACTGTACTGACGGCGCCGTTATCTTCTATCGGACGCTACTACTAATTACACTTAACAACATCCTATTCCTAATACATACATTAATGAAATAGAAATTATGGAGGAAAATTTTAGTGTCGACATCTTCCCCCTTCCTAGCTTCTACTCCGTCCTCGGAGTAGACTATTCTGGTGCTTGGAAAATCTTCAACTTGTCGTGGTTGACCCATTTCGTAATGGGAGTGCCATCCAATTCCTCCAGTCGGTATGTACCATTTTCATGCACAACTACTATTTTGTAGGGCCCCATCCATTTTGGAAGAAATTTTCTCTGCTTCTTTTTTTTGTATCTAGAATCATATACTAGGACCAAGTCATTCACATGAAATGGAGACCATCGGATCTTTTGATCAAAGTATTCCTTCTGCTTCATTTTCTTCTTATGGCTTGTATCCTTTGCTATTTCCCTCATTTCCTCTAGCAAATGAAGATGTACCAACCTTTCTTTTACTGAATCACTTTCATCCATCCTTTCATTTTTCATAACTCTCACAGTGGGAATATCAAACTCAATAGGAAGAACTGGATCAATGCCATAGGCCAACTGAAATGGGGAGTATCCTGTTGCTGACTTTGATGTTGCCCTATATGCCCACAATGCTGCATGAATCCTTTTATCCCATTTATGTACCTGCAAGGCTGCATCTTTTGCTAGAATTTGACACAAAGCACAAAATTTGTTCTGCTCCACTCTGGCCCATTTGTGCTTGGCTTGTATGTTGTTGCCTTCCTGTGCTTGATAGAAAACTTATTGACTAGGGCTTCTACCACCTCATTAATGAAGTGGCTTCCTTGATCTGTTACAATTTCTAATGGACAACCAAATCTGGTGACAATGCGTTCATATATGAACCTTGCCACTTCATCCATGGAAGCTGTTTTCAATGGCCTAGCTTCAACCCACTTGGTTAAATAATCTGTGGCAACTACAATATACTTATTTTGACGTGATGTAGTTGGAAGTGGACCTACAATGTCTATTCCCATTTTTCAAAGGGACCAAGGGAAGAATAGGACATAATGGAGCTGATGAAGTCTTACGGTTACCATGTGTTTGACAAATATCACATGTCTTACAATAATTATAACAATCTTTAAAAAGAGTGGGCCAGTGATAACCTGCATCCAAGATCCTTCTTGCTGTAAGTTGTCCAGAGAAGTGCCCTCCACATGTACCATTGTGGAATTCTTCTAGCAGCTCCTTTCCTTGATCACATCCAACTGCCCTCTTGTACTATCCATCAGGTCCTATTCGAAATAATGCTCCATGCAAAATAGAATATGGACGACTGGCTTGAGTAATCTTTCTCTTAGTCTTTGCATTGGCACCATCAGGAAACTTGAATTCATTCAGATAATTCCAAATATCTATGTATTCACTAGGGATTGTGTCAAGGGAGAACAATGTTGCATCGGGAAAATCATCATCATCACAAGATGATCCTAAACCATCATAGGCTCGAGAGAGTGCATCTGCATTGACATGCTTCTTTCCTGGCCTATCTATAATATCAAATTCAAATTCTTGTAGCAAAATTATCCATCTTGCTATCCTCCCTGATGGGTTAGGCTTATTGACAATATATTTCAGAGCCTGATGATCCGTTACAACTATAAATTTCTGCCCTAGCAAGTAATTTCTAAACTTCTTTACAGCAAAAATGATAGCCAGAGCCTCTTTTTCAGTTACAGTATAGTTTACCTCAGCACTGCTCATTTGTCTGCTCCCAAAGTAAATTGGATGTTCATTCCCATTTTCATCCTTTTGGCTCAAAGTACTACCTAGTGCTGCATCTGAGGCATCAGTGTACACAATGAATGGCTTGCTCCAATCTGGATTCTTCAAAACAGGTGAAGACACCAGGGCTTCCTTCAGTTGTCTAAAAGCTTCATGCGCCTTATTTCCTGGTTCATAAGTAACATCCTTCTTCAAGAACGGGTTAGTGGTCAGTGCAATCTTTGAGAAATTCTTTATGAACCTTCTATAGTAACCCACATGGCCTAAAAATAATCTCAATTTACTTCTATTCATAGGAAATGGTAAATTTTTGATTTTTGAAACTTTATCAGGATCAGTACCAATACCATCTCTGGATACAACATGCCCTAACAAAACGCCTTTAGAACATCCAAAGACACACTTTGTAGGGTTTAGTGAGGCTTGTGCTTCATCTAACCTTTGAAATGCTGTCTCCATCTGGTGCAGGTGGTCCAACTTGCTCCCATAGATGCAAAAATCATCCAGAAATACTCTGATGAAGGTCCCAATGTAGGGTTCGAACACCCTATTCATCAAACGCTGGAATGTTGCTGGAGCATTACACAACCCAAAAGGCATAACTCTATAAGCAAACGTTCCCCAAGGAGTGGTGAACGTGGTCTTCAGTTGATCTTTCTCTGCTATACGAACTTGGTTGTAGCCGCTATATCCATCAGCAAAACTATAGCACTCCTGGCCAGCTACTTCGTCCAAGATCTGATCTGAAAATGGAAGAGGGTAATGATCCTTCTTTGTTGCCTTATTGAGCTTCCTGTAATCAACACAAATGCGTAGCTTCCCATTCTTTTTTATTGAGATCACAATGGGAGAAACCCATTCTAAATTCTCCACAGCAAATATGAATCCTGCATCAAGCAACTTATCTATTTCTTCTTTTACAGTCTTGGAAAAATTAGGATTCATTCTATATGGCATTTGCTTTATAGGCTTAGCACCATCTACCAGCTCAATACAATGTTCTACCCAACTTACTTGACGGAGTTCCTTGTAATCAAAAGTGAATAGGTGTATGTACCTTCGAAAGAGCTGGAGGTAGGATTCCTTCTCACTCTCCATCACAGCATCACCAATCTTTATTTGTTGGAGACGATCATCAACTTCTTCTTCAGATAATTTTATGGGGTCATGAGTTGGTGTGACTGGCAGGATATCCATGACTGAAACATCCACCTCACTTTCTTCATCTTCAGTGTCCACTTCACTGGTACTAGAGTAATCAGAGGATGTCCAATCATCAGTTTCATCACTTGAATCCACAGGTTCTACTTTATGATGTCGAGGGATCACGTTTATCTTCACCCTCTCTCTACCACGTCCAAGTGTCATGAAACCTTCATTCCAGTAGTTTCTTGCATGAACTCTCCTTAGCCATGGTCTTCCCAGCAGCATTGGGTACGCAACAGTACCATTTTTCATCACCTGAAAGTCTACCACACATACAACACCCATAACAGATATTGCCACATTTGAAATTACACCTTCTGGTTTAGTTTTTCCCTTATTTAATGACCTTAACATAAGTGTTGAAGGGCGATCAATTTCTAAACCCAACATATTCATTACAGACTCGGTCATTACATTAACTGCAGCACCTCCATCAACTAAGACATCATGAATTGAAATACCATTACATAATACCTCAGCTTGTGGAGCATAGGGATTTGCCTCTGCCTCCAAAACAGGGACCTCAACCTCCTTCCTTCTTCGAGCATTGAGTCCACCTCGCAACTCCCGCCTCTTCTCGAAGACATAGCCAAGAGTTGACCATATGTAATATTTGCAGGCCTTTTGGACAGATCTTCCAAGATGGAGTATGGTCCTTGCCCCTGTGAAATTAGAAAATCCTGCACACCCAACTTTCTTCTCCTATGTTTCTTACTAGTTTCTTCTTTCATCTTCTTAGGATCATTTCCATCTTGATTATCTTTCTCTTTCTTTCTTTTTGTTACAAACACATCTACTTCATTATTTCTACTCTTATCTACTACATCAAAAGAATTCACAGGTGCTTTTCCTTTATCATTATCTCCCTTACCAGATGTAGAAGCTCTATCTGGACAATTATACTTATAATGACCCTTTTTATAACAACCATAACAAACAACTTCAGAAATATTTCTCTTTGGACCTCTATCTCCTCCCTGAGAACTAAATTCCTTTCCTTGAAGAAGATTAATAGTTAACTGACCCATCTTTTTGAGCAGATCTTCATACTCAGTAGATGTATTAGGAGAAATATTTGTGCTCACCGGGAGTGGTTGTGGATTCAGGACCAAAGGTGCTGGTGTAGGCTCTACTTTAGCAACAATTTCTTTGGGCTCCTCTTCCATGCTTTCTTCTTGCCTTCTTGCATGATCTCCTTTGCTTGTTCAATGGTAGCGGGCGTTCATACTTCACTCGTTGTCTGATCTCGGCTTCATCCCAAGAATGAAGTGCTTACAGAGGAGATTATCCACGCCATTCATCAACCCATCCGCTAGTCCTTCCTTCCGGATCTGGGCATCGAGCTTCCTCCTTAGCTCTAGAACATGAGCATGATAATCCCTTATCTTCTCCTTCTCTCCTTAGGATAGCTTTGTGATCTCGATCATGAGATCTGCATATTTCTGTTGTTCACCAAATTCTTCAAGAAAACTTTCGGTTAATAAATCCCATGAATTTTTCACATTATCACCTAGTGTTTCAAACCACCTAAGTGTTTGAACCATCAAAAAGGTAGGAAAAATTCAGTCCATTGTTCCCTTCTTATGAGGCCATTACAAATACAAGATCATTTAAACTCTTGAATGAAAGAAGAAGCATCTTCATTAGATTGAGCTGAAAAAACAGGAATCTTTCCCATTTTCAAAAGTAACCACCGTGAAATACCAACCCACAAGTACAATTAACAAGACTTATGTGCACAAATAATTGGAATCACTATACTAGAAAGTGACTTTACACCTTTCTACAGTAAAATAGAAATGACCACGGTAAACTATGGTAAAACTTGACTTACTACGGTAAAAACTGACTTTACTGTGGTAAACACTATTCACGGTAAAAAGTGAAGTTACTGCGGTAAATACTATTCATGGTAAAAAGTGACTTTACTGCGGTAATTACTATTCCCAGCAAAAAGGACTTTACCAGGGTAACTACTATTCATGGCAAAAATGACTTTAACATGGTAACTACTATTCACGGTAAAAATGACTTTACCATGGTAACTACTATGCACAGTAAAAACAAGGTTACCCTCCAATTAATTTTTGCCTAAGTGGGAATATCTCTCCAGAAAATCCACCAACGAGGAATGGTCCCGGCAACGGAACCAAAATGTCATCACCAATCCGGCACTATGATAATTCTTCACCGGGAACTCCTCGTGCTATGATTATTTACTAATGCACAGCCTTTAGTTTGGTGGACGTAATCTGGAAACAAAACAACAACCGAACACAAGAATACCATCGACTATGATAAGACGGAATGATGACAAATCTGAAATATCAAAGTAAATTATAATATTAACATGAAATTGTTACAATCTCACCCATGAGGTACTTCAACAAGACTATGGGAGAAACTTTACAATTACACCTCTCGATGGCTTCTTCAACACACCTTTAACTGATGGCTTCCTTTGCACACTTCCTACAATATTTCTCACTACTTCTTTCTATGCTAAATGAGGGGGGTGGCCTCTCTATTTATAGAACTTCCAGGCTTATCCATCCTATCTCTAAGATAGGATAAGAAATCCACTCTGACGAATCATATTCCATACCTTAACTCTTATCTGTACATGTAAGCTTATCTGTTAAGATAAGATAAACCTTATCATTTTACATGGGTTCCACATTTTTAGACTTTTTACAAATTAAATACACAAAATATTTATGACCTCACTCCTTGTCCTTATTACCAATATAATATTTCTAATTCCTAATCATGTAGACCCTACTTCTCTAATTACCCAAACTTTGACATTTTAACATTACCGGACCACTTACGACAAATATTTACTTTTTACAACATTCCTATTGTACTTTGACTGTTACCATACTCCACATTATTGGCGGCACCGTACTGACGGTGCCGTTATCTTCTATCGGACGCTACTACTAATTACACTTAACAACATCCTATTCCTAATACATACATTAATGAAATAGAAATTATGGAGGAAAATTTTAGTGTCGACAGTAGACTTTCTCTACTAGTATTGCTTTATACTTTTCCACTATCCCATTTGCTTTGTACTTTGTTTTGAATATCCATCTCGCATCCAATGGGTTTCTTCCTTTGTGGAAGATCTGAAACCGCTGCAAGTGTTATTTTTCATCACTAATTGATATTCAAAATCCATGGCATATTTCCAATATTTTGACTGTAGGGCTTCCTAGACTCTAGAGGGCTCATCGATTCAATTACTCTACTCATTTAAGCAAAGTTAACTTCTTCTCTTGCTTTACTATGAGTCCATGGTCTAGGGGTGGATGTATCCAGTGGAGCATCCATTCTTACATCTCGTAATGTGCTAGGACACCACTTGGGCATATGCTAAACTGTTCTCATGGGTCGTGGTTCTATCTGATCAACACCATCATCCCCAACTTCACTTTCATCATTTACGGGAACATCAACTTCAATTTTTACAACTAGTGAAAAATCTACATCTCGTGAGTCTAGAGGAGAGAACTCTACTTCCTTCTTCTCAAAAAACTCAACATCTCTGCTGGTGTAGACTTTTCTAGTCTTAGGATCCATCAATATGTACCCAAGAGTCTCTTCATTATACCCAATGAAGATGAGTTTCTGTGACTTCATGTCCAATTTATTTTTGTTCTACTTGGGTATGTGCATGCTTTCTTTAGACCTGAATACTCTAGGGTGTGCAATAGATGGTCCGCACTTTGACCATGCTTCTTGTGGTGCTATTCCTTCAATTGAAACTATGGGCACTCGCTAAACAAATACACCTTTGTTATTTTTGTTGCTTCTTTACCCAAAATTTCTTTGCAAGTTCGTAATCATCGATCATGCATCACACCATTTCCATGGTAGTATGATTTATTCTCTCAACATCACCATTCTTTTATAGTGTGTGTGGAGGAGGAATTTGTCGACAAATCCTATGAGTTTGTAGGTATTATTTGAAATCGCATCTTGGTGAATTTCCCCTCTCGATCTGAGTGAAGAGTTCTAATGTGATGACCAGTTTCATTCTCAACTGCTACTTTGAACTTCTTGAAAGTTTTAAAAGCTTCAATTTTCTTGCGAAGACAAAAAATCCACATTTTCCTTGAATAGTCGTCAACACATAGCATGAATTACTGAAATCTAGAATGACTTGGTTGCATCGGACCACAAATATCGGTATGAACCAGATCAAGCTAACCATGAGCTCAATATGTACTCTTCTAGAATGAAGCTCTGTGTTTTTTTCTTGCTAGGTAGTGAGGAAACTTGTCTATATCCTTATGAAGAGATGGCAACACATGTACCATATTGCACCGGTGAAGTGTATTGAGATACTTGAAACTTACATGACCAAGTATCTGATGCCACAACTTTGTTGAGGTGGAGTTCTTAGCCACAAGTTCTTGATCGTCTCTGTGAATAAAATCAAGTTGGAACATGCATCCCACATTAGAGGTTTTTGCAACTATTTTTGAGCCTCTTGATTTGTCTTGAATCAAACATGTTTTCTTGCCGGGATGACTATCAAATTCAATTTTTAGGTTGTGATCAAGGAGTTGAATAAATGAAAGAAAATTATTTTTCAACCCAAGGACATATAAGACATTTGATAGTCTGCAGTTATGTGAACCAAGGGATAGAGAAATGTTCTCAATCCCCTGAACTGTATATGAAGAATCATCTCCCAATGAAACAAAATTTTTGATGGTGTGTCCTCATTGAAGTAAACTAGTATTTGTGTCTGGTCATGTGTTGAGTGGCCCATGAATCAACATACCAAACATCACTAGATGACATGGATGGTTCACTTGATCAAGCAGGGAACAAGTAGTCTTCATTGTCTGACTGTTCTTGTTGCTTAGCAATATTTCCTTGCTGATGGGGTCTTCTTTTCCATTTTCCCTTTTTTACCCTTGATATATTAGTTATAATTTCCCTTATGAAATTTTTTTGGAGGTCCAGAGCTACTTGATGAACCTTTCTTGTAAGTATTGTACCAATAATATTTTAGGTCATGTCCTCTTTTCTGCATTAGACATCGCTTCTTCTATTATCTCATCCTGTGATACTTATTTCGATGTTGGGAATTTTGATAGGAATTAGGTTTTCCTTTACCTTTTCCTTTCCATTTTTGATGTGAAGAAAGTGCTTTCTCTTCTTCATCATCCATATTGTGCATTACTTCCTCTTGTTGCAAAGAGGTTTACCAATTTGTCAAAACTAACTGTCAGAATCGAAAAGTTTAGCATTGTTACAAAAATACGGTATGAAGAAGGGAGTGCTCTCAAAACAACTGGAATGATATCATCATCTTTGACCACTTCTCTTAAAGCTAGAAGTGAAGCCCTCAATTCTACAACTCTTATTAAGAAAGCTTCTATTTTCTCATTCTCGCTTGAACTTCAATGTGTAACTAACTTTGCAAATTTAGTATAACATTATTGTTTTTAGCCTCCTATACTATTCTCAACTTATCCCACACTTCTTTGGCCGTTTTGGCATCTCAAATGTGGGATTGCATGTTGTCAACACTTCAAACAAAATGATGAGTTTGGCCTTCTCATCTACTTTATCAAAGTAGCAACCTTTTGTTTTGTTGTATCGTAGTTGATCCGGTCGAGTACCATTCATAGCGGAGTTAGATCTCTTCAAAATCAAGTTGTCTTGATTTTTGTCTTCCATGCAAAGCATAGTTTTTCCTCTAGGTAGTTGTGAATCCAGAAGAAAAAAAATTGGCGGCATTGGTGCCCATTTTTAGAAAACACTAACAGGGTTTGGCTCTTATCACCCGGGTATAAGGTCTCCCAATCTATAAACCATCGGGTCCATATACTAAACCTTTCTATATACACACCCTTCCAATGTACCCAATGGTATGTGGAAGAATCTTTTCCTTTATATATACCCGATGGTACGTGAAAGAGGTGTTAACGTACGTGAAAGAATTCAATACGTGGTGCCAAGATAGTACTAAAAGGAGTCTGTGTGATTATTGACACCGGATCAAAGAAATATCCTCATACACACACGTAACTTCACTATATACTTAGATAATTTCTCAGTTTGGATTTATGTTGTGCAATTGTTCATAGACGGATGGGATGGGTCATAATGTGTGCACTGTGACCTTATTACTCGTGTCAATTTAAAGGGTCTATGCCCAAACAACGTTGTTGCAACTATACTAGGCATTAAGTTAAGTAGTATTCATGATGGATTTACTCGTAAGCACTTCCCAAAGGCACCGTATAGACCGAATGCTGCGAATGAGATCTAGGATCTCGTGAGTGTTACAAAACAAATTTTTACTGTTTTGTATTATAGATTTCTACTAGTTTCTGAGCAGTTACAATATTTGTGGTTGACTATGGCAACTAGTAAATTAGTGTAATATGATGAAGCATGCAATGACATTCAAAAATTTATTCAAAATTGAATGGAAGGTAATTTTTTTTGTTTTGCGGGCCCTGGTGGCCTCTAGAGCCCAATACGACCCAAAATGCTAGAAACCGTTAAAAAGAGGCCCAAGATGAAGTTTTTGGATGGTCTTCCTTTGGCAAATGTTTCCCAAAATCAAAAAACAGGCTTAATGGAGAATATTTTTACCCTAAATTAGGGATTTTCTCACTAAATATTTAGTGACCTATTTAGTTATAACTAAATGGTTTAGCAGATGGTTTTTCTACTAAATCTTCCTCCAACTTTGGCGGTTTCTCCAAATTTTCCACCAAATTTAAAAAATCCAAAATCTTGTGTTGGGGGTGGGGTTTGAACCCCAAACCTCCCACTTCTAAGTCATTCCACTTAACCACTAGGCTCTATGAGCACTTGTGATATGAAAAGAAGTATATTGTATTTAAAAAAGAGTAAAAATGACTTACCTTTTGAAAAATGTGACGTGGCTGGAGTTCCACGTGGCCTGCGTGTTTGAAGGAGGGCAATTAGGGTTTCATTTACTCAAAAAATGGATCTGAAATGTTTATTTATCTCTGTGTCACTTTGTTTTTCTCTCCATGCTTTGATACACTTCTTTGACTTCTATTTCTTTTTTTTTCGTGCATTTATATATATATATATATATCCACCATATTTAATTGGTGATCCACTTTGTTTTGTTTTTGTAGCATACAACTTGTGTGAGGATAAGACCAGGGACGTTTCCTTCATTTTTTGATGTGAATGCAGGTTGGTTGGAGATGTGCATGGATTTGGAGCTCGATGGGAGCTTTGGTGATGGTGAATGGAGAGGAGAGGAGCCTGGATCCCCTTGTATGTTTGACTGTGCAGGAACATTGTTGATTTGAGATGGAACAAAATGATGGGTAAATTCCACAACTTGATCTAAAACATATACAACTCAATGTAATGTCAATGTGGTAATGCAGAGCTTAGTGCAGGTCAGCCTTTAATGGAACTCGATATGAGCTCGATCCGTTCTATATGCCAACTTTCTTGAATGCACAACTCGGTGACTCGAGAAGGAGTTTTGTGGATTTGGTGCAGACCCCATGCACAAAATCCTCTAAATTTAGTCGACGCTAGTGTTAGTTACAACTAACATTGTCACCAATTTTAGTGACAAAACCCCAATGGGGAAAAATATATATATTTTTAAATTTTTTAATCTGATTGCTATAAACCAGAAAATGCTCCAAAAGCAAATTTTCTGGTGTATAGAGCACCAAGGAAAAAAAAAATTCTTTCCATTTACCTAGAGAACGGACATGTGGTTGTGAGACTACAGGAGGTCAGGAAGTGTAGGAGGCAACACTGGCTCTCCGATTAAGAAAATTTCTTCTATAAGCCTTTTCCTTCCTCTGCACCCTTTCTCCAACCTCGCCAGGAGCTTCAATTCACTTAGGTAATAAAAGTAAATTGAGCAATAGGGGTGGAATCCTGATTATCTTTATTAAACTCAATCAACCAAGAATACAATGGAGTGTTGCAATTCTTATAGGAATTGTACAACATATGAATACAATAATAATTGTTACAACAACTTCCAAAATGCATCCGGGAAGCACATAATTGTTATAACAATCATAACAATTATACCTGTGGAAATAAAAGACAAATATGGTTTAAAAACCATATAACAACATTATTTAATTAATAAAATTAATTAAATAATTAATAAAATTATGCATAATTAATATATTAGGTAAACAATAATTAAGCTAACAATGGAGTCACTAATATAAAAAAACTTGAATAAATTCCAATACACATGAGTAGTATGTTTTTCCAAAAAAAGAGGGTATTTGGAAATCTTGAGCATGTTAAACTTGGTTTTCATCATTATACTACCTTCGAGGTCGAATCATCATTTATCAAATTTAAAATTATTTTCCAAGGTATACGTGTCCTTGGCCACATCATCAATTTGGTCATGTTGTTTCCATGATTGGAAAGTGTATTAGTAGGTTTATTACCTTCTCTGTAGGTGTGTTGGATATCCACTTTGTTGAATGATTCCAGCATCACCCAAGATTCCTTGATGATGTTAATAAGTTTCTACCCACATTTGTTTTGATCCTTAAGTGCATTAATAACACATAAGGAATCACCCTCTATGATGATGGATCATTATTCCCAAAACATGGAATTCACTTCTACATAATTAATAGAGTGGTTTTTGAGGGGAATTTCATAAGCACCGAGACATCTACCAAAATTATCACGCACCAGATCCCCTGACATATCTCTCCTTATGTTTAGTAGACCCATTAAAATTGCGTTTGAAACATCCTTCAGGGGGTCAAGACCACATAACTTCGTAGACATCCTTTTCCTTAACTGGGCTGTTAAGGATAATATTCATGCTGCAAAGAAGGCATTTTTCCCAAGTCAAACAAACCTTAAATAATTTTATCTTTATAATTCATGCATTTTCGTTAATATTCTGTTTTAATTTTTCAATAACCTTATTTAGGATTGAAACTTTATGCCTGAAAATCTAATTATTTCTTTCAATACATAGTCACCACAGCAGATGCGGGAAGGGAAATTTCCAAATTTCTCTGGTTAGATCATGTTTGAAATTGAAACTCCATTGGTCTTGGAGTAAGACCACATCCCTAGGAAGAACCATGTAAATCATGAAAAAACTAAGGACAACAAAGAAGAATTGAAAGGAGAAGGAGCATTCTAGGAAGAGATGTTGAATTGAATCTTCTTTACATTTGTAAAGACTGCATCTATTAGTAATGATCATCCCCTCTTCCTTAATCTATCCACAATTAGAATCTTTATTTTAACCACTTTCCAAAAAAATATTTATTTTGGGTATAAGATTCTTATTCCAAACCTTCCTCCAGGATATTGGGTTCTATGTGCTTAAAGTTAAACAAGTAACTTGACTTGACCTCATATTCCCAGTGTCCATGGTTCTCCATATCAACTCATCTTGGGCTCTGTGTAGGGGTATGTGATATTCATTGAGTTCTTCAAAGGGTTGTAAATTCCCTAGATAGTGAGGGGGTGGTTGGAGTTAAACCCACTTCCTTTCTTTGTTCCAATAGCTACAAACCAACTCCCCCAATTCCTGTTTGAAGAAATTCCTAAGATCACTACAGGGTTCTTCAGTTGTTTATTTCTTTATCCTTAATCCATGGGTCTTCCAATAATCTTATCTTTATACCAACCCCTAGGTTCCATTTAATCCCTTTGATAAGAAACTTCCTAGTGTGACAAATATTTTTTTGAAAGATTTATCCTCTATGTAGCTCCAAATCTGAGAAAAGATCCAAAGTTTCACAAATATTTTTCTTTCAAAATATTGATCTAGGTTCCCTCTTCTCTATGCAATCTCTAGCCCACCTTGGCTATAAGAGATTGATTCATGAATTGAATATTCTTCAGTCCAAGACCTCCTCTATCCTTGGGTTGTGTGACCTTATCCCAAGAAACTAAAGGAATTCTATTCTTTTCTTTTTTGATCCGTCAATAAAAACCTTTTTGTATTTGTTCAATAGCTTTCTTAACTCTCATGGGTAAAGTTAATATGGACATCATGAACACTGCAATACCTCGCAAGCACTCTGAAGAATTTGGGATTTTTTGTCCGTGACAACAATGAGCCTTTACAAGAGGTGAGTTTTTTTATAAAACCTCTCGATCAAATTATTCCATCCCCTTCCTTTATCTCTTTTCCATAGACAGGAATTCCAAGATATGTCTTTGGGAGAGTTTTTATACTTCAATCCAAAATATTAGCCAACTTTGGTTTTCTTGTCCTCCCCACATTTATGAAAAAACAAAAGCCCTTTCTAAAGTTAATCATATGCCCAGGAAATTATTCAATTTTTAGTGATATTTTTAAGGCACATGCCTTTTGGACAATAGCTTGAACAAGAACTATGTCATCAATTTTTTTGCAAGAATTGATTATCAACTCCATTAGCCACTTTAATACCCTCCATATTTCCTTCAATTTGGGCTTTAGAGCATAACCTGCTCAAGGTTTCAACAAAAATAATATATAGGAAGGGAGATAGGGGATCTCCTTGCCTCAATCCCCTTTCCGAGGTGAAAAAACCATTTGGCTTCCCATTAATAATAACAAAAATCTCATGGCTTTAGTGCAATCTTGGATAAATTTTATTGAGTGAGGACGAAGTCCCAAACTATGTAAATGGGAGAACATGAAGTCCCAAGATATCCTATCATAGGCATTTTGCATGTCTAACTTAACAATCATAGCCTCCCTTCCTGAGATTTCCATAGAGTGAATCATCTCATGAATGGTTATTATGTTGTCCATAATTTTCCTACTTGACATAAAGGATCCTTGATTAGGAGAAATAAAGTTACTGAGGGTTTCCCTCAATCTAAAAGCCAGGATTTTTGAAATTAGTTTATACATTGTGTTGCATAAACTTATGGGTATAAAATCCCCCAAGTCTTTAGCTCCTGGATTTTTAGGTATGAGAGCAATACATATGTAATTGATTTGATTTAGTAAGTTTCGATAGAAAAAAATCTTGCATGATTGAAACCACCTCTTTCTTAACTATATCCCAATACATCTGAAAAATAAAGTAGGAAATCCATCCAGCCTTGGAGTTTTTTCACCCTCCATAGCATCTAAAATTTCTTTTATCTCCTCCTCTGAAGGAATGGATATGAGTTCTCTATTTTCATCATGGTTGATGACTGGCTCAAAAATATTTAAAATTTCAGCACTAGAGATCTCAGTTGAAAGTTGACCTTTGGCAAACAAGTTCCTAAAAAAGGAGACAATGGTATTCAAGATATCCTTATCTTTCATATCCAATTCACCATTCTCTTTCTTTATTTCTTGGATTCTTCCTTTATTATCTTTAATGGTGGAATTGATATGAAAGAATTTGGTGTTATAGTCTCCCTCTTTAAGCCAATTAATTCTTGACTTCTACTTCCAATAGATATCTTCTCTTCTTAGGATGTTGTGGCATTCAAAAATAAAGAATTATTCCTTGGGTTTTTCCTCATTTCTCCATCCTCCCTATTCCATATCTTCCACCAAAGTAAGGAGATCTTAAAAAAATCTACTTTTTTGAAGAAAAATATTTTCAAAAACTTTTTTGTTCCAAATCTTTATTTTCATCTTAACATTTTAAAGTTTTACAACCACCTTGAACATGTTGTTACCTTTGAATTTGAATATCCACCATTATTTTATCATTCTCTCCAAGTCTGGGTGGGTATTCTACATATTTTCAAACCTAAAAGGTCTTCCTATAGGTTGTTTCCTATCACTAAAATTTAGGACCAAAGTGTTATGGTATGATCTAATGCAAGCGAATGAGGAAAGAGTGTATTGTTTTTCCTAAATCCATTATAGCTTTACAAAGATTTGGTCCATCCTGATTTGAATTAGATTCTCCCCTTCCCTTCTATTGGTCCAAGTGAATTTTGATCCACTGAGTTCTAGATCCATCAAACCATTCCATCCTAAGAAATTAGCAAGATCCTCCATGCTCTCAGTGAACACATTGACACCACCCTTATTTTATGAGGGAATCAGGGAGTATTAAAGTCACCCCAATGATCCAGTTCAAATCATTAAACATCCTTCTAAAAGTAGTCAACTCCTCCAATAACATCCTTCGACTAGATGTAATAATTAGAGCATAAATATTAGAGAGAGTGAACTATTTTCTGGAACTTAATTTAGTAAAGAAAATGGCTATATTATGTTGTCTATTAAAAAGTGGAAATCCCTCCAACATGTTCTTATTCCACAAGCACATCAACCCCCAAAGGCCCCAACAGAAGATTGACAGTGGAAACCAACTTCCTTTAAAAAAAACCATGAAAGTATTTCATCCTATCCTGATTCATCTTCATCTCTTGTATCATTATGACATCAGGTTTTTCCCTACTTTTAATATCAAACAAAATCCTATGTTTACTGGGGTTATTTAGACCCCTAATATTCCAAGACAAAAAAATCATTTGAGATGAGAAATGTTTTGGCCTACCACTAAATATTTCTGTCGTCCTTCCATAATATCCTTTCTTGTGGCCCTCTCCCCTTTTTCCTTCTCGAGACAATTTCCGTGGAGAGAATTTGATGGCTCCAACATCCGCCTTAGCACTTATGTGTATTATTTATGAATATTTGTGTATTTATGAATATTTTTGAGGGCTTTGTTGGCTCCCTGGAGGGACTTATGTGTATTATTTAAGAATATTTGTAGGATTTTTAGAAGAAAGGATGCATGAATTTCTAATTTGTAACTATTCTCTAGTGTGTTTTTATCTCATTTGGGTTTTAAATTATGTTTTCAAGAACTTGGTGACTCCGCTAACTTAAGGATCCATATATTTCATTTGTAGACAATTTCCCTAATTTCACCCATTTAAATCCTTCTCCACATCATCATACACAATTTTGTTTTATCTCCACCCACTGCATTCACCATTTTTTTCCAAAATATCGACGATAAGATAATTATTATGATGGACATGAATGTGTGCTAGGTCATATTGATGTATATGTGTATCCTACTAACTATGATACTTTTCATTAGAAAGATTGTGTATATTATGATGGTAGATCCATCCTTGATACTTATTTTTGGTAGAAGATTCATGGATATAAAAATTGTTATGATGGACCTACATGTGTAATAGGTCATATTGATGTATATGGGTATCTTATTGACTATGATAACTTTTATAAGAAAGAGTAAGTGTACTATGAAGGTAGATCCATCCTTGATCCTAATTTATGTCGAAGCTTCAATTCATGTAGTAAACCATGGGGAGAGTGCAAGATCTTATTGAAAAATAAAGGATAAATAGTTTTATACTAAGGAATCCTATCTAAAGGGTGATCCTTTACCATGCTCATAAAGTCTTCCACTCAATATAATAAAACCTTACATCCCTATAAGCCCGATATGTACTCATTTCCCCATTTAATTGATAGGAGGATCAAGTTAAGAAATAAACCATTATAAATTATTTTCATTACAATATAAATTAAATAATTAAACCAAATAACCTAAAAAATTATTTACCATGGGAAAAATTCAAGAGGTTAAAAACCCATAAAACATATAAATCCATTTATTGAGATATCTTAGTATTTTTATACTTTGGGACAAGTCCAATAAATTTATTTCAACCTTTTCAATTCTCCTCTCCATTGTTTTTAAGAGGCCCCAATTTCCTTATTTATTTTGGGTGATTAGTCATGTCTCCCAAAAAACACCCTTTCAATATAAACCCATAAGTTATATTTAATTAATAAAAACATATTTATATTTTTTTATTATTAACTATAATATATATTTTATATTTATAGTTATTGTAAATATTAAATATAATATCATGAACATATAAGGGTTAATAACCCAAATAATATTATGTTCTAACACCCCCCTTAATGTTAAATGGTGTTATATGCCAACATTACCTATTTATACAACATGATTTACAATCCTTAAACCACGATGGGGGTTTTAGGCTAGCATATCTATTTTGAAGGATTTATAATGTTGAACTTAACTTTTGTAAAAAGAATTTGGAATCCGTAAATTAGAAGTTAATGATTTAGGATAAGATGATTTGTGAGACTACATCTCATGGTTTCTCATGGATAATCTATAAGCACCTTAGGAGCCTTTTATAAATTAAGGACCTCCTTTACAAAATGATGTTTTGTTACTAGACTACACAATAAAATTTAGATAGAGAAGTTTACTTAGATCATAAGGATATTTATGATGCTTTTCTAGAAAATAAGTATAGAGGTGAAAAATAATGAAAATGGACGACCATTAGGAGGTGGCACTATCATGCACACTCACCTTTAGTGACAAATATGAAAGGAAAAACATTGCTTGAAACTTTTAGAAATTCACAACACACAATGACCTCGGGAAGATATTTGCAACTTTATCTTCAATATGACAAAACTAGATATCTATATCATCGTAGAGAACCTTCTCTCAAATGAAGTACATATGAATTTTTATATGCTTTGTATGCTAATGATGAACCATTTTTTTACAAGAGAAATGTAACTCGGATATCACATAAGAGAGGAGTACTTCCTTTAACTTCCATGTGAATTTATTCTACTAGTCACTTTATACACATGGATTCTTTACACGCTTCCATTGCACTTGTATCTCATGTTGGTAGAAGACACAAAAATTGTTTGGTTACTTCTTGCTACTCCAAAAATAGAACTTGTACCAAACTTGAAAACATATCCATTCATATATTTTCTATATATTACATCACATCATGGTTGAAATCACAAAAACCATCTAACTGAGCATCATTTAAAAATAGCATTATATTAATTGTAATTGATTCTACATTTTATGATTTAATATTTTTAGGCATTATCATCATATAAATTATGCACCAAGTTATTAGCAACATCAACTAAAAATTAATATCAACCATAGTGAAGGTTAAACAACTATTAAGTTTATTTATTTTAAACATATCTATGTCAATGATAGAATAATGGGATATTACCCTAATTCTATGTGTGATAAATATATTAAAAATATTAGTTATAATCAGTATTGGATGTATCTAATATAGACATGAAGGGCTTCCCAACTATCATAATAATTTACTATAATAGATGGTATCTAATTTAGAATTTATTTATATAATGGTTGACTACCTAAAAATAACAAGTTAATTAATGTATCGTCTATTGATATTTCTCACACACGTAAAGGTGTGGCTATATATCCAGTTCATATCTTGTATAATCTTTTATACTTCTTTACAAGTAATCATTTGAAAGTTCTTTGTTTTTTATTGAATTTCATTTCAAAGCTATAAAACTCTGATAGATGTGTTATATTGATACTCATAAGGAGTTCTTTAAAAGATCATCATAGTCATAATATACCTTTGAAACTTATATAACATTTTGATACTCAAATTCTAGGAATGAGATAGAAAAAATAGACTAATTTTTTTGCTTCAAGTGATATCTCTTGCACTTACAAGATATGTGAAAAATATACTTTCTACCTATGATATAATAAGTATGGTTAACATCCAAATAAATAAAGACCACAATTTTCTTTAATATTAGGTGTCTTAACAAAACACCAAGTAAGTGTTGGATTATTAAACTCGCCATAAAGGGAATACCCTTTACTTAGATAGATGTCTTTAAATATTATCCATAAATTTAAGACTAAATATTTATATAACTCAAATCAAGGATGATTTTTAAATTAAGATTCACATTTCATACCTCATGAGCAGGTATAATATGTTGATTTTATAATATTAAGTGGGACATTGCTGATATAAGAAACCCGCCAAAGACTATATGTTGTTAGATTATAGCTTATATTAAATGTATAAGCATGACATATCTACTATCTATCTCTATAGTGTTTTAATATATAAGAGACCCAAAACAAGTCACCCACCTTTTATAAAATAAGGTGATATCATTAGAGATGGGTTACATAAAATATATGAAATGTATAAAGTGTGACATGTGAATGCAATAAATATGTGAGAAGTGGTTATAGATACATCATATGAATGATATAAAACTCATGAGCATATTTATATGTGGTTTGTAATCGCTTAGTGAAGGTGTAATTGTAAGTGGATCTGTGGAATAGTGGGAGTGATGGGTGAAAGTTTCTTCTCAATATAGATAAGTGTTTTTAAGTGGTTTTAGCTTCCAATGTTTTCCCACTTATATTGTGTGTCACTTTGTGTTTGTTAAATTTATGTTCATGTTTTTAAAATTATATAATATGCATTATAAACATATAAATCTATGTTTTTAATTAGTGCACTTCATCGACTATAATATTTGGTATTTTATATTCTGGATTTATAATTTTTAACATCATTCATCTCTTAAATTTCCTAACTTGGTATCAGATCTAGTGTTTATACATGTGCGGGATACATTTGGATATTATTTAGTTATAGGTGGGAAAAACCTTGAAGTTTTTCAAAGCTGTGAATCCCTAGCTTTATTAGTGTCATGCTTCAAGTTTATCTAGTTCAAAAATTCAATTCCCACCAAGATAATGAGAATATTGGATGATCGAAATGATTGGCTAGGTTAGGTTGCACCCTTCATATTAGATATTATATAGATTAGAGATATGGGAAACTATATTTCATTTCTCTATCTCTATCTTGGGAGATATATCTAAATAGTGGGGCCATAGATATAGATAGTTTCCCACACCTATAATTTAAAAGGGCCCCTTTCTTAATCTATATAGAGTATATAGATGTCATTTTTATGAATATAGATAGTTCGGGGTGGGGTAGGGGAGGGGTTAGCTTCACTGGCCTCTTATGTGATCATGAGAAAGATCAAACTCTATAGAGAATATATGGAAATGACAGCCCCTCTATATCTCTCTTACGTCATGCCTAGCTATAGTAGATTGCCTATAGTTCTAGAGTGGAGTGCCTATCGATATATCTACAGAAAAATATCTCTATAGTTAATTCACTAGTAAATAAACTTAGATTGGAATTGATTTTGAGTGATTTCACTCGATATTGAGTTGTCTTCAACTCGATTTCAATAATCTTTTTGGGGAGGATGTAGATGGGATCCACGGCTAGGGGGAGAGCCTTTGGGTTGGGGATCTTTCCTCTAGCATGCATTACTTTTAAGATTGGATAGCATGCTCCATAATGCATCCAACTCAGTATAATCCATGCTTCTATATAGGGACGACCACGAATTTGATTAATTACTCTACGTGCTTTATTAGCAGACATACGTATATGTCTAGCTAAAGCTCTTATTTGTGCCATATTCATCCTCCACAATGAATTAATATTTTATCGTTTCTCTCTTTTTTTATCATTTCTCGTTTTTTGATGGTCCATGTGATGAGAAGGACATGAGGCCTCACTCCACCCATATCTATATATCTATCATGAGTTCGGTGAATGAAGGATGCCCCAAGTATAGTATAGATATATATGAGCATTATCTTGAGCCAATTAGAGAAAAAGTCATTCCCAATATAGATCTATATCTAGGGGAATCCTTCATTCATGAATAATCAGTTTAGTTTATTTGTTCTGAATGTGATTGTGTTTCTAGCCTCCACTACCATTTTCATGCATAGATATGTGTTTTTTCACCATCAGTAACCTTTTCCTAAATTTCTCCGGCCTTCATGGAAATTTACTTTTTCTTTATCGTTTTTATAGTATTCTACAACTTATTTAAGTGATTCATGCCCTTAATATCCATTTATAACCATTGCATGACTTAGTTGAATACTCCACATTTTTAGTCACCTATAGTCTTTTGTAACTTTCTACGAGTCTTCCATGGAATTTTTGACTTGCGTGTCTTTCTTTAAGTCTTACGTGGCTTACTTTTACTTATTATGCAGACCCTTATTTTCCAAGACCTTATTATGTAGACTCTCTCTTCATCGCATGGGTTAATTTCTTCATCATATTGTATTCTATTGCTCTACATGATTCTCTCTTTATTCTTCAAAGTGTGTGGACTTCTTTCTTTGTTTCATGCGGATGTTGACCTTAGTATTCCATGAAAACTAAGATTTTAAGAATATATGGAACACTATTTATTTGTTCTATGGCTTTCAAAATTTAAAAATTTAATAACTTTTTTCTATTGCATCACGAACTCTCATAGTTAGTTTTTGTGTTTTGCATGGCTCGTTAACTTTATAAGTTACGCTTCTTTGGGAAAGATGCTAAAATTTTCATGCAAATTTTTTCCCTTCCCATTCCTCATGTTTTTTAATTTTTGATTAAAAAATTTCCCTGATTTTTATTTCAGAAGTTGACCTGTATTTTGCATGAAAAATGAGCATTGAGTTTCGAATTATGAAGTCCAATCCCATCGGAATCGGGAATCGAAGTTGGAACTATAGGTGCATGTTGCATGTAGTTTCTCTCCGAGTTCAAGTCGATTCCACACCATTATTTTGGACTTTGGATTGTGAAGTACATGTTATCACCAAATCACAACACCCTTATGTTTACACAAGTGTATATATTTGAGCTCACTGTGTGATTTGATAACATGGGTACTATCTCCAAGTTGTGGGACTTGCTACTTTAGATAGACCTCCAAAGAAAGTTGGTTTTTTCTCCTAAACTAATTGCCACAATCTACTCTAATGAAAGAAAAACTATCTTTCCTTATCTAACTTTCCAAGGGACCAAGGAGAGAGAATGCATAAAAATGAAATCCTACACTACAGCAGTGATACACCAGAAAAGGAGGGGTGTGAGAGTAGTCTTCCAATGTGTGAGATACAGAAGCAAAGTGCACACTAGAAGGGGTGATGGCAGTTCTCCACAATCTAGCAAAATACATTCACAAAAACTTCTCAACATACACAATGATAATGGATCCCTACAAGAGCATAAAAATAGACACAATACACTTGTAATCATGGTTGAAGGGGCAAGAAGAATGCAAGAAAACACAACAGGGGAAGATGCATCCACAAACTTGTATTTTATTGCTTCATGATATGCACAGTTCAATCTATTACAAGATAAGGGCCTAAAACACATTATCTTCAAAAATAAATTTTGATAGAGCTTTGCTACAAGAAAACTCCCTCTCTTACAATGAGCCCAACACTCCAATTTATAGGAAAATGAGAAGAGAGAGAGAAGGGGAAAATGGAAATCCTGAAATCTGTCCTTCAACCACTTGTAAGAGGCACTAAATGGAGTGAAATGATTGTATGTTACTTGTAAAATGATCCCCATACTATCCCAAGTGCTGCAAAGAGAAAGAATGATGACCATGCCTCTTAATTACACTCCCAACTACCAAATAAAACACTGTCATGAACCCGGACATGTTTTATGAAAAATCCCCATCTATTTCTCATCAAATATGGAATTTATTGATTTGTGTGTCGGGCTCAAATCCATGATTCCAACGGTACAAATTTTGTGTGATTTCATTGAGAAATGCAAAATTTATGGCCTTTTGAGTGTGAGCAGCTATTTTGGGTTTGCCAGGTGTTTTCTGTCATTTGACGGGAATGAGCATTAACCGACTAGAGCTGAATATATACACCCTTGTTAAAATTAAGAAATCTAGTTTTTATGATGTAGAGGACATCATGCTTATTCCAGTAAAGTCCAGCTTTTATGAAAATCGGAGCTCGAGTAAAAATTTATGGCCATTTAAAGTTCCGTAGGTCAAACATTGACTTTTCCTTTGAATTGCGGGTATTGAGGCAAAATTAGATCTGCTTGTCCCGGATGTTGTAGAAACATTCTTCCACATGAGCCGATTCAGGATTCCTTGTCCCCTTTTGCGGTGATTTCACCTTTGTGTGTCCCATGCATACTTTTGTCCCGACTGTCCCGGATGAAAATCTCCGCACCACCCGCAATAGACTGACTGCGGCAAATCAGCCGATTCGCATCCCGCGCGTACTTTTGTCCTCTGTCCTAGACCGCATGGAACAAAAACTTCTACTTTTTCTAATTTTCACTTCCTATGGCCATTTCAGCTTTGCGCATCCCGACGTCCCAATCGCCCCATGAGACCACCTGGGACAAAAAGTTCTAACTTTGTTGTTTCCTTTATATTTTGGCCGCTAACTGGTACGATCCGCACTTTGGTACAACCTGCAGCCTTGGACTCCACAATGCATTAAAACAAGCTTGTGACTTCATTTTTGCATTTTTTCAATTTTTTCTAACTCGTTGGGATTTTTTCTTAGATGGGAGAGTTAGAGAGAAGCCAAAGGGGCCCCAAAAACATGATTTTGGGCATTGAATCAATCTACTTGCTTAGGACTCAAGAATCTGATGCATGTTATCAAAATTTACCTTGAGGGGTGAATTTTGGATAACATTACATGCTAAATGTTTTTGCACATCGAGCTTGATTTCTAAAACCCCCTCCTAGGTACCATTTTGGAACTTGAGTCCAAAGTGCATGCTACATGTAGCTTGCAAAATGACCTCCAAATTTTGATTTTGAAGGCAATATATTTCCAACCACATCACACATGTCATCCTACAATTAATTTTTACCCTCCTACAAATATGCCATTTTTTACTTATCATTTAAACTATATAGATTAAGTACATCGACACGTTGAAAATATCTTAACCCCAACTGTACTCCCTACGATGATTTTCGAGCATTATTTTCACAAATTTCTCACTATTTTGGGAAATTTTGCAATTTTATTTCATTTTCCATTTTTGGGTCTCCTCTTCTATGTTCTACTTCTTCTCTCATTCTTCGTTTCTAAACATTCCTCCTAACTTCTTAAAAATTCAAGCCATGGCTTCTCTTTCCTTGTTTTTGTTTCTTTTTAAGTATGAAATTCAAGATAGTTTATCAACAAGAAAGATGAGTATATTTTTGAAAACAAGGAGCTTTAGAGGTTCAAGATTCCACATTTCATGGTTTCAAGGTTTCATCACAAGCCTAATGCTCTGAGTTTACTTTTTGGGAGTTATCATTTTAGAACAGGATTTTAGAATCACAGCCTCTTAAGGTTTCAAAGATTTTTGTATTTACACTTCAAGTGGATCATGTGTTCACACTTTAGAGATTTGAGTTTCGGGTATTCTTCTCTTCGTTATTCGAAGTTTTAGATTTCAAAACTTTAGCATTTCGAGCTCTAAGGGTTTCAAATTTGAAGCTTCAGGTTTGAAACCTTTCACTCCAAAATTTCAGATTTATTATTCAAGGTATAAATTCCAATTTTAGAACTTCAAAATTAAAGAATTTGGAAGTCCAAGTTAGTTTTACAAGGTGTTCTCGTAGAAATTAAATTCCACCCCGAATTCTAATTTTTAAGTTTCCAGTAGGGAAGATGTCTGGTTCTTCATCTAAGGGGAAGGACAAAATAAAATATGGCTATCATGGAGTAGCACCTCATACAAACATTTCATCTGATATAGAGACTATTGGTGATAAAGACTTGGGGCATATTGATATCATAGAATTCTAGGGAAGGGTGAAGTCTCCAGACAAGAAACCACGGATATAAGCTATTTATGATAGTGGATTACCCTCATGGATGAATTTCCCAAGTCTATGCAATGTATTGAATTATTTCTTTCCACAACATCTCACTTTGACAAAAACTCACGTACCATAAAGGATGATGATGGAACAGTGGTTATCAGGATGGATAATGACTTATTTAAGGACCTCTAAAAGCTCCTTGAAGTAGAAGATTATTCCACTATCTCCCGCAGTCGGATCTAGAGAATTGGGTTATAAAGAACGACACTTGCACAAGGGGCATCTACAAGAGCTACTTGGAAAAAACTACAAGTTCATTGTCTAGATTCCCTAAGAAAATTCCCTGGTATGATTTTTTTCAATAAGTGAATGATATTATTACACTACTAAACAAGGCTACGAGTCTCTCTTCCTCTGGGGAATTCAAAGAGTGGATGAACCTTTACACAACCACAATGAAATGGAACACATACCTTATTCGGTGGGGTGAACATATAAGCAATAACATCTATTTTCAACAGAGAGATGCGTTAACCTCTAGGAAATTTCTTCATGACCTCCTACCTAGTGTGCGTAGCGGTAGACATTAGACACTATCTACAAGGTTTAACTCTAAAGGGATCCAGGAACATGGTTCAAATATATGAGTATTATCCTCAAATCACAATGGCATAGAGTCCTAATAATTTTTAGAGAGTAAATGATGCATTATTCATAGCTCTCCTATATTTATTTGATAAAGATTTATACAACCAAAGGATCTCTGATGAAGCTTGGAAGGAAGTGTGGGAGTGGGGAGGTATTTACCTACAGCTAACATTCATATAAATGAGAGTAACTAGATTGATAGGTGTTCCTGTCAAGTTTCCAAGATTCCCAACAGACAAGTGGGTTCTAATATAATTGGTTCACAATCGATTCTCTGAGTTATCACAAAATTCAACATGATTGACATAAATTAGGAGCCTAATTTCCCATAACTATAGGTATATATACATACAATTCTACATAAAAATATAATAATATTGAGGGGAAGATGTCATAGATGACTCTCAAAACATTCCACCGACGTACTAACTTTTACTATTTGGAAAACTTTGGGTAAACCGAATCAACTAGTATTCCATTGGCTAAATTCTATGCTCGGATAAACATATAAATTAGGAATTCGTGGAATGGATCCACTTCATTTAACGGTGAAGCTCCCATTTTATTTACTTATTTATTCTACAACATTTTAATATATCTTTCAGTATTACTTTAGTTCTATAGATCATGAACCATAGTTACAAAACTCGCAAAGAAGTAAGAAATTGTACGAAATTACAATAACTAAGAGAAGTGGAAACATGATTCACAACAAGTAGATAATAGAGCTAGTTACAGCCACATAGAATAAATAAATACTTGGTGATTTTTATAATTCTTAGCAAATGAAAAGAAGTGCACTTAGATGAAATTTAAAGATAAAGAAAATTTTACCATTATCTTTCATAGTTTGCACAAAATAATTTAGAAGACACAAAGTACTAAAAATATGCCTTCTTATTCAAGTATCAATCATTTACAAAATGAACACTCTAATTATTTCAACAAAAAGTTTGAAACAACAATGCACAAATTATAACAACTATTTTCCAAACATTCCTAGATCCCTTGACCCGTACGTCTCCCCTTCTATTTATAGTCTCCATAAGGAAAATACAAAAGAGAAAATGTCTCCATTCCTAGATCCCTTGACCTATACGTCTCCCCTTCTATTTATAGTCTCCATTATAATTCCATAAGGGCCTAACTAAAAACTACGAGGAGTTGATCATTTTATCCTCAAAACTCTCATTGCATGCCACATGTTAATTTAAAATGTTCTATATTTAAATTGGGAATAACTAAATTGCCACTATCACAAAGTATTTGACTTTATCAACTGACTTAAAGTAATGATGATTAATTTAATTACTTCATCCATACAATGAATTTCATTACTTGATTACATTGAGAAGTGTTCAAAGAAAAGAGAGAAGAAGAAGAAGAAGAATAAGAATAAGAAGAATAAGAAGAAGAATAAGAGGGGGAGGAATAAGAACTATTCCAAATGTAGTGCTTCATTCTCCGCCTTTTCCTTCTCATTAGATATATCCTTATTATTATCACGATATTTGGCATATTGATCCAAAATGTATTTGATCACATTATTATCTTATTTTTCAATAACCTCCATCTCTATCTCAAACCCGAATAATTATTTCTCCAATATTTTGCACCATCCTCTTACTTTCCCAATTCTAGACACAAGGTAATTAACATCCCCTTGAAGCTTTGATAATTTTTCCATTGATTCTTGACCAAAGGGAGTGGTAGCATTGTTCATTTCTTGATGAAATAATTGAAGGAACTCTTCAATGTCCTTTAGAGGTTTATCAATATTGTACTTTGTGATATCATATATGCCATCATTGATATCATCCATGGCTTTCTCTACCTCTCCTTCTAAATGCTTCATATTTTCCATCATTTGATTAAGAATCCTTCAATAGAATTAAAGAGTAAGATTTTGTTTTTTCCCCTTCTTCACATACCCTTCGAGGGAAATCTACTCTTCAATTAATACATTATCTAAAAGTGAACCTATTTCTTGTAAATTCTGAAGTTGAAGCTCTATAATTCCACATTCATTATCAAATTCCTACCTTAAACCTTTTAGGTTATCCCATTTATCTTGGAATTCTTTCATTTTAAAAAGTGTTTCTTAGTAATCCTCTATAGATATTTAGGTGATATTAGCTATCCTTTCATCCACTACTTAGCCTTTTCAACAGTTTATTCCATTATAGTACTTACTTGTGGATTCACTTTCTCCCATGTGAGGAGATAACCTGACAACCTTCATAATTATTTCACATAGCTTATAAGACTTATATTTTATTTTGGTATTTTATCTTTTTCATCATCAAGATTAAGAAAAATACTATCAATCAATGTTTGCGTATCTTTATTGAGGCCTTTCATAGTTTCATCCCTAAAAGCACTTTTATCACACTACGATCTTCTTTGGTTAATTCAGCTTTTTTCTTACCTATTATGGGGAAGATAATTAATTTATTTTTTTCCCGACGGTTGAATTATAATGTTCAAAGTCACCTTTTTGTCTTAGACTTCCTTCACTTCTTCTCGATACTCTTGAGAAATTGTAATTCAATTTCTTCTAAAGTGACTACTTCCTTAGCACTAGTAATTGTGTATGATACTTACCACACAACGAAGTCTTTTCTCAAGAGGTTGGGGTACCGGAATGGACCACCATATCTTGACTAGTTAATTTCTTGGAAGATTTCATGATCATTTCTTATTGTACCTTTGGTGCTTTGGCAACATTATCTTCTAACAAAAAATTTCAAATTCAACCATTTTTGAATCACCAATTGATTATGTCTCTCCTTTCCTCCTCAATTTTGTTAAATCAACATTACATTCAACTTCCTTTTCTTTCGAACTCCTTTCTACACTAAATAATCTTGAATGAAAACTCTTGAACTATCTTCAAATGAATATGTCCTTCACCTTCCTTTTTAATATATCTTTCTTTTATTTCCTCATTTTCCATTAATAATTTACCTTTCTTTAATGGTTGAGATACCTCCTAAATTGAGGACCCTTCCATGGAAGAATCATCTATTTCCTCCTTCGAAAGCGGGTGGATGATCTTTTGAAAATGGACGAGGATTTCTCGGTGGATAGAAATGAAGAAGATGAGGAGATGGAAATTTTCTCACAATTCAAGGGAAAATGAATGTAGCGGGACTCAAATGTGGCACCACAATTTATTCCTATGTGGAAAGAATTTTTATAGTAAGATCAAGATCAAGAGGTGAAGACACCAATGAGTGAAAATCCTCACTTGGAGTAATTTCTAAAATTGATGTTTTATTAGAAGGTGTGCCTTCATTTTTGGTTTCTTACCTAGATGTCCTTTTATAGACCCCCACTACTTTCCCCAATCATTATTTTCTCTTGGTACTATTTTGAATTATTTCATTCATCACATTCTTCAAAGCAATAACCTTTGCTAAGAAGCCAGTTGGAAGTATAGAAGTAACTGAGTGTGCATGTTCTTTCCATAATTGTTTTACATATTCCTTACGGCTTCAGAAGATCATCATCCCCTCCCTCCTCATAATATGAATCAAAAATTACATTTCCATCATCTGAGAGCTTCTTGGGAATATTCACCAAGCCCAAACTTAAAATTTGTTGCACTTTCATTTTGTTATAATCCATTCTTCCGATTTCAAAATCATATCAACAATCTATCAAAAATTCTCTAGTGATGGAGATGTATGTGATCAATGAGACTATCTTTTGTGCAATATTTATGTAATAAAATTTTATTCTAGATTTATAATCCTCTTAAGTATAATTTTTGGAAACTTTTCAAGCTTTATAGATGTTGGAACAATTATAATGCCCAATGAAACTAGAAATTGAACCACTCCTCTATAAAGTCTTGATTAAAAATCATGAAGATCCACTAGTTGTTTGCATAGTTCAAGTAAAATCCAGTTATCACTATGATACCTTGGGATTTTTAGGGTTTTCTTGAAAAAATAGAAACCCTTAGATAAGTGAAATGAGAGAATTAAATAAAAATGCATCCATATTGAACAACTACATTCCATGCAACATCAAACACCCTCTTCACCTTCAACTCAATATCAAGCTTGCAGATAACTTCATAGAAAAAGAAATCATTGACTTGTTTGTACTCCTTGAAATAACCAAAAAGGCCAATTGTGGATAATATTCATGAATTGGATTCTCATCTGAGGTACCTTGGCTCCGTAACTGGAAAAAGCACCATTTGTTGTTGCAACATATACTAGATAAGAATTCATCTTGAAATCAAGTGTTTGAATGACTCCCCATAATTGGCTATCAATATTATTGCTAATAATTTCATCCCAATTAATCAAAGAACTAGGCTTACTATTCTCAATTATTCTGATAAATTAGTACATTGATGTAGAGAAATTCTTAGCATTCTTCTCTCTGTTGATCCTACACAACAATTGAGTTATATCATCTACCTCTTGGATAATATCAGATCTTACAATAGTCCTAGGAAATATTGAGGGATTCTTATTTTCCTTCAAATAATTTAAGTTCATGATTTGAATAGCATCAACCATATTGTTCTTCCAGTATTCATTATCTTTCTCCATACTAACCCCCAATGTTTTGGTTGTAGTAGGGATCTTCAAGAAAAAGTTAAAGAAATGGGTGTCAAGCCTCACTACCAGATTACTAGAGGTGTCCTTGATTATCCTTTTTTGAGAATCATAATGCTTAGCACATTCTAGGACAAACTTAGGAAATTGAGAGGTACTTGGAAAATAAGTTATTCGTATTAATCCACTTCTAGTAAAGGCTTGCATGAGAGGTTTATGGATTTTGGTCTTAGATCTATCAATAGATTCACTAATAAAGACATACCCCATGTCTCGTGTCACTTATTTCAGTAAGCTTGGATGCAATACAAGATTCGACAAGATACCCTTTATACTCATACTTCATCATGCTCCCATTTGATTCACTACTTGTTGTGGACTTAGCCTTTCCTTTACCTTTCCTAGCTCTAGAAATTTCTTCAATGAAAAATTAGGGTATTCATCAATGAAAACAATTTATTATACTTCTAATGACTTCTCACTTGCTTCGTGTGATCCTTCCCTTGCTTGGACATCTTCTTTCCTTCAAGTAATTAGTGTGCTCCAATTACTATATTATTAGCAATAATCCTTTCTTAAAATGTAGTATCCAAGATAAGCCACATTATTTCAAGTCCATAAAGATATTAAAATTCATTTTCGTCATGAAAATAGATAGATACCCTCTTAAAAGTGAATTCCAATGTTCATAGGAAGTGATCAAGTAAAACAACTGATTTTATAATGTATTTCATGTTTTTAAGGTGTTCTTAATTGAAACTTGAATTTAACAAGCAAGATTAGTTTGGTTTAATGTAGAGAATGAAAAATTAAAATATTCTTGAAACAACACAAATTATAGGAAGTAATTTTCTCTCGAAACCCGTAATGCAGTAACAACTCGAAGTAATATAGGTTCATTTTAAGCATAATGTGATGGAAGTAACAAGTAGTCTAAATCCCGCAAAGTAATAAGAAGTAATCATGGGTCGGTTTAGCAAAATACAAAATATTTAAACAAGGGAGTTCTGAAACCCACTAAACATGGGAATTAGAAGTAACTTAGAATACTATAATGCATATAGAGTAATGGGGAGTCGATTTAATGTAAAACATATGCACGAAAGTAAAAGCAATTCCAAAATGTGAACGACATAACAACTAACATCTAGTTGCATCCACACAATGCATAGAGGAGTAATAAGAAGGATGATGAAAGAAGTATGTGGTATTCTTGGGGTAATTACTTCAAATTAATGACTTCCCAAATCCTCGAGTTTAATTAATGTGAAAACCCACAATGCAAGGTGATGTAATGGAAAGTTGTGTAGAATTTAAATGTTATTTTTCCTCCATCAAATAAAGAAGTAGAAGCACTTACAAACCCTACAGAACATGGATACTAAGTCACTCAAAACATGAGTGAAGAAACGTGGTTGCAAAGGTCATCTTTTTAATCACAAGGAAGGAAGAAACTACCCTTTAGAGACCCATAGAACAAACTAGGGTGAAACTAGGGTATGTGAATGGTGGAATTTTAATAAAATTTCATCAAAAGGTAAAATTTTTTTTACTAAACTAACCAAGCCCTAATCCCCTCTAATAAAAATGACCTAATTTCAACCAATTTCACTAAACACAAAGAAGAAAATATATTGAGAGAAAAACTACAAACTCGAAAAAATAAAAACATAGAGGAAGGAAAAAAAAGAGAAACAAAGAACCAAAATTTTCTACAAAAGGGTGGAATTTAGTTTGCACAAATTCTCCTTCAATTGGGCACATGAGCTTTCTTTGGGTTTGAAGATCAAACTACATCTCTCTAAGTGTAAACAATCCATGCAATTGAAGTGTCATTACTTGAGTTTTTAGATATTCCATCTCATTAAATATGGGTCGTATTTGATACTACATCGATATTTTTCTTATATATGGGGTGTAAAAATCTCTTAACTTCATTACTTTTTAAGAAGTAAAGTACTCAAAGAATACCGATAAACTAACTTGTAGTTATGCAGAATTTGGCACTAACTATGTTTGTTAACTTAAAAACTAAAGTAGTTCAAATTTAGATCAATGAAGGAAAATAATAAGGTATCGGTTTCATGCAAATAAGTATAAGAAATGTATTATATTTATGGTGATTAGGGACTACTTATCGATTTTAATCAAGTAAAGTAATTAAAAAATTGATAAACTAGGAACCTAGTTATTCGTGTTTTCGACACTACTTTACTTATCAACTATGTTAAGTAAAAGCATTTTTATTTAGCACAAAGATATGAAGTAAAAGCAATTTGATTTAACATAAAGCGAATAATTAGAATCTAGTTTTGCGGAGGTTTGATAATTACTTTAGTCATCAACTTTAATCAAGGAAAAGTACTTCCATTTAGTGAAAATAAGGAAAGATAATGCAAATCAGGTTTTGGGAGATAATTTACTTATAACTTAGAAGCAAAGCACTTTGAGAAACCCGATTGCTTAAGAGAGAAAGAACTTATCTTGTTAGGAACTTTTAAGGCATTTTGGGCACATGGGTATTTCATCAATGCTTCTAAGCAACCTCTTGCAAAATTTTGAAGAATTATAGAGAATTTTTGAAACCCAAATAAGTTGAGGCGATATACTAAAAACATAAAAAGGAAACAAAAACAATATGAACACAAATCTTCACAAAACATGAAGACTTAATTTTTAAAAAGGGGTACCCAAAACTTCAAGTGAAATTTTGGGGACACCAGCTTGGATTCACTGTGGACATATTTAATTCTACCCAAAGGGAAGAAATAAGGATGAAATCCCAACATCTATGGTTTCAAGTTTTGATCATTGCATTCGGATTCACAAGAAGGGAAACAAAAACATAACAAAAATAACACTAAACACTAATAATTTATTTATATACATGTCGGTTTTAACTTGAATCATCAATTATTGAATAACTTCAAGTGTTTCCCATTGTATGGAAATGACAGTTAAATTTCATCCTAGTAGGAAAGGTTGAAACTATCAGCTCCAACAAGACTCACAATAATAAATGGTCCCTTCCATAGTGAATCAAATTTACCATGCATTCCATTTGATTCATTCTTCTTATCCCATAGGAGTACCTAGTGTCCAAATTCAAAATTCCTAACTATGGCTTTCTTATCAAACACCATATTCACTTTTCTTCTGATGCTCATCTAATCTATCTACTACATGAACATGAACTTCTTGTAACTCAGCCAAGTACATGATTTGTTTATCAAGTGCATCTTGATATGTAGTATCCTCCATGGCCTTTGTAAGCTGCAGAGCAGGAAATTCAAGAGTAATGGGTAATTCAACATCCTTCCCATAAAAAAATTTATAAAATAGACATACATATAGCTTTCTTAGGGGTAATCCTATCATCCCAAAGAACATAAAATAGATTTTGATGCAAAGTCCTATGATTTTAACTTTCAACTTCTAAATGATTGATATCAATTTTTTATTGCTTGGTTATGCTTGGCCATTCCCCCAAGGATAGTAATTTAAAGAATGATCTATATGTATCCCATATGTGTAACAAAAATCAACCATCTTTTCAGAGGATAGGTTTTCAACATTATCTGTTATGATCTTATTAGGAAAACCAAACCTTATAACTATATTCTCCTTAATAAAGTTGCACACCTCTTTAGAAGTAGCATGCTTAATAGGGAAAACCTCTACCCACTTACTGAAGTAGTCCATAAATGTGAGAATGTAATGAAGACCAGATACTGGAAGGTGGATTTAACATTCCAATGAAATTAGAGCCCCACTGCTGAAATGGTTCCTTTATCAAAACTGGTTTTAATGGAAAATATGGAAGCTTAACACACCCAACAAACTGTTGACATGCTTGACACTTAGAAACCCATTCAACAATATCTTGGAAAATAATGGGCCAATAATACTTTTCTCGAAGAATATTTTGTGCAAAAGTAAACCTTAACGAGAAGTGACCTCCACATTCACTATCATGAATTTTTTCAAATAATATCTCTTGCTGAGAGTTATCAACACATCAGAGAAAGACACCATTAATCCCATTTTTATACAAACCATTATCCCAAAGAAAAAAATCCTTTAATGTAAGATTTATGGTTCATTTTCCATTGCGTGTAAGATGATATGAAAATTCTCCATATGTGAGGAAATAAGAAATTTTTCTATACCATTCATCCACCAAGTTCACAAAGAGAACCATAGGTAGTTCCTCATCAGTGACAATACCACTATATATGAATCATCTTGCTTCTTCTTGGTCATCAACTAGTAAAGAAATTTTCCTCACACCAACTTCATCTTCTTAATATCAAAATCATACTCTTACACCTTAGTTACCCAAGTGCCCCTTAGTATCCCCAGCTCTTGTTTTGTTAGAATAGACTTAACTATAGTATCTGACACATATACAACAGTATGTGAAGAAATAATATAGTACATGAATGCCTTGCATGATTTAACAACTTCATATGCATGATTCTCCATAGGATTGTATTTAAAATAATATTCCTTTAAACTCATGCTCATGAAAGAAATATGGGCCTCAATTTTCTCCTCATTCCTTTGCATCAAAATTGTTGACAATGCATGTTTAGAGGAGTAAAAATAGAGAATAAACTCCTTGCTAAAATCAGTTGATGCTAGAATTGGTGCTTTACATAAATCTATTTTAATTTTTTCAAAGGCTTTCTTTCCTTCTTCACTCCACTTGAAGTCCCACATATTTTTCATCATGTTCAAGATATGACGAGTTAATTCAAAAAATATAGAGTACACCTTCTCAAAAAGTTAATCTCACCAAAGAATGAGTGAACTCATTTTTTAGAATATAGCATAGGGAAAGTTATGGATAACTTGCATTATATCTCGATATATATATATATATATATATATATATATATATATATATATATAGGTTCCCTTTTTTGAGACAATATGTACGAGTAGCTTTCCTTTAGTCACAACAAATATTTAATTTTTAGGATTCATAGATATCCCATGTATCCTACACTGAATGAAAGCTTCTTCTAAGTCAACAATGTGATTACCTCTTACTTTGGAAAGGATTGTTAGATCATAAAGGTAAACAACTATGATTTTATATTTTAGGTGAAAAATTCCAAATCCACCCCCTTTGAAAAGTAGCTCAAGCATTAATAAAACCAAAAGGAATCTTTTGGTAAGAGGATGTTCCCATGGTATGGTGAATGTTGTCTTATATTGATCTTTTTCAACTGCCTGAATTTTATTGTAGCTAGAAAAACCATCGAAAATAGATAACATCTTTGAGATAGTAACAACAAAGAGGGTATGAATGATAATTGGGATAGGATAATTATCCTTCAGTGAAGCTTGATTCAAATTGCAAAAGTCCACACATAATCGAATCTGACCATTCTTCTTCCTTACATGCACTATGTTTGCCAACCATTTTGAGTGATGGATAGGATAAATTATCTTTGCATCTAACAACTTCTAAATTTCAGCAAATATTGTACCTGAGATGGTTGGATTGTGCCTATGAAGATTTTTCTTGAAAGGTTTTTGACATGGCTGTAACGGAATGTAATGTTGTACTTTTGTAGGCTGATATATCTTTAATTCTATATAATACCATGTAAAAACATTGATTTATTACTTTAAAATCCTTGTGAAAGCTTCATGTTATGTAATCAAGTGACACTTACCAAGATTCACCATCTTGCATTTGTCTTCTACACCCAAATTCAATTGTTACACCTTTAATGAATAAATTTCTCCATACTCTTTATTTTTCTTTAGAAACTAGTCATACTTGTCAAATATCTCTTCTAGAGATACCAAACCTTTAGGAATCTTATTCCCTTTCAGATGAATAATTCCCTGACTACCTTCAAGATTTGGATCAGTCTCTCTAACCATTGTTTGACACGAAGTGAGTTACTTCCTTCAAAGTACAACTCATCAAAGTTGTCTTGTTGGTTTAAGAATGCAACTATTTTATTGTCATCATTGAATACTTGTCATTGATCTATATTATCTAGGACCTCAAATCGAGAATATTTTCTCAATTTTATAATCACCTTGTCCAAATATTGTAAGTGGCTGATCCGGATTTAAAAGAGCTGCAGTAATTTCCAAGGAATCTGCCCTGGAATTCTAATCTCTAGGGATATAAAATATGGAGAAATATTTGAAATCCATTGTGGTAGAAAATAATGGTCTCTATAGTGTCTCAGCTATTCATTTTGCACTTGATATTGACCTCATATTTTCTTTCCAATGATTTCAACACCTCCCCTTTCTTGAATAAATTTTACTCGCATTATCTTAGCTTGATTTGTTCCTAACAACAACACATCATATTATGTTGTATTATTAGTGTTATCAAACATAATATTAAAAGAATGAGAATATACCTTCTCCTCAGGAGAAATCAAAACTATGCCTGCATAAGACCCATGAAAAAAATAGCTACCATCAAACTCAAGAGACCAAATATTATGCTCCTCTATATGTGAGTCATGAGTTTCAGATTCAGGTTTTTTATCATCTAACGTTAGATAGTAACTCCATGATATGATTCTTGAAAAAGCTGTATGAGACCTCGGGTTTCTGATTTTCATATAGTGTACTTGGATTTATTTTCTAGTTCCAACCTTTGATTCACCCCTTTGATTAGGATGTGAGCACAAGAACAATCCATATTTACTTCTCCACCCAATTCCTTGCAGAAGTTTATGCTAAGAAGCATACCATAAGAGACGGGAATATATGCTACCAAGATTTTCATTTTCAACCTTTTATCTGGGAAATCTTCCAAAATAGATTAATCATCCTTGATTTTTCCAATGAGAGAACTTTTCTTTCCATTGAATAACACCACCCAATTTTTTAGTTAACATGAGCCCCAGTGTTTGCAACCTTAGGTGGCATTACATTGTTAGAAGCTCCTGAATCTAAAATACAATTTCTCATCTTGAAACCATTAATAAGTAATGAAACATAAAAGGGATCAATTCTCTCAGATGATGCATGAGCAATAGTTGTAGCATTATTTTGTGGATTATTATGAGGATTAGGAAAGATACTTCTAGAAGTATTGTTAGGAGAATTATTTGGTCCATTTCTCTGTACATACTTTACTAACATGTTCAATTGATTAGGAAAGGCCCTCAAATACTCAACTTCAGAAATTTATATTTTGGTCTTTTTGATATGATACATAATATCAAAGGATGGTATGGCTGCACTCATACTAGCTTGAAGCATGTCCCACTAGTTTATGTAATTAAATAGGAGAGGTATTCACCTATTTATCTCTGGAAGCTAAGCAAGAAGGAATTGGAGTGTCTCTCTTTAAAATAGTAACATCTGGTCTTGGATTGTCTCTTTCTCTCCTCTATCCACTAGAAGAAGCCTCACCACCATGATACACTTGAGATCTTGTAAATACTACAAATGTATGACCATCACTATCTTCAAAATACTTGTAATATCATTCATCGATTCATAGTCCATGTAGAGATAATATTGGAGTCGCCAAAAGGCTCTAAAAAATCTTCCTCTTCAAGTGAATCATTATCGGTAGTATCATAATCCTCTTCATTCACCTCCACTTTGTTCCTAGGGGCAGCCTTAATTTCTAATCTTTGTGGTGTAACAAAGAAGACGATTCTAGTTTTGAACTTTATTATTGAAGTTCTAAGCGGGGAATGCTCTGGGTGGGGTAGCATTTCCTCCTTGCACTATCTTCTTCTTTATCTACATCATGTCATTAACCAATATTTCAAGTATTGGATCAGATATGATGGTTTAATTCATTTAAGATTTTGAACCTAAGTGTTTAATCTTTCCTATTATGATGATGTCATCTTGTACTTCAACGGAAACATTTTGTCTTTGCCAATAAATTAGTTAGACATGCTCTTATGTGCAGATGATATCCAACTTCTATTAACAAAGTTTTAATAAATAACTCTTTTTGTATTTTCATTACTAAGAGCAGTGATTACATGAATTTTATATAGAATTTTCTAGAATCTAGCAATAAAATCCCTCATGTGTTCACAAGACTCTTTTTTAGTTGGGCCATTGAGTAATTAACGTGCTTGCATCCTCAACGAGTTTAAATATATTCAGAAATTGATATTGCATAGTAGTCTAGTTTGTTATGGTACCTGATTCCACTTGGTAGAACCATTATCTACCTCAAGCATGTAGTGTTTTAATGAACAACTTGATTTATACATCTTCATGCTTGACAAAAAAAAGACTCCAAATGATATGAAGAAATCTACTAAGATGGTCATTGCAATTCTATTTACCATCTTAATAAAAATTTGGAAACAATTTCCTAGAAACTTTGGGTAATTCATAAAGAGGGGAGTTGAGTTCGTGGATGAAGGCCACGCCCATGGGACAGGGACATGCTTGAGCCATTTGTAAGGGAATAATCAACTAAGGATCGATTTGGATGAATAATACCAATGACTGGGGTTATGCAACAATCGATTGGGTGAAGTCGAACTCTTCCTATAGGGAAAGACTTTCCCTATGTGTCCTAGTGTGAGGAGGATGATTAAAATTAAAGCTGCTCTTGAAGACGTAAGAAATGATCTATTCTACCTTGAGCCCAAATTTCTTGTGTAAATGGATGGTTTTCCAAAATTAGAAATTATTTAAAGCTATGGGTAGGATCCACCAATTTTTTTACTTAGAAAGTGCGGAGAAATTCAATATGTATATAATCTTATAGCAATCACTAAAATTAAAGTAAGAGAAACTTTAACATAAGCAAATATGTGCATGCATTCAAACTTCTATATATTTTAAATTTTTTTGCAAAGAAGACAATTTACATGTAGCACAACAAATAGTTCAAGCACCAAAGTCAAGCCAAAGACCACTCAATATTATATCTCCCATAGGATAAGTAAAATATGGTTTAACCTCAATCCCTAGTGGAGTTTTCAAAAAAATGGCTAAATTTTATGCTCACTAAACATATAACTTAGGAATTCATGGGATAAATCCCCTTCATTTAATGGTGAAGCTCCCATTTTATTTATTTATTTATTCTAATACATTTTAATCTATATTTGGGGTATTAATTTAGCTGTACAACTCATGAACCATAGTTAAAAAACTTTGTAGCAAACAAGTGATTGTACCAAATGGAAATAACTAAGAGAAGCGGAAAGAGAATATAGAAAAAAGAAACAAATATGTAGAGGAAACATGTTTTGCAACAAGTAGATAACATATCTTGTTATAGCCACACAAAATAAATAAATACTTGGTGATTTTCACAATTCTTAGAAAATGAAAATAAGTGCACTTAGATGAAATTTAAAGATAAAGAAAAGTTTACCATTAGCTTTCATAGTTTGCACATCAAGACTTTAGAAGACACAAAGTTCCATAAAATATTCCTTCTTCTTATTCAAGTATCAACCGTTTATAAAATGGACACTCTGACTATTTCAACACAAAGTTTAATGTACAAATTATAACAACTATTTTCCAAAAATTGCTTGATTGCTTGACTTGTCAGTCTCCCCTTCTATTTATAGTGTCCATAAGGAAAATATAAAACAAAAATTATCCGTTATAATTCCATAAGTTCCTAACTAAAAAGCGTGAGGAGTTGAGTATTTTCTCCTTGATACTTTCATTACATGCTACATGTGAATTAGAATGTTTCATATTTAAAATGAGATTAAATAACTTACCATTATCACAATGTATGATTAATAGAATTACTTTAGTCATACAATGAATTTAATTACTTTATTACATTGACAAGTGGTTAAAGAAGAGAGAATAAGAATACGAATAAGAAGAGAAGGAAGAATAAGAACTATTCCAATGACAATGATTTAGTCTCCATCTTATCCTTTTCCTCAGCTATATCCTTATTCTTTTCATGGTAATTGGCATATTGATCGAGCATGTATTTGATAACATTATTATTTGCTTTTTCAATAGCCTCCATCTCCATATCAAACCTAAATAATTATTTCTCCAAGATTTTGCACCATCCTCTTACTTTCCCAATTATAGATGCAAGGTAATTAACATCCCCTTGAAGATTTGATAATTTTCCATCGATTCTCGACCAAGCGTAGTGGTAGCATTGCTCATTTCCTTCTAAAATAATTGAAGGAACTCTTCAATGTGCTTTATAGGTTTATCAAGTATTATACTTTGTGATATCATAGATGCCATCATTGAGCTCATTCTTCACTTTCTATACCTCTCTTTCTAAATGCTTCATCTTTTCCATCATTTGATTAAGAATCCTTTAACGAGAATGAAAGAGTAAGCTCATGTTGTTTCCCCTTATTCACATACCCTTCGGGGGAAATATTATTTTCAATTAATATATATCTGGAAGTAAACCTATTGCTTGTAAACTCTGAAGTTGAAGCTTAGCAATTGCACATTCATTATTAACTTCCTGCCTTAAACCTTTTAGTTTATCCCATTTATCTTGGCATTATTTCATTTTTACAAGTATTTCTTTATAGTCCTCCATATCTATTTTGGTGATCTAATAGCTATCCATTCGTCCACAACTTTATCCTTTTCACTAGTTTCTTCCATTATAGTAATTGCTTTTGGATTTACTTGCTCCTTTGTCGATCTTGGGAGATGACTTGGAAACCTTCATAATTATTCCACATAGCTTAGAAGACTATTTTTTTAGCTTGACATTTTTACATCTTTCCTCATCAAGATTAAGAAAAATACTATTAATCAATGTTTTCTTATCTTTCTTGAGGCCTTACGTAGTTACCTCCCTAGAGGCAATTTTGTCACAGTCAGATCTTCTTTGGTGATTTAAACTTTTCCCTTGCTTATTATTGTGGTAAATACTTCAGAAAACATTTTTCCCAATAATTCAATTATAATATTTGATATCACCTTGGTGTTCTTATACCTCCTTCCGTTCTTCTCAATACTCTTGAGAAATTATAAGTCCATTTCATCTAAATTAAATATTTCCTTAACGCTAAGAAATTCCCGTGATGCTAGCCATGCAATGAAGTATTTTCTTGAAGAGGCTAGGGTACAGAAAGGACCACCCTCTCTTAAATATTTAATTCCTTGGTAGAGTGTATGATCATTTCTTCTTGTACCTCTGGTGCTTTGACAACATTATATTATAACAACACCTTTTGAGAATCATCCATTTTATGAATCACCAATTGATTCTCGATATCCTTTTCCTCCTCATTTTTGTTTTCAAGATTACATTCAAATTAATTTTCTTTCTAAACCCCTTTCTCCACTAAAGGCTCTTGAACTATCAATGAATGAATATCTTCTTCATCTTCCTTCTCAATATATCTTTCTTCTATTTTCTTAGTTTCCATTAATATTTTTCCTTTCTCTAATGGTTTATATACCTCCTCAAGTGAGGACCCTTCCATGGAATCATCATGTATTTCCTCCTTACGAGTAGCTGAATGATATTCTAAAGATGGAGGGGGAGGATTTCTCATCGGACATAAAGGAGGATGAGGAGAAGGAAATTCTATCACAACCTGAAGGGAAAATTAATGCAAAAGAACTTAACGGTGGCACCAAAATTTCATCCTATGTGGAAGGAATTTGTATAGTAGGAGTAACAAAAGATTTAAAAACAATGAGTGAGAAGCTTCACTTGGAGTAACTCCTGAAATTTAATTTTTCTTAGAAGGTGTGCATTATTTTCTCGGTCTTCTTACTCAATTGTGCCCTTGTATACCCCCTGTTACTTTCCTCGGTCCTGCTTTTTTCTTGTTGATATTTTGACTTATTTCATTCATCATTGATTCTTCAAAGCGATAACCTTTACTAAGAATCCAGTTAGAAGTATAGAGAAGAATTCTACATGTTCTTTCCATAATTATTTTTGACTTATTCCTTACGGCCGACATCGTAGCATCATCCACTTGCTTCGCATAATATGAATCAAAAATTACATTTCTATTATCCGAGAGATTCTTGGGAATATTTTCTAAGCCCAAAGTTATAATCTACTACACCTTTGTCATTCTATTGTAATCCCTTCTTCTGATTTCAAATTCACGTCGACAATCTATCCAAAAATCCTTCATTGTTGGGGAGTGTATGTGATCCAACGAGATTGTCTTTTGTGCAATATTTTTGTGGTAAAAATTTATTCTAGGTTTATAATACACTTGAGTATAATTTTAGAACATTTCCTTAGAAATTTTTTGAGATTTTTGGATGTTGGCACAATGATAATGCACAATAAAAACTAGAAAAGGACTTATCACTAGGAAACCTTTTGAGTTTTAGTTGTTTTCGTGATAAACCACAAACCCTTAGATAAGTGAAATGTGATAACTAAATAAAAATGCATCCATATTGAACAAATACATTCTATGTAACATTAGAAACTCTCTTTTCCTTCAACTCAATATCAAGCTTACAGATAACTTCATAGAAAAATAAATCATTGACTTATCTATACTCCTTGAAATAATTAGGCAAAGCCAATTGTGGATAATATTAGGAGCTGGATTCTTAGTTGAGATACCTTGGCTCTATAACCTCAAAAAAGAACCATTAGCTATGGTGGAATATACTAGATAAGAAGTCATATTGAAATCAAGTGTTTGAATGAATCCCTGTAATTGGCTATCAATATTATTGCTAATAATTTCAGCCCAATTAATCAAATAACTAGGCTTACTAGTCTCAATCATTCTAATAAAGTAGTACATCCATGTAGAGAAATTCTTGGCATTCTTCTCTCCATTGATCCTACACAACAATTGAGTTATATCATACGTGTCTTGGACAAGATTAGATATTAAAATAGTCCTAGGAAATCTCAAGGGATTCTTCCTTTCCTTAAAATAATTTAAGTTCATGATCTGAATAACATCAACCATATTGTTCTTCTAGTATTCATTATCTTTCTCCATACTAACCCCCAGTGCTTTAGCTATAGTAGGGATCTTCAAGAAAAAAATTAAAGAAATGGGGACCAATCCTTACTACTAGATTACTAGAGGTTTCATTGTTTAAGAATCATAATTCTTAGCACATTCTAGTAAAAAATCAGGAAATTGAGCATTATTAGGAAAACAATCGCTTGTATTAATCCTCTTGTATTCAAGGGCTACATGAGAGGTGTATTATTTTGGCCTTAGATCTATCAATAAATTCACTAATAGAGACATGCCCTTATCTGGGACATTGATTTCAATAAGCTTGGATGTAATATAAAATTCAACCGGATAGCCTTTATGATCATATTTCATCTTGCTCCCTTTTGTTTCACTAGTTTTTATGGACACCTTCACCTTTCCTAACCTTGGGATTTTATTCAATGAAAAGTTTAGGGTTTTATTTAATGACAATAACTTCTTCTACCTCTAATGACTTCTCACTTTCTTCAAGTGATCCTTCCCTCACTTTAGACATCTATTTTCCTTCAAGTAATCAAAGTGTGCTCCAATAATTTACTAAAATATTAGCAACAATACCTACTTAAAATATAGAATCCAAGTAAAGCCACATTATTTCAAGTCCATAAATATATTCAGATTCTTTCGGTCATGAAAATACATAGAGATCCTCTAAAAATTGAAGTCCAAGTTCACAGGAATTGATCAAGTAAAAACCTCATTTACAATACATTACGGGTTTTAAGGTATTCTTACTTGAAACTTGAAGTTAGCAAGTAAGAGTAGTTTTGTTTAACACCGAGAAAAAATAAGTAAAATATCATTGAAACACCATAAATTATAGGAAGTAATTACATCTTTGAAACTTGTAATTCATAAGACTAAAGTAATGTAGGTTCATTTTTGTGCAAAGTGTAATGGAAGTAACTAGTAGTCTAAAGTCCACAAAGTAGTAAGAAGTAATTGGGGATCGGTTTAGTGCAATACATAATATTTAAGTAAGGGAGTTCGGGAAACCCGCTAAAAATGGGAAGTAAAAGTAACTTAAAATATCGCAATGTGTATGGAGCAATGTGGAGTCAATTTAGCATAAAGAATATGCAAAAAAGTAAAAGCAGTTCCAAAATGTGAATGACATAACAAGTAACAACTACTCAAATCCATGTAATGCATAAAGGAGTAATAAGGAGGAAGGATGAACTATGTGGTGTTATAGGGGTAATACTTCAAAATAATGGCTTCCCAGGTCCCAAGTTGAATCAATTTGAAAACCCACGGTGCAAGGCGATGCAATGATGAGTTGTCCAATATTTCAATGTGATTTACGTCCATAAAATAAAGAAGTAGAAGCACTTTAAAGCCTCATAAAACATGGATGAGGGAATTTATAAAAACCCAAGTAAAGAAATGCGATCACAAAGGTCATATTTTTGATTCACTAGGAAGGAAGCAACTACCCTTTAGAAACCCGAGAGAACAAACTAGGGTGATACTAGGGTTTGTGAATGGTGGAATTTTAAGATAATTTCATCAAAAGGTAACAACAAGTTTAATGTACTATCCAAACCCTAATCCACTCTAATAAAAATGACCTAATTTCAACCAATTTCACCAAACACAAAGCATATACAAAGAAACAAATATCCCATGAGACAAAAACTACAAACTAGATAAAATAACAACATAGAGGAAGAACAAAACAATAAAAGAATGAATCAAAACAAAGAACCAAACTTTTCTACAAATGGATTGAAATTGGTGTGCAAAAATTCTTCTTGATCGGGCATAAGAGTTTACTTGGATTTGAAGATCAAACTCCTTCTCTATGATTGTAAACATTGTGTGGAATTGGCGTGTCATTACATGAGTTTTTATATATTCTAGCTCATTCAATATGGGCCATAGTGATGCCACGTCAACATTTTTATTATATGGGGGTTTACAAATGACTTAACCTCATTATTTTTAATAAGTAAAGAAACTAAAGAATACCTATTAAGTAACTCGTAGTTATGCGGCATTTGGCAATGACTTTACTTGCTAATGTTACAAAGTAAAGAAATTCAGATTTAGCATAATAAAAGCAAGTAATAGGGTATCAGTTTTGCACAAACACGAGAAAATAAATGGCCTAGATTTATAGTGATTAGGGACTACTTTACTTATCTATTTTCAACAATTAAATTAATCCAAAATCCCAATAAACTAGGAACCCAAGTAAAAGCATTTCGATTTAGTGCAAAGCTAAGAAGTAAAAACAATCTCGTTTAATGAAAAGATAATAAGTAGAAGCCAATTTTGTGGGGTTTTATAATTACTTTACTCATCAAATTTAATCAAATAAAAACACTTCCATCTAATGCAAATAATGAAAGATAATGCAAATCAAGTTTTGGGAGATAAGTTACCTATAACTTAGAAGAAAAATACTTTGAGAAACTCGATTGGTTAAGAGAGCAAGCACTTAACATTTTAGGGAATTTTAAGGCATTTTGGGCATAGGGGTATTTCATCAATTACTTCAAGGAAACCTCTTAAATTTTTTTGAAGAATTATAGATAATTTCTATAACTCAAGTAAGTTAAGGCAACATACTAAAAACTTACATAAGGAAACACAAACAACATGAACATAACTCTTCACAAGACATGAAAACTTGACATTTTTAAAAAGGGGTACCCCAAAATTTCTAAGTGAAATTTTGGGGACACCATATTCACATACCTAAATTGGAGGAACTTTTGATCCAATAGTGAGATGAGAACGTAGTAAGGGAAAGATATTTTGAAAGGTTAACCCTTGAAGAAGTCACCCAATTTGGAATTGCGGTCATCCCCGAGGGTCTACATGATGACAATTAGGTTTTAGATCTTTCTTATGATAAAAAAATGTCATGAATCATAATTTACCTTGGATTGGTTAGTGATTTTAGGAATGTAGAAACATAGGAAAGGGTAGGTACCATTCTAAATAGTACTACCAATGGTTTATAACTTTGGTAATTATGCCCAAAGCGTCAAAGAAACTTGCGACATAATATTTACAAGCACATTCAACAGTGGGACATGCAATTCCATCAAAAGTGAAGAGGTCGACTCCCAAACCTATCTCAAGGCCTCATAAAATTTCTTTCATTGTTGACAGTTAAAGGACCTCTTTTGGAGTTTCTATAAATGGAGCTACATCTCCCAAAGTGTAATCAGCTGAGGTCATTGACCTAAGTTTTTCCCCTCAAATTCCTCAAGTGTCATAGTCACTCCTCTCCTCATATTTTCCATCCTCACCATCCTCAATTCCTCTTTCGCCTCCATCTATAACTCTTCCTTTGACCATGTCTTCAATTTCCTCTATTCCCACTTCTCTTACATCTCTCAGCACATATCCCTCTATGTCCCACGTTTTCTCTTCCTTTCCAACTCTTTTAATTAGAAAGATTTTAAGATTAGGATCTATTTTATGAACCCCATTTCCCAAAGAATATCTTCCTCTTTCAACTTCTATTTCACCCACACCCAAGGAAATCCTTTATGTTCCACCTTCCATTATCACCACATCATTACCACTTTTAGTGACTGTCACTAGTGCCTAAGTCATATCAACTACACCAAGCAAGATCTTGTAATAATTCCTATGTTCTCTTTTAAGTCTTGTTCTTCTATTCCGAATGGTTCGATAGGTAAAAAAATAATAATAATAAGAAAGTACCTATTATTGATGTTTTTGATTTGAGTGATATATATTTGACTCCTGAAGGCAAAATAAGTGACCAATGATTTTTTTAACCTATCATTTGATCAAATAGGGGCACGATTGTTTGAGATAGCCATTCCAACTGCGGGGAAAACTAGAGAAATTATTACTATAGCAGATTATCAAGTTTCCAGGTTTGCTCTCAGAAACCCAACCCATGAAGGTGAAAAGAAAGATGTTCAGGTGGCTCTATGTAATTTTCTTGGAAAAATATGAGAGGGATAAAGAAACCAAGGATGAACTTAAGGGAAAGGTTTAGTATGTTCAGAAATCTATCTAGTGCTCACATATTTATGTGGGTGTATAATATTTAGATATGGTAAACATGTTGATGAATGCAAAAGAGTTGTTAACTAACAACTTGGATAATATTATTGTTATGTGAGGTTTGGTCGTTAAACCAAACTCACATATAATGGAGTATTGTTAAAACCAACTCCTTTATTATAGAAAACTTACTCCTATTTATTTCTAAGAGATGGATGTTAATTACATTGCAACTTATTGAATATCATTTGGATTTTGTTTTTCTACACAAATATTCTATATTTTTTCATTTGGTACTAGAGAAGTTATTCAAAATGGAAGAATGATTTTCTTTGAAGTGGGTAGTTGCATTGTTCTACGCCCTTGTTGATGAAAGATCAGTTGTCACAAGTGGTAGATAGTTTAGAGAAACTTATTATGGAGATATTTGTAGGCCTGTATATTTCTCAGAGAAATAATATCATAATTTTACTATTGTACGGTTTTTACATTTCTTTCATGGCGCACAACATTGGTTTTAAGTAGACGCGTGTTCAAAATATTGTCCATATTTTACCCTTAGTATTTTATATACTAGTATGAGTCGTGTGCTGTTGGATGGACATGTTGTATTGACTTCACAATGCAAGGTTTTCATTGGCATTACAAGCTCATTTTATGGATTCAGATCATGAATTGACACCCACGAATATGGATCTTCTATTCTCTTGTAGTTAAATTATCTCTGATCTCCATAAAGAAATTTGGTGTTGATCGAGTTCCATATCTAGCATTAGGTTTCATTGGCATGGCAGATTGAGCAAGAGAAGTAACACAATCCCAAAAAAACAATACACATTACAAATAAAGTGATCAATTGGAACACATGTTGGATTGAAGGTTTAAGTGCAATATCAAATTTTAATATGCCTACTTTCATGTGTATTTCACCTACCCAAGATGCTTTGATAATTTTCAAAAAATGTGGATGCCAATATAGATTCTTTTTTTATGGATATGAATGGGCTGACAAGATATTGACATTTTGTTTGGGAATTTTGTAGCAACTTGATTATAACTTGCTTGAATGTTAGTTTGTAGTATTGGCTCCCACTCGAGAGCTTGTACAACCAATTGAAAAGGTTATTAGTGTACTTGGTGACAATTTTTGGCTCAAGGTTTACACATGTTTTGGTGGAACAAGTGTTAGGGAGGATCAATGTATTCTCATGAGAAGTGTTCATGTTGTTGTTGGAAAACAAGGTCATGTGTTTGATATGTTGCATAGGCAACTCTCTCTCGAGCTAAATACATAAAGATGTTTGTCTTTGAATGAGGTTGATGAGATGCTTTCTAGGGTTTTCAAAGAACAAATCTATGATATATTCAAACCTATTCCTGCTAAAATTAAAGTTGGTGTTTTATTTTCTACAATACCTCTAGAGGCTCTAGAGATTAGGAGGAGGTTCTTGAACAAGCCCATGAGGATCCTCGTGAAGAGAGATGAATTGAATCTTAAGGGTATCAAATAATTTTATGTCAATATAGATAAGGAATATTATAAGATTGATACATTCGTGATCTCTACGAGACTATGGATATTACTCAAATTTTTATATTTTTGAATAACATAAGAAAGGTTGAATGGATCACTCATAAAATGAGGTCTCGTGACCAAACAGGTCTCGGCTACTCATGGTGACATGCATCGAATATCGGGATATTACTATGGGAGAGTTTTACTGTAGATCATCACATGTTTAGATTACAAATGACATGTTATCCCATGGAATTGATGTCCAACAAGTAGTGCTGGTTATTAACTATGATCTTCCCACTCAGCCAGAGAACTACCTCCACAAGATTAGTCGTAGTGGAAGATTTGGGAGGAAGGGTGTAGCTATCAACTTTGTTACTAGGGATGATGAGAGAATGGGTTTTAGAAAAGTATTTGAGAAAATATTTTAATTAACTAGATGATGGAGGCACAAGAGCATGGAGGAAAATCAATTTCCTCTCGTCATTTGCCAACGGTGGTGCGAATTTTGCTATGGCGACATGTGTGAGTGTGTGTTTATTTCAGTGTGATTTTTTCATAATAATGTGTTATCAAACTTCACATTGTTGGGTGAAATGACACAGTGTTTCCATTTTAGTTGATTGATATGTATGGATTCCAAAGTAATCTCTTGAAGGTGAAGACATAATGATAACTGAAGTAACACTAACACATCATGATATGGTTTGGGGTAAACAATTTGAAAAAACTATTTTGTCTCAGTTTTTGTTTAACTAATAGAAAACCATCTTTGTCTTGGTTTGTGATAAGCAAATAGAAAATCATACAACTCTCGGTTTCTCATTATCTCGATAGAAAATAATCTTTGTCTTGTTTTGCGATCAAGTAATGGAAAATCACAACATCACGAAATTAGGTGTAGTGCAAAATGGATGTTTTACCCATTTTCACACTAAGAGGGGGAATGTTAGGAAATCTATCTAGTGCTTAGATATTTATGTGTGGGTATATAATATTTACATATGGTAAATATATTGATGAGTGTAAAAGAGTACATTAAATAAGAACTCGTATAATATTATTATTATACGAGGTTTTGTTGTTAAACTAAAATATTATATATTACAATATAGTTATAGCCGACTCCTTTATTAAAGGAAAATTACTCCTACTTATTTATAAGATACAAATGTTGATTACATTTTGCAACTTAATGAATATCATTCATATTTTGTTTCTCTACAAAACTATGCTATATTGTTTTCATTATGTGAGCACTAGATATATTTCCTAACATTCCCCCTTAGTGAAAACATGGGGAAAACATCCATTTTACACTGCACCTAATTTCATGATGGTGTGATTTTCCATTGGTTGATCACAAACCAAGACAAATATGGTTTTCTATCAGATAACCAGAAATCGAGAGTTGTGTGATTTTCTATTGGCTTATCACAAACCAAGACAGAGATATGGTTTTCTATTGGTTGACCAAAAACCGAGACAAAAGAGGTTTTCAAATGGTTTACCCCAAACCATATCATGATGTGTCAGTGCTACTTTAGTTATAATCATGTCTTCACCTTGAGGAGATTACTTTGGAATCCATACATATCAATCAACTCAAATGAAAACATTGTACTATAGTAGCTAACTACTTTGTTAACCAAGATCATGAAATGTGTCCAAACTAATACTACTCTCACTATCCATTTGAGCTTCGATGATTTATCTATTTCTGCGATAGAAAATATTGGACAAAAGGGTAGAGAAATAGGGAGTTAGATGGAAAACCTAATTTAAGAGGTAGATCCATTGACTAAAGTTGTTTTTCATTTGTATAGTGAATTGTATGCTAAAAAATATGCTATCTTAAAGACGAATGAACTCCTTATTAAGGAGAGTGATAGCTTAGAAATTTCCCTCAAAATATAGAAATAAATTTGAAGTGTTAGCTTAGACCTAATTTTGAAGGAGGGTGTTATAGATGATGTTTCAAAAAATTTGAATTCAAGAAAGCAATGGAATTTAGAGTTCATATATTGTAGGAACTCATGTCAAAATTGGAATATAAACGAGTTGAAGCAATGGATGGTTTGAATGATGTTGTGGAAGAATTTGAAAATATAAATTGCAAGTTCCTAGACAAAAATGTTGATATTCTTCCAATTGATTATATTATTGCCCATTTTAGAATTTTGGTAAATCAGGATGATGATGTAACGAAGTATTTTAGTCTTGAAATTATTTACAGGTTGGATATCTCACCAAAACTTCCCGAGTCATCTCAAGAAGGTGATAAGAAGGACTAAAATATTTATAGCTAAATTAGTAAGAGAAACCGAGTTAGTGGAAATTCATAGCCACTACACATGTGGACCCGAGGATAATTAAATTCAAGGGATTATCAAGATTTTTCTTGATTCTAGGCACAAGTTAGTTGAGGAAGAATATAAGAAAGAGGAAACAGAAAAGGAAGCAAGTGCTTCGCTTCTTCACAAATACGTATGACAACCATTGTTGAACAACCTCTAAGTTTGAGTAATTCTTTGGAAGTTGTAGGATTTACTTGGTCAAACCTGTGCAACTATTTTTACTATTTTCATGGGAGGATACTCCTTAACATTAATGAATTCTATTTTTATTAATAATTAGTTAAGGGTAAGAGCTATAATTTCTATATCCTCTTAGTCTATATATAGGAGGATGCATTATGTTTAAAAAAAATAGATCTTATTTTGAAGGGGCTCTATAATTTTTAAGAGTTCAAAAAGAAACTTTAATCCTTTGATATATTCAAAACACTAGTTTTCCTTCGAATACTTGGTGTATTATGTAATTTGATAATTAATTTTATCATTGTGAATGCTTTATTACCTTGTATGTGCTAAATTATATTTCCTTTACATCAGTTATCTTCCTTCAATTATTTATGAGTTGTGGTATGAAATATTTCCATTTTAGTTGTGAAAAATATTGAATCCCTTATGTTATTAAAGTTTTATACTTAGTTAATTTAGTGATTGAAAAATATTTTTAGTAGATGTGCATGTTATATATTGTATCTTGATATATTTCTCTGTGCATATAAAGTAGATCTTTTTATTTTATTTTCTCTTGGTGCATCACCACTTTTATATATTTCAGCTAATATCTTTCCCTATTGTTGAAAACAAATGGATTTGTTTTATTTCAAGTACTATAGCCTTGCATCTTGATTTTAAATTAAATGCACCAAGTTTAGAAGAAATTAGACTTCTCCAGAGATTCATCCCAAGGTGCCAAGGTCCCACACCTTGGTGATGTTCCCCATATTACCTTTGTATCAATTAAATATTTAGTGGGTGCATGATCCAAGTGACATCAGTTTTTGGCATGCCTAGTGGGACACCGAGAGTTGGTAATCCTCTTAAAATTTGCATAAATCAGGGTACTTGGCAACTTTACATCTTTAAATTTCAATATTGAATGTGTTAACATATGCGAAGAATTTAGACAAGAGCTTCTTTAACGAAATGACATCAATGATATATCAAATTTTATTTTCTCCTCCAAGGAGAAGAAAAGGTGAAGCTTGGTCATCATCTTATAGAATTCATTATACACCACCTTTTGAAAGGATCACTCCATCAAGATCAAATCAACCACTTGCCACTATGGAAAGAGTACAAGCTCAAGTTTTCCCTACTTTTAACAAAGTGGCGGTGCTCTTGCACTAGCTTAACGCGATGTTATACCCATAGTTACACTCAAGAGTTTACCTTTTTACACAAGGGAAAAAAGTATCATTCCCATAGAACACACTCATGATATGGCTAGCATGTGTGTAGTTCATAATGTCACTGAGGAAAATGTTGCATTCCGACTTCTAGCTATTTCCTTCAAGGGAAAATCACTTCAAATTTTTTGTGGGTTGGAGGTTGGCACCGTATGCAAGTGGGGTGAGTTAAGACATCATCTTTTCAAATAGTTTGAGGATAAGAGTGATTAGTTGTTTCTGATGTAAAATTGACCACCATAAAGAAAACTCCTCGATAGTTTATGGGATATTTTAATTTGTAATTCTACAAAACTTGGAATAGGATCCCAATATTGATAAAGCCTTCCCCAACTAATGAATTTTCGTACTACTTAATGGATTGGAATGGTGATGTTGTTGTCATGATTTAGTCAATGGGTGGATCAACGTTACCCGATAAATACGATATTGCCATAAGATCCTAAAATTACTTGATCTAGAATGGGAAAATAACCGCAAGACCACCAATGCCCTCGTATCCGAATTTCCAACTAATCAACCAATTATCACTCCTTTTCCTCCAGTACCTAGTCAACCATCTCTGTTTATATATGCCCCATCAATTGATCTCTTATGAGGTCAAATCATTGCTTCAATCTTTAGGAAATGTATTGGTATCTCTTAAGTGGCAAGAGTTCCAATATGCTCATCCTTATCAACCCCATAACCAATAGTATCAATCAATATGAATCACTTTCATAATAAAAACCAAGCTCAAAATGAAGTTTCCAATTTAAAAACTTGAATGGTAAGGCTTCCCTTGCTGTTAGTTTCTCTAAAGCCCTTTTCCTGTTCAAAACAACTTGGTCCAGAATTATGAATGGTGTTACCTTGCATTTAGCTACACAATCAAAATTTATGCCCCAATGGCATGATTAATCAAGCTCTTATAGTCCAGGAGAATTGTTCGGATATATTGCTACTCCTTCAACTTGAATTAAGTATACAAGAAAATAGAAATATACTGAGACCCCATAGGATGCATGGTTTAGGGATACTCATAGATGTTGATTGAATATGTTTGTTATTGATTGAAATTGATCTTCATGAAATATGTGTACAATCCCCTTTTCTTGTGAAAAAAACCTGCAATCAAAGACACTACACAAGATATGATTAGAAATATGGATAAGGAGCTTCTCGGAAAAGGCTGATTCTAGGAATCTAAAGGGATTCCTCGAAGGATGTCAACTCACTGTTTAAATAATTAAGTGGATTAAAATAGATAAACGATACATTGATATAAGATAGATAATTGACAAATGATATGCTAATACAACGTAGATACATGATAGATAAGAGAGTTATAAGAAACAAATTAGAGAAGGATTATGGCTCAAACCCAAGATCAAAAGGTAGGTCATGTTCAACATCTTATGCAGCCTAAAAAAGTTCAGATTGGATGAGTATGTATTCAAAGTACGCAAACCAATAGTCTTCTACTGCTTGACAAATTTCCTGAGTTAAATAAAAAATGTTCTCAAATTTGTCTAAAGGAGTGTGATGGATGGCACATAAATTCATATCATACAAGATATCTCATTTTACTAATAAAAGGATGTCAAACTATTGGCAAGGAATAGATTCTAGTAATTTCATGAGAAGGGCCACCAATTTCCATCTAACATTGATCCATGCTTAGCAAAATGTTAGTAAAAAAAGGCATGATATGACATATGAATCAAATTTAATGAAATAATGATTAAAAAAATTAGAAAGGTAAAATGATAGGAATCATTGGCGATTTGGCGATTCTTTAGAGATTATGGTGATTTGTGACATATTGATAGATTCAAATGTTTAAAAATTTAAACATGATTTTACAAAATGATAAATGATAAATAATTGTATAAAAAAGGAAAACTGATAATTAAATAGTACCTAGATGTTGATATAAGGTTGTGAAAAGTCTCAGACCTTGATGAAATATGGTGCACGTAGCTGGTGCAATCTGTAGGTTGAGTGATGAAGTGTTGATCTACAGGAGCTACAAAAATGGCCTGAAAATGCTTGATGACTGTTGATAATTCTTCTAATTGATATCTCAAATATTTTGGTACTCAGCGATGATATAAAACACGTTGTATAATCAGATGGAAAGCAAGAACACATGAATTGAAGTTGAGGATCCATGTGAGAAGCTGGAAAATTGGCTTAAATAATTGTTGTCAATTAGCTAAATTGTTAGAAATTTCATGATGTTCTATATTTTTGAGGAGAATGGTTGAAATAACTTCCAAATTAAGGATATTTATTTTGATTTTGAGTGGCTAAGATATTAAGTTGTTGGGGGACTTGTGTTTTTTTGGAGGGTGAAAAAATAGGCTAAATTTGACTAGATTTTGATATTTGGATTTAGGAAGATGCCTAGGTGGCTAACTTGGATTTAACGATTGTAAAGAAGGATTGGCGATAGATAAGTTTGGTAATGATGGGATGTTGATGTATTTAATTTAGATAAGGATGAGTATTTAACTTAGGATATAGAAAATCAGCCAAGGAGGGGGAATCAATTTCGCTTCTAATTTTTGTCAACTAAAATAAAAATTCTACTAAAACCAATAAGCCCTCACCACTATACATTTATTTGATCATTGGTAAGCACTTGGTACACAACTATATGATCGATACCAGTGCCAACAATTCTGTAATGCCTAAACAAATTGTAGATGTTTTAGGTATTTAATATACACATGTATGCCACAAAAGTTAAAACTATTAGGGTTATTAAGGATCTCAATCTTACTATTCATGTGTGTCCAAGCTTATCATTTACATAGGACATATTAGTCATTGATCTTCCACCTTTCTTTGCCATATGTCTATCCAGAGACTTCACTACAAAAATGGGTGGGTATTTATTTGCTGATTGGTCTCACATGTTCCTTAGGACTAGGTATGGGACCAAAGTAACTATAAGGGTAGAACCAATTTGTCACAATCATGTTAAGTCGTATACTACCAATACCATAAATGGGAACTATACCATATGTGGCAAAGAATAAGAAATTATAGATCATGATTCTACTACTCATGTGGAAGAAGTATATCATATTGTACTTGAAGTTGTAAGAATGAGGCATTAATTCCACCCATACGATTAAGCATTGGCTATAGAATAATTTGGCTTGTTGACATTAGAAGAAATATGGTTAGGAAAGTATTGAATTCATGAAGAGGGAAAAATTATACCTCATATTTTAAAAACTTAGAACAACCTTGAGGGACTATGGCAATTCATTTTTGATGGTTCAAGGAGTAAGAATGGAGAAGGAACTGATATCATGTTTATTTCTACATGAGGTGATAAATATTTCACATCTTTTTGACTGTGATTCAGCTACACTAATAATGTGAATGAGTACGAAGCACTAGCAAAGACAAGGAATCCAACTAGCTCAAAAGAAGGGAATCAAGGCATTAGTTGTTTTTAGAGATAGTGAGCTTGTTGTGCACTAGGTAAGATCTAAAAGTGAATAAAAATGATCTCTTAAGGTCATACAAAAATAGAGTGTGAGATTTGATCATGGAATTTAATTCTTTTGGAATCCATGTGGTTCCAAGGAATCAAAATTGAGATGTAGATAAGCTTGCCACGGTTGGTTCACAAGATCGAGCGTACCTATTGATATCTGTGAAGGATGAGCGACAACCTTTTAAAATAGTTTATCGACATGTAGTACCAAATAATACAGGTAGTTGGAATGTTTTTTATAGTGATAAGCAAACCATTATTTTCCTATAGGAGGAAGCTGAGTATGCATCAAAAAACCAAGCCAAGCTTCAAGAAGCGTCTAATTACCAAATAATACAATTGAAAAATAATAAGCTATCAAAAGTTTTGGTCACTCTTGAATAAATATTCAATTTAGATGATCAAGTTAAAATACAAAGTGCCAATATGATAATCAAGGAAGGTGATTTTGAATAGGTTTATGTTTTGGAAGATAGGTTTTTAAAGATCGAGAAAGTGTGCTTGCCAAAAGAAAAATAGGATTTTGTTGGTATTTCTCAAGAATATAATGATATTTTTTCATGGATCCATGAATACCTTCATGGTTTCGATCTAGTATTGGAAAAGCACACTATTGAGCTCTATCCAAATGCAAGCCGGTTCAACAAAAGAAGAGACCAGTGAATCCCAAGATTGAACCACTTATAAAGAAAGAGCTTTCAAAGCTTATTGAAGCTAGCATTATCTTCCCAATAAAACATTATTCTTGGGTGTTTAATCTAGGTTCATTTGTAAAGAAGAATGGGGAAATTAGGTTGTGTGGAATTTAGAAATTTGAATCAAGCCTCCCTTAAGGATCATTACCATCTTCCGTTTATGGAGAATATTCTCCAAATAGTGGCGAGGAACAAAAAAGTTTTTGCTACTTGACGGTTATTCAGGCTATAACCAAATTTTGGTTAAATAATCTAATCAATTCAAAATGGCCTTTACTACAAAGTAGGGTGTGTATGTATATAATAAAATGTCATTTGGGTTACCCAATTTTGGGGCCACCTTCAAATGAGCTATGGATATTGATTTCAAAGGGATTATAAAAGACATGATCATTGTTTATCTTTATGATATAATAATGTATTCCAAACATGTAGAAGATCATATAGCCCATTTAGAAAAGGTTTTTAAGCGATGCATGGATTTTTAGTCTCACTAAATCCCAAGAATTACATTTTTGCAAGTTGTTGTCACCTTCCAAAGATTTGCAATTTTTCTTCTCTATTCTTGAGATTTTTTTGGGTTTGGTGACTCTAAATACCCTTGTAGAAGTCTCCTAAGAAAAATCTAGTTCTAAATAGTTATTCATTTTTCAAAATTTTGATTTTTGAGGCTTTTTTAGTCTTTTGTGGGTATTTCGGCTTTTTCTGCCCCTCATGTCCCAAGTTCCTCTAGGCCATATATTCCCTAATTTTTAACTTGTTTCGATCGGTCTTAATTTTTCCATTGTAGTCAAATATTTAGGCTTTGCGCATCCCAACTGTCATAATGTCCCAAGTACGACATGTGTAAAAACTTCGACTTGTGCGATTTTCATATGTTACTGGTGTTTCATCTTTTTCTATCCCGCGTGTCCCAAGTGCCACTTGACCGCCATTTCCCCAAACCTACCTTTGCTGATTTCTATTCCTCATGGGTATTTTAGATTTACACATCCTAGATGTCTCACTATCCCTTGGGACATTTATGCCAAATTTTTCCTCTTTTGCTGCAAATCAACATTTTTGATTTAGGCGTCCCAATTGTCCTAATGTCCCATGGGACAGTTGTGCTCTTTTGTTCCGCCTTACCCAATTTTCATTATTTCAAGGTCAGTATAAGTATTAATTGCCTCATTTATTTTACCCCGCCGACTTACTTGGGTTTAAATGCTTATAAATACTTGGGTAATCAATCATTTTCACCACCTCACTTACAAATTGCTATTGACCGTTCATGTTCTCTCTCCTCTGCCATTTCTATCTTGGTCGAGTCATGTTCCATTATTTTCAAATATGTAGGTGAAAAAAGAAGCTATGAAATGTCAAGGTGTTGATCAAGGAACTAAGGAATATTTTCTCACAAGTAATCTTCTGCTTTGGTTGCAAGATGAAGATCAATTTTAAAGGTCATGAACACATGTCTTCCTTGGAGACAGTTGTACCAAACATTGGTGATAGTGAAGCACAACACCTGGACTTGGAATAATTTTGGGCACGAATCAATTTTCAAAACCCTACTCCTATGGCTCAATTGATTAAATATAGTGGGATCGCAAAGGCAAGGGTTTTTCCCATTTTAGTCCAGTGTGCTAATATAATTATTTCTTGTAGCTCTTGTTTTGATCCTGATACAAAAGAAATCGTTGATCCTCAAGGTCAGGTGGTGGCACAACTTGATGAAGATTGCATTCGTACTACCCTCAGAATTCCCATGGTCAAAAATTCAAATACTCTCACCAAGGATCAGGCCCAAACTCTTTTTGATCAAGACAGTGAAAAATACAAAAGTAGAGTTGCCAAGTCTTGGTTCAAGAACCCTAAGAAAGGAGCCTCAAGGCTACCTAAGACAATGTTCAGAGTTGATTTCCATGAATAATTTTCAGACATCATCACTCTGTTGGCCAAGATAGCAGGAATTCCCACCACCAATGAGTTTCACTATTGGATGTGCCCCTACATCAATATCATATGTGAGGGTAAGCAGAATTTAAACTAGGTAGGAATCATTTGTGATAACCTGACTGAGAAATTATCAAATGTTCAGAGAACCCAAACCTTCTACATGACCTCCTATCTAATGTACTCCATTACAACTTATAGAGAGTGGTTGGGTTTCTCCCATGTGGATGACAAGAAGGATGCCCCCATTTATATGTATCGCCCACAGTTGACCCTGAAGATCAATAATCATCACTTTAGGAGGGTGAATGATGCATTCACTATGTATATTGTCAGGCTGTTAGAAGGAGATACTGCTAAAAGATTTTCAGATGAGGAAAAACAATTGATCAGTGTCTATGGCAGCTTCTTCACCCAATTCAGGAATTTTTCATATATAAGATTGGCTGGATTTGAGGAAAACCCTAAAACTTCCCATGTATTGCAGTGATAAGATGGATTTAGTAGAAATCTACAGATAATTAGACAAGTTGCATAGAACTTGTAGGGACAAGAAGATTGCAGGTATTCAATTCCCAATCACACTGGGTAATTACACTTGCAAGACTTCCCTAGATGCTCAGAATGTTGATAGAACAATTTCTCCTCTCACTCTTCATTACTATAAGCCTAGAAATTGCTTTGACATTAAGGAGTTCATTTCCTCTAATTTCAGAATGGGTTATCAACATCTTCCATGATATTGAAGACTACTAGGTAGATTGTTCGATGATTATGAAGCCAGGAGGAGGTACTATGGGAGGTTATCTCTATAATAGATCATTGATTTTGGTATATTTGATGTCCCTAAAGGATTGGAGGATGATGATGAAGAGATACAATCTCTTGAGTATGAAAGATCAATCAAACATACTCCTATTGAAACCATTGATTGGTTTGTCAAGGAGAGAGATGATTTGAAGGAGCTAAATAATCTTGTCCTAGTGAGAACTAGAATTTGGTTTGATAGGAAAATGAAGGGATTTAGGGAAAGGAAATCTAGGTCTACTTCCCAAGATACCCCTACTCCTCAGAAGGAAATACATATGTTAGCTCTTGAGATAGTTGAGAAATTTGTCCCTTCTCCTCCAAAATCCTCAACTCTAGTGTATACCAAAAAAGGGAAAATCAAGAAAGAAGATAAGGTAGTTGAGGAAAGTGACCTTTTCCTCAACAAGCTAAAGAAAAGGAAAAAATTGTGGATTTGGATGATAATGATGACAGTCAAGAAAAAGAGCAAGAAAATCCTAAAGAGAATACACCTGAAGCAAGCAGTATGATGGAAGATCAGTCAAAGGAAATGGTTTCAGAGTCTGTAGAAATATTTTCCAAGGAAGCTCCTAACTCCACTCAAATTGATACCTCTATGTTAGAGGTGGTTGTTGTGCAAACTCTGAGTGCTATGAGTGCCTCTACACTTGGACCCATTGCTCCTTCCACTTCTAGTTCCTCATTTACCTGGGTACAACCATTACTAGAAAGCAAGAAGAGAAAGGCTACTTCAAGTGTTGTTGTTCCCAAGTTTGATGCAGTGGCAACTCTTCTAGGTACTACTCCTCCCCCTCCGGCTAAAAATGCCAAAGTCACATCAAGGTTGGTCTCAGACTCTCAAGGTCAGCAGTTCATGGAAATTACAAAACCCAAGTCGATAAAGATGAAAAGGACCTATCAATGGGTGATTTGGAGTTGACAAGAATTCCCCTTGGAGAATCAACCCTAGAAAGTGAAGTACATAATATGAGGGAGACTGTGTCTAGGGTGATTGAAAGAGTTGAGAAGGGGAAGAAAACACAAGAGCTAGTTGGAGGAGCAGAACCAAATTCTATCTAGTTTCATCAAATCCTTATTGGCAGAAGATAAGGTTCTTGATCCCACTCCCCTAGCTTCCATCCCACCTCTTGTTATCTTTTCCATTGATGAAGTTCAAGCCATTAAAGACATCCATAAGCATGCTACTTATGGTAAAGCAATGGAAGCTATGGTTGATGATTTAATAATCATAGGCCTGAATTTTATTGAAGAGGCATTCAAGGCATATGAGAAAATTGCCAAGATTCAACTGAAGTTCTCTACAACACTCAGTGGTTTAGATAGAGAGTTGAAATTATGGAGTGAGTGCATTCAAGATCTCAAATTGATGAGTGAGACAGATGTGCAGAGTCCTTTTGGCTAATAAGGTTTTTGATGATGTTAAATAGAATCTGTCCAAACAATGGGTCTTCAACATTGACTGGAAAATCAAAGTTCTGGAAGAAGCCATTAGAGAACTCAGGAATATGTTGCAAAAAGGAGAAGATTTTAAAGCTTGTGTCATATCTACCTTCTTGGATATACATTTCCAAATATTCAAAGAGAATTCAAGTGATAAATTCACTATTTAGGAGATCAAATCCCAGTTCAAGACTTTTGTTAAAGAAAATATATTCAAGAAGGACACCATCTCTAAGGAGAAAATGAAAGAAATTTTCACACTATAGGATGCCATCACAGATGCTAACAAAGAGTTCTTGGAGAATGCAAAGTTTGAGAAGGACATGGAGAAGTGTTTGGGCAGTTGGACTCATGCCATTGCCAATACAACAATTCCTCAAGGAATGGACATAATTGCATCATTGAAGCGATTCAGAAATCAAATACTAAAGGAAAAGGGGACTACAAGTGCTTCCACTAGTGTCTCGACTTCCTAATTCTTATTTTCCTTTCTTATTGTAGAATATCTAGTTAAGGTGTCTTTATCCCTTTAAAATCATGTGTTATGTAAGCAAGGGATAAATTGAATTTGTAATATTTAATTAGATATTAGCTTTTGGGATTTAGAGAAAGGAAATGAAAAGGCTCTTTGTAACTATTTCTTGAGGTTATTTAAAGCACTCTTCTCATCATTGTAAAGGATGGACATTTTTTATATCCAGATGTAAAAGAAAACATTGAAATACTCAATACAGAAGAAATTTCACCCTCTCTCATGCTTCTTCTCTTTCTATTCTTTGTCTGATTCATATAAGGCTATATGTATTTGAAGCAAGAACTTTGTGTCTTTCAGTTGATAAGTGTATTTGGAACTTTGTGTCTAATACATGCATGTCTTGTGTTTCATATGCATAGTCTAAATGTTGTTATTTTATCAAGCATAAGTAAGATATCTCTCTGCTATCTATATGTCTAAAAATGCTCTCCTATCTTCTATTTCTAAATATCAGTCCTGAATTTTCCTATTTTCTTCTGTATTGAAAACCTTTTATAAATGCATCTAGAGATATCAAAATCCTCACCAAAATATTGAACAAATGTTTATATTGTAAATATGGTTTTTGATTTCAATAAGGGAACCTCTCCCACAAAGAGGAGGGATTGTTGTCCCCTGACTGTTGCTTGTTTTCAAAATATTGAGTTGTACATCCAATAGCGAGTACATGAAGGAAAATTATTAGGGCATATAGTCTTAGTGAAAGGAATCTCTATTGACCTAGAAAGGATTCATACAAATTTTGGCTATGTCCCTTTGAAGCCATAAGAAAGGCCTTCAAAGTTATTTGGGAATAATAAACATTGTAAGAAGAAGGTTTATACCTCAATTTTCAGCCTTGGCCAAATAATTAAAGGCCATGTTGACAAATAATATATCCTTTATCTAGAAAATAAAGAAAGGAAAGATTTGAAGCCATAAAAACATCTATTTCTTAGGCTCCTACATTAGGGAATCCAGGTATGAAAAATATTTTATCCTCTACACCATTGCAGGATATGTGAGTAAGAATCCTCATGCAACAAAATGATGAGATGATGGAGAAACCTATAAATTTTTCAGCCAATCCCTTAAATAATATGAACTCAAATTCTCATTTTTTAAGAAAAATGTTTTTGATGTCATTCGAGCATTAACATTTTTTTAACATATATTGTCCAATAACAAGATACAATTGATGGTGTCGCATACAAAAGTAAATAATTTTTTATTGAATAAGGATATGAATGAGAAGAGGACTAGATGCATCACAAATATCATGGATTATGACATACATATTAAGGTAACTAAGCTAGTCGGAGGAAAGGATTATGTCAACAACTCATTGCTGATTTGTAATCAAAAGACAAAGGGGACATGGTGCTTCATAATCATCCTCAAGAAGATAATCTTACCTCAAAATTAATATTTTTATTTTATTAGGAGAGTATCCACATAAGTTGCATAGAACAAAGAGGAGATGTTTTTGAATTTATTCCATTCCTTATGTTCTAGTAGATGGTGTTATTTTTCACATGGATCTTAATAGCATTCTACTTCGATGTATAGGGCCAAAATAAGTGGACAAAATACTTTTGGAATAATTACGTAATGGTTTTTTGAGAGAAGATTTTTAACGAGAACCACTTCTATGAAAATCATGAGGGTTGGTTATTATTGGCCATATTTGTTCAAGGATGCCCATTAGTGAGTGAGAATATCTAAAGAATGTGTGTTTTTCATAGTGAAACAAAAGCTAGTTTTCCTTCCCCTCCATCTCGATTCAAGTAACCCAACCCTTTGTTCGGTGGGGTTGGAATTTATCGAATGATCAATCCTCCATCCAGTGAGGAACATAAGTGGGTTTTGATAGTAAAAAATTATTTCACTCAATGGACGGAAGCTGTAGCATTAAAGGAAGGAAATGAGGATTCTTCTCTAGATTTCTTGGAAGGTATAATGAAAAATTTTGGTGTCCTTTTCACAATCATTTCAGATAATTCCATGACCTTCTTAATCTTAAAACTTAGTGATTGGGTGGTCAAAAATGGGGTGTATCTTAAGACTTCATCTAACTATTATCTACAAGGAAATGGTTTGGCTGAGTCTAGCAATAAGAACCTCATACAGATCATCAAATAGAAAATGGACTTGGAATACAAAGTTGAAGACTTCCATGTGGCGGAAATGATCACACCAAAGAGGGCCATAGGAAATTCCCATTTCATGTTTTCATATGGTAGGGAAGAAAAAATCCCTTTATCTCTGGAATTTCTCTCCTTAGAGTTAATACATTAGTTGTAGGTTCTGAAAGTGATCTAATGACATTAATATTTTCTGAATTAATCGAATTGAAAGAACTTATGAGAAAAGCTATGAAGAATTTGGAGCAACATCAAGCTCAAATGAAGAATACTTTTGATAAGAAAGGTTCTCATAAGGATTTTCAAGAACACGATTTGGTTCTCAAATGGGATGTTGAAAGACACAAGCCAAGAATGTATGTGAAATTTGACATTCTATGGAGTGGGCCATACATCATTACAAGATTTAAAGGGGAAAACTCATTTTTCCTATCCAAAGTCAATGGAGAAGAACTTCCTATCCCAGTGAGCATGATACATCTCAAAACTTATTTTGAGAAGGTTTAAAATTGTACATTTATTATTCTAGGATTTTTCCCTCCAAGTGCTTCACACATTGTTTGGTTTACTTTGTTTTTTTATGTTTTTCTTTTTTTTTGTTTACCTTGTTTGTGTTTTGTTATAAATGTTTCATGGTTTAGGAATATTTTTCCAATGGTTGGTGAAGGCTCTTTTGGACTAGTTCTTTTTAGAGTAGATATTTACCTTAGCTCATGTTCACCTAGGTACTTTATTTACCTTTATTGTATTTATCCTCAGCCACTTATGTGTATCTGGATATTTCTTTTATCTTATTTGGGTATTTATTTTATCTTATTTAGATATTAGGAGATATTATCTAGTTGTTAGGTATAGTTCTTTCCATGATCTATGGTATTGACTAGATCCTTGATGTATAGTTCTCCCTAAATCTATGGTCTTGACTAGTTCTTTGATGATTATTTATTTCCTTTATTCATGGCTTGATCTACGACCTTGACTAATTCTTAGATTGTTATTCCTTACATATATATGAAAGGCCCCTTCTCATTGTATTTCATTGAGTTCCATAATAATATATGATATTGTTGCTCATTTGTTTGTAAAGGTTTTATGTAAAGTTATTCAGTTAATTGCTTTCATCTTATAGATCATGTTGTTTGATTAGCATCTGTGTTCTTAGCTTGGTATGATATGGTTATCGTTCCATTTATGGTATCGAGCTGGAGATTGTTTTCTAAATCCGCCTCTAAATTTCATTTTACAAATTATTTTTGTATATTCATATATTTGGGATTTGTGTGTATTTTTGTGCTGCGTGAATTTTTATGCAAAACATGTGCTTCCATTAGATCCAAGTCGGGAAACCCTAGAATCAATCAGTAAACTTGAGCATTTTTTGAGGATTTTTTTTTTTTGGTTTTTGTTGTTTCAGAGGCATGCACAAGTTCACTTCAAAATTCACGTCAAGCTGAGCGAAGCCCAAAATTTAAGTTTGTGGGTTTTTTTTTTCGGTTATTATAAATCATATAGGGTTTTTTTGCTATGTTAAAATATTCTCGATTGGTGTGAAACATGTGATTTTAGGATAGAAGTTTCTTTCCATTTTGGAAAATCCACAAACTACTATTACGGGAAATGAAGGCCATTTTTGCGTAATCCTGAAATAATAATTTTTACCGAGATGGAGCAATTGGATGTGACTTTCTCAAAAACAAGCGGCACACCCCAAAATAGTAAGTTGTGCACACATCCGTTGAAATCCTTAGCCCCTAGTCAAATGGTATGTTCATATGAGGACTTAACCTTTTGATTCCTACTATTAGGTGCTTAAATCCAACCCCCTTTCATTTTATTTGTGTGGTGAAGGGAAGATCATTTTATTTTATTTTAGTGGCAACTAAAATAAATAACAAAGCATAATATTGAAAAGTTTGTATCTTTTGTTAGTGTGAGTTATCCTATGTGTCCTCCTCTCATGTTGGAGGGTCATCTCACAAGGGTTAGGTTTAGGGTTTCATGTGTGTCATGCACTAGGGTTACTCGGTACCCTACATGTACTCCTTTTCTATTCATTTATGAGCATGCCAAGACACTCCACTGTCTTTCTTCTATGCAAGATTTGTTTTTGTTGAGCAAGTTATTCCATTACTGATCATTTTTCCCTTGCTATCGCTGGAGATCTCATGATTCCGTTGGAGTGCAACTACTTTGTGGTGCCTCGTTTCCGATTCGATTCTCACAAACTCTTTTTATGGTATCAGAGCTACATGACTTGCCGTCACACCAAAAGCTAAAACTAATGGTGGAGAGGGATCTCATCATGTTACAGTTTCTACGCCAATACCCTCCCGCACGATGGAGCTGAGTATACACCCAATCAGGCCCAACGGCATATTAAGAGGAAGTGACACTGGGAATTTTCGGGAGGTCACCCATCCCAGCACTACTCGGGGTGGCGTGCTTAATTGTCATGGTATCAGAGCTGAGATCAGGTAAACATGCACTCGATTTGTTTTTTTGCGATTACTCTTACTTGGTTTCGTTATTTTACTCTGCATGCAAGTATTTTGATCACTATTTTCTAGAAATTATCTTGCTAATATCTCTAACAAGATTTCTCGGAAAGTTTTTGTGTTTTTTTCTTATGCATGTTGTCTGTGGTTGCAGGATCCTTGAGTTCTTGATTGTGGTTTCTCATAAAATAATTGTTATCCCTCCGACCATTTTTTGGACTATTCAAACTACCATCACTGTTCATTCATGTGTGGCCTACATTTTTTCTTCATTCCAGGATTTTTTTATTGTTCGGACATTTTTTTATCATCTCATACATTTTTCTACTTCACAGGTGTTTTTATTATTTCTGCTCATTTTTGAGCTTAGTTCTCTTCCTTTTTTCATGGACTTGTGAGCACGTCTGCCATAGTCTTATGACAAAGGGATTCTTTCATGCGACGTGAGACAATTTTTCTCACCACCGGGGTTGTCTTTTGCCTCCTTTATGTTTTTTGCTTGTGCTTGTTTACGGTGTTCATCTTTTGTTGCACTCCATGAGACACTATTGTGATCTTCTCTCTTGCGCGTTATTATGCTAATTGCAAGATGAGTTACCAAGTGTTTCAAACCACACACAGAGACCTAATTGTAATCAATGCACTCATTTGTAAAGTTCAAAGCAGGGGTTGTTATTGTCTGGGGTGGTGTGTTTCTTTTCTACATTTCTTTCTCTCTCTCTCACTATGGATGCACTTTCAATTCCTTTGCTTACACCATTCAAATTTTTCAAATGGAGATCGAAAATAATAATGAAACTAAGGGGTAAATGGTTATACCACATCACCATGGGAACCGAGACCGAACCGGACAACAAACCGAAAAATCTAAGTGGTTAAACCGTAGTGATGAAGCTTTAGGTCTTCTCTGCATGTTTGTTTCTCGACTTTATCTTCCACATTGAGGCATCGAAACACATACATCTATGTGGAAAATGCTCGATGTGATGTTTGGACAACTAGATGACATGAGAGTGAATGAGTTGGAAAACAAACTACTAGGGTTAAATCCTAGTGACTTTGAAAATCTATAAGCCTTCTTCTCAAAAAATTTCCACATTAGATTATTGTTAAAAGGATGTCAAGTAGAAAAGAAATATTCTCAATTGATCTTGTCGATTCTCTCTAAGCTAGGTCTCGAATATTCTATCTTCGTGTCAACTTTCTACGCTACAAAAGCTGCTTTGGGCGATACTTGGATGATGCCCTCCTTTGACTGTTTTTCATCCCAACTCATTCGAGAACAGGACAAACTCATTCAAATGGGGTCTCTCAAGTCCAAGTCACATGCCCTTGTAGAAAGTACTAGCAAGGGAAAGAAGACTGAAAAGAAGAAAGAAACTAAGGATCAACCTAAGAAAGAAACCAAGATCAAACCTAAAAATGACACAAACACTTTGACTTTTAAGCCTAGAGCGCAGAAAAGAAAGTATTTGTGTTCCTATTGCAAGAATACTGGTCATGATTAGCAACATTGTTTTAAGAAACAAATTTATCACTTATCTCATTTACTTGAGAAAAATAAAATAAGTGTTCCTGAATCAATAAAACAAAGTGCTTGAAGGCTGAGTCTTTTGCTGCAAAAGGTGCTAGAAATGATAAGAAGAAAGGAAAGGACCTTGTAGCCAAAGTTGCTCCTTCATCGACATGGATTATAGATTTCGGTGCCTCGCACCACATGGGTTCTTTGCATGTTGATTTTTCCAACATCGAACCTTGTGGAATGTCCCAAATCACAATGGGTAATGACACGACAGTGTCGGTTTCCAATAGTGGATCGGTAGAGATAGATGGGGGAACATTTAACCAAGTGTTGAGTGTTCCTGATATCTCTACCAATCTTCTATCAGTTTACCAAATTACTCACCTTGGTGAAGGAATGCGAGTGGAATTTGGTCCTAACTTGGTGATTATTCGTGAGCTTAACAATGACACTCTGATGGTGAGGGAAAAGTAGATCACCGTTCACGGTTGTACACCTTCTCCCACTTTACTTCGATTCTACGCCCCTTTGCCTTGCTCACTCATGCAAATGAGGTTAGTAAGCTATGGCATGAGTATTTTGGACATCTAAACTATCGCTACCTTGAACAATTGAGTCAAAACAAAATGGTCAATGGGTTGCCTCACGTCAAGTTTTCTAAGGGTCTTTGTGAGGATTTTAACCTTGGAAAGCATCTGAAAAGAACTATGACAAAGGAAAAGCCTAGAGAGCCACTCGTCCCTTGGATCTTGTTCACGGTGATGTTTCGGTCCATTTCCTTCTCCTTCGTTTACTAGAGCTCTTTATGTGCTAACCTTCATTGATGACTTTTCACGATATACTTGGGTATATTTTCTTAAGCTTAAGTCTGAAGTCTTTGAACATTTCGGGACTTGAAGGCTCTGCCGAGAAACAAACGGAATGGTCTATCAAGGTTCTCCAAACCGAAAATGGAGGTGAATATGTAAACAATAGGTTCATGTATTTTTGTACTTAAAGGGATCTCTCTTGCAACATACGATTGCTTATAGCCCCTTCACGGAATGGAGTCGCGAGAAAGAAAGAAGCGTACTCGAAGGAGATGGCCACTTGTATGATTCACTCAAAGTCTCTTCCTCCGCAGATATTGGGCCAAAGCAGTGAATTATACAAATTACATTTAGAACCATGTTCCACAAAAAAAGGTAGTAAGAGGGATGACACCCTTTGAAGGCGGGTTTGGATACAAGCGATGTTGAGCACTTTCGAGTTTTTGGATCAAGGCTATGGCTTAGATTCCCAAGAAGAAACAAGGCCTTAGAACCACAATCCAAACCTGTATCTTTGTAGGGTATCTGATGGCATGAAGGGATATCGATTTATGAATTCTACTTCCCATGAGCTATATATTGAGAGAATTTTTAAGTTTGATGAGTCTTCTTCAACTTCTAGTTCTCCACCTATAGAGGTTCTTCACTTGCTGATTCGGATTCGACTCATTAGATGATGATATTGTTGAGCGTGGTCCTCTTCGGATCCTCCTAACCCATCAGATCTTTGAGTCTTGTAATTCTGATAGTAGTGATGAGAAGGACTATGTCCCTTCTCACTCAAGTGAAGAATCTTCTGACTTTGAGCCTGATCCTCCTAGTCCCCTTTGGGCTAGGAAAACTTTGCAAAGTGCTAGAGATTTAGTTGGAGATAATTTGGATATGAGACGTGCTCGCTCAGATTTCATTGGGCCCCACTCTTTCTTCACCTCTACTTCTAATCCACAGTATTTCGGGAGGCTTAGGTATTCTTTGAGTGGGATTCTGCCATGGATGAGGAGTATTCCTCTCTCATGAAGAACGATACTTGGGATCTCACCACTCTTCCAAAAGGAAGAAAAATCGTTTGGTGTAAGTGGGTGTTCTAAAAAAAGTATGGAGTAGATGGAGATGTCGAAAATTTTAAAGTGCAATTAGTAGCTAAGGGTTTCTCCCAGATAGCTGGGGTTGATTATACAAAAACCTTTTCTCTGGTTGTGAAGATGACTTCTATTCGATTGACCCTAGCCATTGCCACAACAAATATATGGAAAGTCCATCAAATGGACATTAAGAGTGCCTTCCTTCATGATGAGCTAGAGGAAGAGATCTATATGGAACAACCTCCGGGTTATGTCTAAGATTCCTCCCTCGTTTGTAAGTTAAATAAGTCTCTTTATGTCCTTAAAAAATCCCCTCGGGCTTGGTATGCCAAGATGGACTCCTTCTTACTTACATCAGGGTTTACTAGGTTTCACTCTGATCCAAATGTTTATATTCTATGGAAAGATGACTCCATACTCATTCTTGTTCTATATGTTGATGACTTGTTGATCATGAGGCACCTCTTCCTCTATTATTGATTATGTGAAGATTTCCATAGCCAACAAGTTTTCCATGACTTACTTTAGTCGCTTCATTACTTCGTTGGGATCCAAATCTCACAATTTGACTCGGGAATCTTGATTTCACAACCTAAGTATGCTCTTGATTTGCTAGCTCGAGTTTTAGATGTCCAGTTGCAAGTATTCTCCTACTCCTTTTCTTTCGGGGTTAAGTTGGTTTTAGATTGCTCTACTCCCCTGGTTGATGGTACTCTTTACCAACAGATTAGTTGGGAGCTTGATCTACTTGACTCACACTTGACCGGATTTATCGTATCTTTGTTGGGATCATTTCTAGATCAGGCGGGAGCCACATGAGCTACGCTGGAAAGCATCTAAATGGATCCTTCATTATGTTCATGGCACTTATGCGATGACATACACTATCATGGAGGGGTTGATATTGACTTGATTGGATTCACATATTCGATTGGGCTGGTTACTTAGATCATTAGAAATCTACTTCGGCTACGAGTTTCTTTCTTGGTTCGGGTCCTATTAGTTGGTCTAGCAAGAAGCAAGAATGTAATTGTGATATCATCTATAGAGATAGAATACAAAGGAGCGATTAATGCTGCCACATAAGCTATTTGGTTAGAGGGTATTCGACGAGATATTGGCATCCACTTTTGGCAACCTACCATTATCTCTTTGTGATAACACAAGTAATATATCTATTTCAGAAATCGAGTTCAAGCATCAGTGGACGAAGCACATTGAGATCCATATGCACTTCATACAGAGCTTATTCATGATGGTATCATAGACATTGAGTACATTCAGATAAAGTGATCGGATTACAAACTTATTCACCAAGCCTTTCACTCGAGATGAAGTTTCTTCACTTACGGTCTCTTCTTGGGGTGAGGTCTTCTGCAGCCTACCCATCTTATTAGGGATATTTAGTCCTTTTCTTCTTCTTCTTCTAGGAAGGTTGTGTTTTTATATGGGCACCTTATTAGGCCTTTAGTTGCCGGGCCCCATTGGCACATCTTTCTTAGTTGTTTAGGAGTGTCTTTCTCTTCCGTTTGACTCATCACCGCTACCCCAGCTTCGATGAAGGGGGGTGTTAGTGTGAGTTATCCTATGTGTCCTCCTCTCATGTTGGAGGGTCATCTCACATGGGTTAGGTTTAGGGTTTCATGTGTGTCATGCACTAGGGTTACTCAGCACCCTATATGTACCCCTTTTCTATTCATTTATGAGCATGCCAAGACACTCCACTATCTTTCCTCTATGCAAGCTTTGTTTCTATTGAGCAAGTTCTTCCATTACTGATCATTTTTTCCTTACTATCGCTGGAGCTATCATAATTCCGTTGGAGTGCAACTACTTCGTGGTGCCTCGTTTCCAATTTGATTCTCACAAAATCTTTTCATCTTTCGATTGGTAACTCGGTTTTGATTTCCATTTTTGCAAAAGTGCTTTTTTTTTTCATGCTCTTTCCATTGGAAATATTATTTTGATAATTGAACTATAACTATAAAGTTCCAAATATGGAGGAGTGTTGTAATCAATTGTTAATGCAATTTCAGCTGATCCCAATGTCCTAAATTTTTAGGAGTTGCATTCTTGTATCTATCATGGATTACGAGAATGACACGCTTTTATCCGAAGTGTGTGGAATTCAAGAGGATATTGCTAAATTTGTTGAAGAAAATAGATCACTCATTCACGATAAGGATACACTAAAACTTACTAGCCAACATCATCGCCATCATATTGTGGACAACGATATCCTTGCTCATAGTCCACTTGTAGTTGTTTCTCTTATACCCTATTGACATTGATCTTCTTGTCTTCGATCCCTGTTACTTACATTGATGATCTTATGCCTATGAGGCTTGTTAGTGCATGCTCTTCCACATCTATGCCTATTACAGCAAAACAAGTTGTGTATCCTACTTCTTCTCATATATACATGGCTCTTTTGAGAAGCATACCACTTTGCATTAAGTTCTCACATGCTCCGAATTATGGGTCTCGGTGCGCAGAGGTATTGGTAGACATTCACAAGGTATTATTTCCCTATTCCACATGTTAAGTGGAATTATCACCATGACATTTTTTTCGAGAAGGTACTTCATTGGGATCACACATTGACAGAGCTCTTATTTTTGTTCACTCGACTCTTTCTCAGGATCATGAGCAACACATGAGTTTACGCACCTTCAATTAGGCTTGACAAACCTGATATTTCAGCTATCAGACATGATCAACCTAACACACATTATGATGTTCCTTTGCATGCACCCATTGTGCATTTTTCACCAAGTCATATGTAGGCATCTTCTTCATCCATCCATGCTGATTTTGGGTGGATATATGATCACTCATGGTGAAGACATAGGCATTCATTGAGAGGAATCTATAGGCATGGTTCCTCCACCATTTGGCATCTTGCTCAACTTTATATACCTTATGCATTATAATGCTTTTTGTTTTGAGCATTTTTCTTTAACATGTGTAGTGTATCTCTCTTGTTTGCTAAGAGATTTTGTATATGTATTTTTGACACTTTGGCATGTTGAAAGTATCTCTTGTGGGGGATCTATTCTAGTGAAGTCTAGTGTTAAGTGTTTAGTGTGAGTAGATGTTTTGAAAACTTATATAGATTTTTAGCATCACTCTACTCATTCATTAGTATGGGAGGGTGTGGTGCTGATCCTGCTTCTTTGGGTTTTGTGTCCTTTCCTTGTTACTTTAGTTATTATTCTTGGATCATCGCACACCTATTATCAATAGTTCATCAAATTACATTTGGTGTTTTTACACTTTCGACATCACTCCATGACACTATCCTTATATGGAGCTATTCGGTGAAGCCCAATGTCGATTGTTTTTGAGTTTTTGATCTAGAAGTGGATTCGGACCACGGTGCACACCAAATTTCTTTAGCATTATGCAAGTTTTTATCTAAGCTTCTTGGGATGCCTTGCAGTGATTTTCTACTCTCTTTACTTTGTTGTTATTAGTTTTGGGTACCTTGTGGTGTCCCTTTTTCCCGATTAGTGTACATGATTACCTCATCGGGCCTAGTTTTTTGAGACTCATACTATGGACATGCCACTTCTATTTTGACCCCTAGCTTCACTTGAGGGGGGGTGTTAGAGTAGGTATTTACCTTAGCTCATGTTCACTTAGGTAGTTTATTTACCTTTATTGTATTTATCCTCATTTGCTTATGTGTGTGGATATTTATTTTATCTTATTTAGATATTAGGAGATATTATCTACTTGTTAGGTATAGTTCTTTCCTTGATCTATGGTATTGACTAGATCCTTGATGTCTAGGTTCTCTTAAATCCATGGTCTTGACTAGTTATTTCCTTGATTTATGGCACGATCTACGACCTTGAGTGGTTCTTAGATTGTTATTCCTTGCTCTATAAGCAAGGCCCATTCTCAATTTATTTCATTAAGTTCCATAATAATATATGATATTCTTTACTCATTTGTTTGCAAATTTTTTATGTAAATTTATTCGGTGAATTGATTTCATCTTATAGGTCGTGGTGTTTGATTAACATCTTTATTCTTGGCTTGGTATGATTTGGTTATTGTTTATTTTAATGGTTAGTAGTAAATCATCCCTGAGAGGTCAGAAAAAATGTTGAATTTACAAGTTACCCTATCGGGAGAGATTTTAAAAATTTCTTGTGAATTTTTTCCCTTTCCATTCTTTAGATTTTTCTAAATTTTTGTTAAAAATTGCTTTAGATTTTAGATTTTGGAAGTTTACTTGCATTTTACATGTAAAATGAGTGCGATTTCTAAATTCCAAATTTGGATCAATAGAATTGAGAATCGGAAGTCGAACTCTTGGTGTATGTTGCACGTAGTTTCTCTCTCGAGTTACAAGTCTAATTCTACACCATTATTTTGGACTTTGGACTATGAAGTGCAAGTTACATGTTTTTCACATGTCAGATCTTGATTTATAAAAACCCCCTTCTACCATTTTGGAACTTCAAAATTTTGGAATTTGGAGTCGAAGTGAATGATGCATGAAACTTTCATACCAACCTCTCGAATTCCAATCTTTGAAGGCAATAAATGCCCAACTTAGCTCGCATGTTGTATCTGGAGTAATTATTTTTACCCTCTTATAAATATGTGAGTTTTTACTTATCATTTTTTGGATAGTTTAAGTAAAACTAACATGTTAACAATCTCTAAAACCCAACTATACCCATGAGGTGATTTTTCAGAGCATTATTTTCATGATTTTCTCACTTTTTTCTAGTAATTTTGCAAGTTTATTTTCTTTTCCATTTTTGGGGTTCTCATGTTTATAAAAGGTTTATCTTGTCAACTTATAGTTGTAAGAAAGAAAATAAAGCTCATTAAACCTCAAAATGGCAAGGTTTACCAATATCTACAAATTTTTATGAATTATGTCGATGTTGCAGCGTGTGTTCAGGATAGTTCAGTTCCTATCTTGCAAATGAAACGGAAATCAAAGACACAACACCAAATTTTTAATTAGTAAAAATAGTAAGTGGGCTGCCTAGTGAAGGCCAGTCCCTGGAAGTCCAAGGGGCTTCCTCACAAGGATGTCAACCCACTATTTTATGCAATCAAGTGATACATAAAGCTAATCATGATATAAGATGGATAAAAGATAATGATTGTTCTGATAGTTTCAGACTTTATTACAAATTTATAGCATATAATGAAAACCTAGATATATAAACTATAACCTAGAAATCTGAATCAAATTTAGTGTTAGAATCTTCAGATGATGATGGATTCTTGAAAGTGATCTCTAGATAGTCTATCTCAGATTATTCAAAGAGGTCAGAGTCATAATCATTAGTATACTTGTCTCTAAAGAAATCAGGGATGTATTTTGGTTCCTCATTCTATGAGTCGTACTAATGATCAGATGTAGAGTTGGAATCTATGATATTCGGGATGGTTAGTGGATTTAGTTTGGATTGTTGATCCAATGTCAGAGTCCCAAATTTGTAATCCAGTTGTAGCAGTATTCGAACTAAGCCAAGTCAGCTCGAATGTGTAATATTTTGAAAAATCCCTCCCAAAACTTGTTTTTTGCCTCATGAATCATGTGAGTGGTTTCGAAGATGTTTTGTAGTTGTTGTAAAGGGGCTGAATGAATTACACACAATTCCAAGTCGAGGAGAATGTCCTATTATTCCCGATTAAAAGGATGAAGGATAATTGACGTGAAGATAATGTTGGTTTACTCATGAGCTTGGAAACCTATATACATCTACAAGATCCATCTTTGACATTATGTTAGAAAGGATAAAGAAATATATGAAATTGATAAGTAGATAATACGATAAAATCCATAAAAGAGAAAATTGATAAGAAAGGCATATGTTTGGTGAAACGTAGGCATTTTGACTAACAAGTGTTAAAATATAATGTCTTTATGAAAAATTAACAGTTTGACTTTGATTATGATATGAATTGGAGAATTTTAAAAAATGATGTATCATGTATATAAATAAAAGATGAAAATAAAATAGCTTACCTTAATTGAATGAAGACCGAGACTTATTAAACCTTGCAAACTAGTAAATATTTCTGATTCCTAAACAATTTCTTAATGTGCACGATAAAAGCGGATGTATATGCTCGATGATGAAAAAATCCATTGAACAAATATGAGTTTCATAGAATGAGACTCGAGACGGGTTCATAAATGATGAGAACTTGCTGCTAGATAAGAGTTTGTTTATTACGGACAAATGAAAGAATGTCTTGAGACTCATCTAATGATTGGAAATGACTTCACAAGATAATGTTGAACTGATACTAATATCACACTATTCTCAATAAATTTGATAAACAACTTTGTTAGTTTAAGATGCAAAAGGATGACAATCCATAAGCTTGAAAATGTATGCACATGGTCTAAAAATGAGACTGGAAATTGGGCTTAAATAATTGTTGGTGTTTTAATGAAACATTGACAATTTCAGCCTATTTGAGTTTATTTAGTAAATATTTGAAACAATTATCTAACTCCAGTTTATTTGTTTATGTATTCAAGAGATATGATATGGGTTTGTTTTTGAATGTGTTGAGTTGTCATATGAGGTGTCGTGTTTGTTTAGAAAATAGTTAGATTATGTTCTATTTTAGCCTAGGTTTGTTTAGGATATATTTTAGGTGGTTTGGTTAGATATATTAAACATATATCATAGGATAATGTCTAATAATAATAGATTATGTTAGGATATTTAAATAAAACAAGATCTTATGAGTATATGAAATAGTCCATGGTAGATATGTCGGGATAAAGGGGTTTTGGAATGATTTCACATCAAGGGATAACTTTTAAATGGATTTATTTAAATGATTATATATATATATATATATATATAATGGATATGAATGTGATAGATTATAAATGTGAACGGGACAAATTATTGAAGATGGGGAGTGTAGAATTTTGGTGTCTACATCTTGTTCTATGTTTTAATTCTTCTCCCATCCTTCATTTCTCTACATTCCTCCTAGGTTCTTAAAAAATCAAGTCATGGCTTCTCTTTCCTTGTTTTTTTATTCTTTTTAATTCTTAAATTCAAGATAGTTTATCAACAAGAAATAAGAGTATATTTTTGAAAACAAGGATCCTCGGAGGTTCATGATTCCACAATTCAAAGTTTTAAGGTTTCATCAAGGGACTAATGCTTCAAGATTTTTTTAGAGTTATCATTTTAGAACAAGATTTCAAAACCTCATTCTCTTTAGGTTTTGGAGGTTTTGGTTTTTACATTTTTTGGATTAGGTGTTGGCACTTTGGAGATTTGAGTTTCAGGATTCCGCTCTTCGGGCTTGAAGTTTGAGTTTTATGAACTTCAGAATTTTGAAGCTTCGAGGGTTTTGGAGATTTGAGGGTTTCATATTGTAGAGGTTTGGGTTTCATAATCATATCAGTTTGGAATTTTAGAGCTATTCTTCAGGATACAACTGAAAATTTTGAAACTTTGGACTTCAAGACTTTGAAAGTCCAAGTTAGTTTTACACAATGTTTTGTAAGCATTCACTTCCACCCCAAATTCTAATTTTTAAGTTTTAAGCAAGGAAAATGTATTGTTCTTCATCCAAAGGAAGCATAAGATGAAATATAAAAATCTAGGAGTAACACCCTCTACAAGCATTTCATCCAATGTAGATAATATTATGGATACAAACTTAGGACATATTGATATGCCCAAGTTATGGGGAAGGTTCAAGGCCCCAAATAAAAAACCATGGATGCAAGCTATTTATGATAGTGGACTTCCCCACGTGAATAAATTTCCCCAGCATATGTAATGTCCTAAATTCATGCTTTCTTAAACATCTCACTTTGACAAAAAATCACGTACAATAAAGGATGATGATGGAAAAATGGTGATCAGGTTGGATAGTGACTTCTTTGACAACCTCTTAAATCTCCCCAATTAGAATAATATGCCACTATCTCCCTGGAGTAGGATCTAGGGCATTAGGTTGGAGAGAACAACACTTGTACAAGGGTTGTTAACAAGAGCTACTTTGCCAAAACTAAAAGTTCATTGTCTAGATTCCCTAAGACAATTCCCCAATCTAATTTCATTCAAGAAATGAATGATATTATTACACTATTGAGATAGGTTATGGGCCTCAATTCCTCTAGGGAATTCCAAGAGTGGATGTACCTTTACATTACCACAATCTAAAGGAACAAGAACCTTATTCGGTGGGGTGAGCACATAAACAATAATATATATTTTTAGCTGGGAGATGTGTTAACCTCATAAAACTTTTCCATGACCTCCTAATTGGTGTACGTAGTGATAGACATGAGACACTATCTAGGTTTAACTCCAAAGGGATCTAGGAAAATGGTTAAAATATATTAGTATTATCTCCTACTCACAATGGAAGAGTTTCTTAAGAATTTTTGGAGAGTAAATGATGGCTTCTTCATAGCTCTCTTGTATTTCTTTGATAAATATTTATACGACCAAAGGATCTCTTATGAATCTTGGAAGGAAGTGCGGGATTAGGGAGGTATCTACCTAAATTTCCCAACATTCACATACATCGAGTACCTATATTTATAGGTTCTCCTTTCAAGTTTCAATATTCCCAATAGAGAAGTGGGTTCTAATGGAATTTGGTATTCATTTTTGAGTTATAAAAAGATTAAACATGATCGGCATAAATCAAGAGCCTAATTTACCATATCTATAGGTATATATACATTCACTTCTACATAAAAATATAAGAATATTGATGGGGATATGTCAAAGATGAATCTAAAAATATTCCACCCGCGCACTAACTTTGACTTTCGGGAAAAGTTTAGGAAAAAGGATTTGGTAGTATTCACATACCTCAATTCGAGGACATTTGGATCCACTACTAAGATGAGAATGTAGTAATGGAAAGAGAGTTTGAAAGGTTAACCCTTCAAGAGTTCACCTAATATGGAATTGTGGTCATCGCAAGGGCCTACATGATGATAATCAGGTTTTAGATCACGCTCATAATCAAAACAATGTCATGAATCAACCTTTACCTTGGATTGATTGGTCAGTTGTGAAATATAACAACACAAAGGAAAGGGTGGGTCCCATTTTAAATCCGACTTAGCAATGGTTAATAACATTGAGAATTACACCCAAAGCATCGAGCAAGTTCGCATAGAAACTTTGTAAGCATAGTCAATGGTGGCCCATGTCACTCCATCATAAGGGAAGTTGTCAACTCCCAAACCTATCTCAAGGCCTCGTAAGATTTGTTTCATTTTTATAGGTTTAGGGTCCTCTTTTGGATTTTCGAAAAGGGAAATAGATCTCCCAAAGTGTAATCAACTAAGTTAATTGACCTAAGTGTTTCCTTTCAAACTCCTCTAGTGTCGCATCACCGCTCTCCTCTTCTTTTCCACCCTCACCATCCTCAGTTCCTCTTTCCCCTCAATCTACCACTTTGGCTATGATTTATTTCTTCCATTTTCTCTATTCCCACTTCTCTTACATCTCTCACTAGATCTCCTGTATGACCGATGTTTTCTCTTCCATTCTAACTCTTTAAGCTGAAGATATTTTGTGATTAAGATCTCCTTTTAGAACTGCTCTTCCTAAATAATATCTTCTTGTTTCTACTTATATTTCACCCACACTAAAGGTTATCCTTTCCTCTCCTCCTTCTATTGTCATCACATCATTGCCACTTTCGTGGGAGACTATTCCCTAAACATTAATGAATTCTATTTTTACTAAGAAGTAGTTAAGGGGTAGAGTTATAGAATTTCTCTATACTCTTAGTCTATATATAATAGGATGTATTATGTTTAAAAAAACTTTTAGATCTTATTGTGAAGGGGCTCTATAATTTTGGAAGACTCCAAGAACAAGCTTTAAAATCCTTTGATATATTCATAACACTATTTTGCCTTCGAATACTTGGTGTATTGTGCAATTTGATGATTTTTTAATACTTGTGAATGATTTAATTCCTTTTATGTGGTGAATTATATTTCCTTTACATCAGTTTTCCTCCTTCAATTATCTATGAGTTGTGGTATGAAATATTTCCATTTCATTTGTGGAAAATATTGAATCCCTTATTTTATTAAAGTCTATTACTTAGTTAATTCAATGATTGAAACAAATTATTAGGATATGTGCATGTTATATATTGTTTTGAGATATTCTTTGTGTACATATAAAATAGATATTCTTATTCTATTTACTCTTGGTGCATCATCACTTTTATATATTTGAGTTAATCTCTTTCCCCTGTTCCCAAAAATAATTAGATAAGTTTTATTTAAATTATTTTAGCCACACATATTGATTTTAAATAAAATGCACCAAGTTTAGAAGGAATTCTTCCTTCTCTGGAGGTTCATCCCAAGGTTCCAAGGTCATACACATTGGGGATGTTCCCATGTTACACTACATCACTTCAATATTCAGCGGGTGCGTGATCAAAGTGACAACATGACCTTCCTTATTTATTCTAGAACATTAATTGGATGTTTTCATCAAGTTACAAACTCATTTATTTAAATCTTTAATCCATTGTAGTTAGTATATTTTATAACGTGATTCTCTGTGAATTCTAAAAACTACCTAACACTATGTTCTTCTATTTTTTCCATTGATAAATCATATCGTCTAAATGAATCGATCATAGTATCTAGATAATTAGGATTAAGGTTATCCTTACGGATACAAAATATATGGAATTTAGTTAGTAGTGTTTATAATAATGGGAAGGGGTCTCTTGGTTAAGTTTTTTCCTATTTTTCTATTTTTTTTTTCCTTGTGCCAGCTGGAAGAGGATGGATCTACTTGATCACTATTGATATATCTTTGTCTCCATTTGTTTTTTATGTAATGGGGTAGGGTCCCCTCAACCATTTTCCACCTTTAATAAAAAAAAATGGATTAGATGAAAGAAAGAATATTAAAGTTTTATAAATTACTAGGAAAAAGTTTCATGATTCTAATGTGCCAAAATTTATATGGGATGAAGTAATGAAAAATACTTTTCATATTCTAAATTCAATTCCTACCAAATAATTGCATCAAATCACACCTCATGAAGAGTGCACTATACAAAAACTTGATATCTCTTATTTAAATATATTTGGCATCCCTTCTTCTCTATTTATTCCTAAAGTTAAAAGCCAAAAGCTTGATTCTACACCTTACTCTTTCATTTTTTGGGGTATGACAATAAAACAAAAGGATTAAGAGTCTATGATATAATTAATCATGTGATTGTAGAAAATATGAATGTGCATGTTCTTGAGAAACCTTTATGTAAATCTACCTCTCTTCCCTCTTATGTGCTTCCTAACTCTAAGACTTATTTTTTAAATGGTAATCGTTTCTTAGAAAATACGGAAACTAATTTGCAATAGTATAATCATCCTTCTTCCGATATGATGGATATAGGCATTAAGAGGGGGTCTTCTTAATCTAGGATTCCTGAATGGGCTAAAAATATGGTTTCAAACTCTCAACCTAATGATTTGAGAAATATGGCCCATAGTCAACATTTTTATCACGCCTTTTCAACTGTCTATGAGGTTGACCCTCAATAATTTGAAGAATCTGTCCTAAATGAAAGATGTGTTGCAAGTATGGAAGTTGAATACAATGCTCTAATAAAGAATCAAACTTGGGAATTAGACCATATTCCTCCTAAAAGAAAAATTGTAGGATCTATATGGTTTTATAAAATCAAATATAATTTTTTTGGTAAGGTAAATGAATTCAAGCCATTATTAGTTGCTAGAAAGTTTTAAAAATGAGCATTGTTAGAATTAATCTAGCTTTAACTCGCTCAACATGGTTGGGAGATTCACCAAATGGATGCTAAAAAGTATTTTTAAATGGTAAATTCGAAGAATAAATTTATACGCATCAACCTAAAGGATTTTAAAAACTTAAAAATCTAAATATATGGTCTTAAACAAGATCATGGAGCTTGTTTTGCTAAGATAAAAAGTTTCTTTTATGAGCTTGTTTTCTCTAACATTTTGCTATTAATGATTTATTGTTAAGTATGAAAGTAGTCATGTTATAATTATTGTCTTATGTGTTGATGATCTCTCGGATTACTAGTAGTTATAAGAATCTAGTCTTTAGAATTAAATAAAAGTTAAGAAAACATTTTGAAATGACTGATTTAGGACTCTTAAATCATTTTATAGTCATGCTTATCTGTCAAAATCACAAATATATTATATCATCTTTATCACAATATGCTACTAATACTCTTAAAAGATTTAATATGGTTGATTGTAAGCCTATCTCTATTCCTATGGAATTTGGTGTTAAATTAGATCCAAAACCTTGTTGTGATAAATTTAATCCTACTTAATATAGATAGTTGGTTCGTAGTTTTATTTATGCAACTATCAATATGCCTAATATTTCCTATGTAGTTATAATTTTCTCTAGATCAATGTTGGATCCTTATGATTACCATTGTATATTAGAAAAACGATTTTAATGTATATCAAAGGTATAATCAATTATAGCTTGTGTTATTCTTCTTGTGATAATGCAATTCTATTTGGTTATTGTGATTTTGACCATGCTGGTGATATTGTGGATAGAAAATCTACTTCTAGATATGTTTTCAAGTTGGGTGCAGGTGCAATAACTTGGAGCAACAAGAAGCAACCAACAATATATATCTCTTCTACTAAAGCTGAGTAAAAAAGTGTTATAGATGAAGAATAAGAAGCCATGTGTCTTAAAAACTATTGGAAGAACTTCATATGGGCGTCAAAGGAAGCACTCTACTTCTATGTGATAGTCAAAGTTGTATTTATCTTGCAAACAATCTAGTCTAACATCAAATAACCAAGCATATTGAGATCCATATGCACTTCATCCAGGAAACAATTCTCAATGATGGTATATATCTCAATTTTTGTTCCATTGATGAGTAGGTTGGATAGATTTTTATTTAACCCTTGGGTCTATAAAGTTTTGTAAATTCCATTCTATGTTGGGCATTTTAGATTTAAGCTCTTATAATCATGTGGAAAATGTTGATCTCCACCTTTGAATAAGATGAAAAGCTTTTTTTTTGCTCTTATAATCATGTGAATGACATTGATATTCACCTCTAAATCATATGAGTATTATCCTGTTAGAGATTCCATTGATGGGAAAATAAGAAATGTGCATGTTGCATGTTTTTCTTGTGAAATTCCATCTCTTAATGGCTTGAATATGTTAAATTGGATACTCTGAGATTATTTTTATGTTATGTAAGTAAATTTTCATGTATGTGAAATTTACTTGTAATCACCAATGAAGAATTAAATATGAAGAGTTAACTAACTCCATATTCTTATATAATTATTCAGCCTTAATCAATTTATCTTGAGAATTTGTAACATTCCTTTGTATTATAGTTTTTATGCAATCCATGGAACACAACTTTGAACCATGAAAAACAATGTCTCATAGCTTCTCTAAAACCTTCAATGCTTGTATAGTTGTTACATCTTGCATAAGTTTTCAAGACACTATGGTAGTATACCATGGGTTTTAAAACCCACAAGAAATTGGTGTAGCGCACCACGGAAATACAAAACCCATGGAACAAGTATTTTCATAATGTTAGTCTAGATCACATGTTGATTTATGGATTGTAATTCCTTTTGTACCAAAAGGTGACTTGGAATTAGGAACCAAATTTGACATGTATAATAAATTATGAATGTTTCCCTACTAATCTGTTATCTCAATTTTGCTCCCAGGTAAAATTGATCAAACATGAACCTATGTAAGAAGAAGTCCAAGGGACGGTTCTGTCGTATGAGTCACATTTCAAATCCAACAAACAGGTTATAGGTGGGCTCTAAAATGGAGGAGCAAGGTCGGGAAGGACCAAACAATGTCACAGAAAACTAGAGGCTCAAAGGAGAGAAACAGAGAAAGGTTCAAAGTCTATGGGTTTTACAAATGATTTAGAGTGATCTCAAATTATCTAAGTATAGAGGAATCGGTGGAAGCCTCCATCGTCATTGGTGCATCTCCAAAGATTAAACTCCAAAAGTATACTCAAATGAGCGCGGAGCTTTCACATGTCCTAGGCCTAAAAGGGACGAGAGAAGGCCATTGAAAATTCCAAACTAGTGGAAAAGAACCACATGTCAGCTCAGTGTAATTTCAAGAATGAGATCCCAAGGCAGAGACTCAAACTACCGCTTGCCCTCCACGTGGTCAAGGTTTAATGGAAGTCAAATGGAAAGTGTGCCCAAATTGGTTAAGTATAATAATGTAGGGGGAAGGCGTCACATGTCTTAATGACGTAAATTCAAAAGCACGGCCCAAGGAGGAGACTCAAATGAGTGTGAGGCTTCCACATGTCTAGGATTCAAGAAAGTCATCGGTTCGAATTCGCTAAGTAAAACAAAGCCAGAAAGAGCCACGTGTCATCTCGATGCATATTCAAAGGTAAATCTAAAAGCCGGTCTCTAAACAAGCACTAGCCCGCCACGTGTTCTAGAGTGTGAAAAGGTAAGAATGGGCATTGAAAAGTCCAAAGTGCCATGGAGGTCTCCACGTGTCATGTGTCCGTGAAAATCCAAAGGTAAAGTCGGGGAAGTTTCCAAACATGAACAGAAGCCGCCATGTGTCTCGAGTCAATGCAGTCCGCCACAGTGAGAAAGGATTCATGAAAAATAGAAAGGAAATCTAGGAGCCCACGGAAAATGCCACATGTCTTATGGGTGCAATTTTAAGAGCAAAGGAAAGGGGTGAGATCTAAAATGAGCGTGGGGCTGCCACGTGGACCTGGTATGGACAGAATTTTTTAAATATTGCATGCCCTCGATCCCAATCTTTAGACCATATCTTTCAATTGGGAACTCAGATTTGGATGGAAGAAGACTTTTTGAAAAGGTCTTGACATCCTCTACACCATGGAGGTCTAAAACATTAATTTTGATGAGGTTAGGTGAGTAAAATAGTGGAAAAAATCCTCACACCATTAATATGTAATCCATTGCTCTCAATAACTAGATTAGATTCGATTTGATATGTTGTTCTTCCTTCTTTAACACACCGAACAAACATAGAGTGGTGGACTCGATAGATTGTGGGCGGATTTATAGTGGCATTGATGGCTAGTAGTTGAGATTCAAATCAGTTTTCCTACCTCTCTCCTTCTTCTCTCTTTGTTGCATGTATAAAAGAATGAGTTGAGCTTATTTTAAAGGGTTGGAAAATTTCGTTTTGCACCTCCCTTCTTCCCTTGTCTGCAAGAGAATTTGTGGAGCTTTCGAACCTCCCATTCGAGTTGTAATACAAAGTTTTACCTCTTGGCTACTGTAGTGTATTGTATCAACTCTGGAGCAATAATATATGTCTGTGGATGATTCTCAACCCTTTCATGTGTTCATTTCGCCTTCTAATCTCTCAAGTATAGTTTAGTTATACATGCATGGTAGTGGTATTACAATTCTATGGTCGTGTTCAATTGCAAAATAGGTGTTTAACATTCCTTTGGTGCATCACCTTGTTAGCTTAGGTTTATTTTCCTCATATCTTCTCAACCTTGTCTCCTTGGTAAGATAGAGTAGGTTTTAGAATAGATCCTCTGCAATTTATTTGTGTGCACCTAAACAGAGGAATAGGAACCAACCTTAATCCGAAGAGCTCTCTCAACTCGCAAGGTCCCACACTTTGAGAGATGCTCCATGTTGTGTAATCAAACTGAGATTCTCAACCCATATGGTTAAAAACATTCGGGTGTGTTGTGATTTACGCACTAACATTAACATTAAGGGGGAGTGTTGGGTTTATAATATTAATTGGGAAAATTATTATTTAAGAAACCTGCCAAAGACTATATGTTTTTAGATTATAATCTTTATTTAAAATTTAACAATGGTGGATCCACTACTGTTATTGGTAGTATTTTAAAATATAAGAGCTATCCAAAACATGTAACCCACCTTGTATAAAATAAGGTGATCTCATTAGATATGGGTTATGTTAGTGATATGAAAAGTATCGGGTGTAACATGTGAATACGAGAAATGTGTGCAAGTTGGTTATAGAAACTAGATTTGAATGATGTAAAACTCATGAGAATATGTATGAGGTGGTTTTTAATCCCTTCCTGGAGGTCTAAATATAAGAGCATTCACGAAATAGTGGGAGTGTTGGGTGAAAGTTTATTCGCAATGAAGATAAGCGTTTTTCACTGGTTTTTTTTTACTTTTCAAGGTTTTACCAATTATATCTTGTGTCATTGTGTTCATTTACTTTATATTTATGTTGTTTACATTCTATAATCTACATTATAAACATCTAAATCTATATTTTTAATTATTGCACTTCATAAAATATAATCTTCAACAATTTATATTGTGGATTTATAATTTGTAACATTATTCATCCCTTAAATTTCCTAACATAATATAAGTGTTTTGATGTGATATAATATAGTTTGATTATTATTATAACTTTGACTGATGATAAATAAATACATAGTCATAATAATACCAATGTGATTACATAAAATCTTTCCAAATTTTAAATTTTAAAATAAATATGGTTTTAAAATATTGTTACTTGAAAATAAAGGCCTTATTTTTGTGGTTTAGTTATAATCCATATGCGAATACGAGATGGATATAATGACACAAATAATAAATTCCAAAAGATACCAAAGTTGGTCTATAGAGCTTAATATGAGCATCAAGCATTAAAAATTTGATGCAACTTAGATTTTATTTTATTTTTTAATTTGATGTTTTAAATTATATTTAAGACATATCTATAAAAAAATACACACGTGAGTAATTTCTATATCACATTTAGATGGACATTTTTAATGTCATATCCTATATGAATTTCACCAAAATTTCATGATATTAAAAATACATTTATAAAAAATTGCATGTTGCCTCTTTGAATATATATAAGAGTTATTAATTAAATATGACTACTATTTTACATATATATGTTTACCCTAACTAAATATTATTGGTATTTATGCTACATGTTAATTGAAGTACCTTTGTACATAGTATCCCCATCAAATTAAAGAGACGTTCTTAAAAATATAGTTGATTTATAGTGTAACAATAATAGGATGCAAAAATATTGATAATATATAATTCTTTTAATATGAGCGGTTTATAAAGACATATAACATGAATCATGCAATTTCCTCAACCATGTTGTCTTTAAATTAGTTTTTGTTACTAATGGGTTTGATAAACCCTTTGGATTAACATTATGAGTCTTTTCTATCTATTTTAACAATTTCTACATAAATTTAATAATTGTAATGTAGTTCTTATTTCTTGACCCATGAAACTAGACGATTCACGAAAAATTAGTTTTTATTCACAAAATTATGGGTCAACAACCTTAAATGAAAGAAGATAATAACAAAGTACTAATTATTGTTAAAGAATGATTGTATGTTTATTAATGGTCATACACGGCAACATGATGTTCACATATTAACAATATCATTTGAATTGTTAACCATTACCCTATAGAGATTGAGTATGAGTGCATTACACATTTATCTTCTATTGTATTATCTTTCTTCCATGTATACGTATAACCACTAAGAAAAAAAACTACAACAATTATACCCTTTCTTATTTCTATGAATATAGTAATAGCTAGCTTATCCCGAGAATGGACCAAAGATGAAATAAATAAAGAAACAACTACAAGATCAACAAATAATTGAGAGACTTATTATTTCCTCTAAATTTGAAATATTGATAAAAAATTAATTTTAATTCTTTGGCATCATCTAAATCCATATGGGAAGTGAATTAACTATGTAAGCCAAAAATTTATAAATATTTACAAATATCTATTAACATTTATATTACCCTAAACATAATATAAATATGGTAGTAATTAAAAATATCAATTAAAAATACATGTAGTTATTTTTAATAAGAAAATAAATAAAGATAAAATCATGAAAAAGTAGAAAATCCTTAGTTCCATTACACAATCAACAATAAAATATTAAATTCCCTAGTCACTCTATTGTAATCAAGAGTTAAAATATGAATAAACTAATAAAACTAAATTAAAATCTTTAGGAATTAATTTAGTAGTTTTCTAGAGAGAAGGCGACTGGTTTAAAGGAAAATAAAGTTTAAATATTCCTCTTTAAATACAAAACTTAGAGGATATCTTCTTCTTTGTGAAAATATTATAGCTTAGTGATATTTGAATTTAAGAATTTAATTATTTATTAATAGCTAATGGACATGAGATGAGTTAGAGGTAGTTTTTTTTAGATTCCATGTAACATTATTACATAAACTTGTTTAATTTAGGAAATTATATTAAAATATAGTCGTTGGCATGAATTTTAACGCCCTTATTTTTCACTATTGATGTCGATTGCAAAGGTCCTTAGATAGATAAAATGATTCAAATCCTATCTCCATCTTAAAGGGGGAAATTTCCTCCCAACACCAATGTTGTTCCATAGGGATTTTCATTGGGTAAGCATCGAGATGATTTAGAGTGTCATTCATGCAAAAATAGATACTAACACGATCCCTAAAGCTATCAAAATTAGGGCCCAACCGTGATTCGTGCAAGTAATGTAGTCATGAATACCACTTACGTGATTATTATGATGATGGAGGCTATCAATACCGCGAAGTATTGCAAAGGAGGGGGAATTGATTTCAATGAGACACCCTCTCTTAAATTATTCAAAATATGGAAATAAATGAGTGACTCATCTTCAATGCAAGGGAAATTGAGAAGTAATTATCTCAACCTTCAAAATTAAAGAAAAATTTCTAACACGTCGAATCGAGTGGAAACAACATGTAGTATTGTGATATAAACTCCTAGTTTCCATGTATCTATCATTGAAAAGGAATCCATTGAATCACCACATCATAGGTTAAAGATGCATACTATAACATATTTTCTATTGTCAAGCCTTCTTTGCATCGCTTCATCTTTTTGTAATGGAATGATGCAACTCGCATGAAATGTTATCCAATTAAAATATCACCTTGATGATATGAGGATGGATTTGAATGCCCCATTCTAGAGCTATAAATCACTCACAAGAACTCAAAATAGTAGCTAATGTTTGATTAAATAGGATTCATCCAGTTATTAACAATTTTATGATAAAATTCTCAAATAAATTTTGTCCTACCATTACTCGTGCATATCTTATAAATATACAATCTAGGAATACACATCCGATTCATGCATTTTTTCAAGAGTTGACATGCTCTGCCTAAACCAAATATCTTAACATATAAATTAACAAGGAATTTCTCACAAAAATATTTGACTCTAATGCCATCTTGATAATTATAAATAAAAAAACATTACTAAGTCTTACATTCTCCAAAATTGCACAAGTAGTAGGAATACTATTGAAAATAAAGTGATTTGGCCTTGTTCCAAACTATACATTTAGTAGAATAGATATAAATCCTATTCTACTTCCTCATTTGAAAATACCTAACAATAATAGAGGTCCATGAGGCTACATTTATCTTAGGAATGTTTTCAAATAATATCCCAAGACTACAAAACCTTTTCTTGCACGAGTCCAAAACCATAACAATTTAAGAGGAAACATTTCAGTTAGGAATTTTGTAAATCACTTTGAGTGCATCCTCTAATTTTCTAGTTTGGGTATATCCTCAAAGTATTGTTTCACATGCAACCATAGTTTGTTTAGATAAATTATCAAAGAGATAACATGCACCTTGTAGACCCCTTGTTGTAAATATTTTGTCTTGGTACATTCCCATAATAATTGTAATGGAGTTGGTTCTTCATGATTATTTTTTCCAACTAGTTATTATGCTAAGAAAATTAGTTGTAATAACACTAGTATTACATAGTTTAGATAACACTAAAGGACATCTATAAGACTAAAAATTAACCCCGAGAAAAAATGTGGCATTTTTTCAAATTCACAAGTGTCATATATGCTAAATTTGAAGTCTTTTACAAACATAAATATATAAAGCATATGAGGAGAATTAAAATAGAAAATGTTTGATTTTTCTGTTTTCTAATGATGTAAGCTTCAAAAATATTTCTAGGTTATGGGATCGAACCTCCTAGTCTCAAAAAAGGACAATGATACATTGTTATAATTTATAAACCGCTTAAATTACGTCTCGGTGATAACATTTGCTAATATATTTTTGTTGGGTATAAAATTTGATCTAAGTTCTGATTTCCTAAAATCTAGTATGATAGCACTTCGAAATTAAAAAATTTGAAAATTCCAAAAAAAGTAGAAATGTATACCATATACATGAATAGTATGCAAAACTCTATACATGATCCACAAAAGTTGGTTATAGAAAACTAATTCATTAACTAAATACCTCTAATCTCAAGAGTAAATGATATCTTGGTTCAAAAATTCATGCAACGATTACAATAATGTTAGGATCTTCTAGATAATTTAACACTTATCCAATTTTAAGTATAATTAAAGCTCCAACAACTTTAAACAATTACAATTATGTGTGTGTGTGTGTGTGTGTGTGTCTATATATATATATATATATATATATATATATATATATATATATATATATATATATATATATATATATATATATATATATTTCTTCATTTAATGCATTCGGTTTAACAAGCTTGAACCCTCACTCTTCATATTAACATTACTGAAAAAATTCCATGTTATTTGAACTTCCTTGATATAATGTTCAAGCACAGGAACCATCCAGTTGAAGAGGTGTTCTTTCCATAAAAACACAGGGTGAAAGCATATAAATGTGTCCCACTTTTTGGCATTTGTTGTAACTTTATAAACATTAATTTTTAGTTTCATCTAAATTCTAAAGGAAATAGCCACAAAACCGTACACATTCATGAAATTCCACGAACTAAAAAAATGTTGTGTTTAGAGTGTAGAATACATGTAAACTTTTGTTTAGAAAAAAAAACTGGTCCTTTTCTAAATTTTATTCATACCTTGTTTCTTATTTTATAGTAGAGAAAAAATCTCCGACTTCTTTTTTTTATGAAAATTGTTTCGCACTATGAAATTTTAGATATATGTTTTAGATTCTTACTTAAGATATTTTTAGATAAAGGGCGTACATATGTTTATGTAAATATATTTTAATATTTATATCGAAATTGATTTTTTTTCATAGGCATGAAGAAGACTTCAAAAAATAGTGAGATTATGTTTTTCAAAAAAAATTAATATATTTTACTTTTTTCAAATTCTCTTGAAAGTGTACTACTGATTGTCATAAAATGCCATACATTGTCGTAAATTACCATCACATCCTACTACAAATTTACTCTTTGTGATACATTTCACATTAATACATGGAGCAATGGAGGGAACGAGCGATGGAGGGACAATCAGTGTTGTTTCTGCTGTACTGGCTACAAAATGTCTACGTTTTAGACCTGTCATGGCTGTGAAAGGGCTGCTTTCTAACTTAAATCATATGATTGATAAGCCCCAAGTAGAGAAAGTTTTCACGTTGGGATCCACAACTTTTACGGAATAAGATTCTTCAAAACCCCACTAGAAATGTGGGTCCACATTCTCCATAAAAGGTGCAGTTCATGTGGGAGAAGGACAAGGAAGGGGTTACCTATCTCAAGGTGCCAGATGGTTGCTTGCATAGGGCTTTGGAAAAAGTGAATCTTTCCCTAGTTGGTAAGTTTCTAGGCTCTAGACCTAACATTGATGTTATTAGAAAATGGGCTTTTAGAAAGTGGAAACCAAAAGGGGATCTGAGCATTACCATTATGTCAAGGGGTTTTTTTCTAGAAAAATTTAATCAATAGACTGATTTGGAATCGGTGCTTCTAGGAGGCCCATGGTGTCTGGGTAATATGGGCCTTTTTTTAAAAAGATGGTATCCTAGGTTTGATCTCGAACATCGAGAATATAAACACCATTCCAATCTGGTGTAGACTCCAGGACTACCTCTCCAATTTTGGGATGATGAGATCCTATTAAATATTGCTAAATCCCTCGGTGCTCGATTGGGCTTGATGGACCTACGAGAAACAGATCCAGACTAGCTTTTGCTAGATTCTGTATTTCTTCTAAAATGGAGCAGGAGTTACTGGAACATATTATTTTGCAATCTAAGTATGGCATTTGGCATCAAAAGATTGAATATGAAACCTTTCATTTGTGATGTAATAAATGCCATCGTATAGGGCATTTCACCAGAAAATGCCCTAATAAGGAGATCTCCCAAGAGGATACAAAAAGCAAGAATGAAAAACTTGAAGGAGATTCAGCTCAGGCACAAGAAGCTAGGATGATAGAAATGGAACCTGATCATAGCCAGAGGGAAGAAAAATCCCTTAACCAACCTGAGTGGAACTATAAGAAGAAAGGAAAAAAGGGGTTCAGAACTCCAATTAGAAAACCTCTAGTCTGTAGGAAGCTCGCACTGAAAACTCCAGCGGCAGCTTCACTAGGAGTACCCACAACCACCAAAGAAGATTTAGATATGCAAAACCCTAGTAAAGGTGGTTTTGGAGGTTGACGAGAAAAAGGGAACAATGAAAGTAAATATTCTTTCTAAAGAGCTAGCTCAGTTTGTGGAAACTCAGAATGAAACTAAAGTAGCTGAGATAGATCAACTGAATCCTCTGTTCATCATTAAGGAAATTTTGGATGAGGAAAAAGAAAACATGGAACCAGAAGATTCATTACAGAAAAGTTCTCCGTGGGAAAACAAAAATTTTCACCTAAAAGTGAGAACCCCATATCTAGCATCAAATCAACAAATTTACAACCTGTCAATAAACAGGGAGAGAAAGAGGAGGGGGAAGTAATGCCACTCAGAGAAAACATCCTCTATGAGGAAGACTCGGAGCTAAATACTGGATTTATAGAGGTCATTTCTAAGAAAAAGAAGAGAATGAAAGGATTTGAAAAGATCCCAGATTCGCTCTATCATGAAAAAAAGAAGAAAATTGACAACTGGGAAACTTCAACATCCAGAACCACTAGATCATCTACTAGAAGAATAGTAGACTTTGGAAGCATCTCTAAAAGAGGAAGACCCTCAAAAAAGGCTCTCAGATCTAAGAGAATAGAGGAAGACATTGCAGATGGCACTCAACGGAAATGACGATCATCTCATGGAACATCAAAGGGATGAATGGAAACTCCAAAAAAAGAATAATCAAGGAGTTATGGGAGTCTAGTAGACCTAGCATTTTGCTTCTGTAGGAAACTAAGATGAACGCTAAGGTTCTTGAAATTAGTAAAAAGAATTTCTAGGAAAACTCCGACGTGGCTGCGGTGGATTCTTAGGGTGCTTCAGAAGGCTGGCTACATTTTGGGATAAAAGATAGTATACTGGTATGATTCTTACTGAAACCAATAACCATCTTGCTATTAATTTTCACGCTATTGAGAATAATTGTGACTGGATCCTTTCTAATATCTATGCCCCTAATATGGTTATTGGGAGGTGAAAACTTTGGACTGATCTTAAGACTTTCAGAAGTCAACATAATACTACCAACTAGCTTATTATGGGAGACTTCAATTCTCCCCTAAACCAGGAGAAAAACAAGGAGGAAACTTAAGTTTTTCCATAGGTATGGATGAATTTGCTGATTTTGTTGCTGACCTTAATCTCATGGATGTGGATCTTCATGGCAATCAGTTCACCTAGACTAATAGAAGGTTGGGGAAAGACTTAATTCAAGTAAGACTGGATAGAGCTCTTTTCTCTGCTAGTTGGATTCTTAGTCAGGACTTCCATCTTACTTCTCTACCCAAAATTGGGTCGGACCACAATCCGATTGCTTTAAAACTCTTCAATTGGACTAAGCCCACCAGGAGTTCCTTCAAATTTGAAAATATGTGGATGGAACATGATGATATCCATGACAGGATTAAGGAATGGTGGATTTGGGATGGTGAGGGCACTGCTCAGTTTAGGCTTATTCAGAAACTTAAAAATGTCAAAAACAGGTTAAAATACGAACAAAGAGGTTTTTGGGAATGTGTTTGAACAAAAAAGGAATTAAAGAAAAAGCTCCAAGATTTGGAAATCAAGATGAATTCAAAGGGAGATCTCTTGAAGATCAATCAGTGGAAAAGAATATTCTTTTAGAGCTGCATACGGTATGTAGTAGAGAAGAATCCCTATGGAGACTCAAATCAAGGGCTATTTGGCTGAAAGAAGGAGATAGAAATATAAAATTCTTCCATATGACCACCCTGAAGCATAGAGCCTGCAATAGGATAATGGAAGTTGCTAAAGGAAATGGCACTGTTATAAAAGACCCAAGGAGCATCAAAGAGGAAGCTCTCAAATTTTACGAAAAATTGCTTAATGAGAAAAATATCATTAATGATGAGGCAATCTCTTTCATGTTGGAGGCTATCCCCCAAGACAAAATTGAAGAGAAGAGATTTAAAGACATCACTAAAGTTGTCACATTAGAAGAACTTCAAAAATTTGTGTTACTCTTGAAGGGGATAAGGCACCGGGCTCGAGATGGTTTCTCTGTCAACTTTTTTCGAAGTTTTGGGAAATATGTTTGGATGATCTTCTCAGGGCGGTGAATGAATTCTATAGAACTGGGGATCTTTTGAAAGAGTTGAACAACACCCACATTGTGCTTGCTCCAAAAAAAATGGACACTAAGGATTTCAAAGACTTCAGACCCATTAGTCTGGTGAATGTTATTTATAGAATTTTTACCAAGATCATTGCTACTCAGACTCAGTTCATTATGAATGATTTAATATCAAAACAACAAAGTGGTTTCATTAAAGGAAGGATTATTCAAGATGGAGTGATTATGGTCCATGAGACTATTCACTCTATGGATAATAACAAAAAAATCAAACATGGTCCTTAAACTTGATATGAATAAAGCCTTTGATAAAGTTTCTGGGCCTTTCTGGACAAGGTTTTGAAAAATTTGGTTTTCTAACTAAATTCAAAAAAATTATCAAGGCATGCATCACTACAGCCAAATTCTCAGTGGTGGTAAATGGAGAGCTAGTGGGATTTTTACTAGCATTAGAGGGCTAAAGCAAGGGGATCCCATATCCTGTCTGCTATTCATTCTTATGGCAGACAGTCTTAGTAGAAAAATTGATAAAGCACCCATAGATGGTCTTCTGAAAGGATCTAAGCCCACTTCCACTAACCAAGTAGCTTCTCATCAACAATTTGCGGATGATACAATCATTCTATTAATGGATTCAATCCTTGAAGCTAAGGCAACAAATTCTATTATGAAATTATATGAATCTGCTTCTGGGAAAGAGATTAATTTTGATAAAAGCTCAATCTTCTTTTTTAACACCCCGAGGAAAGACAACTTAAAATTGCTAAAATTTTGGGTTATAAAATCAATTCACTTCCCAATACTTATTTGGGGCTCCCCCTTGGTATGAAAAAGTATCAACCAAAGTCTGGAATGACTTGTTGGAAAGATTTCAAAAGAAAATGGCTGGTTGGAAAGGAGCCATTCTATCAAGTGCTGGTAAGTGTTTGCTCATAAAAAGCACTCTTCAGAATCTCCCTATATATATCATGTCACTATATAATATCCCTTCTAATTTCAGAGAAAAAATTGAGAGGATTCAGAAGCACTTTCTATGGCAGGGAATGGAGGATAAATTCAAATATCACTTGGTAGCTTGGGACCAAGTATGCACTCCCAAAAAAATTGGGGGCCTGGGTATAAAAGACATCAAAAAAATGAATGAGGCTCTAATTGCAAAAATGGGCTGGAGAATGCTCTCGGAGAAACAACCCTGGATTGAACTAATTAAGGCCAAATACCTTAATCAACAAGCAACCATTTCTTTTCTTCAGGAAGAGAACCTTCCTTATGGATCCATTTTTTGGAATAATTTAGTTCAGATCAGGAATTTCATCAAACATGGAAGCAAATGGAAAGTGGGGAATGGCAGAGATATAAATTTTTGGGGGATAACTGGTCTAACTATAGTCTTATTGATATATTTGGAGCAGTCAGAGATAGCCTTGAATGTAAGTATGGTACTAGAATCATGGATTACATTGACAGGGATGGCAACAAGAAGAAATGGAAAAAACTCTCTGTGGACAGGGATGATCTGAACCACATGATGTCCTCTTTGCAAGATCGTTTGGATGTTCTCCCCTTAAGTCAACTAGATGTTCAGGATGAATTGGTATGGAACAACTCTATTGATGGAGATTACTCTGTTAAATCTGGATATAATTATTTCTTTGAAACTGTTCAGAGTGAGTTCAACTGGAGCAGGATTTGGATGGCTGAGCTCACACCAAAAATCAATTTTTTATTTTGGCTTGCTCTCAGGGGTAGAATTCTCACCAATGACAACCTGATAAGAAAAGGTTTCATAATGCCAAATAGATGTCATCTCTGTAAAAAAGAATCTGAGGATATCAGACACTGTTAGTTCATTGTGAGTATGCCACTAAAATCTAGAGTGTTGCCTTTTCTAATTTCAAAGTTTCTTGGGCTGTGCCGAAGGACTTCATCCAGTTTTGGACCTAATGGAATCCTCCTTTTAAACACTGTGTTGTGAGAAGACTCTAGAAATTGGTAATGCCCCATATTATTTGGAGGATATGGAAAGATAGAAATGACATCATTTTTAGAAACATTAAATAGTAGTGTAAGTTCAGCTTTGTTAAGATTACTAATGTTGTCAAAGAGAACATTGAAATATTCAAACCTCCCAAGAACAAGAATTATCCTGAAATGAAGAGCATATTTTGTCCAACTGGAAGATTGGAGTTGATAATATTCAGAATAGCACTCGTTCCAACATTGACAGGTCTTTGATACATTGGAACCCTTCTGATCTCAACTGGCACAAGTTGAACTTTGATGGGGCTTCCAAGGGTAATCCTAGGATTGCTGCAGGGGGAGGAGTGATTCGAGATCATAGAGGTAGTCTTATTACTACCTATGCTGGTAAAATGGGGATACAAACTAACCATTATGCTAAAGCCTTGGTTGCTCTATGGGGGCTTAGAATTTCTCAGACACATAACATTCATAATATTATTCTAGAAGGAGACTCACTAAATATCATTAATCATCTAAATTAGTCTTTGCCTCCAAGCTGGAATATCAATGATTTCATCATGGAATCTATAAGCATTTGTCAAACCTTCAAAAATATCCAAATCAAGCACACATACCAAGAAGGAAATAAGGTTGCTAATGAATTGGCCAATTATGGCATAAATAATAATCAAATTATTTGGGATAATGTTAATCACATCCTTGAGAAGGTACAAAGTAGCATTCAAGGGAAATTTATGGGTGATGTGAATCCATTACAAGAGGTCGAAATACCTCCAAAAACACATATAAACAACTTTGCAAATATAACCAGGAGTTTCAAAATAGCTTACTTCTCATTCTGGAATTCACACTGTGATCCATTACATCATTACAATTCTCCTTTTATTTCAAGACTACTCTAAAACCCTAAAATGCCAAAACCCTAAAATGCCAAAAAACCCTAAAATGCAAAACAACTCGGATTGACCCCAAAATTTGCGTGCCAAATATGCATTCATAAATTAGGGCTCACATGAAATTTGGACTTATTCTGACAAGCACAACAAAAGTTATTAAAGTTCTAAGACCTAGTCAAAAGTAGAAAAAACATTGTGAGCCAATTTTAGGCCACTAGATGATGGAAACCGAGCCCGAAAACGTGCCAAAATGAGCACAACATTGCAGGCAATGTTGTCCCTAAGCATAGTACTAATGTATATCTACCACCCTGTAAAATTTTAGGACGATCCAATGGTCGGATCAAAAGTTATGGCCTCTGCAAGTTATGCTCCCGCATCATTCTCCCCTAGTTGAAAAGAATTCAGCTCCTGCGAATTCTGTTGACGGAACTCATCTAATTTTGCACTGTCAATTTTCCTCAACTCCCACTCAAGAATCCAAGTGTTTTCTTCTTGCTACAAACCTTCCCACTGTACCAAATATCTGTTGTAGCTCCCATGTCTAGTAGTGATTGTCTTTTGGTCCAAGACACGCATTACCCTCTCCTTTTTCTCCTTCGGCATCTGTTTCTTCCAGTTTATTTCTTCCTCCTCCGCAACATTTTCATCATGACCTGGAAACTTATATAAATCAGAAACATTAAAAACTGGTGAGATAGCAAAGTTTTCAGGTAGCTCCACCTTGTAGGCATTATCACTCATTTTCTTCAGAATCCTACATGGCCCAATCTTCTTATACTTGAGTTTATTATATGTTCCCTTTGGAAACCTCTCTTTTCTAAGATGAACCATCACCATATCTCCTTCTTCAAATACACTTACTCTCCTACTGGCATCTGCAGCTGTTTTATATTGTGCATTACTCACTTTTAGCTTTTCCCTCACTTCATCTTGTAGCTGTAGAATGTGTTCTGCAAATGCTTCTGCATCATCACTAGTTTCATCTTCACCTGGTAGAACAATTAGATCAAGGACCCCCTTCGGATTCCTACCATATACAATCTGGAAAGGAGACCTCCTGTTGACCTGTTTACCGAGCTATTATATGCAAACTTAGCTTGAGGTAAAGCTAAGTCCCATTGTTTTGGCTTTTCTCCAACTATACAACGTAGGAGATTTCCCAAGCTTCTATTCACTACTTCCATCTACCCATCAGTCTGGGGGTGATATGCACTATTGAACTATAGTTGTGTCCCCAATTTCTTCCACAGAGTCCTCCAAAAGTGACTCAAAACTTCGTGTCCCGATCTGAAGTGATCGTTTTTGGAATTCCATGCAATCGAACCACTTCTGAAAAAAACAAATCTGCAATTCTGGAAGCATCATTAGTTTTTTACAAGAAATAAAATGTGCCATCTTAGAGAATCTATCAACCACAACAAAGATAGAATCATTCCCTCATTGTGTGTTAGGAATCCCTAACACAAAATCCATACTCAGATCAACCCATGGCCCTGTAGGGATAGGCAATGGCATATATAACCCAGTATTCTGTGCATGACCCTTAGCCATTTGACACACTCTACATCTTGCTACAACCCTACTGATGTCCCTCTTTACCTTTGGCCAATAATACTTTTCTACGACAAGAAAAATTTTCTTACTTATACCAAAGTGTCCAGCCAACCCTCCACTATGCAATTCTCTTATAATATTTTCTCTCATTGAACCAACAGGGATGCACAATTGTTTCCCCCTAAACAAATAACCATCCTGTATCAAATAATCAAAAGAATCACTACCTACTGTAGGCTCCTTAAGCTTTCTGACAACATCACCAAAATCAGGATCACCTTCATACGATTCCTTAACTGCCTCAAACCCTAGGACTTTATTTTCCATTGTTGTCAAAAGGGCTACACGCCTACTCAAGGCATCAAGCAACTTGATTACGCTTACTGCAGAATTATGCTTTAAAACAAAAGTATATTCTTGCAAAAATGAAACCCATTTTCCATGCCTACTATTTAGTTTCTTCTGTGTGTTTACATACCTCAAGGCTTCATGGTCAGTGAAGAGTACAAATTCCTTTGCTACCAAGTAATGTCTCTAGTTCCTTAATGCCTGAACAATAGCGTAAAATTCCACATCATAAGTAGAATATTTCCTCCTGACTTCATTTAGCTTTTCACTGAAGAATGCCACTGGTCGTCCTTCTTGACTCAACACAGCTCCAATCCCAACATGTGAGGCATCACAGTCAACCTCAAAGACCTTGCTAAAATCTGGCAATACCAAAATAGGTGCTTCTGATACTTTCTTCTTCAACAATTCAAAACTATCTGTTGCTGCCTTGGTCCATACAAACTCCCTCCCTTTTGTACACTCTGTTATGGGTGCAACAATGCTACTGAAATTCCTGATGAACTTCCTATAAAAATTTGCCAATCCATGAAAACTACGAACCTCTGTCACATTCCTTGGAATAGGCCATTCCAGAATTGCCTTTACTTTTTCCTCATCCATCCTCACTCCATCCCCTGATATGACAAATCCCAAAAAAAAGACTCTTTTGAAGGAATCTACACTTCTTTAAGTTTGCATATAGACTCTCTTTACGTAACAAGTCTAGCACCAATTTCAGATGTAACAAGTGTTCTTCCACTATCTTATTGAATATCAAAATATCATCAAAATAGACAACAACAAACTTACCATTGTATTCTCGGAGTACTCTGTTCATCAACCTCATGAATGTACATTGGGTGCATTAGATAGCCCAAATGGCATCACCATCCACTCGTATAATCCATCTTTTGTTTTAAAAGCAGTTTTCCATTCATCCCCTTCATGGATTCGGATCTGGTAGTAACCACTCCGTAGGTCAATCTTACTAAAATATCGGGCTCCCGCTAGCACATCCATCATATCATCCAATCATGAAATTGGAAACCGATACTTAATTGTGATCTTGTTTATGGCTCTACTGTCTACACACATTCTCCAGTCTCCATCTTTTTGGGAGTCAATAACACTGGAGTTGCACATGGACTCATGCTTTCTCTCACTAACCCTTTTTGTATTAGATCTGTCACTTTTCTATTCAACTCTTCACTCTGTGTCGGACTCATCCGATAGGCTGCTTGGTTTGGAAGGGCCGATCCTGGGATCAAATCAATATGGTGTTGAATATCTCACTTTGGGGGTAACCCATCTGGTAGCTCATCTGGTATGACATCTTTGTATTCTTTTAGTATCTTTTCTACTGCAATAGGTATATTAAAGCCTTCTTTCTCCAGCTTCTTTGACATTAGTGCATAACAACATCCAGCTTCTTCCATTTCTGTAACAAACTCTTTTGTAGCCAATAAGCCCTCACTCTTCTCTTCTTCCTTGAAGGGTAATAAGACCACCTTTACACCATCCTTCCAAAAGGTATATGTATTTTTCCCTCCATCATGTGTAACCTTTCTATCATATTGCCAAGGCCTACCTAGTAATATATGACATGCATCCATTGGGATAACATCACACCACACCTCATCCCTGTAGGTATTCCCAATTGAAAACTTTATAAGGCATCTTTTATCTATGGTTACTTCATTTCCTTTCTTGAACCATGATATACGATAGGGATATGGGTGCTTGTCACAGCTCATATTCGATTTATCAACCATTACTGATTGAAACCATATTTTCACAACTACCACCATCAATAATAATTTTACATACCTTTCCTCAGAGGTGCATCTTGTTCAAAATATATTTGTTCAAACCCACGAATCAGCTCCAAACAACATCATGTTCTTTCTCCTTCCTTGGGACAATCATCATCCTCCTTATCATGAGGGTTTCACCCAAGTTTGCAGCAACCTCCATTTCTTCTTCCTCTTCAACTTCAACCAGATTTACTCGTGGTTGTTCTCCTTGCCATCTATCTTGTGTAGGATAGTGCGGACACTCAAAAGCTCTGTTCCCCTCTTCACCACATTTGTAACATGTATATTTCCTTTGGGGCTATTCCAACCTCGTCCTCCATTATAACCTCTTCCCCTCGAAATCCCCTACCTCTTTGGTAGTTACCATGGCTTTGACAGAATCTTCATGCCCTTATGTATTAGAGGATTCACCTTTTGTAGATTCAAATCTACCCCTGCCCCTCATTGGAGATGATGATGGACCTCTCTTCACACCTCTTCTAAAATTACTCCTCTTGTTCTTTTCCTCTGCCTTTAATGCAAGTTGATAAGCATCATCTAGGCTATGGATCCAGAGCATACTCAGCTCATCTTGTATGGTGTAACTCAACCCATTTATGTACCGTGTAGCCTTTTGTTCTTCAGACTCTCCCTGTTCCACCCTAATTGATAACTTGTAAAATTCATTAGTATACTCCTCAATGCTGAGATCCTTCTACCTTAGGTTTTGGAACCTTCGAAAGAGTGTCTGAGCATAATCTACAGGAAGAAACTTTTCTTTCAACTTCTTTACCATTTTATTCCAATTTCGGATCTTGCCCTTTCCATTCCTTTGTCTTTCATTTTGTAGGTGATCCCACCAGATCAATGCATGTCCAGCTAACTTAGTGCATGCAAACTTAACCTTCTTCTCCTCTGAAAGGTTTTTCCACTCAAAGAATTTTTCCATGCAATTTAACCAGTCAATCAACTCCTTTGGTCGTAACCCTCCACCATAATCAGGAACATTAATCTTAATGTCGTCATTCTTTCCCTCTAAAGCCTGGATCAATCTCTCCTCAAATGGTCTCTCATTCAAGGTTTCTTCATCTCTCTCATTTTCTTCTTCATCTCCTCCTTCATTCATTAATGGAGTCTCTTCTTCAATATCACTATCTGGGTTTGCATTCCCATTTGCATGTCTCCTCCTAAGGCGGGTAACTTCCCGTGAGCTTAGCAACTTGTCTCTGTAGCTCCTGCATATGCCTATTCATCTGGGCATAACCTCCCCTCCCGTCTAGCCATGATTATATAAGTAGAGGAAAAAAATACACATAAAAATGTAATATGTTACCTTAACTATTTCCGCAAGATCAAAATACCAATTGATGTGAATCCAGCTGCAAGAGGTTGAAATACCTCCAAAAACACACATAAACATGACTTTGCAAATAAAACCAGGAGTTTCAAAATAGCTTACTTCTCATTCTGGAATTCTTTGATCCATTACATCATTACAATTCTCCTTTTATTTCAAGACTACTCTAAAACCCTAAAATGCCAAAACCCTAAAATGCCAAAAAACCCTAAAATGTAAAACAACTCGGATTGACCCCAAAATTTGTGTGCCAAATATGCATTCATAAATTAGGGCTCACATGAAATTTGGACTTATTTTGACAAACACAACAAAAGTTATTAAAGTTCTAAGACCTAGTCAAAAGCAAGAAAAAAATTCATTGGAGCCAATTTTAGGCCACTAGATGATGGAAACCGAGCTCGAAAACGTGCCAAAATGAGCACAACGTTGCATGTAATGTTGTCCCTAGCATAGTACTAATGTATATCTACCACCCTGTAAAATTTCAGGACGATCCAACGGTCGGATCAAAAGTTATGGCCTCTGCAAGTTATGCTCCCGCATCAATGGGCACTCAAGTATGGAGTAAGGATAATGATTATTTGGAGTGGGCTTTAGAGGAGATAAAAGATCACCCATGTGGGAAATATCAAATAAGCTACGGCCACATTAACTTTCATCACTCCCAACATGTGTGCGGGATTCTTAATATCCGGGACAGGCAAAAAGACAACTACATTTCATACAGTAGTTTAAACAAGGGTTTTGAGGACAAGAGTTGCAAGCATTTCAGAGAGGAAAAAATGGGAGGAGCCCCATGCCAGGTTGAACCCAACAGTGATCCAGAATGGAAGAGAAACAAGGAGTTGTGGAACCTCCTCAAGTAGGGTGGAATTACAAACTTCATTGATCGAATTCAGGGGCACGATCAGAGCATTTTGATCCAATTCGCTATGGATTGGAAGGATCAAAAAGTGGAGTATGGAGGACATAAAATACCCATTAATGAAGAACTAATTGCCAAAGCTACAGGCCTGGAGATGGAAGGCTTCCATTTCTTCAGCAAGAGGATTGACAAAAAGGCTGAGGAGAAGAAGTCGTTGTTGATAACGAGGAGTTGGTTTTTATTGCGGGTTTGAGGGTAAGTTCTATCCCATCGCCCTTTAATGAAATCACCCATATGATGGTCTGGTATATATCTTTGGAAGGGAGATATGTTACATTTCTATTAAACACCTAGTGTTCCTTAACCATTTCCACAGGAAAATCACTGTCTACTTCCCGCATTATCTTTTGAACTCCCTCGAATGCTCCATCTTGGAGTTTTAGAAGCATACCGTGCTACCCCTACATCAAGGTCTTATATTCTTGTTGCACAAGCTTTGTGTTACTAAATACCCCAGTCTCCCTTCCTCCCCCAGCATTGTTCCACTCTTTCCCACCACCACTACCCCCACCCCCATCCCTTCCACCACGTCCAAGCCTAAAACAAGGAACCATAAGAAGCCCAAATTGGACACCCCTGTTTCGGGTAGAGTCCTTCATAGCAATAAGGATTTGGAAGTTTTCCAAAACCTATTACACATCAGTAGTGTAGGCCATGAAGAGGCCTTACAAAAAGATGGAAACAGTACTTCCCAAAGGTTGGAAGCCTTGGAGAATGAAATGATGAAACTGAATGAAGAAGTGCAGCATTTGGCCAAGCAAAAAGGAAAAAGGAAGATGGAAGATGATACTGATCTTGACAATAAGCAAGTTGAGGACATCTACAAAAAGCTTAACTCCTTGGACAATCGTCTGGGGAGAGCAAAGGATCGCCATGACCACAACATGGCAATTTTTAATGCAATCAATGATTTCCTTGAACAACATGTTCATAGCATTTATGTGCTTAGTGGGATCCCGGACACTCTGTGGGGAATGGACAAGGAGAGCAGTCAAACCATAACAAAGCTGGATGCTAAGGACCCCACACACATGACAACGGTGGCTCTCTTTACCTCGCTACAAACTATTAAATCCAGAATTACCAGAGCTACCAAGAAGTAAAGGAGGTCTTCATTGCAGATGCTGATCTTCATCATTCCTTTTGCTATTTTTTGTTGTTTTTTGGCTACATTGTTGCAACGCACACACTATTTTGCTCTTATGTAGTAACTTTTTTGTTACAGGTTGGCTTTAACACCTATTCTGGATGTTGATCCATTTTTTGTGGAACCTATTAATGTTTTATCTGGATTTTAGGCCCTCTATGTAAATAGGGTATAGTCCCTTCAAAACTATTTACCATTAATAAAAAAATACCATACATTCGAAAAAAAAATTAAAAAAGAAAAATTATATTTTGATAAAGGTAATAAAAACTATTTTGTGATGTAAATTTTTGTAATTTAACTAACTAATTTACCCTAATTACATGGCACCTCTATGTCACATTTTGGCCTATAATTATCCTCCAAACGGATTACGGTCCAAAATGTGCCACATAGGCTCTACGTGGTCTTGGCGCAAATGGGTGTCGTGAATGGGTGTCACGAACACCCTTGGACGAATACTCGCTTGCTAGAACACCTTAAAAAATTGAATTTTTGACTCGAGAACCACCAACTTTATTTGAAGGGTTAAATTTAGTTTTTAATATTACTTTTGCTAACTATAGTTTTAAAGCATTATTTTTGTTTTTATTTTATTTTTAGATTCAATTTCAATGGTTATAATTTAAAAATATAGTTTTTCATATTATTAAATAATTGTATATTACATTTAAATTGTTGTGAAATTGAACACTAGTTTTAAAGTTAGAAAAACATGTAATTAACAATAACCTAGTTTCTATTAAGATTGTTATATAATAAGTGTTACACATATATAGTTTTCCATTGAAATTATTCTTAGATCTAGATCTAGCTCAATTTGTGTGTGTAAGTGAAAATTATCGAAGTGGAGGAATTATGGGAAATGAGAAGAATAATAAGAGAAAGTATACTGAGGAAAGGAGAGTAAAGGATAATGTTAAAATATAATTTCTTAGGGAGAAAAAATAGAGAGAAGACTGCAAAATAGGCTACTCAAAAATAAAACATTGGTTTATACATACTTTAAACTCTTGATATCGCAATTTTATTTCTCTTTCTAGGGTAAATATGAAGTTTTAGTTTAAACACGCCTTCTAGATATAAGAATATTAGATTATAAATACAATATAATGATTATCATTGTGCTTCATACTCAAAACCCTTGATATCATAATTTTATTTTTCTATCTAGGGTAAATCTGAAGTTTTGCCTTCAACATGCCTTCTACATAGAAGAATATTTAGAATACAGTCTAAATATTATGCAAACAATAAAATGTATTTAACTTTAAGCTTGGTATCTCTTATTGTTAGTATTGGTTGGTATTGTGCATTAGTATTGTGATTTTGTATTGTGTGTTTTAGAATACAATCTATGATTAGTATTGTGTATTTAACTCTAAGCTTGGTATCCCTTAGACAAGTTTGGCTATAAACCTATCCTCCTACCAACAAATCTAGCTTGTATATACATATAAATCCTCATATTATAATAGATTTGTGTAGTTTCAAGACATGTTGTCATACCTCAAATTATTTATTTACCTCCAAAACTAGGAAACTTTGATCTTCTAAGTTATTTTCAATTTATATTTGCATAATGATGATAATCCAAAAGAAACGGGTATAACGATATCCGGAAGTGGTGTCGAAATATTAAATTTTATCAAACCCATCTGACCCTTTATTGTTTCCAATATCACATTAAACTATTTTATTTCCAATAAAAAATCATAACACCAAAATTCATAACAATTCTTAACCTCATTTAAAAATCTTAAACCAAGTAACTTATAGACTACACATCTACATAAACACATACATTTTTTACTACATAAGTATAAGATCCTTACTTTCAAACCCTTTAGGTAGATATCCCTCTTCTTTTCATCCCTACCCTCCCACCCTCTATGATTAATGTTTTCCAAGATATCCTTCCTCATATTTCAATGAGAGTGGATGAATTTATGGTGTATGCATTTTATGATATCCATAAAAAAGTATCTCATGTATTTGAAGAGATGAAAGACACCATAATTCATACATGTTATGATATTCAAATTACACATTCATTTGGTAATTGAGGAAACTTACAACTATGATCTCCTACACCTATTTTATCTTCATCCGCATATCCTAATACCACAATTTATTTTCATACATTTTAATTTCATAATAATTTTTCTCACACTTCTTAATTATAATCCTTAGTTTAGATAGAGAAATTAGTATTTCACTATATCTTTTCTTTACATCTTTAGTCTAGAAAGTTCATCTAGTCTAATAATTTGGCTACCCATAACATCTATAGGTTATACAAATCAATTGAACTCATTTTCTAGCTACCCATTATAATCTATAATTTAGACAAGATGGTTAGTCTAATTATCTTCACTACCCCTTAAAATCCTACATTGTCTAAGTTTATTTAATATTTTATTTAGATCACACATGTTGACTATGACTTTACATATTACTTACAATTTACATAATACTTACAATATCCTTTAGATATAATTTTATGATTTATTTATTTCTATATCTTTTTGCATGTTCTTTCTACATATATAAAATAATAGACTCCTTGTGACATGATTTAGAGTTATTTTACTAAATTAACATTTCTCGATCTTCTCTATTACTATTTATCCACTTACAATATTTTATATTCATGCTTTATGTATACTCCTCATGAAATCATTAGGGTTTAAATTTCTACTATTCTTTTCTCACTTGATATTTTATAAATTCACCCACCTATTTTATCTTCATCCACATGTCCTCATACTACCCTTTATTTTCATATATTTTATTTTCATAATACTTATTCTCAGACTTCTCAATTATAATCCTTAGTTTAGATAGCCAAATTAGTATGTTATTTTATCTTCTCCTTACATCTTTAGTCTAGAAAGGTCATCTAGTCTAATAATTTGGCTACCCCTAACATCTATAGGTTATACAAATCAATTTAACTCATTTTCTAGCTACCCATTATAATATACAATTTAGACAATATGGTTAGTATAATTATCTTTGCTACCCCTTAAAATCCTATATTATCTACTTATTTCGAATATTGTATTTAGTTCGCACATATTGACTATGCCTTTACATATTATTTACAATTTAAATACTACTTACAACATCCTTTAGATATAATTCTACCATTTATTTCTTCCTATATATATTTTCACATGTTGTTTATACATATAAAATAATAAACGCCTTCCGACATGATTTGGAATTATTTTACTAAATTCACATTTATGTATCTTCTCTAGTACTATTTATCAACTTACAATATTTTATATTCATTTTTATGGATACTCCTTCGAAATCATTACGGTTTAAATTTTGAATTTTTTTCTTACTTCATATTTGATAAATTCATCCACCTATTTTGTCTTCATCTGCATGTCCTTATACCACCCTTATTTCCATACATTTTATTTTCATAATATTTTTCTCACACTTCTCAATTATAATCCTTACATTAGATAGCCTACTTAGTATGCTATTTTATCTTCTCCTTACATATTTAGTTTGGAAAGGTCATCTAGTCTAACAATTTGGATACCCCAAACATTTATAGGCTATACAATTCAATTTAACTCATTTTCTAGCTACCCATTATAATCTAAAATTTAGACAAGGTGTATACTCTAATTATCTTAGCCACCCCTTAAAATCCTATATTATCTACTTATTATCATTAGAGTTTATTTCTACAATTTTTTTCTCACTTGATATTTTGATATGTTATTTATCAATTCTATGTTGTTATACATTTTGTTTCATATTATCTCTTTTCATGTAAATGTGATGGAACTATCTCTAGTTAAGTATAATTTCTATAATACCTAGTTCATCACTTTTATTTATCATACCATATGAAACACACTATTATATAATTTTATGATCATTTACTTTATTTATCCATTATTACCTAAATATTAAATCCTTTAAATCTCCAATTATCATTTTCCTTCACTCACTAAAGTCCCATTTAGGTTAGAGATTGTTAGCATACGTTGAATAATCTATATTTTTAGGAGAGAATGTTCTGTTTTATCCCTTTATTTTCTCCTTCTAGGTGTATTCCATTATTCTCTCTCCTTCATCCAAATATTCCTCCTTCAGTTTAGGGGAATGTAGTTGATTAGTTCTCCTATATATTGTATGCACTTATTCATAATAAAACAAGTGTGTGTAGAGTACTTCACTCCACATTCTTCTCTCCTTTCTATATCCTACAGTTTGGTATCGAGCTCGTATGATCTATGACTGTGTGTGTTTGAAGGGAGTCTTCTTTAGCTGCGTGAGTGGACATCAGCGTGGAAACTTGCATGGACTTTGTTGTGTGAAAAAGACAAGAATTTTGTTGATGCATGGTGGATTTTTGATAATGCTGTGTGGAAAGGAAGATTTCATTTTCTCACTTGCGTGAAAAGGAGCTTTCTTCAGCTGTTAATTTCTGCGTGAAAAATATATACATGTGTGAATGTTATTTTTGACCATGTGGGTGGAAATTTTAGTTGTTTGCATGGGAGAATCCACTAGGGAGCTGCGTGGCTGTTTGGCATTGTGTAGAAGAAGTGGTAGAATCTACATGGAATAAAATCCTTTGTAGCGTGGAGTGATACCTGCGTGGAGATTGACTCCATGTGCAGCCAGCAAAGCTCCTGCATTTTCAACGCTAGAAGGTTAGTTTAGAGCAAGGAAAATTTCAACGCAAATAGTAATTAAAAAATAGAGGTTGCATGGAACCTGTGTAGAGGAGTCAGAGCGACTGCATGCAATTAATCCAAGTTTCGTCTTGGCATCTATATCTACCTAGTGCAACTGTGACCCCTGTATAAGTCATCTTGCTACAAATATTCAAAAGGATCCTACACATTTAAGCCTATCAACAACATCCTGAATATTCTATGTGAGGGCGTGTATGCATAGACCAGTCACATGTGTCAATAAATAAGCCACGTCTATGTGGAGACAAGTGGTAAGAGAATGAACTGAAGCTTTACAATTTGCATTGGAGGACACATGATGTTTTAGAGGAGCAGCCTGCATGTAATTGCGTGAAGACTTGCATCCAAATAACGTGAAGTTTGGAGTTTTTCACTTGCTACTACGTGGAGGAAAAGACCAACTACCTACGTGAAGAGGTAGAACTACACAAGGAGAAGAAACTTGGAGATACTACAAATACTACACCGAATGTCAAGTGTAGACAACTCAATTGAGAGCGTCAATAACATGGTTACCATAGCTGAAAGCCGGAATATCAACTTCAGCTAGAGAACATCGTGAAGAAGCTCCTGAGAGCTCTGGGTTCTACTTTGCTTTGTTGAACGAGCTTCGGAATACCGGAAATCTTGCATTCGACAAGCTAGTTCGAGAAGGACTTCTTGAGTACTTTCTTTTTGACATCAGCTACCAAGCAAAGTGAGTATGGGAAGAATTAGAAGTTGGGTATGACGTTGACTGTGATGACAAAGAAGAATTCCCTACAAAGTGTCACCATCTCATAGCATGTGAATATCACGAGTATCTATGAGCAAGTAATTCTCATCAGTGATTCAAAATTGTAATAACTCTTCAAATAAATAAATATTTTTTTATTACAATGTCTACTCCAAAGTTACTTCTGTCTAATGCTCAGTTGCTCAAAGGGTCCAATTTTGTGGCCTAGAAGAAAAAAATGAAGACAATCCTTCAGTTTGAAGGATTATGGGGAATTGTCACAGGTCTGTGCCCGCTCCCACAGCCCTTGATGAACTAATAAAATATGAAATGGCTAGTGCTAAAGCCTTGATGCTGATAATGCTCAGTATCAGTGATGATGTGCAACTACATGTTAGGAATGTGGAGAAACCCAAGGAGGCCTGGGACAAGTTGGCAACCATTTATGAAGCCAAAAATCAAATGAAGATACTTCATCTTCAGTCAAAGTTACACACCCTCTCTATGGGGTCATACAAGAAAGTGGAGGAATTCTTGCGTCATGTGGCTGAGCTGAGATCGGAGTTATTAGCACTCAATGAAATGGTGGATGATAAACTTCTCGTCACAATCACCTTGAGAGCACTCCCTTCTCAATTTTGAGTGTTTGTTATGACACTGAATGTGTCTAAACAAATAGTGACATTCGAAGAGCTTGTGAATTTGTTGCAGCAAGAAGAGGCCATCACTTCATCCCATGAGGAGTCTTAGGACAAAGCCTTGTTCTCAAAGCCTTACCCTAGCCAGAAGAATCAGAAAGTTCCACTAGAGAAGCCAAATCCAGTGCACCCAAAAAACAACAACAGAAAGATCAAAATTCAAAGAGATGGTGTCACATTTGCAGAACCAATACTCATGACATTGATCACTGCTAGCACAATAGCTTGAAATAGGGGTCTTTAAGCCATACAAGCACATCTGGGCACAAAGATTTTCAAAAGTCAAAATGATGTCCCCGCTGGAGAAAGCACAAGGGACATCTCGCAGCCTCAACAAGAAGATGATGACTCTGATGAGGAGACATCAGAAGGAGCCCATTGTAGTAAGAATATTATACTCATCTCTCAAACTTCTCATCCCACAAAGAAAGTCTGGTTGATAGAATGCAGTGCAAGCAAGCATATGTCGGGTGACAAGAAGTTGTTGATTCACTACACAAAGAACTAAGCGGAGATCGAGTTTGCATAGCAACCGACAAAGAGTACATTGAAAAAGGAATAGGGAATGTCACCATTCCTCCTGGGACCATGAAAATGTACACTTACAAAGGTACTATATGTTCTGGCTTGAATAAGCAACCTCTTGTGTCGATTTACTCGGCTCTTGAATCATCACCTTAAGGTAGAATTTCTTGTACAAAATGGCATTAAATCATGCTTAATCTCCGAAAACAGTATGCAGTTCTGCTAAAGCTTTTGTAAAAGATAAGTTATTTGCTTTAGATATTGTTTCATCTTTTGCAGTAGCTTTATCTGCTTTAACAATAGAATCAACTGCCCTATGGCATTTTAGATATGGACACTTTTCAGTCAATTCATTGCACCAGATGAGTTCAAAAGCAATGGTCCATGGACTACCCAAATTGTCCACTTCCTTGCTATTTTCCCTGGCTTTCTTGCAGGAAAACAACATAGAGATATGTTTCAAGTGAGCACCTTCCATTGCAAGAAGTGTCTGGAGGTAGTTCATACCGATCTAAATGGCCCTTTGCATGCTTCAATTTTAGGATACAAGTACTTTCAACTGTTCATGGATGACCACTCTCTCAAAATATCGATATATTTCCTAAAGAAGAAACTTCAGGCTCTTCAACACTTGCAGAACTTCTATCATCGTGTTGTCAAAGAGTCCAAACAACCACTTCTTCTACTCTGCTCAGATCAAGGGGGGGAATTCACATCAAAGAGGTTCTTGACCTTCCTAAAACAACACGACATTAAGAAGCACTTGATTGCTCCCTACATGCCCCAAAAAAATGGCATTATTGAGCGTCATAATTGCCTGATGGTGGAGATGGCTTTTTACATGCTATCAACTGCAAATCTAGGAGAACACTATTGGGCTGAAGTAGTACAAACAGTTGTATATCTTCTCAATAGGGCACCGACAAAGATTCTACGAGAACAAGATGCCGAGAAGAGGTATGGAGTGGTAAATAGCCATCAATTTCTCATTTGTAAGTATTTGGTTGCCACAACATACATGCATGTCCCACTCAAGAAGAGAAAGAAGGTAGAGCAAAAACACTCCCGTGTATCCTTCTTGGCTATAGTACTACCTCAAAGGAGTATCATCTCATGGATCCTAAGATAAAGAAAATATATGAGAGATTTGGGATGTGGTTTGTGATGAGTCATCCTTCGACTCAATAGTATCAACAGAACATCCACTTCCAACCACATCTCATCGATTATTCTCTCGAATCGGATGATGAGCTAGAGGAGACTACTCAGAGAAAATAAATGTTGCTAGGAGAACTATTTGTTGACCTTGGAGAACTGGAGAATGTGACTCCACATCATTCCACACGGAAACAACACATTTCTTCTCAAAATCAGCCAAGTTCTCATTTGAAGTGGGTGCAAAGCACTATGAAGGACTCACAGATGCAATAACTCCCGGATACATCATCGGAGTCAAAACAAGGAGTCAAACAAGAAATGAGGTAAAATTTGCACTCATGAGTTCATTGATGAATAGCTTTGAGCCAGATAATGTTCGTGAAGCAATTAGTTAAACTCAATGGAAGGAAGCCATGGATACAAAATACGACTCGCTCATGAAAAATCAGACATGGAAACTTGTCGATCGCCTACTGAGAAAGAAACCCATAGGATACAAATAGGTTTTCAAGACAAAATATAAGGTAGATGGATCCATCAACAAACATAAATCATGACTTGTAGCAAAAGGATATTCTCATAAAGAAGGCATTGACTATGAAGAAGCCTTTGCACCCACTGCGAAGATGAAGACCATCAGATTAGTTTGCGCACTTGCAGCACAGAAAGGATGGAGACTTCAGCAGATGGACATCAAGAGTGCTTTTCTAAACGGTGATCTGAAAGAAGAAGTATACATGACCCAACCTAAAGGATTTGTTGATAAAGAAAATCCTAAGAAGGTATGTCGTCTCATCAAATCACTTTACGGACTGAAACGATCTCCCAGGGCATGGTATATCAAGATCAACGATCACCTTTTGCAGCATGGGTTCACTCGTAGCCCCTCAGATTTGAATTTGTATATAAAGAAGGTAGGGAAAGAAATTGTCATTCTAGTTGTATATGTAGATGATCTTGTGATCAATGACAGTTCAAAAGATCAGATTGATATTGTAAAGAATGATCTCAAAAGAACCTTCGACATGACAGATTTGGGGCTACTACATTACTGTCTTGGCTTAGAGATATGGCAAAAGGAGCATCACATTTTTGTCTCCCAGAAAAAGTACGCCAATACACTCGTGGAAAAGTATAGAATGTCTGATTATAAACATATATCCACTCCCATGGAAAAAGGCTTGTAAGTTTCAAGATTCCAGGACTCACCTCAAGTAGATGCTACTCTCTAAGAAATTTGTTGGAGGGCTCATCTATTTGACATATACTGCACAGATCTCTGCTATGTTATCGTTATCTTTCTAGGTTCATGCAGGAGCCAAAGAAATGTCATTGGAATGCAGCAAAGCATGTTTTGAGATATGTCCAAGGAACAACTAATTATGGTCTAGAATATAAGAAGAATGATCAATTCTTCTTATAGGGATACGTCAACTCGGACCACGCTAGATTTGTTGATGACAGGAAGTCAACTATAGGATACATATTTCATCTCGGATTTGGACCTATCTCGTGGATAAGAAAGAAGTAGAATGTTGTTTCTATCTCATCCACAAAGGCAGAATATCGCACCGCACAAGGAGTTACGTGTGAAGTGATATGGATACGTCGCATTTTGGATGACATGGGAATTCCTGAAAAACAGTCACCTATTCTCTATTGTGACAATTAGAGTGTGTTGAAGCTCATGCAGAATCCAGTCTTTATTGAATGAACAAAGCATATTTAAATTGATTGCCATTTCATTCGAGAGCACATCTTGAACCATCAAATTCAGCTCCAAGATCTTGCATCCTCTTTGAAGCACAAGTTTCGACATTCTCACTAAATCTCTTGGCAAAGTGAAATTTGAATTTTTAAGGGTCACATTTGTAAGAATAATGTAATAAGGGGGGGAATGTTAGCATACGTTGAATAGTCTATATTTTTAGGAGAGAATGTTTTGTTTTATCCCTTTATTTTCTCCTTCTAGGTGTATTCCATTATTCTCTCTCCTTCATCCAAATCTTCCTCCTTTAGTTTAGGGGAATGTAGTTGATTATTTCTCCTATATATTGTATGCACTTATTCATAATAAAACAAGTGTGTGTAGAGTACTTCACTCCACATTCTTCTCTCCTTTCTGTATCCTACAAAGATGAGATCAAACTATTTTCCTAGGTTAGGTCTATAAATACCTCACTAACATAATTTGTATGTTCTCCTTTATAGATATTATGTGTAATATGCCCTATAACTAATATTATTATCTAATTCACATTATTTTTCACAATCATTGTTATACCTTTCATAAAACATGTCACCTTCTAGTTAAGGTTTTGATATGGTCTCCATTCCAATCCTAACTTCCATATCATCTTCATAAATACAAAATATTTTATGCTATCATTTTTTATCACCACCATGCAACACATTCCTCTTGTTGTGTAGATTAGATTGCTCCTAAATTTTCAGATTAACCCATTTTGAGTGCTTACTTATGCACTTTTGGTAATTTAATTGATGATATTTTAGTGTTAGTTTATAAATTATTTCTAAAGAGTTTACCTTATCGATAGGTTTCACATTGTTTGGAGAGGATTGACAATAGTGTAGATTAGTTTGTTTGTGCATTTTTTTGTTCTCGTCTTTCTTTCATTTTTTTTTTTTATTTTTTTAATTTTCTTATCTTTATCCAATCCTTTTACAAAATATATTGTATTCCTTATTTAATTTTAGTTCTATTTGGCCTAATGTTAAAATAACATTCACACTTAATTTGAATCTTTAGTTTCTATGATAAAATATGGTTTGATTCCACCTTAACCATTTGCAATAAGTGACAGGGTTGATTATTTTTTCTTACAAATTTAGGGAAAAATCATGTTTTCTAGCTTCATATCCTTGTAAGAATAGGATAAAGTCATGTTTTCTAGCTTCATATCCTTGTAAGAACTATGCACCAAATGGTCAAAATATGTGAGACTAATCTAATATGATAATATGTATGGTGATAAAATATCTAAATCTATTAGATATACATTATAATAAAATAGCTAAAGGATATATGCATGACAATAAGAATCTACTAAAGATAAAATTAATCAATGTTCCAAAATAAACTCTTACACACACACACACACACACACACACACACACACACACACACACACACACACACACGATATATATATATATATATATATATTATCATTCATGAATGGTATAATCATGTATGTTAATGTTTTTTCGATGTTTATGGACACATGTGATGCGCAACAAGTAATGCCCCTCTCCTAAATCATATGTTGATTTGATAACATAATTAATGAAATTACTTCCTAAGAAAATGTCAAACACTTGGTGAAGATGGATTTCAATAAATTAAAGGAAATTTTCCAACAAGAACCATGATTAAGAAAGAAAATAAAAACATATGTTGAAATATTATATAGTGTATTTGCTAATTTGACTACAATTGCTAGAGTGAATTTGTTGGTTTTATTTTTGAATCATGTTGATATGAAGGAAACATTACAATTTTGGGTGTCAATTTTGGAAAGGAAAATTCACAACATTTGGAACAAGAATTTTTCGTAAATGTGTCTAAAGGAATAAGTTTAGTGGGTACAACAACTAGGTTTTATAATAAGAGTATTTCTCCTAGAGAAATATTAACTTCATGTGTAAGTGAAGATACAAAAAGAATATTCATATTAGTGCTACTAATCAAGTCTTGGGTGTTTCAAAAAGACTATCAGTAGGTAAACGAAGAGGTGGAAGACATTACATGATTCTACTCTAGAAGAAAATCAGGTATTAATGTGTAGAAATTCAAGTTATGATAAAATTGAGGATAGTATGATGAAGATAGTTTCTGATTTTTTTTTGATGTGAGGGATTCTTTGAAATAAAGCATAACTCACAATTAATATGTAAAAAATATAAAACATTGGATCGAAATAAATCATCATGAGATGTACATAAGATTGGACAACGAATATTTGAGATTTTGAATCCTTGGAATGTGTGAGAAGATAAAGTCCTTGAAACATGTTGTTGCCACTATCACGTTGATTTTTACTATCACTATAAGTTACACAAACAATATTACATATATTGAGGTGTTCTTTCATTTATAGGTTTATTATAAATTTCATTATTTTGTTTTATGAGATGTAACTTAATTTATGACATCAAAATCTATATTTTTCATGTATATAGAAAGTTACAAGAAGCATAAAATGGTATAGAAAAGTATCCCCTAGACGTGTGAGTGAATTCATAGCTTCTATTCTTTGCACAATATCCAATGATAATGTGGATGATCCTATGGATTGCATCAAAGGTGTTTATGTTCCAAGTATGGGGACTTGAAAAGATTTCTAGAAACAAATGAAGACTTGGACACATTTCAAATGGTGACTTGTAAGAGGTTATTATTTGAAAGAAATTTAATTAATTTTAAATTTGGGCATACATATTTTATTTTTTATTTTATGTTTATTGAAAATGAATATTACAATTTTTCTGATATGTATTGATTTTGAAGGTTCAAATACATAAAATATTCAACAAGACTTGGAAAGAATACAACGAGGTTGGACTTGGTAGAAGAGGAAATCCCCATTGCAACATTCATGCATAGTTTCAAGTTTTATTTTCTTTACATCAAACATTATCACTATGAAAAGTTGAAGGCTACATAATTTAAGACAAATAGAGACACATTACCTATTGGTTACATATTATCGTGATTGATTTTGTTGAGAATTACTCATTTTATTATCAAAAAGAGATTCAAACATGACATTGCCACACTAATCATGTTACCATCATGGTTCATATATATTATAGGTATCCACAATTAGATTTTGATGGGGTTGAAAGTACATATGTGAAGTGAGTGATTAAGGAGTATCACATTTATACATATGATGCCAAGTAACATTACACCCACTTTGTACAACATTTTTAAAATTATTTTTCCAATATCTCGGTTAGTAAGGAGAAAAAAAGATCAACATTTTTTTAGTCGAATGGTTGCGCATCACAATTCAAATCCTCCTGCCATTTATTTACACTTAGTCGCATTATCAATGTTATCTAAACAATAGCCCATTTATGTTATTTTTTAGAGTGGTCATGGGAATGGAGAACATGATGGTGCGGTGCATACATCAAACATGCTCTATAGAAATAAATCTTTGATTATGAGGGAGATTGATTGATTAATTCCCACACTATTGTTGAATTTTGTAGGAAACATTTTGTATTTTAGGCTTCAACATTAGATCATAGTAACATGACCTCACATAGAGTGTTTAGAAAGATAACATGTACGTGCACAACATATGTATCTTGATGTGAAATTGATTGCAAGTTACACATAAACTTATGTACATGTAAATTTATGTTTGTTATAATTTATTGATTTTTATGATTAATCAAGTATCGATCTAAGGAAAAAACATGGATGTGAAAGGATTCATAATTCTAGGTCTTTGCACCCTATAATAACTGTGGATAGTAATAATTGGACAATCTATGCAAGAGATTATCCTTGTTCTTGTTATGAATGCATGACACAATCATATGTAGAGTGTAATATTCAAAAATGTTGGTATGTAGGTGAGTGGAAGAAAGCTCCTTCAGCTTTGGATGATTCATATGGACCAAATCGGGAAGATATTTTGGAATGTGTGCCCTTGATTTCACTTTATTATGACAACATATTGGGACTTGTTAAACAAGGTATTATTTAAAGGATTATCTTTAATCATTGAGTTAATATATAATTTATTGTATATAGATCATTGAATATTTTTTCATTTGATTCTATCCAAAAAAATGTTGTAATGACTTTGTTGTAGGTTATTTAGTTATAATCATTGTAAAAAGAATACAATATTGATAAATTGGAGTACTATTTGTTGTGTTGTGTAGAAGAGAGAAAAATCTAACAAGTGAAATAGTATAAATTAGGTTGCCTCCTTGAATATTCTTTGTTCCTCCTTATCTTTGCATCCTTCTTGAATCTTTAGTGTATAATCACTTTCATTTAAATTATTTTTTCGATATGGGCCTCCTTATTGAGCTAATTGATTGGAAGTTGGCATTAATGGGTACCATGGAAATGACCATCAATGATTTATAGATCCTGAAATTTGTAACTAACTTAGTGGGAATTTATGACATTTTCTATGGGAAATAACAAGAGTAAATTTTAACAACAAAAAAGAGGAAAAGGGATAGAGAAGGAAGGAATGTAACTAGGAATGTTGTGTGTATTTTCTCTTATATTGATATGTTTAAAGGATTAATAATGAAATAATGTATAATATTTCATGGTGTGAGGATGCATGCTCACTAGAAATCCAAGAGAACAAACCTATATGCTTACTTCTTGGTTAGAAAATCTAATATCTTTATTTTCATGGACTGTGTATGAATTATTGTACCCTCTTTGTTGCACACCCCAAAATTATTGGCAAGGGGAAAATGGGTTATGTATTTTTATTACCATGATTTATTTATAGATGGATGCACATCATACCTTTAGTATGTTTATCCCATAGATGGTTCTAGGAAGTTGTTATAGAGATATATGTGTGTGAATAAGTGATTGTGCTTAATTTTAGATTGATGTTATTTGTTGAAGAAAGAGAAGATAAGGTCATAAGAATGTTTTGTGAACTTATAGTTTTTTGTTTATTTCTTACTAAGGCATTTAATTGTGGTTATAATTATTGGGAATGATTCGACTATTGAGATAACTTAGTAAGAACTATAACTTCTATTTAAATTCTTCATTTTTTTGTAATACTATTATTGTAATGGACTAATTCCATCCCCTTAGTGGGTGTATAATGGAAATTAATTTTCAATATAAGTTTGTGAAGAGAAATAATTTTTGTAAAAATGAAATTAATTGTAGATATTTAGAGATGAAATCTAAATTTGATTTTTAACATTTGATATTGTGTATCCATTATTAGCTATTATTTTGGAATTTAGACCTATGGTTATCAATGAGGCATTACTATGATGAGGTTCATGTTTCATTATGTTCATTAGGTTCATATTATCCTATGAATTACTATGGTGAGGTTCATATTTCATTATGTTCGTAATATATTTAAGTTAGAGAGTTTTAGGTTCATGCATTACTTGAGTCCACAAATAATATTAAATGATCATTTTATCTTAGATAACATAAATCAGTAACTCATCTTACAAAGTTAATAATATGTTCATTAGGTTCATAATATCCTATGCATTACTATGATAAGGTTCATGTTTCATTAGGTTCATAATATCTAAGTTAGAGAGTTGTAGGCTCACACATTACTTCAGTGCTTAAATAATAATAAATTATCATTTTCTCTAAAGTGACATAAATCAGTGACTCAACTTAGAAAATTAATAATATCTTCATTAGGTTTATAATATTATATGCATTACTATTATGAGGTTCATGTTTCATTAATTTCATAATATCTAAGTTAAAGAGTATTAGGTTCATGCATTACTTGAGTGCACAAATAATATTAAATGATCATTTTCTCTAAAGTAACATAATTCAGTAATTCATCTTACAAAGTTAATAACATGTTCTTAAATCCATTCTTATCATCACATCAAGCATGATCTAATCAGAACTCATAAATTACTCAATCATTTATCAAACTTCTAAGTCAATTAATAAATACATGTTTATAGATAAACAAAATACATGTGATAAATCAATATTCATATACAAGTAATATCCCGAAAATATTTATACATGTATAATTCATATCAAAATCTCGTGTAAACACTATATACATGTACATGAAAATGAATACAATGTATCATCTAGTAGGCGCGTACCATATCCCTCACTAGGCTTTGCTACACATCACATTTGTAAAAAGAGATATACATATAAGAAAATATATATAACATACCATATTAAGATATAAGTGAAATTCTATGACAATTTCTTGAATCATTGAATATATCATGTAATAATTTCATTGATTACATTTGCATCTATTGCGGGTAAATGTTGGGATTATCTACACCATGTGTAGATCTCTAGCTTGTAGATCCCTAGGAAACAAAATCAATTAAATGTAAGAAGTTGATAAGAAAGTTTTTTTAAATAAAACATTAATTTCAAAAATTTCAATTTAGATTAAATATTACATCTAAAACATAGTATACACATATACATATAAATATACATAAATCATTCCACTAAGTTATACATATATATATATATATATATATATATATATATATATATATATATATATATATACATACATACATACATATATATATACATACATACATATACATATATATATATATATATATATATATATGTATATATGTATATATATATATACACACACACACACACACACACATATATATATATATATATATATATATATATATATATATATATATATATATATAACTCAGTGGAATGTGTGTCCAAATCTAAGGGGCCACCACCAACAACTCTTTGTAGCGAACCCACGACCTGAACACTTTGGTAAATAAAGTGCCAAATGAACCAAGCTAACTCGGTGCCTCATCATTAAGTGATACGAATGGTTCGCCACATTCAATAGTTTTGTATATGTCATATATAGATATGTTGTGGGATGGGAAGCACCATAATACTCACCAACATGCCCTGGAGTAGAAGCCTAAACACATAAGTAAACATTCAATATTGTATTTCAACACTAGATCTTATATATCTTTTTGATATTAATAAATTGTAAATTAATAATTTAATAAAAAAATAATTTAAATTAAGGTTTAATTTTCACACATTTGAACATAAAATATTTGAACATCAAGTTTCACAATCCCAACAACATAAGATCCAAGTAGGAGCTACACTAGTACCTTGAATGGAAGATATGCTACCCTAAAAATAATATGTTCTATATAATGAAAAACCCATGATAGTGGAATTTCATGGTCCCATGTAATTATCTCATATGCATGCAAAAATTCAGACACCATGATGCATCCCATCTAACACATATGCGTACCATTCGTGAACTACCTTGAACTCATCATATGATATCAAATTTGCATGAGTTTATAACTCACTACGTGCAAGACTACATTATTAATGTGTCCACTACTTCCACGTATCTCAAATAACTACCCATATGGTCGGAAGAGATAAATTGGGTCTCACAAGCAATGTTCCTAAGACCCTCAATATCACCCTTATGAGAACTCATAATCATAGGAGCAATGAAATCCTAAAATCCGGGAAGAAATGTTGTGGTCTATCTACAAGTTGTCTCGCATCAATAACATGAGGAGATTCTTCATGTCAATGTGTAGTCCTGTCTCTAATGTGGCTATGCCCCTACTCAAAATAACTAGGGATGTCTAAATAGTTCACCTTTATATTTAGGTGAACCTTAGCGTGTATCATCATAATGAAATATAATGGTAGCTAGTCATTATTAGGAAATTTTCCTTAAGAGGCCACAAATCTAGTATAAATCAAGGGTGCAAAAAGGAGACATATACATTTGTTTACATAATATGCCCTGATTTTCCTTTTACTTGCATAACTCATCCAACACAAGCTCTTAATGCCTTCCTTCTCAAGAAGTCTACGTACCCGATTCATTATATCCCACATCACTGTCACACTTGATTTTAATGCATCCATAATTTTATAGCGATGTAGGCTAGAAAGGGTTATATGTTTTCATGTTTGTTTTTATTTTTGAATATCTTTCAATAAATTTTCACAATTTGTTTTATAATTCGCATCTATACTAGGAAGATGAAGAATAGATGATATTTTCGCTATCTCTAAATCAGTCCTCTCAAACAAGTGAACAAAGGAAGAATCCATAAAGCAGTAACCAAATGAAAGTAATATTCAATTTAGAATACATTTTTAACAACCATAAACCTAAATTGATATAATTTCTTATAAATTTAAATTTCATTTTGAAAAAAATAATATTGAAAGCCTCCCCCTATTTTTTAAATTTAACAAAAAAATTAGTTTAAAAAGGAACTTGTAATATGAAAAAGTAAACTATTTATGAATAGAAATTGAATCTCTCTATGCAATGTACAAATATAATATCACCTACATGCCTTAATTTGACATATTCATCACATGGGGAACCAAAGGAATCTAGATTAATTTTTTTTTTTAAAGTTAAGATAATGATTATAAAAGGAAATGCATGCTAATAATATCCTAACTTGAAATAATCGTCAATAAACACAAATACACTACCACAAAATATAATTTAAATAATTGATTATTGAACATATGTGTCTATGCAATGACATGTACTTTAATATGTTTCCATGAATGTAAAGGAAATAAATAGGGTAAAATGTGTGAAATGATTGATATAAGTGTTATAAATCATGTGTGTTGGTGTGGTGTGGTTTGATATTAATCAGAAGATAGCCAAATATTATTTTTATGTGATAACATATACTATGTCAAGGTAAGTTTGAAGAAGTTGTGTCTACAAGTGAATTAATCTCATGTAAATTGATAATAGAGTCATACATAATGTGATGCTGAATATCGTTACCCTCAATAGATTAATTTGAATCTATGAATATGTTATTAATAGTAGTCATAGTAACCATAAAATATCAATGTGAATGAGAGTGCATTGGTGTATTTTGAGACTCACTCTTTCATGATTATTGTCAAAAAAATTTGCATTGTACGTTCTTAGATAAACCAAGGCATATAGGAAGAATAGGCATAATAGTATGGTGATGTTGATGCTTTATGGAATTTCATGAGATATGTTGAAGAAATTGATCATTATTAAGTATAGTAGATTGTGATGATCATGTCTTGGAATGAGGAATTGTCAATAGAGTAGGTATTATAGGAGGCATTAGAGTACATAGAATATCGCGGTCATTACGTATTTTAGAGATATTCACAACTATGCTTTTGTATACAAACTTCAAGCATCAATGTATTGTTTATGGAATAACATGCACATCATGGATCTAAAGGAATCAAAGTCACACATTGAATATTTCATTGGAAGAAACTACAATTAGACCAAATTTTACAATTAAAAACTATGCCTTCAAGTGATTGTTGTTATTTATCATCAAAGCCTTGAACAATGTTAGTGGTAATTATTATGTCTTCTATAGTATAGACAAGATATATAAGAAGTTTCATCATGTAAAGATTTCAGGTAAAATCATTGTCTACCATAAATATTTGAATTGGTTTTGAATCAATGTATGTGTGAATGAAGATGGATTAGGATACATAATTCTTATCAATATGAATTTATGAATTGGAAAATGTAATTGGTGGTATAGTTGACTATATGTTATTTGTAACACTAATGATAATAATGAATGGAAGAGTATAAGATGCATATGTTAGTGAAGGAGAAATAATATGATAATCGATGTGAACTATTTTGACTTGGTTTTTTCAACATACATGATAAGGTAACGGATCAATAAATAAACACATACATGAATTATGTTGAGAAAATGTTCTATTATATGGTGGTTAAAGATCTTGTATAGAAATGGTATTGTTGTCAAAAATCTCTAGGATTTTCTTCATAGTACAATACATTGATTGTAGAATGTCCACATCATAGATGATAATTGACAGCATAAAATTTATCAAATATAAATCATTTTTACTATGCGGGTGAAAGACAAGTAAAGAAGAGGTGTAGGCACATAATATTTTATTATGAAATGATATGTAAATGAAAGAAAAGTAAATTAAATATTGGAAAAGTGACACACATTTAATATGTAGTATACAAGTATTTATTAAGCAATATTCTTCCTACCATGTAATAATTACATCAATAATACATATGAAAACCGTGAGGGGGAGTGGTTATTTTTGTTTGTTTTTTCTTTTAGGTGGCGATCCTTTGTATGTTTTTGTGAAATTACAACTATCGTGCTAAGGGTGTCTGGAAAATGTGGAAAGAAATAAATACAAGGATTTTAAAAGAATCTATTTACCCTCCGTTAATGCTTCATTGATTCTTTATTTATGTAAAATCAAGAAAATCATTGTTTATTATCAATTACATTTACATCCACTCATTTTATATAATATTGCTTTGTAGAATCCTTTTTTTTAATTAAATGAATCAATCCATACAAAATACATATAAATCCAAATTATACGTGTAATTCCATTTTCACTAATGAATGAATCAATCCATAGTAGGTACTATTTATTTTTTACAATAAACCGAATTGATTCTGATTTAACAAACCCTAAACCCATTTGAATTTTTTTAATTATGAACAATTTTCATTCATCCACAAGTACTCTTTAAATTGTAATATCTTAAAATTCCATGTATTTCCGTTTATTTTCAAAATAAAAATAAAAATCACCCCCTATTTTTAAATTTTTAGGATAAAGAAAGAAAAACAAAACCTTTAGAAATGTCAAAATATGTGAAATAGAAGCTTAGGAGACTCCTAGAAAGATCGTTCAAGGGAAATATTTTTAGCACAGGCCAATTCAAAAAAGTATTTCTTTGCGAACAGAGGTAAAAAATGGAAACCTACTATCCTCCAAGTATATATAAAGCGTATTTTCATGTGAACAACTTTCGTGCAAATGGGTGTTTGCGTGAACCCCTTTACATGGCTTACATGGTAGTGTGGGTGAAGGGTGTTCACATGGATGGGATTTTTGAATGAAACCCCTAAATCTGTACCCTTCCTAACTCCCATTCATGTTTTTGGGACAAAGAGTGCGACACACTATTGTGCTTCCACCCTACCACAAGCATATATGAAATTAATGTGAGATTTTTAAGCTTGAGATAACGTATAGTATTAAAAAACTACATGAAAATTTCAATAAAACATTTGTCTTCCATATGAAGGATTTACTTTCCTAGATTACACATATTTTTAAAACCAAAAACATGGTCTAAAAAGAAGACTTTAAGTGTTGATGTCATAAGTATAACATATTTCAACTAGAACATTTGGAAGGGTTTGAACGGTACATAGTTTATTGAATATAATTTTCTCTCAAATTCTCTACAACGGTTAAGAAAAAGTAACTACAAAACATACTTGGATTGATTCCATGATAGGATGATTAGGTTAAGTAAATAAACCATAAGAGGCATCAAAGTAGAGAAAATATCGTGCTCATTACGTATTTTAGAGATAGTCACAACTAGGCTTTAGTATACAAACTTCATACATCAATGTATTATTGATGGATTAACATGCACATCGTGGATCTAAAGGAATCTAAGTAACACGTTGACTATTTCATTGGAAGAAACTACAATTAGATGAAATTTTGTGATTGAAAACTATGCCTTCAATTGATTGTTGTTATTTAATGTAAAATCCTTGAACCATGTTAGTGGTACCTATTAGGTCTTTTATAGTATAGATGAGATATATAAGAAGTTTCGTCATGTAAACATTGCGAGATAAAATCATTTTCTACCATAAATATTTGAATTGGTTTTGAATCAATGCATGTGCGAATGAAGATGGGTTACGATACATAATTCTCATGAAGATAAATCTATGAATTGGAGAATATAATTGGTGGTATAGTTGATTGTATGTTATGTGTAACAATAATGATAATAATGAATGAAAGAGTATTAGATGCATAGGTCAGTGATGCAAAACCAATGCGATAATCCATGTGAATTGTTCAAACTTGGTATTTCCAACACATTTAAATAGGTAATGGATCAATAAATAAACACATGCATGAATTAAGTTGAGAAAATGTTTTATTGTATGGTAGCTCAAGATATTGTATAGAAATGGTTTAGTTATTGAAAATCTCTTGGATTTTCTTCATAGTATAATACATTGATTGTAGATTGTCCACATTGTTGATGATAATTGTGACATAAAATTCATAAAATATTAACACTTTTTTATTAGACATGTCAATAATATTAGTCGAAGGTATTTGTATAAGATTACACTTGAATAAGTTTGTGTAAAATAAGACATGGAGGTTAAAATAACTATTTTTAACATTGAGTAGTAGTGATGATAGGTGTTGTAGTAGTATGTTGTGTAAAATAAAAAGTTTCAACCTTATTAGTATAAGATTAGGTGATAGTATTTGTATAATAATACACTTGAATAACTTGTTTAAGATAATTCTTAAAGTGTAGAATAAATTTTTGTAGCATTGAGTAGAATTAGTAATAGTAGTTGTTGCGGTATTATGTTATGCAACATCAATAATTTCAACTTTATTAGTCTTAATGAGATTAACCTTGTATGGAGGATTTGATTTTTATATTGTTTTGCTATTTTTTTGGCTTCATATGTCAACCTATCATTTTCCACTAGCTTGATCTCATATAATTTGACTATTTGATAGAGTTCCTCCAAATATGCGTAGTTAAGAAACATTACTTATTTTTGAAGCTTGGTATCTAAAATAATAGTGTATACATTGATCAATTCAATCTCATTAATGTTTATAGGTATAGGATATATAAAGTTATTAGAGTTGAGCACATAATATACCACCATTTTATGTGGTTTTTTCTTGAATTGTATGATTAGTTCGAATGATAAATGTTTCCCAATATTGATTGAAAATTGTATAGAGGAAGCTATTAGTGATATCTTGGAATGTATGTATAGATCTAAGAAGAATAATGAAATACAAATACAATGCATATTCTTTAAAGATACATAAAAATACCTTGGCAAGTAAGGTATCAATATTTCCATTGTAAGAGGAAATTCTCATTGGATTAAATCAAAGAGGTAGAGGGTAGTTGACAACTTCAAATGGTAAAGGATTATTGAGTATCCTAATGGAGATTTTCGTGATTTATGATCATTTTTAGATAGGAGAGTTAATTATTCTTGTATGGATTGTATTATTTGAAGAAAACAATAAAAAATTTATCCGTATATGATGGCGAAGGTCCTTTTTTATAACCCTATGATGTGTGTGTATAGTTTTGAATTAATAAACAATAAATAAGATGCTATACTTAACAAAATATTCCAGATAAATAGAAATGTAAATGGCATAGAAAAGATAATACATGATTTATCAAGGCTTTAATATTGTAATATTTTATTTATATTATAGGAAATGAGAGATTTCTCTATTTGTAGATATGATTTATAGGTGGATGGAAGATCCAGATGTATTTTAATATGTAATAACAAGAGGGGTAGGTACATAACTATTTTATTATAATATGATATGTAGGTGAAAAACAAATAGATTGAAGATTGGAAAACAAAGGACACACAATTAAAATGTAGTATATAATTATTTATTAAGAAATATTCCTACCACCATGTAATAATTAGATCAACAATACATATGAAATCCTTGAGGGGGAGTAGGTATTTTTGTTTTTGTTTTCTTTTAGGGCGTTCCTTTGTATGTTTTTAAAAATCCCAAGCTGTCATGTGAGGGTGTATGGAAAATATGGAAACAAATAAATATAAGGAATTTAAAATCAGCTATGTACCCTCCATTAATACTTCATTGAGTTTTTAATTATGTAAAATCAAGCATATCGTTGTTTATTATTAACTACCTTTACATCTACTTTTTTTTACATAATATTGATTTTCGAATCCAAATTTTTCAAATGAATGAATTAGTCCATACAAAATGCATGTAAATCCAAATTATACATGTAAATTCATTTTCACAAATGAATGAATCATTCCATAATAGCAACTATTATTTTTTACAATAAACTGAATTGATTTTGATTCAATAAACCCTAAACCCAATTGAATTTGATTTTTATTATGAACAATTTTCATCCATCCAAAATAAAATTTAAATTTCTAATCTATGAAAATACCATATATTTCCATTTCTTTTATAAAAATATCAAAAATCACCCCTATTTTTAAATTTTTAGGAAAAATAAAACAAATCAAAACCTTTAAAAATGTAAAACTAATGAAATAGAAGCTTGGGAGGTTGATTCGGGAAAATATCTCATCGGTGAGAACAGGGAAAAAATGGTAGCGTCTTCACTTCCAAGTATATATAAAGGAGGTTTTCACATGAACAAAATTCACATGAATGGGGTGTTCATTAAAACCACCTTATATGGCTTACGTTGCAGTTTGGGTGAAGGGTGTTCACTTTGATGGGATGTTCGCGAGAACACCCATAAATCCGTACCCGCACCAACTCCCCACGACATTTTGGGACAACAAATGGGACACATTATTGTGCTTCCACCCCGCCACAAGGATATATGAATTTAATGTGACCTTTATTAGCTATGAAAACCGTATATTCTTAAAAAACTACATGTAAATTTTAATAAATATTCGTGTTCCATATGAAGGATTTACTTTCCCAGATTGCACATATTTTTAAAACCCAAAACATTGTCTCAAAAGAATAATTTAAGTGTTGATGTGGTAAGTATAACATATTTAAATTAAAAATATTTAGAAGGGTTTTTGGTAAATAGTTTATCGAATCTAAATTTCTCTCAAATTATTAGTAATAGTTAAGAAAAAGTAACTACAGAACTTACCTAGATTGGTTCCATTATAGAAGGATAATGTTAATTATGTAAACCATAAGAGCCATCATAGTAGAGAGAATTCCATTCCCATTGCGTATATTAGAGATAGTCACAACAATGATTGTGTATTCAAAATTCAAGCATCAATGTATTGTTCATGGAATAACAAGCACATCATGGATCTAAAGGAATATAAGTAACACATTCACTATTTCATTAGAAGAAACTAAAATTAGACAAAATTTTACAATTTAAAAATATGACTATAAGTGATTGCTATTATTTATCATCAAATCCTTGACCCATGTTAGTGGTACCTACTAGTTCTTCTATAGTGTAAACATGATATATAAAAAGAATCATCATGCAAAGATTGCAGGTAAAATCATTGTCTACCATAAATATTTGAATTGGTTTTGATTCAATGTATGTGCCAATGAAGATGGGTTAGGATACATAATTCTCATCAAGATGAATCTATAAATTGGAAAATATAATTGGTGATATAACTGATTGTATGATATGTGTAACAATAATGATAATAATGAATGAAAGAGTATTAGATGCATAGTCGGTGAAGGAGAAAAAATGTGATAATCCATGTGAATTTTTTGGACTTAGTGTTTTCAAGACATGTGATTAGGTAATAGATCAATAAAAAAGCACATGCGTGAATTACGTTCGTAAAAATTTTTATTGTATGGTAGATAAAGATCTTTTATAGAAATGGTATTGTTGTCTAAAATCTCTTGGACTTTATTCATAGTATAATACACTTAATTTGGAATGTGCACATCATTGATGATAACTAAAACCATAAAATTCTTCAAATATAAATCCTTTTTATTAGACATGTCAATAATATCAAGAAAAGGAATTTGTATAAAGTTACACTTGAATAAGTTTATGTAAGATAACACATGGAGGTTAAAATAAACATTTTTAGCATTGACTAATAGTGATGATATGTATTGCAAAGTAGTATGTTGTGCATAATATTTTTTCAAAATTATTAGTATAATATTACGTAATAGTATTTTTATAAGAATACACTTGAATAACTTGTGTAAGATCATTCTTGGAGGTTAGAATAAATTTTGTAGCATCAAGTAGAAGCATAATAGTAGTTGTTGCATTATTATGTTGTGTCTGCAACATCAATAATTTCTACCTTCTTAGTTTTACCGAGATTAACCTTGTATGGGGGTTTTGATTGTTTATCTTGTTATGATGCTTTTGTGGCCTCATATTTCAATGTATCTATTTCCATTAGCTTGGTCTCATTAAATTTGACCATTTCATAGAGTTCCTCTAAATATGTGTAGTTAAGAAACATTACTTGTTTGCGAAGATTGGTATCTAAAATAATAGTGTATACATTGATCAATTTAGTCTCCTTATTGTTTATAGGTCTAGGATAAATAAATGTATTATAGTGTAATACATAATATACCACAATTTTATGTGTTTTTTTCTTGACTTGTATGATTAGTGCGAATGATAAATGTTTCCCAATAGTGATTGAAAAGTGTATAGAGGAATCTATTAGTGATATCTAGGAATGTATATATAGATCTAGGAAGAATTATGCAATAGCAATCAAGTGCATATTTGTTGAGGATACATAGAAATACCTTGGTAAGTAATGTAAGTAATTTCCACCTTATTAGTCTTAATGAGATTAACCTTGTATGGGGGTTTTGATTTATTATATTGTTCTTATGGTTTTTTTGCCTCATATGTATATGTATCTATTTCCATTAGCTAGGTCTCATATAATATGACCATTTGATAAAGTTCCTCTAAATATGTGTAGTTAAGAAACATTACTTGTTTGCAAATATTGGTATCTAAACTAATAGTGTATACATTGATCAATTTAGTCTCCTTAATGTTTATAGGTCTATGATAAATAAATGTATTATAGTGTAATACATAATATACCAGCATTTTATGTGGTTTTTCTTGACTTGGATGATTAGTGTGAATGATAAATGTTTCCCAATCTTGATTGCAAAGTGTATATAGGAAGGTATTAGTGATAGCTAGCAATGTATGTATAGATATAGGAAGAATTATGCAATACCAATCAAATGCATATTCGTTGAGGATACATAGAAATACCTTGGTAAGTAATGTATTAATATTTCAATTATAAGAGGAAACTCTCAGTTGAGTAAATCAAAGAGGTAGATGGTAGTTGAGAACTTAAAATGGTAAAGGATTATTGAGTATCCTAATGGAGATTTTGGTGATTTATGGTCAGTTTTACATAAGAGAGTGATTTATGTTTGTATGGATTCTATTATTTTAAGGAAATAACAAAATAATTATCCTTAGAATATTTCAAAGGTCCTTTTGTATAACCCTATGATGTGTATGTATAGTTTTGAACCAATCAACAATAAATAAGAAGCTATAATTAACAAAATATTCTAGATAAATATAAATGAAAATGGCATTCAAAAGATAATACATGATTTATCAAGTCTTTAACATTGTTCCTTTAGGTATGCGTTTTTTTGGTGCCCATTTCAAAGCCAAACTTTTTTATCTTATCTAAAAGCATATTGTGAAATTTTATTCCAATATTATAGGAAATGAGAGTACTCTATTTGTACATATGATTTATAGATGGATGGGAGATTCAGATGTGTTTTAATATGTAATAAAAAAGGTGTAGGTACATAAATATTTTATCATAAAATTATATGTAGGTGAAAGACAAGTAGATTGAAGATTAGAAAAAGCACACGCATTTCATATGTAGTATACTAGTATTTATTAAGCAATATTCCCCCTACCATGTAACAATTAGATCAAAAATACATATGAAAGTCATTTGGGTGACTAGTTATTTTTTTCTTTTAGGGGATGATCCTTTGTATGTTTTTGTGAAATTTCAACTATCCTACTAGGCGTGTATGGCAAATTTTGAAATAAATAAATACAAGGAATTTAAAAGAAGCTATTTATTCTCAATTAATAATTCATCGATTCTTTATTTATGTAAAATCAAGAAAATCGTTGTTTATTATTAACTACCTTTACATCCAATTTTTACATAATATTACTTTGTAGAATAATTTGTTTTCAAATGAATTATTCAATCCATAAAAATACATGTAAATCCATTGTCACAAATGAATGAATCGATCCATACTAGCTATTATTATTATTTTACAATAGACTCGAATTAGATTTTGATTTAACAAACCCTAATCCTAGTTGATTTTGATTTTGATTATGAAAATTTTCATTCATCTACAATAATATTTAAATCCTAATATGTTAAAATTCCATATATTTTCTTTTATTTTCAAAAAAATAAAATGAACCTCATATTTTTCAATTATTAGGAAAATTAAAACAAATTAAAACCTAAAAATGTCAAAATACCTAAAATTGAAGCTTGGGAAACTCCAAACATGATCGTTCGGATGAGAGCTTGTGGCATAGGTCAATTCAAGAAAACTTTGCAGCCTCCATGCTTCAAGTATATATAAAGGGGGCGTTTCACGCAAATGGGTTGTTCGTGTGAACCCCTTTACATGGCTTACGTGGTAGTTCGGGTGAAAGGTGTTTGTGCGGATGGGATTTTCGCGTGAACACCCCTTAATCCATAACCAGTCCATCTCTTACTCACATTTTCGGAAAACAAGTGGGACACACTATTGTGCCTCCATCCCACCACAAGGATATATGAAGTTAATGTGACCTTTTTTAGCTTGAGATAATGTATAGTATTAAAAAACTAGCTTCCACCCCACCACTAGCTTGAGATAAACATTTGTCTTCCATATGAAGAATTTACCTTCCCAGGATTGCACATATTTTTAAAACCAAAAACATTGTATAAAAAGAAGACTTGAAGTTTTATTTGGTAAGTATAACATATTTGAACTAGAAATATTTGGACTAGCTTATGAGTATATAGTTTATTGAATATATTTTCTCTCGAATTCTTAGCAATGGTTAAGAAAATGTAACTAGAAAACATACTTGGATTGGTTCCATGATAGGAGGATCAAGTATATTAAATAAGCCATGGGAGGAATAGTAGTAGACGTAATATCGTGCTCATTATGTATTTTAGGGATCGTCATAACTATGCTTTTGTAAACAAACTTCAAGCATCAATGTATTGTTGATGGAATAAGATGCACATCATGGATCTAAAGGAATCTAAGTAACACATTTATTATTTCATAGAAGAAACTACTAGGCCAAATTTTACGCTTAAAATACTATGCCTTCAAGTGATTGTTTTTATTTATTAGCAAAGCCTTGAAGCTGTGTTAGTGGTACCTATTGTGTCTTCTATAGTATATATGAGATATATAATAAGTTTCATCATGCAAAGACTAGAGGTAAAATTATTGTCGGATCATAAATATTTGAATTTGTTTTGAATCAATGTATGTGTGAATGAAGATGGGTTAAGATACATAATTCTCATCGAGATGAATTTATGAATTTCAAAATATAATTTGTGGTATAGTTTATTGTATGCTATGTGTAACACTAATTATAATAATGAAAGGAAGAGTATTAGATGCATAAATAACTGAAGAAAAAACAAAGTTATTGTAGTGCACACTTCCCTTCGACACCTTTTGTTATTGATTATGATACTATCGACTATACTTATGGACATTACTATAGCTTTTTAGTTGGTATGATGTCAGACATTAGAGATCATGGACTATGGTTGATTTGATGCATGGTGATTATTAGAGACATTTTATATTGATGTTGATACAATGCTTGGCATGGTGTGTGTGTGTGTGTGTGTGTGTGTGTGTGTGTGTGTGTGTGTGTTTGAACATGTGATATGTTGTCATATTGAGTAAACCTAGAAAATTGAACTAATTTTATGATCATATGGTTATTGAGGAAATTGTAAATGATGTCGTTACTTGCTTGATGATGTTTGGATTTATATATATATGACCTTGGAGATTAGTGTATAATTATTTTGGATGATTTGATGTGGCCACAAGACCGAAGGAGGTATTCATGTTTTGCAGGTAAACATGTCACAAAAAACATCAGCAGATTGGAAACCTTCTTGTATGAAATTAATTTTGGTCCTTGGGGTGTGGACTTGGATTGTGTGTGTGTAATTAAAATATCATTCATTCACCCACCTTATCCTCCTCAATGGAGTTTGAAGCTGACTTGTGAGGTGGAGTGGAGGATGAGTGATGTGGCATCCTACATGGAGCCACCTCATCCTCCTCCCTCCCTTTTCTATTTATTTGAATTCTTTTGTTGTTTTGGGGGTTACTGGAGGGGGTTACTTCATTTGGTGACTTCATTTTTGGTTACTTATTTTGGTTTTGAGCTCTTGTAATTTGGAAGAGAGTTAGAGATTTTGTTGAATGCTTGTGGATTGTTGGAGCTTTTGGACTATTTGGATTAGAAAAATCTTGTTGTTGAACCTTTGGAGCAAACTCTACCATGGAGAGGTAGGAGCTTGGCTCTTTATAATGTTCTCCTTTTTTATGCATATGTGAATGCTTCAATATTTTGATATGTTGTTGGTTGGCTAGGTAGATTGCCTACGTACGGTGTTGGAGAAGACTATGGGGATCTCTTGTGGGGAGGCATAAGAGTTTTGGGGAGGTATAAGTGTTATTGTGGAGGGATTTTAGGATTGGGTTCAACCTTGTAAAATAAATATCTTGCATTTCTTTACTCATTATGGGGTGCCATAAGAGTGTGGAGAGGCATAAGAGAATGAGAGGTATAAGGGGTATTTGGGGGAGGTATAAGGGAGAGTAGGTTTTGAATATATATATATATATATATATATATATATATATATATATATATATATTGGAAGGTTTATTTTAAGGTGGACACCCATTTCCCCATTGGTAGGTATAAGTAGCTTCCTCCATAGCTCTTGTTCCTTTGGCTTATGCATGATGAAACCAGAGTATTGGTTGTTGTTATTCCTGTGGTTGTAAACTGTAGTATGTATTTGGAATGTGTTCTATTTGTACAAACTATTTTTCCATTGCTCAGGAAGCCAGTTTGTTTCCATGAGTTGAAATACATTTCTTATTACTTTGTGGTTGGGGCTCGAGGGCAAATGAGGAGGACAGATTCTCCTCTTCATTGGAATTCTTGGTTGGGTGGAGAGTGTTGCCTTTCCTCCTTTTTTTTGTTGTGATCAAAAGATATATGGTGGATCTTCTTGTTGTTGTTCTTGAGCTGAGGATGAAGACAAATTTTGTAGTTTCTCCTTGGGTTCCTTATTGTGAAATTTCCCACTTCAAGTGGATGGCATTGTAACATTATTTGTGGTGGAAATTTTCTCTATTTTGGAAATGGAACCTACATTTGAATGTGAGAGATGTATATTATATAAGTTTTATTTGATGAACGAAAAAGGAAGTTGTAAAAGAATTATTGGAGCTCAATACAAGTTGTTTTAATTACCACAAATGGTATGGTTTTCATTTGAAATATGTGTTTGAAATATATTGTGAAATATCTGTTTGAAAATTTAAAAAAAAAAAAATATGTATGAAGAAATATTACATTCTCTATTTCATTCGAAATGCATTTTTAAAAGTAGAACTATATTTTGGGTTTTCATGCGTAGATTGAAGTGAAGTTAATAATTGTAAAATTGGAATGGAATGAACTTAAATATCTAAAGTATGATAACGAAAATTAGATCAATTCGGGCTTAAGTATGTTTTTCCATTTGGATTCTTTGTAAATCCTGCAAATAAATATTAGAAAATATACAGAGTACTAAGAAAATTGAAAGACAAAATTAAGCCTTGAATTAATAAAGGATGATTAAAGCACATCATAAAACAACTGCATTGCCCTAGTAATTTATTCAGAACTCCAGTAATCGGGCAAAAGGCAATTTCACAGAAAAGAAAAGAAATTCATATTGAAATCTCAATAGTAATCAATTAATCCTTGCAATCCATTAGAAATATTTCAAGTACATTTCTCCATGCCATTTGGGGTGTTGAAGGAGAAATAATAGCGAATTAGACCAATTCTAGCAGTTGAAAAAGTTCAGTTCATATTTTTATGGTAGGAAAGACATTTTCTTAAAATTCACCCATCTAAGTTTGATGAAAATGAATTTTGAAGTTCCCATGCAAAGTGGAGTTCCAGCCCTTTCCAAAAAGTCCTCATTTTCCCAAATCCGAGCTTCCAGTCAAAAGTTATGGCCTTCTGAAGTTTTTACTTCGATTGGTTTCAAAAAAAACTAACTGAAAAAAAAGAGGAAATTTTTGCAAATTGGATCCGTGGGCCTGAAAATTACTTAGGGTACTTTTTGCAAGAATGTAAAAAGTCACAAGTTCCTCCGCAGCCCACAACCCCACATCCTTCGCTTTTGAAAAAAAAAAATACTTCTGCGGGTTCGTGGGCCTGCACCTTCAAACTCTACCTTTTTGAAAAAGGGAAAAAATCTTAAGTCTCCCGTTGGCCCACCTTTGGGAAAAATTTCCTCCCTAGGTCCATCGGCCTGTAACTTAAGAAATATGAAGAGTTAGGAGGACTTCTTTATATCATTGGAAAGGGGAAGAAATTTCCTATCTAATGGAAATATTTTCTGGAAACCTTAAGTGCATTAAATATGTGAAAAATCAGGTTGAAGTGCAAAGATGAGTCTGAGAGTGGGTAAGTGGGAAATTACCCCTTTTTAACTTACATGAGTAACTCTAGAGCATGGGTTGACCTTTTTGAAGGGTCACGCTAGGGGATAAGAGAATGTTTTTTTCTAACCCATGTAAATAGGACCTTGGTTATTGTTTAGACCTAGTAAAATTAAATACCTTGGGAATTTAATTGTTTTGGCCCCTTTGACCCTCTAAAATTAATTAAGGAACATTTAAATATAGTGTTAATTTAATTATTTATTAAATTAATACCTAAGAGAAATTTAACTATATTGGATTAATTACACTCATTAATTTTGTGATGTGGATTTAATATTTGTTATAACGGGAAAATTTTATTTATTAATTATAATTGACTTTGAATATTTTTTGTGACAACTATTGCTTAAAGCCTGGTAGTGGTCACGCTTTTTAAAAAAAAAGTATTCAATAATTTTTCTATCTAAACCTATGTTGTTCTTGGGTCTCAAGTGGTTGTTTTTAACAGAGATGTTAGAACTTGGTATCAAAGTCATGGGTTCAAATCTTGGACCCTTGGGCACACTAGAAAACTTGAGACATGAACATTAAACCTAGTACAATATTAAACCTAGCACACTTTTAAACCTAGAAAACAACTTTGTTTGGAATTTGCATATCTTAGTAAACATGGAAAACTAAATAAAACCTAGAATAACGAACTAAATCTCATCTTGGTCTATGCAAGAGGCGTGGACAAGACAAGGGGTCCTTTCACATAGATCTAGACTTACCACCTCCAGATCATACTATAGCAGCCATCCTACCTTAGATTTTACAGATGCTTCAGGATGTTAATGCCACTTTACACGGAGGGTCCGTAGGATGACGATCAACTACACATGATAGGGAGTCATCTGTTGAGGCTCATGCATCTCCTTGACATAGCGAGGGGCATAAAGGAGAGAACTCCTCTGTGGAGTTTGGCATAGCAGAGTCACCAAAGAGGGGATAGAGAGACCGGATCTCTGGAAATAGGGATGTCTCAGAGCCCTAGGCTTAGAGATGAGAATGCAGAGAGGCCTAGCGGTTTCCGAATATAGTTACCGACCATATCGGGAGAACCTAAACCGTGACCATCTCACTATTCTATGGATATAGGTGTATTTCGGGAAGAGGCCTAGTTAGTAAGCTTGCCAGCAGGTGCTTCAAGTTCTGCGCCTTGTACTAAAGCAACTTGAAAGCTCTTGTGTTGTGATCCATCTTCTAAAGAATGGAGCAGTATCTTGTGGAAGGCGAGGAGAAGAAGATCCATGTTGATTTAGAGATGGTTACCACAGGAGCTCTTTAAGGAGTGGCCGAGGAGCGTGTATTTATCTCGGAGGTTCATTCAAAATGATAGATGAGTTTCATGACCTCCGACATGCATCTTTAACGGTAGTTGAGGATGAGAGCCGATTTTGGATCTACTCCAAGTATGTTGACTACATGAAAGATGAACAGGATGGATTCACATGTTCATTTAGGATCTAAACATGGATGTGGGTGGTGTAGTTTGTATCCATTGTCTCTCGAGACATTAATTGAGGCCATTGAGAAGGCCTATATAGCAAAGGAGACTCGAGGAAACACACAACAAAGTTAAAGACAAAGTATGGAGCTGCATCCAGTAGATGCAAGATAGTAGATTGAGGGGGTCATCTCCTCCTTGTGGTGGACACAGCTTCATGAAAGTTATATTTTAGACCATAGCAAAGAGTAATGCAATAGTATCTTCCACTGCATGAGACCTACACATAGATTTTATGCACCGAGGAGTTGGAGTATGGGGTCTCCTCCTAGGGTCCCATTAGGACACAGGTGCACCGAGAGCTCGATTAGGAAGAGCTCGTTAGCAAAGACCTCAGCAGATTCATAACCGGATCATCAAGATCCATAGCATAGACCTCTAGAGTACCGGCTGGAGATACTACTCATGGGAGAGGATCAGGAGGTTGTTTTGGTTGTGGTGTTACTAGACATTTTTGGAGACACTTCCCAAAGAACCTAGTAAAAGGGTAAGGCGCAGATCTCATAGCCTACTATTGGTGACATGGGGCACGGTCATCGGATCTATGGAGTGGTCAAGATCCTCTAGAATAAGCACCGAGTATCGCGTGATTAAGACAACAGTAGAATTGGCGGTGTTCCTACCTCCATTCTATTTGATTCGGTTCTTTTGATTCTATTATTTCACCATCTTTGGTAAAGGGATGTAGGCTGGTGGTAGTTAGGTAGGGTCTTAGTTGGGATGTCGAGATGGCTTTTGGAGCCAAGATCTCTATTGACTCCTTAGTTAAGGAGTGTGTAGTGGATTTAGGACCCTTCACCACTACCTCAGATCTTCGTATCCTTCTGTTGGGTTCATATGGAGTAATCTTGGGCATTGATTGGTTGTCGACACACAAAGCCAGAGTGGATTATTACCATAATATTATATCATGTACACATGATCTAGGAGTTAAGTTAGTGATAGTAGGGGTTAGGAGACCCTTTTCCATTCACACCATCTCCGCCATACAGCTTAAGCGGTGTGTGCGATGGGGTTGTCATATGTATGCTGTCAAATTAGTGACAAATCGGAGGACGAGTCTAGTAGACCATCGCTTGATGGCCATCCCATATTGAGAGAGTTTTCTAATGCCTTTCTAGGGGAGCTACCAGGGTTACCACCCCCACATGAGATAGATTTTCACACAGATCTGGTTTCGATATATATGAGCCTATCTCACGAGCACCTTATCGATGACCACCCCTAAGCTATGCTATGCAAGCTCAAGTTTCAACTAGAGGGCCTTTTGGAGAAAGGCTTAATCCATCCTAGAGTATCCTCTTGGGGTTCACCGGTGATATTTATAAAGAAAAAGGATGGATCTCTACGGTTGTGTATTGATTACCACCAGATGAACAAAGTAACGATCAAGAATCGTTACCCCCTTCCGCTCATTGATGATTTGTTTGATCAAATGAAGAGGGCCACAATTTTCTCTAAGATAAACCTTAAGTTAGGATATCATCAGTTGAGGATTACGGAGGTAGACATTCATAAGACTACCTTCTGTATGAGATATTGCCACTACGAGTTCACAGTAGTGCCTTTTGGTTTGATGAATGCCCCTACAGTGTTTATGAGCTTGATGAATGGGGTGTTCAGGAAATTATTAGATCACTTTGTGATCATCTTCTTGGATGAAATTTTGATTTACTCACATATGCATGAGGAGCATGAGGGGAATCTTTGCTAGGTTCTTTAGTGTCTTCGTGAGCACCAACTTTACGGGAACTTGGAGAAGTGTGCATTATTTCAAACAAAGGTGTAATATCTGGGCCACATCATTTCTGGGGAAGGTATCATAGTTGATCCTTCCAAGATTCGAGCTATTATGGATTGGCCAACACCCACTAGTGTGACAGAGGTGTGCAGCTTCATGGGTTTAACAGGTTATTACAAGATATTCATTCAGGACTTCTCTCAAGTTACGCACCACATCACTTCCCTTCATTGGAAAGGGAAGAAGTTGGTTTGGTCAGACAGATGTGAGCAGGCATTCAAGAAACTAAAGGAATGCCTCATGAAAGATATTGTTCTTACAGTTCCAAATCCATAGGGTGAGTTTTTCATATGCATGGATGCTTCTTTGGCAAGATTTGGAGGTGTGTTGATGCAGGAGGATAGAGTAGTTACTTTTGAGTCTCAGAAACTCAAGGATTATGAGATTAATTATCTGAATCGTGATCTTGAGCTTGCCATAGTTGTGCACACCATGGTTCGATGGAGACATTTCCTTCTTTGCTGAAGATTCACACTCAAGACTGATCACTTGAGTCTTCGCCACCTCTTCACGCAACCCAATCTCAATGCTCGTCAGTGGTGTTGGATGGAGCTACTTTGTGAGTACGATATGGAGATAGAACATGTGAAGGGGAAGGAGAATTTGGTTGTAGACGCTCTCAGTAGATGAAGACATGTGGTTATGGCCACCTCGGTGAGCACTGATTTGCAGGCGAGGGTCCTACAACTTCCTCACGACAGTTTCTACATTGTAGCTAGAGCAGAAACTAAGTCTCATAGACCTTTGGAAGGGAATTTTAGTGGGTTTTAATTGGAGGAAGATGGCCTTCTTAAGCACAGAGAGACTAGATTTATGTTTCGAGATACGGAGGATTGAGGTAGGACATCTTGTGAGAGGCACATCATGTACCCTATTCAACCCATCTCGAGGTGAAGAAGATGCATGCCACCTTGAGATAGTTGTATCATTGGAGGACTTTGCAGATACGTGGCTCAAGTTTTTGTCATGATTTTGGAGTTTCATAAAGTGAAGGTGAGCACCAACATCTAGATGGCCTTCTCTTGCCGCATGTTATACGGAATGGAAATGGGACACCATTGCCATGGACTTCATTATTGGGATAATGATGTCAAGATACCACCACAATGCCATCATGGTCACAGTGGATAAATTGACAAAAGTAGATCATTTTTCTCTAGTGAAGACCACCTATACAGCTAGTGTAGTGGCATGGGTATATCTAGATGATATTGTTAGATTGCATAGGATTTCATGGAAGATCATTTGTGACCGTGATCCTCTGTATACTTCCCACTTTTGGACTACCATGCAACATGCCCTCGGGACGATGATCAATTTAAGCATGGCATATCACCCTAAGATAGATGGATAGAATGAGTGAGTGAATCAGATCTCAGAGGACATGCTTAGGATGTATGTTATGTACAACAAGTCAAGATGGGAGGAGTATTTGTACTTGGTGGATTTTTCCTATGATAATAGTTTTCAAAGTTCGATAGGCATGGCTCCTTTTCAGGATTTGTATGGTAGAGAGTGCAGGACACCTCTTAGTTAAGATAGGTTAGAGGACAGGTTTTCTCTTGGGCTAGATTTATTGCAAGACATGGAGTAGCAGGTGGTTATGATCAGATAGAGATTGTAGGAGGCACATGACAGACATAAGAAGTATGCAGATCAACATAGGACCGACCGTAGTTTTGATGTGGGCATGAAGGTTTTCCTTCGTGTCAAACCACATAAGAGCCCTATTTGTTATAGAAAAGGTTCTAAGTTAGCTCCTAGATTCGTAGGCCCCTTTGAGATTTTGGAGTGTATCAGTCCTTTGGCCTAATGTCTAGCATTTCCACCTAGCTTGTCTTGCATCCATGATGTGTTTCATGTTTCTATACTTAGGAGATATATTGTAGGTCCTTCTCATCTGCTAGATTGGACCTCGTTGCAGGTACATGATCGGTGACAAGTGTTGGTAGATCCCATTTGCATTATAAAGAATAGGACCCCGGCCTTTGACGTAGAAAGATTGACCAGGTTCGAGTACAGTGGGACGAGATATGATGAGACTGTGGCTACATGGGAGGATGCTACTTTTCTACGAGTTCAGTTTCCACACCTATTCTAGTGAATTCCAGGAGGAATTCAAGTCTAAGGAGGGGGATGTAGTGCCCACTTCCCTTCGACACCTTTTGTTATTGATTATGATACTGTCGACTATACTTATGGACATTACTGTAGCTTTTGAGTTGGTATGATGTCAGACATTAGAGATCATGGACTGTGGTTGATTTGATTCATATATGATGCATGTGGATTATTAGAGACATTTTATATTGATTTTGATACACTTCTTGGCATGGTTGTGTGTGTGTGTGTGTGTGTGTGTGTGTGTGTGTGTGTGTGTGTGTGTGTGTGTGTGTGTGTGTGTGTGTGTGTGTGTGTGTGTGTGTGTGTGTGTGTTTCGTACATGTGATATGTTGTCATATTGAGTAAACCTAGAAAATTGAACTAATTTTATGATCATATGGTTATTGAGGAAATTGTAAATGATTTCGTTACTTGTTTGATGATGTTTGGATTGATATATATATGACCTTTGAGATTATTGTATAATTATTTTAGATGATTTGATGCGCCACAAGGCCGAAGGAGGTATTTGTGTTTTGCAGGTAAACATGTCACAACAAACATCGGGGGATTGGAGACCAACCACATTGGAATCCTAAATGAATTCAACAAGGGTCACCATGGCAATGTGTATTTGTTATATGTGTGTGTTTGAATTGATGTTAGGGTTCCCCAAAGTGGGGAATCGCCTTCGAATGTCACCAAGGGGTTATGTGTATTCTTTTCTTTAGTTCATTTTTTAAATTTACTACGTGGATTTTAGTGATGTATTTTCCCCTTCATTATTTATTTTATTTGTGTCTAGATTAGTAAGTAATCATGTTGTTAAATAAATTAAAATGGGTCAAAAGAATGTATTTATTAGAGTGACGGCTTTTGGATTATGTGTTGTAAGTAATGTGTAAGTAGCTTTGAGTGTGAAAACTCCACCTCCTTTGGAAATTTGGATCTCTCCTTAGGGGTTGATTTTAGAGGCTTATGGCACAAGTTAAACTTGTCCCACACCTCTTAAATTGATACACCAACCCTACCTATGGGTTGGGGAATCAAAATTAGGCCTTATTATGCATTTTGAGAAGACAAGTTGTAAGTTTCTATTGCACCTTCTTGCATGAAATTAATTTTTGTCCTGGGCATGTGGACTTAGATTGTGTGTGTGTAAGTAAAATGTCATTCATTCACCCACCTTTTTATTGTTCTTTTGATTTTGAAGTTGACTTGTGAGGTGGAGTGGAGAATGAGTGATGTGGCATCCTACATGGAGCCACCTCATCCTCCTCCATCCATTTTCTATTTATTCAAATTCTTTTACAATTTTGGGGGTTACTGGAGAGGGTTACTTCTTTTGGTTTTGAGCTCTTGTAATGTCGAAGAGAGTTAGAGATTTTTTTGAATGCTTATGGATTGTTGGAGCTTTTGGATTGGAAAAAGCTTGTTATTGAACCTTTGGAGCATATTCTACCATAGAGAGGTAGGATCTTGGCTCTCTATAATGTTCTCCTTTTCTTAGGCATATGTGAATGCATGATATTTTGGTATGTTGTTGGTTGGTTGGGTAGATTGCCTAGGTATGGTGTAGGAGAAGACTATGAGGATCTCTTGTGGGAAGGTATAAGTGTTATTGTGGAGGGAGTTTGTGATTGGGTTCCACCTTATTAAATAAAAAAACTTGCATTTCTTTACTCGTTATGGGGTACTTGGGGAGGCATAAGGGCAAGTAGGGTTATATATATATATATATATATATATATATATATATATATATAGTATCGGGTTTATTTTAAGGTGGACACCCATTTCCCCATTGGGAGGTATAAGTAGCTTCCCCCATAGGTCTTGCTCCTTTTTCTTGTGCATGATGAAGCCAAAGTATTGGTTGTTGTTCTTCCTGTGGTTGTAAACCACAATATGTATTTGGACTGTGTTCTATTTGTGTAAACTATTTTTGTGTTGTGGAAGCCAGTTTGTTTCCCTAAGTTAGATTACATTTCTTATTGCTTTTTGGTTGGGGCTCGGGGGCCAATGAGGAAGATGGCTTCTCCTCTTCATTGAAATTCTTGGTTGGGTGGAGAGTGTTTCCTCTTTTTTTTTTGTTCAATCAAAAGATATATGATGGATCTTCTTGTTGTTGTTCTTGAGATAAGGATGAAGAAAATTTTTGTAGTTTCTCCTTGGGTTCCTTATTGTGAAATTTCCCACTTCAAGTGGATGACATTGTAACATTATTTGTGGTGGAAATTTGCTATGTTTTGGAAATGGAACCTACATTTGAATGTGAGAGATGTATATTCTGTAAGTTGTAAAAGAATTATTGGAGTTCAATAGAAGTTGTTTTAATTACCACAAATGGTATGGTTTTCATTTGAAATATATGTTTGAAATATATTGTGAAATCTTTGTTTGAATATAAAAAATCGAAATGCATGTTTTGAAAGTAGAACTATATTTTGGGTTTTCACGCATGGATTGAAGTAAAGTTAAGCATTGTAAAATTTGAATGGAATGAACTTAAATATCTAAAGTATGATAATGAAAAGTAGATCAATTCGGGCTTAAGTATGTTTTTCCATTTGGATTCTTTGTAAAGCCTGCAAATAAATATTAGAAAATATACATAGTACTTTGCAACTTGAAAGACAAAATGAAACCTTGGAATGAACTAAGGATGATTAAAGCACATCATAAAACAACTGCATTGCCCTAGTAATTTATTTAGAACTCCAGTAATCGGGCAAAAGGAAAAATAATGCAATTTCATAGAAAAGAAAAGAAATTTGTATTGAAATCTCAATAGTAATCAATTAATCCTTGCAATCCATTAGAAATATTTCAAATACATTTCTCCATGCCTATTTGCGGTGTTAAAGGAGAAAGAATAGAGAATTGGACTGATTTTGGTAGTTTAAACAGTTCCGTTCATATTTTTATGGTAGGAAAGATGTTTTCTTAAAATTCACCTATCTAAGTTTGATGAAAATGAATTTTTAAGTTCCTATGCAAACTAGAGTTCCAACCCTTTCCAAAAATTCCTCATTTTCCCAAATCTGAGCTTCCAGTCAAATTTTATGGCCTTCTAAATTTTTTTACTTTGGTTGGTAAAAAAAAAACTAGCTATAAAAAAAAAAGAGGAAATTTTTTCAAATTGGATTGGCGGGCCCGAAAATTACCAAGGGTAATTTTTGTAAGAATGCAAAAAGCCACAAGTTCCCCGTGGCCCGTGACCCGCATCCTTCACTTTTGAAAAAAAAAAAAAAAAAAAAATTCGCAGTTCATGGGACCGCACCTTTGAACTCTACCTTTTTGAAAAAGGGCGAAAAATCTTAAGTCTCCCCGTTGGCCCCCCTTTGGGAAATTTTTTTCTCCATAGGCCCATCGGCTGTAACTTAAGAAATATGAAGAGTTAGGAGGACTTCTTTATATCATTGGAAAGGGGAAGAAATTTCCTATCTAATGGAAATGTTTTCTGGAAACCTTAAGTGTGTTAAATATGTGAAAAATCAGGTTGAAGTGCAAAGATGAGTCTAAGAGTGGGTAAGTGGGAAATTACCCCTTTTTAACTTACATGAGTAACTCTAGAGCATGGGTTGACCTTTTTGAAGGGTCACGCTAGGGGATAAGAGAATGTTTTTTTTCTAACCCATGTAAATAGGACCTTGGTTATTGTTTAGACCTAGTAAAATTAAATACCTTGGGCATTTAATTGTTTTGGCCCCTTTGACCCTCTAAAATTAATTAAGGAACATTTAAATATAGTGTTAATTTAATTATTTATTAAATTAACACCTAAGAGAAATTTAACTATATTGGATTAATTACACTCATTAATTTTGTGATGTGGATTTAATATTTGTTATAACAGAAAATTTATTTATTAATTATAATTGACTTTGAATCTTTGTTGTGACAATTGTTGCTTAAATCCTGGTAGTGGTCACGCTTTTCAAAAAATAAATTATTCCATAATTTTTCTATCTAAACCTAGGTTTTCTTTGGTCTCGAGTGGTCATTTTAGTGGGCATTACAATTATAATCCATGTGAATTGTTTGGACTTGGTGTTTTCAAGACATTTTATTACGTAATGGATCAATAAATAAACACATGGATGAATCGGAGTTAATAAAATATTCTATTGTATGGTGTCTCAAGATCTTGTCTAGAAATGGTGTTTTCGTCTAAAATATCTTGGATTTTGTTCATAGTATAATACATTGATTGTAGAATGTTCACGTCATTGATGATAATTGAAAGCATAAAATTCGTCAAATATAAATCATTTTTTTAGACATGTCGTAATATTTGCGAAGGTATTTGTCTAATATTACAATTGAATAAATTTTTGTAAGATAACGCATGGAGGCTAAAATAAACCTTTTTAGCATTGATTAGTAGTGATGATAGTTGTTGTAGTATTATGTTGTGCAAAATACAAAGTTTAAATCTTACTAGTATAATATTAGGTGATGGTATTTGTATAAGAATACACTTGAATAACTTGTGTAAGATAATGCTTGGAGGGGTAATAAATGTTTGTAGCATTGATTATAACTAATAATAGTAGTTGTTGTAGTATTATGCTATACGCAACATTAATATTTTAAACCTTATTAGTCTTATAGAGATTAAACATGTATAGGGATTTTGATTTTTATATTGCTCGATGCTTTTGTGGCCTCATAATTCAACCTATCTATTTCCATTACCTTGGTCTCATATAATTTTACTATTTGATAGAGGTCCTCCAAATATGCACTGATTAAGAAAAATCAGTCTCGTTAATATTTAAAGATCTAGGATAAATAAAGGTATTATAGTGTAATATATAATATACCACCATTTTATGTGGTTTTGTTATTGAATTGTATGATTAGTGAAAATGATAAATTTTTCCCAATATTGATTGAAAAGTGTATAGAGGAAGCTATTAGTGATATCTCGGAATGTATGTATAGATCTAGGAAGAATTATGCAATACTAATAAAGTGCATATTCCTTGGGGATACGTAGAAATACCTTGGTAAGTAATGTATCAATATTTCCAATGTAAGAGGAAACTCTCAATGGATTAAATCAAAGAGGCAAAGCGTAGTTGAGAACTTCAAATGGTAAAGGATTATTGAGTATCCTAATGGAGCTTTTGGAAATTTATGATCATTTTTACATAAGAGAGTTGATTAATCTGTATGGATTATATTATTTGAAGGAGAAAATAAAATCATTATCCTTATATGATGGAGAATATATTTTTGTATAACTCTATGACGTGTATCTATAGTTTTGAACTAATAAACAATAAATAAGAAGTTATACTTGGAAAAAAATTCCAGATAAATAGAAGTGAAAAAGACATACAAAAGATAATACATTATTTATCAGGTATTTAATATTGTGAAATTTTATTTATATTATAACAAATGAGAGATTACTCTATTTGAATATGTGCTTTATAGGTGGATGGAAGATCCAAATGTATTTTAATATGTAGTAAACAAGAGGTGTAGGTACATAAATATTTTATTATAAAATGATATTTAGGTGAAAGTCAAGTAGATTAAAGATTGGAATAAAAGGAAACGCATTTAATAACTAGTATACAAGTATTTATTAAGAAAATTCCACCTACCATATAACAATTAGATCAACAATACATATGAAAGCCATGAGGGGAGTAGTAATTTTTGTATATTTTTCCTCTTAGGGGCAATCTTTTGTATGTTTTTTTGAAATCACGATTTTCATGCTAGGGGTGTATGGAAAATAAGGAAAAAAATAAATACAAGGAATTTAAAATCATTTATTTTCCCTCCATCAATACTTCATTGATTCATTATTTATGTAAAATCAAGCATATCATTGTTTATTATTAAATACCTTTACATCCACTTTTTTACATAATATTTCTTTGTAGAAACCAAATTTTTCAAATGAATGAATCAATCCATAAGAAATACATGTAAATCCAGATTATAAATGTAAATTCATTGTCACAAATGAATGAATCAATACATACTAGAACCATTTTTTTCAATAAAGTTAATTCAAATTTTTATTTAACAAACCCTAAGCCAAATTGAATTTAATTTTTATTATGAAATATTTTCATTCATTCACAATAATTTTTAAATCCTAATCTGTTAAAATTCCATTTTTTTTTTAGAAACTTTAAAATCGTCCCTATTTTTCAATTTTTAGGAAAAATAAAACAAATCGAAACCTTAAAAAATGTAAAAATAACTAAAATAAAAGCTTGGGAGGCTCATGATAGGCTCATTCCAGCTAAAGCTTTTGTACAAAGTGATTCAAAAAATATTTTTGGTGGGTGTAGGGAAAAAAAGGCAACCTCTATGCTTTCAAGTATATATAAAGGGGTATTCACGCGAACAAACTTCGCATGAATGCGGTGTTTGTGTGAAATCCTTTACATGGCTTATGTTGTAGTTTGGGTGAACAATGTTCACGTGGATGGGATGTTCTTGAAAACACCCCAAAATTTGTACCCTTCCACAACTCCCACTCACGTTTTTGAGACAACAAGTGGGACATGAGACTATTATGATTCCACCCCACAACAAGGATATATGAAGTTAATGTGAAGTTTTACTAGCTTGAAATAACGTATCGTATTTAAAAACTACATGTAAATTTTAATAACTATTTTTCTTCATCATACAAAGGATTTAATTTCGGAGATTATACATATTTTTAAAATCCAAAAATGGTCCGAAAAGAATAATTTAACTTGTTTATGTGGTAAGTATAACATATTTGAACTAAATATATTTGGAAGGTTTTGTGGTACATAGTTTATTGAATAAATGTTTCGCTCAAATTATCAACCATGGATTTGAAAAAGTAAATACTAAACTTACCTAGATTGGTTCCATGATAGGAGGTTCGGAGTTACTTAAAAAAGCCATAGGATACATTAGAGTAGAGATAATTTCGTGCTCATTACATAATTTAGAGATAGTAATAACTTTGATTTTTATAAAAACTTAAAGCATGAATGTATTGTTGATGGAATAACATGCCCATATTAGATATAAAGGAATATAGGCAACACATTGACTACTTCATTGGAAGAAACTAAAATTAGATGAAATTTTACAATTTAAAAATATGACTATAGGTGATTGTTGTTATTTATCATCAAATCCTTGACCCATGTTAGTGGCACCTATTAGTTCTTCTATAGTGTAAACATTATATATAAAAAGAATCATCATGGAAAGATTGCAAGTAAAATCATTGTCTACCATAAATATTTGAATTGGTTTTGATTCAATGTATGTGCAAATGAAGATGGGTTAGGATACATAATTCTCATCAAGATGAATCTATAAATTGGAAAATATAATTGGTGGTATATCTAATTATATGATATGTGTAACAATAATGATAATAATGAATGAAAGAGTATTAGATGCATAGGTCGGTGAAGGAGAAACAATGTGATAATCCATGTGAATTGTTTGGACTTAGTGTTTTCAACACATGTGATTAGGTAATAGATCAATAAATAAGCGCATCCATGAATTACGTTGAGAAAATATTCTATTGTATGGTGACTCAAGATCTTAAATAGAAATGGTATTTTTGTCTAAAATCTCTTGGATTTTATTCATAGTATAATACATTGACTTTGGAATGTGCACATCATTGATGATAAGCGAAACCATTAAATTCATCAAATATAAAGCCTTTTTATTAGACATGTCAATAATATTAGGCAAAGGTATTTGTATAAGATTACACTTGAATACATTTGTGTAAGATAACACATGGAGGTTAAAATAAATGTTTTTAGCATTGAGTAGTAGTCATGATAGGTATTGCGGTAGTATGTTGTGCAAAATACAAAATTTCAACCTTATTAGTATAAGAGTAGGTAATAGTATTTTTATAAGAATACACTTGAATAAATTGTGTAAGATAAATCTTAGAGATCAGAATAATTTTTGTAGCATTGGGTAGAAGTAGTAATAGTAGTTTCTGTATTATTATGTTGTGAAACATTAATAATTTCAACCTTATTAGTCTTAATGAGATTAACCTTGTATGGAGGTTTTGGTTGTTTATCTTGTTATGATGCTTTTGTTGCCTCATATGACAACGTATCTATTTCCATTAGCTTGGTCTCATATAATTTGACCATTTGATAGAGTTCCTCCAAATATGTGTAGTTAAGAAACATTACTTGTTTGTGAAGATTGGTATCTAAAATAATAGTGTATACATTGATCAATTAAATCTCCTAAATGTTTATAGGTCTAGGACAAATAAACGTATTATAGTGTAATACATAATATACAACCATTTTATGTGGTTTTTTCTTGACTTGTATGATTAGTGCGAATGATAAATGTTTCCCAATATTGATTGAAAAGTGTATAGAGGAAGCTATTTGTGATATCTAAGAATTTATGTATAGATCTAGGAGGAATTATGCAATACCAATCAAGTGCATATTCCTTGAGGATAAATAGAAATAGCTTGGTAAGTAATTTATCAATATTTCCACTATAAGAGGAAACTCTCGGTGGATTAAATAAAAAGGTATAGGGTAGTTTATAACTTCAAATGGTAAAGGATTATTCAAGTATCCTAATGGTGCTTTTGGTTATTTACTGATCGGTTTTACATAAGAAATATATTTATGTTTGTATGAATTGTATTATTTTAATGAAATAATAAAAACATTATCATGATTGGATGTCGAAGGTCCTTTTGTATAACCCTATGATGTGTATGTATAGTTTTGAACTAATAAACAATAAATAAAGAAGCTATACTTAAAAAATATTCCATGTAAATGAATCTGAAAATGGCATACAAAGTTTAATATTGTGAAATTTTATTTATATATTCTAGAAAATGAGAGAATACTCTATTTGTACATATGAATTCTAGGTGGATGGGAGATCTAGACGTGATTTAATGTGTAGTAAAAAAGAGATCTAGGTACATAAATATTTAATTATAAAATGATATATATGTGAAAGACAAGTAGATTGAAGATTGGAAAAAGGACACACATTTCATATGTAGTATACGAATATTTATTAAGCAATATTCCACCTAGCATGTAACAATACATATGACGGGCATGAGTAGTTATATTTGTTTGTTTTTTCTTTTGGGGTGATCCTTTGTATGTTTTTTAAAATTTCAACTGTTATGTTATGGTTGTATGGAAAATTTTGAAACAAATAAATACAAGGAATTTAAAAGCAGCTATTTACCCTCCATTAATACTTGATTGATTCTTTATTTATGCAAAATCAACTAAATCGTTGTTTATTATCAACTACCTTTAACTCCACTTTTTTTTACAAAAAAATTACTTTGTAGAGTCCAAATTTTTCAAATGAATGAATCAATCCATGCAAAATACATGTAAATCCATTTTCACAAATGAATGAATCAATCCATACTAGCTACTATTATTTTTTACAATAAACCGAATTCAAATTTTGATTTAACAAACCATAATCCCAATTGATTTTGATTTTGATTTTGAATAGTTTTGATTCATCCACAATACTCTTTAAATCCCAATTTGCTATAATTCCATGTATTTTCATTTCTTTTCAAAAAAATTAAAAATTACCCCCCTATTTTTCAATTTTTAGGAAAAATAAAACAAAAAAACCTTAAAAATTTCAAAATACCTAAAATTGAAGCTTGGGAGGCTCCTTACGAGGATCATTTAGGTGAAATATTGTGGCATAGGATGATTGGGAAAAGACCTATCGGTGAGCGGAAGGAAAAAATGGCATCCTTTGTGCCTCCAAGTATATATAAAGGGGTGTTCACGCAAACAACCTTCACGTGAATGGGGTGTTTGCACGAACCCCGTACATGTTACTGAGGAAGTTTAGGTGAAGGGTGTTTGCGCGGATCAAATTTTCACGTGAACACCCCTAAATATGTACTACACCCCACCTCTCACTTGTGACTTTAGACAACAAGTGGGAAAACATATTTTTCTTCCACCCCACCACAAGGATATATAAATTTAATGTGATCTTGTCTTAGCTTTAGATAATGTATATTATTAGAAAACTACATGTAAATTTTAGTAAACATTTTTCTTCCATACAAAGGATTTAATCTCTCAGATTGCAAATATTTTTAACACCCAAAACATGGTATGAAAATAATACTTTAACTATATATGTGGCAAGTATAACATATTCTAACTAGAAACATTTGGAATAGTTTGTTGTATATAGTTCATTGAATATAATTTTCTCTCAAATTCTTAGCCATGGTTAAGAAAAAGTAACCAAAAAAGTTATGTGGATTGGTTCCATGATAGGAGGATCAAGTTAATTAAATAAACCATATGAGGCATCGAGTAAAGAGAATATCATGCTCATTATTTCTTTTCGAGATAGTCATAACAATGATTTTGTTTACAATCATCAAGCATCAATGTATTTTTGATGGAATAACATGCACATCATGGATCTAAAGGAGTCTATGTAACACATTGATTATTTCATTGGAAGAAACTACAATTATAACAAATTTTAGGATTAAAAACTATGCCTTCAATTGATTGTTGTTATTTATCACCAAATCCTTGGACCATGTTAGTGATCTATTAGGTCTTCTATAGTATAGATGAGATATAGAAGAAGTTTCATTGTGCAAAGATTGGAGGTAAAATTATTGTCTATCATAAATATTTGAATTTGTTTTGATTCAATGTATCTGCGAATGAAGATGGATTAGGATACATAATTCTCATCAAGATGAATCTATGAATTAGAAAATATATTTTTTTCCATAGTTGTTTGTATGCTATATTTCACACTAATGATGATAAATAATGGAAGAGTATAAGATTCATAGGTAAGTGATGGAGAAACAATGTGATAATCAATGTGAATTGTTTCAACTTGTTTTTTTCAACACATGTGATTAGGTAATGGATCAATAAATAAACACATGCATGAATTAGGTTGAGAAAATATTCTATTGTATGGTGGCTCAAGATCATATATATAAATGGTATTGTCATCTAAAATATCTTGGATTTTCTTCATAGTATAATACATTGATTGTAGAATGTCCACATCATTGATGATAATTTAAAGCATAAAATTCATCAAATATAAAGCCTTTTTATTAGACATGTAAGTAATATTAGGAGAAGGTATTTTTATAAGATTACACTTGAATAAATTTGCGTAAGATAACACATGGAGGTTAAAATAAATGTTTTTAGCATTGAATAGTAGTGATGATAGGTTTTGCGGTAGTATTTTCTGCAAAATAAAAAGTTTCAAGCTTATTAGTATAAGATTAGGTGATAGTATTTTTATAAGAATACGCTTGAATAACTTGTTTAAGATAATGATTGAAGGTTAGAATAAATTTTGTATTATTTATTATAAGTATTAATAGTAGTTGTTTCCATATTATGTTGTGCAATATTAATAATTTCAACCTTATTAGTCTTAATGAGATTAAAATTGTATGGGGTTTTTTATTTTTTATATTTTTCGATGCTTTTGTTGCCTCGTATGTCAACGTATCTATTTCCATTATCTTGGTCTAATATAATTTTACTACTTGATAGAGTTCCTATAAATATGCAAAGTTAAAAAATATTACTTGTTTACAAAGCTTAGTATATAAAATAATAGTGTATATATTGATCAATATAAAGGATTGGAAAGCCAAGCACATTCACAACACAATAATATTCTTCACACTATATAATTTATGCTAATACAATGGCTAATATATATGCATAGGTAGGCACAACAACCTCCTACAAAGTAGGGAACAAATTACCCATTTCTAACAATCTCCTAACAAATATTTCTCTCTACGTGAGTTGTTGAAACAACTCGTAACAATATTATTTTCTACCAACTCATATAATTAATGGAGCACTAACAAATATATTTCCCAACAATCCCCCCTTAGTGCGATCATGGGGAAAACCTAACTTATACTTGCACCTTCTCATGATCTGGTGATTTTCAATGGATAATCACAAACCTCAAGGATGGTTTCGTGAATGGTTAACCAAAAACCGAAAATGGTGGTATTTCAATTGGTTTACCACAAACCACAAAGTGATGGTTTTGCGAATGCATAACTAACAACCAAGAATGGTGGTTTCACTATTTACTTACCAAAAACCAAAAATGAAGGTTTTCAAGTGGTTTACCTACAACCACATCATGATATGCCAAGTACTATTCTCATCCATCATCACATCTCACTATGAGGAATAACATAGGAAATTCTGCTGAAATCTACTACTCATACATACATAGAAAAAGTTGACATAATGGAAATGGAACATTGGATCATGTTCCCCCTTCAAAGGGATATTTTCACTTATAGAAAACATGAACACCGTAAAACTGAAGTAAACACACAATCTGAATAAATAAATTCCACTAAATCATCTATGCGGCCCCTGTCATTGGTAATCGACGCGAGAGGTCATTGAATGACCTCCAACCTCCGATGCCTCCAACTTGCCATGCCTCCTACCTCCATTATATGGCTGCTAACTCTACCGGATGTGACAATGAGACTAGATAACATGCCTTGAACATCAAATTCCACCGAAATTGCATTCGTAAGGCAATTTTTTTATTTTTTTACACTTTTGACAATTTTCCTAGAATAATCACCTAAATAATGATAGTAATACTATTAATAAAAATTATCACTCATTTACATGAAATATATAATACGACTCAAATAAATTATGATTGAAAACACAAAATGGTGACAAATAGATGTTACAATACAATACATTTGACTATTAAGACTCTAAACACAAATTTATAATTTTATACTAAACATTTTTCTTATAAGTAAACAACATAGAGACGTGAATTTTATTAAATGAGAAGGGCATTGTAAAAATTATTAACACATTCAAACAAATATAAACTAAAATGACTCATCTAAACTAAAACTATTTGATAAAAACCATAAAAACTTTAACCAACCTATTAAAGAAAATTGTGTGCTTCACTCCAGTAAGTTGAGTGAGTTTTGACTTTCTTTTTAAACATTTGAGGGTATGTTCGGTGTCTCACCGAATTTGCCATAGATTATGCAAAGTGGAAGTCGACACATTTTGGGTCTGCGGTTTTGAGGATGTAGAGCAAAGATCTTTGTAGAAAAGTATTGTTCGTCGAAGAAATCTACCACATAGGACATTTAATATATAATGGCAATATCCATATAGAGCTTTCCTTCAAAAACACAACCAAGCACTACCCACATATATGTGTTAGTTTGTTAGCTTGGACATTTGTTCGTTTATTTGCTAAGATTAGATAATAGTTATCTTATTATTGAGAATGTATTAATTATTTTCTAATTATTGATTTTCTTTAGTGACATCTTGCTGACCAAATTTTTTATGGTCGTTAAGTTGTTATGTATCTCAGCCATCAATTGAGAATCGATCTTGGCCATTGGTGTTCCAATGAGAGTAGTATAAAAGGAGGTCATTGGGAATTTGGAAAGTACAAGTTTTGGAGAAGCATTTGCAGTGCTAGAAAATGTGTTTGTAAGTTTGTAGTGATAGCAAATAGTCTTGCAGTGTTAGCAAGGGTGTAGTGATAGCGTTGGGGATAGCAGTGGGGGAATATCAGCGGGAGAAGTTGGGAGATTGTCAAAGTTCTTCTAGTAAGAGGCAAGGAATCTTTATATCTCTTAATTTGCTGAAGTTAATATAATTTCTCATCTATAGAACTGGTTTTCCCTTAGGGGTTTTTCCAGAGACAATTTTTTGAAAATATTATGTTCATTATGTTACGCATTTCTTTCCGTATTCTTATTAGTGAAGTTCTAGTGTTGTTATTTTTCGATATTAGCTGTGAATTAGTTTTGGAAGTTAAATAATATTTTAAGATAGGAGATTAATAATCAATGACTACAATAGAATTTTCACATGGTATCGGATCGAGTTAAGGGTAGAAAAAGGTTTACTCAAGGAAATAATTTTAGGGTTCCTATAACCTAGTTTGATCTCTTTAAATTTTTATTACTTTTATCCTTTGAGATGGCTTTGGTGGTTTGAGAGATCGGGCCAGATTAGATGGTGCCTCGAATTTTGATCTCTGGAAGGCCAAAATCTCTTTATGATAACAATGGTATAGATCTGATTCCAAATGATAGAATAGAACAAGATTTCAATGACCAAAGAGGGACGGACGCCTCACAAATATTATTGATCATGAAATCAGATTACGTAACAATGCAAGAGTTGTAATATTTATATATATTAGACAACCTCATATGGATAGACATGACACCCTATTAGGCACCAACTATGAGATGATAAGACCCATCTTCATGCACATGTAATTACTACTAATACTAATATTGAATGTTATCCAACATAACAATATTGAATGCAAGTTACTAGACTAGAGTGCACATGTTGCACATTATTAAATAAAAGAAAATGCAATAAAATGCAATAAATATGCCTATGCTAAATTATGCTAACATTCCCCCCCTTAATTTTGTATAGTTTCCAATGAAGTGTAGAGGAACTCTCTGAATAGTGTGAATTTGTCATGTGTAAGTGACTTAGTGAAAACATCTACCTTCTGTTCAGCTGTAGGACAGAACTGGAGCTGTATGTTGTGCTTCAAGACATGCTCACGTATGAAATGAACATGTACTTCAATATGCTTGGTTCTCTCATGAAATCTTTGGATTGCAAAAAAGCTTCAAAATCTGCTTCATTATCAACATATATATTGGAGTATATTTGTTGTGGTAGAAAAATTCCTTCCAAGTATTCACCGTAGCCATATTGCTTCACAAACACTTCACCTATCGCTCAATACTTTACTTCTACATAGAAGAGCGAGAAACAAATTTTTGTTTCTTGCTTCCCCATGATATCGTCCAGATCCCATAAAGAAGACAAATTTTGATGTTGACTTCCTATCATCCATGTTTCCCGCATGATCTAATACTTAATATCATGTCAAGAAGAAGTTGTCATTCTTCTTGTACACTAGAACAAGATCAAATGTACCCTTCGAGATATCTCAGTATTCTCTTTGTTGCTTTCCAATGACATATTTTTGGTTCTTGCATGAAGCATGATAAATAGCTGACTGCAAAGTTGATATCTAGTCTACTATATGTCAGGTAAATGAGACTCCCAATCAACTACCGATAGAGAGTTACATTCACCGGTGGTGATGGATCGAAATGAGATAACTGAAGTCTCGCTTCCATATGTGTAGCAATAGGAGTGCAGCGTCCATCATCCTGAATTTCTCAAGTGTTGTCTTGGTGTATTTAAACTGTGACACAAAGATATGATTCTCTTTTTCCATACTTCCAACCTAAGACAATAGTGCATGAGCCCGAAATATGTCATGTCAAATGATCGATTAAAATCCATCTTTGTTGCATCGATCATCTTCACATAATTACTGTAATGACTAGATCATTGACATAAACAACCACAATGACAATCTGCCCCCTTGCTTTTTGAGGTAGAGATTTGGGTCATAGGGATTCCTTTCAAATCCATGCCTTATGAGATGCACATCAATTTTGATGTACCATGCCCAGTGGTGCTGTTTTAGGCCATATAGAGATTTTATGAGTCTGCATACCATCATTTCTTTTCCTGGTATTACATAACCCTCTGGTGAGTCATATAGACTTCTTCTTGTAAATATCCATTAAGAAAGGCACTTTTCACATCCAATTGGTGGACTTTCCAACTAAATTGTGTAGCTAGAGCAAAGATCATCCTGATTGTCTTGATCTTGGCTATGGGAGCAAATGTCTCCTCATAATCAATGCCTTCTTGTTGTGCATACCCCTTTACTACAAGCCTTGCTTTATACTTTTCAATAGTCCCATCTGATTTTTACTTAGTCTTGAATATCCATCTGCATCCAATGGGTTTCTTCCTAGTGGAAGGTTGACAAGTTACCATGTGTTGTTCTTCATCACTGACTAATACTCTGAATCCATGGCATCTTTCCAAGCTTTTGATTATAGGGCTTCCTAAACTATAGATGGCTCAATTGTTTCAACAACTCTGCTCATTAGGGCATAATTGACCTCTTCACGAGCTTGACTACAAGTTCTAGGTCTAAGACTGGATGATGTGCTAGGTGATTCATCCAAATTTGCATCTCTTATTAATTGAATATAGCATTTAGGTAACTTCTTAGATGTTCCATTGGCTTTTGGTGGATCTAACTTTTCACCATCATCCAATTCTACACTGTCATCTTCAGTGGGAACATCAAATTTTGTCTTCACAAGAGGTGTATTCTGCATGTTTGTTGAGTCATTGAGTGGAGCACCTGCTTGTTTCTTCTCAAAGAACTCAACATCCCTACTTGTGTATACTTTATTTTCTTTCGGATCCCATAATCTATATCCAAGTGCTTCTTCACTATTTCCAATGAATATTAGTGTCTCACTTTCATATCCAACTTGTTCTTGTTCTTCTTGGGTATGTGCATGCTAGCTTTGCACCCAAATACTCTTAGGTGTGCAATTGATGGTTTCCAATTTAACAATGCTTCTTGAGGTGTCACTCCTTCAAGAGCTATTGTGGGCACTATGTTCAACAAATAGACTACAGCTTTTGCAACTTCTCGCCCAAAATGTCTTTGTTAAACCTGAGTCATCAATCATACATCACACCATTTCCATGATAGTATGATTCCTTCTCTCAACTATACCATTCTACTGTGTGGTGTGTGATAGGAGGCATTTTCAACGAATCCCATGAGCTTCTAAGTAAGTCTTGAACTCATTGCTTATGAATTCCCCCCCTCGATCTGAGCAGAGAGTTTTGATCTTGCGACCAACTTCATTCTCAACAAGTGCTTTGAACTTCTGAAATGTCTCAAAGGCTTGACTCTTGTCTCTTAGACAATATATCCACATCTTTCTTAAGTAGTCATCAACACAAAGCATGAAGTATTGACATCTAGAATGACTTGGTTGCATGGGCCCACAAAGATCGGTGTGCACCAAATCAAGATTTCCCTTAGCTCTATATGTGTTCTTCTAGAAGGGTACTCTATGTTGCTTTCTAGCTAGGCAATTGTGACACTTATCAGTGTTGTGCATGAGTGTAGGAAATCCTTTCACCATGTTTCCCTTTTGAAGTGTTTGGAGATAGCCAAAACTGATGTGACCATATCTGCGATGCCATAGTTCTGCAGATTGTGTGTCTTTGGCCACTAGAGATTAATCATCCTTGTGGACAAAATCAAGATGGAACATACGTCCCACATTGGAGGCTTTGCTACAATCTTGGAACCTCTTGACTTACCTCTTATCAAGCACACTTTTTCTCCATTATTACTGTCAAAATCCAACTTCAAGTTGTGATCAAGGAGTTGACTAACTGATAGAAAAATCTTGGTCAACCCAGGTACATACAATACATATGTGATTTTGTAGTCATGCTTTCCAAGAGGTAGTGAAATGTTTCCAATCCCCTTGACATTGTATGATGATTCATCACCTAATGACACATTGTTCTTGTGAGGTGAGTCATATAGTGCGTAGAACCAATCCTTGCGTCTAGTCATGTGTCGAATTGCACCTGAGTCAACATACCAGATATCTTGTGTGGACTTGGTTTCTTCATCAAATTGAGTAGAATACATGTGGTGTCCTTCATCTGAATCATCCTCATGTTTGGCAATGTACCCTTGTTGTTTAGGTTTTCTTTTCCAATTACCATTTTTCTACCCTTGAATGTTGTTGTTGTTGGACTTCCCTTGATTTGAATTGTTTTTACGTTGTTGGTTGTTGGGTTTTGAATTACTTGATGAACCCTTTTTGTAGGAATTGTGCCAACAATATTTGATTTCATGTCCCCCTCTATTGCAAATGGGACACTTCTTGGTGTTGTCTCTTTGACTTTGGTCCCTTTGTTGACATTGATTTTGTTGGAACATCTTGTGATTGGACTTAAATTTCCCCTTTCCTTTATGATTAGAAGATAGTGCTTACTCATCTTCATGATCTTTGTTGTTCATTGCCTCTTCTTATTAGAGTATATTTACCAAATTCTCAAAGGTGACTATGTGTTCACTCACATTGATAGTTGTCACAAAGATTTTGTAGGAAGGAGGAAGTGCTCGCAACATAATTAGTATGAGGTCCTCATCACTTATCTGCTTTTCCAATGCTAGTAGAGATTCCCTCAAATTAGCAACTCGTCTCAAAAAAAATTTCAACCTTCTCATTGTGCTTGAACTTGAGAGTATGCAGTTGTGATAGTAGGTTGAGGATGGCATTCTTGTTCTTTGCCTCATAGATTGTGCTCAACTTATCCCACACATCCTTGGCTGATTGGGCATCTCTAATGTGGGGTTTCACATCGTCTGTTACACCAAACAAGATGATCAACTTGGCCTTTTGATTGACCCTATCAAATTGAACTTGTTGTCTTCCATCATCAAGTGATCTTGTTGTTGTTCCATCTATAACTGTCCATAGGTCTTCAAACTCAAGTAACATCTTCATCTTCGGTTTCCATATAGCATAGTTGTCTCCTTTAAGCGAGTTTTGAATCGACAAGAAGAACTTTGGTGCTTATGCACCCATTTCTACAATCTAAATTTCTGAAACTCTAAATTTCAAGCAAAGGGTAAGGGTCTTATCACTCCAGGTTTATGGTCTCCCTCTTAATATACCTTCAGTCGATCTATACCAAACCTTTCTATATACACTCCCTTCCAATATACCCGTCGGTACGTGGAAGAAGATCACCCTTTCAATATACCTGTTAGTATGGAAAGAGGTGTTAACGCACGTGAAATAATTTAGTACGTGGTATGTAGACAGTACGGAGAGGGGTTTGTGCAAGCACAAATGGATGGGAGGGCTCAAATGTGTGTGTATTGTGTCCTTATTACTCCCCGTCAATTTTATAGGGTTGATGCCCAGACGACGTTTAGGCAGCTATGTTAGGTGTTAAGTGCAGTAGTAGTTGTGACGGCATCACCTATAAGCACTTCCCAGAGGCACCGTATATACCAAATGTTGCTATGAGATCAAAGATCTCGTGTGATAGAACCAAACATAAAATAAAAAATTGTTTTCACCAAACAAACAATCTGAATATTTTTTTCACCTTTTCTCATAAACCATGATTTGGGTTTTTCTAAAATTTTAACAGCAACATCATACAATATTTTTCTTAAAACCCACAAAATTTTAGAAGAATCGGAATCTTGGATTTTGAGATCTTACCAATTTACCGAGCTAGATATGATTTTTTCGAATAAAATGACCTGACTTTCACAGACTTTTCGTCACATGTAGAGGCCAAATCTAAAGATGATGTAAACTATAAAGTTGTGAACCTCCTTCTTATCTTTCTAGAAGAAAAAAAATTGCACATCAATCTAACATTTTGTGAAAAAGTTACGTCCTTTTTCTCGAGAGCTATCTCTGCTGGAATTTTGTTGATGGGACTGTTTCAACCTTTGCTCCCGAATTCTTCACACCTCCCCTTTCAGATCTGATTTTTTTTTCTTTAGATCTAATTTTTTTCACTCTTTTTTAGATCTGCATTTTTTTTTCAATATCTTTCTCCTTTTTCTTTTTTCAAGATCTCTCTCTTTTTTTTTTACAAATCCTTAGATCTTTTGTTTTTATTTTTTTAAAGATCTCCAAATCTAAAATATTCTGCCAATATGTTGGATCAATTGGCTATGCTAATGACTAAAAAAAATTTACCTTCCAAATAAGTGGATAGGTAAAATTTTAGTTGAGGGATGCTTGGAATGAATGGAGGCTGCGGGATGCTTCCATGGCTCTCCTTTGATGCAGATCTTCTTCTCCAATGGATCCTCTCCAATAGTGCTCCTCTTCAACCTTGCTTGAATAGAACCTGCTTTGATACCAAATGATAGAATAGAATAGTATTGCAATGACCAAAGAGGGTTGGAAGCCTCACAAATATTATTAATCATGAAATCAGATTACATAACAATGCAAGAGCTATAATATTTATAGATATTAAACAACCTCATACGGATAGACATGACACCCTATCGTGCACCAACTACGAGATGATAAGACCCATCTTTCATGCACATGTAATTACTACTAATACCAATATTTAATGTTATCCAACATAACAATATTGAATGCAAGTTACTAGACTAGAGTGCACATGTTGCACATTATTAAATAAAAGACAATGCAATAAACTGCAATAAATATGCCTATGCTAAATTATGCTAACACTTTATTATTGTAAGAGAATGGTATAAAGGATTATGTTACCATTTTTGTAGTTGTACCTATAGACGTAACACGGTTTGTAGCATATAACAAAGAGGATGCCAAGGTGACGAGGATTGTCCTTGATGGTTTCAAGGATCATATTGTTCACACACATCTCGAGTTAGATACGGTGAATAAGATGTGGGATGCCATTCAAAATATATACCGAGAACACTACCACCAATAGGAAGATGATTCTCAGAGAAAAGTTGAAGAATACCCAGATGAACAAGGGAGAAGATGTTACAAGTTACCTCACCAGACTTAGACTTGTCAAGGACGAGTTAGCAGCTATTAGAGATAGCCCTAGCAATGATGAGCTAGTATGGATAGCCTTAAATGGGTTTACTAAATAGTGGGATGTTTTTGTTCAAGTTGTTTGTGGATGAGACACCTTACCGAGATGGGATCGACTATGGACTGATTTCACTCAGGAGGAGTTTAGACTAAGTCTTATCAATGGGGCCAACAAGAGTCAGAAAAGTGAGGGAGAACAAGAAAACATTGCCCTAGTGGGAAAAGGGAAAGAAAAGAAGGGATTTTGCAAAGGATCAAATTATCAAAGTGAGAAGAAGAAGAAGGACTTGTCTAAGGTCAAGTGCTTTGGTTGTCATGAGTTTGGCCACTATGTCAGTGATTTCCCAGATAGGAAGAAGGGTAAGAAGTAGGTGGTAACTTCAGCAAGTGCAGAAGAACTCTCCAGTAGAATGGAAGATGAGTTTGCACTCATAGCTTGTATGGTCAGCTCAACCTCACATAGTGTTTTGGTATATAGATAGTGGGGTGTCATTTCATATGACAGGAGTTAGAGAGTACTTCTCTAGTTACAAGGAGGACACCAATATCTAGATTTCTATGGGGAACTTGTCCAAGCTCAACCTAGTTGGGAAAGGGACTGTTCAGTTTCAGAGGGAGAATGGAAAGATAGTTCCACTTCATGATGTCTTGCATGTGCCAAGATTAGGTATGAATCTGATTTTTGTATCTGTTCTTTAGGATAAAGGGTATAATGTACTTTTTAGAGGGACACATGTGTTGATTAAGCACAAGGATTGGAAATCACCCATAACTATTGGAGTTAGGAGTGGTCGCCTTTATAGGTTACAGTTTGATACTCCTAAGGCACTTATGAGCAGTAGTAATCCTAGAGATCTTGGAGAGCTATGGCATAGGAGGATGGGCCATATTCATCATGGAGCACTTAAATTGCTTCGTGAGACAGTGACAGGTGTTCTAGAGGTGAGCACAAAGCATGATGATGTATGTAAGGGATGTGTGTTGGGGAAGTTTGCGAAAGCATCTTTTCCAAGTGACAGATAGATCTAAGGGTGTTTCGATCTAGTATATTCGGATGTATGTGCACCAATGTCGACAAAGTATATTAGAGGATATGTGTACTATGTTGCCTTTATTGATGAGTTCTCCGGGAAGACTTGGATATAATTCTTGAAGACCAAGGATGAGGTTTTCAGTCGCTTCCAAGAGTTCAAGGCTCTTGTGAAGAACTCAACAGAAGGAAGATAAAGGTTCTTCAGTCAGATAATGGAGGCGAGTACAAAGGAAATGACTTCCAAGATTTGTGTACCAGAGAAGGAATCAAGAGAGAGTGGACGGTTCCTTACAATCCACAGCAGAATGGAGTTGCTAAGAGGAAGAACCGTTCTATATCGAGGCAAAAGGGCTATGCTACATGACCAGGACATGCCCCGCTACCTATGGGAAAAGGCGTGTAGTACAACAGTTTACATTCAGAACAGGGTTCCACACAAGGTACTAGGGAAGATGACACCAGAGGAAGATTTCATAGGGAAGAAGCCAGATGTAGGTCACTTCAGGATATTTGGGAGTTTGGCATATTGTCATATTCCAGAAGATACACGTACCAAGTTAGATCAGACTGCAGAGAAGGGGTACCTTGTTGGGTACAGTGAAACTTCAAAGGCATATAGGATTTTTATTCTAGGGACCAGAAGAATTATTGTTAGACGTGATGTCAAGTTCATGGAGGACAAAGCATTTAGAAGGTCCAAAGATTTGCTAGTAGATGATCAAAGTGAGCAGCCAACAAAAGCTCCAAATCCAAGTCAAGGGCAGCAAAGCTCAAGTACAATTACTAGTACAAGCATAGACTCAGGTAGTGAAGATTCACAGAGTATGGAGCAACTGGTGCAACAAGGTATGCATCTAGAAGATATAGATGTTGATATTTCATCCTCTAAAGTTGGCGTAGCAGGAACTGTGAGGATCAAGAAAAACAAAGGGATACTTAGGAGTTTATGGGAGCTCTAGGAAGAGTACAAGATAGAGGAGAGAACTAGCCAAGTTTAATGACTATGTGGTATTAGTCAACCGGTTGGTAGATAGTGAACCTTCCCGGCTATCAAGAGGTGCACAACATTAGGTATGGTGAGATGCTATGGTTGAGGAATATAATTCAATAATGCAAAATGATGTGTGGGAGGTAGTGCCTAGACTAATAGATAGGGTAGTAGTTGGATCATGCTTTGGATCTTCAAGATAAAGCACGGTGCAAATGTTAGCATTGATAAATACAAGTCAAGGTTTGTGCAAAGGGTTCTCTCGAAGGAGGGAATAGACTTTGAGGAGACATTTGCTCTAGTGGCCAGGCATACTTCTATACGAGTTGTAATATCATTTAAAACACGAGATGGGATGGAAGATACATAAAATGGATGCCAAGACAACATTCCTTAATGGTGAATTAAAAGGAGGTATGCATAGAACAACCAAAGGCTTTGTAGCACATAGTAAAGAGACCCATGTGTGCAGATTGAAGAAAGCCTTGTAGGGACTCAAGCAGGCTCCTAGAGCATGGTATGAGTGCATTGATTCATACTTGTAGGAAATGGGCTTTGTGAAGAGTGAGATAGATGCTAACCTCTACTACTTGGTGGTTGGGGATGAGGCTCTCATTCTTGTTCTCAATGTAGATGAATTGTTTCTCATAGGTGCACTAGGGCTCATAGAGGATTGTAAAGAGGGACCTTGCAGAAGAGTTTGAGATGAATCACTTGGGACTCATGCACTATTTTCTAGGCATGGAGGTGTGGCAGACAAATGGAAATAATTTCCTTTGTCAAGGGAAATATTGCATTGATATCGTGAAGAGATTCGAGATGGAGGATTGTAAAGCCACGTCTACACCTATGATCACTAATTGGAGGAAGGTAGATACATCTAAGGACAAAGATGTAGATCCCACCTTATACAGCGATTAATTGGTTCACTCATGTATTTGGTCATCACCAAGTCGGATATAACATTTGCAGTAAACTCTCTTAGTCAGTTCATGGTTGATCCAAAGAGAGTGCATTGGACAACAACTAAGCATGTGTTGCGTTATTTGTGTGGTTCGGTTGAGTATGGGATCAGATATTTTGAGGTGAAGGAATCAAGTTAATAGGCTATCTTGACACAAATTGGGTAGCAAAGCGATACAAATGAAAAAGGAGCACTTCGTGGTGTTGTTTGAGTTTAGGATCGGGAGTTGTTTCTTGGTTCAGTAGAGAAGCAAAAGTTTGTGGCTTTGATTTCATCAAGTAGAATACATGTAGCTAGCTAGCATGGCGACATGTGAAGCTATATGGCTTTAGAAGTTGCTAGTGGGCTTGTTTGGTCGGAAGGTTGAGACTATTGTGATACACCGCAAAAATCGAGTTGCATCAAGTTGTTTGAGAATCCAATTTTTTCATGATAGGTCTAAACATATAGATGTCGGTATCACTTCATAAGGGATTGTGTACAATGAGGTATTGTTCAATTACAATACATACCTACGAGAGGAGCAAGTAGCAAACATTCTAACGAGGCATTGGGGAAGGAAAAATTTATCTTCTTCGAGAGATAAAATGGGTGTCATGCGTAACAACTTCCTCGCTAAGACGAAGTGATAGTTTGTTACCTTGGACTGTTGTTCGTCCATTTGCTAAGATTAGATAATAGTTATCTTATTGTTGAGAATGTATTTATTATTTTCTAATTATTGATTTCCTTTAGTGACACCTTGCAACCAAATTTGTTATGGTTGTTAAGTTGTTATGTATCTCAGCCATCGATTGAGAATCGATCTCGGTTGTTGGTGTTCCAATGAGAGTAGTATAAAAGGAGGTCATTGGGCATTTGGAAAGTACAAGTTTTGGAGAAGTATTTGCAGTGCTAGCAAATGAGTTTGTAAGTTTGCAGTGATAACAAATAGTCTTACAATTTAGCAAGGGCGTAGTGATAGCGTTGGGGATAGCAGTGGGGAATATCAGCGGGAGAAGTTGGGAGATTGTCAAAGTTCTGCCAATAAGAGGCAAGGAATCTTTGTATCTCTTAATTTGCTGAAGTTAATATAATTTCTCATCTGTAGAACTAGTTTTCCCTTAGGGGTTTTTCTAGGGACAATTTGTCTGAAAATATTGTGTTCATTGTGTTACGCATTTCTTTCCATATTCTTATTAGTGAAGTTGCAGTTGTGTTATTTTTCAATATTAGCTGTGAATTAGTTTTCAGACAGTTAAATAATCTTTTAAGATAGGAGATTAATAATTAGTTGATCTGCAATAGAATTTTCATAATATGGGCCATTGGATCCTTCAAGCCTTTGTATTTCATCTCGATATCAAAGAACACAATGTTGCGATTGGAATACCGATCATGTCGGTCAATGCCATCAAACGTTTGAGGAAATTTCACATAGGAGACCTGCTTTCCCATTGTGGGATCCATCATGAAACACATGGCTTCACGAATCTCTTTGCTGTTGTTTATATAATGATCACAATCCACATTTAATAGATCAGGAGCATTTGTTAAGACCGCTGAAACTCGTATACAAGACAAGACACGACTCATATAAAATATAAACGTCTAGTTATCCTTGATTCATGAGAAGACTGTCCTGAAAGTTGTTGCATACGTAATAAGATAGCCACAAATATAACTTTGATGCACTCCAATGTACTTACGAACAAACAGGAACTATCAAATCAGAAGACGACCATTAATAATACCAATGCTATCTGACCTTTCTTTTGCATATGCGTGTATGGCAAGAAGAGTGTCTAGATTTTGCCAGCCGTTCCAAGAAAACCTCTAACAGCAACACCAACGAGGGATTGGGAATTTAACACGTCCCAATTGATTTTGCCACGTTTCTGGTAATATTATTACAGAAATTAGAGATCCAATGCGCTACGAGGCTGAGTCTTGGTGCAAGTCGAAGACAACGCTTGTTTTGTAGACCACATGTAATAGAAGACCATGGATGAACATGTGAAATTGAAGATGTTTCACCGTCCCTCCAAATAAATCTACACAGAACGCAGATCGACCCTCCCTTATATACGCATAGACTGACCAAACATTTGTATTTCTCCTCAAACTATTCGATTTGAAGCAGATTTTGTAAGCTGGGTTAGTGCTGAGTTGAGAGAATGTGCATAGATGAATAACGTTGAATGCCTCACTCAGGTGGATCTACAATATTGCAACAAACTAGAAAGTGCATACAATGATCTGCTGGGTGTTCTGATGGTTGAACCGATATACATAAATGACAAACTTGACAAATTGAACGTTAATATGTGGTGATCTCAAAAACTACGCAAACTTCATAACAAAATCTCATGAATCCGCGTGAACAGCTTGATAGACAATTTCTTTAAAAGACTCTCATGTTGGAATAACTTCGCTATGATACCAATTATAAAGGATTAGAGAGTCCAACACATTCACAAGACTAATATTCTGCACATTATATAATTTTTGCTAATACAAGGGCTAATATATAACCACATAGGTAGGCACAACAACCTCTTATAAAGTAGGGAACAAATTAGCCGTCTTATCTAACAATCACCTTAACAAATATTTCACTATATTTAAAAGTTGTTGAAACAACTCGTAACAATATTGTTTTCTACCAACTCATATAATTATTAGAGCACTAAAAAATATATATCCTAACAATTAATTTAGTCTCCTTAATCTTTATAGGTCTAGGATAAATAAAGGTATTATACTACAATACATAATATTCCACCATTTTATGTGGTTTTAATTTTTCGTATGATTAGCATGAATGATAAATGTTTCCAATATTAATTGAAAAGTGTATAGAGTACTCACGTGAGTAATGCAAATTGATATTAGTGATATCGTGGAATGTATGTATAGATCTAGGATGAATTAAATGCAATACCAATCAAGTGCATATTCCTTGAGGATATATAGAAATACCTTGGTAAGTAATCTATAAATATTTCCATTATACAAGGAAAATATCCTGGAGTAAATCACAAAGTAGAGTATAGTTGAGAACTTCAAATGGTAAAGGTTTATTGAGTATCCTAATGGAGCTTTAAATGATTTATGATCATTTTACATAAGAGAGTTATTTATGTTTGTGTGGAATGTATTATTTAAAGGAAACACATAATCAAAAACATTATCCTTATGGAAGGGACACCAATGGTCCTTTTGTGTAAATAATGATGTGTATGTATTTTTTAAATGGGATAAACAATAAATAAGAAGATATATTTACCAAAATGTGTGATAAATTGTTATGATCCTCATGTGCACATTTCACTAACGCCTCGAGGTTTTTGAGTCTAACGGTTCCTTACATTTTGATCCGCGTAGTGACCATAATTGAAGTTCAAGAATAGGACAGTAGCTACGTTGGCATTCATGTGTTCACTCCCAGGGGTATAGGGCAAGGATGGGTCCGCTATATGGGCGAAAAATCTAGCCCGGTTCCGGGATATGGAAGCGTGGTGGGATGTTATACATCCTTGTCCATATTAGATTTCACTAACACCTCGAGGTTTTGTGTAACGGTTATTACATAAATAGAAATGAAAATGGAATACAAAAGATAATAAATGATTTATTAGGTTTTTATTATTGTGAAATTTTATTTATATTATACAAAATGAGAGAGTACTTTATTTCTACATATATTTTATAGGTGGATGGGAGATCTAGATGTGTTTTAATATGTAGTAAACAAGAGGTGTAGGTACATAAATATTTAATTATAAAATGATATATAAGTGAAAGACAAGTAGATTCAAGATTGGAAAAATGGATGTGTATTTAATATGAACCTTATACGAGTATTTATTAAGCAATATTCCACCACCATGTATAATTAGATAAATAATACATATGAAATACATGAGGGGAGTAGTTACTTTTGTTTTTTTTTTCAACTTTTAGGGGCATCTTTTGTATGTTTTTGTGAAATTTCAACTTTCATGCTAGGGGTGTATGGAAAATGTGGAAAGAAATAAATACAAGGAATTTAATAGCAATTATTCACCCTCCATTAATACTTCATTGATTCCTTATTTATGAAAAATCAAGCAAATCATTCTTTATTATTAACTACCTTTACATCCACTTTTTTACATAATATTGCTTTTTAGAATCCAAATTTTTCAAATCAATGAATCAATCCATACAAAATACATGTAAATCCATTTAAATCCATTATCACAAATGAATGAATCAATCCATACTAGCTAGTATTTTTTTTTACAATAAATTGAATTGATTTTGTTTTCACACAAACCCTAAACCCAATTGAATTTGATTTTTATTATGAAAAATTTTCATTCATCCACAATAATATTTAAATCCTAATAGGTATGAAAATTCCATGTATTTTAATTTCTTAAAAAGAAAATAACCCTATTTTTTTAATTTTTAACAAAAAATAAAACAAAACAAAACCTTGTGCCATCAAAAAAAAATAAAATACATGAAAGAGGAGCTTGGGAGGTTCTGGAAGACTCATTGGGTGAAAGCTTGTGGAATAGGTTGATTTGGTAAAATATTGTGATGGGCGAAGGGAAAAAATGGTAGCCTCTGTGCCTCAAGTATATATAAAGGGGTTCACGTGAACAACCTTCATGTGAAGGGGTGTTCTCATGAACTATTTTACATGGCTTATATGGTAGTTTGGGTGAAGGGTGCTCACGCGAACATCCTTAAATTTGTACCTCCTAACTCCCACTTATTCTTTTATTGGACAACAAGTGGGAGACACTATTTTTATTACACCCCACCACAAGGATATATGAAGTTAATGTGACCTTTTCTTAGCTTGAGATAATCTATAGTATTAAAAAACTACATAAATTTTAATAAACATTTTTCTTCCATACAAAGGATTTACTTTCCCATATTGCACATATTTTTAAAACCCAAAACATGGTGTGAAAATAATATTTTAAGTATTGATTTGGTAAGTATAACATATTTGAACTAGAACCATTTGGAAGGGTTTCCAAGACATAGTTTCTTTAATATAGTTTCTCTCAAACTCTCGGCCATAGTTTAGAAAAAGTAACTAAAAAATTACTTGGTTTGGTTCCATGATAGGATGATTAGGTTAATTAACTAAACCATTAAACATTATCAACATTATAATATAAATTAAATAATTAAACTAAATAACCAAACACATTATTTCTCATGGGAAAACCTAAGAGGTAAAAAACCCACCAAAACATAGAAATACATATATTGAGAAATTGTTGATGCAAAATCACAGCACCCCCCAAATGGCTTGATTTTTGAATGGGGCATCTACGGTGTATGTCTGCATAACATGGGACCATCTCTCAAGTTGTGGGAATTGCGAACTTGAGATGGTCCTCCGGAGAAGGTCGGATTCCTTTACCTAATCCTGATGCTAAACTACTCCTAATGCAGGAAAAATACATCTAACTACAACTATCCTAACAATGCCAAGGAGATAGGGAGAGAGAAATTACATGAAGAGGAAAATCCTACACTAACGAGGTGATAACACCAAGAAAAGGGTGAGATACTCTATTGAGGGAGGATGAAGCAGAGAAAAGGGGGTGAGGGAGGTCGAATACGGATGTGACATAGACCCAAATCCTAATCCGCCATCAAAACTCCATAGAACACAACATCATGAACCTACAAGTGAAAGAACATGCACAAAAACAAACACAAAATGGAGAGGCAAGGAAATACAATAAAAATGAGCTAGGGTTGAAGAAACACCACAAAACAAAATTTTATTACTTCAAAGTATGCACAGACCATTACATTGATGCTCAGAGGCATAATTACATTGATAGGACCATGAGAAGGCTCTGACTCAAATGGAGTTGAGTGAAAAAATTCAAGAGTTTCCCCAACTCCAAAAATGTCTCCCTAAAAATGAGGGGTTTGAGTTATTTTTATAGACAATTTTCACCCACCCTCATTAAAGAGATATGGGCACGCATACAAATTATCTTCCGAGGGTACTTTTGTCATCGAGATGAATACATGTTCACCATACCACATTAAATCTAGTTATTGAGTTGTCTTTCACCCACCTAGCCTCATCTATCTTGGGACTCGTGATCCACCTAACTATATGACTTTTCCAACCTCTAAGGGTCCAACCCCCAAGCATCCAACCACGAGTTGTCAAACCTGCAGGCATATAATCACCAGGTGTCCAATCATGAGTCATCCAAGCCTCCATATGTCCAACCTATAGGTCTCCAACCATCAGAGTCTAACCATGAGTCGTCCCTAACCTCCAAGCATCCAACCCCTAACCATTCAACCTATAATCGTCCAACCCGACTAACCTACCTATAGCCATCCAACCCTTATCATCCATCCATCTTGGTCATACCTTCAACTTATAGTCATCCAACTGCTAAATTTGTCCAACCCCATGCCTTCCAACTATGGTTTGTCCAACTTGCCGACCAACTTGTAGTTCTCTAACCCTCATTCGTCTAATTTGTAGCCATCCAACCTTTCACCAACCAACTGTATATATGGTGTCATCTCCTTGAAGTTAAATATTTGTGCGGTTACATTCCTTGATCCTTTGTGACATAATTGTTTGCAAAGTACCTTTTCTAGGTAGTCCTAGGAAATGAACGTAGCGAGTAGTGATAATTCATGCCCGGGACGTCGTAGAGTTAACTACCACTTCAGTGCATTCATTTGAGGTGTTTATGCCTTCACATTCTATGGTAGGATCTAAGTAGGCCCGGTTTAGATTCAAACCACCGATTTAGAGCTAAGAAACCCCTTCCCTATCGATCAAATTCATATTTTTAGGGCAAACTTATGGCAGGTCACAACTTGGTGCTCGATCATAAAAATTGAGAAATCTGAGTCAAAACTTGAGCAAAGGAGGCCTATAATTGCACCCAAGAATTCGGGGTTGTGGCATTACTTGAGCCTTCATGGAATATTTATTTTCAAAATACATTTTTAGGTAGTACTAGGAATGAACGAAGTTGAGTAGTGAGAATTCATTCCCAAGACATTGTGGGAGTGAAGCGCCATCACCAACACATCCGGTTGGGGGTGTATGCTTAGTGCAATGATAGCCTCCATGTAGGCTCGGTTAGAGTGAGACCACCTGATTTAGAGCTAAGAACCCCTTTATAGTTACATAAACATTGTTAGTTATTTTTCTTTTCTTAGAAAACAAAGAAATATTATCTTAGCTTTAAGAATATAGAATTATCTATTAAAAGTACCAATCACGTGAAGGTAGAATATTTTATGGCATGACTAACTCCGCATAAAGGTGTTATTCAAAGTAATTTAAGTTGAATAAAAACCATACTAGATATATATAAAATACACAAATTTAATAAAATATATGAACTTAAATCTAGCGGACAAAATAAAAACTTCAAAGAAATATATAACATACGATCATGCAAGTTCATTCCAATGAACCATCGAGATCAGATCTACTCGAATAATGGCCATGATTGCTTCATGATATGATTCACAAATCTTCTAAATAATCTTGTTATTATGCCTTCCTCAATATCTATACAATTGAATATTTTTTGTTAGAACTAGATAAAAATATAAGATTATTTTTCTCGTGTCTCAAAGTCTTCACACACCTAAACTAAGGAATTTTTTTAATGGATGTCATCGAAGCCAATTTCTAGTAACTACCATGGACCTTATAGGGTACTCAATATCTTCACCATCTATAATAGGAGAAGGAAAATAGTTTCTTTCTCAATCCAATGACATAAAAATAGTATGTTCCTTCCTTCTTCATTTTTTTGGTCACAATAGCTCGCAAACACATGTCCTATATAAAATAGATGTTTCAACTTAAATTTAAATTACATATTAATTTCAATGGACATAACTAAATACAAAAATTATAAATAACCATTTACCTTGTTGCACCCAAATTGAAATATCATCAAATTTCTTGGATGTTCGCAACTTCATTCAAGAAACAAATCGTAATGCCTATCAAAGTTGATAACTAGGAAGTGGAGTTAGAGGCCTACAAATCCACCCATTCTTGTTAATCACACAAGTAGTGGAAAATTTAATACAAGATGCACAAAACATGCCAAATTTCTTTTCCATGTGGCCCATAAAGTAGCCTTTGAGCTATAAAATGAGTCTAGATCAATGGACCCTATGAGTGTAATATAATACTCATAGTTAAAAACAAAATTTTTCATCTATGAACCAAAAATATCTATGAATTGTGGAATTTTCTTGAGAACCGTGGGCCATGTTGTCAATACACCATTCCATTATACTCATTGCATGTTTCAATTTAGCACCATCTTTGTACTTCAACACTTCTATAGAAAAATCTCTTTTTACACATGACCCTACAAGGTCATGCCCTCCTTTCCATGCCCATCCTCAATGAAACTCTAAATATGTTACACACCCATGTTGACGTGCATCCTACTCATCCAATAAAACATTTTTTCATTCTTAAATTGAGATGTGTAATTATCTTACCATATATAATTTTCATTGAAATGGATGTCCTTATCGAAATTTTTCATAAAATAACTAGAAACACCCTTGCACAAATTCGGTAGAATGAGTGTGATCATCACTGATATAAAAGTGATACTTTTTGACAATTTTGCACTTGTGTAAAATGGGCAACTCGAAACTTCATCGTCATGATGAATTTCATGGGTGAAGTATACCTAAGCTAATGAAGTTCGATGTTATTAGTTACTGCTGAATTAATTAATGATTAAGTGAAATCTATAGCTATGTGTGCTATTATAAAATGTAATAGATCACATAGTATCTCTATTTCATGATACCTTCATCAAAATAACACAAAGGCCCTAAAGGAAAGTTGTGTTGCCTTGATGAAGACACTGAATTACATAGTAGGTGAAGTGTTGAGTTTTGGGGTAGAAAACATAAGTGCAGATTACATAAATTAGAGTTCATTACTGAATGTTACAGGTTCTCATTAATGTTCTTTCCTTCATGTTTAAGACATTCAATTATATGACTGAGTTGTTTAGTTCATAATACAATCCATACAAAAGGTTGAAATGCAGAAAGAAATATACAACTCATTTACAAAATTCAATGTTTTATTCATAAGGAAAGTCAAATGTTTCCCACACAAGCCGTGGGATGTGACTAAAAAGTAAAGTACATCTACTAAAGAAAGAGGTACACATGCATGAAATAGAAAGCAAAGGAATATGAGTGAACCCATCATTGCCTTTGTATATTCTTTGTTGTGTAGATTTCCCCCTTCCAGCTTATTCCATCCTTGTCTTCACAATTCAAAGGATGACACATGAAATGTAAAAGAAAGGAATCATCAATAAAGAGCTTGAGGGTTAATCCATATTCCTACATTTAACTAATTCATGCATATGGATCTCTAACCAACATAAGATATATAGTACTTGAAAATCAAACTATATAGCTTACTCAAAAGAAGAAATAAAAAAAAGAAAGAAAATGGATACAAGAGAGGAAAAGAGGCCTAATTAACCTAATGTAGGTTTTCAAGCGAGAAAAGGACCATGTACATTCTAGAAAGAAGGATTAATGTAACTCAAAACTCGGATATCTTTTGTAAAAGGAAAAGGTTACTGATACATAACAAAGAAGATGCATGCGAGAATGTACACTTTCAGATTTTACCAAGTAAAGAGAATTCAGGAAAATTTTAAAACCACATGTAAAATGAATCAGTATCCATATCAAGATGAAATAAAGGGAAATGCAGTAACAAATTGATTTCAACAAAGTATGGAATAAAAACTTGAGAATGGTATCAAAAAAGAAGAATTTCTTGTAATTTCCAGAAAACCACTTGCAGGGTACAAAGGCATCTTAATTACAAAATATCATAAGTGTATTTCTATTGCAGTTGGCATTTTCAGTTCAATATTCAATCATAGTAATCTTCAACTTCATAATCAAAGAGTATAAATGCAACTACAGGTTACAAGTAGGCATTTCAAAAGGTGAACTAAAGAAAGGGATATATAAAATGTAGAGTTTTCAAGCAACCCATTTAGTTACAGATTTTATCAACATCATTCAACCTTGCAAAGCTTAGACTGGTCAATACACAAAGTTAGAAAGAAGAGAGACTCATTTTAAGAAAACTCACATGAGGTCAATAAGTAGATCTAAGCAACACAAAGTAGATTATTGAAAACTCAACCATGGATCAAGCTTGAGATATCAACCCTAGATTCGAAAACTTCAACAAATATTATAGGATGTAATTGGAAATATTTAAAGATAATTTAATGAAAAGCATTTATGAGACATATAACTCGAATCATTGAGCAAGAAGAATTATTCATATGTTTTCCTCATTCCAAAATGAGTGAGTTCAAATCAGAGAAATCAAAAGTGAATGGAAGAAGAACTCTACGGTGAAGAAAATCAATACTTGGAATATCAAATACAAAGTACTTTGTATATACCACTACTCAGTTTTGAAGGAGAAAGTGTAAATGGAAGCTACATCCATTCAGAAAAGATCCAAAGTTCAAACTCTTTTAAAAAAAGGGTGGTGTTTCAACACAACATTGGAAGGTTATACAAAAATTGGCCAAAGCAAATGGAACTCAGAAGCACATATCACGGAAAATAAACAAGACCCATTCATGGGTAGCAAAGAATCAAAGTAGGAAAGAGAACTCAGTGAAAATGAAATAGTTTTCATGTTCGAAGATAAAGAAACTCACCCTTTTCAGCATTCACAGTTCAACATTGCGAGAGGTCCTGAACTAAGGAAGAAAATAAGCGCCATCAAAGTTTCTAATAGATGAGTTAACAGAACTCAACCATGGTCAAGTCATCAATGATTAGAATTCAACAAGTACAAAGATCAAAGGTTGAGGATCGATCTACACTTTCAATGCAAACCATGGTTTGAGCCCTTAAAAATGCATTTAATACATGTCAGAAACCCTAAAATCATACTTTGGAGATCGACGATAAAAAATCAACAAGTACAGAGATCAACGATCACAAACGAGTCATAAAAATCGATGCAAAAGAGTCCAATCAAAATGGCGGTTGAACTTAGTCAAATTTTTCAAAAAAATTCAAATTGTAAAACTTTCATCCGTAGCTTTGTAGACATGACAAGGAAACATGTCGTCATTACATCGTAAGTAAAAGCGGAGGCCGAAGGTATTTTAAGTTTGAAACCTTTTGTAAAAGGTTAAAATTTCAAAAAATCTCCTGCAAGCCTAACACCCCACATGGAAAAATTCAACAACGAACAAAAGTCAAAGTAAATGTGGAGTGGTGGGCCCTCTCTACATTTTGAGACCTTTTCACAAAAGTTAAAATTGCCAAAATAAGCCCGCAGGCCCGAAAGTCCGCAAAGGACTTAAAAGTCACAAAAGGTCCGAAAGTCCACAAAGGGGAAAAACTTCAAAAAGGTTTGAAAGTCCTGCAAAGGACTTAAAATTTTCAAAATTTTCCCTCATGCCCGTAAAAGCAAAGGAAAAATAATCCACATGCCATCCAAGCTATCATTTCAAGTTTTATTTTTAGAAAACCCGAATTATAATGTATGTTTCAAATAATCAAAAGATGGCCAATCTATGGTGAAGTGCAAAGTGGTCCCCACAATGGGTGTTTTGTGGGTATTATGATTATTTCTTTTACCCATGAATAGAGAGTTAAATTTTTGCATGCTCCACAAGAAGATAGATAAAACAAGAAGACAAAGTGGCATGTCTAAAATAGGAAAGACTTGCCTTGCAAGCAAGCTTATTTTTAGCAAATTATTTACTCTTGCTTTCTTAAAAATAGATCAGTCAACTTTAGTTGACCAATTGTAATCAAGGCTATTAAATGCCTATTTGTAATTGCATGTTCTATTTTTATTCCTTTATCTATTATTAAGTAAAGGATAAAAATAAGATGCATGGGCGAGTACAAGCCTTAGGCTATTTTTAGGAAAGGGGGAAAATTATTTTTGCTATATATTGTGTGCCTTTGCAAAGCACAAGGAGAACTTCTAGAGGATTTTTGGATATAGGAGTACTGAAGCAATTTTTTCCAGTTTTTCCTTTTGAGTGTGAAGAATTTCTACCTTCCCAATTATTTGTAGTCTTGTGTATGTTTCTATTAGTCTTGTGAATGTAAATTCCCTGATTAATCATCTTACCCTATTGCAAAATTTAGTAGTTTCTACATGATATTAATGTGCATGTTTAGCTTAGCAGTATTGTTGTGATAATCTCCCTCAATACCTCCAAGTGTTTTTCCCTTAATATTCTATAGAAGAACTGTTGGTTTGTGCACCAAAAATCCTTCACATATCAATTGTGCATATACTCAGTCAAAGCCCTCATACAAATTTTGTGTATCACCTTATTTTTAATCATTTTACAGTCATCTTTTACCCCTAAATACGAGAATCAAGGTTAGGATACACCAATAAAGGAACCGGCCTTTTAATCCCCAAGACTCACCTCAAAATAGGTATACCCGCATACCGAGGTGTTTGCATTGTATCTACGAAAGAGAGAGATCAATTTGTAAGCTTAGAAAACCTGCAATAATCTCTCTAAAGGTGCACTTTCGAGAGATAATCACTCTCTAAAAAAATGATTATTCTTCAGATCATAGAATGTATAAATACTATATGTAGAAAAATGACAACTGTACTTGAGTTGTAGTATTGTGGTTGAACCTCATTTCGATTGCAACGTGTAATTATCTATAAAATCGACCTCTAAAAAAATAGTACCAATAGGAAATGTGTCCTTGCATATCTTTAATTTTTCATCCAACCATCGAGCTCTATGTGTATGCCTAGCATACTCATAAATAATTTCATCTTTAAATTTTATCATAAATTGAAAAACAAGTGTATGTTATGTAACTAGATAACACCGTTTAGACTCATTTCATATTTCAATTGGTATGGTACTACTTTATATTTATTAAACCCAGCTAAATTATATCATATTACACCTCCAATTTGCTCATGGATACAAATTTCTAATTTAGGTAATCCGCCGCACATACCAAAACTTCCATCTAAATAATCCTAGCTATAAAAAATTGTCCAACTTCTCTTTCACAAAATATCATAGAAATGAAATCCTACAAGATATTGGTGGAAATTTCACACCACATTCTAATAATATAGTTTTAGAAAGCAAATAAGAATGAATACATAAAAATTATCATAATGAATCTCAAATTCAACATGTTTCCCAAAATAACAAATGGTGTGTGCATGGGTGATTTTCACATAGAATGGTTTCAACATTTCAAAAAAATGTTGACTAATTTTAATTTTGGATGCTAATGTTCAAACTCACAAAAAAATTGAGTTTGAGTCATATCTAATAAATGCTTTGGATGTGGTTCACGATTAGTAGAACCAACTTTCTATTTTACATAATCTCTTATATTAGGTGAAACTCTAGTATTACTATGCCCAAATTACAACAACTTCTCTTATAACATCAAAAATATCTCTGTCTTTATGTTGTGCTCTAGAGAAAAATTCCCAAAAATCAATGTTGTTGGGTGATTGAAGGATATTATGCCTTTCAATTACTTTCATTATATTTTTTCGATTAACTTTCAACATTTGGCTGGTTTTCCTAATCAAACACTATTTTTTTATTCACTTGTAACACTAGTAGTAATACATGACGCACGATATTACTATCCCTTGTGTGTCTCTTGACACCACCAAAGTGTGATATGCATCATGTATGTTTTCAACAATTACGAGAGGTTTGAACACGCATATTAGATGTTGTCAATCCTAAGGTTTTTAATGTAGGTCTCATTTTATTCAATTTTATCAAACTAACCAACAACCGACATCTTTGGGAATCATTTAAAATTTCAATGGCTTTTCTTCTAATTTTCCATTCAGAAAGTTTCTCAAACATAGGTTTCAAAATTTTGTCATCAATTTAATAAAATAATTATGTCTCTTTCATAAAATCCTAGGAGGTGTTTTTGTTAAATTTTGGTTGTCTACGGTTTCAACATAAATTTCCTTATTCACATTTTCATTGTCTCCATCAATTTCAACATCAACTTCATAACAAGTATTTAATTCATCTTCATCATGGTTATTTATTTCATCTTTCATCTTCTGATCAAAGTAATAAGATTAAGTGGTTCCTCATTGCTTACAATAGTAGGGTTAAAGATGAACCTCTTCTTGATTCACGAAGTTTCCACATTCACTCTAAAATTCATAGTCTTTTTTCCACTAATTTCTCTAGGGTTTTTTTATTTATTGATTTCCTTTTAAAACATTTTTGTGTCTCCCATGATGTTTTAATTGATGTAGGACAACTCCAAATGATGCAGTGAAACTTAAAAATAGTAAAAAAAACATTTTCGATGACAAGAAAAAAGTGCAAAAGATGGTAGAATTTTCATAAATTCATGTTGTCGGTTCGAGAGAATAAAAGCACATGGTGAAGTGGATGTTGGTATTCCTTTAAATATGATTCTAAGAACCATCGCCGCGGTTTATAAAATGAGATTATGATTCTTTTACAAATATATCAATTTAGAACCGCAATCATGGTCTTAAATGTATCATCAAATCCGACCCTCAAGGCTTGGGAAATATTTGTTTTTCCTGAACCTAAGCTTTGGGAGGTCATTATGGCATGTGAAAGGACAAAAACATCAAATTTTCTCTTCTACGGACTTGAACCATGCTGAAAATTGAAAACATGTCACAAAAATGGTACCATCACGTAGGGGAGATTGTTAGCTTTGTAGAAATATTGATTTTAAAGTGAATAGAATATGGAAAATATAATTTTATAGTTTTTACTACTAGTAAGTCTTTAAGACACATTTCTCTTTGAATGTTCATGTCTACATTTAAGAGTGCAAATTTTGTTTCACTTGTTAGAATGTGATAAAACATATACCATCCCCAAACATGGCAAACTTCAATACATGTTAAAAAAAGTATTTGATTTCAATATTTTTATGAAGTTTTGATAGGCAAATAGAAAGTGATCCATTTTATTTATGTTTTCAAACCACTTTCATGGAAAAAATCATAAAGAAAAAAATATTTCTCAAAAAAATAAAAATAAAATCTATCTAAAGATAGATAGCGAAACCTAACTTTTACCAAAGGAAAATAATATATCATGTTTTCGTCATCTAAATCACGGGAATACAAACTACAATCTTATAGGATTTTTCAAAAAAAAAAATACCAAGTCATTGAATTTTGAGTCTTTAATATAGCTAAACTTGTTTGTTTTTAAAAGAATAGTAGTTTAGAAACTAGATTCAATTCTACGATTCATAATTATATAACATTTTCTAATTTTGAGTGCACACATTGCTAATAATCTCTACAATTTGATATTTCGTTGTTTTTGCAATATGACATCCACTTATGAACCCTTTTTGACACCCAACTTGCTGCACTTACCTCCTCCTCCTCTCAAGACATTTACACCATTACAATTCAAAATACACAAGCGCCTCTCAAAATCCATCCATTTTATTCTCATATCAAGTCATCTACAACATCATCAATCCCACCTAAGTTACCACCATTCAATATTCCTCCCCATCTTGCTCCACTTCCATTTCAAATTCATTTCGTCAAAGAAACTACTCCTATTGATAACCAAGACACATTTCTACCAAGATTCCATGCTCCTGCTATTGCTTTTACCACACATGCCTCCATTGCTTCACGTAAAATTAGTTTTTGGTAGGTGATCTCTATCACCTTACCTTCCTGATGACACACTCATATTCTTATGGTTCTTATATGAATATTGAAGGATCTCTTCTAATAATAACCTCATTCCATTGCATAATCACTCACACATACATACATTTACAACCATGATGCTTATAACACAATTATATCAATCAATCATTCATTACCTCTTACAGTTTAGCACCATCACTCTTTTCCACTTAAACACGTTGCATCTCATCCTTTACACTCATCATACATTCCCATCATCATTACCCGATGACACAATCTTGTGCTTCGATTCACACTTGAATGTTGAGGGCATCCTATACACATGAATCTCACATAATACACATCACATGAAATTTTCTTATCACCATAGCTATTACACATATTATGCATTTTACTCATCTACTTTTACTCAAATTGAGGGTATACATCACAAATGGACCACATCACACTCACACATTCAACCATTCAATATTTTTCTCACGCGACATTCCTAGGTTAGTGATATACATTATAGGCTACATCATCACTTCTTCTTACATCATCTAAGTGATATACGCTATAAGATACATCTTCACTTCTTCTAGTGTCGTTTAGTGATATACACTTTAGGATAAATAATCACGTATTTTATCATCTTATAGTGATATACACTTTAGGCTAAATCATCACATATTCTTTCACTTCCTCTCTTTGTTGCATCTCATCACTATACATTCATCACACCATGCTACACACAACACATAATTTGACCATTTCCCTATGATGCACTTTCTTTTATGGTTCATTCTTGACTTCTAAAGGGGCATAAATAAATGAACCTCACTTTGCATGCAACTCCATCTACCCAGGGGCATGCTACTCCTATCGTTCATTATACATTCCATTCCATCCATCCACAACATATTGTATATCTTGGTTTCTTTTAATTTTTCTTACTTATGCTTTTACATGTTCATAGTATTACACATGCTAGATAGATATCTTGTATGTCATTAGCTTTATCATACACACATGTGTATTCATTTTCTCTCTAGTTGTGATCACAGATTATAAAAATCTATTACACGTAGCATGGATGCTTAGTGCACTACATGGTACAAGTCCCACAATGGTTCTTGGGGATCCACTTTCGTACACTACAAGTGTTATTGTTTCATTTTGTTTCATAACACACTACCTTATCAGATTATACAAGCTTTGATATACTTTTTATCTTTGTAACATGCCAATGGGTGCTTCATGTCCAAACATTTGTTTTGAAGGACTACTTGCAACTATGGTTATATATTACATTACTTGTACTTTCTTATCATTGTATGCCTTTGTTTTTGGGATTTTCCCTTTGTATTTTGTGCACACTTATATGCTTTTAGATTTTTGGAATTGATTTTCTTGTGACACCATGTGTGGTGTCCCTTGTTTGCAACCCACTTTTCATGGTCAACATTGACTTCTTGTGTGTTCTAGCTTACACTTTGTTTTTTTGGCTTACACTTTTCTTATACATACATTTTGTATTTTCTTGTACTAACACTTGTCTCCCAATGACTTATTTGCATGTGACTTGGTTTCTACAAGCACATTCCCCTTGCAGGTAGAGTTTAAGCGCATTATTCAGTCCTCTTTTTTTCACATCCTCCTTCAACGACATTGCATGCACCCCAAAGAGGGGGCATAATTTGGGTGAAGCAGTCACCCAATACATAGCATACATAGCACAATATAGAATTGGTATAGTATAATTTTCATATTTCAAGGCTCAGAATCAAACTTTGGTCCATAACACAATGACCTTTCCTATATTTCCGAGACTAAGGGCATATCATACAATAGTCTTTCTTGGAGTGCCAGTAACCTGGGGACAATTACACAATGTTGGCATGTCACTAATGCTTTTAACAGGGAAAAGAGTCCTTTAGTACTAGGAATTTACACAATAGATTTTACAAGGAAGAGAGTCCTTAGCACATGCACACCATATGCAAAGTGGTGTTTTATATAGCAGGAAATGGTTAAAGGTTAGAGGATGACACCAAAAAAATCTCCATATACTTCTTCCATTACATTGGTGTGATATCACTCAAAAACTCACGTGCATCGACATCATATACATGATCCTTTTACATTTTTCCTCATCACGAATCGGGTGCACATTTTACTTATTTTTTCACATTTTCAACATTTTCTTTTAAATACTTCCTTACATGATTTTTATACATATACATGTGTATTTAGATACTTGATCACCTTATCTTTTATTGGTCCATTTGTATGGAAAGAAAGTAGTCAACACCACTCGACATCATACACACACCGACACTAACAATAGGTACATCACACACATCAGCATCTACACACACGTTTTCTACCCTAGGTTCACTTTCATCACCTTTTTACACTTTTGGCATCTTTAGTCTTTGTGCTCAATATTTTTATCACTCCACACTTTGTCTAGTCCCTCAACACACTTTATACATCAATCTACATGGATATAGGTACACATCTATATCTATTTTATGTTATCGAGCATTATTCTTGCCAAAATAAAGTGGGGAAGATGTAGAACAAAATCATACACTTTGGGTAATTATCTAGTCTCGATTGTATAATGTTATTCAAATGGTTCCTAAGTAAGAAAATTCTCATAAACCCATGTCTTTGGCAGTCTTTTGTTACTTTTTGTTGTTATTTTTTGTCTTGCACCTTTACTCGCCCAATCTTTCTTTTTATACTTGATTATACTCTTTTCTGGACTGGAGCACCCAACCAGGACATCAACGATAGGTGCCTTCATTCCCTTTAGGCACCCCAATCCTCTTTGTACTTTACTCATACTTTTTGGGTCCTTTTTATCCTTTTGAGCATCTTATATTTTTGGTATTCGACCTTTTGGGGTTGATAACAAAATTAAAGTGAAGGAATATTATAAATATAAAATTATGTGATCATAATAAGGGACCAGAAATTAAGCACTACTTATCACCACCTAAGTTGTATCCATAAAGGCATATAGAGCTCCATTTTCCTCCATCTATCTCCATTCACAAGGGACAAAGGCTAGTTCATCTACATCACACTTCATAGGAGGGGAGTCTATTCTATTCCATGTACACATTATTTTCAATCTACATCTAGCTACTTTTTGCTACTCACAAAGTGTGACATGCACAAGAGAAACCTAGGGAACAATTACACACACACACACACACACAAAAATGCATTGGTCCGATATGTAGTACGGTGCTTAGTAGTAAGTCCATCATTGTGGAAACTTAGGATAGTCTAACCCCTAATTTTTCATGTTTCTTTTTAGGATTTGATGTCTATTTAAGGGTTTGGCAGGTGATTTCTTCATTGTAGGTTTCAAAGAAATTTGATGATCTTACAATGGCCTTGGGGTGATAAAGGGTGAATAATTGTGAACCTCTTACAACACTCTACACACCTAAATTTTTCACAAAGTGCTACATTATCGGAACATGTTAAATCCCCAATGATTATAAACTATCAATTCCAATAATTTTCAACTCTAAATCCTCATTTGCAGCATGTTTTATAGCTTACTTGGCCTTTTTCTAAGTTTTCCCTTGTTTTCTTTGTCATTTTAAACTATTCCTTGCCTCTTTTTCTTTAAGTTACGAAATAGTGCCAGCAGATTACGCAACCACCATGGAGGTTTGTAACCATTAGTCTACCTTGACGGAGGTTACGGAACCACCATGCGGTGGTTACAAAAATTCCATTCTCGCACATACTAGTGGTTCTATGTGTTTTCTCCTAAGCCTTTTCCATGTTTTAAATGCATGTTACTTCCTTCAAAATCAGTTTTAGCACATGTTTCTTGCCAAAATTTAATGTTCTTGGAATTTTTAGATGTGTATAACCTTCTCCTTCATTTCTTATTTTATTTTGAGAGTTAACTACCCGTTATTTGAGTGATGTAGTATTCCATCATTGCTAAGTGGGCTAGACCACTTCTCTTCTTATTGTTTATAAGAGTCAAACTTCTTCCCGAAGCGTTGGTTGGAGTATTTTGTTTTGGAATTACATCGTTATGCTTCGTAATCCCTCCAAAAAGTACGGGGAAAACTAGTTATTTTTCCTTGCTTCTCTCTTTCTTATGCATTACTACTAGATTACTTTCAAACCAACTAGTCCCAAAGTAATCTCTCTTGTTATTTCTACACATTTCCATCATAGTTCCCTAGACACAATTGAACACTCATTGGAAAAGAAGCTTAGGGGACTTAAAAAGACATTTCAAAGCACTATATTTGTCTCAAGTACATCATTTTCGGGTTGGACATGTTATTAGATTCCTAATGGTTTCTTTCATTTACTTACATAGATTCAAACTTACAATGTGTTAGATACATTGTTTTAGAAAGATACAATTACAATAGCATTTACAATGGTTTATTTTGCAAGGCTTCTATTGACAATTCTTTCCACCCAGTGTGAAAAGGTCAACTCAAGAATTTTAAAGTTTCTCAGATTGGTCAGTTACGAGTCTAGTTATGTTTGGATAGCCACCTCGATTAAGATACAAAAAATATTGTTTGGTTTTGGAAAAACTTGGAAGTCATTTAGAATCAAAACTACAACTTGAGTACAGTTTAAGAATGCCATGCCTCATAGATGTAGCCATTCCATTTGAAACCCTCGTCTTTAATTGTGCAACAGATGTGAATAACCATTACAAATCCCTGAGGAAGGTAAGAAGGGAAATATGTATCTAGACATGAAGTTCTGAAGCTGCGAGGAAGGTGGCGAGTTTTGAAGGATAGTTTGCACTTTTTACAAATATTTTGCATTTTCAGTGAGTGATAATAAGGTACACTTGATGTTTATTTATTTCTATGATTAAGTGAATTATTTAAGTGTTTTGAGTTTTATGAGTTCATTCATTATCCATACAAATGAAATAAATTACAGAAAGGAAGGACATACATCTCATAACATGAAAATATTTTCATTTATTCATGAGGAAGAATAGTACATATCTTTCTCACACAAGCCATGAGAAATAACTGAAAGGAAAAGAAATGCATATATTTATGAAGTTGAAAATGTAAAGAGGTAAAAGAAACCCGTCATTTCCTCGAGGGAGTGTTCTTCTCTTTCTGAACTATTTTTCCAATTGTCCACTGCAACTACATCATGGTACCTAAAAAAGGAGAAGAAAATGATCATCAATACTGAGCTCAGGGTTTAATTTAACTCCTTATACTTCCAACTTTAGAAATTCATGCATTTAAAAGTGTAACAAAGGTGAAGCAGAAGAATCATAATTTTAGAGGCTGAAGTCAACTAAAATGAGATAAAATTGCAGCTGAAATAGAATGAAAAGAGAATTGTGGGAAAATTCTATGAGGGATTGCCATGTAAAAGGGACATTTTCGACTTTCAGCATGCCTATAAGAGCTATAATAAAAATAAATACAATATTTAAGCAAAAGAAGAAAAGAAACTACAACATTCCAACAAAACTTCAAAGTTCATCATATAGGAATTTCTAAAATAGAAATTCCAGAAATAATGTGTCCCTTCCGGGTTATTAAAAAAAAATAAATGATTAACTTCTACATTTTCATTTCTCAAAATCAAATGTTTCAAAGTTATTCACAATAGAAATAAGAATGATGTCTAGTACAGATTGTAGAAAATGGAGAACAACTGGAGGACTTTTTGGATATAGGAGTATTGAGGCAATTTTGCCAGTTTTTCCTTCTGAGTGTGAATTACTTTCTGCCTTTCCAATTATTTGCAGTCTTGTGTATGTTTCTATTAGTCTTGTGAAAGAAAATTCCCGATAAATCATCTTACCTGCTGTAAAAATTTAGTATTTTCTACATGATATTAATGTGCATGTTTAGCTTAATAGTATTGTTGTGATAATCTCCCTCAATACCTCCAAGTGTTTTGCCCTTAATTTTCTGCAGAAGAACTATTGGTTCGTGCACCCAAAATCCTTCACATATCAATTATGCATATACTCAGTCAAAGTCCTCATACAAATTTGGTGTATCACCTTAGTTTTAATTACTTTACAGTCATCTTTTACCCCTAAACCCTAGAATCAATTTAGGATACACCAATAAGGAACCGGCCTTTTAAATCCAAAGACTCACCTCAAAATAGGTATACCCATAGACTAAGGTGTTTCCATTGTATCTACGAAAGAGAAAGAACAATTTTGCAAGATTTGAAAACCCGCATCCATCTCTCTATAGGGTGCACTTTCGAGAGATAACATTTTTGCACACCGGTGGGACACTCACACAACTAAAAGTTTCACTTTCAGAGGTGTTTCATCATTCAAGCAGATTAGACACCATGCATAGTATTTTTGGAAATAACTACTATTAATGCGTTGTGAAGATTCAAGATCCAAAGCAGAACTCATGGGTGACTCCGTAAATATGATTCCAGATCAGTATAGCACTTTTCAACAAGTATTTAAAATTTTCAAGCTGCAAGTCTTCAGGTATTTTTCAAGAAATTTAGATATGTTATTTTGCTGTTATTAGTTGTTTTGTGAACAAACAGACCTGTTTTCATAAGTTCAATATTTTATGAGGTCCTGCAACCATGAATCCTCACTTTCAACAATATTATCAGCCAAATCAACAGTCCTTTTATCCACCTTCTCCTTCAGATCAGTTTTATAACCCTTATCAAGAATGAATATCATTATAACCCAAACCCGTCTATCAAAATTATTATCAATATGAGGGTTATGTTGTTCAAGACCAAGTATATACAAGAGGGTTATGTCGACTATGCACAACAAGAAGATCTTAGAATTGAGTTTAATAGTTTGAAGCAGCAATATTTAGCTATCAAGGAACAAATTGAGAAATCAACAACAATGAAGAATGATAAGTGATAGGATAGGGAACCCTATCAATAGGATGTTCCTTCTTACCTTCCCTATCAAAATTTAGTGCCTATAAATTCTCCTTGCCAGCCAATGCAGCCTATTCCTCAATTTCCTAACTATCAAGATGCTACAATTCCTACTTTTTCTACCCCAAAATCATATATTGAAGTCAAAATTAAGTGTCCAAGTTGGCATTTAGATGTTGTTCCAAATGAAGATCTTATTCCCAACCTCTTGTCCAAAATTTTCTAGTTGAAACTGAAACTAAGCCCACTCCTTCTTTACCCATACTTCAGTTCAGAAATAGAGAATGAAAAGATCAAGCAGGAGGGGCAACTATCAAAAGACAAAGATAGGATGGAATTTTTACAAAACTTGCATGGATGGATGTCAAAGTTTTAGTTTGATTTTATTCCAGAATTGGAAAAAGAAACCATACAAGAGGTGCAACCTATTTTTCCAGATCAAGAGTGTTTGGGAGATGATCTACAATCTACATATTCTGAGTGTAGTGTGCATGAAGGCACCATACTCATGCAGCTTACAGCCATATTAGAAGAGAATAGACCACTTTCGAATGAAAAGGAGGGTGAAATTCAAGGAAACTATGTTTTAGATTTGCAGCTTGAGGTTGATGATTTCTTGTTAGACTTGGAAAACTACATGGGTGAAGAGTATCCTATAGAACTAATTGATTTTGTAGTTTCAACATTCAAAGAACCTCTGGTGGATAAGATCCCTCTTATACTTGAAAAGGAGGAAGAGATGCTATTAAATACAGATCTTTATTTTCCCCTCCTAGAAGAACCATTTTGGGAGGAGAATGTCTTAGAACATCATGCTGCTGAAATCAGATCTTGTGCAGAAAAAATAGAAAATTGTGATCCTGCAGATTGTTTTTCAAAACAATATGATCAAGATGAAAGATTAGTTGTGGAACAACAGTTTGAAGGAGATGAAGTATGTTCAGATCAGTTTCAGAATGCCCAACAGGCTAAATTAAAACAAAACTTCATATAAGTACCTATGAAAATGAAGAAGATGATCTTCAGTTTTTTGACTATACCATGTATCTGGATAGTGCATATGAAGAAGAAGAGGAGGAACTTAGTTCTTTGATTGCAGGAAGGATCTAAGAAATGAAGAATCATTGGATAGAGGTGTTGAAAGGTCACTTACAATAGTCATTGGACAACTTACAGAATAGAAGCGGACCTCAAGATAGTTTCAATATGATTTACAACAATTGGAAGGCACAAAACAACCTCCAGGACAACTTTAGAAAGAACTCATTGTTGATGTCAACAATTTTGCTACGAAGAGGCCTTGTCCTATCTCGGTATTTGTCTTATTCTCACCCACTACGGTATTTCTAGATTTCATGCTTGTCTTGGAGCATGAAAGTGAGTTATCTATCTCAATATAAAGCCTCAAATCATGCCAAAACAGATTACAGATCAGATAGAGGTGCTTCCCACTTCATGGACTGATCTGATGAGTGAAATAAAGGTACATGTCTCATTCCTAGCTATGTCACTTTGTTGGTTTCTAGAGATGAATTCATGGCCTCAGCTTTAGAGAAAAGGGAGCTATTTTTCACTGCCTATTTCAGGTTTTGTTTAGCCTCAGTTAGTGCTGGTTAGAGTAGGGTAGATTAGGATTTCCTTTCAATAAGTGTAGTTCTACACATTGCAATATTTTTCAATTCAATAAGTGCATTCGTGCACATGATTTGGTTTACCAGATCCTTTCCCAGCTTTAGTTTGTTTTCGAAGGGTTGGACCTTCTAGAAAGGCACATTTTGGTTACATGCTTCAGACTCCATGCCCAATGGCAAGAGAAAGGCACTAGTCTACAAGCTAGCAGGTAGCTTTCCATGTAGGATCACCATAAATATTGACAATTTTTGCACCCCGCTTAAAAGGTCAACTCAAAACTTTTAAAGTTTCTTAGATTGGTCAATTACGAGTCTGGTTATGTTTGGGACAGCCACCTTAGATTAAGATATAGTTTTTTATTTTTGGTTCTGGACAGACTTGGAAGCCATTTGGAATCAAAACTACAACTTGAGTATAGTTTAAGAATGCAGTGTCTCATAGATGCAGCCATTCCATTTGAAACCCTCGTCGAACCGAATGCTGCAACAACTATGAATAACCATTGCAAATCCCTGAAGAAGGTAGGAAGGGCAGCATGTATCAGACATGATGTTATGAAGCTACGAGATAGTGGTAGTTTTGAAAGAATATTTGCACTTTTTACAAATAGTTTGCATTTTTCAAAGTGACAAATAATAAGGTACACTTGATTGTTTATTTATTTCTATGATTAAGTGAATTATTTAAGTGTTTTGAGTTGTATAAGTTCATTCATTATCCATACAAATGAAAGAAAGTACAAAAAGGAAGGACATACATCTCATAACATGAAAATATTTTCATTTATTCATGAGGAATAATAGTACATATCTTTCTCACACAAGCCATGAGAAATAACTAAAAGGAAAAACAATGCATATATTTATGAAGCTGAAAATGTAAAGAGGTAAAAGAAACCCATCATTGCCTCGAGGGAGTGTTCTTCTCTTTCTGAACTATTTTTCCAGCTATCCACTACAACTGCATCATGGTACCTAAAAAGGGAGAAGAAAATGATCATCAATACTGAGCTCAGGGTTTAATTTAACTCCTTATACTTCCAACTTCATAAATTCATGCATTTAAAAGTGTAACAAAGGTGAAGTAGAAGAATTAGAATTTTAGAGGTTGAAGTCAACTGAAACGAGATAAAATTACAGCTGAAAAAAAATGAAAAGAGAATTCTGGGAAAATTTTGCGAGGGCTTCACCATGTGAAAGGGACATTTACAACTTTCAACATGCATATCAAAGATGTAGTAAAAATAAATATAGTATTTAAGCAGAAAAGCAAAAGAAACTACAACATTCTAACAAAACTTAAAAGTTCAAGATACAGAATTTATGAAACAAAAATTCCAAAAATAATGTGTCCCTTCCAAGTTCTCAAACAAAATAAATTATTAACTTCTATAGTTTTCATTTCTCATAATCAAATGTTTCAAAGTTATTCAAAGAAATAAGAATGATGTCCAAGATACGAGGTTGAAAAAAATGGAAAACTAGAGGATTTTTTTGGATATAGGAGTCTTGAATCAATTTTTCCATTTTTCCTTCTTAGTGTGAAGTACTTTCTACCTTTCAATTATTTGCAGTCTTGTGTATGTTTCTATTATTCTTGTGAATACAAATTCACGATTAGTCATCTTACCCCGCTTTTAAACTCGGTATTTTCTACATGATATTAATGTGCATGTTTAGCTTACTTGATATTGTTGTGATAATCTCCCTCAATTCCTCCAAGTGTTTTACCCTTAATTTTCTGTAGAAGAAGTGTTGGTTTTGCACCCAAAATCCTTCACATATCAATTATGCATATACTCAGTAAAATTCCTCATAGAAATTTGGTGTATCACCTAGTTTTAATTAATTTTGAGTCATCTTTTACCCCTAAACCCAAAAACTAATTTAGGATACACCAATAAGGAACCATCCTTTTAATCCTGGAGACGCGTCAAAATAGGTATACCCATAGACCTAAGGTTTTTCCATTGTATCTACGAAAAGAGATAAATTTTGTAAGCTTAGAAAACCTGCAGACCATCTTTCTACAGGTGCACTTTCGAGAGATAATACTTCCATTAATTATTTCTTCTCAACTCATCCCTGTGGATTTTCTTGGGAAGAATTTGGAGAATATTCTTGCCATGATGTTATTAATCTTGCAAAATTCATTTACCTATAGCTTTACATTTATTTATTTAGAAAGCTTCTATTTTACCGAGGAAGTTTCAGGGGAAGAATTTCTTTTGAGAAGATTTTTATTCTTCCCATGACTCGAGATAGCATTAAAAGAATAAATATCCACAAATATCAATTAGGAAAATCATTTATTTTATTATATTAGATTAAATACCATGCTGTAGGTAAATAGCCACATTTGGTTATTTCACTGTTTAGTTTAATTTGTTTAGAGTAGAAGAAATTTAATTTAATTAGAAGAAGTTGCATTTTTCTATGCATATTTTATTTATTTTCCAATAAACACAAAAAAAAAAATATTAGATTAGATTAATTAGTTTGCTTTTTTTTTTATTCCCTTTATTTAAAATCATTAAAAATTTACAAAATGAAATAGAGAAAGTTTGCCTCTTTTTTTTAATCAATTATCTTCCGTTTGTTAAAGTAACTAGTTACACATCTACATGACCATCCAAGGACCTAGGAAAGCCAGAGAATTTTTGTGTGATCTAACTGCCGCCACAACCTGAACCTAGATACATAGTTGGAAAACATTGACCAAGGCTTCAAACACTTCATTTTCCAAACCATCCCACTTCTTCCTATTATTATCTCACAATTGACAACTTTAAACGTCAAATGAGGTAATGCTTATGAGTTATTGAAAAGTAAGCATGGCCAAAATTAGATCCTTGTGATTCACCCATTCATCCTACCCACATGTTTCCTCTCACACCTCCATGACCTTGTCTAGAGACTTCTACAAGGAAAATATAGGACATTTCCCATGTATTCCATAGCTAGTTTAGAGGGTGTTTAGGGACACTGACATTGACATAAGCCTTCATGTGTCCATCCTCCTTGATCATTCCATTTCACCCACCCAAGTTAGGAAAGAATTCATCACCCTAGATGAGAAGATTCCCATAGTGCCCATAAAGGACATTCAATTGCCTTGACTTGTTTGTTATCCATTTTCTCCCATTTTTTTATATTTCACCTATCCTCCCTTATTATCCATTCTATAATCATATTTCCATATCATATACATTCTTTTGGCATGACCTTGGGATATTGACTACATCTTAGGGTCACATGTTGATTCTTAGATGTACAAAATTAGTGAACCCAACATGAAGGACTAGTTCCTTTTCATTTATTCTTTTCTTTCTCTTCTTTCATCCATCCTTCTCCTCTCCCATTACTCTACGGGTGTTTATACACCCCCAAAATATGTCACGTTAGGAATATGAAAAACCCATTGTGGGTCTTGAAGCGTATGATTACCAAGTGGATATGCTGACAATTGACCTCATTATTAGGGTGGGATGATAACTACTTATCCAACTTACCTTCACCTCACACTCCTCCTCAAGGTTCCAATAATGGATGATTAATTATAATTGAGGAGATTGATCAAACCGAACTATATTTCATAACTAGGGTTATCTAACTCCAATAATATGATGTTCACGAGAGACCAGTTCTAGACCTCAAATCAACATGCAGTATGATCCACTTCTTCCTATTTTTCACCAAACCATGAATTCCTAGCACACCTTTCTTGAAGTGATGAGCATCTTAATGCCATAGACCAGTCCTTGGATAGGATACAAGGGTATATTGATGTTCTTCTTCAGAACAACATTGCTACCCCTCCTATAATAGAAAATACATCTAAATAGGGGTGGCCTCCCAAGGATCAATTCATAGTAGGAAATCACGTGCCTTTTCTTCCTAACAAGACTTAGAATGCACCCAAGTCAAATGTAAAGCCTTCATTAGGTGATGTGAATAAACATTGGTGGATAGAGTTATGGAAGTAGATCTTGTCCACTCTTCTTGTTCTACCTATTTTGTAGGGCAAGGAAAAGTCCCCCACCACGCTTAGAATTATAGTCATGTGACTTCTGCACATTCACCTCCTCCGGTCTACATTGGTTTTCCTATCCCTGGAGACCTCCTTACTAGATCAATCAAGTAAGGTATGCCCTCTCATTATTCATATGAATATCCTCCACAAGGGCTAATAGAAGTGGGTTCTCAAATTTTATTCCAACCGGAAATGTGACACTCCATGGTTTTCACGTACCAGTCCATATCAAACAAATGTTCCTCCATACCTTCATATATATTCTAAATCACCATAAGGGGACTTGTTTTCTTTTCTGGCTTGTATGTTTCACCTTAGGAGATGCCTTATGCCCCCACAAATGCTTTTACTACTCCTTACCAACCTACTTTTCTGATTCCACCTCTCCCTCAAGGTTCATCCATGGTGGAGTCCTACGTGGTGAGTATGTATTTTTAATGTCTCAAGGATCCCCTTGACTTTACTATATGGATTATAATTCTCTCATGACCTTTTCCCAACCTCCCAAAGTTCAAAGGGAAGGTGATATGAATTCTCACATTAAAGCGTATTTAATTTCCATTAGAGATCTACTCCCATGAAATGCGGTTATAGAAACATATTCCCTAAGACACTTGAGGGGATCACTCTGACCGGTCCTATAAGATACCAGAATCCTCAATTCATTCATTTAATCAATTTTTTTAGAGTTTATAAAGGATTTCAATATAAATGAGCTCTTAATAATAGGGATCAGATAATTCCTTTACATCAAGAAGAAAATAATGAACCTCCTACCCACTTCATCCGAGAGGTGGCAAAAATTCCTCTACTCCTTGAGTAGTGCTCCTTACATGGACCAAATAGAACTTTGTGATATGTTCTTGCACTCCCTCAATCATGAAACTAAAGGGTGTAAAAGTTTCCTCTTAGGAGCTATGAGGAGGTCTTAAAAGGGGACCAAGAGATGATTGATTACATTTGAAAGAGCTATGACTCAAATGGGAAAGTATTCACTCCCTCACAAGGTAATTTAAATAACCTAAATGATTAAACAACAACAAAAAGGACCTAAATTCCTTAATAAGAACCGTGGTGCTATGACGGATGGTGTCATTAATAGATTTAGGAAGCCAAATGTCATTAGGATAAATAATACAAATAATGGTAATAACAATGAAAATACCAACATTCAAAGAAGTAACAATTTTAATCCTTTCGTTAATGCGGTGTGATTTAGTCATCCTCCTCCCCCACCTCAAAGCATCTCTAGGACCAACATCCAATACAATACCCAACCTGGATATCGAATCAATTTACGAACCAATATAAAACCAAGGCAAGAGACCTAAAAAATTTAACTAGAATAACCAACAACAAAATAACAACAATAACTATGGGCCGCAACATAACCAGAATCAAAGACCTCATGACTATAATCCTTAGATACCCCCTTCCAACACGTCCCGAAAAAGGAAAAATTAATCCTCGTGGCACTAAAAGGGAACTCCTATAGGGAGTAATGATCACAAAACATAAATGTTGTCAAACTCTCTAGTAGCTCATTTATTGAGATCTGGCTATTATGAATATGCATGCCAACACCCTGGTAATACAGTAACAAAGAGGGACCTGTTACCTTTTCTTGCTTTAGGTGGGTGCTTCGATCATGTGAGTTATGTGTCATTGTGTCTAGGGTTTGAGTGGGAAAATAATACTACATTTTGGTTCCATTTCTAGGACATCTTTTCAAAAAAATTACCATGATGTTGCGTGATAAGGGTGTATTGGTTAACTCTTATGGAAATTGAAGATTGGGTGTTTTATGGACAAGATTAGTTTGCATGAAGATATGAATCTAGAACTGATTTCAATGCACACACGTGGGTTGAAGAACATATTTATCATCAGCTTTATCATTCATTTTTTTCTTCTTTCTAATAGTGTTTTATGAGTGGTCATGTCGCTTATGCATTGAAGAAAATATGGTATTATAGACCAAGGACTTGGATGCAGGAAGAGTATCAAGATTTTTTGATGCAAATGAACCTTGGATGCGTGTTGTAGATCATTGGTGGGTTGGTGTTGTGTGAAGTTATACTTTGGAGTACGTAATTCTACGTATTATTTTCTAGAATTCGCTTTGAGTTTGAATTCTTATGCGAACCTAGAGGATCTTACCTTCTCATTATTCATTTTTCCATTAAGATCTTGATGGTGGTGTTGATTTTATAGCACCTCCCTATGGATAGCTAAACATCCCACCACTCGCACAGGGTACAAGTAGGTGTGGTGTAAGATGGTATACCTCATGGAAGAAATGTAGTTAGAATAAATGTAGCTAAACTATAATGAAGTGTGGGAGAGGGAATCGGTGAAGAAGAATGATATTGAGGAGTGTATGGAGTTACGGAGGATGATGTCTCATGAAATATTTTAATATCACGTTGAAGATGTGGAGCTTGAGCATCACGCTCTCCCTCACATAGGAAAGAACAATAGAGAATCCCCTTTGGATTCTGATGAGAGTGTGTTTGATGAAGAGATACTAAGGACCACGGATGCATATCTAATCCCACCTGGAGGCCTATCCCTTTACTAGGTGTTTGAGTTCCATAAGTAAATATTAAAAAAAAGGCGTGTATATGTAATCTAGTGGTTTCAAGTAGATATAATTTTCCTTTGAGTATAGAAGTATGTTAGACAAAATCTATGACATCATAGGAAATAACATCTTTATTGTTTGGAGGACCGATTAGAGGAATATTTTCTAGCGCATCATCGGAGCCAGTGTGGGTGCATAGAACATTGGAAACGAGTCCTGAGTACTAAAAATTCACAAACTATGGGAGTTCGGTTTAATACTATTTTTGGGGCACAAAGAATTACATCCACTAGTCCGAAACATACTCTAGGAGGTGGTTGAGGCAGCTCAATAGGCTTTGGATCAATTAGACATGGTAGTTTTTGTGGTGGAGGAAATACTGGTTGCGAGTTCTAGTTTTGGATATAAAGGATAAGGCCTACATCACCAAAAACCCCCACATCAACCTCAAGCAAGTTTATTACAAAAATTTTTCTACTTACCGATGTATATAGGTATTGAAGATGATGCGAGATCATGTGCACAAGTGTGAACTACTATAGCACATTAAAGGAATCATTGCTTTAGATATGAAGGCAAGTTAGTTTGTTACTACTCTTCAAGGGTGCACGTAAAACTAGTACAAAAATTATAACCCCCATAAGACTATGGTAGATTATAGTGCTTTGTGTTCTTCATTTTTTATCCTATTTCAATATCACTTAGTTTTAAAATAAGATTATCATCACGCTTAAGGAAATTAAGTAGGGCTTATTAGAGAGTGTTTGGGAGTATGACACACATTTTAAAACCTTATTTTTGAAGTTTTCTTATGACATTCACCCTATTCACCATGTACAATGGTTTGTTGGAGGGCTGATATCTCCTTTTCGAAGGGAACTATCTCATAAGACTATTGTAGATTTGTGCGATGCTTTGGAAGCAACTCACGTGTTCGAGGTAGTTAGGAGTGTGGAAACTAGAGTAATCATGTTTCCTATGGTGAAATAGTTGGAAAATTTCTCTGCTAATTCAGCTCATGAGACGTGTAGTGGGATATGGTTTACAAATTGTGAGGTTGAAGGACATATCAAGGATAACTTCCCTCACAATTCGGTGCATGCCGTGTTATTGGATTATGATATTTATCATCTAGAGCACCATGATGTAAGTAGATGTCCTCTTTTTTAGAACATGATCCAATATAATGTATCTATGTATTGTAAAATTTAAAAACTTCATACAGATGATATTGTTAACTACAGAGTGATTGATCATATTCATGAAGCCATTGAAACTAGTGTGTGTCAGACTAGTGTAGCAGGTGGATCTAAAGAACAAAGAGAACAACATCATAAATGGCGCGTAATGGGGATAACAAGAATAGAGGTGTCCGTGGTGGATATAGAGATGAGGTTGTGGTAGTGGAGGAGGAGGATTTCCTAGAGGAACTTGTTTTACTTATGAATCTACTTATCATTATCAATGTGAATTCCCTCATAATGTGGTTTTCTCATAGTGTGAAAAACCACATAAATTTGAAGAATGTCTTGACTTGTATGAGCTTATGAGTAAGCAACACAAGAAAGATAAGAGAGAAACTATGATTAAGATACATCATGTGGATGGAGATTAATGGATGTCATAAGTGGGACTGGATTACGGATTACAACTGGTTTTAGTTACAACACGTGGTGAGGTTGCACACGCCCATGAATATTTGAAGCATAAATTGACTATCACAAAGAAATAAGGTATCAATGAAAAGTACCATGATGTTGAACATCAAAAATAAGTTTACCTAGAGACTATGGATGTTATCAAGAATTTGTAGGGAGAGATTTAGAGTTTGAAAGAATAGGCACACATGATGGAATGAGAAAAGAAGGTTGAAATCACACAAAAGGGCATAGATTATTTAAAGGAGGTGTGTCGAATGTTGCATCAGGATAACATAATACCCTTGTTAGGATAATTTTTGAGAGAAAAGGTACCACACTTAGGTAATGAGTGTGAGAGGTAGATACTCCATGTAAATTTGCCTCCCCATAATCATGAGTATGACAAGGATATTACATTGAATTCAATCATTGATGGGTGGCTTTGGACAAATTTTTTGATAGATATAGGTGCAAAATTTAATGTACTCACGTTGGATAATTGGAATCAAATGGGAAGACCACCATTACATCCTTCTTCGAATGTATTGTATATGGAAAATAGAACTAGGGATAATCCTATTGGTGTATTAAAAGATGAAATTATTATAATTAGGGAGCCAATTTTTGAGAATTTTGAGGTATTGGAGCTCACTGAGGTAGATAGTTTCCCAAAGCATTACTTGGTTGTCCCTTGTGTTATGTAAATAATTTAGATTTGTGCTTCACCAAGATGTATATTAGCTTTGAGAACAAAGAAGAGGGCATCATTATACCTTTGAGAGATCCAAAGGTTTCCTTGTATGTTGAGCCTATGAGCAATGAGGACTTGCACAAGATATATGTGTGTACAATAAGAGATCATGAGGTAGTTTAGCCATCTAAGGAAGGAGTGATTCAATGGGATGATGCTCATTCAATTAGTGATACTAAAGTTATTTTTCTTGTGACAACTGGGTGTATGGAATGTATGAAGTAGTTTGATGAGAGATCAAGAATATTGTTACTCATGTGATCAGGATGCATGTTGTTCAAAGCACTTTGAGTCATAACCAGGTACCTTGGTACACTAGTGAAGGGAACCTTGATGTATTTTTGCATGCCATGGAATCCCTAGTAGAAGGATGAGGGTGACAAAAGAAATATGTTGGTTTATACCTACATGAGATAATAACATGTTGGTGGACTACACATAGAGATAACCTATTGGAATGGAGAGAGGTGAGAATCACCTTTTCTACTAGGTTTATAAGGAGTAATGTACCTTCACAGATATGTGAATTCCATGGGAAGGATTATGCTTCACACCACGTTCAGAAGTGTGATAGAATTTGGACGGATGGAGATGTAGTAGGCCATACAACCATCACTTTGGGTACACAAGTTCTAGACTACCCTAAGCGTTGCGCACATGTGTGGTATGTCCATGTAAAGTTGACACAAGAGATAGTTAATTAGCAGGAGATGACCTCAGGTATGATCGATACTTTTGATTACTTTTCTACTAAACTCATAGTCCATGAAGCACTACAGATTATGAAGTTCCTTACTCTGGGATATAGCACGAAGGTTGAGGAACTTATCTTAGGCATGTTTGGAGAGTTGGATTTGGAGGCACACCTTGACGTTAAAGAGACTGAAGAAGAATAAATGGTCCATGCCTAGGAAGAAAAACAAAAGGGAAAACTAGTACGCACAATAGATGATGATGATGAGGAAAATGACCTAGATGTTAACCACACTGAAGGTACTCCCGAGGTTAGGGACACATCATATGAGAAGGAAAGCATATATCATGAGTCTATGAAGACAAAGAAGGTTAACATTGGGATAGATGTAGAGCCTAAAGAGGCTATCATTGGTGATTATTGGTCTTAGCGGTAGAGGTGACTAATATTATTGAGCTCCTGTGTGACTTATGGGACTTATTTCCATGAGGCTATCATGAATTAAAAGAAGTACACCCTTCTTTAGGTGAGATGTGAACCAAATTTATAGAATGCAAACACCCGATTAGGAAGAGGACATATAGGATGAAATCTAGTATGCACTTCAAGGTGAAAGAAGAAATTGATATGATGTTGAATTTTGGAATAATTGAGCCCATTAACAAGTAAGAGTGGGTTAGCCTAATTATAATAAGCATAAATAACGATGGGAGGATAAGGATCTATGTGATTATAAGGAGCTGAATGTTTCATGTGTTATTGATCCCTTTCCTACCTTATATACTAAAGACATCCCGGAAGGAGTTGTAGGGCTCGAGATAGACATAGTTATGCCCTTTGGACTGAAGAATCCATCTATAGTCTTTTCACGTATTGTTGCACAAGTGTTTCAGAACTTTATTCATAAGTTTTTACAGGTATATATCGATGATTGGATAGTGTATGAATTGTTAAGGATAATTGTGACAATTGTATAATCCTAATGTTTGATAGGTGTAGAAATTTGATCATCTCCTTGAATATTAAGAAGGTTTTTCGGTAGATCCAGCCAAGCTCGTTGTGATCTTAGGATTAGAAGAACCTAACAATGAAAGTGAGGTGCACAAATTTTCTTGGTTATAAAGAGTATTACAGAAATTAATTAAGGGATATGTAAATATTTTAACACCCTGGAGGAACTTTTAAAGGCTAACGAGAAAATTCTATTTGGGTGAGGCAAATAGTAGGCATTTAAAACATTGAAGGAAAGGTCAAGCATTGCACCTATTTTATCCTTTCCTTCATGGGAAAAATTGTTTCATGTTCATGTGGATGCATCTAGGATGGAGATTGGTGCCATGTTCACACAAGTAGGTGAATGAATTATAGATCACCCTATTTGTTTTGCAAGAAGGAATTTGACACTAGCTGAATATAACTAGACAACTATTGAGTGTGAAGCTTTATCCATGAATTACATGTTGCACAAGTTCAGGAAATACTTATTGGCTATACCATTTATTTTCTTTACATATCATATGGCATTTAAGTATTTTGTCAACAAGCATGTTTTACAAGGGCACATTTACAAGTGGATACTACTATTTAAGAATTTTTAGTTTATAGTGGTTGGGAGACTAGGAAAAAGTAACTCAGGGCTTGATCATTTGTGAAGAATCAATTCTGGTGAGGATACACAAAGCATTCAAGACACAATGTAGGATGCAAAACTTTTTATATTGAATTGCATGCCCACCAAGTTGGAAGATTTTGTAGTCAATTTACACAATACGGCTAGAAACATGAGGGAATGAAGACATTAATGAAGAAGAAACTTGCAATATGCGTGGCACCTTACCATTTTATTGGTAGATATTTGTATAAGTTAGGTTGTGATGATTTTTTTTTTCGAGTGTGTACTAGAGTATGAGCATGAGGTAATAATAGAAGAAGCTCATAGTGGAATTTTAGGAGGTCATTATGCAAGATATGCCACCGCGTGCAAGATTTTGATGGCTGGCCTTTGGTGGGAAACCTTATACAAGGATATTAAAGAATATTTCAAGGCATGTGATCATTGTTAGTACCTTGGGAATCCTATATCTAAAGATGAGATGCCTCTGAGGCCTATTGAAAGTGTTGAACCTTTTGAGAAATGAGTGATTGACTTTTTACATCCTATTTCCCCACCTACACATAGAAAAGGAATGTTCTCTATTATAACTTGTATAGACTATATGACAAGGTGGGAAGAAAAATTGCCTACAAAGGATTACATAGCCGCTATTGTGGTAATATTTCTATGGAAAACATTATCAGTAGGTATGGATGCCCATTGAATGGATAAGTGATAGGGGCACTCATTTTTGTAGTGAGACTACTAGAATATTATTGGTTGAGTTTATAGGGAAAACCACAATAAAATCCCCTATCACCCACAAGAAAATAGTACTATTGAGGCTTTGAACAAGATTTTTGGATACACATTGACAAAAATATGTGATGTTGAGGAAATATTGAGATGATAAGGTATTTATTGTACTTTGGGCATATAGACCACTTACATTAAATAAAGTCATACCCTTTCGGTTGGTGTTTGGCATGGAGGTTGTATTTCTGTGGAATTCATGTTTCTATCTTTGCATATTGTGAACTTAGGATGATTGGATGATGAAAAACTATTGAAGAGCATATAGAAATTTTTGATGGAGTTGCATGAGAAGTATGTTATTACTCGATGGATCTAGAAGACAAAAAAAGAAAGACAAATGGCATGGCATGATTGACATATTTGGAATAAGTAATTTCAGGTTAAAAATATGGTTCTTCTGTATGAATCATAGTTTGTGTGCCACCGTAAAAGTTGAAAGTTCATTTGTTTGAGACCCTTTTTTGCAAAAAAATATATTGGAATCAGGTGCTTTCTAGTTATAGATGTTGGATGGCACTTTATTGGCCTATCACTTCAATAAGAGTAGGCTAAAGCCCTACTATAAATAATTCTTCTTGGTCCTTGTAATAAGGTAGTCTTGACACTTAGATTAGGTTTACTTTTAATACATTTTATTTATATTTTTTCCTTTCATCATTGTTATGTTTTGTCATTTTAGTTTAGTTTTTGTTGTAATAAGCGTGTTTGTGTGCTAGTTGCTGATTACTATCTATTGTTTTCATATACAGAGGACCGCGCATACTTTTAGTGTGGATTGGAGAAGATACATTTTAAATGATCCAAGATGAGAAGAGATTGAATGCCCTTTGGAAGATGGGTATGCATAGAAGAAATATGATGGAGGTGCATGAAGTAAAGGTGCGGATCAAGAAAACATTATTTAGATAGAAGACCACATGTGGAAGTATGGACATAGAGTTTAATGTGAGGTAGGAAGAAACATTGGAAACTACTTGGCATTAGGCACACATGTTTTGTACTTTGGTGCATTGAGGCACACGAGAGGAGGTATGTGGTGAGAAGTAGTGGGTGCACTAGAAGGTTATGACTGGGTAGTGGAAAACTTAGCACGGAAAAGTTATTTACAAAGGTGGAAAATAAAGAAATGTCATTTAATGTTCAATACATTCATAGATGGAGAGAAATAAATGTGGGGAAATTTGTAAAATTTATAAAAGGTAGGCTTGCGATATCATTTTTACCTTTCATTTTGAAGAGTTCGAGTTGTGAAGAGCGAGAAAAGAGTGATTAGAGTGAGAAAGTGGTTAGGGAGCTATTATAGACCTAAAATAAGAAATATTTATGCATGGTGTTGGTTTTATCTCCATTAGATAGGGTGTTTGAGAAAAGAGAGGCATGTGCGGGAGTAAATATGTAAGATAGGGTTCAAGGAAAATCTAAACAGTGCATTTAAGTTACAATAATCAAATAAAGTGCAAAAAGGGTTCTAAATTATCACAATATCACCCAAAAAAACACCTAGAGAAGCCACTCAAGTAAGAAACAAAAATGTGCGAAGTGAAGGACCGAGAGAAAATTTTCTTAAACATAGTACCTAGAAGGTGTAATAATGGGGTGAGATTGGGAGTCTCACATAAGAAAGAACAAGGAGAGTGATTACAACCACCTCACTAGTACAAACTTGGATGAAATTGAGAAGGAGATGAAAAAAGATGATCGATCATATGACGGAAAATAATCCAGTCTATGACAATGCTTGGAGGAAGACCTTTGAGAAAAATGGGGTTTTGCAAATCCACGAGCTCCCATATTTTGGAAAACCATAAGAACTTTACTAGTGGCTGATGTCAAGGGTCCATGAGGACTTTTTTCTCATTGGTAGAAGGGTTAGGCTCACCGTGCCTTTCATTGGAAGGCTTACTAGATTTAGGAGCTCGAGCATAGAGATTATTAATGACCTATAGGATGATGTAAACATAAAATCCACTACTAAAGATTTGAAGTATCAAAAGGAAGGGTGAAAAATTCATAGCTAAGATAAACAATCCATTCATTAAGATTGTAGCACACTTACTAACAAAATTTAATAGCCAAGAAAGATGGGGTACAATAAAAAAAAAGATGGCTCTATATTTATAAGAGGATGGTGGAAGGTATTGTGTATAACCTGAAATCGTTTATAGCTAAGAGTATTATTGAGGAAGCACAAAAAGGGGATAATATTAGTTGGGGTGTTATCCTTCTGTCAATTGTATTTGTTGAGATTGGGGTTCTAGATGGCCCAAAAGATAAAGTTTGGTAGTATCAGAGGAGAAGAAATCACTTATAGAGAGGTTTTCCAAATACATTTTGATGGATCTACTTAGGAGCATACGAATAGGTTGGAGATATGGTACATAAGGTTTCATTAGGAATTTGAGTATGAATGGTGCATCCCCAAGGACCTACCCCCATAGTTGAAGGAGATGTGGAGTTTGTAGTATTTCAACACTATTGTGTTGGTAGGTTTAGAATGAAGACTAGAGAATGGGGTCCATGGTGAAAACTATCCTACACCTTCACTACAGGGGTAGTTCTTGGCCTTTGTCAACCGTTTCTTAGATGCACGTAAATTAATTAATGTTTGAAGTCAATAATGTGGATTGTGAGTACCACACTCTTATGAGTTTTGTGATTATGAAGGTGCACCTTTGGTTAAGGTGTATATCTACCTTAACTCCAAATTGGGAAAAAGGTAAATAAATTGAGGAGTTCAAGCTTCCTGAACTACCCAAGGGAAATCAAATGGTTCAAACAAGGCATGAGTGGATTCCTACCCCCGCATTAGAAGAAGAAGAAGAATTTGATGAATAACTAGAGGATGTTGGCATGTTAGACCATGGCTCAAGGAAGATGCCAACTCTATGAGAAAAGAGGAAATGTGAGTAAACCCCTCCTAGACATGAATAAGTTGGAGAGGTGAGAGAGGATATGGGTGTGGTAGTAATGGAGATAAGTGAGTGTGCTAAAGAACAACAACTCGGGAGGGTGTTGAGAAGGACAAGGCCACAAGCGTAAATGTGGGACCCTTATAGCCACCTAGAGATCACCCTGAAACTCCTCAATGAAGACTAAACTAGAGAAGAAGAGGTTCAGTATATTCCCTAAACATAACTAGGGGAGAAGTAAATTGAATGCGCACATGTAATTAAAGAGACTCTATTATTAATGTAGATGTAGAATATCCTCGGGATGAAAAGATGCAACATGATGTAGGGGTGTTTTTAAGAGTGTGAAGTGCTGAGTGGTGCCACAAGTGTAGAGAAAGAAAATTATATGAAGAACCATTTGGTGAGATAGGAGAAGGTACGAGACTTGGTGCGAAGTTTGCACACTCTAAAGGGTCTCTATTATAGGGAAATAAGGATGGATAGATGTATAAGACACCTACACTTGGATATATTGATAACCTCTCTAAAATCATTCACGTGATTTTTAAATAACTCTGGATCCCGAGAAGATATATGGGTAGGAGTTAATGGATCTAGAGATAGTAAACATATACACAAGAAGAAACTACGTTGGAGCATGCAACTCACATTGATGAACCTAGGTTCAATATGAAGTATGATACATGTATGAGGAGAAAAATAAAGAATGAGGCCTAACCCATGCACTAGACCATTAGGCCAATATATTTTAGTGACGAACACACAAATAATGACTTGAATAAGGTTGAAGTGTCACACGGGAATATAGATAAATTGGCCTCACTAAGAATATTGATGGAAGATATTAAAATCTTGAAAGAACAAGTAGATTAGCTGACTGAAAGTTTGAATAAGGATAAGGAAAATTATAAGGATATTCTAGATTTTACGACAGAGCTAGGAAGTTTATTATCGATGTGCATTCAAACATTGATGAATAGACATAGTAGACCTATCAGTTGTCCTTGCACTTCTTATAAGACTGTGTCCACTTGTTGATTAAGAAGTAGTTAGGGGAGCGAAAAGAGACTAAGGAGGATGAAGTAGCTAAGAAGGAAAGGACTAAGGAAAAATAACATATAGAATAGTTGGGTATGAATCTCTACTCCAAAAATTAAAGGATGAAATGAAGAAGGAAAAATTGGCACTAAATATATGCGTAGATACCAAGTCAATCATTAAAATAAGGACATTGGTCGAAGAAAATGAGGTCCTTGCTAGATAGAAAAATGTAACTTTAGGACAAGAGGAGAGGTTGAGATTACTAGAAGAAAAGTTTGATATGCTCACAACATCCCGGGATCCTCACAAGGAGAAGATAAAAGAACTTGGGAAAACAAATAGCATGAAGAATGGATGTAATGGATGGGTGGTTTCAATTTGGAAAATGTTCTCGAGTGATAAATAATGAGGATGAAGATTTGACCTTGGATGAGATGGATGAAGTGCTTGGGGAAATTCCTAAAAAGATGACATTAGTGTGGGGTCATGTTTAGTGGATGAATTATTAGGTTAATATTTGAGGCATATGAGAACAAGACACATAGAAATGGGGCATGTAGGTATGTATGGAAATTCATGAAAGAGGGTGCACCAGGGAAAGACATATTTGGACTTACCCATTTTGCACGTTATAGGCTACAATAGACATGGAGTGATGAACACACATTGGATAAAGACATGAAGACTTGGAGGATATGCAAAGGCTATTTTGGGAACATGAGGAAGATCAAGAGTCATGCATAGTTTGAGATAATAATAAGATTAGATATGGAGTTAATTATAGATAATCTATTATTAGGTGAAGCTTGCATGCTTCTTTAGGTATCTTTGTAGCGGTGCATGGCTATTTTGAGCATGTATACTAGTTTTGAAATTGCACTTCTTATATATATATATATATATATATATATATATATATATATATATATATATATATATATATATATATATATATGTATGTATGTATGTATTGATTTTCATAGATTAGATATATGCGAGAGGGTGAATGTATGATTATATGTAACAGAGTTATGTTACTAGTATGATTTTCTTGCATGACTTTGCGATGGTATTATGTATGTATTTACATTCTTTGGTGTGTAATGATTTAATACACTGACTAATGATTATGGTTGGATATTGATTGTTGATGTCTCTACTTGTGGTTATTGTATGGTGAATCTAGTATTAATCTATAAGTGATCTAAATGTTTATTTATTATGTGTGTGTACAAATTGAGTTTTGGATCTAATTTTAAGAATGGGTTATACATTTTGTGATCTAATTATCATGAATATGCATGCCAACACCCGATAAGACAATAATGAAGAGGTACCTTATACCTTTGCACACTTTGGGTGAGTGTTTAGGTTTATGTGAAGTATGTTTCAGTGTGTCTAGGGTTTGAGTGGGAAAATAAGACTACGTTTATGGAAAAATGAATTGTTCTTCAACATGAAATAAACTGAGAGGATATGATAGCCTTAAAGTAACTTTTATTAGAACCATAGTACTTCCTATCACTCTTGGAACCAAGATTATATTGATGTAATTTAATAGTAAATATTGTGAAAATAGTTGTAATATGATTCTTGGTCGAACCTAGATTCATATAATGAAGTCCCTTCACGTTGTTCCAAGAAGTCAAGTTCTTACACCTAGGTAAGGTTTTCTTGGCTCAAGGTGACCTGAAGTCATTTGATATCAATTTAGCCAACCAAAAGAATAAAATTAGGGTTCATACAAAATTAAATCTCTTGGCTAATCAGTTAAATAGGCCTCATTGATCAAACCATGAGTCCTAGCTTGTTCTTAGGACCGAGTTGGAAATCCTTAAAGCAGTCAAAGGGGTTATTTCTAGTGAAAGCAAGGCTAATATAGTAGATATTATATCAACAAAACTACATCTTAGATTGTTAATTTTGGAGAATGATCTCGCCTTATTGTTCTCCCATTTGATTCCTTGGGCATAGGTCACGCCCTTGGAATTTCCACTCTTTCATCCAATTTTTTTTATGAGGTTTACATGGTTGAAGTCTTAGAATTCAGGGAAGAAGACTCCAAGGAAGAGCATTCTTCCATCTTCCCTAATGACTATTGGAATCTCAAATATGAAAATGCAAATTTACACTTTAGTACTAGGGCAGGTGTATCCTTACTTCCCCGATACGAGGATCATGCCTTTTTCCTTCAAGCTAAATTTTGAGTGCACAAACAATGAAGTTGAATACTAATCTCTAATTCTTGGTCTTATCGTAGCAAGGAATATGGGTGTAAACAACATTAAAGTCATGGATTACTTGAAAATTATTTCTAATCAAGTCTCATAAACCTATGAGACCTAAGCAGAGAACCTATAACTCTACAAGTCTATTATTCTTGAGCTTTGCAAAGGTTTTGAATTTATATCCATAGAGGCTATTCCATGAGAGAAAAACATTTTGGCCAATTGATGGCTACTTATTGTTCAATATTTTATCGAATGAGACTTAAAAATAACCAATTTTATTATTTTAGTTCGAACCAAACCTCTAGTTTGAAGGATGCTAACCAATGCTATTTTGGCATATGTCAAATCGAGAATGAACTAGTCATGTTGATTTACTAAAAATGAAGAGGATGTCTTAGGATACCCCAATGCTTATACTTACCTCCATCCCATGGACCATAAGAAAGCTTTTTCCCTAATACCTTGCCCATCCTCTTACTTTTGAGATCGCATCATGAAATCTTCTTCATCGGAAGACTTGGAGATCTGAAAGTAGAGGAGGAAAGGCTATACTTACTCCAACTCGTGTGGCTCGAGTTTGAAGAGGTTAATGCCTCTTTAATGGAAGGAATGATTTACTTAAACATAGGGATAGAGGAGGAACAAAAAATCCTCAAACGTGTTTTTCTTTGTCTCTGAAGAATTATAAGATCATATGAAGGTGCTAAAAGAACATTGAAAATCCTTGACCTTTAGTTACAAAGAAATTATGAGGGTTTCTACCAATGTTGTAGTACATAATCTTGTTGCAAAACCTAATGCTAAAACTATGAAATAAAAAGTGAGAGCCATGAAGCAAAAGGTGGCTTTAATGGATAAAGAGGATGATTTGAAACTCCTACAAGTGGGGTTCATCAAAATGGTTGATTATTCAATGTTGGTTTCAAACATTTTTATAGTGCTAAAAAAGAATGGTAAAATACATATTTGTATTGACTTTAGGTAAATTAATAATGCTTTTCCCAAAGATTATTTTATGTTACCTTTAATTGATGTCATTATGACACAATGACTAGATATGATTTTTTGTCTTTTATGGATGTTTTCTTTGGTTAAAACCAAATAAGGATCTCGAGGAAGATCAAACAAAATTTACCTTCACAACTCCTTGGGGAACCTTATGTTACATATTCATTCCCTCAAATAATGTTGATGCCACTTACTAGTGGGTAATGACATACATATTTCACAATCTTATTCATAATATTGTGGAATCATATGTTTATGACTTATTAGAGAAAATAAAAGAAAAAGTGGCGATCATCCTAGAGTGCTTCGTATGATTCTCTCACACCCGATCGAGTATGGAGTGAAGCTAAATTATGAGAAATGAATCTTTGAGATAATAGGAGGTAAATTGCTAGAATATGTCATTTCATCCTAAGGTATTGATGTTGATCCTACGGAAAACTTTAGGCATTTTGGAGATATCCCCTCCCACTAATGAGTCAAGCATCAGGTATTTTCTATGAACACATGGGAAAATACGCAAGTTTATCCCTGATCTAACATATGTCATACACCCCATCAATGGTTTTCTTAAAATTTAGTGCAAGTAAATATTAGACAATAGAGTTTCATGAAGCCTTTGATTCAATGAAGGGTTTCCTTATGTCACCACCTACACTCATGCCACCAAAACTTAAATTTCCTTTCATATTATACTCTTAAGCCATGTATTTTTGATTACATGCATGTTGCAAAAGAGGATGATGATGGCCCTAATCGGCATTTATTTCATCATCCATACTCTTATCGATTATGGAATGTTATTAAAAAAATAGAGGAGTTCTTGGCCATAGTTTTTACAAAAAAAAGGTTAAGGAATTACATGCTTAATAAAGAAACACAAGTGATTGTTAAATCAAAACCTTTGTGAAATTTAATTTCTTAATCTAGGCATTCTTTATCCTTTTTTAACGAAAAGAATGTGGGCAATTTCATTACAATTATGGGTGAGTTAGAGACCTCACTTTGGATGAATTTTTTAACTAAAAGTCTATCAAGTACAAAATTATCACTTTGTGGACCGATTAGTTAGAAAGCAACCTTATATGAATGTGAGGATTTAGTAGACCTAGATTCTTTGGATGAATGCATATTTACTTTTAAGCCTGAAGTGGATTCTATGGTGGTCACTTTGGAGGGCATGTGATGGATCACAAAATTCATTACATGAGATAAGCCCCTTTAGGGCCCATGTAGTTTTTCGTCATTTCCATAGTAACACCTTAGCCCTTCTCTACTCGGACGTTTTATTTGATATTTTCAATCACTTTGTGGACAATTTCGATCCTATCTTGAGGGAGAAACCTCACACCAAACATGATTACTATGTGTTTTAACCACCAAGTATGTAATTTTGGAAGAAGTGCTCTATCCTTAGGTTAATGGACAAGTTGAGGCCTATTGACGATATGATGTTGAGATGTGTTGACAAAATAACTTTTGGGAAAAGAAAATCCTCTTTTTAAGCCTCTTTAGGGCGGATTCTATGGTGGTCACTTTGGAGGGCATGTGATGGATCACAAAATTCAGGTTGATCATCAAGAGATGATTTTGGCCCACTTTAGGGCATGACGATGTAGTTTCAAGGAGATAGAGAGAGAGAGAGAAGGGAAAAATAGCAAAAGCCTAACTAAAATGGTGTCGAGAGAAAAATGTCAAGAATTCTCACATGAGATACATGTCCCAAAATCCTACACATGATGCAATGAAAATTCAAACCCATAGTGAACACCTTAGCCCTTCTCTCACAAAACACGTTTTGTTGGGGTTTTATTTGATAGGAAATTTCTATCCATCATCCTTGGGTGGCAACAATTTCATCACGCGTGGGACTATGGAGTATTTTACTAAGTGGGTTGATACCATGACCTCTAATTATTATACACGGATCTTTGATTGCCAATTTTATCCTAAACGCCGAGCCATCATCTTTAGGTATGGAGTCCCATAAGTCATTATATCAGATAATGACACACCATTTAGAAATGAATAAGTACAAAAGAATTTGTGTGCACTGGATTCAAGATATCACACCACACAACCTATTTTTAATATCCTTAGGCTACCTTTTCCCTTGACACGATGTGCATGATCAAAGGCTCCTTGGACAAGTTGAGGCTACAAATAAAACTTTCAAGTCCATTCTCCTCAATATGATTAAGGAGAACAAACGTGATTGACATATCAAGATATTTCTAGCCTTTTTTCCCGGATTGGGAATGCTTTTAGGACATCGAGCGTCCCGAACGAAAAATCATGGGGATAACCCATATTATTTAGGCTTTATATATAGTCGAAGAATTTATTCTTACCACTTCTCGGGACTTGTAGAGTTACATAGCCTCTATATATCTATATTTCAAGGCATTCTAGATGAAGATGGATATCGAGAGGCATGGTTGGTTCAACTAGAAACCCTTGATGAAGCTCACATTTTTGGTGAACAACATCACCATGTATATGATGATAGGATGTTCCGTTAGTATAATAAGAAATTTTATGAGCAAGAGATAGACGTAGCAGATATGGTGTTGAGACTTCACGGTTAGATCAAAAAAATCCTGGAAAAGGAAAAAATTCAGACCCAAATGGTTAGGCTCATACCAAGTAATAGAAGACTTTAAGAATGGTGTGTATCACATATGTACTCTCGAAGGTGAAGAATTCAGCTAATCGATTAATTTTCACTTCACCTTAAACACTTTTATGCATAATTAATTTTCATCTTTACTTGTACATTATTGCCTCCATACTTCATATACCACCTACATTATCATATTGTGAAATTGTAAATTAGAACTTACTTTTCAAGAAAACTTCAAGAAAATTTCAAAAATTTATAAAAACATTCAATCATACCTCTTCACGTATCCATCACATCATCAAAAAATTATTCTAATCTCTTCATCATTTCTGCTATTAGATGGAATTTTGACATTGATACTACCAAGACTTGCATACCAAATTTTATGCATATTTTCTTCTAGATTAGTGTCATTTCCCATTATCCGTACTTAGAAGCTTCTTGATGTCACATCTTTCCCTAAAAATATCTCTCGATAATAAAACTAGTCTAAAATTTCACCTAGATATCTTGTTAAATTATCTCAACCTTAGGTGTTTATCCCTCGCATCTTCCTTGGTTGCATGGGGTTGAGGCTAGGGAAAGCATTCCCTCCTAAAATCACAATTCTCAATTTAAAACAACAAAAAAAGATAAATCGACAATAAATACAAAAATAATTTCTTTTACAAATAACACTACACTTCCTTGCCCTACAAATCTTTTTGATGAGCTCGTGCTTCTTCTTTGGTTATGTGAGATTGGGAAAGAGGGAATTTCCCTTACTCACCTATATCTTGTCCTTGGTGATGATCCCATGCTTCCTACTAGTAGCATGGGGCAAGATGTAGGGTGTCCCATCAAATAAGTCAATAAATTGCAAGTAAGTTAATGAATAAAAATTTTTGAAACCTCAAAATTCCCAAGAAAATGAATTAGATGTGTATGTTTCAAGGAGTAAAATCTTAATACCATAGTTTTTCAATCAAAAGGACATCTATGGATCTAAGTCTAGTTAATATTATAGTAAAACACATTTTGTTCTAGCTAGTTGACCTTGTTTAGGGTCACGTTATAGGTTCTTTGTCAAATTTTTGTCTTCATTTCATCATTTCCACTCATCAAATCAAACAAATCATGTCCCTCTTAGCTCTCGGTGATGATCCTTTGTATCTTACTAGTTGTGTGGGGTTAGGAATCAAGTGATTTCATTTTCTTATTCTATCATATTCACCATCTTTTGCTAATAAAATGAAAATGCTACATATTGCTTGAAAACAAAAGTTATCAAATTACAATTCATCCTCATGTGCATCATTATATGTATTAAAAAAGGAAATCATTATGTTAAAACATTTTCATGATCATCATCCATAAAAGCATATAAAATAATTGGAAATTCTAGATATCTAAGAGTACATAAGTGAAAAAATCCATCATTGAGTCAACTCTTACAAAGAATAACCAAACCAAAAAGAGATGTATATATGTATATATCAATAAAGTCAAGTTTGTATAAAATCCATCACACTCTTGCGAGTGTGGTAAAAATTCTCATCTATGAGCCAAAAATAAAATAAAAATTTGATATGTGTATCCAAAAATGTCCCAAAGCAATAAAGGAATGCATCCTATACACGGTACCCCTATGAGGGTGCACAATGAGGGATATTTTTGTGGATCCTATGTCATGAATGGGAACCTCCATGTGTTAACTGATGAGATTTTCTATGACATGGGGTAGGTAATATGCCGGTGGTAGTATCCTCTCTGTGAGAATGGTCTCACATCTACCTCCTCTCGGCCAGGTTTTATCCAGTGAGCTTAGTCCCCATTTGAGTAAAAGTCTTTATGGAATGCCATGCTAGTGTAAATACATCAGTGTGATGTTTAGCCATCACTCATAGCCCCACATCTACAAGTAACTCCTCTCGTGTCTTCCTAGTGGGGAGTACACATGTGTCTAGGAGAATTTGATAGATAAGGTCTTGCTAATTATCTGTAGTAGCTATAAAATACACGTAAGCAATGGTGAGTTAGAAAATATTTAAAAACATATACATACATATATATATATATATATTTTTCATGGTTTACTAACAAGTATAATCTAAAAAGCAAGGTTGAGATAAGAGTATTCTACTTACTCGAATCTCCTGGCATCTAGGGTGGGTCTACTAGTGTTGGTGGTGGTGCGGGAGCTACTTACCCAAAACTAATGCCTCAACCCTCTACCACTAATAGTCTAATTCTCCTCGGTGTGTAATGTCTCACCCTTAGACCAAACTTACTCATAATCCTCCCTAGTAGAATCCCACTCTATGTCGTTATCCTTATCTCCTCCCTCCTCATCTCTCTCCTCCTCATCTCCCACCTCCTCGATCTCCTCCTCCTCCCCACTATGTGCTATTGTTGCCTTAATTTCTAAAATCTATCTTTGGCCTAGATGGATCTCTTGTAACCTTTGGAGTGCTGATCAAAACCCTGTGTGTGAAAATAGTCCACTCGAGCTTTCCCTTAGAGTCAGTTCTAGCCTCCTGGAATCCCTTAATATACTATCATCGGGATTGTTGGGAGGAAATCAATGTATGAGAATCCAAGCTATTGTGGAACCTTTCAAGAGGGTGGGTCTTCACCCCGCTAGTGTGATCTACAAATTGTGTAGTAGAATTTTATGACACCATAATTACTACATCCTTGCCCCATAGGCTGGCCATGTCCTATTACGTTCATGAAACCATATTTTTGTAGTGAGTGTAGACACGATTGATGATGCCCCTTGAGAGGGTCACGATTGTCCATCATTTCTATAATAGCCATAGGATTTTTATCCCAACACCCCTCGATAGGGGATGATGTGCTCATAAACCCATCTCATCACTAGTGTAAGATGAATAAGGTCCTTTACCTTCGGTTGAACAACTCGATATAAATTGTGATAGGTGGTACTAAGTATGTCAATGCCCCATGCATAGGTGCATACATGTTGCTCTATGTTTTGAATGATTGGTGCTCAACAATAAAGTAACTTGTCTTTATTCTTTTCCCCAACCAAACATGAATCCAAAATTCTAATAATGGCCTTACACAAGGGTGGGATAGGTGCAAAGACAATTGATAGGAATCTCATTCCATGATTGAAACCTATTTTGGGTTCCCTGACCATCTCCCATATAGGTGGAAAATGTCATGACAAAGTGGTATTGAATCAGCACTAGATAAATTCAACCTCCTTTAGATGAAAAGAACCCCATAATTCTATATAAATCTTCAAGAGTGATAGTCCAATACCCCTCTAGCTCAGGAAGCAAGAAGTGTTTCAGTTTGCATCCCTAATAACTCATTAGATCATCAAATAAATTATAATCGGTGCAACCAATTTTGTCTTGGATATCCTCCATATCTCAGCTTTATATAGTAAATCCCTCTATGCCCGAGATAAAGAACCCAAGATGGTCGATAACCAATCACACTCTTGAGCTCTACTCCATCTAATATATGAACCCGCATTCATAAATATCAAGTAAAGAGGAAGTAAGAATCACTTAAATTCATAATAAGCTTGTTGAAAACATCATAAAACATTTAAAAACCAAAAAAAATATTGTCCTTAGTGAATTTTGATTTTTTTCCTTGGCAATTATGTAACCATTTCTCTTTGTAGGGGAAATTACATAACCACCATAGAAATTCTACATTTTCAATATCCCTTTGATGGTTCCATAACCGATGCTAAGGTTGTGATACCACCACTCTGTGCAGAGTGGTTACACAACCACCATAGTGGTTCCACCGGGAAAATCGGGCCATACCCTAGGCCCCACAAATGAAAAATAAGACAAAAAGACCATTTTCAACAAAATAAATTACAAATCCTAGTAGGTGTTGCCTTAGGTATAATAATCCCCCTAAGTTGAATTTTTCACATTTTATACATTATAGCATAAAAAAAAATGTAAATAATTCACCTATCTATGACCCGCTTCTCCTCCCCTAGATGGGATATCACTTCATCACTTTGTTTCATTATACTCTTGTTTAAAATAGTTACTGATTGATCTAGAGCTCAAATTTCACTAAGTGGGTAAGTGCAAATGATTTTAGAAATGAAATTTGTAGAAATGGTATATATATATATATATATATATATATATATATATAACATGTTTTAACTCAATTTTGAGTATGTTTGTTTTTCATGGGAAGAAGCATTACTCTAGTACAAATATATTTCTATCCACGTACACATGGTAAGTCTTCTTTTCATTTATTATATTATGTTTTTTCAATTATATATTATATTTACACTTGATTATTGTTTTTTTGTAGGTAGCGAGAAGCTCGATTCGCGTAACTTAAACACATGAATGTGTGAGGTATAATCTCTAACCTTCCCGGTTAGGACCACCATACTTAGACTCTACGTTTTACATCTCTAGATGGCTAAAATGCTTCCTTAAGGGGGAAATATGTACGCACCCAAATTTTACACGGTGCACTACATTGGCGGAATAGGTAAATCCCCAATGTTGAAAAACCATCAATTACAATGATGTTTAAGTCCAAACACTCATTTCCAACATGTTTTGGAGCTTATTTGTCCATTTTCTAGCTTTCCCCACTTTCCTTTGTCATTTTTTCATCTTTTGTCTATCCCTATTTTTACGTAACCGCATCGGCGATTATATAAACTACCTTGGTGGTTATGTAACCACCGGTCTACCTTGAGTGGGGTTACTGACCACCATGATGGTTACATTAACCACCATTCTACGCATAATCATCATTCTTCCTTGAACACGGGTTATGTAAGCGCCACGTTGATTGCATAACCACCGATCTTCATAGACCAACATTTCTTTGTGTTTACTCCCAAGTCTCTTCCATCATGTTTTGAACATGTGTCACTTCAAACTCATTTTTAGCACATGTTTCTTGACCAAATTGGTTGTTCTTAGGCTTGTTATATGCGTACAACATTTTCATTCCTTTTTGTTGTTATTTTTTGATTTAATTTCCCCTTCTTTGAGTGATGTGGCATTCTTTGGCTGAAAAGTGGGCTAAACCACTTCTCTACCTATTTTATATTTAAGATTCAAGCTTCTTCCCAAAGCGTTGATAGGATCCTTTTTTTTGGAATTGTATGGTTATTTTTCCTTGTTGCTCACATTGCTACCATATTATTTGTAAACCATACATCTCTAGCAATCTCTCATATTCAATCTACACTTTCGGGAAAGTTCCTTGGACACGTTTGAACACTCACTAGAAAAGAAGTTGGGGACATCAAAAGAAATTTTAGCATTGATTTTTCTAAGTACAATATTTCCAAGCTATACATGTTATTAAATTACTATAGGTGTCTATCATTTACTTAGATGGATACAAAGTTATAATATGTTAGATACATTTGTTTAGAAAGATACAATTACAAAGAGCATTTATAGTAGTTTCTTTCCTTAGGCTTCCATTGAGGATTTATTTTCATCTTATCCCTATGGATTTGCTTGGGAATAATTTAGAGGAGGTTCTTTTGAGAGTTTTTTTAATCCTATAAAATTAATTTACCTATAGATTTACATTTCTTCATTTAGAAAGATTATATTTTAGCGGGGAAGCTTTAGGGAAGAATTACTTTGAGAAGCTTTTTATTCTTCCTATGATTCTGAGGTAGAATTAGAAGAAGCAATATCCACAACTACAAATTAGGAAAAGCATTTATTTTATTAGATTAGAGTAAATCCTCTGCAATGGGGAAATAACCACATCCGGCTATTTCACTGTTTAGTTTAATTTGTTTAAAATAGAAGCAATTTCATTTAATTAGAAGAAGTTGCATTTGTATATGCATATTTTATTTATTTTCCAGTAAACACAAAAATACAAAAATATTAGATTAGATTAATTAGTTTGCTTTTTTAATTCCCTTTATTTAAAATTATTAAAAAGAACAAAAATAAATAAACTAAGTTTTCTTCCTTTATTTTAATCAATTAGCTTTCATTTGTTAAATTCAATAGCTACACATCCACATGACCATCCAAGGCCCTAGCAACCCATATATTTTGTGTGCGTGATCCAACGTGCCACAACCGAACCTAGATCAAGTTGGAAGACATTGACCAAGGCCTCAGACACCTCATTTTCAAAACCACCCCACTTCTACCTATTATTATCTCACAATTGATGGCTTTGAACATAGAAGTAGATAATACTTACGAGTTATGGAAAACTTAGCCTAGTTGAAAGTAGATCATGTGATTCACCCATCCATCCTACCCATATGTTTCCACTCACTCCTCCATGACCTTGTCTAGATACTTCTATAAAGAAAACACAACACATTTCCCACGTATTCCATAGCTAGTTTAGAGGAAATTTAGGGACACTGACATTGACATAAGCCTTCGTGTGTCCATCCTCCTTGATCATTCCATTTTTCCCACCCAACTTAGGAAAGCATTCATCGCCCTAGATGAGCAGATTCCATAGTTCTCGTAGAGGACATTGATTTCCTTGACATGTTTGTTAGCCATTTTATCCCATTTTTGTAAATTTCTCCTATTCTCCCTAGTTATCCATTCCATAGTCATCTTTCCATATCATATCAGTTGTCTAGGAAAGACCTTAGGAGATCGAGTGTGTCCTAGGGTCACATGTTGATTCTTAAACATACAAAACACCTTAGAGGAGGTTTTTTTGAGAATCTACACAAATCGTGGTGCCCAAAACCATACCGAGTGCCCAAGGTGCCACAATCTTTCTCTAGGCACCCCAGTCTAGCTAAATCACCAAGATCTACATTTTTAGGATTTTGTGCGAGGGTATACCACTCCTATTCAATTAGTCTCCTTTGCAACATAGTTCAACAACCTCTTTGAATTAGCTAAGGCTCTTCTAACCCTCTTTGTACTTAGGGTTTCATTATTTTTTTACTCATTTGTTTGGGTATTGTTTTTAGTATTTACTCCTCCCATAGAATTTAGATTACATTATTATTTATGTTTTAGAATAATCGGGATCTAGACCCGATTTTGTGAATAAGTATATACATAATACAAAAGAGAATATGTACCCCCAAAAATCTCCCCTTATTCCAAATAAATGAGTATAAACCGAAATAAATGTTGAAATGTTCTAAAAACATTAAACCGGGAAGGAGACATATGTCTCAATATTCCTATAACTCGAGTATGAAACTAATTGGTTGTCCAAAGAAGAAATGAAAAGTTTCATCTACCCTATACCAATCTAAACTAAGAAATACAAATGTGAAAAATCAGTATATACTAGAAAAAATGCTAAAAGTATCTTGAAATATAGTCAAAAGTTCAAGACCATAAAATCAAAGTGTAAAATGCTATTAAAATTGTGTATGAATGCATTTATGTTTCTATAACATTTTTATAAATTTCCCCCATACTTTTGTTTGTGTAAAAAATGTGTGGGTTCTTTTGAAGACCATGCACTAAAAAAAAAAGGTATGTATTCTAAAGGAGATCAAAGTGTAAGAGTTATTGTGGCCACCTATTGATAAATTTTATTAAAATGCGGATAGTGTAACATGAATGCAATTTATAGGTTTAAAATAAATAACAGTAGGTTTTTATACCTATATTTACCATAATTTTGTTTGTGTCTACTAAAAATGTAGGATAAAACCATACGGATGCCCCCTAAGTAATCAATTTTGAGGCATATGATTGATTATGGAAAACCATGTTTGTGCATTCCACTAGTCAAAACTTGTAAGTTACAATAGTACTTTCACAAGAAAAAATGGAATTTTACTTGTGTATTGCCGATGAAGGATATGTTCGAGAGGTTTTGTGGAGTTATCAATCCAGATTTACAAGCCACCAATTCGAGAAATTTTTTACCTTTGCCTAAAATAATAGCCAATAAACAAAGGACACATCTCACAAATAAGCTTAACAAATTTTGTGTGATAGTGGCAACATGCAATGTGAATAAGAACAAATAATAATACATTATGAAACAAGTAAGAATAGTAGCATATAAATAAAAGTAACGGATAGAAATTTAGGATAAAAATCCCCATTTGGGAAATAGCATGTGAGATGGGATTAATAAACGATTTGCATTTTTAATGGGATGACAAGAATGCATCTGAAAATTACATCCCCAAAACTACATATAAGAGAATACTGAAAAACTTTTAAGCCTTTAAACATGGGACACCCATGGTGTCATGGCTTAAAGAAAATCAAGGCATATAGGCAGCTTATAGGTATCAATTAAGGAACACAAACAAACAATAATACACATACAATAAATTGAGACAAACATGAGTAATAACACATACACAAGTACATATGCATGGATAAGAGTGGAAAATATTTTGTCAAATCCTTTTGCCACGTGCAGATGCAATATAAGAGAAATGTGTGAAATAATAGAAGGTCAAAGTTGGAAAGGCTCGAGATGAATACTAAAACCATGTTAGTGTTCTTAGTCAACATGGGACACCCATGGCATAGAAAATAGGCATGCCTATAAATAAGAGTAAATAATGCAAATAAGATAGGAATTGATGGGCATTAATGAGGAAGTGTAAATGAACTATAATAGAACAATAAAATACTTTGTAGGATGTGGATGGATTTCCCAATATAAGAGAAGAATTTAAGGATACATGAGTGTTCTTAGTCTAAAAATATGTAACATGTATAGAATTGAGCATAATGTGAAGTGTGTATGAACTATAATAACAATAAAAGTGAATGATTTTTGTGTAAATCAATACAACATGTATGTATATGTGTCTTGTATATATATATATATATATGTTTTTGATATATATATATATATATATATATATATATATAACTAAAGTGATGAACAACACATATAATGTAAAGTGCTAACAACTCAAGTAAAATGCACAAGTCCTAATTTTTTATTTTTGCAAATATTTGAATTCATTTGTAATATCACAATGCATAACTATGTATAAAATATGTGAGTAGAAAAATATATAACACTTTAGAACCTCCTAAAGAGGTGAACCAAATTCTACAAAAGATAAATATTTTAGCCTCAATTGTGATGCAAATGCTAGTGGTATCATAGTAGTGATTTATGCCAAAGAATTTTTGGGAGAAGTATTGGTAAATCCATGAGTTTTTAAAATAGAAGAACTTGGTGGGAAAGATCCATTAGAGATATTATAAGAAAAATGTTTGGGATTGATATTTTTTGATTATAGTATAAAGCTAAAAGATAAAGAGACTAGTTTATATTGATTTTGAGTGGTGTTACAGAACATATTTTGATTGAAAAGAGAAGATATAACATGTGATAATTGGAGATAGTATGAGAAATAGTATCAAATTTTTTTAAATTTGACCCTAACTAAATTACATAAAGGAATACAAGGAAACCAATTCTTGAAAATAAGGAAGGGAGATCAAAATACATACCCAATATTTGGATAAGGTGTCATAGAATGATGTGTATAAGATGGAAGTGTTGGGTAAGAACATGGGAAATGTGTGAAGCAACTTGAAATTGCATATATTATCCTTAGTACGGGTGATTTTCATATGTCATAATTAATATCATTACACCCTTTGGTTTTAAGATTAGGGAGTGGAGCATGAAAAATATGTAGTGGGACCATCCCATTCAATTGCATTTGAGTTGATGAGATCTAGGATGATGTGGTGAATTTAGATGCATTTATTGGCAAAGTGACTAACGTAGTGATGATAATCAAAATAAATAGTAAAATCAAATATCTCACTATGATACTTCATGAACTATACCGAAGAGGTGGATGGAGAGACATGAGATTGTGCTCAAGTAATTAGGGACCACAATGTTTAGAGCATTAGGGAGTTACATAAATTTCCTTTGTATAGGATGTGGAGAAATAGAGATATCCACAAAAGGATTACTTGGGGTATCGAGTTGTTCATCATTATTGAAATCAAAATTAAAGTCAAATACCATAATGGGATTGAAATCTAACATGTGAAAAATTCATCAAACATATCAAACAATTGAGGGATATTATCATCTGAATAAAAACTTGTGTTAGCATGTTACAGATGATTTTAACTATCGGTAGAGTCCAATATTATGTTACCCCTAATTGGGATTTTGTATTCTTTAATATTTTTATATGGTGTGCAATTGTGAATGCCATGATTGGTGATAGTTCAATTGTGGGTTGCACAATAGTATGATGTAATTCCACTATTGATATTAGTGATTTCAAATGAGATATGTCATTATTCTCCTCTTTTTCAAATTGTGGATCCTATATTATTTTAGAAGTTGCATCATTTGATATTGCATTATGTTCACCAAAAAGAGATGGATCAGCTTTAGGAAAGCATTTAGATTTGAAAACTTGAGATAAATGTGCACTATAATGTTGTGTAGAGAATGAAATAAATCCCTTATACTCAAGTTTTTGGATATTTTTTGTAAGGCATAGTAATTGTTATCACAATGTCCATTAGGTCTATGATAATTGGAAAAAAATTGACCTTTTTATTCTTTCAAGATGATAGTATGGGTAGTAATGAGTGGGTAACAAAGTGATTAAGCATTTATCGAGTAACATAGATAAGATATCATGTCATATAACATGATTATCAAAACAAAGAGGTTGATATCATGGAACTTACACATTTTTACCTCTATGTAAGAATTTCAACTCAATTTTATGAGCACATGTAGTGAAAATCATGTTAGGAATTAGAGAAAAAATATGTGGAAACAATTCCTCAAATCACAGTAGTAGGAAACTATATAGCAGAATTATACATGCAGAAATATAATAGCATAAATAAATAATGCACAAAAGAAGACAAGAAAATATTTAACGTAGTTCACCCAATTTAGGCTACATCCATGAAGAACTTGATTAAATTTTATTATAAACAAGAGTAAAAAAACTCTCATAGTCTTCTCTCAATTATGAACTCACAATAGAATTCAAAAGATGCTAAATCACATCTAAACCACAATTGAAACCCAATTGCTTAACCTTGATCACTCTTGATCACCTCTTGATCACAAAGACTCAAGACCTCTTGAACACACAAGATATCTTCAAGATACCCTAACACCTCTATTTATAGGATTACAATCCTTTAAGAAGTCCAAAATCTGACCCTAGAAGTTTGAAAGTCGTGACCTTTCATCTTCCCATGGATGGAAAAGAAACTATCATGACCTTTCATCTTACCATGGCTGGAAAAGAAACGATCATGACCTTTCATCTTCTTAATTCAAACTCCACACTTCAATATTGATTGGAGAAGACCAAAATCAAGCTCCACACCCCAACAATCTCCCACTTGGAGATTGTTCCTACTTATCAAAGTTCTCAACCCTTCATTATCAACCATGAAGGCCAATAAAAGTTGAAAACAACTTCAAATTCTCCCTTGTGAGCACCTTGGTCATCATATCCGTAGGATTCTAACTGGTATGAATCTTTTCCAGATTCAACTTATCTTCTTTCAAAGCTTCCCTAATGAAATGATATCTCACTAAATGTGCTTCGTCCTTGAGTGAAAAATAGAGTTCTTCGCTAAATGAATAGCACTATGAACTATCACTGTGTAGTCTCCAAAACTTCTTTATTATGACCGAACTCATCAAGAAACTATTGTAGCAAAATCATCTCCTTGCTTTCCTCCGTGGTAGAAACATACTTAGCCTCTTTGGTTGACAAAGCCACAACCTTTCAGAACCGTGAAAATTACACTCACTATTGTATCACCAAACATAAATACATAACCTGTTGTGCTCCTCGTGCTTTATCCAAATCTCCTACCATGTCCGAATCTACATAACCACACAATGTAATGTCCGATCTGCCGAAACACAATGCTTATCCCATGGTCCCTCTCAAATATAGAAGGATCCACTTCACTACCTGTTAGTCCTCTCTACTTGGATCACCATAAACTCCGATCACTTCTCCCACCGCATGGGAAATGTCGAGCCTAGTGCATACCATAACATACATCAAGCTACCAACCGTTGATGATTATGGTACCCTATACATCCGCATTATATCCTCCTAAGACTTGGGACTCTTCTCCTTTGATAATTTAAAGTGACTCGCTAAAGGATTACTAACCATTTTATCATCCTACATACTAAACCTCTCCAAGAACTTATTTATGTACTCTTCTTGAGATAACGCCTGACTTCCTCTCTTTTTGTTATGAGTTATTCACATACCAAGGATTTGTTTTTCGCCCCCAAATCTTTCATAGCAAAGGAGTCACCTACTTCTTGAGTATTTTATTTCCCGCATGTTCTTCCTCGCAACAAGCATATCATCCACATATAGGCACATAGAATAATATAACTAGCATCAAGAAAATTCTTAATGTACATGCAATGGTATGAGTGACACACGGAGTAACCTTTCTCCTGCATAAAACTATCAAAATTCTTGTACCACTATTATGGAGCTTGTTTTAGGCCATACAAGCTCTTCTTCAATTTGCACACTAACCTCTCCTTCCCTTTGACCTCATAACCCTGTGGCTACTGCATATAAAATTCCTCCTCCAACTCACCATGAAGGAATGCAGTCTTCACATCCAACTGCTCTAAGTGCAGGTCTTCTACTACTACTAAACCAAGAACAGTTCTAATAGAATTCATTTTAACAACAGGAGAAAAAAATTCATCAAAGTCTATACCTTTCTTCTATGCAAATCCCTTGACCACCAACCAGGCCTTGTATCTTTCCTACCTCCATCTTCCTCTTTGATTCTATACACCCATTTTTATGCAATGCTCTCTTTCCCTCAAGTAGCTCCACTAGATGCCAAGTTTGGTTTTCCATAAGAGATCTATGCTCTTCATCCATGGCCTGCTCCCACTTCTTCGGCATTAATTTCACTGCTTCCTCAAATAAGCTATGGCTCTCCACTGTTAGTGAGTAATAAATAATTCAAAGGTGGAGTAAATCATTTAGGTTCCTTCTTACCCTAGAATACCTTCTCACCTCGGGAGTTTGGGGTTCTGATGAGTAGGTTCTGAATCGGCTATGTCGGCGAAACATGCTACACCTAAAGACGACCCCTGGACACCTTGTTTCCATAATGTCCTCTAACACTATGTATTCTTTATTTTGATTCCTCTTTATATTCCTACAACTAATCTTTATACATGAATTTTCATTAAAGACAATATCTCTAGACCGAAATATTTTCTTGTTCTTAAGACTCCAAACACGGAAACCAAATTCATCCTCACCATATCCAAAAAGGATCATTTCTTAGAATTTTCCTCTAACTTGGTCCTATCATCTTTATCAATGTTAAAAATGCACCTCACCTTCAAATACTCTAAAAAATGAGTAATCAATTTTCTTACTGACAAGCCTCCTCGGGGTACCTTGATGCAAAGCCATATGAAGGTCTCTCTATTAATCAAATAAATAGTTTTGATCACCGCTTCGACCAAAACATGAGTGGCAGCTCGCACGTAACCTCATGCACCTAGCACTCTCCATGATTTTCCTATTCATTCTCTCGACACTCCATTTTCATATGGTGTATTTACAACCTTTCTTTACTGCGGATCCCATTTACTAAAAAGTAATCAAGAAATTAATCACTGTAATACTCCCTTGATTATCCGACTCCGAGACATTTCAACTTGAGACCTATTTCATTCTCAACCATGGATTTCCATCTTTTGAAGGTTTCAAACACATCAGATTTCTTTCTAATGTAACATACCCAAATGTTTCTAGTTGCATCATCAATGAAAGTGACATGATAACATCAACCACCAATAGATTTTACCTTAGCTAGCCCCCATACATCTATATGACTAAATCCAACTTACCCTCCTTCTTGGTAGGTCCAACCTTAAGGAATCTTACTCGCTTCTATTTTCTATAAACACGGTCCTCACAAAAGTCTAAATCTAACTCCTTTAATCTAGGAAACCCATCCTTTAAAATTTGCATTCCCTTTTGAATTATATGACCAAGTCTCTCGGTGCCACAAAGTGCATCTCCATCTGCAGCAACTAAATTACAATAATCAGCACCATGGTTAAATATAAAGTACTCATTTTCTTAACTCTTACAACCATAAGAACTCCCTTGGTAACCTTCTAAGAATTCATTATTAAACCTGAATGTACAACCATCACTGCCCAGCCTGACCCACTGATATCAATTTCTACCTCAACATAGGCACATGCCTAACATCCTTAAGTATCCATGTGTTCCCATTCGAATTTTCACCAAAACACAACCTTTCACTACTATTATGCATGGTTCATCATCACCAAGATATAGATGTCAAAATGTCCTTGAAAAAAATTGGTAGAGTAATGTCTATGTGGGGTGGTGTGGAAAGAAGCCCCTGAATCTAACACCCAAGACTTAGCAATATTATCTAAAGAAAATTAAGGCATCCCGACAAACATCACCTATTACCACATTTATCTCTTTAGTTTCCTCCTTGTTCTTATTATCCCAAAGATCCGAACAATATTTCTTAGCATGACCAACCTTCCCACAAAGTGCCAACATTATCTTACTCTTAGACTTTGACCTTCGATCATTCGAATTCCAAGAGTTACCTTTCCTTATGTTCTTTTGTCTCCCTCTTCTTTCCACCGTCAAAGCATTTCTAAAAGTAGAAGAATTTTGGTGCTCTTCCTTTGCATTTCCTCTCTTAGGATCACACCTATTACATCCTCAAACTTCATCTTTGAATTATTTGAGATTGAATTACTTACATTCATAACCAGGTTGTCCCAACTATCCGGTAAGGAGCACAAAATCAACAAACGACCTTTTCATCAAAGTCAATTTTTACCAATTTTAACATACTCACAATATATTAAATTCATTAAAATGAACAAAAATAGAACCATTCTCATAAATATTCATATTAAATAACGTTTTTATCAAAAATATTTTATTAGAGGAAGAGGGTTTTTCATATAACTTCCCACGCACTCATGAGACCTTTTGGTCTTCTTCCGTGATATGTTGAAAGCAACCAAGATGTAAGGCATAACGAAGAGTTCCTTTATCGAAACTCCCAACTCATTTCATGGCTGTAGTCTTTTCTTTCCCAGCAAAGGAACATGGAGGTCACATATAAGTAATCCTCCATTTACATCTTCCACAAACCAAAGTTCTACCCATCAACTTCTAAACCCTTGATCTACCCTCATCTGCCGCTATAGCTCTACCAAGATAAACTTTCCCTGTGATTTACCACTTTAGAAAAGAACCACCAAAGCTCTCGATACCAATTATTAGGAACTAGATAACAAATATGCGGAAACAATTCCTCAAATCACAACAAAGAGGAAACTATATAGCAGAATTATACATGCAAAAATATAATAGATAAATAAATAATGCACAAAAGAAGACAAGACTGGTTCACCCAATGTGGGCTACATCCACCAAGAACTTTCTCGAGATATTATTATACAAGAGTAAAACAACTCTCATAGTCTTTCTCTTATGAACTCACAACAAAATTCCAAGATGCTAGACCACATCTAAACCACAATTGACACCTAGTTGCTTAACCTTGATCACTCTTGATCAAAGACTCAAGACCTCTAAACACATAAGATATCTTCAAAATACCCTAACACCTCTATTTATAGGATTACTGATTCTGTAAGAAGTCCAAAAGCTGACCCTAGAAGTTTTAAAATCATGAGCTTTCATCTTCCCATGGCTGGAAAAGAAATGGTCTTGAACTTTCATCTTCCTAATTCTAACTCCACACTTCAATACTGATTTAAGAAGACCAAAACAGGCTCCACACTCCAACACATCAAAATTGTATCACATTGTGTTTATAGTAGATTTAGACATATCATGATATGTAGAGAGAGAACTAAAATGTGCATTGGACATATCCTTTAAATGTGTTATCAAATCCTTGAGAGATCTAATTTTAGTATTCATAGCATGAATTTGAACTTGAAAATCATGGTGTAAATATTTAATAGGATCTAAGATAGCCTTATGAAAATTTACATCATTTCTATTAGAGGAAGCTTAAATATGTCCCAAAATATAATCTACATGGGAAGATGTTGTATCAGCCAAGTGACATATAGGATAATAATAAGGAATATTTATTATATATAAAGCATTAGCATGGACCTTCTTTGAGGGATATTGGCTAATGTTATCTTACAAGTTGGATTCTTTAGACCTAAATCAAAAATCATATAAAATGGAAGGTAATTTAATTGTGATAAAACACCAAGAGCTAAGGAGAAGAGCATAAATAATATGAAGTAATATAACACAATGGAGAATTAAAATCAATATGAACCCTGAGGTATCTAGGGTTTAAAGATCATAAGTCCTAATGCAAAAGGAATAGATCATTGATTAGGTTAATGATTCGATCAAAAGTGGGTTCAAAAATGTTTTACTCTTAATTTAATTTTAGGTCAATTTAGTTATGTTTATAATAGATTAGAGTTGACTTATAATTATAAAAATATGATACAATTGAGGTACTAAATCATATTTACATCTTAATGAAGATTGAATGAGTTATACATACACCAATCAACATAAAATGAAATAGAAAGAACAACCTAGATGTAGAAGTATGTTATTTCAAATAATTTTTGGAGAGATGTGGGTTTGTGTGATAAAGAAATTGGGAGATATGAACATGAATGACCTTCACAACCTAGACTAAAATCTAATTGCACTTGTTTTATGACCATACCATTAGGTCATGAACATACCGTAGGGTCTAGAACCTTCTCTATGGTCTTAGTCTCTATTACTCTATATATACCTTTATAACTTTCTAGGTTGATCACCTTCATATATTTTTGTCACTATAAAACCATAGTTATCATTCATGTAATAAGGCTCCTTTAAATGGAATGAACATTACCCTAAACCCTATCCATTAATTTATAATCCTACAAAACAAACATTAGAAGGTCCTTAGGCACCCATGCATGACCGATATCGGCACTACTTCAAAGAGGCCTCAAACTACACATCATTATCCACCTATCATGTGATATCTAGATAGATCAATCAAATTTGGCATTTTCTTTTAACATTATTTTTGACTTAGATCTTACTAAAACATTGGAGAGAGGATGTTTGGACGTTTATATATGAGATATATGGATTCATTAACACGGTTTGTAGCTTCATACTTGATGTGGGTGTTTCCCTAATGATTTTTGATGTGTAATTCAAATATTTAAGGAGATTTGGATGCCTTTTGCATGTGTACAAAGTGAATTATCTAGTGCATTACCGTAGGAGTTCTAGGTTAGAAAATGAGGCAAAGTGTTTACTTTCCTACATTGGGTTTAGTAGATGATTTATCTAAGAAATTATGACCTTGGATGAAGTATAAGACCAAAATAAAAATATTAATATGAAAGTGTAGTTGAAATACATGTTGGCCCAATGTCATACAAAAAGTCCAGGACTAGATTTTATGGTCATGACCAATATGTATGGCCCTTATTAGGGATAAAAATTTTCCATCTAAAGTTTAGAGATGATAGGGTGAAGTTTCTCCATTGATTTTGTGTATTGTATTCTTAGGATGTGTTAAGATGTCAGTGTGCAAGGATAAACATGTTAAAAATGGACCTCAAGGAAGTACTAAGAAGGAATGGAGAAGTTATAATCATCATAACATGAGTGTAAGTGTTAGGAAACTTTTGTTTAGTGCATAAAATAAGTGGTTATATTTACCTATGGTAAATTAGTCAATGTGAAATGTAATTTTTAGTGAGTAAATATGAGTGGTTAGTAAGTGGTTAGTTGTTATACCCATAGCGATTATCGGGTTAATTGTTATACTCACTTCCTATTTTGTAGGAGGTTGTTCTTCCTACCTCCATGGATATATAATATCCATTGTATCTCATTGAATAATACCGTGTGAATAATATTATTGAGTGTTTTAATCTATGATCTATATTGTGTAACTTGAACCAAATTTATGATTTGGTATCAAAGCAAGTAATTAACAATGAGAGTATAGATCCATTTAGCATATGTTAACTCCATTTTCAGATTTTTGTATTTGGTCTATCAAAGCAAACATACCTATGACATGGGCAATTGAGACTCTAGTTTATTAGACGTAAAAAGTAAAATTGATCAGGCCACATAGTTCAATCAAAATCTCTTCACGCATGCATCATTTTATGTGTCAGGCATTATGTACAGGAACGTGGTATTTTTCTGATGCTTGACTGTCATTAAATTTTTGTATCGCCCTCGATTTTAAACTAAATGCAATTTATTTTTACATTGAATAACACGTCCATATTTTATTTTGTTCTAGTCTAAGATCGGTGATGTGATTTTAGTTATATTGACTTGGTACTCAAGATTGTGATTTTAGTTACAATTTTCTATTGTTTTTTGAGTGACATGCATTGAGAAACAAAATTATGGAGCATACACGTCCAACTCAAAAATATTCACATCAAATAACTCACCTTACTCGGCAATCTTTGTGGTATGGATATAAAAATAACATCAACATGTAGTGGTGGCATCAAATCTTACATTTCACACTGATCAAGATCTAACTCACTTCCTATGGATTCACATTGCATACTGAATTAAGAAAAAGGAATTTTCAAAGTCAATGCATTATTGGTTCACTTGAAAATATATTGTGAATAGTGTGGCAATTCCAAGATTCTACATCAAATCGTCTACCTAGTCCAAAGGAGATTCGTGGCATTCTACTATTAGTCAACGACTTACAACAAAACCACTAAAGATACGTAAAAACACATTGGTGGTTCTCCCATGATTGTTTAGGTATTGTGTTAAAAGAGTATGTTGTTTTTACTTGTATGATTATGTGGTCAAAATGTCACTAGTGTATCCATCAATAAATGTTATTTCATATTCTTAGTTTTTGTTTTAGGTGAAAATTTATTTAAAGTGGTAAAGTTTAGTCTTTCGTCAAAATTCTTGATAGAATCAATAGTCATTTTCTTTCACTGTAAAAAGTGTCAAATGAAAATTCATAGTGTGTTGAGTCTTGTGGTTAAAGGTTTCAAAACTTTCTATGTAGAAAATTAAAAAGTTTCATCGTCAAAATCTATTGTATCATTTTATTCTAGCCCACATTAGAGTCAAATTCATATAGGTGATTTTAGAATATTTTAATAGTCATCATGAGTCAAAGTCAAAATATTGTCAAAATAAAATAAATTCCTCACACACACATTAACACTAGAACACGATGTCCAATATGTAAACTTGAGATTCATTTTCAAATTTTGTTGAGCTAGCACCATCATCTTGGATGTTGGAGGATATACTGAGGATGCAGGACAAACATCCTCCTCTCATCAATGACCAGCGATAAGGCCACGCATACTGATTTGTTGACTGTGTCTTTGTATTTTTATTTCATTTGATTTCAGTGTGGTGTTTTTAGAATAATGTGTCATGGAAACTTCACATTGTGGGGGAAATAACCTAATGTTTCAGTTTTTATGAGTTGGATGATATGTTTTGCACTATCATAGATTTTAAAATGGTATCTCCGGAAGAGAAACTATGATAAGGATGCACTGTCACATTGTGATATGGTTGTAGGTAAACCAATTGAAAACCTTCACCCCTTTTTGGTTTGTGGTCAATGATTGGAAAACCACCTTACTCTCAATTTTTGGGTTAACCGATGGAAAACTAAATTTTAGTTTGCAATAATCCAAAGGAAAATCACATGATCGTGAAAATAATTGTAGTGTAGTATGGATGTTTTCCCCATGTTAGCACTAAGGAGGGAATGTTAGGAAAGTTTGGATTATAGTGCATAACATAAGTGTTGATATTTACCTATGATAGATTAGTCAATTTGAAATGTAATTTTTAATGAGTAAATATGAGTGGTTAATAAGTGTAGACACAAAAATCATGCACTTTAGACATTACTTAGTCATGGTATCATACTACTATTTAGAAGGTTTTTGAGTGAAGAAATTACTAATAAAACCCTATCTTTTGACCATCTTGTTTTATTTTATTTCATCATTACCGACCTTTTACATCCATATGCCCAGTCAACTTTTGTCATCTTGTGTTATTTTAGCCTCATATGGGGCACCTAGATTAGTAATGGGAACCCATGGGCGCCCTATTCCTTTCACACTTTTCCTCCATTTTTGGGCTCTTTTTGGCCATTTTATCTTCTTCTATTTTTGTGGTCAGCCATTTGGGCTTAATTGTGAAATTAGACCAAGAGAACCCTATAAATATAAAGCTATGAGACCATAATGAGGGACCAACTATCATCCATCTAGAGTTACATCCATCTATTGCATTAGAGATCACTTGTATCCACATAGCTCCATTATAAGGCATAAGCCTAGGAAATCTATATCACACTTCATAGGGGAGGGATTCTATTCTATTCCATGCACACATTCTACTACATTTTTACATTTAGTTATTACTCGCTACTTCACAAAGTGTGATAGAACAAGAACACCTACGGCACATTATGCACATGCTCACTAGAACTACATTTGAGTCTTAAATATAGTGCAACACTCGGCTAGTAAGCCCACATTAGTGGTAGATGAGGTTATTCTAACCCATTCTTTTACATATTTCTTTTTTAGGGTTTTGATACTTGTTCTTTTTAATGTGTTTACATTATCTTGGATTGTTGGCAAAAATCAGTACATGATAGATAATATGATGTGATAGACATCGAGGGTTTCAAACCATCTACCGAACCAATGAAGACTAGTTTTAGAGCTTTCACATAGACCACGGTGCCTAGTTTATAGACCAAAGCACCCACAGTGCCCTAGTCCCTCTCCAGCTTGCTCTAGTCCAACTAGATATTCTAGATCCATAATTTGGGGTTTTTTCATAGTCATTATTACTTCCTATTTTTCTTATCACCTCTACGACACGGTCCTACGAGCATATGTTATTCAACTGAGTTCTTTCCTCTTCTCTCTTGCATATTAGGGTTAGTATTTCATTTTTCATAGTTACATTTGTCATATTTACATTTATTTACAACATACATCTACATTATTTATAGTTTTTCATAGCTTAGATTAACTATCCCCACATACTACATATTAGTTAATTTTAGTTAATCATTTTGGTGAACCCGACTCGATCATTCACAATTCTAGGTTATTCATTCATACTAGGGTTTGTTTTGTTTTTATTTCATTTTATGACCGTCACCCGTAGTGATTGTTTTGGATCTCTTCAATTTTGTGAGCTTCCTTTATTTACCCATCATACCTCTAAGTCAATGGCTGATACAACTACATCCATGGCTGAAAATGATTTAGATAATTCCAACCAGGTTCCTCGCCTCGAGATAGAAGAATTAGATAGTGAAAATTCCTACGATTAGGACACCAATGTTGACCAAGACTAGTTTAACACTATTATTAAATTTCATCAAGAATAGCGTAAAAACCCTACTCATATCCCTCATGTCGTACATGCTTCAATATCCACTAAGAGAGATCAAGATACTTCAACTTACATGGGTTTTCTTATGCTCGTATGGTCTTTACTCCTTCTACTTATGTTTCTACTCCTATGGTATCTACTCCACCTACATATTTTTCTAAACCTATTACTACAACAACTGCTCCCAATGTTCACCATGTCAATTATGATCTCGCACCTGGTTCTTCCTTGAATTCTCCAAACTTGACATCTTTATATCAAGACTTGCAAAACCCAAATTTGTCAACTTCAATTAGCTACCTCACATGTAGAACCGTCTCTAAATTCTACCATCTTGTAGCATACTCCTTTTGCACTTTCCATATCAACATATCTATTTCCGCCAAAATTCATCTCTCCTAAGATACATATCTTTAAGGGCCAAGGGGACCCACAAGGGCATCTTCAAGAATTTCATGTAGAATTCCATGACTATGCAGATGATGACATTATAATAGATAATATTTTTCCTTATAGTTTACAAGATTATGAAATGCATTACATCTATGACCTACCCGTACATTCGGTAATCTTTTTCATGAATTTGGTCGATTCCTTTCTTACTCATCTTTCTATCAACATTAGCTCCAAGATATCCTATGCCCAATTTTCAAATCTCAAACAAGGATCTAATGAACATTTATCCAATTATATTTCTTTATACAAAAATAACTTAGCTAAGATTTCTAATGTTCTTGTAAGTTCTTAACTTCAAGATTTATTTATTCAAGTTCTATTATCACCACCGCAAGAGAGTGTTCTCTTTGAGACCTCTCCTTCATTTGATCAACTTTTCCATACTCTCAAGATTTGTGAGACAAAACTCTTAATAATAAGAAAACTTAAATATAAAGAGAAAGCATCATCATCCACACGCTTTCAAGGTAAGCCAACATTCAAGTATTCTACAACTAAACCATGAATGGAAAAAATGTTCTAAACACAATATCTAATTCTAAGGAACTTCAACCACAATCATACAAACACATTTTTACTCAGTTTAGTAAACCTCATAGACTTTTGATATCGCATCTCATCTATAGTAATTGTATTACCTTACCATATCCTCTAAAACTTGATCCATATTGGCCAAAAGGATGTAATTTTGATGAAAATTCTTATTGTGATTATCATCAATGCATAGAACATCTCATTGATGATTGTTTCTAACTATGACACCTCATTCAATATTTTCTTAACAATGGTCAAATTGACCTTTTGGAATGCGCAAAATATATGCCTACCAATGAAAATCATAAACTTAAGATCTTTAGTAACCCATTATAGAAGCACAACACAAAAATGACATATTCGAGATGCTAATTATGGCTCACACACCATGTATCCCACTAGATCAAGAGTCCTTGATTTCTTAGTTGCACACACCGAGAATTTTCCACCAATCATTTATTTTTCTTACGCCGATTATCATGCAAATTTTACATCTAATAATTTACACATCAATACATTTATTGGGTTGACCTCCATTAATGTAACTAAGGCTGACCCATTATCACCCATCGCATGCATGTTCCATTTCACTTCTTAAGGCTATTAGATATCCTCAATCACAAATTGAGTATCCCTTCAACAAACCCTTTGGCATTGTTAAACTACATGTTACTGTTGGTCCTCTTACTATGCTTATACCTTTCCTCATTGGAAACAAAATTGAGGGATGCAACATGCTTCTTGGTATCAATTGGATTCGTCACACCCAATCTATTATTTATATGAATCATTTGTGACTCAAATTTATTTACAATAATCACAGAATTTATATTGATGGAATCCTCCATCTCTTCCATGTTTTTGTCTCCTCACACAATAGCGAGCACATCACATTCTATGTTTCTCAAAGCATAATCTACTCCTAGATCACCTACTCATGAATTGCCTACATGACTCGCATCATTCCACTAGTCCCACAAATAGGCATAGGATTATTCCTCATAAATTTACTTGCCTCTTGGCATAGATCACCACATTTTTTTATTCCATGTGGTTCTTCTTCAACTTCCCATTCCACATCACATCGATCTCCATCAGTGACACATTTTATGACGCCACTTCCTTCTTCATATATTCATCACTCACATGCATATAGACTTCATCCGCCCACATAGTTCTTATCTTCTGTATCTCCACTATTAGAGCATGGTCATACGCTTTCATCTCATACATTAGATGAAGGACCTCCATCCTTCACCATCATTGGATAGTTCATTCTTTCATTCACACTTGAGGGGACATAACACTTCACCTTCCCCCCACCTCGTCTTATTATTGCCACACTTATTCTCTTTAAATTTGGATACATTCATCTGCTCAAATTATGCATACTCATCATACAATCTAGCATCATTACCGATGACACACTCTTATGCTTCAGTTCACACTTGGCTATTAAGGGCATTACTACACATGAACCCCACACACCGCACCTATTAATATATTATGTGTCATACACCATACACTCTACACTTAGTATACAACATTTTTTCATTCATACATCATACATCATACTAGTTGTCATTACGTTTATATCATAGCACCTATCTAGCATCATACACTCCTCATCCTACATACTACATTACTAGTTTATCTACATATATTACATGTCACTTCATTACACTTTACATATTCTACACATCTTACATTTCATTCTACACATCACATATTTAAATTTTCTACTCATCACATGGTCGTCTTTCATCATTACACATATTACATTGTCTTATGTGTGCTGCAATCACTACCCTATGATGCTCTTTAGTTCTTTGGTCCATACTGACTCACGGGGTAAATCATTCTAGATTGTTGAGAGGGTAAAACAAATTAACCTCACCGCATACATTTCCATTCACTTGAGGGGCATGTGGCTCTTATCACTCCATTTTGTATTCCATTCCATCCATCCATACCATACTACATATTATGGTTGCATTTACTCTTGTTTATTTGTGGTTGTTCATGGTCGCTTTATTACACATGCTACTTAGATTAGTTGTATGTCATTTATCTATATCATCCACACATGTACATTCATGTCTCTGTTCGAGTTGTGATTGCGAGATATTGGTCTCTTACATGTAACACAAATCTCACCTTCTACCCTTCCTACAATGGTCACCGGGGCATCCACATTTGTCTCACATAGCTGCTACTATTTTATTTTTTTACTTAGCACTTTACATTAATTGTCTATTCATGATTTTGACATACTATTTATTTTTTAACATGCTAATGGGTGATTCATGTGCAACATTTGTTATGCAGGATATTTACTTCCATACTTGATTATTACATTGTCTATCTTTGTTTGCTTCATGTATGCGGGCTTTGCCTTATGTTTGGTGTGCACACTTGTTTTCTTATATGTAGCCATGATGGCCTTTTCATGTCTTTCGGCATCGTGAGTGATGTCCCATGGTTTCTACCCGCTTTCTATGTCTTCCTTGTCTTCTTGCATGTTTACACTACACTACTTTACTTGGTAGCTTGTACACTATTTGAATAGATTACACACTATATTTTACATGCATGCTTGTTCATACTAACACTTGTCTTTGGATATCCATCCTTGTTTGTGTGCACCTTGGTTTCTACCAAATGCATTCCCTTCCCCTACATAGAATAGTTTAGAGTACATGCAGTTGGTCCTCTTTTGGGGTCGCATTCTCTTATTAGTGAAGTCACATGTTCCCCCAAAGAGGGGGGCATCATTTGGGGTTTTATAGTCTACACAACGTGTTTACACCAATTTAGTTCAATGCACTTTCCACCCTTGGCATTGTGGGTTTACATACAATGAGTGAGTTTAGACTAGTCTACGAACTCCATACACAATGGATTTTACAAGACATGGTGTCCTTAGCATTATGGGAAGCAGCTATAAGCTTGGAGATTACAAAGTGGGTGTGCCTCCCACTACTTCAGCTAGTGGCGCGATCGCTAAAAAAGGACAATAAAACTATCTCTTCACACATAGTTCGGGAAGCGGTTAGAGCTTGGAGGATAGAATGGAATTCCTCCTACACTTCTTCAAAGATATGGCATTAGATTTCCCAAAAACCCAACAAGACAGGATATCCTTTCTACACACTTTTTCTCCACATGGATCAGTGCACATGTTCCATTAACACTTTTCATTTACGTAAGTTACACTTATATATTTTTTTCATGCATCTTTTACATTGGTTTTTACACATAAATACATACATACATATTTGACTACTTGATCATTTTCTCCTTGTAGGTCTGGTCATATGAGAAACAAGCAAGAAATGGGGGTAACATCAATGGCGTCAAAAACAACACTTCTCGACAAAGCACATACTATACTAACTATTGACAGGATTATTCATTGTATTTGGAGATAGCTAAGGAGTTAAGGAAACAAAGCCGCTAAAGTCATTAAGTAGTCATGTGAAGGAAAAAGGAAATCCATGATACAAAAAGAGGAAAGCCATAATACAAAAGAGAGAAGTCAGAGGTAAAAGAGAAAAGTTATGGGTAAAAAGAAAAATATGCGATAAACTAGGTAAATCCGCAAGAGACTAGAAAAAACCGTGGAAGTTGACAAAGAATCATGGAATGAAGACAAATAAAAACAATACGAGATAGAAATCAAAAATGGAAAAAAGATTTATTCATATTACAAGGTTTTTTATGATGTTCATGCGATATATATGAGCATTATAATATACCACATAAGCAAAAATATATTAGAATGATAATAATGAAAAATATTTATTCTTTTACACAATAAAAATGCATAAATACTATGATATATGTGTTAATATTCACTAATTACTACTTAAGAATGTAAATAAGTGTTAACCAATGGTTACCATGGGTCATTACGAGTGAAAATAGAGAACTTTTTCCTTTTAAATGCTATATAATGATATAAAATGAGAGGAGAAGAGAATATCACGAAAATGAGTGAGAAGAGATGAGATAAACATGAAGAATAAAGAGAGGAATTAATGTGAGAAATGAGGGAGATGAATATAATTGATTTAAACATGTATTTCTGAATTTTATGTCAATGTAATAAATATATGTGTGTTCAAACCATTGATGTGATGAGTGTTATGTTTATTCATGTTTAATAAAATATAAATATTTATGTTATAAGATAAATCTACCCTTCTTTTTGATGTTATCTCTAGTTGCTCAAAATGAACTACTTAACCCTCACACTACTTTCGAGACTTAAGGTCAACACTAACCATGTAGGTACACTACACACATTAGCATCAACACACTCATTCTGCCTAAGGTTCACTCTCATCATTTTTTTATGAATTTTCATCTTGGTTTCCATGCTCCTCCATCATTTTGTCATTCCACGCTTTGTCTAGTCCTTCAGAACATTTCTACTACACTCTTCATGGACATCAAGTATGCATCTTTATCTACTTTATGTTACCAAGATTTCTGCTCACCAACATAAAGTGGGGACAAATGTAGACACAAAATCATGCACTTTATACATTAGGTAGTCCCGGTCTCATACTACTATTTAGAAGGTTTTTAAGGGAATGAATTACTAACTAACCCCCGTCTTTTGGCCATCTTGTTTTATTTTATTTTTTCATTACCAAAATTTTACATCCACATGCCTACCAACTTCTCTCATCTCGCATTATTTTGTCCTTGACTAGATCACCCTAGTCCCACCAAGGGCACCCATGAGCACCCTGGTCCGACTAGGGCGCGCCAGTCCTTTTGCACTTTCTTGACATTTTTGGGCTCTTTCTATCTGTTTTAGCTTCTTAACTTATTCGTGGTTGACCATTTTGGAGTTAATTGCAAACTTATACCAAGATAGCTCTATCAATATAAAGTTATAAGACCATAATGAGGGACCTAGAATTATTTTCTATTATCATCCATCTATTGCATTGGAGATCACTTACATCCACATAGCTCCATCACTAGGAAAAAGGCTAGGAAATTTGAATCACACTTTAGAGGGGGAGGGATTTTATTATATTCCATGCATACATTCTACTACTATAGACACAAAAATATGCACACCCTATCTTCACGTGAATAATCAAATAAATTCACTTGTTTGCATATCATCTCATAACCTAAGTCACCTATTCAATTAAATTTTTAAAATTGTCATCACATCATTTAAATGACATCCCTAAACCTAGGTCATATTACCCTCTCGTGACTAAATAATTAATTAATTGGTTAATTGGTTATTCCATTTTCACCCTCACACCTCACCATGTGAAATCAACCTAACTCACTAGTTATGACTAATTTAAATAATAAACCTTCTAAATACCTATCCTAACCACTTTTATCCTCATCCCTATGACAAGCCCCTACTTCACATTAGTTACGACTAGTTTAAAATAGGGAACCTGCTAAAATCATTACCACATCTATCCTAATTACTTCTATCCCCTAACCCCATCCCCCTCGACATCTTAACAACACTCCACTCTCATCCTCGAAATCCCTAAGCACCAAAGTTCAAATTAGAAGGTTTATCCCTTTGTATCTCTCCCTAACTCTAACTCGATCAAAAACTTCAATGATTTCCTCAATTGCAAACAATCTATAAATACCAAGTTTCCAACCTCTCTTCGGGACCATTCATGATCATTCAAATGAATCTAGGAGAATTTTAAGGCATTATCAACACTTATAAGCATTATTAACATTTTCCTACATCAATACATAGCACACTCACGTTCGTCAAGTATTTTGGAATCGTTTAGAGTATTGTCCATCGTCCAAACACAACCATAATCAATCTGTCATCATCCCTCATCATTCAAAGGTTCGTCTTTTCCTTTTAATTTCATTCTTTCATCTAAAACGTACCTATCTAGTCATTCTTTATCTCACTATTTTTTTCAAAAGGCTATAGTTTCATGTTAGCTAATCTAATCATTTATATTAGTATTCTATTAATATTTCTCATAATAACTTGTGATTACCCTAATCGCCTATGATTTATGTGTTTTCTGTCTACTTAGTAATCAATATTCATTAGAATATTTCATCAATTATTTTATCCTTTTTGTTACTAATATTTTGGTCAAGAATGGATCTTGTAGATGGCCATAGAGGGACTTAACCATCCCATCAAAGAACTTCAACTCATTACCGGTTGTTCAACATCCTTTGACCGGAATCAATATGACCTATTGTATGATCTGGATATGTGTGTCATACAGGTGTCCCCTCTTGATAGATCGTAAAACCATATTTGAGTCTACTTAGAAGATCCGAGAAGACACTAAATAGTTTTGGGAGTCCTCCTACGAAGTAAAGCAGTATCAAGCCAATCTAGCCTAGTTCGACATTACCACCATGAAGTGGGATTAAACATCCTGAAGACACAAAATTGAATCTTATCCAGACATTGAGAGTGCAAGAAGCCATGTGGACTCTGATTCTGATCTTATACTTTTGTATCATATGGAGGAGGAGCTTTCAGATCTCTTCATCGATGATTACATCGAATAACTTGACTCATACTTCACTGAGGATGATGACATCATTTTTTGAGTGGGCTCTAATTTTTTTAGATAATTTAGATACTGACCTAGATTCAAATTTCAAGTTTTATATGTGTTTATTTCATACCATCACTATCAGTTGATATTTGTAATAAACTAAATAAGTGATAGACATCTGATCACATTTTTCATATATCTAATATTGTATCCCATTTTCATAATTAAAACTTGATTGTTTTGAAAATGGGTTGTTGTCCATGTAAGGAAGTCTTTGGCTTCTGAGAACTAGCCTTTTCCAGGAAACCCACCTACCCATATTACTAATTCCATCTTGTCTAGTGTCTATGTTTACATATTTAGTCATAGGAAAGGAGCTTGGTCCATTCTTCATGGAGCACAATAAAAAACACCCTTCAAAGCATCATCTACTGGGTACTCGGGAAACCCCCTCATACTCGAGGATGATCTAGTTTTACCTCCTTGTATTATCTATCCAATCGTAGTGGTAAAATTTTCATCAACATTTTGGTATGCCTGGTGGGACCCTATCCCTTGTTCTTTCATTTCATTCCATTAATAAAATACTAGTTGTTTTCACTGTGTAATAATTTCCGGTGATTAGCCTAATCACCTACGTTCAGCCAATCACCGCTTGTTCCTTTGTGTTTTTCTTTAATATAATCTCATGGTTTTATTTTTCACTCTTTTGCTTTTTGTTTTCTATTTTTCCTGACTTATCTGCAAGATACTATTTCTAGAAACTCATCTGTTGGATGTTTTGGTTTCTCTCTTTGAGAAAAATTGCTAAAAATATTTTTAAAAAGGAGATATATCATGGTAATTTCTAAACATTTCTTTTGCTTTCGCAGTTTCACATAGTTGTTTTATTGTTCTCATCGAAAAGAAACATTTACTTTTGGGATCTTAAAATAAACATATCCGTACTTCTTTTCCACATAGTTTAATCAAGAGGAAAATTTGTTGCATTCACTTATCTTTCCCCACACACAACCAAATCACTTTAGAATAAAAATGCAATCAAACAACTCCCACCTGTGTGAAACTCGATTAGGATAGCATTAACCAACAGGAAGCCAAATCGGTCTTCTATCTAAGTATAATCTCTTATCTCTGTCAAGTATATATCGACTCATCACCCGACTCCCTTATCGTAGAAAGGTGACCATGAAGTGAGGGGTTACGACCCAATATACACTCATGTATTGGTCAGAGTATAGAGTTGGTCCTCATGTACCTTCAAGTATATTGAGGACTCCACCCTTAAACACTCTTGAAACCAAACATAGATGACCCTTTCCTAGGACCTTCATTAACCATCTTACACATTTCATCCTTTCATAATTAATCAAGATAAAGTAATATTTTTTTCTTTCCTTTGCTTGATGTTTTTATTTAAACCCCATTATTAATTTTTCATTTTTAGGTGTTTTTTGTTTTTTTTTTTCCATGGTTATTACCAGAAAACAAGCTCATAATCAAACTTCTAAAAACATCTCCACTCCACCACCTACATTTCAACATGTTTTGTTTTATACTACATCACTTCCTGCAACATTTACTCCACCACCACAACAACAGACTCCATTTTATCAAACAATTACATCCACTCCCCTTTCCAACACCCAAAAAAATTGGAATGAATCAAGGGTCAACTATAATGAAGAAATGAGACAACCACTCTTTAATTCCCCACATCAATATCATGGTCAAATATTTCATACATCTAGATTACAAGAAAAAAAACATCTATTTTCTTCTAGTCCTCAAACAAAAGCTTCTAAACCTCCTTTCTATAATACAGAGATCATGTCATTGAACAAATGTTAGGTACAAATCCTTTCACTTTCAATGCTTACCTAGTGGCTAGAAATGTTCAATCGCAACCATTTATACCCAAACCCATTCCATACACCTATAATATTTCATCTGCAATTACACATCTCATCAATCAAAATCGAGAACTAGTCATTCAATAGTTGTACTCATATACTCCAAAACCAACTTGAAACATCAAACGCTCAAATATTTGATCCTACTAACCAAGATGAAACATCAAACATTGGTAAATCATATAATATGAAAATAGATATATTTGATGTCTCTCTAGTCCCTATTTATGACCTACATATGATTTCATCACAAAACACATCTTCCCAACAATCTACACCCTCATCCAACCCCTTCTAGAGGTTCTACACCTCCCTAAGCAATACCACAACTTCCTCGCCTACTTCCCTTGTCTTTCCACATTGTATAAACACCTCCATCGATTTCCTTGGTCTTCTACCACCGTATCTTCACAATAAATTACTAATCCCATTCAAAACATAGCCATGTCAATCCCTACAACTACTGTAACATACTACAACCATACCAACCATTGATGTCCATGCCACAATCTACACCTCTTCAAAACATTTCACAACACAATATCACAAAACAAAATATTACGTAAACAAGCCCCATCCTCTTCTACCTCTTCCATATCCTTCCAGCAGTCACTCACATTTTCAAAACCACTTACTTATACGTCAATGTCATTGTAGTATCAAGTACATACAACCCTTGTAGCCTTTATCTTCCCAAAAAAATTCCTTCTCAAGAAAATATCCATAACAAAACATCCTCATCAAAAGAACATAACACAACACAACAAAACATATCACAATACCATATACCTCAACAATACATACCTCAAACAAACATTCCGCAATATAACATCTCGCAACAGAATGTTCCTTATTAGAACTATATTCCTCAAGAAAACATTCCCTACGAGCAAGTAATTCCTCAGCATTATCGTGCATACTCATAACCAAGAAATTATCATTCGACTTCGCTCATCATCACAACAATAAAATCAAACCGACCCTTTCCAAGCCCTCCTGAATCGTATATCGAGTCTCAATACTACTTTGACTTAATCCAAGAATGTGCTCTCTTATGATCAAATTTACAATGAGCCCATTCACCCTTTAGTGTCATATAAATTCTATCCGCCTCACTGGGAAATTCCAAATTTTGTTAAATTTTACATCAAGGAAGATCACTAATAACACATTTGTCCCTTCCATCACACATGTTATCTAATAGATCATGATCAAGACCTCATGTTGAGGACCTTCCCTTGTCCCTTGCTTATCCCGCCTTGGATTGGTACAATAACATTCCGCAACATTATTTATTATCCTTTACTCAACCAACTCATCTCTTTTTAGAACACTTTTCCATAAATAAAACTTGGAAAGTCACTATCAATTACCTATATCCCATAAAACAATTTCAGGATGAATCTATTACGATTTTGTCACCCATTGGAGAGGTGTAGTCAATCAACTATCCTTTTCATTACCATAAACGATATCAATCAAGTCTTATACCATTTTGTGCTAAACATATCTCATCCACACTACAAATCCAATCATTTAAAACTTTTGATGAGGATTTTACCATGGCCTATAAATTGGAATTCTGAGCCCTAGAATATGGTTGGGTTAAGCTTCTTTCTAGGAAACCAAAAGTTGAGTTTCTATCTAAGTCATCATCCAACCCCGATAATTCTAATACATCCACTAAGGTTGTCATGGTTAAATATTCTCCAAAGGAAAATCCCACTGCCGAGTGCCCCCACCAAAAACTTAGTTATACACCTATAGGAGAGATTTATAGTGCATTTTTTAACAAACTTCTTACCACCAACATGATATATCTCCCATCTATTCGACCCATCAACACATCAGTATCTAAACCCATTTAGTACCAAGATCATGACTATTATAAATACCATAGGGTTAATGGACATGAAATCGAAAGGTTTCATACATTCCGAATGTACTACGAGACTTGATCAAAAAGGGTGAACTCACTTGATAATCCAAACACACCCTAGATCAAAATCTTGACATATTTAAGAAACCTTTTCCGAACCATCCCTTGTCTTCGGATCAACCACTAATAAACATTGTTCACACCATCAATAAAATAACTAAAAGAGAGCCTATCCCTAAACCCACATCGCTACTTAATCAAATTAAAACATGTAATATCGAAAAACCTAAAACTATGATTATTGAATCGTCACTAGTTGAGAATATTACCAAATATATTCCTTACCCTCTTTACATGCCATTACTAAATCAATACCTCTACCTCTATGCCTTCCAATGCTACACCTAAAGCCACATCTGATAAACAACCCAAAACACCCTTTACGTTGGGGAATCTAATTTTATGGCATCCTTGTCAACCAAACATGATCCATCCAAAGCCATAAAAGGGCCTCATAAACAAGGTGTTATTAAGGTCTTCAAGAGCCCTCAATATTTTTTCCTTGATATTGAATCCCTTTGCATGGACCTCACTCCCTTATACCTGTTAATCACCCTATTATCTCGTGGTTAGAATCCACCAAGAAAACTCCTACATTTATTCCATATCCCGCACCTTTCACAGAGTACGATTATCCCTAACAACAGGAATTTATACTAGGTATTTTCCCTCACCTTTATCACAGCTTCTAACCATCTCGCATCAATTGCCACCCATAAAGGCTCTTCATCCTCCACTTGTCAGTAACTCCTAGAAATCCTCCACGACCAACAAATTGTAGTCATTTATTTACCCTTAATACTATTTTCTAACCCCAACCTTGCTGACCTATCATCTAGTGGGTTTTGGGTGCTCACGAGGCATGCGTGGGTGTCGAGCCCTTCCTTTATGTAATATTTGTGAGAAGGATCTGCCATTAATGGAGGATGTTTTGTAGAAGTAGAAGTACTTACACTTATTTAAAAAGTAGAACGTACAACAAACAGATCCACACATTAAGGCATTACCGAAGCTAAATAACATTTGTAAGAAGCATAATAAACTAGATTTGAGCCATGAAAAGTCATATAAGATGAGGGTTTTCACCCATAAACAAGTTATACAGAAACTAACCCATATATATATTGATTTAAAGGAGTTCTGGTAACCACATTATAGTCAAAAGGGTCATCTCAGACCATATATAATAAATGATAGAGACTTAACTCTTGTAAGCTTCTCTGATATGAGACCCTAACTATACTTTTCCCATTTTAACCCTTGTTACTAGATCTTAGTACCATACATAGGCTTATGGAATCCCTTACAACCCTTAGCACTAAGTTCTCTAAACCCTAACATTATTGCAACACTTCATTACTCTCCTTTTGTTTCTCTCGCATTCCCTTTGTCTCCCATAATATTTGTCTCTCATTATCCATATATTTGTCTTTGGTCCGAGGATTACTTTATATAAGATCGTAGCCATCACCATGCCTTCTCTAAGTGCAAATCACATTCTAAGTGTTGATGTGGTCCTCCATTGGTGAATTATTATCCCTTTACAAACCCTCCACTCTTTGTAATGATGTCTTCTGGGAATATTCCCTATGGGAATATCCTTTTCTTGACCTCTAAGGTTCTAGGTTGGCACCTTATCCACTCATCATGCCTAATCAGGTCCTCATGCTTTTCCTCAAGTGCCCATAGAACTCCAAATATGGCTAAGTCCTCTAAATTCTTGTTCTACCTTCGCATGTGCTCCTGGCTTCTCCTAAACCCTTCTTAAACCCATTTATCCTATGCGCTTTACCCTGAGCACCCTTCTTCTCACTAGTCCTACATGCGCACACCCTTTGGTACTTAGCCAATATTTCAAGGCCCAACATCACCCCACACTAAGCGTGTTCTCTATCCTTAGAAACATCATGCTTCTTCAAAGAATAAATAATAGTGGAACAAGGAAAATTTGAATAAAGAATGAAAGAATAGAAGAATTTGCTACTGTTGTAGGAGGAGTGGGAATTCCTTCTTCACTATTTCCTCAATCTTTTCCTAGGAATCTACCTCACCCTGTGCCTATTGAAGTAGGTCACCTACTAGAGTGCTCACCTCATCAAAACTTAATTCATCACTCTTAGCATTTAGTATATGTACAATGCATTCTAGCTACTTGCTAAGATCATCCAAAGCGTGTCCATTCTATGAGTGACCGAGGGTATAACTCCTTAAGAAGACTCTTAATCTAACCTAGAAAAGTTTAGATTGATTCCAACTTTTCTCAACCTCATCTAGTATCTTATCATGATCCGTCCTATTGCCTTTTTTTTATTTAAATTCCTTTAGATCCACCTCATGTGTAGTAACCAATATGCTCTCTACATTATCTCTGTCATAGCAATTGTCATAAACACCCTTAGCCATTTCGTGGCAATATTTACAAGTGGAAAGGATCTTGGAATACCAAGTAACTATCTCCCTAATCTTCAATTTTTCTTCCTCCTTTTGGCATGCCATTTCCTCTTCTTGCTGATTCCAATGCGAGTGGTACCTCTCCATGGTGAGGATGCAAGTCAAGTATTCTAAGAATTGCATGGTTGACTCATATTTTTTCTCAGGCGGGGCCAGGTTTAGGTGCTTCAAGATTATGGCATCTAAAATCATATCTATTTTCTTATGGATCTCACGCACCTTTGCCTTTTCCTCCCTTAACTCACACCTTAATTGTGTGTTGATCAACTCCTCCTACTTTAACTCCCTATCTTTTTTTCAATGATCTCTTCATTTTTCTTTTCAATCTCTTCCTCCAAGACCCTTATTCTGTCATTTCTTCCGAAGATCCTCGCCTCAACTTCTATCGATAATTTGTTGAGCACATTGCAAACTTGCTCATTAGATAGTTGTTGGGCATTTACCAGAGGGTTTACTCCCTTTTCATATGGTATCTTCATCAATGCCTCATGGTTGACCTCGAATTTAGGCTCATCAACATGGGACTCAAAAGCCTAAGGCATCATCTTCCTTGTGCATGGGTATACACCCTCTTCATTAAAAGAATACCATGCAAGGAGTTGCTTTGAAGGAATGGTACTTTGGAGATGAAGGTGTAGTACCTTGTTTGAATCATCTATGTAAGTCATTCCTTGTTCTTGTGCCATTACCATACCCTTTCTACCTATGCACACTACCTTTGGGAAGCTTATTTCCCACTGGGATTGTCGCCCATGCTTCCATACTCCTTTCCCACACTTTCTCTTTCCTCTGTCTCCTTTAGTACTTCTTTGGCACTGCACTCCACCTCTTGATCCACCAAGTCCTTTATAATTCTTGCTACCTCCCTTTCTATGACATCCTCTATCTTCTCCTTAGTTAGGCTTGGAGTCTTTTAATCCTTCATGTTGACTTCTTCACTTCCCCCCTGTTGTGAGCACCTCCTTCATCCTCATCCTTCTCTTCATTTCCCTCTCCTTTTGACTTGTGTACATTGTACACATGATGGTTTTGAGCCTCACCATGTTCTTCATCATCTTCTTCACCCTTTTTGGCCTCCATGCTCTTTGTTTCTTCTAAGTCTACCTTTTCTATTACTCTTTTCTTCTTCCTAACTAGTGATTCCAATATAGGAGACTCTTATTTTTCTTCTTCCTTAGGTGACTCCTTTCTTTCTGGTGATTCTTCTTTCACAGGGGATTCTCTTACTCTAGTGCCTATTCCTCGTATCTTCTCTCCCTCTTCTACACAAGACGCCTTCCTCCTTGTATAGATGCTTGGTTTTGCACCCGACTCCTTCATGCCTGCAGACTATATTGTATGTACTTGGTGCCTTTTTCTCAAAGTGGCCTACTCTCTCTCCCTTTTCCTTGGCATGGCCTTCTTCCTTAAGGTGGGGTCTTCTAGGATAGAGACATCATTTTTAACATAAGTTCCCTTCTCATACTTAGGCCTTATTCGCAGGTATACCCTTGCAAAAATCCTCCCAACAATAGGTAATTTCACTTACTTCAACATATGTATGTTATGGAAGACACACGTTTTCACATAGGGGCACTTCTTTAGATATATCAATGTTCTATGAAGCTCACGGTAATCCTAGTCTACCTTGATGAGGTAAAACCTTAGCTTCTTTTCCTCTTTGAATAGATTGACCCTGTCCTAGAAGTATTGTGTTGTGAAGGAGAATGGAAATTTACACTAGGGACCCTTGGTGCCATCTACTAGAGTAAACTTGCCAATATAAAAATGTTGGTACATGGTGAATTCAGCCTCACCTTGCAGCAAAATAGGCAACTACTTGGGTATTCTCAACTTGGCGTTGAATGCGCCATACATCCACTTATACCATATTTCTAGGTACACCTTGTGCGGCGGTCATGGTGTCAAAAGTGTATTTCTTAAATATTTTGGTGGGGAAAGGGTTATCATCTGGGTAATCCACACAAATTTATCTCGGCCCATCGTGCACTCCAATCTCAAAAAAACAATGGTAAGGAGGACATTACGAAACATGATATTTTCTTCATCCCACATGGTGTTGATGATTTCTTCTCATATAAATCCGACCGGTTATAAATGGTCCCCTATGAGATCCTACAGAAAATTTTCAGCCAAGCCTTATTGATCTGTGTCCATCTCTCCTGCCCATTCAGATTTGTGACCAAGTGCATGACCATCCTCATTACCGGGTCAGAAATTACAGAGATATTAAAGTATCATGAACCCTTCTTGTAGTCATAAGCTTCAACAATATTTTTGATGGCCTCCTTATCGTCCAAGTCATCATTGAAATATTCTCCTTCATAGACAAGACAAGTAAACTTAGAAATCATTTGGGGATTTATTTACATCCTTCGTCTTGTGAAGTAGAAGTGGTCTTCATGTGTGTAGGACATTAACCACTGGTATAATCACTCTAGTTTTCCAAAATAGGGAATATCATAGAGTTACAATAACCTCGGCCTTCTCCTCTTTACCTTTGACTCATCATCATAGATAGGCATCCCATCTAGTGTCCCCTTGACTGTAGGGTGAACCAGTTCTAATGCCATCTCCTTCTCTATGGTGCTTATTCGATGGTTGTAGTCACTCATGGCCATCTTTCTAATGTGAGACACCCATTCTTTTCCAAGCAATACGTCATCTCGGATATTATATCTCTCGCATACCATTATTCATTGAAACTAGTGGAAATGGCTTGTTTCCCCTTTCCCTTTCCCTTTTTTGGTGAAACGTTTGCTACATTCCTTGGTGCCATTTCTCTGTTGGGTCACTAAAAGTTCTTCCCTTTCCGTGATCTTAGCTCTCAAAGTCTCGCAAGGCTCCATTCATTTGTAAAACTTCCCTCAATCTTATGCACTAGTTATGGAATCCTAACCTATAAAATCCTTTTTCCACAAGATGGCATAATCACCCATGGGATTCTTCCACACAATATTCTCTACTTATGCCTATGTACTCCTTTTTCCACTCCGGATTGCTAATTGAACTAGCTATGCATGCAAATCTTCACAACCTTTTTTCACACACTTTTCTTCAAGGATGCCCTAGTTCACAAGAGCTCTTTGATAACATAGATTAAAGGTAAAGAATAATGCACCTAACCTTCTACTTGTAGATTTTTCTTTTTTCCGTGATAAATTCCATGCCACCTACCAACGTACTCTTGTAATAAAGGTAGGTTTTTCCTACTGCCAACCTTTAGTTCTTTTACCACCACGTCCAATCCTTCGTGAAGACTTTTACAACCATCCGGTGAAACCCTTACTAACCGAAGATCCTTATGTGCGTTCTTTCAAAGGCTTGAAGGCATGTATTTTGTCTTTATCATGATTTTTGACATCACCTACCTCATGTTGTTCCTACACTTCTCATCCTTATACGTGGTTTTTGTAAACCATTCATGACACCAAACTCCTCATGTTCACCTTTTCCACACGTGCTATTCAAAACTATGTTTTTTAATCCTTTGACCTGTGCCATTGATACACAACTTCCAATACTAGCTTCCAAAGGCTTGTCACATCATATCATCCCTCATAAAAATAGATGTGTGGTCCTCTATGCATAGAGAAATTTCAAATTTTGTGAAGTGGCTGGAGCACAATGCACACACAACAACAAAAATAAAGGGAACAAGATATAAGAAATGAAAACACAAAGAAATGAAAGGAATTAATGGAAATCCTAGGCTAATTGGCAATACCGCTAAATTTACAAACACAAGGAAGACTTAGTATAGTAGGGCTTAAGCCTACTCCGATTGAAATGGCATGGTAACCATGTTCCATCGAGTGCTTGTAACTAGAAATAACTTCAATCAATTATATAGAAGACAATGTATAGGCCCATTCAATGGAATTTGAAATTCCTAGTTTGGTGCAGAAACTTGGAATCATACAATAGAACCATCCGCCCAACCTCAAAAAAATTTGTTCTTGATGTGTCTATCATGTCATGCCTTATGCGTGGATTTTTGTATTTTCTAATTCTAGTGATCAATATCCTTCCTCCCATATAAATGCAACTTATCAATCCTCTCCTCAAGCGCTTGTTCATAAGCTAACCTCCCGTGTTCGCTATATGCAATGATGGTCGCATAAATTCAATAGGTAACACCACTACTGTGCCAAACACTAATTGAAAAGGTGTGGCCTTATTCAGTATTTTATAAGTAGTCCTGGGTATGACCATAACACAACATAAACTTTATCATCCAAATCCTTTCTTCCCACATCACAAATCTTGGTTAGTATGTGACTCAATATCTTATTCAATGCCTCAGCGATTCCATTAACTTGGGGGTGATAAGGGGTAGTTTTTTGGTGGGCTACCATGAATTCTTCGAAAAAATCCTAACTGTCTCATTCAAGAAATTAGTACCCCTATCACTTGTTAAACTCAAAGCGGATATTCATATTTGTTCATTATGCTTTCCCATAGGAACCTAGATATTGTTGTCATTATGTAATCCCTAGTAGATGCTCCTCCTTCCACCTTGTTAAGTAATGAGTACAAGTAGTGATATAGCACAAACCATTCCTTCACGTGGAAGGTGAAATCTCTACTAAAAATCAATCACATTTCAAATGGTTCTGCGTCAAATTTATCATTCTCAAGCGCATTTCATCTCTTCTTCCTGGTTTGCCAAGGTGTTGGAAATGGTCACAGGCCTTACAAAAATCATTACCATCTTGGTATATGCTTTCCCACCAAATCCATGCCGGAAGAATCTTACACATGATTGTATTCCCTACATGTAGTGTCCTCCCTCTGCACTTCCACCATGTGCTTCCTCCATGAGCTCGCAATGCATTCATGCTCTAACAAGCACCAACATAAAACATCATCACGACCTAGCTTTTATAAGTATCCAATAATTCATATGTAGGGCACGATGCATATGGATAATTTATTCTTTTCCAAAGTTTGCATTCCTTCCGGTGCCATACTCATCTTAAGAAATACAAGAATATCTTCCAAGTCGAGGGCACCAATCGTAATCTAAATAGTTGTGCATTTGGCATTATATCCTCAATACTCTACATTTCCTCCCCTGAGTTAATCCTTGATAAATGGTTAGGTTCCAAATTACTCTTAACCGGTTTCATAATAATCATAAACTCAAATTCTTGAAACAACATGACCCATAGGCATATGCACCCTTGTAAAACAATCTTTTTTACTAAGTACTTAAATGTCATGTGCTCCGTGTAGAAAATGAAGGGTATTTCCAACAGAAACTTCCTAAATTTGTGTAGCATGTAGATCATTTAAAATTCTTTGCGCTCAGTATAAGTATAGTTCTATTCTATTGGGGTTAGCTTTCTACTAGCAAAACACAAGGGGTGGTCAATAACTCCCTCTCCAGGTTGTGATAAGATTAACCCAATCATCATCCCCAAAGCATCAACATGTACATGGAATGTCTTAACCCAATAATGTAATATGGGCACTGTGATAAGATTATTCTTCAATGTATCAAACGCCATTTGTTGCACCTCTCCCTAGTCAAATGCACTTTTGTGTTTTAGTAACTCTTCCAATGGTGCAGGTGATTTTGGAATACCCCTTAATAAATTTCTGGTAATACCCCATATACCCAAGGAATTTGTGCATTGCGCTCTAGCTGGTAGGTTCCCCCAATCCCACAATAATGGAAACTTTGGTAGGATCCACTAGTAAGCCTTCCTTACATATGATATGCCCCAAAAGGGTTCCGAATGGAGTAGTGAAAACACATTTATTAATGTTGAGGGATATCCTCAACTACCAACATATTTCAAACATCAGCCTCATATTATCACAATGATCCCTTACTAATCCATATACCATCCAATCATCAATATAGACTTGAAAACAATTATTGATGAAGTCTTGAAATGCCTACACCACAATGTGCGAAAAACATAACAGCACATTGTTCAGTCCAAAAGGAATGAATTTGCAGGTAAATCCTCCCATTCAATGGAAAAAGTTTTCATTTCTTGGTCTTCCTTTGAAACTCTAACCTGATGATATCCTAAGAATTTGTTTGTGAAAGAATAGATATCGCACCTAATTACTCCCTTAGATCTCCTCATTGAAGGGGGTCAGAAAAGGGTCAATAACACATACCACATTCAAATCCCCTGTAATCAACATAAGTTCTTATCTTCCCATCCTTCTTAATGTTGATGACCATTGGACTTATCCATTTTGATTCCTCCACAAGACCAATGATGCCCGATGTGATCAGCTTTTTAATCTCCTTCTTACCTTTGACGCGAAGATTTGGATTCGTTCGATAAGGTATATTTTAAACTAAGTACACTCCTCCTTTATTTTTATTTGCATCTCTCCCAAAGAGTGGCGAGACTCCCTTAATCTCATGGTACCTGTGGTGGAAATAAGTCCCGAAACTAGTGCAATAGATTGATGATCTTCGAAACCTCCTTTTCTTACCAATAGTCTCCAATAGTATCCTCCTTAGGTTTGGCCTCTGAACCAATTTTAACCTTCTTGGTTTTTTAGGGGTTCATATTAGGCATGTGCTTTCTCATCATCACTCATATCTATAATATGGTTAACATCCAATTTTTCACCTCTTAACCATCGATCACATAGACCAACTTTCCTTTTTCTTTTTCCATGCATCCACACTTAAACTATATCTCCTCTCATTATTCCTCATCAAAGCATGCTTCTAAGCCAATTTCACCTAATAATTCTAGTATTCTATCCTCTTCCATGGCATTATCTCCAATAGTTAGGTGGTTAACAACCTATAATGCCTCATCCACCGATGCTTCGCCGTAATCGATATTCAAAATTGGAGGAGGTTAGCCCAACTCATGCCAGTTTGCTATCTAATGGTGCATCTTTGAGTGAATGTACCATGCATTTGCATAGGCTTGTTAGTTGGATAACAACTTATGCACCCAAAAATAAGATGGCAAGGCTTCGTGCCTTCCATCTAGGCCTTCTCACATGCTTGGACATGAAACAAGGTGGGTTCCTTCCCAATATAATCTTGTATGATAGTAGCTGCATTAATCTGGGAAAACCTAATAGAGAACGTGATTCTCACTTCATGTCATTCTAGAATGTTATCACAATAGGTCACCCACCAATGTGTGTTGCAGTCCGAGTAAGGTTTGTGAAGAATCCTTCTCCTTTTGATCTCACATCTCCACTTTGGATCTCCATTTCTTGCATGAAAACATTAGGTTGGCTCTTGCGTGAGAATAATTTGCAACTTTTTTCCTCCTAGGCACTTAACTCGGTGTGCCTTTGTTACTCTCATCACAGATCCCCTTAACTTCCTTTCACCAACTCATATGTCTCAGTATGTCTAATTTTCACATGCCACACTAGTTGTATCACTTATAGATTGAGTGTCTTCCCATTGAATAATGCCCTCATTTGTTGGTTGTACAACTTGAGGTTCCCAGATAGTGCACACATAAATTCTATCTAGGTCTTCCTCTCCTAAAGGCTCAATATATGGCATTGAATTCCCATGTATCAAAGGAACGATAACATGTTCATGTTTGTTCTCAAAACTTATGTACCCCTTATTGAAATGTAAGTCAAAGATTGTGCTTATAGCACTGGGGTGCCAAGTAACACTTGGAAGTTTTTTTACCTCATCAAGCGCTAAGACTTCAAGTCTCCAAAGTGAATTTCGTGCCTTGTATAGTGATAGCAAGCATCTTTAAAACACTAATGGGCACGCTTTGTCTTATTTGCCATATAAAATACATTTAAATATAGCTGTAATGGGGGCCTTCCCATTTGATTTTAGATGTCTAGGGTGAGAACATTGACTTCGCACCCATGTCAATCAAAATATTGCCTAGGATCCATCCATCAACAACTGCATTCAAGGTAATCTCCTTATCATAGTCAAGGTTGTGGGGAGGAAAGTTAGCATGCAAACTTGCCTCTTGCGCTCTGCTCCAAGTGCTTAGTATCTTATACCTCAAACATTATCCTAATAGAGGAATGATATTGTCTTTCCACAACATATTACACACCTCCCCGACATCATCTATATCCGATCGAGGATCCTCAAAGTATTTTCTTCTACCCCAATTTCCTAGATTTCTCCTTCAAACATTGAATTTATTGTGGGTGTTCGATGGTTGAACCGATATACATAAATGAAAAACTTGAAAAATTGAAAGTTAATATTTAGTGATCTCAAAAAATATGAAAACTTTATAACAAAATCTCATGAATCAGTGGAATGACTTGATAGACAATTTCTTTAAAAAGACTCTCATGTTGGAATAACTTCGCATTTATGATACCAATTATAAAGGATTAGAAATCTGAACACATTCACAAGACAATAATATTCTTCAGACTGTATTATTTATACTAATACAATGGCTAATATATAGCCACACATTTGAGTAGGCACAACAACCTCTTACAAAGTAGGGAAAAATTACCCATCAAGCAATAATATCCCGGCGACAAATATTTTATATATGTGAGTTGTTAAACAACTCGTAATAATATTATTTTCTACCAACTCATATAATTAATGGAGCACTAAAAATATATATCCTAACAATTAATTCAGTCTCCTTAATGTTTATAGGTCTAGGATAAATAAAGGTATTATCTTTAATGCAATAAATAATATACCAGCATTTTATGTGGTTTTAATTGACTTGTATGATTAGTGTGAATAATAAATTTTTCCCAATATTAATCGAAAAGTGTAAAGAGGAAGATATTAGTGATATCATGGAATGTATGTATAGATCTAGGTTAAATTAAATGCAATACCAATCAATTTCATATTCTTGAGGATATATAGAAATACCTTGGTAAGTAATCTATAAATATTTCCATTATAAGAGGAAAATCTCAGGTGAAGTAAATCACAAAGGTAGAGTATAGATGAGAAATTAAAATGGTAAAGGTTTATTAAGTATCCTAATGGAGCTTTTAGTGATTTATGATTAGTTTTACCTAAGAGAGTTATTTATGTTTGTGTGGAATGTATTATGTAAAGGAAACAATAAAAACATTATCCTTATAGGCTGTCAAAGGTCCTTTGTCTAACCCAATGATGTGTATGTATAGTTTTAAACCAATAAACAATAAATAAGAAGATATACTTACCAAAATATTCCGGATAAATAGAAATGAAAATGGAATACAAAAGATAATAAATTATTTATTAGGTTTTTATTATTGTGAAATTTTATTTATATTATACGAAATGAGAGAGTACTCTATTTCTACGTATGCTTTATAGGTGGATGGGAGATCTAGATGTGTTTTAATATGTAGTAAACAAGAGGTATAGCTACATAAATATTTAATTATAAAATGATATATAGGTGAAAGAAAAGTAGATTGAAGATTGAAAAAAGTACATGTATTTAATATGTAGTATACAAGTATTTATTAAGAAATATTCCACGTACCATCTAACAATTAGAAAAACAATACATAATGAAATACATGAGGGGGATTAGTTACTTTTGTTTGTTTTTTTCTTTTAGGGGGCAATCCTTTGTATGTTTTTGTGAAATTTCAACTTTCATGCTAGGGGTGTATGGAAAATGTGGAAAGAAATAAATATAAGAAATTTAACAGCAATTATTCACCCTCCATTAATACTTCATTGATTCCTCATATATGAAAAATCAAGCAAATCATTATTTATTATTAACTACCTTTACATCCACTTTTTTACATAATATTGCTTTTTAGAATCCATTTTTTCAAATCAATGAATCAATCCATACAAAATACATGTAAATCCAAATTATAGATGTAAATCCATTATCACAAATGAATGAATCAATCCATACTAGCTAGTATTTTTTTACAATAAATTGAATTTAGATTTTCTTTTAACAAACCCTAAACCCAATTGAATTTGATTTTTATTATGAACAATTTTCATTCATCGATAATAATATTTAAATGCTAATATGTGAAAATTCCTTGTATTTTAATTTCTTTTAAAAAATAAAAAATAACCCCTATTTTTCATTTTTTAGGAAAAATAAAACAATACAAAACCGTAAAAAAATCAAAATACGTGAAAGAGAAGCTTGGGAGGCTTCAAAGACTCATTTGGGTGAAATATTTTTGCACAAGCTGATTCGTAAAATATTTGTTGATGGGTGAAGGGAAAAATTGTAGCCTCTCGTGCCTCCAAGTATATATAAAAAGGGTTTTCATGTGAACAACCCTCATGCGAATGGGGTGTTCGTGCATAAACTATTTTACATGGCTTATATGGTAGTTTGGGTGAAGGTGCTTGCAATTTAACATCCTTAAATCATGACCCTCCCTAACTCCCACTCATTCTTTTAGGACAACAAGTGGGACACACTATTTTTATTACACCCCATCACAAGGATATATGAAGTTAACGTGACCTTTTCTTAGCTTGAGATAATGTATAGTATTAAAAACTACTTGTAAATTTTAATAAACATTTTTCTTCCATATTAAGGATTTACTTTCCCATATTGCACATATTTTTAAAACCCAAAACATGGTGTGAAAATAATATCTTAAGTGTATATTTGGTAAGTATAACATATTTGAACTAGAACCGTTTGGAAGGGTTTGTAGTACATAGTTTCTTTAATATAACTTTCTCTCAAATTATCAGCCATAATTTAGAAAAAGTAACTTAAAAACTTGGTTTGGTTCCATGATAGGAGGATCAAAGTTAATTAACTAGACCATTAAAAATTATCAACATTACAATATAAATTAAATAATTAAACTAAATAACCAAACACATTATTTCCCATGGGAAAACCTAAGAGGTAAAAACAAACCAAAACATAGAAATACATTTATTGAGAAATTGTTGATGCAAAATTACAACACCCCCCAAATGGCCTAATTTTGAATGGGGCATCTGGTGTAATCTACATAACATGGGACCATCTCTCAAGTTGTGGGACTTGTGAACTTGAGATGGTCCTTCGAAGAAGGCCAACTTCCTCTACCTAATCCTGATGCTAAACTACTCCTAATGCAGAAAAAATGCCTAACTACATCTATCCTAATAATGTCAAGGAGATAGGGAGAGAGAAATTACATGAAGAGGGAAAATCCTACACTAACGAGGTGATAACACCAAGAAAATTGGTGAGATATGCTATTGAGGTAGGATGAAATAGGGAAAATGGAAATTTGAGGAGGTCGGACATATGTGACATGGACTCCAAATCCTAATCCACCTTCAAAACTCCATAGAACACAACACCACGAACCCGTAAGTGAAATAACATTTACAAAAACAAACATGAAATGGAGAGGCAAGGAAATACAATAAAAATGAGCTAGGTTTGAAGAAACACCACAAAACATAATTTTATTGCTTCAAAGTATGCACATACCATTAAATTGTTGCTCAAAGGAATAATTACATTGTTAGGCCCAAGAGAAGGCTCACAACTCAAATGGAGTTGAGTGAAAAAAATTCAAGAGTTTCCCCGACTCCCAAAATGTCTCCCCTAAAAATGAGGGGTTCAAGTTATTTTTATAGACAATTTTTACCCACCCTCATTAAAGAGGTATGGACACCCATACAAATTCTCTTCCCGAGGGTACTTCTGTTAGATGAAGACATGGGTGCCATACCGCATTAAATCTAGTTATTGAGTTGTCTTTCACCCACCTACCCTCATCTGGCTTGGGACTCGTGAGCCACCCAACTATATGACTTGTCCAACCTCTAAGGGTCTAACCCTAAGCGCCTAACCATGAGTTGTCAAACTGCAAGTCATCCAACCACTAGGTGTCGAATCATGAGTCATCCAACCTCTAGATGTCCAACCATCGTGCATCTAATCATGAGTCATCCAATCTCCAAGCATCAACCCCTATCCATCCAACTTACAGACCATCCAACTTGGTTGACCTACCCGTAGTCATCCAACCCTTATCGCCCTTCAAACCTAGTTGCACCTTCTAACTTATAGTCATCCAACCTTAGTTGTTCTCCAACCCTCAAGTGTCCAAACTACAATCGGCCCAACCGTGACCGAACAACTTGTATATATGGTGTCATCTCCTTAAAGGCTTGTCATATATGAAGTTCACTATTGGTGTGGTGTAATTCCTTGAGCCTTCGTGGCATAATTGTTTGCAAACTACCTTTTCTAGGTAGTCCTAGGCAATGAACGAAGTCGAGTAGTGATAATTCATGCCCCGGGACGTCGTAGGAGTTAACTCCCACTTCCGTGCATTCATTTGGGGTTACACCTTCGCGTTCTATGGTAGGATCTAGCTAGGCCTGATTTGGAGTCATACCACCTGATCTAGAGCCAAGAACCCCTTCCCTATTCATCCCAATTCATATTTTTAGCACAAACTTATGGCGGTCACAACTCGGTGCTCAATCATCAAAATTGAGAACCGTCTGAGTCAAAACTTGAGCAAAGGAGGCCTATAATTACACCTAATAATTTAGGGTTGTGGCATTACTTGAGCCTTCATGGAATAATTATTTTCAAACTACCTTTTCTAGGCAGTCCTAGGAATGAACGAAGCCGAGTAGTGAGAATTCATTCCCTGGGACATTTTGGGAGCAATTGTCATCACCAACACATTTGGTTGGGGTTGTATGCCTTCGGGTGCTATAGTAGCCTCCAAGTGGGCGCAGCTTCAGATTCATACCACCCGATCTGGAGCTAAGAACCCCCTTACAGTGGTACATAAACTGTGTTGTTAGTTTTTCTTTTCTTAGAAAATAAAGAAATCTTATCTTAGCTTCAAGAATATAAAATTATCTACTAACAGTGCCAACCACGTGAAGGTAGAATCTTTTATGGCACCACTAACCTGCATAAAAGTGTTAGTCAAATTAATTTAAGTTGAATCAAAACCATACTAGATATATACAAAATACACAAATTTAATAAAATATATGAACTTGAATCTAGTGGACAAATTTAAAGACTTCAAAGAAATATATAGCATACAAGCATGTAAGTTCATTCCAATGAACAATTGAGATCGGATCTACTCGAATAATGGCCATGATTGCTTCATGATCTCGATTCTCAAATCTTCCAAATAATCTTGTTATTAGGCCTTCCTCAATATCTATACAATTGAATATTTTCTGTTAGAACTAGATGAAAATATAAGAGTATTTTTCTCTGTGTCTCAAAGTCTTCACACACCCAAAAAAAGGAATTTTTAATGGATGTCATCAAATCCAAGTTCCGGTAACTACCACGGACCCTATAGGGTACTCAATATCTTCACTATCTATAATAGAGAAGGCAAATAGTTCTTTTCCTTGATGCAATGGTGACATAAAAATAGTATATTCCTTCTTTATTGTTTTTTTGTCACAATAATGCAAACACATATCCTATATAAAAAGATGTTTAAACTCAAATTTAAATTACATATTAATTTCAATGGACATAACTCAATACAAAAATTATAAATAACCATTTACCTTGTCATACCCAAATTGAAATGTCGTCAAATTCCTTTGATGTTGCAACTTCATCTACGAAGAATCAAGTCGTAGTGGAGTTAGAGGCCTACAAATCCACCCATTCTTGTTAATCACACTTAGTAGTGGAAAATTCAATACAAGATGCACAAAAATATGCCAAATTTCTTGTCCATGTGGCTCACAAAGTAGCCTTTGAGCTACAAAATGATTCTAGATCAATTGACCCTATGAGTGTAATACAATACTCATAGTTAAAAAAATTGTTCCTCTATGAATCGTGGAATTTTCTTGAGAACCATGGGCCATGTTGTCAATACACCATTCCAAAGATGCTCATTGCATGTTTCAATTTATAACCGTCTTTGTACTTCAACTCTTCTCTAGTAAAAGCTCTTTTCACACATGCCCTCGCACGGTCATGCCCTCCTTTTCCATGTCTAGCCTCAAGTGAAGCTCTAAATATGTTACACAACCATGTTGCGTGCATCCTACTCTCATGCAATAAAAAAAAATTCATTCTTAAACTGAGACGTGTAATTATATGACCATATATAATTTTCATTGAAGTGGATATCACTATCGACAAGTTTTCATAAAATAAGCGGAAACACCCTTGCACAAATTCAAAGAGAATGAGTGTGATCATCATTGATATAAAAGTGGTAATCTCTTAAAAAAATTGATCATTCTCTATAATGTCAATAGAATGTATAAATACTATATGTAGAAAAATGGCAAGCAACTGTCTTTGAGTTTTAGTATTTTGGTTGAACCTCCATTTCTGGTTGCAATGTGTAATTATCTATAAACTTGACCACTAAAAAAATAATACCAATAGGAAATGTGTCCTTGCATATCTTGAATTTTTCATCCAACCATCGAGCTCTGTGTGTATGCCTAGCATACTCATAAATAATTTCATCTTTAAATTTTATCATAAATTGAAAAATAGGTGTATGTTGTGTAACTAGATCACACCGTTTAGACTCCTTTCCATATTTCAATTGGTATGGTACTAATTTATATTTATTAAACCCAACTAAATTATGTCCTATTACACCTCCAATTCACTAATGGATACAAATTTACAATTTAGGTAATCCACGCACATACCAATACTTCCATCTAAATAATCTTGACTATAAAAAAAGTATACAACTTCTCTTTCACAAAATATCATAGGAATGAAATCCCTACAAGATATTGGTGGAAATTTCACACCACATTCCGATAATATAGTTTGTAATGTAAATAAGAACGAATACATAAAAATTTATCATAATGAATATCAAATTCAACATGTTTCCCAAAACAAGTGGTGCGTGCGTGGTTGATTTTCACATAGAAGGGTTTCAACATTTCAAAAAAATGTTAACTACTTTTAATTTCTGGATGCCCTGTTCAAACTTACGAAAAAATTGAGTTTGAGTCATATCTAATAAATGCCTTAGATGTGGTTGATGATTGGTAGAACCAACTTTTCGTTTTACATAAAATCTTATATTGGGTGAAACTCTAGTATTACCATGCCCAAATTGAACAACAACTTCTCTTATAACATCTGATATATCTCTCTGTCTTTATGTTGTGCTCTAGTAGAAAAATGCCCAAAAATCAATGTTGTTGGGTGATTGAAGGATATTACCCCTTTCAATTGCTTTCATTAGATTTTCTTGTTAACTTTCAACATTTGGCTAGTTTTCCTAATCAAACACTATTTTTTTATTCACTTGCAACACTAGTAGCAAGTACACGACGCCTTACAACATTACTATCCCTTGTGTGTCTCTTGACACCAACAGTGTTATATGCATCATGTATGTTTTCAACAATTGCGAGAGGTTTGAACACAAATATTAGATGTTATCAATCCTAAGCTTTTTAATGTAGGTCTCATTTTATTCAATTTTATCAAACTAACTAACAATCGACATCTTTGGGAATCATTTAAAATTTCAAAATGATTATCCCAAACTCAAATGGCTTTTCTTCTAATTTTCCATTCGTAAAGTTTCTCAAACATTGGTTTCAAAATGTTGTCATAAATTTCAATTAAATAATTAGGTCTCTTTCATAAACTCGAGGAGGTGTTTTTGTTAAATTTTGGTTGTCTACGATTTCAAAATAAATTTTCTGATTTAGATTTGCATTGTCTCCATCAATTTCAACATCAACTAGATCACAAGTATTTAATTCATCTTCATCATGAGTATTTAATTCATCTTCATCGGAGTTTATTTAATTCATATTCTCAATTGACGGTAATAAGATTACTTGGTTCCTCATTGCTTACAATAGTAGGGGTTGAAGATGAACCTCTTCTTGATTCATGAAGTTTCCACATTCACTCCGAATTTCGCAGCTTTTTTTCCTCTAATTTCTCTTGGGTTTTTACTTATTGATTTCCTTTTTGAACTTTTTTATGTCTCCCATGATGTTTCAATTGATGTAGGAAAACTCCAAATGATGTAGTGAAACTTAAAAATAGTTAAAAAGAAAATATTTTTCGATGACAAGAAAAAATGCGAGAAGGTGGTAGAATTTTGCATAAATTCATAATGTCGAGTTAGAGAATAAAAGTGCATGATGAAGTGGATGTTGGGATTCCTTTAAATATGATTCTAAGAACCACAATCACAGTTTATAAAACACAATTACGCTTCTTTTACAAATAGATCAATTTAGAACCGCAATCGTGGTCCTAAATGTATCATCAAATCGACCCTCAAGGCTTGGGAAATCTTTGTTTTTCCCGAACCTAAGCTTTGGGAGGTGATTATGGCATGTGAAATAACAAAACATCATTTTTCTCTTCTGGGACTTGAACCATGCCGAATAATTGAAAACATTTCACAAAAATTATACCATCGCAGTAGGGGAGATTATTAGCTTTGTAGAAATATTGATTTTAAAGCTAATAGAATATGAAATATATCACTTTATAGTTTTTTTCTAATAGTGAGTCTTTAAGACACTTTTTTCTCATGAATGTTCATATCTACATTTAAGAGTGCAAATTTTGTTTCACTTGTTAGAATGTGATAAAACATATACCATCCCCAACCATGGCAAACTTCGATACACGTTATAAAAAAGTATTTGATTTCAATATTTTTTTATGAAGTTATGGAAGGAAAATAGAAAGTGATCCATTTTATTTATGTTTTCAAACCACTTTCATGGAAAAAATCATAAAGAAAAAAAATTTCTCAAAAAAATACAAAATAAAATCTATCTAAAGATAGATAGCGACATCTAACTTTTGACCAAATGAAAATAATATATCATGTTTTGTCATCTAAATCGCAGGAATAGAAACTACAATCTTATAGGATTTTTCAAAAAAAAAAAACCAAGTCATTGAATTTTGAGTGTTTAATATAGCTAAACTTGTCCTTTTTTAAAAAAAAGTAGTTTAAAAACTAGATTCTGGATTCTATGATTCATATTTATATAATTTTTTCTAATTTTGAGTGCATGCATTGCTAATAATCTCTACAAGTTCATATTTTATTGTTTTTGCAATATGACATCCACTTATGAACCCTTTTTGCCCCCCAACTTGCTGCACTTACCCCCTCCTCCTCTCAAGACATTTACACCATTACCAAGTCAAAATACACAATTACCTCTACGAAAATCCATTCATCTTATTCTCCTATCAAGTCATCTGCAACATCATCAATCCCACCTAAGTTACCACCATTTAAGATTCCTCCTATCCTGCTCCACTTCTGCATTTCAAATCAATTTTGTCAAAGTAGGTACTATTGATAACCAAGACACATTGTACCAAGATTCCATGCTCCCGCTATTTCTTCTACCACACATGCCTCCACCGCTTCACTTAAAATTAGATTTTGGTAGGTTATCTTTGTCCCTTTACCTTCCTAATGACACACTCATATTCTTATGGTTCTTATATGACTGTTGAGGGATCTCTTCTAATAATAACCTCATTCCATCGCATAATCACTCACACATATATAAATTTACAACCATGAATCTTATAACACAATTAAATCAATAAATCATTCATTACCTCTTACTGGCTTTAGCACCATCATTGTTTTCCACTTAAACAAGTTGAATCTCATCCTTTATGCTCATCATACATTCCCATCACCCTTACCCGATGACACAATCTTGTGCTTCAATTCACACTTGAATGTTGAGGGCATCCTATACACATGAATCTCACATAATACACATCACATGAAATTTTCTCATCACCACAATGCTATTACACGTATTATGCATTTTACTCATCTACTTTTCTTTGGACTATTGAGGGTATACATCACAAATGGACCACATCACACTCATATATTCAACCATTCAATATTTTTATCACGCAAAATTATTAGGTTAGTGTTATACATTATAGGCTACATCATCACTTCTTTTTGCGTCATTCTAGTGATATACGCCATAGGATACATCATCACTTCTTCTAGCATCCTTTAGTGATATACGCTTTAGGATAAATCATCACTTATTTTATCATCTTATAGTGATATACACTTTAGGCTAAATCATCACACATTCTTGCACTTCATCTCTATGTTGCATATCATCACTATACATTCATCACACCATGCTACACACAACACATAGTTCAACCATTTCCCAATGATGCACTCTCTTTTATGGTTCATTCTTGACTGCTGAGGGGGCATAAAAAAATGAACCTCACTACTGCACAACTCCATCTACTTAGGGGCATACTCCCTCCTATCATTCATTCTACATTCCATTCCATCCATCCACAACATATTGCATATCTTGGTTGCTTTTACTTTTCCTTACTTATGCTTTTACATGTTCATATTGTTGCACATGCTAAATAGATATCTTGTATGTCATTAGCTTTATCATACACACATGTGAGTTCACTTTATCTTTAGTTTTGATCACAGATTATATAAATCTATTACATGTAGCATGGATGCTTGGCGCAGACATAGTACAAGTCCACAATGGTTCTGGGAGATCCACTTTCGTACACTACAAGTGTTATTGTTTCATTTTTTTGATAACACACTACCTTATTAGATTATACAAGCTTTGACATACTTTTTTATCTTCGTAAAACATGCCGGTGGTGCTTCATGTCCAAACATTTGTTTTGAAGGACTACTTGCGACCATGGTTATCTATTACATTACTTGTACTTTCTTATCATTATATGCTTTTGTTTTTGGGATTTTCCCTTTGTCTTTTGTGCACACTTATATGCTTTTAGATTTCTTGGCATTGATTTTCTTGTGACACCATGAGTGATGTCCCATGTTTGCAACCCACTTTTCACAGTCTACATTATCTTCTTTTGTGTTCTAGCTTACACTTTGTCTTATACATATATGTTTGTATTTTATTGTACTAGCACTTGTCTCCCACCACTTGTTTGCATGTGTCTTGGTTTCTACCAAGAACATTCAAATTATAGGGTAGAGTTTAAGTGAATCAGGACATTACTCTTTTTTGTCACATCCTCCTTCAAGCAACATTGCATGCACCCCAAAAAGGGAGCATAATTTGGGTGAATCAGTCACCCAATACATAGCATACATAGCACAATATACAACCAAGTATAGTGAAATTTTCATATTTCGAGGCTCAGAATCAAACTTGGGTCCATGGCGCAACGAACTTTCCTATATTTCCTAAGACCGAGGGCATATCATATAATAGTTTTTATTGGAGTGCCGATGTGAGAACAAGGGACAATTATACAATGTTGGCATGTCACTAATGCTTTTTGACAGGAAAAGAGTCCTTTAGTCTTGGGCATTTACACAAAAATTTTATAAGGAAGAGAGTCCTTAGCACATGCACACCATATGCGGTGGTATTTTATACAGCGGGAAATGGTTAAAGGTTGGAGGACAACACCAAACAGTTTCTCCATATACTTCTTCCATTACACTAGTGTGATATCACTTGAAAACTCATGTGCATTGACATCATCTACATGATCATTTTTACATTTTTTCCTCATCAAAAATCAGGTGCACATTTTACATATTTTTTCACATTTTCAACATTTTCTTTTAAATACTTCCTTACATGATTTTTATACATATACATGTGTATTTAACTATTTTATCACCTTGTTTTTGCATGTCCATCTGTATGGAAAGAAAGTAGTTAAAACCACTCGACATCATACACACCGACACTAACAATAGGTACATCACACACATCAGCATCTACACACACGTTTTCTGCTCTAAGCTCAATATTTTATCACTCCATGCTTTGTCTAGTCCCTCGACATGCTTTCTACATCAATCTACATGGATATCAGGTACACATCTATATCTACTTTATGTTACCAAGCATTCTTCTCACGCCAAAATAAAGTGGGGAAGATGTAGAAATAAAGTCACGCACTTTTGGTAATTATCTAGTCTCGATTGCATCTGCTATTCATACGGTTCCTAAGTAAGAAAAATTCTCATAAGCCCATGTCTTTGGTAGTATTTCATTACTTTTTGTTGCTACTTTTGGTCTTGTACCTTTACTAGCCAAATCTTTCCTTTTATACTTGATTATACTCTTTCTAGACTTTTAGCACCCAACCGGGACACCAACGCCGGGCGCCTCATCCCCTTTGGCGCCCCAATCCTCTTTGTACTTTACTCATACTTTTTGGGTCATTTTTATCCTTTTGAGCATCTTATCTTTTTGGTAGTCGGCCTTTTCTGGGGTTGATAAAAAAATTAAAGTGAAGGAATCTTATAAATATAAAATTATGTGATCATAATAAGGGACCAAACATTAAGCACTACTTATCACTACCTAAGGTTGTATCCATAAAGGCATATAGAGATCCATTTTCCTCCATCTAGCTCCATCACAAGGGACAAAGGCTAGTTCATCGCATCACACTTCATAGGAGGGGAGCCTATTTTATTCCATGTACACATTATTTTCATTCTACATCTAGCTACTTGTTCGCTACTCACAAAGTGTGACACGCACAAGAGAAACCTAGGGAAAAATTACGCGAGCACACACACACAAAATAACATTGGGTGTGATATGTAGTACAATGATTAGTAGTAATTCCATCATTGTGGCAACTTAGGATAGTCGACCCTTAATTTTTCATCTTTCTTATTTAGGATTTGATTTCTATTTGAGGTTTGGCGGTGTGATTTCTTCATTGCAGGGTTTATAGCAAATTTGGTGATCTTACGGTGGCCTTGGGGTGATAAAGGGTGAACAATTGTGAACCTCTTGTAACACTTTACACACCTAAATTTTTCACAAGTGTTGCATTATCAAAACATGTTAAATCCCCAATGATTATAAACTATCAATTCCAATGATTTTTAAGTCTAAATCCTTATTTGCAGCATGTTTTGTAGCTTACTTGGCTTTTTTTTTCTAGTTTTCCCTTCTTTTCTTTGTCATTTTCAACTATTCCTTTCCTCTTTTGTTTAAGTTATGAAACCACGCTAGCGTTTACGCAACCACCATGGAGGTTGCGTAACCATCGGTCTACCTTGAGTGGAGGTTATAGAACCACCACGGTGGTTACACAACCGCTATCTGCACATACTACCAAGCGGTTCTATGTGTTTTCTCCCAAGCCTTTTCCATGTTTTGACGCATGTTTCTTGACAAAATTAAAAGTTCTTGGAATTTTTAGATGCATATAACCTTCTCCTTCATTTCTTGTTTTATTTTGTGAGTTAACTACTCATTATTTGAGTGATGTGGTATTCCATCAATGTTAAGTGGGCTAGAACACTTCTCTTCATATTGTCTATAAGAGTCAAACTTCTTCCGAAGCGTTGGTTAGAGTATTTTGTTTTGAAATTGTATCATTATGATTCTCTCTTTCTTACGTTACTACTAGATTACTTTCAAACCAGCTAGTCCCAGTAATCTCTCTTGTTCTTTTTGCACATTTCCAACATAGTTCCTGGACACATTTGAAAACTCATTGGAAAAGAAGCTTAGGGGACTTAAAAAGACATTTCCAGCACTATATTTGTCTCAGTACATCATTTCTAGGTTAGACATGCTATTAAATTCCTAAGGGTTTCTTTCATTTGCTTACATAGATTCAAACTTACAATGTGTTAGATACATTTGTTTAGAAAGATAAAATTACAGTAGCATTTAATGTGGTTTCTTTTTGCAATGCTTCCATTGAGTATTTCTTCTCAACTTATCCCCCCTGTGTATTTTCTTGGGAAAAATATGGAGGATATTCTTGCCACAGTGTTAATAATCTTGCATAATTCATTTACATATAGCTTTACATTTATTTATTTAGAAAGCTTCTATTTTACCAAGGAAGTTTTAGGGGAAGAATTTCTTCCGAGAAGATTTTTATTCTTCGCATGACTCGAGATAGAATTAGAAGAATAAATATCCACAAATATCAATTAGGAAAATCATTTATTTTATTAGATTAGATTAAATACCATGCTATAGGTAAATAGACACATCTGGTTATTTGATGTTTAGTTTAATTTGTTTAGAGTAGAAGAAATATAATTTAATTATAAGAAGTTGCATTTGTCTATGCATATTTTTTTATTTTCCAATAAACACAAAAATACAAAAATATTAGATTAGATTAATTACTTTGCTTTTATTTGTTTTATTCCCTTTATTTAAAATCATTAAAAATTTACAAAATCAAATAGAGAAAGTTTGCTTCTTCTTTTTAATCAATTAGCTTTCATTTGTTAAATTAACTAGTTACACATCCACATGACCATCCAAGGCCATAGGAAACCTAGAGATTATGTGTTTGATCCAATAGTGCCACAACCAAACCTAGCTCCATAGTTGGAAAATGTTGACCAAGGCCTCGAGACACTTCGTTTTCAAACTATCCCACTTCTTCTTGTTATTATCTCATAATTGACAACTTTGAACGTAGAAGGAGCTAATGCTTATGAGTTTTTAAAAAGTAAGCATGGTCAAAATTAGATCCCTTGATTCACCCATCCATCCTACCCATATGTTTCCTCTCACACCTCCATGACCTTGTCTTGAAGCGTATGATTACCAAGTGGATATGCAACAATTGACCTCATTATCGGGGTGGGATGATAACTACTTATCCAACTTACCTTCACCTCACACTCCTCCTCAAGGTGCCAACAATGGATAATTATTTATAATTGAGGAGATTGATCAAACCAAACTATATTTCGTAACTAGGGTTATCTAACTCAATAATATGATGTTCACGAGAGACCAGTTCTAGACCTCAAATCAACATGCAGTTTGATCCCACTTCTTCCTATTTTTCACCAAACGATGAATTCCTAGCACACATTTCTTGAAGCAATGAGCATCTTAATGCCATATACCATTCCTTGGATAGGATACAATGTTATATTGATGTTCTTCTTTAGAATAACACTAATACCCCTCATCCTATAATAGAAAATACATCAAAGAGGGGTGGCCTCCCAAGGATCAATTCTTAGTAGGAACTCACTTTCCTTTTCTCCCTAACAAGACTTAGAATGCACCCATGTCAAATGCAAATCCTTCAGTCAGGTGATGTGATATAAATATTGGTGGATAGAGTTAGGGAACTAGAGATTGCCCAATCTTCTTGTTCTACCCAGTTTGTAGGGCAAGGAAAATTCCCCACGACACTTAGAATTATAGTCATGTTATACGCACATTCACCTCCTTCGATCTACATTGGTTTTCTTATCCCTAGATACCTCCTTACTAGATCAAGCAAGTTAGGTATGCCCTCTCATTCTTCATATGAATATCCTCCACAAGGGCTAATTAGAAGTGTGTTCTCAAATTTTATTCCAACCGGAAATGTGACGCTCCACGGTTTTCACCTACCATTCCATATCAAAAAAATGTTCCCCCATACCTTCATATGTATTCTAAATCACCATAAGGGGACTTGTTTTCTTTTCTGGCTTGTATGTTCCACCTCGAGGATGCTTTATGCCCCCAAAAAAATTCTTTTACTACTCCTTACCAACCTACGATTTTGATTCTACCTCTCCCTCAAGGTTCATCCATGGTGGAGTCCTACACTGCAGTGAGTATGTATTTTTAATGTCTTAAGGATCCCCTTCACTTTACTATATGTATTATAATTCTCTCAGGACCATTTCCCAACCTCCCAAAGTTTAAATGTGAAGGTGATATGAATGCTCACATTAAAGCATATTTAATTTCCATTAGAGATCTACTCCCATGAGATGCGGTTCAGCAAACATATTCCCTAAGAAACTTTAGGGGATCACTCTAGAATAGTACTACAAGATACAGAATCCTGAATTCATTCATTCAAGAAATTTTTTTAGAGTTTATAAAGGATTTCAATATGAATAAGATCTTAAGAATAGGCATCAGATAATTCCTTTACATCAAGTAAGAGAATAATGAATCTCTGTCCACTTCATCCAGAGGTTGAAAAAAGTGATGTACTCTCGACTAGTGCTCCCAACATGGACCAAATAGAACTTTGTGATATGTTCTGAACTCCCTCAATCATGAAACTAAGGAGGTGTAAAAGTTTCCTCTTAGGAGCTAGGAGGAGGTCTTAAAAGGGGACCAAGAGATGATTGATTACATTTGAAAGACCTATGACTCGAATGGGAAAATATTCACTCCCTCACAAGGTAATTTAAATAACCCAAATGATTCAAAAACAAAACCAAGGACCTAAATTCCTTAATATGAACTGTGGTGCTATGATGAGATGGTGTCATTAATAAATTTAGGAAGCCAAATGTTGTTAGGATAAACAATGCAAATAATGGTAATAACAATGAAAATACCAACATTCAAAGAAGTAACAATTATAATCCTTTCGTTAATGCATTGGAATTTAGTCATCCTCCTCCCCACCTCGGCATCTCTAGAATCAACATCAAGTAATATACCCAAGTGGATATCCAAATCAATTTACAAACCAGTATTAAAACCAAGGCAAGAGACCTCAAAACATTAACTCTAATAACCAACAACAAAATAACAACAAGAACTATGGGCCACAACAAAACTAGAATCAAAGACCTCATGACTATAATCTTGAGTCACATCATGGTTTCCATACGGTTATAGGAAATGATGCTCATACATGTCATGATTGGAAAAAATTTATACAACGGCTTCCAGAGGACCAAAGGAAGCTCTTTATTGATATTTTCTTGGCTAATCCCATGGTACCAATGCTCATCTTGGGATTTTAGAGACTCCTTCCAACACGTCCCAAAAAGGAAAAATTAATCTTCATGGCACTAAAAGGGAACTCCTATAGGCAAAAATTATCACAAAGCATCAATGTTGTCAAACCTCTAGTAGCTCCTTCATTTGAGATCCGCTATTATGAATATGCACACCAACACCACTGGTAAGAAAATAACAAAGAGGGACACATTAGCTTTTCTTGCTTGGTGGAGTGCTTCGATCTGTGTGAAATATGTTTCATTGTGTCTAGGTTTTGAGTGGGAAAATAAGACTACATTTTGGTTCCATTTTTAGGACATACTTTCAAGAAACTTACCATGATGTTGTGTGATAAGGGTGTATCGGTTAACTCTTACAAATATCAAAATTGGGTGTTTAATGGACAAGATTAGTTTGCATAAAGATATGAATCGGAACTAATTTCAATGCACACACATGGGTTGAAGAATATATCTATCATCAGCTTTATGGTTCATTCTTTTTTTTCTTTCTAATAGAGTTTTATGAGTGGGTGTTTTCTTATGCATCGAAGTAAAGATGGTATTACAAACAAAGGAATTGGATGAAGGAAGAGTATCAAGATTTGTTTGATGCATATGAACCTTGGATGCATGTTGTAGATCATTGGTGGGTTGGTGTTGTGTGAATTTATTCTTTGGAGTATGCAATGTCTACATATTATTATCTAGAATTCACTGAGTTTGAATTCTTATGCGAACCTAGAGGATCTTACCTTCTCGTTATTCATTTTTCCATTAAGATCTTGATGGTGGTGTTGATTTTATAACACCTCCACGTGGATAGCTAGAAATCCCACCACTTGCAAGGGTAGGAGTAGGTGTGGTGAAATATGGTAGACCTTGCAAAATAAATGTAGTTAGAAGAAAGGTAGCTTAAGTATAATGAAGTGTGGGAGAGGGAATTGATGAAGAAGCACGATATTGAGGAGTCTGTGGAGTTGCAGAGGATGATGTCTCATGAAAGATTTTAATATCACAAAGCATCAAGGTTTTCAAATCCTCTAGTATCCCTTTATTAGGTGTTCGAGTTCCATAAGTAAATTATTAATAAAAAGGCGTGTATAGGTAATCTAGTGGTTTCAAGCAAATTTAATTTTCCTTTGAGTATAGAAGTGCATCAGACAACATCTATGACATCACAGGTGACAACATATTTATTGTTTGGAGGACCGATTGGAAGAATATTTTCTAGCATGTCATCAGGATAGAGTGTGGGTGCATAGAACATTGGGAACACATATGGAAGTACTACAAATTCACAAACTATGGGAGTTTAGTTTAGTACTATTATTGGGACACAAGGAATTACATCCACTGTCCTAAGACCTACTACTATGGGGAGGTGGTTGAGGTAGCTCGGGAGGATCGGGATCAATTAGACAGGTGGTTTTGGTGGTGGAGGAAATCTTGAGTTGTTGTTTTGGTTCTAGATCTAAAGGATAAGCCCTACATCCCGAAAACCCCCACATCATCCTCAACAAGTTTATTACAAATTTTTTTCTACTTACCGATCTATATAAGTATTGAAGATGATGTAGATCATGTGCACAACTCGAACTACTATAGTGCATTAAAGGAATTGTTGCTTTAGATATGAGGGAAAGTTAGTTTGTTACTACTCTTCAAAGGTGGACGCAAAACTAGTTCGGAAAGTATGACCCACACAAGACTACGGTAGATTATGGTGCTTTGCGTTCTAAATTTTTTTATCCAAGTTACATATCACTTAGTTTGAAAATAATAATGTCATTGCACTTAAGGACATTAAGTAGGGCTTATCAGAGAGCGTTTGGGAGTATGACACACATTTTAGAACCTTGTTTTTAAGTTGTCTTATGACATTCACCCTATTCACCATGTACAATGGTTTGTTGGAGGGATGATATCTCCTTTTCAAAGGGAACTATCTCAAAAGCCTATTGTAGATTTGTGTGATGCTTTGGAAGCAACACTACGTGTTGAGGCAGTTGGGAGTGTGGACACTAGAGTAATCCTATTTCCTATAGTGAAATAGTTGGAAATTTTCTCTGCTAATTCACCTCATGAGACATGTAGTGGGATATGGTGTATAGATTGTGAGGTTGAAGGACATACCAAGGATGAATTCCCTCACAAATCGATGCACGCCATGATGTTGGATTATGATATTTATCATCTAGAACATGATTCGAGTAGATGTCCTCTTTTTTAGAACATGATCTGATATAATGTATCTATGTACTATAAAATTTACAAACTTCATATACATGATACTGTTAACTATAGAGTGATTGATCATATTTATGAAGCCATTGAAACTAGTGTGTGTTATACTAGTGTAGCAAGTGGATCTAAAGAACAAAGAGAAGAACATCATAAAGGGCACAATAATGGGGATAACAGGAATAGAGGTGTCTGTGGTGGATATAGAGGCCGAGGTTGTGGGGTGGAGGAGGAGGATTTCCTAGTGGAACTTGTTTTACTTATGAATCTACTTATCATTATCAATGTGAATTCCCTTAGAATGTGGTTTTCTCATGGTGTGGAAAACAACATAAATTTGAAGAATGTCCAGACTTGTATGAGCATATGAGTAAGAAACACAAGAAAGATAAGGGAGTAATTATGATTAATATAGATCATGTGGATGGACATTAATGTATGTCGTAAGTGGGACTAAATTTTGGATTACAACTGGTTTTAGTTACTACACGTCTTTGAGGTTGTGCACCCCCATGAATATATGAAGCATAAACTGACTATCATCAAAAGAAATAAAGGTATCAATGCAAAGTACCCTGATGTTGAACATCAAAAATAAGTTTACTTAGAGACTATGGATGTTATCAAGAATTTTTAGGAGAGTTTTAGAGTTTGAAAGAATAGGCACACACAATTGAATGAGAAAAGAAGGTTGAAATCCCATAGAAGGACATAGATGATTTAAAGGAGGTGTGTCGAATTTTGCATCAGGAGAACATAATACCCTTGTTAGGATAATTGTTGAGATAAAAGGTACCATGTGTAGGTAATGAGCATGAGAGGTAGATACTCCATGCAAATCTACCTCCCTATAATCATGAGTATGACAAGGAAATTACATTGAATTGATCATTGATGGGTGGATTTAGAGAAACATTTTTGATAGATACATGTGTACAAAATTTAATGTACTCACATTGGATAATTAGAATCAGATGGGAAGACCACCAATGCATCCTTCTTCGAATGTATTGTATATCAAAAATAGAACTAGGGATAATCCTATTGGTGTATTAAAATATGCAATTATTATGATTCAGGGAGCCAATTTATTGAGGATTTTGAGGTATTGGAGCTCATGGAGGTAGAGAGTTTCCCAAAATTACTTGGGCGCTCTGGTGCTATGTAAATAATTTAGATTTGTGCTTCACTAGGATGTATATTAGCTTTGAGAACAAAGAATAGGGAATCATTATACCCTTGAGAGATCCAAAGGTTTCCTCATATGTTGAGCCTATGAGCGATGAGGACTTGGAAAATATATATGTGTGTACAATCGAGAGATCATGAGGTATTTAAGCCATCTAAGGAAGGAGTGATACAATGGGATGATGCTCATTCAATTAGTGATACTAAAAATATTGCTTGTGACAACTTGGGTGCATGGAATGTATGAAGTAGTTGGATGAGAGATCAAGAATATTGTTACTCTTATGATCGGGATGCACATTATTCAACACTTGAGTCATAACCAGTACCTTGGTACATTGGTGAAGGGAACCTTGATGTATTTTTGCATGCCATGGAATCCCAATAGAAGGATGAGGATAAGGAAGAAATATGCTGGTTTATACCCTACATGAGACAATAACATGTTGGTGGACTACACATAGAGACAACCTATTGGAATGAAGAGAGGTGATAATAGCCTTTTCTACTAGCTTTATAAGGAGTAATATACCTTCACACATATGTGAATTCCATGGGAAGGATTTTCTTCACACCACGTTTAGAAGTGTGATACACTGCATGTACAGAAATGTAGGAGGCCATACAACCTTAAATTTGGGTATATAAGTTCTACGCTACCCTAAGTGGTTGCACACATGTGTTGTATATCCATGCAAATTTTACATAGGAGATAGTTAATTGGCAGGAGATGACCTCACGTCTGATCGATACTTTTGATTAATTTTCTACTAAACTCAGTCCATGAAGCACTATAAATTACGAAGTTCCTTACTTCTGGGACATAACACGAAGGTTGAGGAACTTATCTTAGACATGTTTAGAGATTTGGATAAAGAGGCACACCTTGATCTTGAAGAGACTAAAAAAGAAGCATAAATGGTCCATGCCCAGGGGAAAAAACAAAAGGGTAAATAGGTATGAACAATAGATGATGATGATGAGGAAAATGACCTAGATGTTAACCACACTAAAGGTACTCGAGGTTATGGACACATCAAATGAGAAGGCACGCATATATCATGAGTCTATGAAGACAAAGAAGGTTAACATTGGGACAGATGTAGAGCCTAAAGAGGCTATCATTAGCGATTATTGGTCTTAGGGAAAGGTGACTAATATTATTGAGCTCTGTGTGACTTTTGTGACTTATTTCCATGAGGCTATCATGAATTAAAAGAATTACACCCTTCTTTAGGTGAGACACGAACCAAATTTATAGAATGCAAACACGATTAGGAAGAGGCCATACGGGATGAAATATAATATGCACTTCAAGGTGAAAGAAGAAATTGATATGATGTTAAATTCTAGAATAATTGAACCCATTAACAAGTCGAGTGGGTTAGACTAGTTATAATAACAATAAATAAGGATGGGAGGATAAGTATCTATGTAGATTATAATTTGTTGAATGTTTCATGTGTTATTGATCCCTTTGCTACCCTATTTACTAAAGAAATCCGGAAGGAGTTGCAGAGGATTGAGATATACTCTTTTACTAATGGATTTATAGGATATCATCAAGTTTGCATAGCAAAGGAAAATCAAGAAAAGACAACTTTCAAAAATGAGTGAGGATGTTTCTGGAGACACGGTTATGCCCTTTGGATTGAAGAATGCATTTGTAGTCTTTTCACGTATTGTTACACAAGCATTTCAAGACTTTATTCATAAGTTTTTATAGGTATATATCCATGATTGGATAGTGTATGGATTGGTTAAGGATAATTGTGAAAATTTTATCACGATGTTTGATAGGTGTAGACATTTGATCATCTCCTTAAATATTAAGAAGGTTTTTATTGAGATCCAACCAAGGTCGTTGTGATCTTAGGATTAGAAGAACCTAACAATGAAAGTGAGGTGCACAAATTTCTTTGTCATAAAAGTATTACAAGAAATTAATTAATGGATATGAAAATATTTTCACACCCCTGGAGGAACTTTTAAAGGCTAAGGAAAAATTCTATTTGGGTGGCGCAATGATAGCGAGGCATTTAAAACATCGAAGGAAAAGTCAAGCATCACACCTATTCTATGCTTTCCTTCGTGGGAAAACTGTTTCATGTTCATGTGGATGCATCGGGATGGAGATTAGTGCCATGTTTGCACAACTAGGTGAAGGAATTATGGACCACCTGATTTGTTTTACAAGAAGGAATTTGACACCAATTTGAATAGAACTAGACAACTATTGAGTGCGAAGCTTATCCATGAATTACATGTTGCACAAGTTTAGGAAATAATTATTGGCTATACCATTTATTTTCTTTACATATCATATGGAATTTAAGTATTTTTCAATAAGAATGTCTTTACAATGGTACATTTACATGTGGATACTACTATTTTAGAATTTTTAGTTTATAGTGATTGTGAAACTAGGAAAATGTAACTCAGGGCTTGATCATTTGTCAAGAATCAATTATGGTGAGGATGCACAAAGCATTTAGGACACAATGTAGGATGAATTTTTTTTATATTGAATCACATGCCCACTAAGTTGGAAGATATTGCGAGTCGATTTACACACTAGACAGGACTTTGAGGGAATGAATACATTAATGAATGAGAAACTTGCAATACGCATGGCACCTTACCATTTTATTGGTAGATATTTGTATAACTTAGGTCGATTCGTGATGAATTTTTTTCCAGTGTGTACTAGAGTATGAGCATGAGGCAATAATAGAAGAAGCTCATAATGGAATTGTAGGAGGTCATTATGCAAGATATCCCACCGCGCACAAGATTCTGATGGGTGGCCTTTGGTGGGAAACCTTATACAAGGATATTAAAGAATATTTCAAGGCGTGTGATCATTTTTAGTACCTTGGGAAGCCTAGATCTAGAGATGAGATTCCTTTGAGGCCTATTGAAAGTTTTGAACCTTTTGAGAAATGAGTGATTGACTTTGTGCATCCTATTTCCCACCTGCACGTAGAAAAGGATTGTATTCTATTATAACTTGTATAGACTATCTGACAAGGTGGGAAGAAACATTTCCTACAAAGGATTACATGGCCACTACAATAGTAATATTTCTATGGGAAAACATTATCAGCAAGTATGGATGCCCATTGAGCTAGACAAGTGATAAGGTCACTCATTTTTGTAGTGAGACTACTAGAATATTATTGGTTGAGTTTATAGGGAAAAACACAATAAAACTCCCTATCACCCATAATAAAAAGTATCATTGAGGCTTTCAACAAGATTTTTGGATACACATTGACAAAAATCTATGATGTTGAAAGGAAAGACTTAGATGATAAGGTATTTATTATACTTTGGGCATACAAACCATTTGTATTGAATAAACTCATACCCTTTCGAGTTGGTGTTTGGCATGGAGGTTGTATTGCCTATGGAATTCATGTTTCTATCTCTACGTATTCCTCGCGTAGGATGATTGGATGATGAACAAGATATTGAAGACTATATAGACTAATTGATGCGATTGCATGAGTAGTATGTCATTACTCGATGGATCTAGAAGACAAAAAAGAAAGATAAATGACATGGCATGATAGACATATTTAGAATAAGTAATTTTAGGTTAAAAGATGGTTCTTCTATATGAATCATAGTTTTTATGCCACCCTAGGAAGTTTAAAGTTCATTTTGTTGAGACCCTTTGTTGTAACAAATATATTGGAATCAAGCGCATTCCGATTCACGAGGCACCGGATGGAACTTTATTGGCCTATCACTTCAATGAGAGTAGGCTAAATCCCTACTATAAATAATTCTTATTGGTCTTTGTAATAAGGTAGTCTTGCCACTTAGATTAGGTTTACTTTTAATACATTTTCTTTATATTTGTTTCCTTTTATCATTGTTATGTTTTTTCATTTTAGTTTAGTTTTTGTTGTAATAAGCTGTGCGCTTGTGCACAGATTGCTGATTACTATCTATTGAGTTCATGTAAAGAGGACCACACATACTTTCAGTGTGGGGTGGAGAAGATAAATTTTAAATGGTCCAAGATGTGAAGAGATTGAACGACCTTTGGAAGATGGGTATGCAAGAAGAAATATGATGGAGGTGCATGAAGTAAAGGTGCGAGATCAATAAAAAAATTAGATAGAAGACCACATGTGGAAGTATGGATGCGAGTGTAACGTGAGGTAGGAAGAAACATTGGAAACTACTTGGTATTAGGCACATAGGTTTTTACTTGGGTGCATTGAGGCACATGAGAGGAGGTATGTCACTAAGAACTAGTGGGCACACTAGAAGATTATGAGTGGGTAGTGGAAAACATAGCACGTAAAAGTTATTTCTGAAGGGTGGAAAACTAAACAACTGTCATTTAATGTTGAGTACATTCATAGATGGAGAGAAATAAATGTGGGAAAATTTGTAAAATTTATAAAAGGTAGGCTTGCGATATCATTTTTACCTTTCATTTTGAAGAGTTTGAGTTGTGAAGAGCAAGAAAAGAGTGATTAGAGTGTGAAATTGGTTGGGGATCTATTATAGACCTCAAATAAGAAATATTTATGCATGTCGTTGGTTTTAGCTCCATTAGATAGGGTGTTTGAGAAAAGAGATGGCATGTGCAGGACTAAATATGCAAGCTAGGGTTGAAGGAAAAGCTAAGACATGTGCATTTAAGTTACAATAATTGAATAAAGTACAAAAAGGGTTCTAAAAGTATCACAATATCACCCAAAAAAGCACCTACGAAGCCACTCGAATTACGAAACAAAAGGATGTGGAAATAGAGGTCGAGGATGCACTGAGAGAAAAATTTCAGAAACATAGTACCTAGAAGGTGTAATAATGGGGTGAGATTGGGAGTATCACATAAGAAGGAAAAAAAGGGGAGCTATTACAACCACCTCACTAGTACAAACTTGGATGAAATTGAGAAGGATATGATAAAGATGACAGAGATCGACGTATGATAGAAAATAAGCCGATCTATGACAATGCTTGGAGGAAGACCTTTGAGAAAATTGGGGTTTTTCAAATCCATGAGCTCCCATATTTGGAAAACCACAAGAACTTTACTAGTGGCTGATGTAAAGGGTCCACGGTGACTTCTTTTTTTTCATTGGTAGAAGGGTTAGGCTCACCGCGCCTTTCATTGGAAGGCTTCTTGGATTTAGGAGCTCAAGCATAGAGATTATTAATGACCTACGGGATGATGTAAACATAAAATCCATTGCTAAAATGTTTAAGTATCATAAGGAAGGGTGAAAAATTCCAATAGCACACTTACTAACAAAATTTAATAGCTAGTAAGATGGGGTACAATAAAGAAAATATGGCTCTATATTATTAAGAGGATGGTGGAAGGTATTGTGTATAACCTGGAATCATTTATAGCTAAGAGTATTATTTAGGAATCATAAAAATGGGATAAAATTAGTTATGATGCTAGACCATGGCTCAAGGAAGCAGCCAACTCTATGAGAAAAGAGGAAATGTGAGTAAACCCCTCCTAGATAGGAATAAGTTGGAGAGGTGAGAGATGATATGGGTGCGGTAGTAATGGAGATAAGTGAGGGTGTTGAAGAACAAAAACTCGGGAGGGTGTTGAGAAGGAAAATCCCACAAGGCGTAAATGTGGGACCCTCATAGCCACCTAGGAGATCACCCCGAAACTCCGCAATGAACACTAAACTAGAGAAGAAGAGATTTAAGTATATTCCCTAAGAATAATTAGGGGGAGAAGTAAAATGAAAGTGCACATGTAATTAAAGAGACTCTAGTTATTAATGTAGATGTATAAAAGCCTCAGGATGAAAAGATGCAACATGATGTAGGGGTGATTTGAAGAGCGCAAAGTGGTGAGTGGTGTCACAAGTGTAGAGAAAGAAAATATATGGGAGAACCATCGGTGAGCCTACTAGTGTACATTTTGGTATGCCTCATAGATGTAACCATTCCATTTGAAACCCTCGTCAGAACTATGCAACAGTTGTAAACAACCATTGTAGGGCCCTGAGGAAGGTAGGAAGGGCAGCATGTATTAGACATGATGTTTTGAAGCTAGATAGGTGGCAGTTTTGAAGGACAATTTATAGTTTTACAAGTAGCTTGCATTTTCAATGATCAACAATAAGGTACACTTGATTGTTTATTTATTTCTATGATTAAGTGAATTATTTAAGTGTTTTGAGTTGTATAAGTTCATTCATTATCCATACAAATGAAAGAAAGTATAGAAAGGAAGGACATACATCTCATAACATGAAAATATTTTCATTTATTCATGAGGAATAATAGTACATATTTTTCTCACACAAGTCGTGAGAAATAACTGAAAGGAAAAACAATGCATATATTTATGAAGCTGAAAATGTAAAGAGGTAAAAGAAACCCATCATTGCCTTGAGGGAGTGTTCTTCTCTTTTTAAATTGTTGTTCCAATTGTCCACTACAACTACATCATGGTACCTAAAAAGGGAGAAACAAATGATCATCAATATTGAGCTCAGGGTTTAGTTTAACTCTTTATACTTCCAACTTCATAAATTCATGCATTGAAAAGTGTAACAAAGGTGAAGCAGAAGAATCAAAATTTCAAGAGGCTGAAGTTAACTGAAGGGAGATAAAATTGATTGCTGCTAAAACATAATGAAAAAGGAATTTTGGGAAAAATTTTCTAGGGCTTCGCCATGAAAAATCAACATTTCAAATTTTCCAGCATGCATGTAAAGTTGTAATGAAGCTCAAATACAATATTTAAGCAGAAAAGGAAAAGAAACTACAACATTCCAACAAAACTTCAAAGTTCAGCATACAAGAATTTGTGAAACAGAAATTCCAGAAATAATGTGTCCCTTCCAGGTTCTCAAACAAAATAAATGATTAACTTCTACAATTTTCATTTCTCAATAATCAAATGTTTCAAAGTTATTCACAACAGAAATAAGAATGATGTCCAGTACAAAGAGTTGTAGAAAATGGAGAAATCAATATCAAGCACATAATTTTACAAAATGACAACCATCATGTGGTACTATTTTTAGAATAAAATGTACATCATTTTCAGGCAGTCAAGGTGAGAAAGACTACTTCACACAAGAATCCAAGCTATAATACTTTACAAAAACCTTTGTTGCTTTGAAAGAACATGATTGAGACTTTTCAACTCAGAAAATGCCACTACAGGTTACAAGAGACCAAATCATAATCCATTTTTACAAATGAGGATCAAAGTACAGTTGTGTCATTTGAAGCTCACAAATAAATAAGCATGATGCAACAATATCCACACCTCTACCTTCTATATGAACATCATCAATTACTTCAAGTTTGAATATTCAATATAGAAAGGAGTTTTCAATCTTCAAAGCACAAAGTATATTTTGGATCTAAATATGCATAGGATGAAGGAAATAGATCTATTAACGTAAAGAAGAAGATGCAGATTCAGTCCAACAGAAAGAAGCAAAAATTCCCAATGAAGGCCCATAATAAGATGGAAGGGACAAATTCTTTGAGGAAAAGATCAGAGTAAGTTACATGTTTGAATTTTTGAGCAACAAACCTGAAATACTCAATTACAAAGAAATGGGAGAAGATAATATTCAATGTGCTTTTATATCGACAAGAATACCTACAACTGGGTTATCAAAACAATTTTTGAGCTACAGTTAATTATATGTCATCACAGATTATGATCGTTTCAAGAGCCATCAATATTTTGCAAAATATTATAGTTCTGAACTAGAGAACTCACCAGTTTGAGCCGAGTTGAGGAAAACCCTCAAAAGATCAATGAAGGTAGAGGAAAAATAAACATCCAGGATGATTTCTAGTTCAAAATTTCCACATATCACAAAGAAATGCAAAAGAAAATGAGTATCAGTTTCAGAGGTTGAAATGTCAAGACCAAGTAATAGTGAAAACTCAGGGTCAAAACTTACCAACTTCATCAAACAATGATGCAAAGAGAGGGAGAACCGAGCTCAATTGGTCAATAGTAGCCATGTTACAGAATCCTCATAGAGCTCGGATTCAGAGTAGAAACTCAAACACCCAAAGAAGTTATAGAGAGCTCGAGTTAAAATGAATGGCCAACAAATCTTTGAAAATTCCGAGCTCTAAGAGAACAACCATGGCGGCCAATACAAAAATGAGCTCAAAAACACTAACAATGGTGGCATTATTATAGAAAACTCACTCAAAAGAAGCACAAAATGCAAAGAGAACCATTTTTGCAAAGAGTAGAGTATAGAATAATCAACAATGGCACTCCCATAAACAATCGAGCTCTAAAAATGGCATTGAGAAAAAAAAATTCTAGGGCTTCTCCCACAAAACAGGAAACCAAATGAAATGATCATAATGTTTGAGTTACCTTTACCATACCGAATCGAGAGGAGAGTCAACGAAACCCTAACCGAGGGTCAAAGCATCAATGATTAAGCTTCAACCAGAGTATGAAGATCAAAGGCCAAGGATCGAGCTCCAAGCTCGAAGAAATTAACCATGGTCATGCCCACTAACCACATTAAATGCTAGGCCAAAACCCTAAACCACAGGTTCAAGATCAATGACGGCCAAAGATGAAAAAGGACATAGATCGATGGCCCAAAATGATCAAAAAATATCAAAGAAAACTCAACTTGAGTTACATATGCCACCGAAAAAGTTACCAAGGGGTGAGTCACCATGGAGAGGGGTAAGCCCCACATTTGAGTAAAATTATCATTGCATTGACTTTCCAAAGTCTAGACCATAGTCCATATCCCAAATAATCCAAAAGCCGACAAGGAAATAATAATCAAAGTGGCCGAGTATTATAATGTGCCATATGTGTATTCAAAGGGGGCGAATTCATTGGACTATGTTAGTACTATAGTCTAAGGTGGATAATCAGATAATCAAAAAGAAGACTAATGGTCCAAACCAATGAAGAATTTAATGGTCAAGAAAAAAAGTGGTCCTTAATCGAGAGACAAAGGTGGTCCCAATCAGGATATATATTTGGATGAATTATTTTGCAAAGTATTGCAATTAATGTAATTTATTTTTTCTCAATACACAGGAGTATTTTTGCATGCCTTCACAACAAGACAATAATAGAGAAGAAGACAGAGTTGCATGTTCATGGAGAGAGACTTGCCTAGCAAGCAATCTTATTTTTAGCAAATTATTCACCCTTCTTTCTTAAAAATAGAACAATCAACTTTAGTTTGACTATATTGTAATTAAGGCTAATAATGCCTATTTGTAATTGCATGCTCTTTTTATTCCTTTATCTATTATTAAATAAAGGATAAAAATAGATGCATGGGTGAGTACAAGCCTTAGGCTATTTTTAGGAAGAAGGTGAATTTTTTTTTGCTATATATTGTGTGCCTTTGCAAAGCACAAAAATAAAACTTCTAGAGGAGAACTTCTGGAGGACTTTTGGATATAGGAGTATTGAAGCAATTTTTGCCAGTTTTTCCTTCTGAGTGTGAAGAATTTCTACCTTCCCAATTATTTGCAGTCTTGTGTATTTTTCTATTAGTCTTGTAAATACAAATTCCTTATTAATCATCTTACCCTGTTGTAAAAATTTAGTAGTTTTTGCATGATATTAATGTGCATGTTTAGCTTAGAAAGTATTGTTGTGATAATCTCCTCAATACCATCCAAGTGTTTTTCCCTTAATATTCTATAGAAGAACTGTTGGTTCGTGCACCAAAAATCCTTCACATATCAATTGTGCATATACTCAGTCAAATCCCTCATACAAATTTGGTGTATCACCTTATTTTTAATTATTTTACAGTCATCTTTTACCCTTAAACCCCAGAATAGTTTAGGATACATCAATAAGGAACCAACCTTGATACCAGAGACTCACCTCAAAATAGGTATACCCACAGACTTGAGGTGTTTCCATTGTATCTACGAAAGAGAGAGATCAAATTTTGCAAGCTTAGAAAACTGCAGCCATCTCTCTATAGGGTGCACTTTTGAGAGATAATGTTTTTGGCATGCCCGGTGGGACACTCACACAACTAAAAGTTTCACTTTCAGAGGTGTTTCATCATTCAAAGATCAGACACCATGCATAGTAGTTTTGGAAAGAACTACTATTGATGCATTCTGAAGATTCAAGATCTGAAGTAGAACTCATTTGGCGACTCCATAAATCTGATTCCAGATCAAGTATAACACTTTTCAACAAGTATTAAAATTTTCAGCTGCAGTCTTCAGGTATTTTTCAAGAAATTCAGATATGTTATTTTGTTGTTATCAATTGTTTTGTGAACAACAGACCTATTTTCATAAGTTCAGTATTTTATGAGGTCCTGCAACCATGAATCCTCACTTTCAACAATATTATCAGCCAAACCAATAGTCCTTTTATCCACCTTCTCCTTCAGATCAGTTTTATAACCCTTATCAGAATGAATACCCTTATAACCCAAACCCTGTATATCAAAATGATTACCAATATGAGGGTTATGTTGTTCAAGGTCAAAGTTATGCAGAGGGTTATGCTGAGTATGAAAGGTGAAGAAATCTTAGAATTGAGTTTAATAGTTTGAAGCAAGTAATATTTAGCTATCAAGGAACAAATTGAGAAATCAACAACAATGAAGAATGATAGGTGTTAGGATAGGGAACCCTATCAATGGGATGTTCCTGCTTACCCTCCCTATGAAAATTCAATGCCTATAAATTCTCCTTGTCAGCCAATGCAACTTATTCCTCCATTTCCTAACTATCAAGCTGCTGCAATTCCTACTTTTTCTACCCCACAATCACATACTAAAGTCAAAATTAAGTGTCCAAGTTGGCATTCAGAATCTGTTCCAAATGTAGATCTTATTCCCAACCTCTTGTCCAAAATTTTCTAGTTGAATCTGAAACTAAACCCACTCCTTCTTTACCCATACTTCTAGTTCAGGAAATAGAGAATCAAAAGATCAAAGAGGGGGCAAGCTATCAAAAGAAAAAGATAGGCTGGAATTCTTACAAAACTTGCATGGATGGATGTCAAAGTTTTAGTTTGATTTTATTCCAAAATTGGAAAAAGGAACCACGCAAAAGGTACAATCTATTTTTCCAGCAGATCAAGAGAAGTTGGAAGATGATCAACAATCTGCATATTCTGAGTGTAGTGTGCATGAAGGCACCATACTCACACAGCTTACAGCCATATCAGAAGAGGATAAATCAATTTTGAATAAAAAGGAGGTTGAAATTAAAGAAAATTGTGTTTCAAATTTACAGCTTGAGGTTGATGATTTCTTGTCAGATTTGGAAAACTGCATAGGCGAAGAACAACCTATAGAACTAATTGATTTTGTAGTTTCAACATTCAAAGAACCTCTGGTTGATAAGGTCCCTCTTGTACTTGAAAAGGAGGAAGAGATGCTTTTAAATATAGATCTTTATTATTCCCTCCTGGAAGAACCATTTCGGGAGAAGAATGTCTTAGAACAACATGTTGCTCAGATCAAATCTTGTGCAGAAAAACTAGACAATTTTGATCTTACAGATTATATGTCAAACAAAAATGATCAAGATGAAAGATCAGTTTTGGTACAGTAGTTTGAAGGAGCTGAAGTATGTTCAGATCAGTTTCAGAATGTCCAAAAGGCTGATATGGAACAACAACTTCATATAAGTACTTATGAAAATGAAGAAGACGATCTTCATTTTTTTACCGTACCATGTATCTGGATAGTCTATGAAGAAGAAGAGGATGATATTCAATTCTTTGACTGCATGGAGGATCTGAGCAATGTAGAATCATTTGATAGAAGTGTTGAAAAGTTACTTACAACAATCATTGAACAACTTACAGAAGCAGAAGCAGATCTCAAAACGGTTTCAAGATGAGTCACAATAGTTGGAAGACACAAAACAACCTCTAGGACAGCTTCAGAAAGAGCTCATTGTTGAAAATGATATTCATGATTCAGATCAAATCAAAACTATAAATAATTTTGTTGTGAAGAGGCCTTTTCCTATTTGATATTTGGCTAATTCTCACCCAGCTATGGTATTTACAAGATTTAATGCTTTCTTAGAGCATGAAAGTGAGTCATCTATTCTCAATATAAAGCCTCAAATCATGCCAGAATAGATTACAGATTAGATAGAGGTGCTTCCCACTTCATGGACTGATCTGATGAGTGAAATAAAGGTACATGTCTCATTCCTAGCTATGTCACTTTGCTGGTTTCTAGAGATGAATTCATGGCCTGGCTTTGGAGAAAAGGAGCTATTTTTCACTGCCTGTTTCAGGTTTTGTTTAGCCTCAGTTTTTTTTTAGTTAGAGTAGGGTAGATTAGGATTTCCCTTTTAATAAGTGCAGTTCCTACACATTGCAATGTTTTTCAATTCAATAAGTGCATTCATGCACATGATCTGGTTTACCAGATCCTTTCCCAACTTTAGTTTGTTTTGGAAGGTTTGGACTTTCAGAAAGGATAGATTTTGGTTACATACTTTGGACTCCATGCCCAATGGCAAGAGCAAGGCACTAGTCTACAAGCTAGCAAGCAACTTTCTCCACAAGATCGCTAGAAATGTTGATATTTCTGCACCTAGTGCAAGAAAGGTCAACTCAAAACTTTTAAAGTTTCTTAGATTGTAAGTTACAAGTTTGGTTATATTTGGGACAACCACCTTGGATTTAGATTTAGTTTTTAATTGTTTGGTTTTGGACAGTCTTGGAAGTCATTTGGCATCAAAACTAAAACTTGAGTAGTTTAAGAATGCCATGCCTCATAGATGCAACCATTCCATTTGAAACCCTCATCAGAACTATGCAACAACTATAAACAACCATTGTAGGCCTTGAGGAAGGTAGGAAGGGAAGCATGTATCAGACATGATGTTTTGAAGCTATAGATAGGTGGTAGTTTTGAAGGACAATTTTGTAGTTTTACAAGCAGTTTGCATTTTCAATGAGCAACAATAAGGTACACTTGATTGTTTATTTATTTCTATGATTAAGTGAATTATTTAAGTGTTTTGAGTTGTATAAGTTCATTCATTATCCATACAAATGAAAGAAAGTAGAAAGGAAGGACATACATCTCATAACATGAAAATATTTTCATTTATTCATGAGGAATAATAGTACATATTTTTCTCACACAAGCCGTGAGAAATAACTAAAAGGAAAAACAATGCATATATTTATGAAGCTGAAAATGTAAAGAGGTAAAAGAAACTCATCATTGCCTCGAGGGAGTGTTCTTCTCTTTCGAATTGTTGTTCCAGTTGTCCACTACAACTACATCATGGTACTGAAAAGGGAGAAACAAATGATCATCAATACTGAGCTTAGGGTTTAGTTTAACTCTTTATACTTCCAACTTCATAAATTCATGCATTGAAAAGTGTAACAAAGGTGAAGCAGAAGAATTAGAATTTCAAGAGGTTGAAGTTAACTGAAGGGAGATAAAAATTGCTGCTGAAAACAGAATGAATAAAGAATTCTAGGAAAATTTTGCTAGGGCTTCGCCATGAAAAATCAACATTTCAAATTTTCCAGCATGCATGTAAAGCTGTAATGAAGCTCAAATACAATATTTAAGTAGAAAAGGAAAATAAACTACAACATTCCAACAAAACTTCAAAGTTCAGCATACAAGAATTTGTGAAATAAAAATTCTAGAAATAATGTGTCCCTTCCAGGTTCTCAAACAAAATAAATGATTAACTTCTATAGTTTTCATTTCTCAGAATCAAATGTTTCAAAGTTATTCACAATAGAAATAAGAATGATGTCAATACAGAGTTACAGAAAATGGAGAAATCAATATCAAGCACATAATTTTACAAAATGACAACCATCATGTGGTATTGTTTTCAGAATAAAATGTACATCATTTTCAGGTAGTCAAGGTGAGAAAGACTACTTCACACAAGAATCCAAGCTATAATACTTTGCAAAAACCTCTGTTGCTTTGAAAGAACATGATTGAGACTTTTCAACTCAAAAATGCCACTACAGGTTACAAGAGACAAAAGCATAATCCATTTTTACAAATGAGGATCAAAGTAGAGTTGTGTCATTTGAAGCTAATAAATAAATAAGCATGATGCAACAATATCCACACCTCTACCTTGCTATGAACATCATCAATTACTTCAAGTTCAAATATTCAATACAGAAAGGAGTTTTCAATCTTCAAAGCACAAAGTATATTTTGGATCTAAATATGCATAGGATGAAGGAAATAGATCTATTAACGTAAAGAAGAAGATGTAGATTCAGTCCAATAGAAAGAAGTAGAAATTCCCAGTGAAGACCCATAATAAGATGGAAGGGACAAATTCTTTGAGGCAAAGATCAGAGTAAGTTATAGGTTTGAATTTTCAGAGCAAAAAAACTGAAATACTCAATTATAGAGAAATGGGAGCAGATAATATTCAACGTGCTTTTATATCGACAAGAATACCTACACCTGGGTTATCAAAAACAAGTTTTTGAGCTACAGTTAATTATATGTCATCACAGATTATGATCATTTCAAGAGCCATCAATATTTTACAAAATATTATAGTTCAGAACTAGAGAACTCACCAAGTTTGAGCCGAGTTGAGGAAAACCCTCAAAAGATCAATGAAGTGTAGAGGAAAAATAAACATCCAGGATGATTTCTAGTTCAAAATTTCCACATATCACAAAGAAATGCAAAATAAAACGAGTATCAGTTTCGGAGGTCAAAATGTCAAGACCAAGTAACAGTGAAAACTCAGGGTCAAAACTTACCAACTTCATCAAATAGTGATGCAAAGAGAGGGAGAACCAAGCTCAATCGGTCAATAGCAGCCATGTTATAAAATCCTCACAGAGCTTGATTCAGAGTAGAAATTCAAACACCCAAAGAAGTTATAGAGAGCTCGAGTTAAAATGAATGGCCAACAAATCTTCAAAAAGGCCGAGCTCAAGAGAACAACCATGGCGCCAATACAAAATTGAGCTCGAAAAACACTAACAATGGTGGCATTATTATAGAAAACTCACTCAAAAGAAGCACAAAATGTAGAGAACCATTTTTGCAAAGAGTCGAGTATAGAATAATCAACAATGGCACTCCCATAAATGCTCAAGCGAGCTCTAACAATGGCGTTGAGAAAAAATTTTTTTCAGGGCTTCACCCATGAACTAGGAAACCAAATGAAATGATCATAATGTTCGAGTTACCTTTACCATACCGACTCGAGAGGAGAGTCAATGAAACCCTAACCGAGGGTCAAGCATCAATGATTAAGCTTCAACCGAGTATGAAGATCAAAGGCCAAGGATCAAGCTCCAAGCTCGAAGAAATTAACCATGGTCATGCCCACCTAACCACATTAAATAATCACCAATGAAGACCTAGGCAATCAAGAAAACCCTAAACCCAAAGTTAAAGATCGATGGCCTAAAAGATGAAAAAGGACACAGATCGATGGCCCAAAATGATCAACAAATATCAAAGCAAACTCAACTTGAGTTACATATGCCACCGACTAAGTTACCAAGGGGTGAGTCATTTGTGGAAGGGGGCCCAAGCCCCATGTTTGAGTAAAATTATCATTGCATTGACTTTCCAAAGTCTAGACCATAGTCCATATCCCAAATAATCCAAAATTTGACAAGGAAATAATAATAAAAATGGCCAAGTATTATAATGTGCCATATGTGTATTCAAAGGGGGCCAAATTCATTGGACTATGTTAGTACTATAGTCTAAGGTCGGATAATCAAGAGTGGCCAAACCAATGAAGACTAATGGTCAAGACAAAGGTGGTCCCAATCAAGATAGATATTTGGATGAATTATTTTGCAAAGTATTGCAATTAATGTAATTTATTTTTTCTCAATACACAGGAGTATTTTTGCATGCCTTCATAACATGACAAAATACAAAAGAAGATAGAGTTGCATGTTCATGGAGAGAGACTTTCGTAGCAAGCAATCTTATTTTTAGCAAATTATTCATCCTTCTTTCTTAAAAATAGATCAATCAACTTCAGTTTGACTATATTGTAATTAAGGCTAATAATGCCCCCAAATCAGTTTAGGATACACCAATAAGGAACTAGCCTTTTAATCCCAGAGACTCACCTCAAAATAGGTATAGCCATAGACCTAAGGTATTTCCATTATATCTATGAAAGAGAGAGATCAATTGTGAAAGCTTATAAAACCTGCAATAATCTCTCTACATGGTGCACTTTCGAGAGATACACGGATCTGGGCCACAAAGGAATATAGATAAATTGGCCACACTAAGAATGTTGATGGAAGATAATAAAATACTAAAAGAACAAGTAGAGTAGTTGGTCAAGGGTGGAAGAAGGATAAGGAAAATTAGAAGGATATTCTAGATTTTATGATGAGCTAGGGAATATTATTATCGATGTGCATCCGTAAACTTGATGAACAGGACATAGTAGACCTATCGGTTTTACTTGCACTTACAATACCGTGTCCACTTATTGATTAAGAGGAAGTTAGGGGAGTGGAAAGAGACTAAGGTGGATGAATTAGCTAAGGAAAAATAACATGTACAATAGTTGGGTATGAATCTCTAATCCAAGAATTAAAGGATAAAATGAAGAAGGTAAAAATTGGAACTAAATATATGCATGGTATACATAGTCAATCATTAAAATAAGGACATGGTCAAAGAAAATGAGGTCCTTGCTAGAAAGAAAAATGTAACTTTAGGACAAGAGGAGAGGGTGACATTACTAGAAGAAACATTTGATGTTATCACACCATCTTGGGATCCTTACAAGAAGAAGATAAAAGAACTTGGGAAAACATATACCATGAAGAATGGATGTAATGGATGGAATGGTTTCAATTTGGAAAATGTTCTCAGAGTGCTAAAGAATGAGGGCAAAGATATGACCTTGGATGAGATGGATGGAGTGCTTGGGGAAATTCCTAAAAAGATAAACAAGGGGCTTAGTCATTGGAGTGAACTAGAAGCCAATATTAAGAATGAGTGCTTTTGTGAACATTTGTTTCATATAGAAGAATAACGCTCAGATGTAGAAGTATTCTTTCATGTACAATCATTCTTTACTTCTTTATTCTTTATTCTTTAGAGAGATAAGGTATGAGTACCCATTTCTAGGGGTGGTAATGACATTAGTGTGGGGTAATGTTGATTGGGTTAGTATTTGAGGCATATGAGAACAAGGCACACAGAAATGGGGCATGTAGGTATGTATGGAAGTTCGGTGAAAGAGGGGTGCGCCAGGAAAGACATATTTGGACTTACCCATTTTGCACGCTATAGGCTAAAAATAGACATGGAGTGATGAACACGCATTGGATAAAGACATGAAGACTTGAAGGATATGCAAAGGCTATTTTGGGAATATGAGGAAGATCAAGAGTCATACGAGTTTGAGATAATAATAAGATTAGATTTGGAGTTAATTATAGATAATCTATTATTAGGCAAATCTTGCATGCTTCTTTAGGTATCTTTGTAGCAAAGTGTGTGTCTATTTTGAGCATGTAGCCTATTTTGAGAGTGCATGGATGGTGAAGGGAAATTCCCAACGCTTATATACATGTATTGATTTGCACAAATTAGATATATGTGAGAGGGTGAATGTATAATTATATGCAACAAAGTTATGTTACTAGTATGATTTTTCTTGCATGACTTTGCAATGGTATTTTGTATGTATTTTACTAGTGGTGTGTAATTATTTAATACAACCGATCATTATGGTTGGATATTGATCGTTGATGTCTCTACTTTTGGTTATTGTATGGTGAATCTAGTATTAATCTATATGTGATCTGAATGTTTATTTATCATGTGTGTGTACAAATTGAGTTTGTGGATCTAATTTTAAGAATGGGTTATGCATTTTGTGATCTAATTATTATGAATATGCATGCCAACACCTTGATAATATAGTAACAAAGAGGTACCTCATACCTTTGCACACTTTGGGTGAGTGTTTAGGTTTATGTGAAGTATGTTTCAAAGGTGTGTCTAGGGTTTGAGTGGGAAAATAAGACTACGTATATGGAAAAATGAACTGTTCTTCAACATGAAATAAATTGAGAGGATATGATAGCCTTAAAGTAAATTTTATTAGAGCCATACTACTTCATGTCACTCTTGAACCCAATATTTAATTGATGTAATTTAATAGTAAATATTGTGAAAATAGTTGTAATATGATTCTTGGTCGACCACGGATTCATATAATGAAGGAATTCCTTCCATGTTGTTCCGAAGTCAGGTTCTTGACCTAGATAAGGTGTACTTGGATCAAGGTGACCTAAAGTCATTTGATATCAAGTTATCCAACCAAAATAAGAAAATGAGGGTTCATACAAAATTCAATCTCTTGGCTAATCAATTAAATAGGCCTCGGTGATCAAATCATGAGTCCTAGCTTTTCTTACGACCGAGTTAGAACTCCCTAAAGTAGTCAAAAGGGTTATTTCTAGTGAAAGAAAGGCTACTTATAGTATAAATTAATTAGATTGTTAAGATTTTGGAGAATTATATGCCTATTGTTCTCCCATTCGATTCCTTGGGCATAGGTCACACCCTTGGAATTGCACTCTTTCATCTAGTTTTTTTAACGAGGTTTACATGGTTGAAGTCTTATAATTTAAGGAATAAGACTCAAGGAAGATCACACTTCCATCTTCCCACGATGACTATCTCGACTCTCTACTATGTGGTGAAAATTTCCACTTTAGTACTAGGCGAGGTGTGATCCTTACTTCCCACATTACGAGGATCATGCCTTTCTCCTTCAAGATAAATTTTGAGTGCATGAACAATGAAGTTGAATACTAATAACTAATTCTTGGTCTTATCATAACCAAAAATATGGGTTTAAACAAAATTAGAGTCATGGATTACTGATAAATGATTTCTAATCAAGTCTCGTAAACCTATGAGACCCAAGCAAAGAACCTAGAACTCTACAAGTCTATTGTTCTTAAGCTTCAAAGGTTTGACTTTATATCCATAGAGACTATTCCATGAGAGAATAACGTTTTGGTCAATTTTATGGCTACTTCTTGTTTAGGATTTTATTTGAATGAGGATTTAAACAAAACCAATTTTACTATTTTATTTCAAACCAAAAATCTAGTTTGAAGGATGTCAACCAATGTTATCTTGTCATATGTCAAACCGAGAGTGAACCAATCATGTTGGATTTACTAGAAAATGAAGAGGCTTTCTTAGGATACCCCAATGCTTATACCAACCTCCATCCCATGCACCATAAGAAATGGTTTTCCTGATACCTCGCCCTTCCTCTTACTTTTGAGATTGCATCATGAAATCTTATTCATCGAAGACTTGAAGATTTGCGAAGTAGAGGAGGAAGGGCTATACTTACCTCCAATCTGCGCCTAAGTTTGAAGAGGTTAATGCCTCTTTAATGGAAAGAATAATTGATGTAAACATAGGGATAGAGGAGGAACCAAAAATCCTCAAACTTGTTTCTTCTTTGTCTCGAAGAAGTATAAGATCATACAAAGGTGCTAAAAGAACATTGAAAATCCTTGACCTTTAGTTACAAATAAATTATGGGGTTTCTACCAATGTTTTCATACACAATCTTGTTGCAAATCCTAAATCTAAAACTATGAAACAAAAGTGAGACCCATGAATCCAAAGGTGGCTTTAATGGATAAAGAGAAGATTCGTGAAACTCCTACAAGTGGGGTTCATCAAAATGGTTGATTATTCAATGTTGGTTTCAAACATTTTCATAGTGCTAAAAAGAATGGTAAAATACGTAGTTGTAGTGACTTTAGGGACATTAATAATGTTTTTCCGAAGGATTATTTTATGTTACCTTTAATTGATGTCATCGTTGGTGTAATGACCAAATATGAGTTTTGTCTTTTATGGACATTTTCTTTGGTTAAAAGCGCTTAAGGAACTCGAGGAAGATCAAACAAAATTTACCTTCATAACTCCTTGGGAACCTTATATTACACATTCATGCCCTCAAAGAATTCTCAAGCCACTTACTAGCAGTAATGACATACATATTTCACGATCTTATTCATAAGATTGTTGAATCATATGTTGATGACCTATTAGAGAAAAGCAAATAAATGTGGTGATCATTCTGGGAATGCTTCATATAATTATCTTACACTGATCGAGTATGGAGAGAAGCTAATATATGAGAAATGAATATTTGAGATAATGGGAGGTAAATTGCTAGAATATATCATTTCATCTTGAGGTATTGATGTTGATCCGAGGAAAAATTCAAGGCATTCTTAGAGATATACCCTCTCACCGATGAGTCAAGGATCGGGCCTTTTCTAGGAAAACATAGGTAAATACGTAGGTTTATCCACTGATATAACATATGCCATATACCCTATCAATGGTTTCTTAAAAATTACTGTAGTAAAGCTTAGACAAAAGAGTTTCATGAAGCCTTTGAGTTAATGAAGTGTTTCCTTATGTCACCACCTACGCTCATGCCACCAAAACTTAATTTTCCTTTCATCTTATACTCTCTCAAGCCATGTATGTCTCAATTGCGTGCATGTTGCACAAGAGGATGATGATGGCCCCGATCAGCCATTTATTTCATCATCCAGTACTCTTATTGATTATGAAATGTTATTAACATAAACGGAGGAGTTCTTGGCCATAGGTTTTATAAAAGGTTAAGGAATTACATGCTTAATCAAGAAACATGAGTGATTGTTAAATCAAAACCTTCACGAAATTTCTTAACCTAGGTTTCTTTATCCAAGAATGTGGGCCATTTCTTTACAATTGGGTGAGTTCGAACTCACTTTTTTTTAACCAAAAGTCCTGTCAGCTTGACAAATTATCACAGATTGGTTAGTAGACAACCTTATAGACTGTGAGGATCTAGTAGACCTAGATTCTTTGGATGAATAAATATTTTACATAGAGACCAAGCCTCCCATTTTGTCATTTCCATAGTGCCCGATATTTTCAATCACTTTGTAGACCGATCCTATCTTGAGGGAGAAACCTCACACCAAACATGATGACTATGTGTTTTAGCCACCAAGTATGTAATTTTGGAAGAAGTGCTCTATTACTGCAGAGCATTCAACGATATGCTATTGAGATGTGTTGACAAAATAACAGTGAAGAAAATCTCTTTTTTAAGCCTACAAAGTGGATTCTATGGTGGTCACTTCAGAGGGCATGTGATGGCTCAAAAAATTCATTACATGAGATATTTCGCCCACTTTAGGGCATGAGGATGTAGATTAAGTACACAAGTGTCCAAAATGTCAAGAATTTTACATGAGATACAATCCTACACATGATCTACAAACCCATAGTAACACCTTAGCCCTTCTCTAATTGGGGTTTTATTTGATAGGAAATTTCTATCCCTCATCCTTTGGGTGCAACAATTTCATCATCATGACTATGGAGTATTTTACTAAGTGGGTTGATACCATGCCTCTTACAATCGTATTCTGGATCTTTAATTGCCAAGTTTATCCTTAACTAGATCATATTTAGGTATGGAGTCCCATAAGTCATTACATCGATAATGACACACCATTTAGAAATGAAGAAGTACAAGAATCAGTGTCCACAATTCAAGATATCACACCACACAACCTCTTTGTATTATCCTCAGGCTAATGGAAAAGTTGAGGCTATCAATGAAACTTTTAAAGTACATTCTCCTCAATATGGTTAAGGAGAACAAACATGACTCGACATCTCAATCTATTTCCAGAGTAATTTTGGGCCTATAGGACATTGGTACAAAAACTCATGGGGATACCCCATATTCTTTAAGCTTTAGATATGAAGCAATCTTGTTGCTCGATGTAGAGTTATGTAGCCTCTATATATCTTTGCAAAGCATTCTAGATGAAGATGGATATCAAGAAGAATGGTTGGTTCAACTATAAACCCTTAATTAAGCTCACATTTGGGGTGAAAAACATCACCACGTATATGATTATAGGATGTTTCATTAGTATAATAAGAAATTGTATGAGCAAGAGATAGACATAAAGCAGATCTAGTGTTAAGACTTCATGATCAAATCAACAAAATCCCGGTGAAGGAAGAAAATTCAAACCCAAATGGTTAGGCCCGTACCAAGTAATAAAAGACTTTAAGAATGGTGTGTATCACCTATGTACTCTGGAAGGTGAGGAATTCAGCGAATCGGTTAATTCGCTTCACCTTAAACACTTTATACATAATTCATTTTCATCTTCACTTCATGCGTTATTGCCTCCATACTTCAAATCACATACATTAATACTATGAAATTGTAAACTGAAACTTACTTTTCAAGAAAACTTCAAGAAACTTTAAAAATTTATCAAAACATTCAATCACACCTCTTCACGTATCCACCACATCATCACAAAATTATTCTAATCTCTTCATCATTTCAGCTATTAGATGGAATTTTGACATAGATACTACCAAGACTTGCACACCAAATTTTATGCATAGTTTCTTCTAGCTTAGGTTTCATTTCCCATTATATGTACTAGAAGCTTCTTGATGTCACATCTTTCCCTAAAAATCTCTCTCGATAATAAAAACTAGTATGAACATTTCACCCGAATATCTTGTTCAATTATCTCAACCTTAGGTGTTGAGCCCTCGCATCTTATCGTGGGTTCCATGGGTTTGAGGCTAGGGGAAAGAATTCCTCCCAAAAGCACAATTCTCAAGTTAAAACAACAAAAAAGATAAATCAACAATAAATACAAAAATTATTTCTTTTACAAATAACACTACACTTCCTTGCCCTACCAATCTTTGGTGATGAGCTCGTGCTTCTTCTTTTGGTTACGTGAGATTGGGAAAGATGGAAGCTACCTTACTCACCTATGTCTTATCCTTGGTGATAATCATGTGCTTCCTACTAGTGCCATGGGGCAAAACGTAGGGGGTCCCATCAAATAAGTCAATAAATTACACGTAAGTCAATGAATAAAAAGTTCTTTTGAAATCTCAAAAATCCCAAGAAAATGAATTAGATGTGTATGTTGCAAGAGAGTCAAATCCTTAAAACCATATTTTTTCAATCAAAAGGCCATCTATGGATCTAAGTCTAGTTAATATTATAGGAAAACACATTTTGGGCTAGCTAGTTGACCTTGTTTAGGGTCGGGTTATAGGTTCTAATTGGATCTTTGTCAAATTTTTGTCTTCATTTCACCATTTCCACTCATCAAATCATACAAATCATGTCCCTCCTAGCTCTCGGTGATGATCCCTTGCATCTTACTAGTTGTGTGGGGTTAGGAGTCAAGTGAGTTCATTTTCTTATTATATCATATTCACCATCTTTTTCCAATAAAATGAAAGTGCTAAATATTGCTTGAAAACCAAAGTATCAAATTACAATTCATCCTCATGTGCATCATTATATATATAAAAAAAGGAAATCATTATGTTTACACATTTTCATCATCATCATCCATAAAAGAATATAAAAGCATTAGAAATTCTACACATCTAAGAGTACATAAGTGAAAAAAACCATCATTGAGTCAACTCTTACACAGAATAGCCAAACCAAAAAGAGATGTATATATGTATATATCAATAAAGTCAAGTTTGTATAAAATCCATCACACTCTTGCGAGTGTGGTCAAAATTCTCATCTATGAGCCAAAAATAAAATAAAAAATTGATATGTGTATCCAAAATGTTTCAAAGCAATAAAGGAATGCATCCTATCCATGGTACCCCTATGAGGGTGCACAACAAGGATCCTATTGTGAATCCTATGTAATGAATGGGAACTTTGTGTGTCAACCGGTGATATTTTCCATGAGATGGGGTAGGTGATATGCATGTGGTCATATCCTTCTTTGTGAGAATGGTCTTACATTTACTTCCCTTGGCTAGTCAGTTATCAGTGAGCTCAAATCCCATTTGAGTAACAACCTTTATGGAATGCCATGCTAGTGTAAATACATTAGTGTGGTGGTCAGCCTTCACCGACAGCCCCACATATGCAAGTAATTCCTCTGTGTCTTCCCTGTGGGGATTACAAATGTGTTTAGGAGAATCCTATAGATAAGGTCTTTCTAATTATCTATAGTAGCTCCAAAACACATGTAAGCAATGGTGAGTTAGAAAATATTTGAAAACATATATATATATATATATATATATATATATATATATATATATATATATATATGAGTATGGTGCATGGTTTACTAACAAGTCTAATCTAAAAAGTAAGGTTGAGATGAGAGTATTCTACTTACTCGGATCACTCCGGCATCTAGGATGGGTCTACTAGTGTTGGTGGTGGTGTGGAGCTACTACCCAAAAACTAATGCCTCAAACCCCTCCACCACTAATATTCAAAGTGCACGTCAAAGTGTCGGTGTTGCTATCCTCTTACTCAAAAGCCTCCCTAAGTAGTATCCCACTCTACGTTTCTATCCTCTTCTCCTCCATCCTCATCTCTCTCCTTCTCATCTCCCACCTCCTCGACATCCTCCTCCTCCCACTATGTGTGAGTGTTTCGCAATTTCTAAAATCTATACTATCCTATATGGGTCTCTCAGTAACCTTTGGAGTGCCGATAAGAACACCTGTGTCTTAAAATAGTCCACTCAAGCTTTCCCTTAGAGTCAGATCTAGCCTCTCGGATCCCTTAATATACTATCGGGATTGTTGGGAGGAAATCAATGTATGAAAATCCAAATTGTTGTGGAACCTCGTCAACAGTGGTGGGTATCCACCTCCGCTAGTGTGATCTACAAATTGTGTTGTAGAATTTTATGACACCATAATTACTACATCCTCGCCCCGGGTTGGCCATGTCCATGTCCACATACGTACATGCAACCATATCATTTGTAGTGAGTGTAGAAACTGATTGATGATGCCCCTTGAGAGGGGTCATGACAGGCCCATCTCATTTCTATAATATCCATAGGATTTGTTATCCCAACACCCCTCCGATAGAGATGATGTGCTTATAAACCCATCTCATCACTAGTGTCAGATGACTAAGGTCATTTCCTTCAAGTGAACAACTTGATATAAATTGTTATAAGTGGTACTAAGTATGTCAATGCCCCATGCATAGGTGCATACATGTTTCTATATGTTTTGAATGATTGGTGCTTCAGTAATAAAGTAACTTGTCTTTGTCCTTTTCCCCAACCAAGAATGAATCCAAAATTCTAATAATGGCCTTACACAAGGGTGAGATAGGTGCATAGACAACCGATAGGAATCTCATTCCATGATTGACACTTGTTTTGGGTTCCCGACCATCTCCCATATAGGTGGAACAATGTCGTGGATGCTGGTATTGAACCCGCACTAGATAAATTCAACCTCTTTCATATGAAAATAACCCCAATAATCCTATAGGAATCCTTGAGACTGATAGTCCACGGTCCTTGGCTCCAATAAGTGAGAAAGTGTTTCAATCTACATCCTAATAACTCATTAGATCAGAAAATAAATGACCAATGGATGCAACCAATTATGTCTTGGATATCCTCCATATCTCACTCTATCCAAAGAATCCCTCTATGTACCTCAAATAAAGAATCCAAGATGGGCTATAACCAATCACACTCTTGAGCCCTGATCCATCTAATATATGAACCCTGCATTCATAAATATCAAGTAAAGAGAAAGTAAGAATCACTTCAATTCATAATAAGCTCATCGAAAACATCATGAAAACATTTAAAAACCAAAAAAAATCTTGTACTTAGTGAATTTTGATTTTTTCCTTGGCAATTACGTAACCGTTGCTCTGTGTAGAGGGGCGTTGATAACCATCATAGAAATTCTACATTTTTCAATATCCCTTTAACGGTTCCATAACTGACGCTCAAGTTGTGATACCACCGCTTTGTGCGTGAGCGTGTCAGCAGAATCACGCAAATGTTTCCACCCAGAAAAGTGGGTTATACCTAGGCTCGCACAAATGAAAAATAAGACAAAAAGACCATTTTCAACAAAATAAATTACAAATCCTAGTAGGTGTTGCCTTAGGTATAATAACTCCCCCTAGGTTGAATTTTTCACATTTTATACATTATAGCGTAAAAAAAAACAAATGTAAATAATTCACCTATTTGTGACCCATTGCTCCTCCCCTAGATGATGGGATTCCATCACGCCATTTTACTCTTCATTTTGGATGTACTCTTGCTTAAAATAGTTACAATTGATTCAAAGCTCAAATTTCACTAAGTGGGTAAGTTGAAATGATTTGTAGAAATGGTAATTTCAATATATATATAACATATTTTAACTCAATTTTGAGTATGTGTGTTTTTGCATGGGAAGAAGCATTACTCTAGTAAAAATATATTTCTATCCACACGGACATGGTAAGTCCTCTTGTTATTTTATTTTATTATGTTTTTTCAATTCTATATTATATTTACACTTGATTTTTGGTTTTTTTAAGGTAGCGAGAAGCTCAGATTGGCGTAGAATTTAAACACATGAATGTGTGAGGTATTATCTCTAACCTTTTGGTTAAGACCACCATACTCGGACTCTACATTTTACATCTCTAGATGGCTAAAATGCTTCTTTAAGGGGGTAATATGTACGCACCCAAATTTTACATGGTACTACATTGCAGAATAGGTAAAATCCCCAATGATGAAAAAATATCAATTCCAATGATGTTCAAGTCCAAATCCTCATTTCATGACATGCATTGGAGCTTACTTGTCCATTTTATAGCTTTCCCCACTTTCCTTTGTCATTTTTTTCATCTTTTTTCTCTACCCCTATTTTAATGTAACCACATCGCAATTATCACATGACCACCTTGGTGGTTGCGTAACCACCGATCACGCCTTGAGCGAGAGTTACGTAACCACCACGATGGCTACGTAACCACCACGATGGCTACGTAACCACCATTCCGCGTAATTGTTTCGATTTTCCTTGGCATAGGTTATGTAACTGCCATAATGATGATAGCATAACCACCGGTCGCACGACTGACCACGCTTCTTTGTGTTTTCTCCAGAAGCCTCTTCCATCATGTTTTGAACATCTGTCACTTCCTTCAAATTTATTTTTAGCACATGTTTCTTGACCAAATTGGTTGTTCTTGGGCTTGTTATATGCGTACAACCTTTTCTTTCCTTTTTGTTGTTATTGTTGATTTAATTTCCCCTTCTTTGAGTGATGTGGCATTCTTTGGCTGCAAAGTGGGCTAAACCACTTCTCTACCTATTTTATATAAGATTCAAGCTTCTTCCCCAAGCGTTGGTAGAAAACCTTTTGTTTTGGAATTGTATGGTTATTCTTTTGTAATCCTCCAAGAAGTACACAAGAAAAATAGTTATTTTTCCTTGTTGCTCGTAATACTACCGGATTATTTGTAAACCATCTAGCTCTAGAAATCTCTCATATTCGATCTACACACTTGTAGGAAAGTTCCTTCGACATGTTTGAACACTCATTGGAAAAGAAGCTAAGGGGACATCAAAATAAATTTTCAGCATTGGATTTGTCTCAGTGACAACATTTCTAGGCTATACATGTTATTAAATTCCTAAAGGTGTCTATCATTTACTTAGATGGATACAAAGTTACAATCTGTTAGGATACATTTGTTTCAAAGATACAATTACCGTAGCATTTATAGCAGTTTCGCCGTAAGGCTTCCATTGAGGATTTATTTTCATTTTATCCCGATGGATTTGCTTGGGAATAATTCGTAGAGGAGGTTCTTTTGAGAGTTTTTAATCCTATATAATTATTTTACCTATAGATTTACATTTCTTCATTTAGAAATCTTCTATTTTACTAGGAAGCTTCACAGAAGAATTACTTTTGAGAAGCTTTTTATTCTTCCTGTGAATATGGAGTAGAATTATAAAAATCAATATCCACAACTATAAATTAGGAAAAGCATCTATTTTATTAGATTAGAGTAAATCCTTGTCAGAATAGAGGAAATAGCCACATCCTGTCTATTTCACTTTTTAGTTTAATTTGTTTAAAATAGAAACAATTTCATTTAATTCTACTCCATATTCACAAAGGAAGAATAAAAAGCTTAATTTATAGTTGTGGATATTGATTTTTATAATTAGTTTGCTTTTTTCCAATTCCCTTTATTTAAAATCATTGAAAAAGAACAAAAATAAATAAATAAATTTTTCTTCCTTTATTTTTATCAATTACCTTTTATTTGATAAATTCAATAGCTACACATCCACATGACCATCCAAGGCCCTGAAAGCAACCCATATTTTCTGTGCGTGATCCAACGGTGCCACAACCGAACCTAGATCCATAGTTGGAAGACGTTGACCAAGGCCTCATACACCTCATTTTCAAAACCACCCCAACCCGGTCTGTTATTATCTCAAAATTGATGGCTTTGAACATAGAAGGCAGATAGTCCTTACAAGTTATGGAAAACCCTTCATACTTGAAATTAGATCACATGATTCACCCATCTATCCTACCCATATTCTTCCACTCACTCCTCCATGACGGCCTTGTCTAGAGACTTCTATAAGGAAAACACAACACATTTCCACGTATTCCATAAAGCTAGTTTAGAGGTCATTTAGGGACACGACATTGACATAAGCCTTCGTGTGTCCATCCTTTTCATCATTCCATTTATCCCACTCCAACTTAGGAAATCCTTCATCACCCTAGATGAGCAGATTCCCATAATGCTCGTAAAAGGACATTTGATTTCCTTAACTCATTTATTAGCCATTTTCTCCCATTTTTGTACATTTCTCCTATTCTCCCTAGTTATCCATTCCATAGTCATATTTCCATATCATATCAGTTGTCTCAAAAATACCTTGGGAGGACGAGTGTTTCTAGGGTCACGTGTTGATTATTAGACATACAAACACCTTGTAGGAGGTTTTTTTGAGCATTTATGCAAACAAGGGCACCTAAAACCCATACTGAAAGTGCCCTGGTGCCACCATATTTCTACGAGCACCGTAGTTAGCTAAATCACCTAGATCTACATTTTTCAGATTTTTTACGAGGGTATACCACTCCTATTTAGTTAGTCTCCACTCTGCGACAGCTTCAGCAACCTCTTTGAATTAGCTAAGGATTTTCTAACCCTCTTTGTTCTTATGGTTTCATTATTTTTTTACTCATTTGTTTGGGTATTGTTTTTAGTGTTTACTCCTTCCATAGCATTTAGATTAGGCTTTTATTTATGTTTTAGCATAATTAGGATCTAGACCTGATTTTGTGAATAATTATATACAATACAAAATAGAATATGTGCCCCAAAAATTTCCGCTTATGCCAAATAAATGAGTATAAACTGAAATAAATGTTGAAATGTTCTAACAACGTTAAACCAAGAAGGAGAAATATGTCTCCAATATTCCTATAATTGAGTATGAAACCTGCTTTTTTGTCCAAAGAAGGAATGAAAATTTTCATGCACCCTACACCAATCTAAACTAAGAAATACAAATGTGAAAATTTGTACAAAACCTGTATATATAGCTGAAAATCTGAAAATGCTAAAAATTGTCGTTGAAATTTCCCTTGGTAAAAAATGTGTGGGTTCAAGACCGTACCGTACGATCTTGATCAAAGTGTAAGGTATTGACCCTATTTTCATTTTATTAAAATTGTGTATGAATACATTTATAGGTTTCTATAACCTTTTTATACCTATATTTCCCCCATAATTTTGTTTGTGTCTACTAAAAATGTAGGATAAAACCATACGGATGCCCCCTCTTTTGAGGCATATGCAAAAACCATGTTTGTGCATTTGGCTCAAAATAAATAGGTGTGTATTGCTAAAGGAGATGTTTGAGAAGTTGTGTGGAGTTATCAAGAGGTGGCCACCTTCGAGAAATTTTACCTTCACAAGGAAAGATTTTTACGCATAGTTGTAACATGCAATGGAATAAAACAATACTAGTAACAAGTAATAATAGTAGAAACTAAAGTAACTAGTAGGTAAAATACATGTAGAATAAAACAAGAATGACAAGAATGCATCTAATTACAAAAAAATACATACAAGAGAATACTAAAAACTTTTAAGCATGTAAACATGGGACACCCATGGCATAACAAGACAATCAAGGCACATAGGCCTATTAATAAGAGTAAACAATTGTAAATAAGATAGGCATGATGCCAAAAACATGGGACACCCATGGTGTCACAAGAAAATCAAGGCATATAGGCCATAATTAATGAACACAAAATAATAATAATACACATACAAGAAATTGAGACAAGCGAGTAGTAACACATACTCAAGTACATATATATGGATAAGAGTGGAAAAATATGTAGTAGCTAATATAAGAGAAATGTGTGAAATAATAGAGGTGAAAGTTACACGATACATGTGTTAGTGTTCTTAGTTTGAAAATAAGCAAGTACACAATGTATATAATTGAGCATAAATGAGGAAGTGGAAATGAACTATAATAGAACAATAAAACTTGTAGGATGTGGATGGATTTCCCCTGAGTGAGAAAAATTTAAGGAAACATGAGTGCTCCTATAAACATGTACCAATATGTGTGTCTTGCATCCAACTCAATATACCAGTGAATGTTTGTGTGTAAAGCAATAAAACATATATATAGTGATGAACACATATAATGTAAAGTGCTAATAACTCAAGTAAAATGCACATGTCCTAATTTTGTATTTTTCAAATATTTGAATTCATTTGTAATATCACAATGCATAACTATGTATAAAATATGTGTGTTAGTAGAAAAATACATAAGACTTTAGAACCTCCTAAAGACATGAACCAACTTCTACAAAAGATAAATATTTTAGCCTCAATTGTGATGCAACTTCTAGTGGTATCATAGTAGTGATTTATGCCAAAGAATTTTTGGGTGAAGTATTTGTAAATCCATGAGTTTGTAAAGTAGAAGAACTTCGGAGGAAAGATCCATTAGATATATTATAAGTAGAATGTTTGGGATTGATATATTTTGATTATAGTATAAAGTTGAAAGATAAAGAGACTAGTTGATATTGATTTTGAGTGGTGTTCTATAACATATTTTGATTGAAAAGAGAAGATAGAACATGTGATAAATTGAGATAGTATGAGCAATAGTATCAAACATTTTGGAAATTTGACCCTAACTAAACTACATAAAGGCATACAAGTAAAACAATTCTTGAAAAGAAGGAAGGAGATCAAAATATATACCCAAGATTTGGATAAGGTGTCATAGAATGATGTGTATAAGATGGAAGTGTTGGGTAAGAACATGGGAAATGTGTAAAGCAACTTTAAATTGGATATAATATCCTTAGTAGGGGTGATTTTCATATGGCATAATTAATATCATTACACCCTTTGGTTTAAGATTGGGAGTGGAGAATGAAAATATGTAGTGGGACCATCCCATTCAATTGCATTTGAGTTGATGCGATCCAGATGATGTGGTGAATTTAGATACATTTACTTTGGTGAAGTGACTAACTTGAGTGATGATAATCAAAATAAATAGTAAAATCAAATATCTCACTATGAGACTTCATGAACTATACTGAAGAGGTGGATGGAGAGACATGAGATTGTTCTCAAGTAATTAGGGACCACAATGTTTTGAGCATTAGGGAGTTACATAAATTTCCTCTCTATAGGATGTGGAGAAATAGAGATATCCACAAAAGGATCACTTGGGGTATCAAGTTATTCATCATTATTGAAATCAAAATAAGAGTCAAATACCCTAATGGGATTGAAATCTAACATGTGAAAAACTTCATCAAACATATCAAATGATTGAGAGATATCATCATCTGAATAAAAACTTGTGTTAGCATGTTAAATATGATTTTAACTATCGGTAGAGTCCAATATTATGTTACCCCGATTGGGATTTTGTATTCTTTGATTTCTTTTATATGGTGCAATTTTGAATGCTTGATTAGTGATAGTTCAATTGTGGGTTGAACAATAGTATGATGTAATTCCACTATTGATATTAGTGATTTAAAATGATGTATGTCATTATTATCCTCTTTTTAATAGGTGTATCTTATATTATTTTAGAATTTTCATCATTCGATATTGCATTATGTTCACCAAAAAGAGATGGATCAGCTTTAGGAAAGCATTTAGATTTGAAAACTTGAGATAAATGTGCAAAGTATAATGTTGTGTAGAAAATGAAATAAAGCCCTTATACTCAATTATTTGGAATTTTTTTTGTAAGGAATAGCAATCGTTATCATGATGTCCATTATTTCTATGATAATTATAAAAATTTTGACCTTTGATTCTTTCAAGATGATAGTATGGGTAGTAATGAGTGGGTAACAAAGTGATTAAGCACTTATCAAGTAACATAGATAGGATATCATGTTGTATAACATGTTTATAAAAACAAAGAGCTTGATCTCGTGGAACTTACATTTTACCTCTATATAAGACTTTCAACTCAATTTTATGAGCACATGTAGTGGACATAATGATAGGAATTAGAGAACAAATATACTGAAAAAAATCCTCAAATCACCGCAATAGGAAACTATATAGCGAATTATACATGCAAAAATATAATAGCATAAATAAAAAATGCACAGAAAAGAAGACAAGAAACTATTTAATGTAGTTCACCCAATGTGGGCTACATCCATGAAAAGAACTTGATCAGATTTTATTATCAACAAGAGTAAAACAACTCTCACATCTTTCTCTCGAGTTATGAACTCACTAAAACAATTCCAAAGATGCTAAACCACATCTAAACCACAATTGATACCCAATTTCTTAACCTTGATCACTCTTGATCACTAATACTCAATACCTCTTGAACACACAATATATCTTCAAGATACCCTAACACCTCTATTTATAGGATTAAAATCCTTTAAGAATTCCAAAATCCGACCCTAGAAGTTTGAAATTCATGACCTTTCATCTTCCCACGGATGTAAAAGAAACTATCACGACCTTTCATCTTCCCATGGATGGAAAAGAAACTATCATGACCTTTCATCTTACCATGGCTGGAAAAGAAACTGCCATGACCTTTCATCTTCTTAATTCAAACTCCACACTTCAACACGATTAGAGAAGACATGAAAAGCGAGGCTCCACACCCCAACAATCTCCCACTTGGATATTGTTCTTAATGAGCAAAGTTCTCAGCCCTTCATTATCAACCATGAAGGCCAATCAAAGTTGAAAACAACTTCAACTTCTCCCTTGTGACCACCTTGGTCATCATATCTGTAGGATTCTAAATGGTATGAATCTTTTCCAGCCCAACTTATCTTCTTTCAAAGCTGCCCTAATGAAATGATATCTCAGTTGAATTTGCTTCATCCTAGAGTTAAAAGTAGAGTTCTTCACTAAATGAATAACACTCTAACTATCATTGTGTAGTCTCCCAACTTACTTCTTATGACCGAAGTCATCAAGCAACTATTGTAGCCAAATCATCTCCTTGCTTTCCTCTGTGGTAGAAACATACTCCAATCTCTCTAGTTGACAAAGCCACAACCTTTTGTAACCATGAAATCCAACTCACTATTGTATCACCAAATATAAATACCTAACTTGTCATGATCATCTGTTGTCCAAATCTCCGATTCATGTCCAAATCTACATAACCACGCAATGTAGTGTCTCGATCCGCCAAAGGTCAATACTTCTCCCATGGTCACTCTCGAAATATTGAAGGCTCCACTTCACTACCCTTAGTGCTCTATACATGGATCAATCATAAACCTACTCACCGCTCCCCTTTGCATGGGAAATGTCGGCCTAGTGCATACCATAGCATACATCAAGCTACCTTGCCAATTGATGAGTATGGTACCTTGGAAATCTGGATTATATCCTCCTCGTGACTGGGGCACTCTTCTCCTTTGATAATTTAAAGTGACCTGCCAAAGGAGTACTAACTGGTTTAGCATCCTGCATACTAAACGTCTCCAAGACCTTCTTTATGTACTCTTCTTGAAATAGTGTCAACTTCCTCTCTTTCATGTTCTCGCATTATTCACATACCAAGGATTTATTTTTCTACCCCCAAATTCTTCATAGCAAAGGAGTCACCTAGCCGCTTCTTGAGTACCTTTATTTCCTACATTTTCTTCCCTAACAACATATCATCCACATCATACAAGCATAGAATAATATAAATACCATCAAGAAACTTCTTAATGTACACGCAATGGTCCGAGTGACACCTAGAGTAACCCCTGGTCCTACATAAAACTACCAAAATTATTGTGCACATGTTATGAAGCTTGTTTGGAGCCATACAAGCTCTTCTTCAATTTGCACACTAACCTCTCCTTCCCTTTGACCTCATAACCTATGGCTACTGCATATACAATTCCTCCTCCAACTCACCATGAAGCACCGTAGTCTTCACATCCCATCGCTTCTAAGTACATGTCTTCTACTACTACTAAACCAAGAACAGTTCTAATAGAAGTCATTTTAACAATAGGAGAAAAAAAAATTCATCAAATTCTATACCTTTCTTCTATGCAAATCCCTTGACCACCAACCAAGCCTTGTATCTTTTCTTGCCTCCATCTTCCTCTTTGATTCTATACACCCACTTGTTCTGCAATGCTCTCTTGCCCTCAGGTAGCTCCACCAGATCCCAAGTTTGGTTTTCCATAAGAGATATATGCTCTTCATCCATGGCCTACTCCACTTCTTCCCGGCATCCAATTGCAATGCTTCCTCAAAGCACTCGGCTCTACAGTGTTAGTGAGAAATAAATAATTCAAAGATGGAGTAAATCATTCAGGTTCCCTTCTTACCCTAGAAGACCTTCTCACCTCAAGAGTTTGGGGTTCTGAACGCTATGCGGAACATGCTACACCTAAACTGCCCCTTGGACACCTTGTTGTCTGCAATTTCCTCTAACACTATGTATTCTTTCTTTGATTCCTCTTTCTATTCCTACAACTAATCTTTATACATGAATTTTTCATTAAAGACAATATCTCTAGACTGAAATATTTTTTTGTCCTTAAGACTCCAAACACGAAAACCAAAGTCATCCTTACCATATCCAAAAAATGAGCATTTCTGAGACTTAGCCTCTAACTTGGTACTATCATATTTATCAATGTTAACAAATACCTCACATCCAAATAATCTAAGAAATGAGTAATCAATTTTCTTACTGCACGAAGCCTCCTCGGGTGTACGTCAATGCAAAGGAATAGAGGGTCCTCTCGTTAATCAAATAAATAGTTGATCTCATCACATCCACACAAAACATGAGTGGAAGCTCCACATGTAACCTCATGCACCTAGACGCCTTCATGATTGTCATGTTCATTCTCTCTCGACACTCCATTTTCCTATGGAGTATTTAGAACCTTTCTTTTCCCGTGGATCCCATTTACCGAATAGTAATCAAGACATTCATTGCTACAATACTCCCCTCCATTATCGACTCGAGACATTTCAACTTGAGACCCATTTCATTCTCAACCAAGGCTTTCCATCTTTTGAAGGTTTCAAACACATCATATTTCTTTCTAATGCAATATACCCAAACGTTTCTAGTTGCATCATCAATGAAAGTGACCTAATAACATGAACCACCAATAGAGTTTACCTTAGTTAGCCCCCATACATTTTTATGCACTAAATCCAATTTACCCTCCTTCTTGGTAGGTCCAACCTTAAGGAATCTCACCCACTTTGTATTTTCCATAAAAACAATCCTCACGCAGAAGTCTAAATATAACTCCTTTAATCCTGAAAACCCATCCTTTAAAATCTACATGCCCTTTTAATTATATGACCGAATCTCTCAAAAGTGCCACAAACTTGCATCTCCATCTCAGTAACTAAATTACAATAATCAACACCACTCAAGTTAAATACAAAGAACCCATTTTCTTACCTCTTGCAACCACAAGAGATCCCTTGTAAAATTCTAAGAATCCATTGTTAAACTAACCATCACAACCATCACTTCTAAATACCGACGCAATGATATCAAGTTCTACCTCAACTTAGGCACATGCCTAACATCCTTAAGTATCCATGTGTTCCCATTCTACATTTTCACCCAATCATAACCTTTTGTTACTATTATGCATGGTTCATCATCACCAAGATATACATGTCTAAAATATCCTTAAACAAAATCGTAAAGCTAAATGTCTATGTGAGGTGGCATGGAAAGAAGCCCCCTGAGTCTAACACCCAAGACTTAGTAATATTCTCTAAAGAAAAATTAAGGCATCCCGACAAACATCACTGCTACCACATTTACCTCTTTAGTTTCCTCCTTGTTCTTATTATCCCGAAGAGCCTAAATAATATTTCTTAGCATGACCAACCTTCCCATAGTGCCAACATTCTAACTTACTCTCCGACTTTGACCTTTCATGATCATTTGACTTCCCATGGTTACCTTTCCTCTATTCTTTTGTCTCCCTTGCTTTCCATTGTCAAAGCGTTTCTAGAAGTAGAAGAATCTTGATTGCTCTTCCTTTGCATTTCTTCTCTTAGGATCACACCTATTACATCCTCAAACTTCAGCTTTGAATTATTAGAGATTGAATTACTTACAACCATAACCAATTTGTCCCAACTATCTAGTAAGGAGCACAAAATCAACAAAGCCCGACCTCATCATCAAAGTCAATTTTACCGAGTTTAACATACTCAAAACCATATTAAATTCATTATAATGAAAAAATAGAACCATTCTCATAAATATTCATATTAAATAACTTTTCATCAAAATATTTTATTAGAGGCAGAGGTTTTTTCATATAACTTCATCAACGCACTCATGAGACCTTTCGTGGTCTTCTCACCTGCGTGATATGTTGAAAGCAAGCCCAGAAGATGCAAGGCATAATTGAATTTCCTCAAGTTCCTTTCAATCCAACAACTCCCAATTCTGATCCGACATGGTTTTAGGTTTCTTTCTTTCCCAAACAAAGGAACATGGAGGTCCTTTTGATATAAGTAATCTTGTATTTGCATCTTCCACAAACCAAAGTTCTCCCATTGAACTTCTCAACCCTTGATCTTCCTAATGCCTGCCATAGCTCCCACTCAAGCTAAAATTTCCCGTGATTTACCACTTGAGAAAAGAACCACCAAATCTACGATACCAGTTGTTAGGAATTAGAGAACAAATATGTGGAAACAATTTCTCAAATTGCAATAATAGGAAACTATATAGCGAATTATACATGCGAAATATAACATCATAAATAAATAATGCACAAAAGAAGACAAGACAATATTTAACATGGTTCACCCAATGTGGGCTACGTCCACCAAGAAATTGCTCAAATTTTATTATCAACAAGAGTAAAACAACTCTCATAGTCTTCTCTCAGTTATGAACTCACAAAATTCTAAAGATGCTAAACCACATCTAAACCACAATTGACACCCAATTGCTTAACCTTGATCACAATTGATCACCTCTTGATCACTAAGATTCAAGACCTCTTTAACACTCAAGATATATTCAAGATACCCTAACACCTCTATTTATAGGATTACAATCATTTAAGAATTCCAAAATGACCCTAGAAGTTTGAAAGTCATGACCTTTCATCTTCCCATGGCTGGAAAAAACTGTCATGACCCTTCATCTTCCCATGGCTGGAAAATAAATGGTCATGACCTTTCACCTTCCTATTTCTAACTCCACACTTCAATACTGATTTGAGAATACTAAAACAGGATGCACACCCCAACACATAAAAATTGTATCACATTGTTTATCAAGAGATTTAGACATATCATGATATGTGAGAGAGAACTAAGATGTGCATTGGAAATATCCTTTAGATGTATTATCACATCCTGAAGATCTAATTGTAGTATTCATAGCATGAATTTGAACTTGAAAATCATGGTGTAAATATTTAATAGGATCTAAGATAGCCTGTGAAAAGTTACATCATCAAGTTTATTAGAGGAAGCTAAAATATGTCCCAAAATATAATCTACATGGGAAGATGTTGTATCTTCCAAGTGACATGTAGGATAATAATAAGGAATATTTATTATATATAAAGCATTAGTATGGACCTTCTTTGAGGGATATTGGCCAAATGTTATCTTACAAGTTGGATTCTTTAGACCTAAATCAAAAGCATATAAAATGGAAGTTAATTTCATCATAGATAAAAACCAAGAGCTAATGAGAAGAGCATAAATAATATGAAGTAATATAACACAATGGATGAAGTAAAAACAATATGAATACTCTGGGGTATCTAGGTTTAAAGATCATAACCCTAATAAAAGGAATAGATCATGATTAGGTTAATGATTCGATCAAAAGTGGGTTCAAAAAATGTTTAACCCTTAATTGAATTTTAGGTCAATTTAATTAGGTTTATAATAGATTAGAGTTGACTTATAGTTATAAAAATATGATACAATTGAGGTACTAAATCAGATTTACAACTTAGTGAAGATAGAATTAGTTATACATACACCAATCAACCTAAATGAAATAGAAAACACAACCTAGATGTGTAGAAGTACTTAGCTGATTTTAAATAATTTTTGGAGAGATCTAGGTTTGTGTGATAAAGAAATTGGGAGATCTGAAAATAAATTACCTTCACAACCTAGACTAAAACTCTAATTGCACTTGTTTTATGAGCATACCATTAGGTCATGAACATACCATAGGGTCTAGACCTCTTCTCTATGGTCTTAGACTTACTCTATATATACCTCTACAATTTTCTAGGTTGCTCTCCTTCATATATTTTGTCTACTATAAAACCATAGTTATCATTCATGTAATAAGGATCCTTTAAATGGAATGAAAATTACCCTCAACCCTATCCATTGATTTATATTCCTAGAAACAAACATTAGAAGGTTTTGGGAAGCCAAGTGCATGACCGATATTAGCACTACTTCAAAGAGGCCTCGGACTACGATTCATTATCCACCTAGCATGTGATATCTAGATAGATCAATCAAATTTGGCATTTTCTTTAACCATGATTTCTTTGACTTGGCTCTTGCTAAAACACTTGGAGAGAGGATGTTTGGATGTTTATAGATGAGATATAATGGATTCGTTGACCAGTTTATAGCTTCATACTTGATGTGGGTGTTTCCTTAATGATTTTAGATGTGTAATTAAAATATTTAAAAGTGAATTATCTAATGCATTACCTTAGGATTTCTAGGTTAGAAAAAATGAGGTAGTGTTTACTTTCTTACATAGGGTTTCGTAGATGATTTATCTAAGAAATTATGACCTAGATGAAGTATAAGACCAAAATAAAAATATCAATATGAAAGTGTAGTTGAAATACATGTTGGCCCAATATCATACAAAAAGTCCAGGACTAGATTTTATGGTCATGACCAATATGTATGGCCCTTACTAGAGATAAAAATTTTCCAACTAAAGTTTGGAGATGATAGGCTGAAGTTTCTCAATTGATTATTATGTATTGTATTCTTAGGATGTGTCAAGATGTCGGTGTGCAAGGATAAACATGTTAAACAATGGACCCTTAGGAAGTGCTTAAGAAGGAATGGAAAATTTATAATTATCATAACAAGAGTTCAAGTGTAAGGAAACTTTTGTTTAGTGCATAAAATAAGTAGTTATATTTTACCTATGGTAAATTAGTCAATGTAAAATGTAATTGTTAGTGAGTAAATATGAGTGGTTAGTAAGTGGTTAGTTGTTATACCCATAGCAATTACTTAGGGTTAATTGTTATACTCACTTTATATTTTGTAGGAAGTTGTTCTACCTACCTCCATGGATATATAATAGCCATCGTATCTCATTGAATAATACCATGTGAATAATATTATTGAGTGTTTTAATCTATGATCTATATGTGCAACTTGAACCAAATTTATTATTGGTATCAAAGCAAGTAATTAACAATGAGAGTATAGATCCATTTAGCATATGTTAACTTCATTTTCAAATTTTTGTATTTGGTCTATCAAAGAAAACATACCTACGTGACATGGGTATTGAGACTCCTCGTTTAGTAGAAGTAAAAATAATATTGAGCAGACCAGCATGAAGTTCAATCAAAATCTCTTCACGCATGACATCAATTTACGTATCGGGCATTGTTACAGGAACGAGTATTTTTCTCATGCTTATCGATCATTAAATTTTTGCATCACCCTCGATTTGAAATTGAATGCAATGTATTTTGATAATGAATAGAACTTCCATATTTTAATTTGTTCTAGTCTAAGATTGGTGATGTAATCCTTATTACATACCTCCTACAAATCTATATTGGCAAGTTATATTGACTTGGGCATTTGTTATCCAAAATTCACCCCCAGGTAAATTTTGATAACACGCATGAAATTCTTAGGATCCTAGAGCAAGATAGATTGATTCAAGGCAAAAATCATGTTTTGGGAGTCCCCTCGGCCTTTTCAACTCTCTCGCCCAAGAAGAAAAGAGCAAGTTCTAAAAAAGGGTGAAAAGTTGCGAAAAACAAGCTCGAGGTAAAAATCATGAAAATCGCTAAGTCCTAGTCCTCGCATAGTGGTTGGGACAAGTTGGGACGTTGGGGTGCGAAGTCTGGTCAGCACGCTAGCGCTGCGTAGAAAAGGGACATCACGCCGGGTGAGGACACGCAGGATGCGAAAGGGCAAACCGCCAAAGGTAAAAACAAATT